>OX336388.2:2118792848-2120079229 GCA_946902985.2 Meconema thalassinum | reverse complement strand
ATCTACCGCATCGAGCTGTTGTGAAGGAAAGTAGTTCAACGACACCTGTTCGTCCTGTATTTGACGCCTCAGCGAAAGAAGCGGAAACCCCTGCTTTGAACGATTGTTTGTATGATGGCCCCAACCTGATTGAGCTAATCCCTGCTATTCTTCTTAGATTCCGAGAGAGGAAAGTAGGAATTATTGCAGACATTGAGAAGACCTTCCTTCAGATAAGCAAACAGAAAGAAGATCGAAACTATATCTGCTTCCTGATGTGGCAGGACGTTGGGAATAATTACAAGATCTTCAAGCATGCCAGGCTGGTTTTCGGCTTAACTTGTAGTCCGTTTCTCCTGGTGGCTGTCTTGGAGTATCACCTGAAGAAATACTTGGAAAACCCGCAATTCAATCCCCTATTCATCGAGAGACTTCTACAGAGCTTCTACGTGGACAACGTTGTCACTAGCCTTGACAGGGAATCGGAGGTGGGCGAGTTTATCAATCAAGCTAGTAGGGTATTATCAGAAGGCAGTTTTAATTTGAGGGGATGGCAGTTCTCTCAGGATGATAACCAGTCTGCTACCCTTTCATCTGTTTTGGGACTGTTATGGGATCGACAGGAGGATACACTTACTTTAAATTTGCATTGGTTGAATAGCCTTCAGGTGGGAGAAGTGACGAAAAGGACAATTCTGTCACTCGCACATCGAATTTTTGATCCAGTTGGTGTGACATGTCCTGTCACCCTTTGTGTTAAACTGTTGATTCAAAGGACCTGGAAGACTCATATAAGATGGGATAGTGCAGTTGATGAGAAGTCCAGAGACGAGTTTCTGGCCTGGGTAAAGGATCTACCTCACCTGGTAGAAATCAAGATTCCTCGATGGTTTGGAAGAAGTGACCATGTGCAAATTCATGTCTTCTGTGATGCCAGCCAACTTGCATACGCAGCAGTAGTCTTCATAAGATGCGATTCCAACAATCAAGTGAGTGTACAGTTATGTGATGCAAGATCTCGTGTGGCCCCCCTCAAGGAAGTGACAATCCCCAGATTGGAATTGCTGGCTGCTACAATTGGTGCACGGTTGCTTAAATGTGTGTTGGAATCTATTTCACTGGAAGTTCATGAGTTTTTTCTCTGGTCTGACTCGTCCACAGTTCTAGCATGGATCTGCAGGACTGAGAACTGGTCGGTGTTTGTCCGCAATCGTGTGAATGAGATCAGGAATTTGACCAATTTAAACTGCTGGCGACATGTTTCAGGTTCATTGAATCCAGCTGATTTACCATCACGTGGCTGTTCTGCTTCGCAATTAGTAGCCTCTCGATGGTGGGAGGGACCTGCCTGGTTGTACGAATCTCCAGATTGTTGGCCTCAAACAAAAGTGGTGTATGACGAAGAGAGTATCGCAAAGGAAATGAAGAAAAACCCTGTGAATTCTATGACTGTAACCAATGAAGGTCCCCTCTGGTATGCCAGGTATTTTTCCAGCTATCACAGAATAGTTCATCTAATCGCATGGATTCTTCGTTTCTGTAAGAATTGTCTTAGACGTGAGAGGATCTCGCAAGAAAATCTGCAAGTTGAAGAGTTAGAAAGGGCTGAAATTAGACTCATTTCTATAATTCAACGAGAAAGCTTCCACGGATTAGTTGATAAACGTCTATCTTCACTACATCCATTCCTGGAAGATGGTGTTCTCAGGGTTAAAACAAGACTACTACTGCGAGAAGATTTGAAGCAATTCAGGTTCCCAATGATTCTCCCGGCGAACCATGTCATCACCTCTTGCTTGATTATGGATGAGCACGTGAAAGAAAATCACATTGGAGTACAACTTCTTCTTAATCATCTGAGACAACGCTTCTGGATCATCGGTGGAAGGAGGACAGTTAGAAAAATTATAAGAAAATGTGTCAAGTGCCGGAGGCATGATGGACAACATACCGAAATCGCTCAGGCCCCTCTGCCCCTGGACCGCATACGGGAAGCCTGTGTATTTGAAGTGATAGGAGTGGACTTGGCAGGTCCGGTGTTCCTGAGGGATGAAAGTAAAGCTTGGATTGTAGTTTTTCACATGTGCGGTGTATCGCACTGTTCATCTCGAAATGGTTACTTCTCTCTCCACAGAGGCGTTTGTGCAAGCGTTCCGGCGGTTTGTAGCAAGAAGAGGACGCCCCTCTGTGATTTACTCAGACGATGGTACAAATTTCACGGGTACAGATAACGCGTTTCAAAGTGTTGACTGGGAGAATATTTCCAAACACCATTCGGTTGAACGTATTACTTGGAGATTTAATCCCCCTAGTGCTCCTTGGTGGGGAGGCTTCTGGGAAAGGTTAATACGTCTAATTAAACAGCTTCTGAAAAGAGTTTTGGGTAAAGCCTGTCTAACTTACCAAGAAATGCTTACCCTTCTCTGCAGTATAGAAGCCACCATAAATGCAAGACCGCTAACATATCTGACCGATGGATGTGAAGAAATAAGTCCACTCACCCCTGCCTGCTTTCTACAAGAAATTAAGACAACTGGAGTTCCAGAATGTGATGCATTGGATGCTATAACCCTGAATCAAAGAAATCGTCATCTTCTGAACCTAAGAATGGCATTGAAAAAAAGATTCCAGCAGGAATATCTGGGACTTTTGGCACTCGATAAACCGAGTTGTAAACCAACTCTTTTGTTCAAGAGAGGTGACATTGTCCTAGTTGGATCAGATGGCACTAAGAGGATAGATTGGCCCCTTGGAAAAATTGTGGACTTGTTCCCTGGAACTGATGGTAATACAAGACTTGCAAGGGTTGTCACATCTAAAGGAGAACTCTTGAGACCGATACAGCGACTCTACCCACTAGAAGTACCTGATGAAGACAGCACACCTTTAAGGACTGGCTTGAATAAGAAAATGGCTACTGCTTTAGGAGAGCCGACTGGAACTAGTGTTCAACCCCCAAAGACTACACGTTCGGGTAGAACTGTCAATGTTCCTGCAAGATATGTGGAGTAGTTGAGGATGTCTTGTTGAGGATGTCTTTCCTCAATGGTGGGAGGATGTGACAGACAGTTGGCAACAGTTATTTTTGTTTTTTGTGAGAAAAGAAGGACAAGGAACAGTGCATCCAAGATGGAGTCTTTTGAGTGTTATTTGTAATGTGTGTGCATTTTTCTTGTGAATAAATATCTTTTCATTTTCCCGAATAAGTACGAAGTGACGTTTCTGTTCGTAACACCTACCAATGTTTTAAGAAACTGAATTAGCTCCACCCTTGATTCAGCTCAGCCAATTAAACAACCAAGTTTCCACAGTGGTTTGAACACACTAAACAACAGAGCAAATGAATATAAAAATGACATCCATCTTTATTTAGCCTCTGAAGACTTACAAAAGGCAATTGACTCTGTCAGCCAAACAGCTGTGATACAAGCCTTAACTAAGCACAGCATAGAAATGGGCTACATAAAAGTCCTTCATAATATCCCAGAACAACAGTTATGGTTGGACAGGACAAATTGGAGACGGCTCATTTATAACCGCACCCGGCTTGCTGGAGCGAAGAAACGATGATGATGATGATGATGAATATCTTCACATCCTCAACTTTTTTTATGTGACCACAGTATTAGAGGAGTTCTCCACATAAAGAGAAGTGAAGTATGCGATCCTCTTCCCTGCAAGTTAATCATAGCAATGTCACAAATAAATTGGCATAAAAGGGGATCAGAATTAATGGAAGTAAACGATATCTCCTAAACATACCATGAAGTTGGGCGACCATGAACCTTTTGAAAACAATATGAGCAATAAAAGTGAATTCACCTACTTTGGCCACCTAGTAAACATGAAGGAAGGTGTAAGACCAGAAATATGCTAGGAATATCTAGGATGGAATGCACATTGGAGTACTGTACTCAGATGTCTTTAAATCACAAACATGCTCATTGATCTGAAAAGGATTCTGTTTTATGGTTATGTATTTACCAGATTTAAAAATTAATTTATGCAATATAAATTGTGGCTTATCCACCTGTCAATACTTAAAATTACACATTTAAATACATGTTTTGAATATTTATCTGTTCTTCTTTTTCAACCTAAAATTTACAATGGTACATTATCAACCAAAACCTCAAAGACACCTTATTGACAAAGCAACATGCATTTTAAAACATTTAGAATCTGACTTGAAGGTATTTCAGTGATTCAAAAAAATTCAACACAATAATTTTCTTTTTTCAAATTTATATCAAGGCTTCCACTGTTGCGTCTCTTTATGCCTTTCTTTTCCTTGTCCACCTAAGAAAGCGCAATGACAACCTAAGACCAATGGACAAGGAAAAGGGAGGTGTATCTGCAGAATCCTCAGTTTAAAAAATTTAAATAATGTGTTTTAAGGTCTCAACAGTGTGGACCCCATTAACCCACAGACAGATTATAAATATTTTTATATTTTTGTTATTTTGTGTGTAAGTTACTTGAGTTTTGGGTGATAATGTGACATTTCGTGGTGAATTTTAGGCTGAAGAAGGACAACAGATAAAAGTCTGAAACATGTACCAGTTTTAATTTATAATTTTAACTACTGACATGTAGACAAGCCATAACATATTGAATAAATTAATTGTAAAAAAAAAAGGTCCGATCATACAAGTTAATAGAAATTGTGTCTGTCCTATATTTACAACACATACATCTATCAACTTGTCTTGATGCAAATCACTATTCAAACCACTCATCACAAATGTTGAAAATTTGTGTAGCTGCAATGGTGGGATTAACACACCAGTTCTAGTGAGATTAGAGGCCCTGATGCAAGATCTGGTCACATTTATATTTTCAGTACTTCCATTTAAGTCTATCAAACTGAAATGACAGATTTTTATGAACATAAGTGTATGAACTTCCAATGATTGTACAGAACTGTTCTATTACCTAAGCCTAATCAAGTTGAACTTCAATATATCTTGGGTTACTTACATGCGTGCGTCTCTCTTTACAGGTGGTTTGAACCATTTGTCATGCAGTGGCTCAATGAAAATGATGATGTTTCCTTAGAATACCTCCATGGAGCCTTCACTAGAGATAAGAAGGATGGTGTAAGTACTTCAAAATGTCTAATTAAATACAATATAACTGGATCGATTTTGTATTTAAAAAGCAAAGATAAACCAGGTAGGAAAGTCAAAAGGGATCATTTTACTCATGTGAAATATACATGAAATTCTCATGAATACTATTTAAACCATAAAAAACCAGTAGAGTATTAAGTGTCAGATACACTAGAATAGAGGGCTTGAAGTCCAGAAATTGGTTGGTCACAGCCGAGTTTAAGAAAAGGAGGAGGATCTTTAAGTTTCTCGAACCACAGCATGGTCTAAGTAGAAGTCTCGGACGAGCTTGTAACAAAGGGACGATTACAAGAAAGTAACAATTACTAAATAATTCATGCAGTATATTATGTGTGAAATTATTCTATTAAATCATCTAGACACCGGCCGCGAAAGCCTACGATCTGAATTATTCTATTAAGGAATACTGAAGAAATAATTGATACAGGTAATTCTATTACTTGCAAGTCATCACCTCCATTCTTTGCTGGTCAACCAACACAATAACATGCTAGCTATCCATATCCAACTAAACAACAACAACATTCTGAATAACGGCCCGTATGTTATCCTAGCATTTGTCAGTCTAATTAACATCCTGATCTCGATAAGAAACAGCAAGGTGGACATGGACATACAATCAATCATTGGATAGAAACACAACACAATGACAGTGCTATAGCATTGAAGAGCTATTGATTGGATTTACGGTATCCAGCTGTGGAGATTGGCCTTGTCCTTGTGTTTCCTTTTTTATCCCTCCCTCCCTGTGTCCAACCTGTCCATAAACAGTACTCTCAACAGTAAACAGGCGGCTTCGGAGGTGTAGTTGGTAGCATGCTGAGCTTCTATGCCCAAGGTCGCGGGTTCAAACCCAGCCGAAGTCGTCGGATTTATTAAGAGTGTTAAAAATCCCTCAGTATGCCTTCCTTCGGAGGGGAAGTAAAGCCGGCGGGCCCATGTCATAGATTTATGGCATGAGAAAGAACCTTCCACTAATTACACTTGTGTGAAGCTAAATTATAGGTCAGATTTCACTAACGCTCTTAGGTTCCAACATTCGTCGCCAGGAGCCGACTGCGGTGGCATCTAGTAACCAAGTTCAGAACTAGTTGGTCGTTGACAGTGGCGTTTGGTAGAAAAAGTTGGAACTACTTGATAATCGAATGTCTGCAGTCCTTACTTGAATTAAAAACAGATAACGCACACTAATACAGCCATCACAATTAACACCGGTTATCAGACAGATTCTACACACACCCAAAGTACAAGGGGCTACATGACCGCGTTGTCGCAGCCCCTAAACTGAGGAGCCAACCAATCAATCATCAACAGTAAACAGTATGATTTGCATTGTTTACTCCAGGATGTTTATTAACAACCATTCAGGAAAAGAAACACAGAAAGGACAAACACAATGACAGGTAGGTGTGGATGAGGGAGAAATAAAAGGGAAAAAGCAAGGACGAACTTAAGAAGGACAATGATAATCCCACAGCCAGACACACCTTCGTCTTGAAAGATGGGCATTTACACCATCTATTAACAATTAATATTGTAGCTCTCAGTCGGTCATCACAAAATACTGCCAATTACTGGAATATGTTAAAAATAACCTGAAATAAATGACATGTGATTAAGATTTATATGTATTGTTACGGACTATAGAAGAAGAAGAAAACTATAAGATGACATGTTTCACTCATCAAGCAAGTATCATCAGATCCAAATATGCAAGACAAATAGCTCTACAAAACATTACTAAACCTACAGTGACACCCACAGACAGTCTCTGTCCTCCAAAAACTAAAAACAAGAAAAGCCATCAGAAAACTTAGTAAGTGTGGTAATTATTTCTGATAAATATTAAAGCATTAAGCACCCTTCATAGATTAGTTTGGAGAAGGAAGACTGTTTTTGTTGAAGGGATACTCATTTCTAAGTTTGGCAACATTATAATAAATAGTTCTTTTCTCGGTTTTTTTTTTTCTTCTTAGTTGATCTCTACTTAGTATTAAACAAAGTCCCCGATCTTGGGTGACAAGGGTAATCTCGAGAACCACTGGATCGATTTTGATGCGGTTTTCACAATTCTATAAAGGATATATTCTAATATTTATCTTCTTCTTCTTCTGCCTTTTAGGGGGCGTGGTGGCTCAGCGGTCTAGCTGTATGCCCCTCACCAAGGCGGTCCGGGTTCGATTCCCGGTCAATGCATGTGAGATTTTCGAAGTGAAATGCCATGTCCTGTGGTTCGGATTCCACGTAAAAAGGAGGTCCCGTGGCTCATAATCACAAGATTCACGGTCACGTAAAACTACAATCTTCCTTTTTTTTCTTCTGCTTTTACGGCCTCATTGGACCAATTCAGTCAATCATTTCTTGGTCCTCTTCTTCAGTAAGTTTCCTTTCCGAGTCGCCCAGTAGCTTTTTATTTGCTCTGATGTTCTCAGGCGTTCCTCATCTGTAAATACCCTTTTTACTGTATTAAGTATGTCTATTTTTCTAATATATATATTTCTAATAGCACAAAAGCTGACAAACTTCTAAATTCTGAACTCCCATAGTTAGTCAGTATTGCAAAATTTAAGCTATAGTGACATTATCACTGATTAACATACCCTCGAAATTTCATAGTTTTATCTTGATCACCTGTATATTACCTTATGCATAAATTGAGGACAATTAAACAATGATTGAAACCTCTGTAAGTTGAGGACTGCATAATGAATGTATCAATACGCAATATTGTTTTGTTATACTTTAACTTACTGTACGAATGATAAGAATTCTGAATTCTCTTCACAGTTCCAACGTAGCAGCGAACATTCACTTTTCTCCAACTCCGTAGTTGATGTCTTCACACAGCTCACACAGTGCTTTGATGTAGTCTCGAAACTCGAGTGTCCTGATCCAGAAATTTGGAAGAGGTACATGAAACGATTCGCCAAGACCATCGTCAAGGTTCTAGTAGAATATGCAGACATCGTGAAGAGTGAGTTTCCCATCCACTTGAAGGAGGAGAGAATAGTAAGTAAACATTCTAAAAAAAATACATACATAGCAGGATGAGGAGAAAGAGACAGGGAGAATGACTTACAAAGTGTAACGTGTTTTTCGAGAGGTTTTATGCAACTGGCATAAGTCAGTAGGAAGCCATTCTATATTTATTTACGCGGCAAATTGTTCAGCCAAGAGAATTTTTCATGGTAATTTATTATTATTATTAATTTATTATAATTATTATTAAGGTATTTTCGGAGCATTTTATAAAAATTATTAGCATTCAGATAGGTTTTCTATGTCTTAGAAAACGCTATCCAGCAAATTATTACGAACGACGATATCATAGAAAATTATCTGATTACGGAATTTTACGGAGTTTTGTCAGTTAGGGTATTTGAGAGACATGACTCACTGGGATTTCAAGTACAAGCTGATTCCTGTCGAGAAGTATTGCGCAAGGCTGGGTCGCAAGGTCTAGAAAAGGCGAATTGTTGAAACGGAAATCGACTTCTCCCTCCCGCGGAGTGTAATGAGGAAGGAGTGGGGATCTAGCGCGGAGGGTGCAGCCAATCAAGGAGGACGACGTAAGCTAGATGTCGGTACCATGGTAGGGGAGCCGGCGTGGGGATATATCGTTCGACGCGCCGTGAGACGAGGACTATCTGTGAAATAATTGACGAGTATGGGTGCGCGTGCGAGTGGCTCCGATGTTCGGTGGAGTTATGGACAATCTGTGTAGGACTTGCAGTGTACGGTCGCAAGTGCGTGTCGCTCCGATGTTCAGTGGAGTTAGCGACGATCTTTTGTAAAACGTAACCAGTGCGGTTTTACGAGAGTTTGGGTCCGATGTACGGACCATAGAATTATCTAATCTACCAGAATATCATCAAAGTTCGACGGAGATGACGACGTCCAGGAGACTGTGGGAAGCACACAGCATCATCAAGAACGAGGGAAATGCATTGGCAATTTCCAGGGGTAAGCGCTAATGACGCAGAAATACGCAATCTCTCATTTTTCTTTGTTTTATATTTCATAATTCAGTAACTTCATAGCTTGGAAATAAGAGTAAAATCAATTTGTCAGACTCCGTTTTCACGTAATTTTCTATCGGTAATATTAAAATCACAACGCTCCAATTTAAATTTTATAGTTATTATTATTATTAATTTTGCTATACTTGTTTTATATAATAAATTCATTTCTTTTACAATGCAATCTTTGCTTTCAGTAGGTAGCATTAGATATAGACCAATTCCTTCTCCTGATACAATTGTTTGTTGGGTTAATGATCAAATCATACCACGATCTGAGTGAATAGAGTCTTGAATGTGTTCTGCCAGAGCTAGACGTTGTTAAATACAAATTTAGATTTCAGCATTGCATTGAGGTCTTGGCGCCCACTGAAACAACATAGCTTAGGCAAAGGTAAACAGTTACATTTCTCACCCAACAGTGTGGGCTAGCGAAACCATTACATTTGTCGCTACCAACATGGGGCACTAACTAATAAACGTTACATTTGTCGCCGACAACTTGGGGCTGAAAACCTAATAACATTTGTGGAAGGAGAAGGGTATATATTTCTGTGCCTGTATTTTGGGGGTTATTTGTCTTTATCAGTGTATATCATTATGGGGGATGAGAAAGAAAGACAGATGAGGTTACGTAGTGGTCATCAACTGGAGAATGATGATACGAGCAGTATGTCGAGTGATGGTAGTACCGGGGTAGCGGAGGTAAATCCCGATACTGAAACAGGGAGTGTAGGCGGCCAACCAGAATTAAAAACTTTACTTCTCGAGTTCATGTATCAGAACAAAGTTAGTAGTGATGCTTTAAATGCAAAATTAGAACAGAATAATGCAAAATTAGAACAAAACAGTAGTGAAAATAAAGAAAGTACAGAAGCTTTAAATGCAAAATTAGAACAGAATAATGCAAAATTAGAACAGAATAATGCAAAATTAGAACAAAACAGTAGGGAAAATAAAGAAAGTACAGAAGCTTTAAATGCAAAATTAGAACAGAATAATGCAAAATTAGAACAAAACAGTAGGGAAAATAGAGAGAGTAATGAAACTTTAAACGCCAGATTAGAACAAAACAGTAAGGAAAATAGAGAGAGTACTGAAACTTTAAATGCTAAATTAGAACAAAACAGTAGGGAAATGAGTGACAAATTCGAACTGATTAGAGGTGAGATCAGGGGGGTGATGGAAGAAAAGGCTAAAGAAATTATTGCAGATGTAGACAGAAAATTAGGAAAAGTACAGGAGGAGTTGGAAAGTAGAATCAGTACACAGGCTGAAAATTTAAAAGAACTAGTGCAACTGGAAACACAGCAGGTCAAAAAGCAATTGGGGGGAGAAATTGACAAAATTCAGGTAGCTACTAAAGAGGTTAAGGAACAGCTGGGGGGTAGAATTGAGAAAGTCCACTCACAAATAGTTGCAGAAGTAAATGATTTAAGAGAGAGTAATAGAGAGAGCATTAGCAAGATTGAGGAGAAACAAGCAAAGCTATATGATAAAGTAGAAGAATCAGAAGGAAACATTAAATTAACAGTAAACAGTATTGAGAGGAAGGCTGAGGAGAAAATCGCAGAATTAGAGTTAAAATTAAAAGCTAGGATCAGGCAAGAAAATAGTCAGAATAGGCCAGTTTTTGTGAATAGCACACACAGGGAGGTAGAACTGGGTAAGTTCAGCAATCGACAGGGGTGCCCAATGGAGTTCATGAACACTATAGAAAATAAATTCGGGGAGAGGTTGGAAAATGGTAGTATTGAGTGGTGCCAGGTAGTTGAAATTTTAGAACAAGTGTTTGTGGGGGAAACGAGGAATTGGTTTGCTGTCTACAGAGACAAGTTTACTGATATCAATGATTTTAAAATGAAATTCTGTGAAAAGTTCTGGAATGAGGTTATTCAGTCGCAGCATCGTGAGGGAGTAGTGTGTGGTAAATATAACCCTAAAGGAAGCTCCACCATGACCGAATACTTTTTAGGGCAGGTATTAGTGTGTAAATATCTGGATGGCTTGAAGGAGGAAAGTGATGTGGTGAGGTTGCTACTTAGGCACTTTCCCTATAGGATCAAGGAGGCTGCTTGTATCCAGAATGTAAAGACTATATCACAAGTAGAAAATTTGTTAAGCACATTTGATGCACTAGGGAGAGGGGGTTATGAGGACAATTTCAATAGGAACCCGGGTAATAATAATAATAGACCTAACGAGGCCAGGCATCAAGAAGTTCAAGGGAACGGTGGCGAAGGGGCCAACGCTCAAAATAGAAATAATAATAATCAGCTAAATCAGAACAGAGGAAATGGCTATGGTAATCAGTATCAAGGGAGAAACAATGATTTCAGGGGAAATCAAGGGAGAAACAATGATTACAGGGGAAATCAAGGGAGAAACAATGATTTCAGGGGAAATCAAGGAAGAAATTATAATGACAATAATTACAACCAGAATAGGGGTCAAGGAAGAGGACAGCCTAGTGGTAGTAATATACAGCCAAACAATGACAACACAGCCCAGAACAACCAGACTAGTTCAGTAGTTAGTAGTACTACGGCCAGCTGTAGCGGTTCTTTAAACGCGAACCAGGCTGCGAAGTAAGGTCAGAATCTCAGTCTGTAGCATGCCCTGTCCATACAATTATACAGGAACCCTATGACCTAAATGTAAGAAATGAATTATTACATGAACTAAATGATGAAGGTATTATTCAGGAAGTGGTTAGTAAGAGCCCCATAGTTAAATTTAACGTGTCCGAGGCGTACACAGATGTTTTAATTGATAGTGGTTGTATGAAGAGTTGCATAAGTAGTGCATTTTATGATAAAATGAAAGGAACTGGAGTAAATTTTGAGGAGATGCCAATTAAAAGCACTTTTGTTATCACAGCTGTTGGGAAGAGGTCTAAAGTAATTTCTAAGCAAGTTTTAGTAGACATTAAAATTAATAATCATGTAGAGAAGCAGATTTGCCTTGTAATTCCAAATTTAGTATTCAGTGTTATCTTGGGTTCAGAGTGGCTAAGTAGAGTGTCTGGTAACTTATGTTATGATGTAGGGAGTTTGAAATTTAAATGGGGAGATTCTGAAGTAGAAGTAGCGTTCAATGACCATATTCAGAGGAGTAGTATTGTAGGTGTGATTTGTACTTTAAATGAGATATCGCCAGCCGTAGAGCGGGGTTCTCCATGTTTTGTGGGCAGTGTGATTACGAACGGAAGTCTAGAGGACTCGTTACGTGAGGCTGCATTTCAGGGAAATATAGAGGATGAACAGTGTGTTCGGCTCTATGATGTGTTATGGTGTAATAGGAGAGTTTTTGAGGATCGCATTGGTATGGCCAATTGCTATACACATTCATTGAACGTTATTGATAGGTCAGTATTCACAGGACATAGATATCCTGTACCTTTCGCTTATCAGAGTGCAGTTGAGGCACAAATTAATCAGATGCTTGAAGATGGGATTATTGAGCACTCGAACAGTCCATATGTTAATTCTTTGATCACGGTACCCAAGACCGACGGCACTGTTCGTATTTGTTTAGACGCTCGTTTGGTTAACAGTAGAATTAGTTCAGATCAGCTGAAATCTATGTCAATAGAAGAATTAATGCAAACATTTGAGGGGAAGAAGTATTTCACTTGTGTAGATTTGAGTTCCAGTTTTTGGCAAGTGCCACTTATGTACGAAGATAGACCATTTACAGCTTTTAGTCATAAATATAACCTTTATCAATTTTGTAGAACACCTTATGGGTTAAAGAGTAGTTCAGCTGCTTTAATTAGGGCTTTAAACATCGCATTAGGGGATGACACAGGAGAGTTTGTAACCATTTACATAGATGATATGGTAATTAGTTCACGCAGTTTTGAGGAGCATCTACATCATTTAAATATAGTTTTTCAGAAGTTAGATCAGGCAGGGTTCACTTTGAAGCTGTCTAAGTCGTCATTCTGTCAGTCAGAAGTGACATTTTTAGGTCATAGAGTGTCGAGTAGAGGTGTAACACCAGAAGAAAGTAGGGTTAATAAGATACTTAACGCAGAGGTGCCACAGAATGTTAAACAGTTAAAAACTTACCTGGGAATTTGCAACTTTTTCAGGAGGTTCGTTCTTAAATACTCAGGGTTGGTAGAACCATTCAGGGAATTGCTTAAAAGTGGGACTCGGTGGAGATGGGAGTCCAAGCATGATCAGGCTTTTAGAGCGCTGAAGGAAGGTTTTGAGAAAGCTGTAGTGCTGAAATATCCGCTAAGGAAAGCCACGGGACTAGCGTGTAGCCGTCTGATCATTAATAAGTATGTACCTGAGTTTGGCATTCCTCTCAGGATACTATCTGACAGTGGACCACAGTTTACTGCAAAGAAATGGAGAACCAGTATGCAGGAAGCTGGTATAACACACGTTCATTCCTCTGTAAGGTACCCTCAGGGTAATTCTGCAGAGCGTCCATTAAGGGAAGTGGCTCGTCTTTTTCGAACTCTAGTGCATGACAAGCATGCGGCCTGGGTTGGACATCTTCCCAAGGTCGAGACTTGGCTGAATTCTGTCCAGCATGAGAGCACGAAATTGACGCCATACGAAGTTCACTTCGGAAAAAGACCACAAAATGAACTAGCGAGGGTGTTGGGATTAAATGAGGGTAAGCAACCGGGGATGGATTACATTGTCCAGTTGGCGAAACAGAATTTATCTAAATCAGCACAAAAGAGAATTCGCCAACAAAAAGAAACTAAATTTGACCTATTCGAGCCGGGAGACAGAGTCTTACTTAGAGTGCCGAAACAGTCAAATAAGCTAGAGAAAGTCATGTCCAAGTTCTTTTATCTCTACGAGGGCCCATTTATAGTTTCCAAACGTATTGGCAAAACAGCATATGTGCTGGAGAATAGTGAGGGAAACAGATTATACGGGACGTATAATATACATAGTCTACGAAAATATGTGTCATAAAGTGAGTGTGTTTAGCTGGCGAGCCAGCCTATCAAATGAGTAAGTGTGGTATCTGGTGCGTGGAGGATTTGGTCTTAAGGCAGGCGTATCGGAAGTCACACAGGGGGGTAGTATGTAAGTAAATGAGAGTTTTTAAGGTACAGGGAAATATGACGGGATTGTCGGATGCTGTTGAGCACTAAATTGTCTCGATGCACCAAGGCCATTTTGGCAGCGCTGATGGGTTCCCATTTATCTCCAAGAGATGGGGGAGCGCTTGAATAGGGCTTGTTAGCTTAAGGCGTCCACGAGATAAAAGATGGGCCATCAGAATGCGAGACAGTCCTTCATGAAACTCATACATATCAGCACACGTGATTTCTGTTTACGGCCTCGCCATGTAAGATTTGTAAGTGTGTAATTTAAGATAATTTGTACAATGGTATTATTTGTGTGAGGAGAAATGGTCTGTGTTGAGAACTAGTATTAAGTAGAATATGGTTAACGGGAACTTAACAAGACAGGGCGATTACGGCACAGAAATATTTGGTGTTATATGTAATGCGCATTTACTGTTTTTTTTTCAGAAGTCAATATTAATTTAATCTACTTTAAAGAGAGATTAAGTATTATGGTCACGAGGCGCTGCCACAATAGTGTGATCGTGTGCTGAGTGATAAGTGGAATTAAATGTCACCATAAGGAGGGGACCTCCAGTGAAATTAGGAAGTTCTATGGTGATATAAATATATCAGAACACCTTCAATGCGTGTGATATGACATCATAAATACATAGTGCTCACACATTAATTATGTCTATTTCTCCAACATAGAGAAATTTGAGAGGCGGAAATATCCGTGGAACACTATTCCCTATGTAAAACATTGAACTGGTTGCAAAGTGCGATCCATAGTGACAACAAACTTTGACGCAAAGTGCGTGAAGAAATAATATGAGTGTATATATCTGTAATTTAGGGTGATTTCATTTATGTAATATGTATTTTGGATGGGGTTTATTAACGTGTCTGGGATAATCGGATAATGGACCGTCGTCACGGTAAATCATCCGATGATCCGAGGCGAATATGTAACGTGTTTTTCGAGAGGTTTTATGCAACTGGCATAAGTCAGTAGGAAGCCATTCTATATTTATTTACGCGGCAAATTGTTCAGCCAAGAGAATTTTTCATGGTAATTTATTATTATTATTAATTTATTATAATTATTATTAAGGTATTTTCGGAGCATTTTATAAAAATTATTAGCATTCAGATAGGTTTTCTATGTCTTAGAAAACGCTATCCAGCAAATTATTACGAACGACGATATCATAGAAAATTATCTGATTACGGAATTTTACGGAGTTTTGTCAGTTAGGGTATTTGAGAGACATGACTCACTGGGATTTCAAGTACAAGCTGATTCCTGTCGAGAAGTATTGCGCAAGGCTGGGTCGCAAGGTCTAGAAAAGGCGAATTGTTGAAACGGAAATCGACTTCTCCCTCCCGCGGAGTGTAATGAGGAAGGAGTGGGGATCTAGCGCGGAGGGTGCAGCCAATCAAGGAGGACGACGTAAGCTAGATGTCGGTACCATGGTAGGGGAGCCGGCGTGGGGATATATCGTTCGACGCGCCGTGAGACGAGGACTATCTGTGAAATAATTGACGAGTATGGGTGCGCGTGCGAGTGGCTCCGATGTTCGGTGGAGTTATGGACAATCTGTGTAGGACTTGCAGTGTACGGTCGCAAGTGCGTGTCGCTCCGATGTTCAGTGGAGTTAGCGACGATCTTTTGTAAAACGTAACCAGTGCGGTTTTACGAGAGTTTGGGTCCGATGTACGGACCATAGAATTATCTAATCTACCAGAATATCATCAAAGTTCGACGGAGATGACGACGTCCAGGAGACTGTGGGAAGCACACAGCATCATCAAGAACGAGGGAAATGCATTGGCAATTTCCAGGGGTAAGCGCTAATGACGCAGAAATACGCAATCTCTCATTTTTCTTTGTTTTATATTTCATAATTCAGTAACTTCATAGCTTGGAAATAAGAGTAAAATCAATTTGTCAGACTCCGTTTTCACGTAATTTTCTATCGGTAATATTAAAATCACAACGCTCCAATTTAAATTTTATAGTTATTATTATTATTAATTTTGCTATACTTGTTTTATATAATAAATTCATTTCTTTTACAATGCAATCTTTGCTTTCAGTAGGTAGCATTAGATATAGACCAATTCCTTCTCCTGATACAATTGTTTGTTGGGTTAATGATCAAATCATACCACGATCTGAGTGAATAGAGTCTTGAATGTGTTCTGCCAGAGCTAGACGTTGTTAAATACAAATTTAGATTTCAGCATTGCATTGAGGTCTTGGCGCCCACTGAAACAACATAGCTTAGGCAAAGGTAAACAGTTACATTTCTCACCCAACAGTGTGGGCTAGCGAAACCATTACATTTGTCGCTACCAACATGGGGCACTAACTAATAAACGTTACAAAAGTAAACACAAACACACAAGGTCGACCAAACAAAATTCCTATTTTGATCTACTAAAGTATGGGATAGCTATAATGTACAAAGTGTGATGCTTGTATGCAATGTCAGTGTTGCCCTATCCAGCTTGGCATAGCCCAGTCATGCAGTCTCAGACAGGTTGTCTGCTTGTTGATAATTTATACCTGATACCAGTGATACCTTACAAATGTAATTACAGTTGAACCTCAATCATTGCATTGTTTATTAGTTATAGTTCATTGTTTCAGTAGACTGTGATGTGTGATTGCATGTGAGTGTGTCTGGTGACAGACTGTTTTAGTGGTAGTATTTGTTGTTGGTGGAACTTTAGTATTTTTTCGTTAGTAGAATTTTGGTATTTAATTGTTAGTACAGTAGAAGGTTAGTATTTTTGTTAGTAGAATTGCTCTTTACTTATTCTGGAAGGGAGTAGCAGCCTTTCAGAATAAATCAATTCTTTACTAGTCTTATAGACGGTTAAGATATTGATAATATAAGCCAAATAATGGCTACACTGTGTCCTGCTGCACGGCTGAAAGCAAGGGGAAACTACAGCCGTTTGCTATTCCCGAGGATATGCACCTCTCTATGCATAAATACATGTGATGATGGCCTCCTCCCTTGTAAAATTTCAATCCGGAGGTAAACTAGTCCCCCGTTCGGATCTCCGGGTGGGGACTACTCGAGAGGGGGTTAACATCACAGAAGTGACAAAGAGGAACTCTTACATTCTACGGATCGGAGCGTGGAATGTTAGAAGTCTGCTAGGAAATGGAAGGTTAGAAAACTTAGAAAGGGAAATGGATAGGTTGAGGTTGGATTTGGTTGGGATTAGTGAAATGCGCTGGCAGGAAGAACAGGACTTTTGGTCAGGAGACTATAGGGTCATTAGCACTAAATCAAACAATGGCCAAGCAGGGGTTGGCCTCATATTGAGTAGGAAACTTGGACAGCGGGTGGAATATTATGAGCAATATAGTGAACGGATTATTGTAGCAAAAATAAATACTAAACCTACCTGCACCACAGTGGTACAAGTCTATATGCCTACCAGTCAAGCTGATGATGAGGATGTTGAAAAGGTCTACGAAGAAATAGACGAAATTCTGAGGTATATCAAGGGTGATGAAAATGTTATAGTAATGGGAGATTGGAATGCTGTGGTAGGAAAAGGGAGAGAAGGGAAGATAGTAGGAGATTTCGGATTAGGTGAAAGGAATGATCGAGGAAGCAGGCTGGTAGAATTCTGCACTGAGCATGAGTTGGTCATAGCTAACACCTTATTCAATAACCACAATAGAAGAATATACACATGGATGAGACCAGGAGATACAGGGCATTACCAAATCGACTTCATTATGGTCAAGCAGAGGTTTCGAAACCAGATTTTGGATTGTAAAACATATCCTGGTGCTGACATAAACTCTGACCACAATCTGGTTGTAATGAAATGCAGATTAAAGATGAAGAAACTGAAGAAAAGTCAAAAGCCAAAAAGGTGGGCAATAGACAGACTGAAAGAGAAGGATGTAAACGAAAGATTCAAGAAGAGTATAAAGGAAGGACTAATGAAAAACCCTAAACAAACTTCAATTGCAGACGAATGGGCACTTTTGAGGAATGAAATAACAAAATCCGCAGAAGAAAACATTGGTAGGAAAGAGAGAATAGGTAGAAAACCGTGGATCACTCAGGATATACTCGAATTCATGGATGAAAGGCGGAAGCACAAGAATGTAAGAGATGAAAAGGGGAAAGCAGAATACAGACGTATGAGAAATGAGGTTAACAAGAAGTGCAAGGAAGCGAAAGAAGAATGGTTGAAAGAGAAATGTGCTGGTATAGAAAATTGTCTGAAATTACGAAATGTAGACACAGCTTATCGAAGGATTAAGAATACTTTTGGGGAAAAGAAGACTAAGTGCTGTAATATTAAGGACACAAATGGAAAGCCTCTAACAGATAGGGAAGAAAAGGTTGAGAGATGGAAAGCTTACATAGAGAGTTTGTATAAGGGAAAGGAGATTGAGAATCATGTAATGGAAAGGGAGGAGGAAATTGATGAGGATGCGAAAGGAGATTTAATATTGAGATCAGAATTTGATAGAGCTTTGGAAGACTTAAGCAGGAACAAAGCACCAGGCATAGATGATATACCGATTGAGTTGCTACGCTGCATAGGAGAGGAAGGTCTGATCAGGTTATTTCACTTGGTGTGTAGGATTTATGAGACAGGTGAGGTACCCCCTGATTTCAAGAAGAATGTAATCATCCCTATACCAAAGAAAGTGGGAGCTGACAGATGTGAAGATTACCGTACAATCAGCTTGATTACTCATGCTTCAAAGATCCTGTCTAGAATAATTTACAAGAGGATTGAGAGCCAGATAGAAACGGAGTTGGGTGAAGACCAGTTTGGTTTCAGGAGAAATGTAGGAACAAGGGAAGCTGTACTAAGTCTTAGGCTGATTTTGGAAGGTAGAATAAGGAAAGATAAGAGAACGTTCATGGCTTTTGTAGACTTAGAAAAGGCTTTTGATAACGTTGATTGGACTAAATTGTTTGACATTTTGAAATCGATTGGAATAAAGTACAGGGATAGGAGGGTGATATACAATCTATACAGAAACCAGACAGCAGTCATTCGAGTTGAAGGACATGAGAGAGAAGCTGGTATTCAGAAAGGTGTAAGGCAAGGCTGCAACTTATCACCCATACTTTTCAATCTTTACATTGAACAAGCAATGAAGGAAATTAGAGAAAAATTTAAAGTGGGAGTGAAGATTCAAGGAGAAATAATTTCAACTCTGAGATTTGCTGATGACATCGTCATCTTGGCCAACAAGCCTGAGGATTTGAATGAGTTTTTGAATGGAATGGACTCCGTCTTACGGAAAGAATTCATGATGAAAATTAATAAATGTAAAACAAAAATACTGGAATGCAGCCGAAATAAATCAGAAACCTCTATGGAGATCAAATTGGCAGGTGAAAAGCTGAAGGAAGTAGGAGATTTCTGTTACTTAGGAAGCAAAATAACCAGTGATGGACGAAGCAAAGAGGATATAAAAAGTAGGTTGGCTCAGGCAAGAAAAGCATTTCTACAAAAAAGGAATCTGCTGACATCGAATATAGATTTAGGTATTAGGAAGTCATTTTTGAAAGCCTTTGTCTGGAGCGTGGCGCTCTATGGAAGTGAAACTTGGACTATTGGTGCAGCAGAAAAGAGAAGAATTGAAGCATTTGAAATGTGGTGTTACAGGAGAATGATGAAGATCAGATGGGTAGATAGGGTTACAAACAAAGAGGTATTAAGACGAGTGGGAGAGGAGAGATGTTTCTGGCGACTGCTAATGAAGAGAAGAGATAGGTTGGTAGGACACATACTAAGACACCCAGGAATAGCAAGCTTAGTTATGGAAGGAAGGGTCGAGGACAAGAACTGTAGGGGTAGACCTTAGAATATGTTAACAGATTGCCTCGGATGTAGGGTGTGGTAGCTATGTAGAGATGAAACGATTAGCTCAGGACAGGGAGGCATGGAGAGCTACATCAAACCAGTCAAAAGACTGAAGACTCAAACAACAACCTCAATCATATGTTATTCATTTACACTTGTCTTGCGTTTATGAAATAATTTCAAGGTATCAAGCTTTTGCCATTAAAATTATAATTGATTAAACTTTTCCAGTTATGTTTTCTCTTTTATAAACTACTATTTTGGGCCCCTACCTCTTAAATGTTTTGATTTATATGTTATTGTAAGAAAACATATTCTCAATTGTGTTCTAAGCTTGAAATGATATATAAGTACAGTAATAAAAATGCAAAGTTAGAGGGGTTTAATCATTATTATTACCAGTGCTTTTTTACTAAAAACAATTTAAGGGATACTCTCAGTTGTAGTCTATAAAACATCTTGCAACTTTTGGCAATTTGCAAAGTCTGATCATCGTTTGTGTTCGAATCATTAACTTTCAGCTTTTTCGATGCTTGAGTGGATGTTAAATAGTTCATTATTTTCTTCATCCTTCAAAACTAACCACACGCACAAAATAACAACCTACCCCGCCTCCAAACACACTGTTGTGTGCAAACATTCTCTCTGGTAGCTCATAAGGGAATTCCACATTTACTTAATTACGACGTTTATTATCTTAAAACTAACTGGAACATAAGAGGACAATATACAATAATATACCTTTGGGTGTGGCGAACCCGTCGTACAAATAGCCTAAATATGATAGTGTGTGAGTCAAGACCTCGGATGGAGGTCCTTGATTCACGCCCCGACCCAGATCACTGGAACCGGGAAATGAAGAAGAAGATTGCGCCGATAAAGGTCTATTAATAATAATAATAATGCGCGTCAGAGTAGCAGTGGAAGATAAAATCAACAAGGTCGCAAATGGATGGGGAAAAGACGTCTTGCTCGACCCGGTGCTGGGCCCAAGGTTTTCGGAGCGAGCAAAAGATGATTTCCAAAAAACCAAATGCAAACGAATAATTGCTTAATGCAATAATCAAAAGTGCAGAAACGAGATTCCCATAAAATTAATTAAATAAATCCCAGAGGCGTGTTAATCGTGCCTTTGTTACGTCACAAAGACAAGATTGACGAAATCGAGGTAAGGATAAGGATAAGGAAGGGGAACTTAAATATAAGAAATGAAAAGACAAGGGAGCTATATTACTTAAAATATAAAAATGTATTGAGGATAAAAGAAAGAGCGTGTACACGAAATAAACAAATTATTTAAAACAAAGAAAAAAGGCAAGCTAAGACAAGATCAATAATACAAAAGAAACCCAATACCAAGAATAAAGAATTCAAAAACTTAAAAAAAACTGAAAAGCACGACAGAACCTGAGTACCGCTCAACAACATGAATCTAACGAAAAGATACAAACTTGAAAGAAAATAAAACGAAACTTACAAAAGTTAGAGAGAAACGACAAACTTGCAAAAAGTCAAACTTCGAACTGCTAAGACGCGAAGCTTTTCATGATGTTATGTAAACATACCGGAGGGAAGGGGGAGGAGTGAGGGGAGTAAAACAAAGGGGAGAGAGATCTCACGGAGATAGGAGGAAGGAGAAGACAAGGGGAATTATAATTAAGTTATGTAATACGGCGAAAATCGAAAGAGAAAAACAAAACAAAAGGAAAATGAGATATACGGAGATACATTACATTACAATTGACTTGGGACGAAAGAGACCGGTAAAAATCGAAAGCACGCTATAATAAAATAGGCTTATATTCCAACATAATTCCGCACCAACGCGACATATAAAAAAAAGAATAATATGACATCGGAGCTGGAGAAAATCCCAGTTAACCACCGTCACATATATTCTATAAACAAAAGGGACACGTATTAGTGGGACGTTGGACATCAGTCCCGTTACCTCACACATACTGTCCACAAACAAAGGTCCAATTGCTACCAATCAAATGAAACATTTGTGGTACAAAGAGACACCGACGCAAAAGACGAGCACTAAGGCCCGACAGGAAATATATATAAGCCAAGACGCAGAAACGCAATACTTTCGAATCTTACAGGTATTAACCAAAATAATAAAACTGTGAGAAGGGCACATAACAAAAGCAACAAAAAGAACTCCGCCGTATGACATTACGCAAGGTCCCGGAGATCTGGTTCAAGGATTAAAATACTAACAATAACATCTTGAAAAGGAAAGAGAATTAAGCAAAAGAAGGAACGTTTAACAAAAACAATTACATTGCGTTAGATAGAAATACATTGAGCCGTACTCACATTCCGCTGCGCCATGAGGGTGGGCCTCTGCCCGAATACACACGTTCGCCTTACATCTCGGCGCGTCTAAGACTGACTTAGCTTCTGTCCCCCCAGAGGGGAGAGAAGCCTCTCAGAAAAATCAAATGCGTAGTTTGGGAGTGGCCCCAAACTCGCGTCAAATATTGTCAGAGCCAATGGCAGAACGAATTGCACAACAAAATGCAAGGTAGCAACAACACTAGCCAATACGAGAGAACAAGGCAGTATGTAGCCAGGGGTTGCACAACGTTAGACAGAGAGATACATACAGACAAACTGCGCACTTTTAAACTCTCGAGGCGTAATATAGAGATGTCACAACACATGACAATAATAATAATAATAATCATGATGATAATAATAATAATTACAATAAATTCTGAAAAGTGGTTCAAATTCCACCGCTTTCTCCAAAAAAAATTCTTTTACATAACAAAGGCATAAAAGAATTTTTTCTTTTTCATAACAAAATTATATAAAATAACATTCTTCGATTAGATACATTTGAACAGGGTGAAGGAAAGAAGATTACATCATGTACACCAGATACACACATGAAAAATTAAGACATAATAAAATGTTCTCACATTTCTCTTATTCATAAAACGCAGCTTAATTAAAAGTTCTTTGAACGTCATAACTTCCATAAAAGGCTTGACGAAACGCAAGTCTCTTTTCTCAAACACACATATATTTTCATACACACGTATTCACGAAGATAATCACTGGTGAGGAAATTTTTTTTTTTTTTTTTTGGTACTAAAGAAAAAAAAACTTTAAGATGAAATTAAAACAACAAAAATTCAAATCATATAAAGGATCAGTACAGGCGTGAAATAAAGGCGGATCCTACCTCTACTGCACGTCAATACGTCACACATATAAAAAATGGATGTACCAAAAAGAAAATAATGATAATAAAACGGTCAATCTTGAGCTAGACTCTGCCAGATGACGTGGAGAAAGCGAAGTCTTCTTAATGGCGACCTTCTGGAAATCAGCCAATTTTCTAATAATAAAAGAAAGAGAAAGGTTAAATCATGATCACAAAAAAATATAAAGGGGAGCACCCTGTATACAAAATAAGGCTTGCGTCGGGGAAATATTTGGGGTTACATAAGCTCCGTAAGAGGGAAAGTGGATTCATTCTGCCAGCTGGAAAGTAAAAGTATGAATAGGCAGGGTCGTCAGACCAAATGAAAGAAGAGAAAACGAGCCGTGAACGGGGTCTAAAGGATACACCGGCCACTTCTCAGGTACTTGGAGACTAGCTATCGCTACCGGAAACACTCTCCAAATATATATGACAGATACAGGAAAATAATACACATTATCTTAGAGAAAACATTAGATTGAAATGATTTATAAAAACATGATATCACAAAAACGTAAAACAGAAGTTACGATAAATAGTAAACAACTATATCAATAAACAAATCCCTGTCACTACAAGAAAAGAATGTAAGTCAACAGACCATCTCAGGCGCTGTCGAACAATAGCAAGTCGTGTCTGCAGCTCGGACAATGGGTCGGGCCGGCTCCTTACAACAAAAGCAGGCAGGTACTGGAAATTGCCTTAGGTAGAAGTATAGTTCAACACATCTTTCGAAATCCTCCGTGTAACTCAGGCGGCCACGGGTGTCTCCTGCCTAACTAGATACATAGCAGGAGTAAAGGGGAAAAATGTACTAATAACCTTCGTCAAATGACATTAGGTACTAACAAATAAAAAGGAATAATAACTCAAAGAAGCTGTCAAAATAAAAAATGCCATCCCGGACAGAGAACGAAAATCCAAATAATTACGTTACAAAATACCTTCCAAATAAAAGGAACAGACTGGAACCTCGCATAAAACCAATCAAGACCAGACATACAATCAATCAAACTCGAAACCCAATAATAAATATTACCAACCCACAAAAATAAAATGGTTACAGCGTCAATATACGGGCCGTAGACCTCAGAGGTACCGCATTAAAAAAAAAAAAAAGACACAGAGGGTATGGCCTATCCCATACAAATATAAGAAAATTGGGTAATGCACGCCAGAGTAGTTCACACGAACATCAATGTCCCATAACACGGAAGCCGTAGACCTAAAATGGTTGGTATCTCTGAGTAATACTTATCGTATATTTGGTTTGCCAATAAAAACGAATAAATAGTTCGTACGTAATATATATATAGTTTAAATTGAATAGGGTATAAAATCAAAATTGAACTAAATTTGAAACCACCCACAAATAACTGTTGATAAAAATTCATTAAACTCATTGACACACATATTCATCTCAAAATACAACCAACAACAACAACACTACATACATACTCCTTCCCATAAACAAATCAAAATTTCCCCATTACATCAGAATGCTAATATGAGTCGTTGGAACACCATGGAAACTCAAATAACGGACTACAGGTCATCGTGACAAACTTCATCCCATACTAAAGATTGACGAATCGTGTGGAATCTATGTACATCCTAAGTGGGCGTCGAAGCCGTGGGACAGGTCCCAAACCCTAATTCCGACGGAGACCTCACCTAGCAGGTTTCCCAACGAAATACACACTGCCATACTGAACATATAGTAACATCAAGCTTACCGTATATAAACAATTTTAAATGAAAACCTACATTGAAATCCCCTGACAAAAATAAAACAATCACCCTCCCTAATTATGAAACAAACTTAACTCCCAATCATAACACACATAATAGCTCAACAGACCATTCATAACTGAGACAACAAACACTTTACTAACATCAAACGTTAGTATAATTACGCGAGGCTCAAGGTGGGTCGGGGTGACCGTAGGATTTAAAGAGACGGTTCCCATAAGTGGGCCTACCTTCATTGGGGAAAATTTCGGAGAAAGAGGGGCGGGGGTTTTTAGGCTGCACGGTAATGACAAGAAACCTGTCAGCAGCTGTTCCAGACCGAGACATATGAAGGGGTGAGGCGAGTTCTGAGAAATATCACAGTCAACTAAGCGACTATTTACAACAAAGGTAAGGACTCAAACCCTTGAGAGAAATGCATTTTCTACTTCACAGAAAGTAAAATAAAAACGTCCACAACACTGACGAAATGAAAAGGAAGAGAAAGCAAACAAAATTTCCTGTCGCCTTAAAATCACCGTTAACTAAACAAATGTCTACTAGAGGAAGCAAATACATAAAAGTAGGTTACAATACCGTGACGTGTCGTGTTCCAGCGATGCGATGTACTCACTGATATGTTGCCACTGTTCACCTCGAAGCTGGGTCTTTTGGATGTCTTGTTTACTTGAGGGACTAAACCACCTTTCCTTGGAGATGGGTTTCCTGGATGCCCGTAGTTCACACGGAAAGTAACTTCACCCTTTCTTCAGGGGTGGGGAAAAACAATTCACTGAATTCCTTAAACTCAAAGAAAAACAAATTTTAATACAATGTAAATGAAGAGAAAAATAATAAAAGGTTAATAACTTGAGAGAGGTGAGGAGGGAACGATTTCGCACGCAACCACGCGATCTGCTACCATTGCGCCGATAAAGGTCTATTAATAATAATAATAATGCGCGTCAGAGTAGCAGTGGAAGATAAAATCAACAAGGTCGCAAATGGATGGGGAAAAGACGTCTTGCTCGACCCGGTGCTGGGCCCAAGGTTTTCGGAGCGAGCAAAAGATGATTTCCAAAAAACCAAATGCAAACGAATAATTGCTTAATGCAATAATCAAAAGTGCAGAAACGAGATTCCCATAAAATTAATTAAATAAATCCCAGAGGCGTGTTAATCGTGCCTTTGTTACGTCACAAAGACAAGATTGACGAAATCGAGGTAAGGATAAGGATAAGGAAGGGGAACTTAAATATAAGAAATGAAAAGACAAGGGAGCTATATTACTTAAAATATAAAAATGTATTGAGGATAAAAGAAAGAGCGTGTACACGAAATAAACAAATTATTTAAAACAAAGAAAAAAGGCAAGCTAAGACAAGATCAATAATACAAAAGAAACCCAATACCAAGAATAAAGAATTCAAAAACTTAAAAAAAACTGAAAAGCACGACAGAACCTGAGTACCGCTCAACAACATGAATCTAACGAAAAGATACAAACTTGAAAGAAAATAAAACGAAACTTACAAAAGTTAGAGAGAAACGACAAACTTGCAAAAAGTCAAACTTCGAACTGCTAAGACGCGAAGCTTTTCATGATGTTATGTAAACATACCGGAGGGAAGGGGGAGGAGTGAGGGGAGTAAAACAAAGGGGAGAGAGATCTCACGGAGATAGGAGGAAGGAGAAGACAAGGGGAATTATAATTAAGTTATGTAATACGGCGAAAATCGAAAGAGAAAAACAAAACAAAAGGAAAATGAGATATACGGAGATACATTACATTACAATTGACTTGGGACGAAAGAGACCGGTAAAAATCGAAAGCACGCTATAATAAAATAGGCTTATATTCCAACATAATTCCGCACCAACGCGACATATAAAAAAAAGAATAATATGACATCGGAGCTGGAGAAAATCCCAGTTAACCACCGTCACATATATTCTATAAACAAAAGGGACACGTATTAGTGGGACGTTGGACATCAGTCCCGTTACCTCACACATACTGTCCACAAACAAAGGTCCAATTGCTACCAATCAAATGAAACATTTGTGGTACAAAGAGACACCGACGCAAAAGACGAGCACTAAGGCCCGACAGGAAATATATATAAGCCAAGACGCAGAAACGCAATACTTTCGAATCTTACAGGTATTAACCAAAATAATAAAACTGTGAGAAGGGCACATAACAAAAGCAACAAAAAGAACTCCGCCGTATGACATTACGCAAGGTCCCGGAGATCTGGTTCAAGGATTAAAATACTAACAATAACATCTTGAAAAGGAAAGAGAATTAAGCAAAAGAAGGAACGTTTAACAAAAACAATTACATTGCGTTAGATAGAAATACATTGAGCCGTACTCACATTCCGCTGCGCCATGAGGGTGGGCCTCTGCCCGAATACACACGTTCGCCTTACATCTCGGCGCGTCTAAGACTGACTTAGCTTCTGTCCCCCCAGAGGGGAGAGAAGCCTCTCAGAAAAATCAAATGCGTAGTTTGGGAGTGGCCCCAAACTCGCGTCAAATATTGTCAGAGCCAATGGCAGAACGAATTGCACAACAAAATGCAAGGTAGCAACAACACTAGCCAATACGAGAGAACAAGGCAGTATGTAGCCAGGGGTTGCACAACGTTAGACAGAGAGATACATACAGACAAACTGCGCACTTTTAAACTCTCGAGGCGTAATATAGAGATGTCACAACACATGACAATAATAATAATAATAATCATGATGATAATAATAATAATTACAATAAATTCTGAAAAGTGGTTCAAGATACAATAATATAAGACAAGGAGCTCATGAAGTCAAAAGATATGGCATTAAACGGAATGCGCAAGATACCCAACCGTGCTACGGGCGCTGCCGTACGTGGGCACTGGGTGAACTACCGTTAATATAGGGAGCAGCACCGTACATGCCGCCCACCTAATTTGTCAAACAAATTACAAAATTGGTAGCAATTCATAGACACACTTCTCCAACGCTAGTCTCTAGCAACTACCAACAGAAACTGTACACATACAAATATAAGAAACAAAAAGGAACACAGTACAGAGGTAGTCCTTTAAATGATCTCGTCAGGGAAAAGACTGATCCTTGTCACTGGCCTTTTATATGACCCTTTGCTTGTCCGCACAGTTACTACACGCACCAAACCATCAATCCCAGGATGAAGCTCTTCAATTATTCCGGTTGGAGTATTGTCTTCTTTCAGAAGTACCAGCCTTCCTGCTCTGAAGTTGGGTTGATTCTGAAGCCACTTGGAACGCTGCTGGAGCTAAGATAAGTTGGCTTCCTGCGTGCAGAAGTCGTATGTGTTCATTCCAAATAAGCAATTTCGTGACATGATGCTTAGGTGGCAGTATCAAAGGATGTTTTTGTTCAAATGATGCTTCAGCATTCTCTAGCCTGCCGCCCACCCTCAATAGATTGTCATTATCTAGGAAAGGGTGCAGAGTGAGAAGTTTGCTCTGAAGTGACACTGCGTTCTTTTTATGTAAATTATGAATCTCCTGACTGTACGAACAATGCTGAACGATGCGAATGATTGCTGTCAGACTATCGTGAAGTTCGGCAGTAGTCAAAGGTCCATGCCATCTTGCTGCTGCATCCTGCTTTAGATTGTGAAAAAACCTGAGAATGTAAGCAACTACTCTGTGTAGATTAGTCCAGCTTGAAAAACGGATGAAAATGTTATCTGCATTGTGATTACTAGCCACGAAACACATTCTTACTCCTCGTTGTTCAGGAATTTCGGTTGGTCGAACAGTGGTAAGTTCAGGCCAGGTAGAAGGATCCGTAATCAGCCAAACGGGCCCCGCCCACATGCTCGATTGTTTCGAAGTCGATGTGGCTCAGTTCCCCTGGAGATAATATCTGCTAGATTGTCCTGTGATGAGACATGGTTCCAATCTTGCTGAGACGTAAGTTTGTGAATTTCTGACACCCTGTTGGCCACATATGTTTTCCAAGCTGAAGAATTGCCTGCAATCCAGGCTAGAACAACAGTGGAGTCTGTCCAATAATATCGTCGATATGAATGTAACTTAAGGGCCTCAATCACCCTTTCCATTAGTCTGCTCAGAAGTAGTGCGCCATTCAACTCCAGTCTTGGAAGCGACACTTTCTTCAAAGGGGCTACTCTAGATTTTGAACAAAGTAAATGAACGGAGATTGTTCCATTGGAGTTGATGCAACGAAGATAAATACATGCACTGTAGGCTCTTTCTGACGCATCCGCAAACCCGTGAAGTTCAACATTGGCATTCATGCCGTCTGCTGTTACCCTCCGTGGTACATGAATTTCATTTAGTTTAGGGAGCTGCTGATGTATCTGTTTCCATTGTGTCTCAAGTTCTGAGGGCAATTTGCCATCCCAATCCAGGTGTTGTTGCCAAAGAACTTGTATAAACAACTTGCATTGAACAATTACAGGCCCTATGAGTCCCAATGGATCATAAATGGACGATACATTGGTCAACACTGATCTCTTTGTCCAAGTCACATTATTGCAGTTGAGGGCCCCCACTGAGAATTGAAATGAGTCACGACTCGAATGCCACAACAAACCAAGAGTTTTTTCGGTGCCATCTTCAAAGGAAGACTGCATGACACCTGGCTCTCGTGAAGTGTTGATGGGATGACTTCCAAAATATCAGGATTGTTGGATCGCCATTTACGGATGGGAAATCCTCCGGTTTTCAGGAGCGATGACAGGTCTTTGTATAATTGGATGGCTTCTTCAATGGTATCTGACCCTGTCAAAAGATCATCAACGTATAAGTCTCTTTTGGTAACTTTGGCTGCTGTAGGGTATATGTCTTGACCATCGAGTGCCACCTGCAGTAAACAACGGGTAGCTAGATAAGGAGCCGCTGAAGTACCATAGGTTACTGTAGTCAGTCGGTACATATCCAGTTGTTGATTCTGAGAACTGCACCATAAGATTCTCTGAAAGTCTCGATGTGCTTCATGAATCTGGATCTGTCGGTACATCTTCTCGATATCTGCTGTTAGCGCATACTTGTGTGTACGGAAGTGAAGAACGATCGAGAACAGATCCTGCTGAACAGTTGGCCCAACCAACATCACGTCATTCAGGGAGATCGACGAAGTAGTTTTAGCCGACGCATTGTAGACAACTCTGACCTTGGTAGTGCTGCTCGTAGCCTTGATTACCGCGTGATGAGGCATGTAATAAGCAGGTTTCTGCTGGTCACTAGGATCAACAAGTTCAATGTGTCCTAGTTGTAAATAATCGTTCATGAATTTGATATACTCGTTCTTCAGGTCAGGTTGTCGATGCAATTTCCTCTCTATAAAGCCAAAGCTCCTCCTGGCATTGTCAAAAGAGTCACCAAGTTCTCCTACTCCTTGCCGAAGTGGTAGTCTCACTATGAACCTGCCCGACTCATCGCGCGTGAAGGATTTCTGAAAATGTTCCTCGCATTGACTTTCTTCCTTGGAATGGCTACAAGTCGTAAGCTCTTCCTGTTCCCAAAAGCGTTCCTCCTGTGTGTGCAAGGTTTCAGCCGTGGACAACAATGATGTTGTTCCATTCTTACGTTGTTGAACTGAGTGAGAGAGGATACATCCAGATAGCACCCAACCAAGTTGTGTATTTTGAAGAGTAGGGTAACCATCCCTAGATTGTTGTTCAGGTCTTAAGAGTTCAAAGAATATAGTAGCACCTAACAGTAGATCTATCTCTTTGGGCTGGTAGAAATTCGGGTCAGCTAATGGAATGTTGACGGGCAGTTGCCAGTCCTCGTAATCTATTCTATATGAAGGCAGTGGACCAGTAATCTGACGCAGGACAGAACATACTATATGCCGACTATAAGTACTAACTCTTGACTCTATCTGAAGTTGACAGAAGTAAGAGGATTGAGTCGCTTGCGTGTTGCTGATACCATTTATAGGTATTGAATGACGATTCAGTTTGATACCCAAACGGTCTACTAAGTCTCGAGTCACGAAGTTCATCTGTGATGCACTGTCTAATAGTGCTCGACATTGATGCATTTGACCTTTGCTATCCCTAATGTTAACATTGGCAGTTGATAACAATACTTCATTGTGAGGACATGCGCTTCTGACAGAACAATATGCTTGCTGCTGGGATGCATTTAGTACTGGGGTAGCAGTACTGTTCATATTCTGGTGTATATGTAACAATGTGTGGTGACGTTTATTACATGTTCTGCAGTTGCCTGAGTTGCAATTATTGGCTACATGGTCACTTCTCAAGCAATTGAAACAAAGATTATGTTCCCTCACAACACCTACCCGGCTATTTACGTCCATGTACTTAAATTTGGGGCATTTATGCAGACTGTGAGATGTCTTACATAGCACACAATAAGGTGACGTGGTGACGAAAGTTCGGTGTGGTCCCCTTGAACTTGTACCATGTTTGACCTCATCTTGGGTTACAGCAGCTGACTTGTTGGACGTGACTATCTCTAAAGTTTGGCAATTGTTTTCCAAGAATTGAATTAAGTCCTTCAAGTTGGCGTATGTTTCATTTGACGTACCGTTCTCCCATTGCTTCCTGAGATTGAGACTGATTCTCTCCAAAACTAAGTGCGACAGCATGAGGTCATGTAAGGGCATAACGATTTTTAAAGCTTCTGTGGCATTTAAGTTGCTGCTAAGTTGATTTATTAGCAAACGCAGCTCCTTAGGAGAATCGTGCTTTGCATTAGGGAGTTTCAACAATTCCTTGATGTGGAGATCTGATATAAGTCTGGGATTGTGATACCGACTGCGAATCAATTCCCAGGCGACCTTAAAGTTATCATGTGAAATTGGTAAATTCTCAATGAGGTGGTGTGGTTCCCCAGACAAGCATGATAGAAGATAATAGTATCTTTGAATGTCTGTGATTGTTTCATTCTTTATGATCAGCGCTACAAAGGTGTCATAGAAATGCATGAAATCTTGTAGAGCGCCATTGAACTTGGGTAGTGAAATAGTTGGAAGTTTTAGTGCACAACTATTGCTCATGTTATCACTATTTACAGGCGGAGGTGGGGTGTATGTTCGGGGCACAAGAGCGTTTCCATTTTTTACTTAATGTCCAAGCATAAATCATCAAAGGCTGCTCTATCTAGATCATGTGATTCGTTTTCAGCATCATCGATTTCCAATTGTATCTGAATGTCATTATACTCATCCATTAAACTCACCAATGATTGCTTCCTAACCTTTATATCGTTAAAATTCCCACCTGCAAATTCATTCACGAATGTACTTAAGCGAGTCACGCGAGATTTGATGACTGCACTTTTCTTTGTCAATACTCGTTTTTGATTGGTATCCATAATGACCCGGTAAGAAAAGGACAAAGGAAATGTTGAACCAGAATGTACTTACTGATGTAGTTCTGTGCTCTCTAACTCAACCAAGTTAGCTATTTTCATAGATGGTTACATAGTTCACCTATATCCGGCAATCGGAAGGACCAAAAAATGTTGTGTGCAAACATTCTCTCTGGTAGCTCATAAGGGAATTCCACATTTACTTAATTACGACGTTTATTATCTTAAAACTAACTGGAACATAAGAGGACAATAAACAATAATATAAGACAAGGAGCTCATGAAGTCAAAAGATATGGCATTACACGGAATGCACAAGATACCCGACCGTGCTACGGGCGCTGCCGTACGTGGGCACTGGGTGAACTACCGTTAATATAGGGAGCAGCACCGTACACACACTAAGAACCGAATGCCGAGTTGCCGACCAAATGTAACTGATTCGATAGATCGATTTAATATTTAAACACAAATTGTGCTAAATGTTCCGGCATATCTCAACAAAATGACAGTGTTTCGCCCCGGTGTGCAATTGGGCTCTTCAGTTGGTTAAAGCACACCTCACCAAGACACTGTCTAGTACACACTGGGAAGGCCATTGCAAGACGTATTTGATACATGTGTATCCACATCACGAGCAAAGCCAGTGCACTATGGGAGTCGAAACTCCATTCCAAAGCAATTATAACCTTACCCTGGCATTGAATATATAAATCGAGGATTACTCGAAATCTCCTCCTGCTGTTGTGAACAGCGTTGATGCCAGCTGATCGATGAACTTTCAAGTCTGAAATTATATTTGCCGGACTAGATACAAATGTACCAATATTTTTTCTTAAACAATGTACCCTAAGACTATGAAGGTAGATTGATCATTTCTGTCCTCCCTTTGTCTGTATGTGTTTCATTTCAGTGATCTGTACCACTGTTGCCTGGATTTACACTTATTCTCCTCACACTTATCTAAACCATGATATCAAGATATGCATTATTTTGATTGTAAGCTCATTTTCTCATGATGATGTCAAAATACTAGCAATAAATGATTGAATTCAGTGGTAGTACAATCCAAAATAATAATAATAATTTGTTATATGTTTCAGTAGGCTATGTGATTGCTAATTTGAACGTCAAGTTTTAAGAATAAGAAACTAAAGGCCTTAAGAGACACTGTAAATGATATGCATAACTTACTGTACTCACATGTTTGTTAGCAGTGCTTTTAGGGTAGGTCTATCTCTGAGAAGGAACAATGATTTTTGATATTTGTGTGAATTAATCAGAGGAAGGTCAACAGCTCAAGCTCAAGTGTGTAATTTTAATGTATTGATGGGTGGACAAGCCACAATGTAATGAAAAAATTAATTCATACATAATGATATAATGCTCAAGATACAGATCCATATATCATTGACATAAATTAGGAACAGGAATGGATCAAGACTGCTGCCTTGAAATACTCTCCTCTATTAAAATTGGTTGTGAACTCTAAGCCACTGTTTCCTATCAGTACAGCAAACACATTACTTGAAAGAAAATAAACATTTCCAATGCAAAGTTGTACATTTATAAATTTAGAGATTAAGACCTTTGTTCTGACAAAAAAAACATCCATATACAACTAACCAGCAGCCCTGGATAACAATATTGAAACACATGGCATCAACTCAGTAATGGGGTGCAGTATCCTACAGTTGTCAGTCTATATAATATCCAGCAATAAGATGCTTGATTCTTCCTCAGGCATGTATTCTCATGAACAACATACAGCAACTGAGAGTACAGCTGGAAAAAATGTTTGAGTCCATGGGTGGAGAGAAGCTTGAAGAAGACGCTGCAAACATTCTGAAGGAGCTTCAGCAGAACCTTAACTCAGCCCTGGATGATCTCGCCATGCTGTTTGCTTGCAGGCAAGTGCTCATAGAAATATTTCTACTTTTCTACATACAATGCATATAACGTAGTTGCAATAAAAATATTCTCCAACTAAAAACCTGAGAGTCCTTAAAAAAAACTAAAGGAAGTAGGAGACTTCTGTTACTTAGGGAGAAAAATAACCAGTGATGGACGAAGCAAAGAGGATATAAAAAGTAGGCTAGCTCAGGCAAGGAAAGCATTTCTACAGAAAATAAATATGTTGATATCAAATATAGGTGTAGGTATTAAAAAATAATTTTTGAAAGCCTTTGTCAGGAGTATGATGCTCTATGGAAGTGAAACTTGGACTGTTGGTGCAGCAGAAAAGAGGAGAATTGAAGTGTTTGAAATGTGGTGTTACAGGAGAATGATGAAGATCAGATGGGTAGATAGGGTTACAAAAGAAAGAGGTATTAAGACTAGTGGGAGAGGAGAGATGTTTCTGGCGACTGCTAATGAAGAGAAGAGATAGGTTGGTAGGACACATACTAAGACACCCATGAATAGCAAGCTTAGTTATGGAAGGAAGGGTCGAGGACAAGAACTGTAGCGGTAGACCAAGGTTAGAATATGTTAACAGATTGCCTCGGACGTAGGGTGTGGTAGCTATGTAGAGATGAAATGATTAGCTCAGGACAGGGAGGCATTGAGAGCTGCATCAAACCAGTCAAAAGACTGAAGACTCAAACAACAGGTGTTCATGATTAATCATTCAAATGACAGTAAAACTTACACAAAACATATCATATCGAAACAAATGTCGATCGTAAAATTTATGGATATATAATTTAGGTTTTTCATACATCGTAATTAAAAAATTACTTTACCAGTCCAATTCGTTAGACTCAGAATAAAAATCTTCCATTTTTTAATTAAAATGCAACACACAGAAGTCGGAGATATACCTCAACTGACTTCTATTTCCTATTGATTGATTGATTGTTGTGGCTTTAAGAGGTCATCTGCCCCTTATTTCCTATTGTATCACATGACTATGTAACAGAAGTCCCTTTACAAATGTTATTTTACTAGGATACAGGTCCTGGGAGTTTTCCATACTCCCTTAAACAATGAAATTATATTTCTTCCAGTTAAAAACACTGCAATCATTATACCCTTAAAATTGCTGTTATAATCACTCGGTTGAGTACAACATTAAGGACGTAACTAAAGATAAAAGTATTCACATTAATTCAATATATTCAAAGGATCTGAGTGTTTTCTACGTTAATTCATTCCATTAAAATGATAAATGTACGGTACATGTAATGTACTACAGACTTTCAATTTTCCTTCCTTTCATAGATTATTTCATGAGTGAGCTCAAGGACAGATGTTTGAATCATAAAGGGAACCTACAAACCATACAAACGTTGCTGCCCAAAAGCATTGTGCAATCCGCAGCTTTATTTATTTTCTCATGTCGGAAACATACAAATGTACAGTTGCTATACAGGTACATAAAAGGGTAAAACTGTCTAATTATATAACAAGTGCCCAATACTGAGCAACATCCAAGGCGCTCGGAGTGGCTAACAGGAGATCTTCCTCTGCACAAGATGAAGGGCACAGAGGGCAATGAAGCATGTGTCTTGTGGTTTGTTCTTGTCCACATTCGCAAGACGTGTCACATGTACAGAGGCCCCATCTCCTCAGATTGTCTTGAGATCTTCCAACTCCTGATCGTAACCTGTTTAGGGATGTCCACACCAACCAGCTTTTGTTGTGACCGGGTGGTAGTTCTTCAGCTACTGGCATCCAACCGCAGGGGTGAAGGGTCGAATTCTTCCATATTTCCAGCCTTGCCTTCTCCGGTGAGACGGTAAGCATCTCAGATGTCCTCAGGAAGCCGTTGCTGAGGAGGATTATATCCATGCAGTGGGTGGGCGCTGTTCTCTTCCACTCTCAGCCTCTCCCTGTTGGCAACCACCTCTCTGCGTACACAAGGTGGTGCTATTCCAGCCAGGTAGTAGAGCTTATCTGTTGGGGTAGGTTTTAAGCAACCTGTTATCGACCTGCAGGTTTCATTCAGAGCTGTATCTACCTGTCTGCCATGAGATCACCTGTACCAAACTGGGGAAGCAAATTCAGCTGTAGAAAAGCACAATGCCATTGCAGAAGTGCGAATAGTCTCTGGATGTGAGCCCCATTGTGTCCCTACTAGTTTGCGAATCAGGTTGTTTCGTGTGGAGATTTTAATTTTGTTATTCTAACAGTGGGTTTTGAATGTAAGAGCTCTATCAAGGGTTACTCCCAAGTATTTAGGGGTGTGACAATGCTGCAATCGGATACCTGACCATTATATGCATAACTCACGATGAGCTTCTCTGTTCCTTAAGTGGAAGGCGCATACTTTTGTCTTAGATGGATTTGGTCCGAGTTGGTTCCAACTGTAATAACTTGATAGATCTGCAAAAAGCATTTGATGCCATAGTAAACCAATAGCCAGATGATATTGATGCATCACCAGAGTTATTATTCAATGAGCTAAAGATGTGGAGAAGAAGTTTCCTTGAACAGAATGATCATCATGAGTTCCCTAAGGATGTTATATCATCTTTGAATAGGTGTAATGAAATTATTTTCCCCTTCGTACACAAGGCGTTGAAGATTTTCTGCACTTTACCGATAACTACTGCAACACCAGAACGTTCGTTCTCAGCATTACGGTATCTGAAGACCTATTTGAGGAACACCATTAAAGCAGACAGTTTGAATGAACTACCGCTAATGTATATACAGTACATACAAATGTGGAAATTAAAACTCAAGAAGTACGGTACCGGCTTCTTCCTTAAATGTAATTGTATAATTCTGTAAATCTGATACGGTATATGTTCATGCATTCGATGACATTTCCAGACTTTCTAACTGTAGCACCTCATCAGATCCGTGTGACAGTATCCAAATCTCAAATAGCTTCGTTAGAAGATGGCATACCAAGAAACAGAAGTTATGTTTGTGTATACCAATTGTCTGTATTTTTCAGTTATACGTGTGATCTCAAGTCCACATTAACATCTGTAATCAAGAGTTTACTGTATTCAATACATGCCTAAACAAGATGTTCAGTAAAGAACATATAGCCTGCTTTCTCCTAAATGGATGGGTATTGTTATAACTCTTTGTCCTTTTCAAGGAGTATAATTGAATGTTGGTTGTAGTAGCTTGTTGAAATACAATGTGCTATACGAATATTAAACATGAATATGAGGTGCCCTTTGCTAGTGCTACCTCTGTAAAAAATTTCATTCAATTCGGTTTCACTGTGTTTGAATTGATATGGTGAATCGATTTGCACACATACATGGCCGCTATCTGCAAACTATTGGGCTGATGACCTTGTAGTTCAGTCAAAAGATGCTTCCCAAAGAAAGGTATGTTGTTGCAAAATTTGGTAGAGATCAAATAATTAGGTTGGTCGTAATTTAATTTAAGCTTTTAACATTTGGGTGGCCGCCATTCCGTTTCCGTCAAGATGGCGGCAATATAAAACATGACCCTGAAGTGCCCTTTGCTAGTGCTACCTCTGTACCAAATTTCATTAAATTCGGTTTTACCGTGTTTGAATTGATACGGGGAATCGATTTGCATACATACATGGCCGCTATCTCCAAACTATTGGGCTGATGACCTTGTCATTCAGCCAAAAGATGTTTCTCACATAAAGGTATATTGTTGCAAAATTTAGTAGAGTTCAGATGATTAGGTTGGTCGTAATTTGATCTAAGCCTTTAACATTTGGGTGGCCGCCATTATGTTTCCGTCAAGATGGTGGCGATATAAAACATGACACTGAGGTGCCCTTTGCTAGTGTTACCTCTATACCAAATTTCCTCCATTACATCGGTCAAGAACAATGGTTTAGCGGGACTATATGTGTTATACCAATCTTAGTACTGTTTGTCATATTCAAAAATATCCTCTTGCCTACAGTCTGGAGCCACGGATCACGGTCAGTGTGAGAGAACTGGGTGATCTGCTACTAGCCATCAAAGGTGGAGGTCAGGTAACACTAAACCAGCAGTCGCAACGCAATGCAGTTGCAGCAGAAGCAGATGAGGTACTACGTCCCCTCATGGACCTGTTAGATGGTAAGCAAATCTATTTTTCACTTATTTACTCTAACATAGTGGCCCACACACATTTCATTACTTTTCCACAAAACAAAATTACTTCCAGAACACATTCTCAACCCTGCAAACCATATGTTTGATAGCCCTTCAACAGGTGACGTTCAAAGAAGCTCAGACCAAAGAAGGGGTTGTTGGCCATGTTAATGATATCTGTTTATTAAAATGAGGATCAAAATTATTATGATCGTTTACCTGTAGTGGATATGGATGTTTTGAGTTGAACAAATTGGATGATTGATTTCTTTCTTGGAATATTTTATGTACTGTATGCTATATTTGTTCAACAAATAAAGAGACGAATAGCAACTTCATATTGCAAGCTGTGTAACAAAGATTCCTGCAAGGAACAGTTGCTTGTGTGCACTAAAATTAGGCCTGAAATGAGAGACTCTGATATCATTTTCTGTAATGTTGAAGGTGCACAGATACCACAGTGTATAGATGTAAATAAATCAATCAAATCAAATCACTTTATTTGCAATGAGGTGTCAACCTCGGTGGCAAATGAGGTACATAATTTACAAACAGTACACAATATTAAAAGAATACAGTAACTTAATGTACTATTCACACATTGATTGAACTCCCCTCACACAACTGCTGTAGGAATCACATAGCACGTGTAATGTTTCTAGGAATACAGCACTAAGTTATACCACTTCTTTCTTTTCCCTGATTTTGTCTACTCTGCTCTTGAATATATGGACTGATTTTGGAAAGGGATCAAACACCACCCTTTGTAAACTGTTCCATTCCTTCACACCCTTCCCAATGAATGAAAATTTACCCCAATCGCTTCTGCCAAAGTGCCGTCCAATTTTGAATTTGTGGTCTGCCCTGCCAATATAATTTCTTTCCAATTGTAGCCTCTCACGGATTTCCCCCCATGCTTCCTTTCCTGTGTAGTGGAAGTGAACTATCTTCTGACAAGTGTAGTGGAAGTGAACTATCTTCTGACCAAAGAAGTGCGGTCAGAGAAGAAGAGAGTCTACCTTCTGTATTTTTCGTATATATTTCATGTTCTTGTTCCTGCCTGAGTTGTTGTAAGAAATAAAACAGAGTTTTCAAGTGCAGTCTTGCGTTAATTGTGAATACCTACCTATAGATATCCACATTGGTGACCCCGACGTGATGCAGCAAGAAAACGAAACAGCAAATAGCGGACAAGAAAATGTGGTAGCGCGCGTAAGTGTTAAAGTCCCACCATTTTGGAAACCAGACCCCAAAATATGGTTTATACAACTTGAAGCTCAGTTCCATACGAGAAACATAACACGAGATGAGACGAAATACGACACAGTGGTGAGTTCAATCGACGCGGAAATATTAACCCAAGTGACTGATATTCTGATTAAGCCGCCCGATACCGGAAAATATTACGCAATTAAGGAACGACTAATTTCAGTTTTCGCGGATAGTGAGACTCAAAGAACACAGAAACTGTTAACGGAACTGGAGCTTGGGGATTGCAAACCCTCGCAGCTGTTGTGTGAAATGAGGAACTTAGCCGATGATAAGGTTGGTGAACAGTTCCTTAAGACATTATGGTTACAACTTCTGCCTCGCGACATGCGTACTATTCTATCAGTGAGCAGTGACGATCTAACAAGGCTAGCCACCATGGCCGATCAAATTTGGGAACTGAAACCAACTCCATCCTTCCAGATAGCACCTATAAATGTTGTCAAGTCCCAACGAGGTGATATGGAAGACTTGAAGAAGCAGGTATCTGAACTTTCCATTCAAGTGTCAGAATTAAAGAAGCAACTACAATCTCGTTCTCGTCAGCGGTACAGATCAAATTCAGGCAGGAGGTCCAACAGCCGTAATTCCCGTGCTACTCCAAACGTGTGTTATTACCATTCGAAGTTCGGTGAACGTTCGTATAAGTGTCTGCAGCCATGCAATATGAGTACGGTACTGCAAGCCCAGCCAGATAATTCGGAAAACTAACCGCCCGTCTCTCCACGGCGACAGAGAGTCAGGGGCCTCAGCTGAGTCGCCTGTATGTTAGTGACAAGGAATCAGCAGCCCTTTTCCTGATAGACACGAGAGCAGATATTTCAGTGGTCCCACCTTCGAACGATGAAAAGCAAACTGTAAGTAAACTTGAACTCTTCACAGCCAATAACACCAAAATTAAAACATATGGCCAGAAGTTGTTAAAGCTCGATCTTGGGTTACGCCGAGAATTCCAGTGGCCTTTCATCCTAGCTGATGTAAGTAGACCCATCATTGGAATGGATTTTCTCTCACATTTTAACCTGCTGGTCGACAGTCAGCGCAAACGCTTAGTCGATGGCAATACTTTATTGGTTGCCAATTGCATAACTTGCCAAAATAGTGCAGAAGAGGTTAGAGTAGTAGAACATGGGAACTCGTACCAGTCTATCTTAAATAAATTTCCAGACTTAACACGCCCCAATATAGTAAACAGGAAAATCAGAAGTCACAACATAGAACATCACATCGAGACTAAAGGTCCCCCTGTATTTGCCAAACCAAGGAGACTCACAGCTGAGAAGTTGAAAGCAGCTCGACAAGAATTTGAATATATGCTCAAACAAGGCTTATGCAAACCTTCCAAGAGTAGCTGGTCCAGTCCCCTACATCTCACAAAAAAGAAGTCTGGTGATTGGAGACCCTGTGGTGATTATAGGGCCCTCAATAGTATTACAGTTCCCAATAGATACCCTTTACCCTTCCTCACTGATTGCAGCCATGTATTGTCAGAAGCCAAGATTTTTTCATCCATTTTTGTGCTTACCAACAAATACCTGTCCATGAAGCAGACATCCCTAAAACAGCAATCACCACTCCATTTGGGCTATTTGAATTCCCATATATGACTTTTGGACTAAAAAATGCTGCCCAAACCTTTCATAGGTTCATGAACACTGTGTTAATGGGACTCGATTTCGTCTTCTGTTACTTAGATGACTTACTCGTGGCTTCACCTGACAAAGAAACACATGAACGTCATCTTCACACAGTTTTTGAAAGACTGGATGAGTATGGTCTCTGCCTTAACATCGCAAAATGCAAGTTTGGAGTAGGAGAAATACAGTTCTTGGGTTACTTAATAAATCAAAATGGTTTGAAAACCACTTTCGTCAAAAGTAGAAGCCATCAAGAACTTCCCCGAACCTCAGTCAGCCACTTCGTTAAGACGTTTCCTTGGGATGATCAATTTTTACCACAGATTCGTTCCAAACTGTGCAACCGCTGACCACCATGTTAACCGGACATAAGAAGAACAGCACGAAAGCACTGGAGTGGACTGACGAAAGAAGAAATGCATTTTCTGCAGTGAAAGAGGCCCTCTGCAACGCGACTCTACTGGCTCATCAGCAACAACGAGCTCCCTTATCTTTGGTTACTGATGCTTCGGACAGTGTGATTGGGGCAATCCTCCAGCAAGTAGTCAATGGCGTGAAGCAGCCCTTACATTTCTTCTCCAGAAGCCTAACCAAGACACAAATGAAGTACAGTGCCTATGACAGTGAACTTCAGGCTATCTACAGCTCAATCAAACACTTCCGGTATTTATTGGAAGGACAGAATTTCACAGTATTCACAGATCACAAACCTTTAGTTTATGCCTTCCAGCAAGACTTAAACAAGGCACCTCCCAGGCGAGCCCGACAATTACAATATATTGCCGAGTTCACCACAGACATCAGGTACATCTCTGGAACAGAAAACGTGGTTGCAGATGCACTGTCACGCATAAGCACCATTTCTTCACCTACACCCCTAGACTATGAAACCATGGCAGAAGAACAGGAAGACGACGATCTAGAAGTGCTCAAGAAAAGTAACTCCTTGAAGATGACAAAACTTCACATACCTAACTCCAATAAACTTATCTACTGCGACATATCAACAGGCTACATTCGTCCTTACATAACCCCGAAATTCCGAAAAACAGCGTTCTCAGCAATGCACTGCTTGTCTCACCCTGGAATCCGGGCGACAACACAAATGGTCACTAAAAGATTCATTTGGCCAGATTGTAATGTGTGGTCTCGAACGTGTTTGGAATGTCAGAAATGTAAGGTCAATAAGCACACGCAATCAGCTCTAGCAGATTTTGCAATACCTAATGAACGGTTCTCACACATCAACATGGACATTGTTGGTCCCTTACCACCTTCCGATATCTATTAACGGTTGTGGACAGGTTTTCCCGCTGGCTAGAAGCAGCACCCATAGAAGACCAAACAGCAGAAACTGTTACCAGAACCTTAATTTCGTGTTGGTTCTCAAGATTTGGTATACCAGCTCGTATCACAACAGACCAAGGTCGGCAATTCGAGAGCAACCTTTTCAAGACAATTGCCAAGTATTTAGGTTCGCAGAGCAACACCACTACCGCCTACCACCCTCAGGCAAATGGACTCATAGAACGCCGGCACAGGACATTGAAAGCTGCCCTTAAATGTCATCTGCTCAAATCACATTCTTGGGTGGAGTCACTCCCAATAGTCCTCTTAGGTATTCGTATCGCAGTCAAAGAAGACTTAGGATGTTCACCTGCAGAGCTAGTCTATGGCACAACCATCCGACTTCCAGGCGAATTTCTCTCCGAGACCCCTAACATCACCCAGCAAGACTTCGCCAGACGCCTTCAGGAGACAATCCGCTTGCTGAAACCTGTTCCTACATCTAAACACGGGAACAGAAACGTTTTTGTCTCCAAGGATCTGACAGCATGCTCCCATGTGTTTGTATATCAGAACGCTACACCAGCACCACTGCAGCCAGTGTACACAGGTCCTTACAAAGTGAAGAAGAGCAACCAGAAGTATTTTGAAGTCGAGGTCAAAGGGAAGGTTACGAAGATCACTATCGACCGCTTGAAACCAGCCTTCATACTCGAGGAACATTCTTCAACAACACAGCACCCACAGTCAGATACAGACAAACTCCAACAAGCAGATTACCCACCAACAACCCCTGTGCCTGTAGCAGCTGAAAGACCTATGAGAAAAACTAGTTCTGGTCGAACAGTTCATTTCCCCAGCAGATTCCTGGACTCACTTGTGGTTATTTAGGGGGGGAGTGTGTAGTGGAAGTGAACTATCTTCTGACAAGTGTAGTGGAAGTGAACTATCTTCTGACCAAAGAAGTGCGGTCAGAGAAGAAGAGAGTCTACCTTCTGTTTTTTTCGTATATATTTCATGTTCTTGTTCCTGCCTGAGTTGTTGTAAGAAATAAAACAGAGTTTTCAAGTGCAGTCTTGCGTTAATTGTGAATACCTACATATAGATATCCACACCTGTATATGCTCTATAATGGTAACCATAAGAAAACAGTATGTCCTGAAATTTACGAGCGTGTTTGACCATTACCTGTCTAGGGTTAATATCAACCACCCAAGATAATTTGTCTCCCATTTACCGGTATGTGTTTACCAACTGAGAAAATCTTAATACATATGATTACTAAGGTTAAGTGACTTGTAAAATGTATATGACTTATATGCAATGTTCCCCAAATCTTTCTGTTACCAGGTTCACTCTCCCTCTATGCCCAGTCCTGTGAGAAGACTGTTCTTAAAAGACTGTTGAAGGAGCTATGGAAGATAGTCATGAGAATATTGGAGAAGACGGTTGTGCTCCCTCCCATGACGGACAAGAGCGTAAGTGCAATCCTCTGACAACTGACTATTGAAGAGCTTACATATGTTTAGAATTACACACAATGCAAAACTCATGGAATGCAGCAACCTACAATGTAGAAACATGAATGAAAATACATACCAAGAAGAGACATCACATGGTCCAAAGATTTTGGTAGATTAATCACTGGTGGAGGAGTAACAATCCTCACGGTTTTAATTTATAATGTACCGTATAATGTGGGAAAGAGTGTTGAGAAGGAAAGGAAGGAAGCTTCCCTATACCTGAGTGTTAGCTGATTTCTAACCTCAGAACCTCTCAGGGTGAAGGGAAAAAACAGATGCTTTCTGGAAAACATGGGATAGTTTTTAAATGTCATAAAACTAATCCTAAAAAGGAATTGTGCATCCTATAGGATTTTAAGTGGAGAATTTGACCAGATTTCTCTAAATACAATTACCACTTAAATGCCACACAATGACATAAGGGTACTAACCCAGAGAAATTCAGTTCCCTCCTCTGTTGCCGGCAGGTAGCAGTCATAAATTACCTTTTTTTCCCCCCCACACACTGCTCTGAAGGACTCTTAAGGTGGGGCATGAACTGGTACTCAAATGCAGGGAGGCTCTGGGTCTAATCATCAGATGATCCTTCTATTCCCCCATGCATTCCTTTTCCACTTGCATTTTTCTTTCTCCACCCTCCCCTTCCTGCCTCGTCTACCCTCCCAACAGCAGCAGCCAGGTAAGCATTCTTGTCCTCCTCTCCAGTGAAGGTTTATCCAAAAATTCTGGACAAATGTAACATCTTTTTGGTGTTCTTACCCGGTAAGTTGCTGCTTTCCATTTATAGTCTTATATTTGTATTCAAGAGAATGAACATCTGTGGAGCATTATCTTTAGAATATTAACCCCACTGTATATTTTTTTAAATATTTTATGCTAAAATATAATGTCTATTTTTAAGTCAGGTACATTCCTTAATAAAAACTGAACTGCTAAATATATGTTTATAATTATATTTTTATCAGATGCTATATGCCTTTAGCAATACATCATATAGTTTCTGAATTCTAACTTCTTCTTTACTCCCTACATGGAGGAAAAATGCAATTTTCCAGCTTGAACCAACAGTGAATTTCTGCTTCTAAACTGTCATATTGTGTATTGTGGTAACATACGAGTGGTGTTTTTTATTTTCAACCTCCGATCGTGCAGGTAAACACCACACACGTGGTGGGAACTGTTTGTGCATAGAGGGCAACTGCACATGTCCCGCACTCGACCCTCGGCTACAAGCAGCTTCATCACGCCATTGTGAGCCAAGTTATGGGCATGGAAGCATGGCCGCTATGATTGACTCTCCTGCCAAATGCAAGTTGCGTAGTGTGATTTGTTTCCTTCAAGCAGAAGGGAATAGTGCAGCTGACATTCACTGATGATTGAGTCAGGTATACGGTCCAAACTGTTTGAGTGATGGTGTTGTGCGTGAATGGTGCAGGAAGTTTAAAGAAGGCAGGACCGATGTTCACAATGAAGAGGTACGCAAGTCTGTCGCTACAGATGACATTGTTCAACAAATTGACCAAGAGGCTCGCAACAACCGCAGGTTTACCGAAAGAGTATTGTGTAAGAAATTTCCTGCTATTTCAAGGTCATCTGTTCACAAGATCCTAACAGAACACCTGCTCTACACAAAATTGTGCGCTCGATGGGTTCTGAAGGTGTTGTCTGATGACCACAAATGTCGCCAAATGGCGGCAGCGTTGACTTTCCTCACCCATGATGAGGCTGAAGGTGGTGATTTCTTGAATCTCATTGTGACTGGCAATGAGACCCGGGTTCTTTACACTACCCACAAAACAAAATAACAATCATGTCAATGGATGCACTAACACTCACCAAACAAACCGAAAAAGTTTAAGCAAACCTTGAATGACAAGTCTTTTGGGACCAAAAAGGTGTGTTTCTTGTTGAGTTTATGGAAAGGGGGTCTACGATCAATGCAGCTGTTTATTGCCAGACTTTACTACGACTGCAGAGAGCCGTACAGAACAAACAAAGAGGCATGCTGAAGTCTGGAGTTCTCTTGATTCATGACAATACCTGCCCTCACAGTGCTCGTTTTACCCAACAACTTACGGTATTGAGGAATTTCGATGGGACGTTTTTGGCCATCCGCTGTACAGTCCCGATTTAGACTCTTCCCTGGACTGAAAACGTTGCTAGGAGGGCGGAGGTTTGAGAATGATGGTGATCTTCAAACTAATGTCCGTGCCTATCTTTAATCACTGATGATAACATACATTGCAGAGGGGATCGAAAAGCTTGTCCACAGGTACGACAAATGCCTCAACCATCATGGTGATTATGTTGAAAAGTAACCGTACGTTTAAGTTACGTAACATTTGGTAATAAATTCATTTGGCTATGTACACTTGTCTTTGTCTTTCATTCATGATCCATCAGAGGTTGAAGAGAAAACAACCCTCGTATTATGACAGTAGAAAATGTTTATAGACCAGAGATTCAAGCATCATTGAGAAAAATTGGTTACACAGTACTTTATTTATGTTTCATTACAAGGCTTTCATAGCTTTAAAGGCCATTCTGACTTGTGGCAGTCTTCTTCCAGGGGATGCGATATCATCCTTAGAAAGCTGGAGCAAAGTGATAACTCGGGTGATAATTCACTATATTATTGCATCCAGAAGCCGGCCCCTTGGTGTTACACCTGCCTCTCACTCAGAGGTCCCGGGTTTGATTCCTGGCTCCGTCAGGGATTTTAGAACCTGACGTGAAGGCTGGAACGGGCTGCACTCAGCCTTGTGAGGACAATTGGGTAGCTGTCTGACAGTGAGGCAGCACCACGGTCACGAAAACCAAGATTAACGGCCAAGGGGACCCAATGTGCTGGCCACGCGTCACCCCAATATCTGCAGGCCAAATGGCTGGGCAGTGGTCACTTAGTAGGCTTAGGCCCTTATGGGCTGTAGTGCCACGGGGTAGGTAAATGAATCCAGAAAAGCCATTTATACTTACTTGTAGGCAAAATGTCATAAGTGGCAGGCATAAATTTTTACAGGTAAATTACACTGCGAATCTATTTGAACGCTATTAATTTTTCTTTAAGCAAAATTGTTGGAACTCCAAGGACAATATGTTTCCAATAGGTCACCACTCCATTTGCATGTACACATTTATAAATGATAATGTATCAATGTAATAATTTATTATTATTATTATATTCCAGATGATCCTGAAAAACTTGACAGATAACGCCAAGAATTTGGCTGCAAATGCCAAGATTGAGGATATGTCCCGTCTCTTCAAGAATCACATGGCAGGAAAACAGGATGTTAAGAATGCTCTAAGTGGGGTTATGGTAAGTTACAACATGTTTCAGTTAAGCTGGGGGGCTGCCATGCACAGCACAATTATTAGTATAATCCACCGTTTCCCAACCTGTGGTTCGCAAAATCCTAGGGGGTTCGCAAAATATTTCAAGGGGTTCGCCAAACACTTTTCCATAATGACGGGTTTTAAGGTTAGGCCTATTACTGTTTCCTTAATTTCTGCGGCATTGTCATATTTATTTATTTATTTACACTGTTTATGCCCACATTGGAGCACCAAAATCAAACCTTATATACAAAGTCTTCCAATATTTCAAATAATAAGTTCAGCTCTTAATTCTTGATAATTTTTTCCTTTCCCAATACTTCTTCAGTCTGGAAGATCTTGCAGCTCGTTCTTCTGCTGATATAACATATTTCTTACGCTGTGAAATTTTGAATGTTAGTCGAGTGTATTTGTTATTCAGAAGCCGTTTCTCCTCTATGTTCAATTTGATGTTGAGTTATTTTCAATTCGTCTAAATCCATTTGTATTTCTTTACACCATGTGATTTTTGTTTTACTGTTCCAAAAGAAGTCAAAAAGTTGTTTCAGGAGTCTAGTATTTAGCAAGCGGGATAAGTGTCCAAAAAACGCGATCCTTCGTTTTTGCATCGAGTCAATGATAGATTCATTTTCCTTGTAAAGTATTGAATTGGGCAAAAGTCTCCACTGGCCCTCAACCTGGTGTTTTTATTGATTATTGTCCGAAGAATTCGTCTATCGACCTTCTGTAGTTTGTCAGTTGTTGATCGGGTGTTTAGTTTAAATAAAGTTTCACTTGCTTCTGGCTTAACGATGGAGAAATAATGTCGAAGTTTAGAATTAATCGAAAGAGACTGGTTCTTATATGTTGGCCAGGTAATCTGTTGTGCTCGTCGCAATTTTAGTGTTCTACAATCTATTGATGCTCTTTCATTGGCATTCCAAGTGATGATCTCACCAAGATATTTAAATGTTTTCACAATCTTTATTTTCTGGGCATTATGCAGTACAATATGTGATGTGTCAACTTGAAAAGATGGCATCATTTCTGTTTTCTCAAAAGAAATTTTCAACCCAACCTTTGCTGCTAATCGTTCCAATTCCTCTACCTGAAATTTAGCTTCTTCGATACTAGTTGCTAATAACGCTAGATCATATTATTATTTTAAAACTAAAGTAACCCTGTAATGCCCCCTTGTTACATATGTGTAACATCAGGAATTTATCACATTATTTCCACAATCTTCTTGACACTCCATATCGCTTGAGAATATCATTATTGATGACATGATCATGGAGTGTCAAGCCAGATGCCCATCTGAGCATCTTTGTCTCCATCGCACCAAGTTGCTGTTCCAACTCCTTACTTGAAGGCCAGTACTCTGCCACATACAGAGCAACGGGACGGACCACAGAACGATAAACTTTAGACTTCAACCGGTCTGGAATCTTCTTATCACATAAGATACCGGACAAAGAGCACCACAATAGCATACAGTCATTACAACTGAAATTAATTAATTGTTGACAATAAAGTAAAATGAATCTATTAGCAGTAGGGACTATAGATGCCCAAAAATAATACATAATTCATTACCTACTATACTGTAGTCCGAAGCCTTTGCAATCAAGACTGGCTGTAGACAAGGTGATCTGGGATCACCGATGCTGTTCAACTGTGTCTTGGAAAAAATTATTAGAGAATGGTTAACAATCTTACCAAATAATTATGGTATTCGAATTGGTTATAAAAAAGAAGACCTGAATATAAACTGTCTCGCTTTTGCAGATGACATTGCTTTGTTCGCTAATACAATGGAAGAGGCCACTGACCAACTTAATAAACTACAAACCATAGCTGCTAAAACTGGACTTAAAGTGGCCTTCCATAAAACTAATTTTATCACAAATGTCAAAGATGCCTCAAAATTCATCACGATTGGTCTGCAAAAAATCGAAAAAGTCAGAAAATTTAAATACCTAGGGGAATGGATTACCCCTAATAATTCAGAAATAGCTGCCATTGAGAGCAGATGTAACTAATTGGAAGGTGCCTTTCAAATCTGCAAAAACATTTACAAAAGTAAAAGCTTGTCCCGGAATGTCAAACTTTGTCATTATAACACAGTAATTAGGCCGTCAGCACTGTATGCCGCAGAATGCTTACAGATGACAAACAAAGGTCCATTGAGAAAATTAGAACTTAAGGATCGGAAAATTCTAAGGAAAATATTAGGACCTGTTAATGATAATGGTACTTACAGAAGAAGACATAACAATGAATTATTTGAACATATAGAAGATTTGGTGAGTGTGATGAGAAAAAGGAGAATGTCTTTCTTTGGACATTTGGAGCGGATGGAGCATCATCGACTTTCATATCGAACCCACTCATCAATATCTAAAAAAATTCCTATTGTAAATGGTTGATGCAAGTTAAAAAGTACCTAACAGAAGCTCGAATCAATCAAGCTCTGGTTTGGGATAGGAACCTGTTCAGAAAGGCGGTTAAATCAACCAGTAATCTACACCCTTTAACATCTGTATTGCCTCGCCCTCACTGCAAGTGGACGGAAGAAAGGAGAGCAGAACATTCGTCAAGAATGAAGATCTACTGGCAGACAAGAAAACAACCATTACAGTGATCATATGAGTGAAGAACATTGTGATCCATTGATGGCCGAAACGTCTCAAAAAAAAAACACGATACTGTAGTACAGGGGTGCCCACCCTTTTTCAACTAAAGGCCACATTGTAAATAGTTGGGGGACCTTGCGGGCCAATGACACACCGGGGGGTTTGAGGGGTATGGATTTTTTTTTTATTAATATAGGTGCAATATTGTGAGTATTGTGGTTGTCTGAGCTTAGTTTTCTTAGTATCGTTGCCATTTTTTATATTTATTTGCAGTGGATATAAAAATCACTAAAAATAAATTTAAATATTTTAATAAATCCCTTTAAAATAAAAGTCTGATGATATTCAATACACTGATACAGCATGAATGACAAAGAGTGAGTATTTATGTACATTTGACACAATTAATAATCAAATTATGAAATAAATTCATGATACTTTAGTTTAGTGCGACGACTGGAACTTGTTTCAAAGTTTTGGCAACACAGTGTGTAACGTGTTTTTCGTGGGGTTTTTATGCAACTGGCATAAGTCAGTAGGAAGCCATTCTATATTTATTTACGCGGCAAATTGTTCAGCCAAGAGAATTTTTCATGTTAATTTATTATTATTATTAATTTATTATAATTATTATTAAGGTATTTTCGGAGCATTTTATAAAAATTATAAGCATACAGATAGGTTTTCTATGTCTTAGAAAACGCTATCAAGCAAATTATTACGAACGACGATATCATAGAAAATTATCTGATTACGGAATTTTACGGAGTTTTGTCAGTTAGGGTATTTGAGAGAGATGAGTCACGGGGAATTCAAATACAAGCTTAATCTTGTCAGGAAGTATGACGCAAGGCTGGGTCGCATCATCATGAAAAGGCGAATAGTTGGAACGGAAATCGACTTCATCATCGCCGCGCCGAGTGTAATGAACTAGAGGAGGGGAAGTAGCGGGGTGGCAGAGCCAATCAGTGAGGACCACGCAAGCTACAAGTCGGCTGAAGAGTGGGGGAGCCGACAGGTGCATATATCGTTCGACGCGCCGTGGAACCGGGACAATCTGTGAAATACTTGACGAGTATGGGTGCGCGTGCGTGTGGCTCCGATGTTCGGTGGAGTTAGCAAGAATCTATATAGAATTTAACGAGTACGGTTGTACGCGGGAATCGCTCCAATGTTCCGTGGATTGGAGGACTAACTTTTGTAAAACTTAACCAGTGCGGTTGTACGAGTGTTTGGGTTCGAGGTACGGACCATAGAATTATCTAATCTACCAGAATCTCATCAAACATCGACGAAGATGACGACATCCAGGAGACTGTGGGAAGCTCACAGCATCATCCAGTACGAGGGAAAGGCTTCGGGCATTTCCAGTGGTAAGCGCTAATGACGCAGAAATACGCAATCTCTCATTTCTCTTGGTTTTATATTTCATATTTCAGTAACTTCATAGCTTGGGAATAAGAGTAAAATCAATAATTTATCAGACTCCGTTTTCACGTAATTTTCTATCGGTAATATTAAAATCGCAACGCTCCAATTTAAATTTTAAACTTATTATTATTATTAATTTTGCTATACTTGTTTTATATAATAAATTCATTTCTTTTACAATGCAATCTTTGCTTTCAGTAGGTAGCATTAGATATAGACCAATTCCTTCTCCTGATACAATTGTTTGTTGGGTTAATGATCAAATCATACCACGATCTGAGTGAATAGAGTCTTGAATGTGTTCTGCCAGAGCTAGACGTTGTTAAATACAAATTTAGATTTCAACATTGCGTTGAGGTCTTGGCGCCCATTAAAACAACATAGCTTAGGCAAAGGTAAACAGTTACATTTCTCACCCAACAGTTAGGTGCTAGCAAAACGTTTCATTTGTCGCCGACAACTTGGGGCTGAAAACCTAATAACATTTGTGGAAGGAGAAGGGTATATATTTCTGTGCCTGTATTTTGGGGGTTATTTGTCTGTATCAGTGTATATCATTATGGGGGATGAGAAAGAAAGACAGATGAGGTTACGTAGTGGTCATCAACGGGAGAGTGATGATACGAGCAGTATGTCGAGTGATGGTAGTACCGGGGTAGCGGAGGTAAATCCCGATACTGAAACAGGGAGTGTAGGCGGCCAACCAGAATTAAAAACTTTACTTCTCGAGTTCATGTATCAGAACAAAGTTAGTAGTGATGCCTTAAATGCAAAATTAGAACAAAACAACGCTAAATTAGAACAAAACAGTAGGGAAAATAAAGAAAGTACAGATGCCTTAAATGCTAAATTAGAACAAAACAATGCAAAATTAGAACAAAACAGTAAGGAAAATAGAGAGAGTACTGAAACTTTAAATGCTAAATTAGAACAAAACAGTAGGGAAATGAGTGACAAATTCGAACTGATTAGAGGTGAGATCAGGGGGGTGATGGAAGAAAAGGCTAAAGAGATTATTGCAGATGTAGACAGAAAATTAGGAAAAGTACAGGAGGAGTTGGAAATTAGAATCAGTACACAGGCTGAAAATTTAAAAGAACTAGTGCAACTGGAAACACAGCAGGTCAAAAAGCAATTGGGGGGAGAAATTGACAAAATTCAGGTAGCTACTAAAGAGGTTAAGGAACAGCTTGAGAAAGTCCACTCACAAATAGTTGCAGAAGTAAATGATTTAAGAGAGAGTAATAAAGAGAGCATTAGCAAGATTGAGGAGAAACAAGCAAAGCTATATGATAAAGTAGAAGGATCAGAAGGAAACATTAAATTAACAGTAAACAGTATTGAGAGGAAGGCTGAGGAGAAAATCGCAGAATTTGAGTTAAAATTAAAAGCTAGGATCAGGCAAGAAAATAGTCAGAATAGGCCAGTTTTTGTGAATAGCACACACAGGGAGGTAGAACTGGGTAAGTTCAGCAATCGACAGGGGTGCCCAATGGAGTTCATGAACACTATAGAAAATAAATTCGGGGAGAGGTTGGAAAATGGTAGTATTGAGTGGTGCCAGGTAGTTGAAATTTTAGAACAAGTGTTTGTGGGGGAAACGAGGAATTGGTTTGCTGTCTACAGAGACAAGTTTACTGATATGAATGATTTTAAAATGAAATTCTGTGAAAAGTTCTGGAATGAGGTTATTCAGTCGCAGCACCGTGAGGGAGTAGTGTGTGGTAAATATAACCCTAAAGGAAGCTCCACCATGACCGAATACTTTTTAGGGCAGGTATTAGTGTGTAAATATCTAGATGGGTTGAAGGAGGAAAGTGATGTGGTAAGGTTGCTACTTAGGCACTTTCCCTATAGGATCAAGGAGGCTGCTTGTATCCAGAATGTAAAGACTATATCACAAGTAGAAAATTTGTTAAGCACATTTGATGCACTAGGGAGAGGGGGTTTTGAGGACAATTTCAATAGGAACCAGGGTAATAATAATAACAGACCTAATGAAGCCAGGCATCAAGAAGTTCAAGGGAACGGTGGCGAAGGGGCCAACGCTCAAAATAGAAATAATAATAATCAGCTAAATCAGAACAGAGGAAATGGCTATGGTAATCAGTATCAAGGAAGGAACAATGATTTCAGGGGAAATCAAGGAAGGAACAATGATTACAGGGGAAATCAAGGGAGAAATTATAATGACAATAATTACAACCAGAATAGGGGTCAAGGAAGAGGACAGCCTAGTGGTAGTAATATACAGCCAAACAATGACAACACAACTCAGAACAACCAGACCAGTGCAGTAGTAACTAGTACTACGGCCAGCTGTAGCGGTTCTTTAAACGCGAACCAGGCTGCGAAGTAAGGTCAGAATCTCAGTCTGTAGCATGCCCTGTCCATACAATTATACAGGAACCCTATGACCTAAATGTAAGAAATGAATTGTTACATGAACTAAATGATGAAGGTATTATTCAGGAAGTGGTTAGTAAGAGCCCCATAGTTAAATTTAACGTGTCCGAGGCGTACACAGATGTTTTAATTGATAGTGGTTGTATGAAGAGTTGCATAAGTAGTGCATTTTATGATAAAATGAAAGGAACTGGAGTAAATTTTGAGGAGACGCCAATTAAAAGCACTTTTGTTATCACAGCTGTTGGGAAGAGGTCTAAAGTAATTTCTAAGCAAGTTTTAGTAGACATTAAAATTAATAATCATGTAGAGAAGCAGATTTGCCTTGTAATTCCAAATTTAGTATTCAGTGTTATCTTGGGTTCAGAGTGGCTAAGTAGAGTGTCTGGTAACTTATGTTATGATGTAGGGAGTTTGAAATTTAAATGGGGAGATTCTGAAGTAGAAGTAGCGTTCAATGACCATATTCAGAGGAGTAGTATTGTAGGTGTGATTTGTACTTTAAATGAGATATCGCCAGCCGTAGAGCGGGGTTCTCCATGTTTTGTGGGCAGTGTGATTACGAACGGAAGTCTAGAGGACTCGTTACGTGATGCTGCATTTCAGGGTAATATAGAGGTGGAACAATGTGTTCGGCTCTATGATGTGTTATTGTGTAATAGGAGAGTTTTTGAGGATCGCATTGGTATGGCCAATTGCTATACACATTCATTGAACGTTATTGATAGGTCAGTATTCACAGGACATAGATATCCTGTACCTTTCGCTTATCAGAGTGCAGTTGAGGCACAAATTAACCAGATGCTTGAAGATGGGATTATTGAGCACTCTAACAGTCCATATGTTAATTCTTTGATCACGGTACCCAAGACCGACGGCACAGTTCGTATTTGTTTAGACGCTCGTTTGGTTAACAGTAGAATTAGTTCAGATCAGCTGAAATCTATGTCAATAGAGGAATTAATGCAAACATTTGAGGGGAAGAAGTATTTCACTTGTGTAGATTTGAGTTCCAGTTTTTGGCAAGTGCCACTAATGTACGAAGATAGACCATTTACAGCTTTTAGTCATAAATATAACCTTTATCAATTTTGTAGAACACCTTATGGGTTAAAGAGTAGTTCAGCTGCTTTAATTAGGGCTTTAAACATCGCATTAGGGGATGACACAGGAGAGTTTGTAACCATTTACATTGATGATATGGTAATTAGTTCACGCAGTTTTGAGGAGCATCTACGTAATTTAGATATAGTTTTTCAGAAGTTAGATCAGGCAGGGTTCACTTTGAAGCTGTCTAAGTCGTCATTCTGTCAGTCAGAAGTGACATTTTTAGGTCATAGAGTGTCGAGTAGAGGTGTAACACCAGAAGAAAGTAGGGTTAATAAGATACTTAACGCAGAGGTGCCACAGAATGTTAAACAGTTAAAAACTTACCTGGGAATTTGCAACTTTTTCAGGAGGTTCGTTCTTAAATACTCTGGGTTGGTAGAACCATTCAGGGAATTGCTTAAAAGTGGGACTCGGTGGAGATGGGAGTCCAAGCATGATCAGGCTTTTAGAGCGCTGAAGGAAGGTTTTGAGAAAGCTGTAGTGCTGAAGTATCCGTTAAAAGATAAGGAATATGTGGTTATGACAGATGCTTCACATATAGGCATTGCTGGAGTATTATGTCAGAAAGATGATGAGGGTAATCTGTGCATTGTATCTTTAGCCTCGCGAGGACTGACAGCAGCAGAGAAAAGATACACGATTACTGAGTTAGAGCTTTTAGGTATCGTTTTCAGTTTAGGGAAATTTAGAATGTATTTAGTAGGGGGGAAATTTGAGATCCACACAGATCACCATGCATTACTGTATATGAGAACTTGTAAACTCAGTTCTAACAGAGTTAGTAGGTGGATTCTTGCTCTGCAGGAATACGAATTCACAGTAAAATATATTAAAGGTAAAGATAACATTCTTGCAGACATGCTATCGAGGGACACTAATTTATGTAGGGATTATCCTGTGGTTAAAGCAGAGGACGGTATTTTAATATGTGCATGTGTGGACAGTAGCAACAGGGCATCGTTACAGACACTGAGAAATATGCTAGTGGAGCAACGTGATGACGTTAAGTTAAAGGAGCCACTGGCTAGGTTGGAAATAGGTGAAGAAGAGTATGTGAAAGTAGGACGGTTCACATACAAGATGCAGGATGGGCTTCTTGCAAGGAAATGTAGGAATAATCGGTGGGCAATATGTGATGCTGCCACTTTGCGGGAGGAGCTAATTTGGTTCATTCATAGGGAATTAGGACACTTTGGTGCTGCCAAGGTCTTCTATGAAATTGGTCGTGACTTCATTTGGAGTAAAATGGGAAGGGATGTTAGGAGGATTTTAGCTAAGTGTGACACCTGTCAAAGGAGTAAATATCCAGTTAAATATTTAGTGGGGGAGAGATCTGCAGTTCTCACCAGTAGTCCCGGCGAACTACTGTGTGTGGATTTATTTGGCCCGATCGTTAAAGGACAGTACGGCTACGAGTACATTTTTATAGTTATTGACGCTTTTAGTAAGTATGTCAAGCTATATCCGCTAAGGAAAGCCACGGGACTAGCGTGTAGCCGTCTGATCATTAATAAGTATGTACCTGAGTTTGGCATTCCTCTCAGGATACTATCTGACAGTGGACCACAGTTTACTGCAAAGAAATGGAGAACCAGTATGCAGGAAGCTGGTATAACACACGTTCATTCCTCTGTAAGGTACCCTCAGGGTAATTCTGCAGAGCGTCCATTAAGGGAAGTGGCTCGTCTTTTTCGGACTCTAGTGCATGACAAGCATGCGGCCTGGGTTGGACATCTTCCCAAGGTCGAGACTTGGCTGAATTCTGTCCAGCATGAGAGCACGAAATTGACGCCATACGAAGTTCACTTCGGAAAAAGACCACAAAATGAACTAGCGAGGGTGTTGGGATTAAATGAGGGTAAGCAACCGGGGATGGATTACATTGTCCAGTTGGCGAAACAGAATTTATCTAAGTCAGCACAAAAGAGAATTCGCCAACAAAAAGAAACTAAATTTGACCTATTCGAGCCGGGAGACAGAGTCTTACTTAGAGTGCCGAAACAGTCAAATAAGCTAGAGAAAGTCATGTCCAAGTTCTTTTATCTCTACGAGGGCCCATTTATAGTTTCCAAACGTATTGGGAAAACAGCATATGTGCTGGAGAATAGTGAGGGAAACAGATTATACGGGACGTATAATATTCATAGTCTACGAAAATATGTGTCATAAAGTGAGTGTGTTTAGCTGGCGAGCCAGCCTATCAAATGAGTAAGTGTGGTGTCTGGTGCGTGGAAGATCTGGTCTTCAAGTCAGGCGTATCAGAAGTCGCACAGGGGGGGTAGTATGTAAGTAAATGAGAGTTTTTAAGGTACAGGGAAATATGACGGGATTGTCGGATGCTCTTGAGCACTAAAATGTCTCGATACACCAAGGCCAGAATTTGGTAGCGCTGGTGAATTCCCATTTGCCTCGAAGAGATGGGTGAGCGCTTGAACAGGGTATTTTTGCTTAAGGCGTCCACGAGGCAAAAGATGGGCCATCAGAATGCGAGACAGTCCTTCATGAAACTCATACATATCAGCACACGTGATTTCTGTTTACGGCCTCGCCATGTAAGATTTGTAAGTGTGTAATCTAAGATAATTTGTACAAAGGTATTATTTGTGTGAGAAGAATTGATCTGTGTTGAGAACTAGTATTAAGTAGAATATGGTCTACCGGAACTTAACAAGACAGGGCGATTACGGTACAGAAATATTTGGTGTTATATGTAATGCACATTTACTGTTGTTTTTTTTCAGAAGTCAATATTAATTTAATCTACTTTAAAGAGAGATTAAGTATTATGGTCACGAGGCGCTGCCACAATAGTATGATCGTGTGCTCAGTGATAAGTGAGATTAACATTGTGGTGTTTGAAGCCATATTTTCAGTGTTGCCTTAGTAAACAAGAGTTTAGTGCTTTTCAGTCGGTCAACACGAATGTACCCAAAAGAGATGGGTTATGCCCTAATCCTGAAATAAATTACATGAGATTAATAAAACACTAGGATGACCAGTTTCGATCGTCAAGCGATCATCATCAGATCCATTACACTTAGGCTACAAAATCTATGTTTGAAATACAGGTGAAAATATTTACAATATGTACAATTATTTAGTTGCAGTATTGGTACTGCAACTGTCAGTGTATGCTAAATGCAGTATATATGTTAGGTGAAATGCTAAATGGTGATAGCTATCCGGAGATTGTACTTTAGAGAGATTATACGGTTGTAAACTATGGTTAAACTATAAAATTTTTGGCTAACTACTTATCTGATTGTCTTCCGTATTACAGCTACTCGCAGTTTTCGTGCTCACTGAAACTCGCTGTGCGGTCAACTGCGGTGGTTATCTTAACGACTGGTTTTCCCCCTGCCTCCTCCCCCCTGTCCCTACGTGCTGTGGGGAGTGATAGCGATGTGTTTATGTGAGGTGTTGCCAACCTAGATAAGATGTATGTTATTGAATGAGGTGGGTCCACAACTATTAAAGACCGTGGATTGGCCCTCGCCACGCGTGGAGCATAACCCATTCGAACTAAGCGTTGACGGTCTTATGAGGACGTCCCGGCACCTTTAATACTGCCGCGAATATGGGCCTTGGTTTATTGCAGAAGCAAAGTACATCGTACACCTGATCCAGATAACATTTACCTATTAAAAACCCCTAATTTCCCCCCTTTTTTATCTAGCTTGGCTGTGTCGCTAAATTGTGTTTTGTTTCCGACAGGGTGTGTTTTTTAGTAGCGTGAAGAGGGGTGAGCTCTCCATGAACGTGTGTTCATTTAGATTGTTGGGATTGTTTCGTTTGGCTAGGTGTATCTCGATTGCTTCCTTTATGTCAAGAGCTCTGCCTTTCGATTCGTGATGGATTATTTTAAGGTCCGACTCTATGTTGGTAAAGCTGTGCCCTGCGTCACACATATGTTCGCACACGGCTGAATGTGTTCCGTATCTTATCGCATTCCTATGTTCATTATAACGTGTGTCTACTCGCCTTCCACTCTGCCCGATGTAATTAGCTTGACAATCGGTGTCTTGGCACGTTATAGAATATACCCCGACCTTGAATACGGGTCACGTTTATTTAGATTACTATTTAGGAGGTGCCTAGCGGTTGTGTTTTTCGTCGTGAAAGCTATCTTTATGCCTTGTTTTTTGAATAGGTTAGTGATTTTATATGTATTCGCATTCACATAGTTGAAACGCGCAAATTTTTTCTCATTACTGTCCGGTTTGGGAATCGTTTTATCTTTATTTTTATGTTTGGCTATAATTTGATTTACTTTGCTTGGCGAAAAGTTGTTTTCCTTTGCTATTTGCATAATAGTTCTTATTTCCTTATTATAGTTGTCTTTTGACATGGGTATGTTTAAAGCTCTGTGCACCATTGAATTGAAACCCGCTAGTTTGTGCATACTGGGGTGATTAGACTGATTGTCGATTGCATGCGAGGTTTGTGTTGCTTTCCGGAATATGGAATATGAAAGGTCGTTGTCTTTACGTTCAATAGTTATATCGAGATAATTTATTTTCCGGTCTATTTCGGATTCCTTATTGAATTTGATAGAGTGGTGAAGGCTAGTAATGGATTGGAGAATTGTTTCTTCGCTTGTTAGTTCAGTATCGTAGATGCAAATTACATCATCTACGTATCTTTTCCATATTACTATTCCCTCTGTTGAAGTCTTTTCTAAGAACGAATTTTCTAGTGCATTGATGAAGATGTCAGCGATTAACCCACTGTAACGTAATCTTGATTACGGTACAAATTATTATTATTATTATTATTTTTAATATCATTGTGTAATTATTATTATTATTATTGAAATATCAAAGTTATATCGTTTTATTCACCCATTAATATCAAGGGAGGGGCCATACCATATTCACGTCATTACCATAGTCATATATAATATTGTCAAGTGCTTAGATTAAGAAACAGGGCTTTTATAGAGGTCTAGGGCTGTTTTATTAGTTAAATTGTAAAGACAGGACGGGCATGGTTGGAAGAAGTTACGGACGGTGAAGCAACATATTGCAAGAAAATGTATTTCTGGAACGAAGCCACGCTGACTGGAGACAAGGGCTTGGAGAAAGATTTCGGCGGAATACATATATGCGCAACGAGAGGAATAGCGGGTTCTGAGTGGAATATTTGAAGTACGCGGGCCTGTATTCCCGCTCGGAGAAGTTTTAGCGTCGCTTGAGGACTGAGAAATGCTTTGCTATAATTGGTCTGATGGGTCGCGGGCAAATTTATGCCGCAAAACATCGGGACCATTGAGAGTGTATAAAAGCCCAGCGCGACTTCAGCACTGGCTATTCTATAGATTCTATTCTGTCATTCACATATTCGATCACGCACTCACTCACTGACTTTGTGAGTCGTAGACTCTGTCAGTCGCTCAGTAAGATGGGACTTAGTGAATTCAATTAGCCTGGTTTGTTCAAATTTGCTTACCATGGTGATCAAACTCAGAAACAAGCAGCAACAACAACAACAACAACAACAAGAAAACATATGTTTTCAAAGGTCAATAAACGTGTGTTGGCGTAAGATCTCAAATTAGACTGCAAGCAGACCAACGAGATGGACTTTGAACCACAAGGCACCAGGTATGTGGACCGAGTTATTATCAACACAGAAGATCAGCGCTAGCGAGAAGACAGTCAATATTGCCCAGCAATTAGGGAATATTAATGCACATATTGTACACAGCTCGAAACCTCAGATCAAATGTTAATAATTTTGTTGTAAATAAACCAGTATTAGTTAAAATGTCTTGTTCATTGGGAGTTGAATATATAGGATAGTTGGAATGCAAAGAGTATCTCATAGAGCAAGTTTATTGCCCTACGCTCCGATGATAGATCTTGGCTCAAGGAAGGGAGCGGCCGTGGCTAAATAAAATTTTAATGTGTTATCTCTACGATAACTGGCGCCCAGTAAATCTAAATTAATAAAGTGTATGTCGTCTGTCTAGACAGGCCAATGCTAAATAAGAACGATGAGGTGGTTTTAAGGAGTCTTGAGTGTAATATCTGTAGAAACGTTATAAATGATCGCCCAACTTGTAGAGCGATATCCAACGACGAAGGTAGCCGTTACTAATGGCACAACCAATGTGGGGCTACGAAATATCGTACTGAAGTGAATGGATATTATTTATAAATCCAGTTTATTTCAAGTATGTTAAAGTTTATAGTTGTTTTCATGTACGATATAAACGAGTACTCTTTGCATTCATTCCGAGTTTTTCAATAAAGAGGCATATATCAAGTTAGGGAACTACGGTTATAAATTAGGAGTGTTCTTTTGATGAGTTGTTTTTTGGATAATGAGTAACAGGGATAATTTGGGGAATATACATTTGAGAAACCGTAGTATTATAAGATCAGTTAAAATGTCGAAATTAGATGTGCAGGGTACCAATGATGAGATGTCAAAAGTAAGCGAAAGTCAGGAAACTGAGGAAAATAAACAAGACGGGGCTACAAACATCCAGATTAATGAGGGGGAGAATCCTTCCTGGCTTCGAAACCTGACGATGCTGATAACGGAACAAAGTAAGAAATTTGACGTGCGTAGTGATCAATTAGAAAAAGCAATAGATCTTAAGTTCACTGAGCATAGTAAGAAGCTTGATGAACAACGTAAGAAGTTTGATGAAGCTACAGAGAATTTCAATAGACAAATTAAAGAAGTAGGCCGAGAATTTCACAATAAGTTAGAAAACAGGATTACTGAGGTGGAGGAATCATGGTCACTTAAGGTTGACGCCAGAATGCAACAAGTGTCGGAGCGAGTTGACAAAATTGACGAGGAAGTGAAAATTAAATGTAGTAAGGTTAGGGTTGACTTAGAAGGAGAAGTCAACAGCATGAAGGTCAAGTGTGATAATAATATTGCTAAAATAGGTAATTTAGAAAATAAACTAGAGAGCGATAATCAAGAAATTAGGGAAGAGGTTAACAGTAAATTTAACAGTATCAGTGAACAAGTAGCGAGTAAAACAGATAAAATGGAGGAGAAATTTCAGAGATGTCAGAAGCAAATAGCAACAAATAGCGGTAATGCACAATTAGGAAATTTAAGTAGATTTCTAACTAAAGAGGCAGATTTGCCAGTATTCACAGGCAAGGCATATAACCCAATGGAATTCTTAAAAACAGTAGAAAAGAAGTTCGCTAAAGATTTAGAAGAGGGGATCGTTCAATGGGAACAAGTACTTGAGATGCTAGATAAATCCTTTGTTAGGGATTCAAGGTCATGGTTCAGTGTGTATAAATACCAGATGACTAGTTTTAGAAAATTTAAAGAGAAGTTCATAGCCAAGTACTGGAATGAAAATGTGCAAGAAAGAGAAAGATGTAACATTATTTTTGGAAAGTACCAAAGGAGAGATGGTGTTTCGTACACAGAGTATTTCTTAGCGCATGTACTTATATGCCAGAATTTAGAAGGTTTAGAGACTGAATCACAGGTAATTAAAACATTATTAAGGCATTTTCCCGATATAATTAAAGAAGCATTCTTCATGCAGAATATTACTACTATTGACGGATTCGAGAAGCTACTGGAAAACTTTGACTCTCTTGAAAATAGTAGGACCGACCGCAAGCCAATAAGTAGAGGAGATAATTTTGTGCAAAGTGAGAGAGAGAGGGGAAGAGAACAAGGCAGGAATGCGAATTACGAAAGACGACTTGACAATGGGGGACGCACAGCAAATACGAGGAACGAGAATTTGAACAGAGGAGGGGAAGGTACTAGGCCAGACAGACGTACAGGTCAACAACAACAACAATCTACACCAGGGGCAAGTAGGCCTAATTTAAACGAATAACGGGTTGCAGTGAGGTCAACAGACAGCCCGAAGTGATTGCAGTTCAATGTCCTAGGAATATTGAGTATTTAGGAGATTTTAATATAGATGTTAGAGAAGAACTGCTTTATGACCTAAATGGTGGAAATTTAGATAATGTTGAGAATGAGATTATGTCACCAGTAATTAAACTTAATGTGTGGGGTAAAGAAGTTGATGTTTTATTGGACAGTGGAAGCGAAAACTCTTGTATAAATTTAAGATTTTTGGAAGATGTAATGAGAGAAGGTATTCATGTTGATATAATTCCAGTTAAGTCCACTTTCATTGTCACAGCTGTAGGTAGTAGGTCTCAGAAAATATCTAAGCAAGTCGCAGTTCCAATTAACATTAGTGAGTTAGTTAAATTTCAGCCCTGTTTGGCAGTTCCAAATTTAGTATATCCGGTGATTCTCGGTGCGGAATGGTTATCATTATATCAAGTTAAATTAGATTTTCATTTTGGCAGGATATGTTTATTTTGGCAGGATAAAGAAGTTCAGGTTACGTATAAGGTGTCTAAGACTGACAAACAGATGAAAGTGTGTATGTTTGAGGAAGAAAGCAACGTGGTTGTGAGTGATGAGTTTCCTGAAGTAAATGAGGTAGACCGCGGAGATGCTAGTGAGAGCAAAGTTTTTAAGGTGTGTCAGGTTGCAATGGAGTCTGAACTTAAGAGTAAGATCCATGATGCATTGTCACAATGTAAGCTGGATGAGGTGCAAGGTCATCAGTTACATGAGGTATTAATAAAATACAAGGAAATTTTCAGCACAAAACCCGGAGCAACACACTTATATGAGCATAGTTTTGTCGTTAAAGACACAAGTAGTTTCGTAGGGCCTAGGTATCCTGTCGCAACTAAATATATGAAAGCCGTCGAAGAACAGATAGAATTAATGTTGGAAAACGACATAATTGAGCCTTCAGCTAGCCATTGTTTAAATCCATTAGTTGTAGTAGCCAAGAAAGACAATTCAGTGAGACTGTGCATAGACGCCAGAATGTTAAATACCAGAATCGAAAGCGACCAGCTGAGAACTGAAACAGTGGAGGAATTAGTTCAACGTTTTCAGGGGCGGAAGTGGTTCTCGACAGTAGATTTAAGTAGCTCATTTTGGCAAGTTCCACTCCGTGCTTCAGATAGGTATTTAACTGCCTTTGCTTTTAAGAATAGACTCCTACAGTTCAAAAAAGTACCATTTGGGACTAAAACTAGCAGTTCCGCCTTAATTCGAGCTTTATCTATGGCTCTAGGTCCAGAGACTAGTGAGTTTGTTACGAATTATGTGGATGACATAGTTATTGCGTCACATACATTCGAGGAACATATAGATCACTTGAGTATAGTTTTTCGTAAATTATGGGAAGGGGGTTTCACTTTGAAACTGGAAAAATCTGAATTTTGTGTACACCACATAACTTTTCTAGGACACACTGTTTCTGCAGATGGTGCTACACCAGAGTCATCTAGGCTAGAGAAAATTAGTAGTATGCCGTCTCCACGTAATAGTAAGCAATTGAGGTCATTTATTGGTGTTCTCAATTATTTCAGGCGTTTTGTTGTCCAGTATGCAGGGTTATTAGAACCATTTAGAGAATTGTTGAAGAGTAAGAGTGTGTGGAAATGGACACAGGTCCACGAGGAAGCCTTCAGAACGCTGAAAGAAGGATTCAGTAGAACAGTGATGCTGAAACACCCTAGGTTTGATAGAGAGTTTATAGTAATCACGGATGCATCAGAGGTTGGTATTGCAGGCTGCCTATGCCAATACGATGATCAGGGTCAGTTAGGCATTGTATCGTTGGCAAGTAGAGGTTTGTCAATGGCTGAGAAACGCTATACAATTACTGAGATGGAATTCTTGGCAATTATTTACACAATGAGTAAATTTAGGGTTTACGTGCTAGGCACGCACTTTCAAATCTGGACCGATAATCAGGCGCTAACGTTCATTAAATCTAGCAGGTTAACTAGTAATAGGATTGTAACGTATTTTTCGTGGGGTTTTATGCAACTGGCATAAGTCAGTAGGAAGCCATTCTATATTTATTTACGCGGCAAATTGTTCAGCCAAGATAATTTTTCATGTTAATTTATTATTATTATTATTAATTTATTATAATTATTATTAAGGTATTTTCGGAGCATTTTATAAAAATTATTAGCATTCAGATAGGTTTTCTATGTCTTAGAAAACGCTATCAAGCAAATTATTACGAACGACGATATCATAGAAAATTATCTGATTACGGAATTTTACGGAGTTTTTGTCAGTTAGGGTATTTGAGAGAGATGACTCACTGGGATTTCAAGTACACGCTGAATCTTGTCGAGGAGCATGACGCAATCTTGGGTCGCAAGGTCTAGAAAAGGCGAATTGTGGAAACGGAAATCGACTTCTCCCTCCCGCGGAGTGTAATGAGGAAGGAGTGGGGATCTAGCGCGTAGGGTGCAGCCAATCAGTGGCGACGACGTAAGCTAGATGTCGGTACCATGGTGGGGGAGCCAACGTGTGGATATACGTTCGACGCGCCGTGAAACAAGAACAATCTGTGTAGTTCTTGCCGAGTGTGGATATACGCGGGAATCGCTCCGATGTTCCGTGGAAGAGGACTATCTGTGAAATACTTGAGGTGTACGGTCGCAAGTGCGTGTCGCTCCGATGTTCAGTGGAGTTAGCGACGAACCTTTGTAAAACTTGGTTGTACGAGTGTTTGGGTCCGAGGTACGGACCATAGAATTATCTAATCTACCAGAATATCATCAAATTCCGACGGAGATGACGACGTCCAGGAGACTGTGGGAAGCTCACAACATCTTCAAGAACGAGGGAAATGCTTTGGCAATTTCCAGTGGTAAGCGCCAATGACGCAGAAATACGCAATCTCTCATTTTCTTTGTTCTACATTTCATATTTCAGTAACTTCATAGCTTGGAAATAAGAGTAAAATCAATTTATCAGACTCCGTTTTCACGTAATTTTCTATCGGTAATATTCAAATCACAACGCTCCAATTTAAATTTTATACTTATTATTATTAATTTTGCTATTCTTGTTTTATATAATAAATTCATTTCTTTTACAATGCAATCTTTGCTTTCAGTAGGTAGCATTAGATATAGACCAATTCCTTCTCCTGATACAATTGTTTGTTGGGTTAATGATCAAATCATACCACGATCTGAGTGAATAGAGTCTTGAAGGTGCTCTGCCAGAGCTAGACGTTGTTAAATACAAATTTAGATTTCAACATTGCGTTGAGGTCTTGGCGCCCATTAAAACAACATAGCTTAGGCAAAGGTAAACAGTTACATTTCTCACCCAACAGTTAGGAGCTAGCAAAACGTCTCATTTGTACGCTCAACGTGGAGCAAAGTAAATAACGTTTCACTTGTCGCCGACAACTTGGGGCTGAAAACCTAATAACATTTGTGGAAGGAGAAGGGTATATATTTCTGTGCCTGTATTTTGGGGGTTATTTGTCTGTATCAGTGTATATCATTATGGGGGATGAGAAAGAAAGACAGATGAGGTTACGTAGTGGTCATCAACGGGAGAGTGATGATACGAGCAGTATGTCGAGTGATGGTAGTACCGGGGTAGCGGAGGTAAATCCCGATACTGAAACAGGGAGTGTAGGCGGCCAACCAGAATTAAAAACTTTACTTCTCGAGTTTATGTATCAGAACAAAGTTAGTAGTGATGCCTTAAATGCAAAGTTAGAACAGAATAACGCTAAATTAGAACAAAACAGTAGGGAAAATAAAGAAAGTACAGAAGCTTTAAATGCAAAGTTAGAACAGAATAACGCTAAACTAGAACAAAACAGTAGGGAAAATAAAGAAAGTACAGAAGCTTTAAATGCAAAGTTAGAACAGAATAACGCTAAACTAGAACAAAACAGTAGGGAAAATAAAGAAAGTACAGAAGCTTTAAATGCAAAGTTAGAACAGAATAACGCTAAACTAGAACAAAACAGTAGGGAAAATAAAGAAAGTACAGAAGCTTTAAATGCAAAATTAGAACAGAATAACGCTAAACTAGAACAAAACAGTAGGGAAAATAAAGAGAGTAATAGGGAATTGAGCGATAGTTTAAACGCCAGATTAGAACAAAACAGTAGGGAAATGAGTGACAAATTCGAACTGATTAGAGGTGAGATCCGGGGGGTGATGGAAGAAAAGGCTAAAGAGATTATTGCAGATGTAGACAGAAAATTAGGAAAAGTACAGGAGGAGTTGGAAATTAGAATCAGTACACAGGCTGAAAATTTAAAAGAACTAGTGCAACTGGAAACACAGCAGGTCAAAAAGCAATTGGGGGGAGAAATTGACAAAATTCAGGTAGCTACTAAAGAGGTTAAGGAACAGCTGGGGGGTAGAATTGAGAAAGTCCACTCACAAATAGTTGCAGAAGTAAATGATTTAAAAGAGAGTAATAAAGAGAGCATTAGCAAGATTGAGGAGAAACAAGCAAAGCTATATGATAAAGTAGAAGAATCAGAAGGAAACATTAAATTAACAGTAAACAGTATTGAGAGGAAGGCTGAGGAGAAAATCGCAGAATTAGAGTTAAAATTAAAAGCTAGGATCAGGCAAGAAAATAGTCAGAATAGGCCAGTTTTTGTGAATAGCACACACAGGGAGGTAGAACTGGGTAAGTTCAGCAATCGACAGGGGTGCCCAATGGAGTTCATGAACACTATAGAAAATAAATTCGGGGAGAGGTTGGAAAATGGTTGTATTGAGTGGTGCCAGGTAGTTGAAATTTTAGAACAAGTGTTTGTGGGGGAAACGAGGAATTGGTTTGCTGTCTACAGAGACAAGTTTACTGATATGAATGATTTTAAAATAAAATTCTGTGAAAAGTTCTGGAATGAGGTTATTCAGTCGCAGCATCGTGAGGGAGTAGTGTGTGGTAAATATAACCCTAAAGGAAGCTCCACCATGACCGAATACTTTTTAGGGCAGGTATTAGTGTGTAAATATCTGGATGGCTTGAAGGAGGAAAGTGATGTGGTAAGGTTGCTACTTAGGCACTTTCCCTATAGGATCAAGGAGGCTGCTTGTATCCAGAATGTAAAGACTATATCACAAGTAGAAAGTTTGTTAAGCACATTTGATGCACTAGGGAGAGGGGGTTATGAGGACAATTTCAATAGGAACCAGGGTAATAATAATAATAGACCTAATGAAGCCAGGCATCAGGAAGTTCAAGAGAACGGTGGCGAAGGGGCCAATGCTCAAAATAGAAATAATAATAATCAGCTAAATCAGAACAGAGGAAATGGCTATGGTAATCAGTATCAAGGGAGGAACAATGATTACAGGGGAAATCAAGGGAGAAACAATGATTTCAGGGGAAATCAAGGGAGAAATTATAATGACAATAATTACAACCAGAATAGGGGTCAAGGAAGAGGACAGCCTAGTGGTAGTAATATACAGCCAAACAATGACAACACAACTCAGAACAACCAGACCAGTGCAGTAGTAACTAGTACTACGGCCAGCTGTAGCGGTTCTTTAAACGCGAACCAGGCTGCGAAGTAAGGTCAGAATCTCAGTCTGTAGCATGCCCTGTCCATACAATTATACAGGAACCCTATGACCTAAATGTAAGAAATGAATTATTACATGAACTAAATGATGAAGGTATTATTCAGGAAGTGGTTAGTAAGAGCCCCATAGTTAAATTTAACGTGTCCGAGGCGTACACAGATGTTTTAATTGATAGTGGTTGTATGAAGAGTTGCATAAGTAGTGCATTTTATGATAAAATGAAAGGAACTGGAGTAAATTTTGAGGAGATGCCAATTAAAAGCACTTTTGTTATCACAGCTGTTGGGAAGAGGTCTAAAGTAATTTCTAAGCAAGTTTTAGTAGACATTAAAATTAATAATCATGTAGAGAAGCAGATTTGCCTTGTAATTCCAAATTTAGTATTCAGTGTTATCTTGGGTTCAGAGTGGCTAAGTAGAGTGTCTGGTAACTTATGTTATGATGTAGGGAGTTTGAAATTTAAATGGGGAGATTCTGAAGTAGAAGTAGCGTTCAATGACCATATTCAGAGGAGTAGTATTGTAGGTGTGATTTGTACTTTAAATGAGATATCGCCAGCCGTAGAGCGGGGTTCTCCATGTTTTGTGGGCAGTGTGATTACGAACGGAAGTCTAGAGGACTCGTTACGTGAGGCTGCATTTCAGGGAAATATAGAGGATGAACAGTGTGTTCGGCTCTATGATGTGTTATTGTGTAATAGGAGAGTTTTTGACGATCGCATTGGTATGGCCAATTGCTATACACATTCATTGAACGTTATTGATAGGTCAGTATTCACAGGACATAGATATCCTGTACCTTTCGCTTATCAGAGTGCAGTTGAGGCACAAATTAATCAGATGCTTGAAGATGGGATTATTGAGCACTCGAACAGTCCATATGTTAATTCTTTGATCACGGTACCCAAGACCGACGGCACTGTTCGTATTTGTTTAGACGCTCGTTTGGTTAACAGTAGAATTAGTTCAGATCAGCTGAAATCTATGTCAATAGAGGAATTAATGCAAACATTTGAGGGGAAGAAGTATTTCACTTGTGTAGATTTGAGTTCCAGTTTTTGGCAAGTGCCACTTATGTACGAAGATAGACCATTTACAGCTTTTAGTCATAAATATAACCTTTATCAATTTTGTAGAACACCTTATGGGTTAAAGAGTAGTTCAGCAGCTTTAATTAGGGCTTTAAACATCGCATTAGGGGATGACACAGGAGAGTTTGTAACCATTTACATTGATGATATGGTAATTAGTTCACGCAGTTTTGAGGAGCATCTATGTCATTTAAATATAGTTTTTCAGAAGTTAGATCAGGCAGGGTTCACTTTGAAGCTGTCTAAGTCGTCATTCTGTCAGTCAGAAGTGACATTTTTAGGTCATAGAGTGTCGAGTAGAGGTGTAACACCAGAGGAAAGTAGGGTTAATAAGATACTTAACGCAGAGGTGCCACAGAATGTTAAACAGTTAAAAACTTACCTGGGAATTTGCAACTTTTTCAGGAGGTTCGTTCTTAAATACTCAGGATTGGTAGAACCATTCAGGGAATTGCTTAAAAGTGGGACTCGGTGGAGATGGGAGTCTAAGCATGATCAGGCTTTTAGAGCGCTGAAGGAAGGTTTTGAGAAAGCTGTAGTGCTGAAATATCCGTTAAAAGATAAGGAATATGTGGTTATGACAGATGCTTCACATATAGGCATTGCTGGAGTATTATGTCAGAGAGATGATGAGGGTAAACTGTGCATTGTATCTTTAGCTTCGCGAGGACTGACTGCAGCAGAGAAAAGATACACGATTACTGAGTTAGAGCTTTTAGGTATTGTTTTCAGTTTAGGGAAATTTAGAATGTATTTAGTAGGGGGGAAATTTGAGATCCACACAGATCACCATGCATTACTGTATATTAGGACTTGTAAACTCAGTTCTAACAGAGTTAGTAGGTGGATTCTTGCTCTGCAGGAATACGAATTCACAGTAAAATATATTAAAGGTAAAGATAACATTCTTGCAGACATGCTATCGAGGGACACAAATTTATGTAGGGATTATCCTGTGGTTAAAGCAGAGGATGGTATTTTAATATATGCATGTGTGGACAGTAGCAACAGGGCATCGTTACAGACACTGAGAAATAGGCTAGTAGAGCAACGTGATGACGTTCATTTAAAGGGAGCCACTTGCAAGGTTGGAAGCAGGTGACGCAGAAACATTTATAGTTTCCAAACGTATTGGAAAAACAGCATATGTGCTGGAGAATAGTGAGGGAAACAGATTATACGGGACGTATAATATACATAGTCTACGAAAATATGTGTCATAAAGTGAGTGTGTTTAGCTGGCGAGCCAGCCTATCAAATGAGTAAGTGTGGTGTCTGGTGCGTGGAAGATCTGGTCTTAAGGCAGGCGTATCAGAAGTCACACAGGGGGGTAGTATGTAAGTAAATGAGAGTTTTTATGGCACAGGGAAATATGACGGGATTGTCGGATGCTGTTGAGCACTAAATTGTCTCGATGCACCAAGGCCATTTTGGCAGCGCTGTTGGGTTCCCATTTATCTCCAAGAGATGGGGGAGCGCTTGAATAGGGCTTGTTAGCTTAAGGCGTCCACGAGATAAAAGATGGGCCATCAGAATGCGAGACAGTCCTTCATGAAACTCATACATATCAGCACACGTGATTTCTGTTTACGGCCTCGCCATGTAAGATTTGTAAGTGTGTAATTTAAGATAATTTGTACAATGGTATTATGTGTGTGAGGAGAAATGGTCTGTGTTGAGAACTAGTATTAAGTAGAATATGGTTAACGGGAACTTAACAAGACAGGGCGATTACGGCACAGAAATATTTGGTGTTATATGTAATGCGCACTTACTGTTTTTTTTTTCAGAAGTCAATATTCATTTAATCTACTTTAAAGAGAGATTAAGTATTATGGTCACGAGGCGCTGCCACAGTAGTGTGATCGTGTGCTCAGTGATAAGTGGAATTAAATGTCACCATAAGGAGGGGACCTCCAGTGAAATTAGGGAGTTCTATGGTGATATAAATATATCAGAACACCTTCAATGCGTGTGATATGACATCATAAATACATAGTGCTCACACATTAATTATGTCTATTTCTCCAACATAGAGAAATTTGAGAGGCGGAAATATCCGTGGAACACTATTCCATATGTAAAACATTGGACTGGTTGCAAAGTGCAATCCATAGTGACAACAAACTTTGACGCAAAGTGCGTGAAGAAAAAATATGAGTGTATATATCTGTAATTTAGGGTGATTTCGTTTATGTAATATGTATTTTGGATGGGGTTTATTAACGTGTCTGGGATAATCGGATAATGGACCGTCGTCACGGTAAATCATCCGATGATCCGAGGCGAATATGTAACGTATTTTTCGTGGGGTTTTATGCAACTGGCATAAGTCAGTAGGAAGCCATTCTATATTTATTTACGCGGCAAATTGTTCAGCCAAGATAATTTTTCATGTTAATTTATTATTATTATTATTAATTTATTATAATTATTATTAAGGTATTTTCGGAGCATTTTATAAAAATTATTAGCATTCAGATAGGTTTTCTATGTCTTAGAAAACGCTATCAAGCAAATTATTACGAACGACGATATCATAGAAAATTATCTGATTACGGAATTTTACGGAGTTTTTGTCAGTTAGGGTATTTGAGAGAGATGACTCACTGGGATTTCAAGTACACGCTGAATCTTGTCGAGGAGCATGACGCAATCTTGGGTCGCAAGGTCTAGAAAAGGCGAATTGTGGAAACGGAAATCGACTTCTCCCTCCCGCGGAGTGTAATGAGGAAGGAGTGGGGATCTAGCGCGTAGGGTGCAGCCAATCAGTGGCGACGACGTAAGCTAGATGTCGGTACCATGGTGGGGGAGCCAACAGGTGCATATATCGTTCGACGCGCCGTGAAACAAGAACAATCTGTGTAGTTCTTGCCGAGTGTGGATATACGCGGGAATCGCTCCGATGTTCCGTGGAAGAGGACTATCTGTGAAATACTTGAGGTGTACGGTCGCAAGTGCGTGTCGCTCCGATGTTCAGTGGAGTTAGCGACGAACCTTTGTAAAACTTGGTTGTACGAGTGTTTGGGTCCGAGGTACGGACCATAGAATTATCTAATCTACCAGAATATCATCAAATTCCGACGGAGATGACGACGTCCAGGAGACTGTGGGAAGCTCACAACATCTTCAAGAACGAGGGAAATGCTTTGGCAATTTCCAGTGGTAAGCGCCAATGACGCAGAAATACGCAATCTCTCATTTTCTTTGTTCTACATTTCATATTTCAGTAACTTCATAGCTTGGAAATAAGAGTAAAATCAATTTATCAGACTCCGTTTTCACGTAATTTTCTATCGGTAATATTCAAATCACAACGCTCCAATTTAAATTTTATACTTATTATTATTAATTTTGCTATTCTTGTTTTATATAATAAATTCATTTCTTTTACAATGCAATCTTTGCTTTCAGTAGGTAGCATTAGATATAGACCAATTCCTTCTCCTGATACAATTGTTTGTTGGGTTAATGATCAAATCATACCACGATCTGAGTGAATAGAGTCTTGAAGGTGTTCTGCCAGAGCTAGACGTTGTTAAATACAAATTTAGATTTCAACATTGCGTTGAGGTCTTGGCGCCCATTAAAACAACATAGCTTAGGCAAAGGTAAACAGTTACATTTCTCACCCAACAGTTAGGAGCTAGCAAAACGTCTCATTTGTACGCTCAACGTGGAGCAAAGTAAATAACGTTTCAGGATGACACGTTGGACGCTAGCCATGAGTGAATATGATTTCAGTATCAAACATATCAGTGGAACGAATAATAATTTAGCAGACTACCTGAGCAGACACATTCATAGTGAAGAGTGTGAAATCAAGCGGCTTCGGTGGCGTAGTCGGTAGCATGCTGAGCTTCTATGCCCAAGATAGCGGGTTCAAACCCGGCCGAAGCCGTCGGATTTTTTAAGAGCGTTAAAAATCCCTCAGTATGCCTTCCTTCGGAGGGGAAGTAAAGCCGGCGGTCCCATGTCATATATTTATGGCATGTTAAAGATCTTTCCACTAATTGCACCTGTGTGAAGCTAAATTGGATAGGTTATGAATGTAAACAACGCTCTTAGGTTTCTATGTTCGTTGCCAAGAGCCGACTGCGGCGGCATCTAGTAGCTCAGTCCTGAACTTGGCCTAGTAATCGTTGACGGTGGCGATTGGCGGCAAAAGTAGGAACTATTTGAAAAATTCTTAGTTGTAGTACTTAAATTAACAAACAGATAACACACACTAATACAGTCATCACAATTAACACCGGTTATCAGACAGATTCTACACACACCCAAAGTACACGGGGCTACATGACCGCGTTGTCGCAGCCCCTAAACTTAAGAACCAACCAACCAAGTGTGAAATCAATATAGGAGTGAAAGAAGGCATCTTAGTGTGTATTGGTAAACGTATAGTGCAGGAGGATGAGAGAGTACGTTTACGAAATATGTCTGTTGAACAGGAGAGAGACAGAGTATTAGGCGACATTGTCCGCTTGGTGAGAAGCAGCAATGATGGTGAGTTATCAGTAGGGAGGCTCAAGTACGGGCTATATCAAGGTATGCTATCTAGGAAAGATAGAGATGGTGAGTGGAAAGTGTGTGTACCAGAATCTTTACAGGAAGATTTAATCTGGTTCTTTCATGCTCAATTGGGTCATTTCGGAGCCAGGAAAGTTCTGTATGCCATTAAAGGGCATTTCTTTTTTAAAGCTATGGGAAGGAAGATTAGGAAGATTCTTGCTACTTGCGATCTCTGCCAACGCGCGAAGCACTCAAATCGGCACTTGATTGGAGAGTATCAAGCGGTAATAGCCAAGAAGCCGGGAGAGCTTGTGTGTGTTGATCTGTATGGGCCACTGGTGAAGTCTCGATACGGATACCAATTTATAATGGTAATAATTGATGCATTCAGTAAATTTGTCAAATTATATCCCTTGAGACAAGCTACGGGAAGGTGTTGTGTCAAGCAGATAGCAGAAAAGTATATTCCTGAGTTTGGATGCCCACTCAGTATACTTAGCGATCATGGAAGCCAGTTCACGTCTAAAATATGGACTACCAAGCTGACGGAACTAGGTACCCGGATTATCTACTCTTCAATTAGATATCCACAAGGCAACATGGTTGAACGGTCTATGCAATCCATTGGAAGAATATTCCGTACATACGTGCACGACAAACACAACGCGTGGTTCTCACGGTTGGGTGATGCCGAACGCTGGTTAAACTCAGTGTTACACGAGAGTACGGGATGTTCACCATATGAAATTCGTTATGGAAGGAAGCCCTCCAACGAAATAGCAAGAATGATAGGTTTAGATCCGGGTGAGGGACACTCCACGGAGTATTATCTTCTGTTGGCCAGGGACAACTTAGTAAAGTCAGGAAACCAAAGGAAACGCCGACAGAAGGGGGTCTACGACGAATTGGAAGTAGGTAGCGAAGTTTTGTTACGTAAGCCGTTGCCATCTTGTGCATTGGAAGGGAAAATGTCAAAGCTGTTTTTATTGTTTACTGGACCTTATGTCGTTTCGAAGAGGATAGGAAAGAATGCCTACTTATTGAAAGATCAGGAAAATTGTGTCATTGGTACATATAACATTTTCAATCTGAGGAAATATCATAGAAAAGAGCAAGTGCTGCAAGAAGGGCAGACTGCCGTGTGTTTATAATTAGAGTCGTGTCGTGGCTCTAAGGAATTGGTGGAAGTGAGATAAATCACTTGTGTTGCGTGAAACAAGAAGCAATATATATTGTGTTCTGTTATTGTAAGGGACTACAAGAACAAATGTAGCATGTAAATCCTGTATGACTGCACAGGACAATCAGAATGTTTATGTAACATTGCAAGAAGAGTGCAGATCAATCAAGGAAAATGAAAAGGGTATAATCATTATGTATGTAATTTGAAGGGTCATATATGTATATTCAGTGTATTTCCTGTTAAGTTTTAAAGGGAAGATTTGTGATTTCATCATTCATTACATTCTTTATGAAACCATGGGGACGTTTTGTAACGTAATCTTGATTACGGTACAAATTATTATTATTATTATTATTTTTAATATCATTGTGTAATTATTATTATTATTATTGAAATATCAAAGTTATATCGTTTTATTCACCCATTAATATCAAGGGAGGGGCCATACCATATTCACGTCATTACCATAGTCATATATAATATTGTCAAGTGCTTAGATTAAGAAACAGGGCTTTTATAGAGGTCTAGGGCTGTTTTATTAGTTAAATTGTAAAGACAGGACGGGCATGGTTGGAAGAAGTTACGGACGGTGAAGCAACATATTGCAAGAAAATGTATTTCTGGAACGAAGCCACGCTGACTGGAGACAAGGGCTTGGAGAAAGATTTCGGCGGAATACATATATGCGCAACGAGAGGAATAGCGGGTTCTGAGTGGAATATTTGAAGTACGCGGGCCTGTATTCCCGCTCGGAGAAGTTTTAGCGTCGCTTGAGGACTGAGAAATGCTTTGCTATAATTGGTCTGATGGGTCGCGGGCAAATTTATGCCGCGAAACATCGGGACCATTGAGAGTGTATAAAAGCCCAGCGCGACTTCAGCACTGGCTATTCTATAGATTCTATTCTGTCATTCACATATTCGATCACGCACTCACTCACTGACTTTGTGAGTCGTAGACTCTGTCAGTCGCTCAGTAAGATGGGACTTAGTGAATTCAATTAGCCTGGTTTGTTCAAATTTGCTTACCATGGTGATCAAACTCAGAAACAAGCAGCAACAACAACAACAACAAGAAGAAGAAAACATATGTTTTCAAAGGTCAATAAACGTGTGTTGGCGTAAGATCTCAAATTAGACTGCAAGCAGACCAACGAGATGGACTTTGAACCACAAGGCACCAGGTATGTGGACCGAGTTATTATCAACACAGAAGATCAGCGCTAGCGAGAAGACAGTCAATATTGCCCCGCAATTAGGGAATATTAATGCACATATTGTACACAGCTCGAAACCTCAGATCAAATGTTAATAATTTTGTTGTAAATAAACCAGTATTAGTTAAAATGTCTTGTTCATTGGGAGTTGAATATATAGGATAGTTGGAATGCAAAGAGTATCTCATAGAGCAAGTTTATTGCCCTACGCTCCGATGATAGATCTTGGCTCAAGGAAGGGAGCGGCCGTGGCTAAATAAAATTTTAATGTGTTATCTCTACGATAACTGGCGCCCAGTAAATCTAAATTAATAAAGTGTATGTCGTCTGTCTAGACAGGCCAATGCTAAATAAGAACGATGAGGTGGTTTTAAGGAGTCTTGAGTGTAATATCTGTAGAAACGTTATAAATGATCGCCCAACTTGTAGAGCGATATCCAACGACGAAGGTAGCCGTTACACCACTTAATGGCGATCCCATTGCTAGGCCTTCTCTCTGTGTGTATATTTTATTGTCGAATTGAAACACGTTTTGCGTGAGAACGACCCTCAGTAATCTCACAATCTCTTCAATTTCTTTTACCGAATTGTTGGATTTTAAGTTGTTTTCGATCGTGTTGATTGCTTCAATAATCGGAATATTGGTGTACATGTTAGTTACGTCGAAGGATACTAGCCTGAAGCTAGGTTTCATTTGTAGGGTGTTCAATGCTGTTACTAGTTCTGTTGTGTTCTTTACAGAGTTGTTTTTGTCGTTGGAAAGACGGCATTTTAAGATTTTTAGTAACTCTTTGCTGATTTTGTAATTAGGGGCATTCCTACAATTGACTATTGGTCTCATTGGGCATTCCTTTTTGTGTATTTTTGGTTGTCCCCTCAATGACGGTATTTTCGGGTTCATGTTTATTAGTTTTGATTTTTCGGCTTTGGTCAGTATGTATTCTGTTTCTTTTAGCGCACTTTTTATTTGTTTTTGGAATTTGTTGGTGGGGTCTTTTGTTAATTCCTTGATTTTGTTGTTGTTTAGGAATTCGACTGTTTTTTCAATGTATTCTGTTTTGTTCAAAATTACTGTAGTGTTTCCCTTATCTGCTTTTGTGATGATTAAGTCATGTTCTTTTATTTTTTGTTTCAACGACTTTATTTCTTTGAGCTGTTTCCAACGACAAAAACAACTCTGTAAAGAACACAACAGAACTAGTAACAGCATTGACCACCCTACAAATGAAACCTAGCTTCAGGCTAGTATCCTTCGACGTAACTAACATGTACACCAATATTCCGATTATTGAAGCAAACAACACGATCGAAAACAACTTAAAATCCAACAATTCGGTAAAAGAAATTGAAGAGATTGTGAGATTACTGAGGGTCGTTCTCACCCAAAACGTGTTTCAATTCGACAATAAAATATACACACAGAGAGAAGGCCTAGCAATGGGATCGCCACTAAGTGGGTTAATCGCTGACATCTTCATCAATGCACTAGAAAATTCGCTCTTAGAAAAGACTTCAACAAAGGGAATAGTAATATGGAAAAGATACGTAGATGATGTAATTTGCATCTACGATACTGAACTAACAAGCGAAGAAACAATTCTCCAATCCATTAATAGCCTTCACCACTCTATCAAATTCAATAAGGAATCCGAAATAGACCGGAAAATAAATTATCTCGATATAACTATTGAACGTAACGACAACGACCTTTCATATTCCATATTCCGGAAAGCAACACAAACCTCGCATGCAATCGACAATCAGTCTAATCACCCCAGTACGCACAAACTAGCGGGTTTCAATTCAATGGTGCACAGAGCTTTAAACATACCCATGTCAAAAGACAACTATAATAAGGAAATAAGAACTATTATGCAAATAGCAAAGGAAAACAACTTCTCGCCAAGCAAAATAAATCAAATTATAGCCAAACATAAAAATAAAGATAAAACGATTCCCAAACCGGACAGTAATGAGAAAAAATTTGCGCGTTTCAACTATGTGAATGCGAATACATATAAAATCACTAACCTATTCAAAAAACAAGGCATAAAGATAGCTTTCACGACGAAAAACACAACCGCTAGGCACCTCCTAAATAGTAATCTAAATAAACGTGACCCGTATTCAAGGTCGGGGTATATTCTATAACGTGCCAAGACACCGATTGTCAAGCTAATTACATCGGGCAGAGTGGAAGGCGAGTAGACACACGTTATAATGAACATAGGAATGCGATAAGATACGGAACACATTCAGCCGTGTGCGAACATATGTGTGACGCAGGGCACAGCTTTACCAACATAGAGTCGGACCTTAAAATAATCCATCACGAATCGAAAGGCAGAGCTCTTGACATAAAGGAAGCAATCGAGATACACCTAGCCAAACGAAACAATCCCAACAATCTAAATGAATACACGTTCATGGAGAGCTCACCCCTCTTCACGCTACTAAAAAACACACCCTGTCGGAAACAAAACACAATTTAGCGACACAGCCAAGCTAGATAAAAAAAGGGGGGAAATTAGGGGTTTTTTAATAGGTAAATGTTATCTGGATCTGGTGTACGATGTACTTTGCTTCTGCAATAAACCAAGGCCCATATTCGCGGCAGTATTAAAGGTGCCGGGACGTCCTCATAAGACCGTCAACGCTTAGTTCGAATGGGTTATGCTCCACGCGTGGCGAGGGCCAATCCACGGTCTTTAATAGTTGTGGACCCACCTCATTCAATAACATACATCTTATCTAGGTTGGCAACACCTCACATAAACACATCGCTATCACTCCCCACAGCACGTAGGGACAGGGGGGAGGAGGCAGGGGGAAAACCAGTCGTTAAGATAACCACCGCAGTCGACCGCACAGCGAGTTTCAGTGAGCACGAAAACTGCGAGCAGCTGTAATACGGAAGACAATCAGATAAGTAGTTAGCCAAAAATTTTATAGTTTAACCATTGTTTACAACCTTATAATCTCTCTATAGTACAATCTCCGGATAGCTATCACCATTTAGCATTTCACCTAACATATATACTGCATTTAGCATACACTGACAGTTGCAGTACCAATACTGCAACTAAATAATTGTACATATTGTAAATATTTTCACCTGTATTTCAAACATAGATTTTGTAGCCTAAGTGTAATGGATCTGATGATGATCGCTTGACGATCGAAACTGGTCATCCTAGTGTTTTATTAATCTCATGTAATTTATTTCAGGATTAGGGCATAACCCATCTCTTTTGGGTAAATTCGTGTTGACCGACTGAAAAGCACTAAACTCTTGTTTACTAAGGCAACACTGAAAATATGGCTTCAAACACCACAATGTTCACGGCTAGTCAGGCAAATCGTGAAGCCAAGAAATTCAAATCACTCAGGCTTAAACTCATGAATTTAGACAAGTCAATTTGGTTCAACAAAAAATGTATAGAACTAAACCTCACCCCTAAATACGTACCAATTAAAACCGTACCGAACACACCAGCCACGATCATTTCAACCAAACAAGCCAAACCGCTTTGGATAAAAAACGAATTAAGATTTGCATACATAAGAAAGCAAAAAATTAACCAACAATTATACGACATTCAATTGCAACTAAGTAATTTCTGGCACGCGGCCCAATGGGACAGCTTCACCGAGCACCTACATGACAACTTCAAAATCAGAGCAACGAGGAAGCATGAAACGCTAGAAAATAAATTAAGAAAACTAGGAGAAACACAGAACCATCTGGTTCGGCCACTGTCTTGGCAAACCAGTTTTTGTGTTTCCCTATTTGTTTCCACTCTGTGTGGTTGTACATGTCTGTATTATTTGTCTTCATTGTATTTATTCATTGTCAAGTTAGTTTTGTTTCTGTTGATTAGTTGTCATGATTTATTTGTTTTGATTGCATGTAGTATTCCCACTGCCGTGTTTCCAGTAGGATATTTTGGCTTAGAAGGTAATTTTGTATTCTAAGTTGGCCACATTGATTCTTCTTTAACTTGTGTTTGAACTCTTTACTGTGATTGGCTGCTTTCGGCCTATCAGAGGCCTCTTTCTTGTTTTTGAACTCTCTACTGTGATTGGCTGCTTCCAGCCTATCAGAGGCCTTCTTGCTGCTTGTAGCGACCAATCACGTGTTTCTTCTTCGTTGTTCTCTTAAGTGTAGCCATGACACAATGGTGTGCCTCAACGTTGGTTGTGATATATCATCAAATATCCAGCTAATCATTTCTATAATTGGTGCTATCTTCATAGTAGCCGTGCTTAGCAATCATGTCCTATGCACATGATTCATATTTTGTTTGGGCAGTGACATTACGGTGATTTTCGATCTCATCATCACCATGCTTGATGGTGCTACGCGTCATGTCGACGAATTCTTCAATCCGCGGCGTCGGATAGTTTGTTGTAATGTGCTTACTTCTATCTTCATTTACTGCCTAACAATTTGTCTTCACGCGTATGAATAATGATGATGCTTCGTGTGATAAGTAATTCATCGTGTCTGGAAGCATGTTACGAGGCTAGGCATCATCACTAATGGAGGTTGGCGCTAGGCTAAACTGCTTTACTACTGTGACAATACCGTGCGATTGGCATGTCCCGGTACTTGTATGATAGCAACTATTTTGACTTCCCGCAACATCACTGGAATGGAAGTTGACGCTAGGCTTAACTGCTTTACTATTGTGATAATACCGCGCGATTGGCATATCCCGGTATTTGTATGATAGCAACTATTTTGACTTCCCGCAACATCACTGGAATGGAAGTTGACGCTGGGCTTAACTACTTTACTATTGTGACAATACCGTGCGATTGGCATATCCTGGTATTTGTATGACAGCAACTACTTTGACTTCCTGCGTTTCACACATAATTTGTTTTATTAACAATTCATTTTGGGCTTACAGTATCGGCGCATCACTGTAAGTCAGTCCTGGTTCGACGACACATTCTCGTTCCATGCGACCTGTTTTTTCATTATTTGTTGCAACTCCACTTGTGTTGCATATTTAAATTATATCATTCTTTGGAACCGCCGTGTATTGCATGCCGTTCTATGATGTACTGATCTGCAGCTACGTTCAAGACAATATGTGTGTTTTAGGCTCAAGACGTGACGTGTGTTAATTCTTTGAGTGTTTCTTCAATTGTGTAAATTTGTGCTAGTGTTTCTCATATGTTTATGTGCCACCTTTGAATATTTGTTTATGTGTCACCTTTGGATATTATGTTTTATGTGCCACCTATTTGATAATATATCTTATTATTAGTTAGTGGTGGTGTCGTGTCCTTTATGCCTTCCTGGACTTCCTTATTTAGTGACAATAATATTGTCTGGTCCTCCACATGTTTGCTAAATTGTCAAGCGACCTTTGTAAAGTCAACCCTTTGTATTATCACATCATTATCTAATGCTTTGGCCAACAAATTATACATTGTCCACTATTACCAGAATACTCTTGGTGGGTTGTTGACTTCCCGCGTTGGCCATTACATTATTTGGTCCTCCGGGCCGGATATTGAGCTGTTTACTACTTTGAATGAATTATTAAGCATTGTGTTGGCCACTTTGGGCCCTTGTTTCTTGCTATTTCACCAGGAAGGCCATAAATTTAAACTGTATACGTTCCCATTAACTTCCCAAGGACACAATACAGTATTCTATGTTCAGATGTTTGTTTACAACTTAATCGAGACCATTGTCTCAGTGTTTATTTTTTGTGTTAGTTAGTTGTTGTGTTAGTTAGGTGTGCAACTCTGGTAATTACATCTAGGCGGGCAATCCTAAGGTCATTATGGAGGATGCCCAAAAACGACCTTTAGTTAGGAAGCGTGCAGTCGCTAAGGGCATGCTTACCTCACAAGAAAAAGTAATTAGCAACTTTCAGGACATTACAGAAGAGCAATATCAAATGTTAGTGTTACGCAAACACAAATGCGAGGAAATTTATGAACAATATAACGAAGCGCAAGTCGCTTTAGAGGATATTACAGACAATATCGACGAAGAAATAGCCGAACGTTGTGACTTCGAAGATAAATATTTTGAGTTGCTGGTTAAAATTAAACTACATTGTGACAATTTCAAAAAATCCAACACTACAGACAGTGATAACCCTTTGAATAATTTGCAGAGTGCACAATTTCCTACTGCTAACGTAGCTGCAGCTCATATAAAGTTGCCTGAAATTCAAATTCCGCAGTTCAGTGGCGACTTCACAGACTGGTTGAATTTCAGAGATAGCTTCAAGGCTATAGTAATTGATAACCATGCTTTGTCTGATATTGTTAAGTTCTACTACCTTAATTCTAGTCTTAGTGGTGAGGCCAAACTCCTCTTAAAGAACATTACTGTGTCAGATGATAACTTTATGGTTGCATGGAACTTGCTGACAACTCGATACAATAACATTAGGCTCATAGCGCATAATCATGTCACCAAGCTTTTCAAGCCCCCCGCATACGGTAATGATTCAGTGTCATTGCGTGCCATCATCGACCACTTTGTTTCTCATGTCAATGCGTTAGAAGCTTTGGACTTTAACGGGGTTCCCCTTCAAGACCTGTTATTGTCACATTTTATATTGGAGCTACTAGATAATGATAGCATCCGTGAATGGGAGAATCATGTTGATTCTGGGAGAATTCCCACTCTCCAGGACTTGGTTAGCTTCTTAGAGAAAAAATGCAAGGTACTGGAAATAACTGAAAGGAATGTGTCCAGGCCTGCATTACATACTGCTGTAACCAAACTTAAAGCTGAAGGTCATTCGCCTCAGAAACCCATGTTAACTACTACCAAATCTCGTTGTACATATTGTAGGAGCATTGATCACCAATTGTCGAAATGTGGTACCTTTATCAAACTTTCGTCCACAGCCAAATGGGATTTTGTCAGGTCTCGTAAATTGTGTTATAATTGTTTGCGTAATTTCGAGCCTAATCATCAATGTTCGAAGTACTCTTGTAACACTTGTTCCCGAAAACACCACACTCTTCTTCACTATGAGCCCTCCAGTGGCACTAGTAATGATGCTTCTCAAGCTCATGCTAACGTGGTAAACACTAGTTGCAGTAACGTCGCTCGTGACAATCAATTTTCAAGGACGCTATTACCCACTGCCAAGTTGAATATATTAGCTGGCAATGGCTTACGTGTACCTGTCACTGCACTACTTGACTCTGCATCAGATTGTAACTTAATTTCGTCACACTTAATTAAGAAATTAAGACTCCACACCAAACCTATGAAGGTACACATTCACGGTGTTGGTCAAAATCAAAGCACTGCTACTGTTGTTGCTGATGTGAACGTTTTTGCCTGTGCTACTAATTGGTCTGCTAAGCTTGAATGTCTCGTGGTTCCCAATATTGCACTTGAGCTACCCGCTGCTGGTTTCGATACCTCTGAATGGAACATTCCATCACATATTGATTTAGCTGATCCTGATTTCAATTGCACTAAATCTATTGATCTTGTTCTTGGTGCAGAATATTTCTTTGACCTGTTATGTCCTGGTAAAATCATACCATTTGGTGATTTGCCCATCATTCAAAATACCTCTGTGGGTTGGGTGTTTTCTGGGAGGCTGCCCAGTGCAAGCACCTCGCAACCATCGCACGTGGTATCAGCACTTACACTCTCACGCCCTCATGTAGAACAACAGCTGGAAGCGTTTTGGAACGTTGAAGAAGTTGAAACCCCAGTGTTGTCTGTTGATGAATCCATATGTGAAGAACACTTCGTTGCTACTACCACTCGCAAAGACGATGGTAGATTTGTGGTTAGATTCCCTCGCAAGGTAGACTCGGAGCCTCTAGGTGCCTCTCGCTACGCTACACTAAAACGTTTTCACTCTCTCGAAAGACGTTTGGCTCGTAACCCTGAGTTAAGGTTAGAATACACTGAATTCATGCATGAATATCTAGCCTTAAACCATATGCAAGTCGCCCCCCACCCGACTGATGGTGAAGTTTACTACATTCCCCATCATCCTGTTTTCAAGCCGCACAGTACTTCTACAAAGCTCAGAGTGGTATTTGACGCTTCGATGGTTACTACGTCTGGGTGCTCCCTTAATGATACTTTGTTGGTGGGCCCTGTAATTCAGCAGGATTTGTTCTCTATTTTGCTTCGGTTCCGTACTCACTTGATAGCGTTTGCAGCTGATCTGAGTAAAATGTACAGACAGATTCTTGTAGATCACAAGGATCGTGACTTACAGAGAATATTTTGGAGAGACTCTCCTTCAGACCCTATAGTAGAATATCAATTAAACACCGTTACATATGGTACTGCCCCAGCATCCTTCTTAGCCACTCGTGTGCTAAAGGAGCTCGCCCTCACTGATGGCACAGCTTTTCCAGCTGCCACTCAGATTGTTTTAAACGACTTCTATGTTGATGATTGTATCTCGGGATGTGATTCCGAGCATGACGCACTCATTCTGTATGATGAATTGACCCTTCTTTTGAGATTAGGTGGTTTTGAACTGTGTAAGTGGAGTTCAAACTCCATGACTCTATTAGATAACATTCCTCTTGATCATCAAGAGAAACAACAACTCCGTAGTTTCGGCGATGGTGAAGAAACAGTCGCCAGAACGCTAGGACTTTATTGGCAACCTATCGATGACTTGTTGCGGATTCAGTCACCTATCGTGAACTGTGACACTTCAACTACCTTTACTAAGCGTTCATTTCTGTCCATTGTTGCCTCTATCTTTGACCCTTTGGGTTTAGTGTCACCTATTGTGGTTGCTTGTAAGATTCTCTTCCAAGATTTGTGGATTCACAAACTCGGTTGGGATGACCCCCTTCCAATGGAAATCACGCAAGCTTGGCTGAACATTTATAGCAATTTACCTGCGATTTCTGAGATTTCTACTCCACGTTTGATTAAGCCTGCTTCAGAAATCAAATCTATGCAACTTCATGGCTTCTGCGACAGCAGTCAGCTGGCCTATGGAGCTTGTATCTATTTATTGTCAATTGATACCTACGGCGTCGTCACTTCCCTCTCCAGTCATGCTTTCGTTGTAGCCTTTACTCGCTTCTGCAGTAGAAGGGGCGTTCCCGCTCAAGTGTATTCCGACAATGGTACCAACTTTCAAGGCGCACAGTCTGACCTTGCTGATCTTGGTACGTTGCTCCCCTCTGCAGATTTTCAATCTGTTGTTCAAGATTCTACGTCATCGCTACTAATTCAGTGGCACTTCATTCCTCCTAGTTCTCCGCATTTTGGTGGACTATGGGAGGCAAACATCAAATCTTTGAAATCTCATTTAATAAGAATCATGAAGGCTCAAGTACTTACGTATGAAGAATTGACCACTCTCGTGGTGCAAATTGAAGCCATTCTAAATTCTAGACCCATTTCGCCTATGACTGAGGATCCTACTGACTTGTGCTATCTCTCGCCAGGTCACTTTCTTGTTGGACGACCTTTGAATGCCTTGCCCATTCCTGACGCTTCTGAAGTGCCCATCAATAGGTTGTCTAGATGGCAATTACTTCAACAGATTATGACTTCATTGTGGCGTAAATGGTCCACAGATCATTTACTCTCCCTTCAACAACGTCGCAAGTGGAACCGTATGTCTCCTAACCTCAAGGTTGGCACGCTTGTGCTTATTATGGACGACAATGTTTCTCCTACTTACTGGCGACTTGGACGTATTCTTGAGGTTCATTGTGGTAAGGACGGCCTAGCTCGTGTGGTCTCCCTACATACCACCTCTGGACTGTTGAAACGTCCCATCGTCAAGGTGTCTCCCTTGTTGCCGCAGAACTAAACACTCTTGTATTTTCATAAACAACCTGCCTGTTGTTTCTGTGCGGGCAATATGGTTCGGCCACTGTCTTGGCAAACCAGTTTTTGTGTTTCCCTATTTGTTTCCACTCTGTGTGGTTGTACATGTCTGTATTATTTGTCTTCATTGTATTTATTCATTGTCAAGTTAGTTTTGTTTCTGTTGATTAGTTGTCATGATTTATTTGTTTTGATTGCATGTAGTATTCCCACTGCCGTGTTTCCAGTAGGATATTTTGGCTTAGAAGGTAATTTTGTATTCTAAGTTGGCCACATTGATTCTTCTTTAACTTGTGTTTGAACTCTTTACTGTGATTGGCTGCTTTCGGCCTATCAGAGGCCTCTTTCTTGTTTTTGAACTCTCTACTGTGATTGGCTGCTTCCAGCCTATCAGAGGCCTTCTTGCTGCTTGTAGCGACCAATCACGTGTTTCTTCTTCGTTGTTCTCTTAAGTGTAGCCATGACACAATGGTGTGCTGCAACGTTGGTTGTGATATATCATCAAATATCCAGCTAATCATTTCTATAATTGGTGCTATCTTCATAGTAGCCGTGCTTAGCAATCATGTCCTATGCACATGAATCATATTTTGTTTGGGCAGTGACATTACGGTGATTTTCGATCTCATCATCACCATGCTTGATGGTGCTACGCGTCATGTCGACGAATTCTTCAATCCGCGGCGTCGGATAGTTTGTTGTAATGTGCTTACTTCTATCTTCATTTACTGCCTAACAATTTGTCTTCACGCGTATGAATAATGATGATGCTTCGTGTGATAAGTAATTCATCGTGTCTGGAAGCATGTTACGAGGCTAGGCATCATCACTAATGGAGGTTGGCGCTAGGCTAAACTGCTTTACTACTGTGACAATACCGTGCGATTGGCATGTCCCGGTACTTGTATGATAGCAACTATTTTGACTTCCCGCAACATCACTGGAATGGAAGTTGACGCTAGGCTTAACTGCTTTACTATTGTGATAATACCGCGCGATTGGCATATCCCGGTATTTGTATGATAGCAACTATTTTGACTTCCCGCAACATCACTGGAATGGAAGTTGACGCTGGGCTTAACTACTTTACTATTGTGACAATACCGTGCGATTGGCATATCCTGGTATTTGTATGACAGCAACTACTTTGACTTCCTGCGTTTCACACATAATTTGTTTTATTAACAATTCATTTTGGGCTTACAGTATCGGCGCATCACTGTAAGTCAGTCCTGGTTCGACGACACATTCTCGTTCCATGCGACCTGTTTTTTCATTATTTGTTGCAACTCCACTTGTGTTGCATATTTAAATTATATCATTCTTTGGAACCGCCGTGTATTGCATGCCGTTCTATGATGTACTGATCTGCAGCTACGTTCAAGACAATATGTGTGTTTTAGGCTCAAGACGTGACGTGTGTTAATTCTTTGAGTGTTTCTTCAATTGTGTAAATTTGTGCTAGTGTTTCTCATATGTTTATGTGCCACCTTTGAATATTTGTTTATGTGTCACCTTTGGATATTATGTTTTATGTGCCACCTATTTGATAATATATCTTATTATTAGTTAGTGGTGGTGTCGTGTCCTTTATGCCTTCCTGGACTTCCTTATTTAGTGACAATAATATTGTCTGGTCCTCCACATGTTTGCTAAATTGTCAAGCGACCTTTGTAAAGTCAACCCTTTGTATTATCACATCATTATCTAATGCTTTGGCCAACAAATTATACATTGTCCACTATTACCAGAATACTCTTGGTGGGTTGTTGACTTCCCGCGTTGGCCATTACACCATCAATCTAACGAACAACACACGAATAACAATGAATTCAATTTCCACAGCAGAGTAAACAACAGAACGAACGTAACCTTTTCTCAAGGTGAAATGAATATGTTAGACAAAGGTTTGAAATACAACTGCACAGACGCACACACGAACCACAATATAAAACAGTTAATCACAGATATTGAGATAGCCAGTCACAAGCTCCCAGCAGAAGACAGGGAATTAACCAAAAATCTCGCCACCAACGAAGCCAAAAAAATCCTCAAACGAGAGGGTGATAGCAATAACATTCAAAACAACAAACAGCTCAAAGAAATAAAGTCGTTGAAACAAAAAATAAAAGAACATGACTTAATCATCACAAAAGCAGATAAGGGAAACACTACAGTAATTTTGAACAAAACAGAATACATTGAAAAAACAGTCGAATTCCTAAACAACAACGAAATCAAGGAATTAACTAAAGACCCCACCAACAAATTCCAAAAACAAATAAAAAGTGCGCTAAAAGAAACAGAATACATACTGACCAAAGCCGAAAAATCAAAACTAATAAACATGAACCCGAAAATACCGTCATTGAGGGGACAACCAAAAATACACAAAAAGGAATGCCCAATGAGACCAATAGTCAATTGTAGGAATGCTCCTAATTACAAAATCAGCAAAGAGTTACTAAAAATCTTAAAATGCCGTCTTTCCAACGACAAAAACAACTCTGTAAAGAACACAACAGAACTAGTAACAGCATTGAACACCCTACAAATGAAACCTAGCTTCAGGCTAGTATCCTTCGACGTAACTAACATGTACACCAATATTCTGATTATTGAAGCAATCAACACGATCGAAAACAACTTAAAATCCAACAATTCGGTAAAAGAAATTGAAGAGATTGTGAGATTACTGAGGGTCGTTCTCACCCAAAACGTGTTTCAATTCGACAATAAAATATACACACAGAGAGAAGGCCTAGCAATGGGATCGCCACTAAGTGGGTTAATCGCTGACATCTTCATCAATGCACTAGAAAATTCGTTCTTAGAAAAGACTTCAACAAAGGGAATAGTAATATGGAAAAGATACGTAGATGATGTAATTTGCATCTACGATACTGAACTAACAAGCGAAGAAACAATTCTCCAATCCATTAATAGCCTTCACCACTCTATCAAATTCACTAAGGAATCCGAAATAGACCGGAAAATAAATTATCTCGATATAACTATTGAACGTAAAGACAACGACCTTTCATATTCCAAATTCCGGAAAGCAACACAAACCTCGCATGCAATCGACAATCAGTCTAATCACCCCAGTACGCACAAACTAGCGGGTTTCAATTCAATGGTGCACAGAGCTTTAAACATACCCATGTCAAAAGACAACTATAATAAGGAAATAAGAACTATTATGCAAATAGCAAAGGAAAACAACTTCTCGCCAAGCAAAATAAATCAAATTATAGCCAAACATAAAAATAAAGATAAAACGATTCCCAAACCGGACAGTAATGAGAAAAAATTTGCGCGTTTCAACTATGTGAATGCGAATACATATAAAATCACTAACCTATTCAAAAAACAAGGCATAAAGATAGCTTTCACGACGAAAAACACAACCGCTAGGCACCTCCTAAATAGTAATCTAAATAAACGTGACCCGTATTCAAGGTCGGGGTATATTCTATAACGTGCCAAGACACCGATTGTCAAGCTAATTACATCGGGCAGAGTGGAAGGCGAGTAGACACATGTTATAATGAACATAGGAATGCAATAAGATACGGAACACATTCAGCCGTGTGCGAACATATGTGTGACGCAGGGCACAGCTTTACCTACATAGAGTCGGACCTTAAAATAATCCATCACGAATCGAAAGGCAGAGCTCTTGACATAAAGGAAGCAATCGATATACACCTAGCCAAACGAAACAATCCCAACAATCTAAATGAACACACGTTCATGGAGAGCTCACCCCTCTTCACGCTACTAAAAAACACACCCTGTCGGAAACAAAACACAATTTAGCGACACAGCCAAGCTAGATAAAAAAAGGGGGGAAATTAGGGGTTTTTTAATAGGTAAATGTTATCTGGATCAGGTGTACGATGTACTTTGCTTCTGCAATAAACCAAGGCCCATATTCGCGGCAGTATTAAAGGTGCCGGGACGTCCTCATAAGACCGTCAACGCTTAGTTCGAATGGGTTATGCTCCACGCGTGGCGAGGGCCAATCCACGGTCTTTAATAGTTGTGGACCCACCTCATTCAATAATATACATCTTATCTAGGTTGGCAACACCTCACATAAACACATCGCTATCACTCCCCACAGCACGTAGGGACAGGGGGGAGGAGGCAGGGGGAAAACCAGTCGTTAAGATAACCACCGCAGTCGACCGCACAGCGAGTTTCAGTGCGCACGAAAACTGCGAGTAGCTGTAATACGGAAGACAATCAGATAAGTAGTTAGCCAAAAATTTTATAGTTTAACCATAGTTTACAGCCATATAATCTCTCTAAAGTACAATCTCCGGATAGCTATCACCATTTAGCATTTCACCTAACATATATACTGCATTTAGCATACACTGACAGTTGCAGTACCAATACTGCAACTAAATAATTGTACATATTGTAAATATTTTCACCTGTATTTCAAACATAGATTTTGTAGCCTAAGTGTAATGGATCTGATGATGATCGCTTGACGATCGAAACTGGTCATCCTAGTGTTTTATTAATCTCATGTAATTTATTTCAGGATTAGGGCATAACCCATCTCTTTTGGGTACATTCGTGTTGACCGACTGAAAAGCACTAAACTCTTGTTTAAGTGAGATTAAATTTAACCATAAGGAAGGGACCTCCAGTGAAATTAGGAAGTTCTATGGTGATATAAATATATCAGAACACCTTCAATGCGTGTGATATGACATCATAAATACATAGTGCTCACACATTAATTATGTCTATTTCTCCAACATAGAGGAATTTGAGAGGCCGAAATATCCGTGGAACACTATTTTATATGAGAAACATTGGACTGGTTGCAAAGTGCAATCCATAGTGACAACAAACTTTGACGCAAAGTGCGTGAAGAAAAATTATGAGTGTATATATCTGTAATTTAGGGAGATTTCATTTATGTAATATGTATTTTGGATGGGGTTTATTAACGTGTCTGGGATAATCGGATAATGAACCGTCGTCACGGTAAATCATCCGATGATCCGAGGCGAATATGTAACGTGTTTTTCGTGGGGTTTTTATGCAACTGGCATAAGTCAGTAGGAAGCCATTCTATATTTATTTACGCGGCAAATTGTTCAGCCAAGAGAATTTTTCATGTTAATTTATTGTTATTATTAATTTATTATAATTATTATTAAGGTATTTTCGGAGCATTTTATAAAAATTATAAGCATACAGATAGGTTTTCTATGTCTTAGAAAACGCTATCAAGCAAATTATTACGAACGACGATATCATAGAAAATTATCTGATTACGGAATTTTACGGAGTTTTGTCAGTTAGGGTATTTGAGAGAGATGAGTCACGGGGAATTCAAATACAAGCTTAATCTTGTCAGGAAGTATGACGCAAGGCTGGGTCGCATCATCAAGAAAAGGCGAATAGTTGGAACGGAAATCGACTTCATCATCGCCGCGCCGAGAGTAATGAACTAGAGGAGGGGAAGTAGCGGGGTGGCAGAGCCAATCAGTGAGGACCACGCAAGCTACAAGTCGGCTGAAGAGTGGGGGAGCCGACAGGTGCATATATCGTTCGACGCGCCGTGGAACCGGGACAATCTGTGAAATACTTGACGAGTATGGGTGCGCATGCGTGTGGCTCCGATGTTCGGTGGAGTTAGCAAGAATCTATATAGAATTTAACGAGTACGGTTGTACGCGGGAATCGCTCCGATGTTCCGTGGATTGGAGGACTAACTTTTGTAAAACTTAACCAGTGCGGTTGTACGAGTGTTTGGGTCCGAGGTACGGACCATAGAATTATCTAATCTACCAGAATCTCATCAAACATCGACGAAGATGACGACATCCAGGAGACTGTGGGAAGCTCACAGCATCATCCAGTACGAGGGAAAGGCTTCGGGCATTTCAGTGGTAAGCGCTAATGACGCAGAAATACGCAATCTCTCATTTCTCTTGGTTTTATATTTCATATTTCAGTAACTTCATAGCTTGGGAATAAGAGTAAAATCAATAATTTATCAGACTCCGTTTTCACGTAATTTTCTATCGGTAATATTAAAATCGCAACGCTCCAATTTAAATTTTAAACTTATTATTATTATTAATTTTGCTATACTTGTTTTATATAATAAATTAATTTCTTTTACAATGCAATCTTTGCTTTCAGTAGGTAGCATTAGATATAGACCAATTCCTTCTCCTGATACAATTGTTTGTTGGGTTAATGATCAAATCATACCACGATCTGAGTGAATAGAGTCTTGAATGTGTTCTGCCAGAGCTAGACGTTGTTAAATACAAATTTAGATTTCAACATTGCGTTGAAGCCTTGGCGCCCATTAAAACAACATAGCTTATGCAAAGGTAAACAGTTACATTTCTCATCCAACAGTTAGGGGCTAGCAAAACGTTTCAAGTGTGGGCCACACAAAAAAATTGTCTCTCGGGCCGTAGGTTGGGCAGTCCTGCTGTAGTAGATTCATCTGGAAGCTGAACCCTTCAAGCTTTTCTAGCATTAGGGTAGTTTTCTCTAGGAGATTTTCCCTTCCCCTGATCTTGTTGTTGTTAATTCAGTTTATGGACTTGGGACATCTTGGTCATCAGCCCCATGTAGTTGGGTGTGTATTGAACTTGCCTGATAACCTGTATTTATGTGATGACTGTAGTAGTGTAACTGTATTAGGGACAGGGATGGGGAAGGTGCCCCGGGACTTGAAGTGAGGTACAATCCTGGAAAAAGCACACTCAGGATAGCCACAGTCAGTGCCGGGATTGGAACCTGCGATTTCCAGACATGCTGTAGCTGCCTTTGAGGCACTGGTGCACGATTTAAAGAGCACGGCTACGCTGCCCCTAATCATAATTTCAAACTCGACCTCTTGCATAACAGCTGAGCATCCTCCATTCATCATCATCATCATCTTGTACAGTTTCCTGCCCCAGGGTGGGTCTGTTTGGTACATAAGCCTCGCCACTTAGGCCTTTCTACCCACCACCTCTCAGCTGTCACTCTGGTCCAGTTCTCGCCTTCCTTCTTGACATATTCCTCCACTCTTTTCAGCCATCTATCTCTTGGTCTTCCCCTGGTCGTTTCTTCTGCATCTGCATCTCATGCATCCTCTTGGGAATCTTCTTCTCTTCCATTCTCTTTAAGTGTCCATACCACCTCAGTCTTGATGTCTCAATCCTACCTTGCAAGGGCTCCTCTTTCACTATTTCCCTGACCTTTTCATTCCTCACCCTGTCTCTTCTTGTTACTCCTATCCTACTTCGCAGGAACTTAATTTCATTTGCCTGTATTCTGCTTATGTCTCTTTTCTTCATTATCCACGTATCTAATGCATAGGTCAGTATCGGGATATAGTACCTTCTGTATAACACTTCCTTGCTTTTTTGTGGGACATCTTTATTCCACACTAAGCTCCTAATGCTTCTCAGAAATGCTTCTGCCTGTCTGCCACGTTCCGTAATCTCTTTGTCATTTCTCCCATTTTCCTCCACTATACTTGAGACTTTCCACCTGCTTCAGCTGTCCACCTCCAAGTGTTATCCCACTCATTGGTCTGTCCTTTTTCCTGGTCGTTAACAGGATCTCACATTTACTGATGTTGAAATTCCATCCATACTCTCCCACTGTTTCTTCCCAAGCCTTCAGTTGCTCCTGAATTTCCTCTTCCTTGTTTCCCCAAACCATGAGATCATCTGCAAACACCATTGCTTTCATCTTATCTTCTCCTCCATTAATGATCCATATAACCCAAGGCTAAATACTCGTATATTCAGCTTGTAACGTGTTTTTCGAGGGGTTTTATGCAACTGGCATAAGTCAGTAGGAAGCCATTCTATATTTATTTACGCGGCAAATTGTTCTGCCAAGACAATTTTTCATGGTAATTTATTATTATTATTAATTTATTGTAATTATTATTTAGGTATTTTCGGAGCATTTTATAAAAATTATTAGCATTCAGATAGGTTTTCTATGTCTTAGAAAACGCTATCCAGCAAATTATTACGAACGACGATATCATAGAAAATTATCTGATTACGGAATTTTACGGAGTTTTTGTCAGTTAGGGTATTTGAGAGAGATGACTCACTGGGATTTCAAGTACACGCTGAATCTTGTCGAGGAGCATGACGCAATCTTGGGTCGCAAGGTCTAGAAAAGGCGAATTGTTGAAACGGAAATAGACTTCTCCCTCCCGCGGAGTGTAATGAGGAAGGAGTGGGGATCTAGCGCGTAGGGTGCAGCCAATCAGTGAGGACGACGTAAGCCAGATGTCGGTACCATGGTGGGGGAGCCAACGTGTGGATATACGTTCGACGCGCCGTGAAACGAGGACTATCTGTGAAATACTTGAGGAGTATGGATGCGCGTGCGAGTCGCTCCGATGTTCGGTGGAGTTAGGGACTATCTGTGAAATAATTGACGAGTATGGATGCGCGTGCGAGTGGCTCCGATGTTCGGTGGAGTTAAGGACTATCTGTGTAGAACTTGCGGTGTACGGTCGCAAGTGCGTGTCGCTCCGATGTTCAGTGGAGTTAGCGACAAACTTTTGTAAAACGTAACCAGTGCGGTTTTACGCGAGTTTGGGTCCGAGGTACGGACCATAGAATTATATAATCTACCAGGATATCATCAAATCGACGGAGATGACGACGTCCAGGAGACTGTGGGAAGCACACAGCATCATCAAGAACGAGGGAGATGCTTTGGCAATTTCCAATGGTAAGCGCACATGACGCAGAAATACGCAATCTCTCATTTTCTTTGTTTTATATTTCATATTTCAGTAACTTCATAGCTTGGAAATAAGAGTAAAATCAATTTATCAGACTCCGTTTTCACGTAATTTTCTATCGGTAATATTCAAATCACAACGCTCCAATTTAAATTTTAAACTTATTATTATTATTAATTTTGCTATACTTGTTTTATATAATAAATTCATTTCTTTTACAATGCAATCTTTGCTTTCAGTAGGTAGCATTAGATATAGACCAATTCCTTCTCCTGATACAATTGTTTGTTGGGTTAATGATCAAATCATACCACGATCTGAGTGAATAGAGTCTTGAATGTGTTCTGCCAGAGCTAGACGTTGTTAAATACAAATTTAGATTTCAACATTGCATTGAGGTCTTGGCGCCCATTAAAACAACATAGCTTAGGCAAAGGTAAACAGTTACATTTCTCTCCCAACAGTGTGGGCTAGAGAAACCATTACATTTGTCGCTACCAACATGGGGCACTAATAACCATTACATTTGTACGCTCAACGTGGAGCAAAGTAAATACCGTTTCACTTGTCATCCCAGCCTAAGCGAAAACCATTACATCTGGCGCCGACAACTTGGGGCTGAAAACCTAATAACATTTGTGGAAGGAGAAGGGTATATATTTCTGTGCCTGTATTTTGGGGGTTATTTGTCTTTATCAGTGTATATCATTATGGGGGATGAGAAAGAAAGACAGATGAGGTTACGTAGTGGTCATCAACTGGAGAATGATGATACGAGCAGTATGTCGAGTGATGGTAGTACCGGGGTAGCGGAGGTAAATCCCGATACTGAAACAGGGAGTGTAGGCGGCCAACCAGAATTAAAAACTTTACTTCTCGAGTTCATGTATCAGAACAAAGTTAGTAGTGATGCTTTAAATGCAAAATTAGAACAGAATAATGCAAAATTAGAACAAAACAGTAGGGAAAATAAAGAAAGTACAGATGCTTTAAATGCAAAATTAGAACAGAATAATGCAAAATTAGAACAAAACAGTAGGGAAAATAAAGAAAGTACAGAAGCTTTAAATGCAAAATTAGAACAGAATAATGCAAAATTAGAACAGAATAATGCAAAATTAGAACAAAACAGTAGGGAAAATAGAGAGAGTAATGAAACTTTAAACGCCAGATTAGAACAAAACAGTAAGGAAAATAGAGAGAGTACTGAAACTTTAAATGCTAAATTAGAACAAAACAGTAGGGAAATGAGTGACAAATTCGAACTGATTAGAGGTGAGATCAGGGGGGTGATGGAAGAAAAGGCTAAAGAGATTATTGCAGACGTAGACAGAAAATTAGGAAAAGTACAGGAGGAGTTGGAAATTAGAATCAGTACACAGGCTGAAAATTTAAAAGAACTAGTGCAACTGGAAACACAGCAGGTCAAAAAGCAATTGGGGGGAGAAATTGACAAAATTCAGGTAGCTACTAAAGAGGTTAAGGAACAGCTGGGGGGTAGAATTGAGAAAGTCCACTCACAAGTAGTTGCAGAAGTAAATGATTTAAGAGAGAGTAATAGGGAAAGCATTAGCAAGATTGAGGAGAAACAAGCAAAGCTATATGATAAAGTAGAAGAATCAGAAGGAAACATTAAATTAACAGTAAACAGTATTGAGAGGAAGGCTGAGGAGAAAATCGCAGAATTAGAATTAAAATTAAAAGCTAGGATCAGGCAAGAAAATAGTCAGAATAGGCCAGTTTTGGTGAATAGCACACACAGGGAGGTAGAACTGGGTAAGTTCAGCAATCGACAGGGGTGCCCAATGGAGTTCATGAACACTATAGAAAATAAATTCGGGGAGAGGTTGGAAAATGGTAGTATTGAGTGGTGCCAGGTAGTTGAAATTTTAGAACAAGTGTTTGTGGGGGAAACGAGGAATTGGTTTGCTGTCTACAGAGACAAGTTTACTGATATCAATGATTTTAAAATGAAATTCTGTGAAAAGTTCTGGAATGAGGTTATTCAGTCGCAGCATCGTGAGGGAGTAGTGTGTGGTAAATATAACCCTAAAGGAAGCTCCACCATGACTGAATACTTTTTAGGGCAGGTATTAGTGTGTAAATATCTGGATGGCTTGAAGGAGGAAAGTGATGTGGTAAGGTTGCTACTTAGGCACTTTCCCTATAGGATCAAGGAGGCTGCTTGTATCCAGAATGTAAAGACTATATCACAAGTAGAAAATTTGTTAAGCACATTTGATGCACTAGGGAGAGGGGGTTATGAGGACAATTTCAATCGGAACCAGGGTAATAATAATAATAGACCTAATGAAGCCAGGCATCAAGAAGTTCAAGGGAACGGTGGCGAAGGGGCCAACGCTCAAAATAGAAATAATAATAATCAGCTATATCAGAACAGAGGAAATGGCTATGGTAATCAGTATCAAGGGAGGAACAATGATTACAGGGGAAATCAAGGGAGAAACAATGATTTCAGGGGAAATCAAGAGAGAAATTATAATGACAATAATTACAACCAGAATAGGGGTCAAGGAAGAGGACAGCCTAGTGGTAGTAATATATAGCCAAACAATGACAACACAGCCCAGAACAACCAGACCAGTTTAGTAGTTAGTAGTACTACGGCCAGCTGTAGCGGTTCTTTAAACGCGAACCAGGCTGCGAAGTAAGGTCAGAATCTCAGTCTGTAGCATGCCCTGTCCATACAATTATACAGGAACCCTATGACCTAAATGTAAGAAATGAATTATTACATGAACTAAATGATGAAGGTATTATTCAGGAAGTGGTTAGTAAGAGCCCCATAGTTAAATTTAACGTGTCCGAGGCGTACACAGATGTTTTAATTGATAGTGGTTGTTTGAAGAGTTGCATAAGTAGTGCATTTTATGATAAAATGAAAGGAACTGGAGTAAATTTTGAGGAGATGCCAATTAAAAGCACTTTTGTTATCACAGCTGTTGGGAAGAGGTCTAAAGTAATTTCTAAGCAAGTTTTAGTAGACATTAAAATTAATAATCATGTAGAGAAGCAGATTTGCCTTGTAATTCCAAATTTAGTATTCAGTGTAATCTTGGGTTCAGAGTGGCTAAGTAGAGTGTCTGGTAACTTATGTTATGATGTAGGGAGTTTGAAATTTAAATGGGGAGATTCTGAAGTAGAAGTAGCGTTCAATGACCAAATTCAGAGAAGTAGTGTTGTAGGTGTGATTTGTACTTTAAATGAGATATCGCCAGCCGTAGAGCGGGGTTCTCCATGTTTTGTGGGCAGTGTGATTACGAACGGAAGTCTAGAGGACTCGTTACGTGAGGCTGCATTTCAGGGAAATATAGAGGATGAACAGTGTGTTCGGCTCTATGATGTGTTATGGTGTAATAGGAGAGTTTTTGAGGATCGCATTGGTATGACCAATTGCTATACACATTCATTGAACGTTATTGATAGGTCAGTATTCACAGGACATAGATATCCTGTACCTTTCGCTTATCAGAGTGCAGTTGAGGCACAAATTAATCAGATGCTTGAAGATGGGATTATTGAGCACTCGAACAGTCCATATGTTAATTCTTTGATCACGGTACCCAAGACCGACGGCACTGTTCGTATTTGTTTAGACGCTCGTTTGGTTAACAGTAGAATTAGTTCAGATCAGCTGAAATCTATGTCAATAGAGGAATTAATGTAAACATTTGAGGGGAAGAAGTATTTCACTTGTGTAGATTTGAGTTCCAGTTTTTGGCAAGTGCCACTTATGTACGAAGATAGACCATTTACAGCTTTTAGTCATAAATATAACCTTTATCAATTTTGTAGAACACCTTATGGGTTAAAGAGTAGTTCAGCAGCTTTAATTAGGGCTTTAAACATCGCATTAGGGGATGACACAGGAGAGTTTGTAACCATTTACATAGATGATATGGTAATTAGTTCACGCAGTTTTGAGGAGCATCTATGTCATTTAGATATAGTTTTTCAGAAGTTAGATCAGGCAGGGTTCACTTTGAAGCTGTCTAAGTCGTCATTCTGTCAGTCAGAAGTGACATTTTTAGGTCATAGAGTGTCGATTAGAGGTGTAACACCAGAGGAAAGTAGGGTTAGCATGTGTGGACAGTAGCAACAGGGCATCGTTACAGACACTGAGAAATATGCTAGTGGAGCAACGTGATGACGTTCATTTTAAGGGAGCCACTTGCAAGGTTGGAAGCAGGTGACGCAGTAACATTTATAGTTTCCAAACGTATTGGGAAAACAGCATATGTGCTGGAGAATAGTGAGGGAAACAGATTATACGGGACGTATAATATACATAGTCTACGAAAATATGTGTCATAAAGTGAGAGTGTTTAGCTGGCGAGCCAGCCTATCAAATGAGTAAGTGTAGTATCTGGTGCGTGGAGGATCTGGTCTTAAGGCAGGCGTATCGGAAGTCACACAGGGGGGTAGTATGTAAGTAAATGAGAGTTTTTAAGGTACAGGGAAATATGACGGGATTGTCGGATGCTGTTGAGCACTAAATTGTCTCGATGCACCAAGGCCATTTTGGCAGCGCTGATGGGTTCCCATTTATCTCCAAGAGATGGGGGAGCGCTTGTATAGGGCTTGTTAGCTTAAGGCGTCCACGAGATAAAAGATGGGCCATCAGAATGCGAGACAGTCCTTCATGAAACTCATACATATCAGCACACGTGATTTCTGTTTACGGCCTCGCCATGTAAGATTTGTAAGTGTGTAATTTAAGATAATTTGTACAATGGTATTATTTGTGTGAGGAGAAATGGTCTGTGTTGAGAACTAGTATTAAGTAGAATATGGTTAACGGGAACTTAACAAGACAGGGCGATTACGGCACAGAAATATTTGGTGTTATATGTAATGCGTATTTACTGTTTTTTTTTCAGAAGTCAATATTAATTTAATCTACTTTAAAGAGAGATTAAGTATTATGGTCACGAGGCGCTGCCACAATAGTGTGATCGTGTGCTCAGTGATAAGTGGAATTAAATGTCACCATAAGGAGGGGACCTCCAGTGAAATTAGGAAGTTCTATGGTGATATAAATATATCAGAACACCTTCAATGCGTGTGATATGACATCATAAATACATAGTGCTCACACATTTATTATGTCTATTTCTCCAACATAGAGGAATTTGAGAGGCGGAAATATCCGTGGAACACTATTTTATATGAGAAACATTGGACTGGTTGCAAAGTGCAATCCATAGTGACAACAAACTTTGACGCAAAGTGCGTGAAGAAAAAATATGAGTGTATATATCTGTAATTTAGGGTGATTTCGTTTATGTAATATGTATTTTGGATGGGGTTTATTAACGTGTTTGGGATAATCGGATAATGGACCGTCGTCACGGTAAATCATCCGATGATCCGAGGCGAATATGTAACGTGTTTTTCGAGGGGTTTTATGCAACTGGCATAAGTCAGTAGGAAGCCATTCTATATTTATTTACGCGGCAAATTGTTCTGCCAAGACAATTTTTCATAGTAATTTATTATTATTATTAATTTATTGTAATTATTATTTAGGTATTTTCGGAGCATTTTATAAAAATTATTAGCATTCAGATAGGTTTTCTATGTCTTAGAAAACGCTATCCAGCAAATTATTACGAACGACGATATCATAGAAAATTATCTGATTACGGAATTTTACGGAGTTTTTGTCAGTTAGGGTATTTGAGAGAGATGACTCACTGGGATTTCAAGTACACGCTGAATCTAGTCGAGGAGCATGACGCAATCTTGGGTCGCAAGGTCTAGAAAAGGCGAATTGTTGAAACGGAAATAGACTTCTCCCTCCCGCGGAGTGTAATGAGGAAGGAGTGGGGATCTAGCGCGTAGGGTGCAGCCAATCAGTGAGGACGACGTAAGCCAGATGTCGGTACCATGGTGGGGGAGCCAACGTGTGGATATACGTTCGACGCGCCGTGAAACGAGGACTATCTGTGAAATACTTGAGGAGTATGGATGCGCGTGCGAGTCGCTCCGATGTTCGGTGGAGTTAGGGACTATCTGTGAAATAATTGACGAGTATGGATGCGCGTGCGAGTGGCTCCGATGTTCGGTGGAGTTAAGGACTATCTGTGTAGAACTTGCGGTGTACGGTCGCAAGTGCGTGTCGCTCCGATGTTCAGTGGAGTTAGCGACAAACTTTTGTAAAACGTAACCAGTGCGGTTTTACGCGAGTTTGGGTCCGAGGTACGGACCATAGAATTATATAATCTACCAGGATATCATCAAATCGACGGAGATGACGACGTCCAGGAGACTGTGGGAAGCACACAGCATCATCAAGAACGAGGGAGATGCTTTGGCAATTTCCAATGGTAAGCGCACATGACGCAGAAATACGCAATCTCTCATTTTCTTTGTTTTATATTTCATATTTCAGTAACTTCATAGCTTGGAAATAAGAGTAAAATCAATTTATCAGACTCCGTTTTCACGTAATTTTCTATCGGTAATATTCAAATCACAACGCTCCAATTTAAATTTTAAACTTATTATTATTATTAATTTTGCTATACTTGTTTTATATAATAAATTCATTTCTTTTACAATGCAATCTTTGCTTTCAGTAGGTAGCATTAGATATAGACCAATTCCTTCTCCTGATACAATTGTTTGTTGGGTTAATGATCAAATCATACCACGATCTGAGTGAATAGAGTCTTGAATGTGTTCTGCCAGAGCTAGACGTTGTTAAATACAAATTTAGATTTCAACATTGCATTGAGGTCTTGGCGCCCATTAAAACAACATAGCTTAGGCAAAGGTAAACAGTTACATTTCTCTCCCAACAGTGTGGGCTAGAGAAACCATTACATTTGTCGCTACCAACATGGGGCACTAATAACCATTACATTTGTACGCTCAACGTGGAGCAAAGTAAATACCGTTTCACTTGTCATCCCAGCCTAAGCGAAAACCATTACAAGCTCTTGACTTGATCTTGTATACATTGCAGGACATCTCCAAGGAGGTAGAGAAGAACTTGTCTCCAAAACAGTGTGCTGTGTTAGATGTGGCATTGGACACAATCAAACAGTACTTCCATGCAGGAGGAAATGGGCTCAAGAAGACATTTTTGGAGAAGAGTCCAGAACTGCAATCGCTGCGATACGCACTTTCTCTGTACACTCAAACCACCGATACTCTCATCAAAACTTTCGTCACATCGCAGACAAATGAAGGTATGAAAGTAGCTTGGATAAATGTACTAGCAATTCTTTCAAATGTTGATCCATAAAGTATTATATCACACATCTACTGAAAAAGCCAGTCATAAAAAGTGATAGCAAATAGGTCACTCATTTGAGAAAGCTACTGTACATCAGAAGAACCCAAAACACAGAATACTACAATACATTCTTAATTGAGATTGCATAGTTATTTTTAAAATTCCCTGTTTCAAAATAAGATTGGATTATTTTCATGTTGAGGATAATTCTTCAAATAAAATTATTTCAACTTAACCTAAGTGCGTAAGGATTTTTCTGTCAAGATTCTACGTATATTTCCTAATCCAACTTCAGAATTTTAATTTTGAAATTTGATATATTGCAACTGGTACTTTGAAGTGGTTCCTTTCATTATTTAAAAGTACCTATGGGAATACTCTGTACGTATTTACCTGTAATCCATCCATAACTGGAGTAATTTTTAAAATTTATTATGAAACAGTGTTTTGAGAAGTGGCAGGGAGACCATAATATATTTTGAGCAAGGAGCATGTATACTTAATTATGTCACTGATGTTCTTTTTGGGAGGAGAGGCATGGTGGCTCAGTGGTCTAGCTGTTTGCCTTTCACCAAGGCAGACAGGGTTCGATTCCCGGTCAATGCAGGTGAGATTTTCGAAGTGAAATGCCATGTCCTGTGGTTCGGAATCCACATTAAACGGAGGTCCCGTGGCTCATGATCGCGAGATTAACAGTCACGTTAAACTACAAGCTTCCTTTTTCTTTTTGGGAGGGAGGAGGGGTGAAAAAGGTGATGTGTGTTATGGGTTGGAGTTGAAATTACAGTACTGGAGTGAATGGCATGACAATTTTTATTTAAGTAGTATGCATCCCCAAAATATAACTTGGCTACAAATTATTTAGGGGGTTATTTAGGGAGTGAGGAGGGAGACATTTATATTTTTTGATCATTTGTAGTCGAGTTTTATTTAAGGGATGTCTACTACTTAAATATGAATTTTCATGCAATTCACTCCAATAGTTTTGGCTCCAACTCCTAACAAACAGACTAGACAAAAAGTGAACTGAACAATTATATTTGATCATTATACACCTCATCCGAGATTAATGCTCAGATTTAGCTGAATATCCAAAATGTTCAGATAGAAAGGATAAATACAAAGTTTTAGTTGAAATTCAAAATGTTTGGACTGAAAGCTTACTTTATATATAGAAAGAGCTTGATAGGTAAGTCAGTAGTGGCATAAATAAGAACAAATGCTCCCTGCACAAAATATTCTATGATTCCCTCCCACTTCTCCAACCACTGTATCTTAACAAATATTAATAAAAATCACTCATATGATGAATTTGGACTACGGCTCAACCTCACTAAGACTGAGTACCTTGAATGTGGTTCCCAGACAGATGGGACCATCATAGTAGATGGCACCCCACTACCAAAGGCTTCACATCTCCGATACCTTGGCTCCGTTGTGAGACCTGATGGTGACACAGTCTCGGATGCCCGTGCAAGAGTGAATGCTGCATGGATGAAGTGGCGCCAGGTCACAGGCGTTCTCTGTGACCGCAAGATCCCTTTGCGCCTCAAAACTAAGATCTATCAATCAGTCGTCCGCCCTGTTGCTTTGTATGGAGCTGAATGCTGGCCTAATACAAAGAAACATGAACAAGCCTTGCACTCAATGGAGATGCGGATGCTAAATGGTCCTTGGGAATTACACGGCTGGATCATATTAAGAACGATGACGTCTGCAATACTCTTGGAATTGCCCCTATTTCAGCCAAAATGAGGGAGACTCGGTTGCGTTGGTACGGGCATGTAGTCCAAGCAAATACAGAGTCCGTTGTAAGCAAGTCACTTGCTCTTGAGCCTGATGGACAAAGACCTCCAGGACGACCAAAAAGGCGTTGGATGGATACCCTACACGACGATATGCGCATCGTAGGTCTTCGTCCTATAGATGCAGCAAACCCCAACAAATGGAGAGCGAGGTGCAGAGTGGCGGACCCCAAAAAATAATTGGGAACAACGCCAGTAAGAAGAAGAAGAAAGACTCATATAATGAAGAATCTTAAGAGAAAGGTGGATGAACTGTTTTTACTTTCTATTCTTACAAGGTTTTATAAAAATGAATAAGAGATTCCTTGTAACTTTGTTTTCCAGTCAAACAACACACTGGGGTATGTTCAAGGGGCCTTGAGCAGATGGGACATTTGAATACTGATAACACACACGATACACCCTTGAAAACACAATTATTGTGAAAAATTATCTGGAAGGTAAAAGGATAGTACGGTACACAGATGATTTAAAAATGAAAAAATGAAGGGATGATATGTTTTGTTTTATCTTTAGACCCAAATCAAACAAAACAAAACAAAATGAAGTTAAAGTCTACACTGTATACAGATTTGTTATAAAATATGTTGTTGGTTGTTAATGGAATAATGGGTAAGGAATATGTAATATATAAAGTAACAATTTCAGATTTAATAACTCATAATAGGGCAAATTAGGTTCAATACTTTAAGTCTTGAAACCTGCATAGTAACCCAATAGTTTCAATATTATTTACCATTATGCATGTATGTAAATGTTCACAAGTAAACACATGATGTGATCATAATACTTTTTTTATCAGCATACTGAAAGAAATTGGTTTGCCTCAGATAAATGTCAGTTTACTTCTTCAATCAGAATTTCTTTGTGGACTGTATATATTCTTTTCTGTGTTATTTGCTATAAGAGTAACGTGTAGTTTTGCTCTAGTCTGTTGTTCTATGTTGTATATGCTTATGTGTAGAAGTCTTCAAGTTGGTTTTATATCACAATGATCTCCATAATTTCATACATTCTATTTGGAGTTAAGTTTATTTTTTTAAATGCTTCTTTTAAGCTAACTTCTGAAGAACATCCAGATTTCAGAAAAAAAAAGCACTTTCTTTCATCTGATGTAAGGAAATAGTTTCTAATAGTAAAGCTATATACAATCCCTATTTGAAAGGGTCTTGTACAATTGATGGAAAAATCACAAAACCAATAACTCAATTAGCATGTGATCAGTGGAATAATGTATCTGGGGACAGTGTGTTCTAAATTGTAAGCAGCATTGTTGTGAAGCCACCTAGAGTATTCTCACTAAATTTTGGAATTTTAAAATTTTAAAATTCAATGGACTGGAGGAGGATGATAGCAATGCACAAAAAAAGACAAACAATGACAGGCAGGTGCAGGTGGCGTGAGAGATAAAAGGCAAAACAAGAGGGAAAAAAACACAGATGAGGAAAATCTTCAGAATCGGACGCAGTGCCACTTCAAAGGTGGGTATTTACTCCATCAGACCAATTGATAGCTCTTTAATTTTGTAATTGCAAGTTTTAAAACATTCTGAATCATTTTAAAATGAGGGTGATCTACATTGTACACAGAAACCAGATGGCAGTTCTTAGAGTCTAAGGGTACGAACGCAACAATACTGGGCTGCAAAGAAGGCTTCTACGAATGTGTAAAAGTTGTTTAACGTAGTCTCGAATGGCCGTAAACAAAATTTAAAAAAAATGTAAAACAAAATAATTGAATGCTGCTGGAAAAAAATCAAAAACCCCTATTGACATTGAACTGGCAGGTGAAAAGCTAAAGGAAGTAGGAGATTTCTATTTGGTAAACAAATGCAGATGAAGTACATTTTGAGCTGTTAAAACTGTTAACACATGTAATATAGGCTATTTACAAAAGTATGACATTAAATTAAAACAGACATCAATACATTAATCATATCAGCAATTAGCCGACAGTATTGATTCAATAAATAATTAATTCCCTCATTTTCAAGCTGTCCACCTTGCACTGCAGATTTCACATGTAGGTGCTACCAATATCTGAAATTTAAAAAGGTCTGATAAAATACCACTCAATTTACAGATACGGCTCATGTAAAACCAACCTGAAGATTTCAGATCTTTGTGTGAGCATGAAATTGTTGTATACATTACCAGACATGGTAAGAGGTTAATATGTGTTGTCGATGTGATCTGCTTTTGAAATTTCTGTGTTTGTAATGGCTCTATGTACTTATCAGAGACCTTTAAAAGAGACTAATTGTGTTACGACCCTTTTCTGCTCTTTTGAGAAATGTTGAAAACTGTTGCTTCTTATGCTTTATGACTTCTATTGCAAACATGATAAACCAGATTTTATTTTTCTTTCTTGTCTTCCTTCCTCCACTTCTCCTAAATTACAAAAACACACAGTTCCACTTAACGACAAATCAAACCTTAGGCAACGCTCCATCTCCATCGAGCGTGAGGAGGAGGAAGGCCTGGAGGGGCTAGAAGAGCCTCTGAGGGCCAAGAAGCGGCGTGAGTCGCAAAAAGGTAATCCCCAGTCAACACAGCACATAATGTAGACAAGCATGGTCTCATGAACCCACCAGAAGCAGCTTACAGCTAAATAGAAACCAGTTTAAAGCAATTAGATGCAAATAATTATACAAAATGCAATTTTGTTTGCTTCATAGAGTAACCATACCCTTAAATGCAAATCACTAATTCCCAATAAAGTACATTAAGATAAAATAGTATTTACACTTCACTGAATGTCTAAAGAATTGAATGCCTCTTCACTTACAATTAATTGAAACCCATAAAACAGATTTTATAACAAAGATTTGGATAACATGACATACTTAATAAAACTGAATATGTGTAATTCTCAGCCTTGATGTCCTGTTATAAAACATCTCATAAATTTTCAAAATAATATTGATCTAAGACCAGAGACATTAATGTTTATTTCCTTTTCTAGAAATAATTTGTATGAAATCAATTCAGACCTAAATATAGGGATATTTCACAGTTGGTCAGCACATTTAATCAGAATGCCCAATTGCCTCAAGAAGGTAACCCATAAAATAAGCAATCAAAATGTACCTGCCTTTATTAAAGGGGTCAGATAATGAAACAAAATAAAAATGGGAAATTCAGGTTAAATAACCACACATCATATAGCAGTTCGTGCAAAACCTTGTTTAAAAAATGTTCACATTTACTCCCAGTATCCAAGATGTGTAGAATGAGGTTAGATTTTCTTTCTCCTGGAAGATTTCTAGCTCAGATCCCTTTATTTTGTATAAATACTGTGCCTAATCAGGACTAGAAATAACTTTATGCTAATGTGGTTTAAAGAGACAGCTGGTGTTTTCCAAGTTACTGTCATTGAAGTGAAACCACTCATTTTGGTCCGCATTGACACACTTATAATTTATTCGACAACAAATGGGCAATACGGTAGTTGCCCATAGCTTGTTAAGCTTCATTAACCTACCAATTGGTTTTGGGCCGTACAAATACTTAAAATTCAGTAATTTTCACAACTGGATCCATCAAACCTTATGAAGTATTGATTGGACTGTTAACAAACTCATACCAGTAACTTATCACCTTATGACTGCATTAGACACTATCACAGTTCAATCTATTTGTAATGTGACTTTCTTCGACCACGTCAACATAAACATTGTCCATCACACCCACATGTTTTTAATCATTATTACTATTCATTCATTTCGTATAGGCCATCTATGGACTGCGTCATTCCAACTGTCTCATACAGGCTTTGATGTTTGCCCAATATGCCCGCATTCGTTCTCGGTGGACTTCCTTCCGTTCCTGGGTCCAAATCTTTCCCTTTTTCAGCTTCGGTTTTTCTTGGAAACCTTTGCAAGCTTGAAGTTTCCTTTCGAGTGGGGTGCGCTCATGAATGTCTGTTGGTGTAATCCCCACTTCTTTCAGATCTTAACCAGTTCAATGAACCAGGCCCATTTTGTTTTCCTCTCCTGAAAGTAAGTTATGTTGCGGTTGGTCAGTCTCACTGGGCTCATTCGTTTCACATGTCCAAAAAATGTTATCCTTCTCTTCCGGATGACGTCACTTATCTTCTCCACATGAGTATATAGTTCATGGTTATGCCGTCTTCTGTATTCCCCATTGTCTTTGATGGGACCCAATATCTTTCTCAAAATTTTCCTTTCTTCGGCCTCCAGTTTTTCGACCAAGCCTTTTTTGTTCATCGTGAGGCATTTAGAAGCATACAAGACCTCCGGACGGATGACACCGCAGTAATGTTTTAGTTTTGCGTTGAAGGATATTGACCTTTTCTTATAGATGTCCTTAGTTAAATGGTAGACGATTTCCATTTAACTCATGCGTGATGTGAATGCTTCTTTCTCTGATACATTAGGTGTTATAATTTCTCCCAGGTACCGTACTTAAACTTTGCAACTCGCTTAATTTTTCCTTGTTCCACAGCAAGCTGTTTGGGTGCCGGTATGATATTAGTTATGAACACAGTCTTCTCAAAGGAGATCTGGAGTCCTGCCTTCGCTGCTTGTGCAGTAAGCTGATTAATCTGTTCCGAAGCTGTCTCTAATGAATCAGAAATGATTGCAAGATCATCGGCGAAGGCTAGACAGTCAATTGTGATGTTCCGGCTTCTGTATCCCAGTCTGACTCCGCTTGCAACTCCTTGTTTATTGAGTTCTTTACGCCACTCACGGATAACCTTCTCGAGGACACAGTTGAAGAGTATTGGTGAGAGACCATCTCCTTGCCTTACTCCTGTCTTGATTTCAAAGGTGTCTGATATTTCGCCCCTAAACTTCACCTTCGAGGTGGTGTTGGTCAGCGATTGTTGGATGATCGCTCTTGTTTTGTTGTCCAGGTCAAATTATTTTAGGATTCGGATCAGGGTGTTGAGATCAATAGAATTATAGGCCTTCTTAAAGTCTACGAAGGTCACCACAAATTTCTTATTCCTGATCATCAAATAGGAGAGGGTAGATTTGAGGTTTATAATCTGTTCAACGTATGATCGCCCTTTCCGGAAACTGGCTTGATATTCTCCCAGTTGTGGATCTAGTTGTTTCTCTGCTCTAGTCAGAAGAGATTTCGAGAGAATCTTATAGGTTATCAGAAGGAGGGAAATGCCACGGTAGTTATTTACGTCTGTTTTATCTCCTTTCTTATGAAGGGGGTGAATCAAGGCAGAAGTCCAGCCGTTGGGGAGTCTCTCTGTTTCCCAAATTTTGCAGATGATTTCCAATAGTTTATCTAGCGTCTTGTCACCAGCATATTTCCAAAGTTTGACGATTATAGAGTCTTCACCTGGTGACTTGTAGTCCTATTATTACTATTATATTAATAATTTGAACAGTGACATGTTTCTTCGGTGATACTTAGTTTAAACCAACAAGACCTTCTCAGGTCAATTGAACTTTTTAATATTTCTGGCCATTGTGATATGCTCAAAACATATACCATCACTCATTTGTAACAAATTGTTGGTTGGTTCCTTAGTTGAGGGGCTGCGACAACGCGGTTACGTAGCCCCGTGTATTCTGGGTGTGTGTAGAATCTGTCTGATAACCGGTGTTAATTGTGATGGTTGTATTTTCTAATTTTGAAAAGATGGACCATGCATTTAATTTAGAGCAAAATAAATTCCAAGTGATAACTCATGCAATAAAAGAAATAGTCAGGATGTTCACTAGGATGGCCTAGCATTGGGTTCTTCCACAGGTTCTTACCAAATGAAGTGCATGTGAAAGTTGCTTTAAAACAGGCGCGTATATACAATTTTTTTTTCGGAGGGGGGTACTGACTATTCTGGAAAATTGTGAGTATTCTCATCGGATTGTCACTGCAAAATACCCAGAAATATCAACCAATATCGGGGAGCATATAACTAGTGTAATTATTTTAGATAAGAGTTAATTGTAAGATTCTAAGTTTATATAGCCTACAATTAGCGGCAATACAAAAAAAGTTGTAAAATAAAACACAACACAAAAAAAATGTTATACTTAATGAATTTTCTATTATGGCCTATGGAGTATGAATGGCAAATATCTAAATATTTGTCAATTTACTAAGCAGAATAGTAAACAGTTATTATTTTTTTACAAATTTATAATTTATTTCTCAAAAGTACCATACTGTGGCATTCTCAGTTTTGCCTCACAAGGCTGAGTGTACCCCGTTCCAGCCCTCAGACTAGAATAAAAATTTCTTGGCTGAGCTGGGAATCGAATTCGGACCTCCGGGGCGGCAGCCATGAATGCTAGCCACTACACTACGAGGTAGTCTAATTTCAATCTTAATATTGTTGCCAATTAGGGTACAACCAAATTTACAATTGTTTTATGCCTTTACCAAAACAACACTTTCTTAATTTTTATTGGTTCTTTTTTGGGGGGTGCTGGAGCCCCCACAGCTCCCCCCTTATATATGCCCCTGTTTTAAAAGTTGTATATTTTGCACCCTGTTTCTGTCTTGTTAGGACAGTGGTACCCATCACTGAAGCAGGGGGCAATCCCATTTAAAGTGGCAGAAGACCTAGCTGTTTCACCCGTTAAAACAACAACTAATCTCATTTAAAACCGAATTTCTGACCACCATAACATATATTTGGAGCATATAAAACAAACAAAAACTACTTAATAAACAAAAACTTAGATTTACACACTGTTCAAAGAACAAAATAAAACCACAAAATAATTGAGGAGGAAATCCAGGAGAGTAGTTTTATTGTATTTGTTGAATAGAGTATTAATTTGTGTTTTTTTTTATTAGACAGTATTTTGTCTTGTGATTTTTAATTCAGTGTATGCATATTATGATTGCTTATTTCATGAGATACTTTATCATCAATAACTCAAGTCAATTGTGCATTATGATTTGACTGAAAAGTTTCTTTATACTAAGGACTGCAGTCAGACAACACTATGAAGTAAAACTTACAATCATTTCATGAGGTCAATTCACTTTGCTTCCTATTTCACCTTCGGTGGGAGAAGGTTTGACAAGTGTGAACATGGGAAAAGAATTTTAACTCACTCCTTTTTCTAACATTCACTAGGTGATGAAATGCATGCAATCTGAGTGGCACACAAATTATCACTATGCTAGAAAGCCTAGCACAGTTCTCTTGCACTACCATATTGTTATTAACTGAAGTTTTAAAGTCCAGAATTTAATATGAAAATCCAGTATTCATTTATGTAGTTTGCTGTAAATCATATAAAAAGCAGCCAATTACACAATTATAGTCTAGGTTTGCGCTATTTGTTTTACTTTTAGATAAGTTTATGATGCACGTTGACAAAAACTGTTTTATATTCATGTTTGGGTTCTTTCAAACTCCAGTAGTTGGAGGTTTCTTTTCAAGAGCAATTTAGAATCTGTAAATCAGACAGGGTTAACTCTGGACTGGAGAATTATTTTGCTGAATTTCCATACAAAAGAGCAAAAATTAACCTTTAATTACTCAAAATTAAAATTATTATTTAATCTAGCACACACAACTATAGTCTGATACAACTAATAGGCCTACGAGTTTCACTGGGCTGATTCTGGTTGCTTTCAATAAGCTGACTGTATCCAATATCATATTTCTTGGGTACCGTAAGTAATTATGATACCATTTTTGTCATGGGTTCTTCAAGTAGTATTTCAGTTATTAGCTTATGGAAAGCAATCCTCAGAACTAACTTTCATATCATAAACACACTAATTGATTTTGGATATTGCTATAATTGCAATCGATTAAGAGCACTACGTACATAGCTCAACCCACCACAGTTGGTAGGGCTACCTTCAAGTGAAATTTATAGTGCACATGGCAAAAAGTTTGGAGCTCTCTGGTTCAAGTCTTGCTAGTGTTAAGCACTTCCAACTCAATTGCATTTAGAATTTTCTTTGTTGTTTTAGACAAACACATGCTTACCTTTTTAGTGAAATGTGTGGTGTTCCCACCAGAAAATACAATACTGCAATTCTATTTTATTATTTGATCAAGATAGTTGCTAGTATTTACTGGATGTTGATAAGCATTGTAAAAATTGTTTCTTTCCTTTCTAAAACTGCTCAGGTCTATTGATCTTAACAACAGTGCAGAGTACTGGGTCTTTATAGGCCAGCACTTTGCAATACAGGCAGAAGATTTGTGTTGTGATGGATATTTATAGTCAAGGCTGCACAGCTGCAGTATGTAACAGCCGGTATGCAATTTTTTCACAGTTGCAGACTCTTCACCACATGATTGAGTCAACAGCAAATGCTTAGGTGCTTAGTGTTGGTCGAGGAAGACCCTGTACTTGTTTAAACCAACAATATAAAATTAATAAGCATAATTATCATAGATATATTATACTGTAAATAGATGAATGTATCAGAAGCATTTCTCAAATCAATTTTTATATTAGTTCTCTACTGTACATGAATATTCAAGGTTGTCCATAAAAAGAAAAGAAAAAGCTACATTGGACTTGTATGTTCGATTCTTTTATGAAATAGCAGTCGCACAGATGATTCCAAGATATCTTTGGCTGAGACTACGGTATACAACACTGGACCTGAAATAAAGAATGAACTTTTGGTTCACCACATTCAATACTAGTAGCAAAGCAGATGCAGCTAGTTACTCACCCTGCAAAACTCACCCTCCCTCAGACTCTTTACTTCTTTCAGCTTGAATCTTTCTGATCTTGATCTTTTGATTTGGTATGCTGCTTATGCATTTCGATCTACTGTATATTGTTGTTGCATGTTGTTGTCTTTCTGCAATGAATGACCAAATTTGTATACTATAGAATGCTTTGTATGCATAGTAATACATTTTAGTGAAACATCTACAGTGGCACAGCCTGTTTAGAAAAATATTTGGGTGGTGGGGCTTAAAGTTGCTCTACCCTATTAGCCATGCCGAAAACCCCTTCATTATGTTATTGAATAATAATTGTATAGATTAAATTTTATTATTTTAATTATAGACTGATCTGTATTGTTTAAAAAAATGTATGGTTGATATTTACTTTGAGAAAGGGGGTAAGGCATCTTCAGCCCAACAACTTCTCCTCAAATATTTCACTGGCTTGGTAAGTAATATTACCAAACATACAGTAATTCTTAAGTTCAATAATTATATGACATTAGTAGTGTTTTCCAATAGTTGAACAGTGTGATGTGATTAAAAAATTATGTTTGTAAGTTTACATGAAATTCAAAAATGTATAAGATTTTTTTCTTTACCTAGTGGTAAGTACAATCCGGCATATTTTTAATGAAAAGGAATGGTAACTCTTCAAATAGATCGCCTATGGCATTCACACAATTCCACTCCTTTTTGTCAGTACACAAGAACTCCTTTCCTTTAAGTTTTCAAATAGATCGCCTATGGCATTCACATAATACACCCCCTCTCTGCCAGTAAACAAGAACTTTCATCTTTGAGTTTCCAAATAAATCTATGGCATTCACACAATCCCAATTTACTTTGCCAGTACACAATAATCGGAGAGCACTTCAGGCTCTTGAAACTGATTTCTGAAGTTAATTTGAAAAAGTGTAAGATTCAGGCAAGTCATCATCCAGGTTTTGTTGTTAATGATTTGATGGTGTGTGAGCTATGGAGGTTCCAAAGGTTAATTTCTGCAATCTGAAAACAGTCACAATGCATCAGTAATCAGTACTCGGACAACTGGATACGAATTTCAGCATCAACTTATTCAAATGTGAGAACTGCTCTTCATGACATTAGATCATGCTGCATTTATAATGTGCTCTTAACATTTGTCTGGCATCTTCAAAGGTTTGTCCTCCACTGACTTGTGAAAATCAGTTGGTCAAGGTGACTGAAGTTCAAAGCTTATATAATTTACACTCACTGGCACAAAAAATGGATCACACGCATTTTGGTCTTTTGTTATCTTTCACACTTCTTAGCAATTTTATCCCAAAATTATATAAATTAAGATATTTTAAACATACAATAATTAAAATAATTAGAAATGTGCTTTATGGTCAGTATTGAAACATACAGTATTTTTTTTTCATCGTCATTCACTTTAATCCAGTACGGTATGTCGATTCCTAGTTTACTCTCTCTTCATTATTAATTTTATTAATGCAGCCAATGGCCATGTACTTTTTTTTTCAAGACGGGTCAGGGAAGGGATATTGGAAGAAAGTCGGCCGTAGACCTATTGAAAGGAACCGTCTCGGCATTTGCCTGGTGGTGAAAATGGGGAAACCACGAAAACCAGTTTCAGGATGGCCGAGGTGGGATTCAAATCCACGCTCTCCCGATGCCAGCGAGGTAGCGCGTTAGCGCTCTCGGCCACCGCAGCCGGTTCTCTCTTCATTATGAGAACTCGTCTACCATAGCTCTCATCTGTTTATCCCAACAAGCATTCATGCTATTTTCAAGTCTGGCTCGGAAGGGGAAAGTGAGTACATGGAATTTAGTCAAGAGGAAGAAAGGGGAGAAGATAGCTATTGAGGTGAATGGCATGAAGTGATGGAAAAGTAGGGTCAGGCACATCAATCCACAAAGTTGAGGACGAGACCTACAACTACTTTACAAACATTGTAAACATATTGTTATAAAAGAAGCTGTGAAAGAAAATCAGTCTTCCTCTTTGTTGATTAGTCTACAGTACATTACATTGCAATGTGCAATGCACCTTCCCTTCAAGGTTCTTAATTCCTCCCATCACAACCTCTGTATCATTGCCTAAATGCTACTTTTTAATCTAAAATCTTGCTTGACAAACTCTGTACACTTCCCAATTCTTTCATGAGGTATTTGTGATGAGGATCAGTCAAATTTATCAGAGTAACATTATTTTGAACATCTCAATTAAAATCTTTACTCTCTCTCATGAGCACATATAGCAACTGGTAACTTTTTCTAATATTCCTGATTTGTTTACCCCAATGAAGTGTATTTCTCAGTTATTCGTACTTCCATATATTTACTGTCACTTGACTCGATTATTGGTAGGTACCCAAAGTTCAAAATCGGTTTCCTACTTGAAAAATTACCGTGCTCTTCTTTACCTTTACAATCATTCTATTTTCTTTAACTCACAACTGTATGTGTTTTTAAAACTAGCTGTAAAATCTTACACCTTCCTTATTTATGACTTCTTAAATGATAATATCTTAACTTTCTCTTCAGTCCAAGTGTTGCTTTAAGGTGCTTTCTCCTGTATAATAAAAATAAGCTCCAAGGTCTCTCCTATTCTAGTAGTAATAGTTGTCTTAAGGTACAAACCATCAATATCATCTGTCCCTCAGAACACATGTTACTATAGGGATTTGGATTTATCTCATTTAAGGTTGATGCCAAAATAAGGAACAGCCTAATATAAATAAATAGAAATAACAAAAGTAATCATGATTATATTAACAAATTTCCAATTGTTTCCAATCTGTTTTGGTCAAGGATTTTCAGAACAGGATCTGAAGGTGAGTGGATGTCTTCCAGGCTCTGGTTGTATTTTAGAAGATAGCCAACATTTTGCTCATTATGCTACAAGCCTCTTCAGGATGATCTGATGATCAAGCTACGACTTACTGTGTTATTTTCATATATATTTCACCCATTAGAACACAAATGCTTTGTGTGAGCCACCTCACATCCGCAAACCACGAGCAAATGAAATATGAGAACAATGCCAAATGAGAATCGGATCTCGGGGCGTCGAGGGGTGAAGTATCCAAGTAACTTCGATTTGCAATGTTCTCACAACCCACGTGAAGGACGGGAATAAAATAAAATACACAAACAAAGCAATTAAGACAAAATCAACTCGCATCTTTATTCATCAAAATCTTTAAAATTATCAATTTTCGCTCCCTACACCATACAGAAATTTTTAACAAAACCTTTCCTTGGTCCATTAGGCTTATATTAAGAATATTTTTTCTTAAAAGTTTAAGATATAAATCTTTCCACCTAATCAACAGTTTAATGAATAAATAATGCACTTCATAGCAGGATGTTTGGGATATTAATCATATCCTTCTTCAGCCATGTTACAGTATTATAAATACCTAAATATATATAAATATAGCCTTCTAAATCCCCTAAGGCTTCCTGCGTGCAGGGACGTGCTCTGATTTAAACTAATTGGGCGAGCAAGTCCTCAAGAGTTGTATTGCAGTCTTTGTTCCACTTAACTTCACTTTATTTCCTTATCTGGGGGTGCGTGTGTCTTGTCGTTGTATGCGTTTTGCTTGATGTGGCTGCTCATTGTGCATTGTACGGTGTTGCAAAAGTGAGCCCTTTCTTGTCATCCGAGTGTGTTGTCTGCTGGCTTTTTGTATTGAGGAGTTGCTTCTCTTCTCCTTGTGTTATATTTCCATATATCTCCATTCTTGTCTGTCCCTTGCTATCGTCTTCCAGTGTCCTTCTAGTGTGTTCTCTGTCTACCCACATTCCTGCTTCCTGATCTGGAGTCCCATACTGTAAGTTTTTGCATCCATCGATCGCGTTTCATCCTGACCACATGTCCTCCCCACTTCCATCTTAGTCGTTTGGCTGTTCTTCTTTTAATCTCGTTTCGTACTATGTCCCTCAAGGATATTTTCAGGATCATCCGTTCTATTTGGTGTTGACATGTTTGGATCTTTGATCTCTGCTTCGCCATTAGTGCCCAGGTTTGACATCCGTATAGCAGTACCAGTATCACACATTTTTCTAGTAACTCTGACTTTAGACTTAGCTTCTGGCATTTGTCCATCCATATAAATTTCAACGACCAGAACTTTTTCCACGCTTGACCTATTCGTCTTTTGATTTCTTTCTCCTGGGAGTTGTCAAATGACAGGTTTTGTCCAAGGTAGATGTATTCCTGAGTATATGTTATTGGTTTTCCGATCATAAGGATTTGTACTTCTAGCAAGTTGGTCATCAGTTTTGTTTTTAGGGGGTTCATAAATAGACCTACTTCTTTACTGACTGTAGCTACGACTACTAGCATTAGTTCCAAGTCTTGTGCAGAATTTGCTTTTAGTGCAATATCGTCTGCAAACCGTAGGTGTGTCAGCCTATCCCCGTTTATTTCAATGCCATATTTGTTGTCCCATTTGAATTTCCTACATTGGTTCTCCAGCAGGCATGTGAACAGTTTTAGTGAGAGGGGATCACCTTGTTTCACGCCTCTCCCTAGGTTGATGTTTGCGCCATGCCTCGCCGTTCTAACCTTCGCTTTGCAGCCTTTGTAGAGCTTTTCCAATAATCTTACGTATCTGTTTTGTACACCTTGGTTCTTTAAAGCCTCTAGTACACAACTGTGCTCTACAGAATCAAACGCTTTGTTGTAGTCTACAAAGCCAATGTACAGTTCAAAGTTGAATTCCTGCGTTTTCTCCAAGAGCTGGTTCATTGCATGCAGGTGATTGATTGTGCTGAAGCCCGTCCTAATGCCTGCTTGTTCCATTGCCTGGGTTTTGTCAAGTAGTTTTGACATCCTCTTAGTTAGGATTTTCATTAAACTGATTGGTCTCTAGTTATGAATGTCATCTTTAGTTCTTCAGTCGATCAACACGAATATTGCCCAAAGACTGAGCGGGGTACAATGTACCTGTACAAAAATAAATAACACTCCTAGAAAAAATTACATGTATTAATTATGATCACTGTTATAATGGGGCAGTTTTAGGATTACATTTATACACAACGTTATCTAACTACAAAAAGTTGTAGTGCGTATAATTGGTGATTGTATTTTGATTCGCAGTTTGAATCTCGTTATGGCAGATTAGTTAGTTTTATTTATACGGATTCGTGAATTACGCAAGAATATTATGTACGAGTATACAAATTAGACTTGAATTCTATTATGTAATATGGTTACTTATCTTAACAAATGTGTTGGCCATTGCTGCGCTACACCTCTCGGCTCTCCACTCGATTGGACAATACGTTTAGAAATCTGTTTCGTGGTCAACACTGAAAAATCAGTCCAATACATGCCTAATATTCATCAATTACAAGAACTGGACATGGATGATCACGGTAGTGCATTAATGTGAATTGTGAAGTGCTACAGCTGTGAAACTTTTACCTCTTTTTTCAATGTGCTGTATATTAATGGTTTATCTCTTTAATATTGATGTACTAATTCCTTAAATCCCTGATGAAAGATGTGATTAATATCTTAATGTCCCACTATTAAGTACGTTATTTGTTTAAATGTTGATTAGGCAAAAAGATTTAAATATTGATATTTCATGAAAATTTATAATGTAAAATATTTCTCATAATAAATTATTTACATTTGAAACAATACATTTTGAACTCAACACTGCATATCTGAGTTGAATTTTTTTTGTGAAAACTTCACCAGTTATGCAATGTCATGTAGGACACATAAATCTATAAGGTGCGTTCAATAAGTAACGAGCCGGAGGCTGTAATGCGCAAACCAGTGACGACATCGGCTAATCGTGGCATGGTTCTGACCAGAGCATGGAAGGTCACAGCCCGTCGCTAGAGGGCAAGCATGCTGCGAGAAGCAGCATGCATCAATCGTCCCATGCTGCCAGTCGCATTGCAAACAGTGACATGGAGGCGTCAAACAAAGAGCAAAGAGGTGTTGTTCGGTTTCTGACAGCGAAAGGAGTAGGGGAATGGACATTCCTCGCCGAATGTCACAAGTGTACGGCGAACATGGCATGTCCCTAGCAAGGGTCAAGGCGTGGCACAAGAGCTTCAGGGAAGAACTGGTGTCGTTAGCCAATGATGCCCGGTCTGGGGCACCCCCCTGCATTACCGATGACAACGTCCAGCTGGTTGATGCACTCATTACCCAGGACCGCCGAGTGACAGTGAACGCCATAGCCGCCGTGGTCGGATTGAGCGTCGGAAGTGTGCACACCATCATGAAAGAATGACTGCACTTGCGGAAAGTGTGTGCCCAATGGGTGCCCCACAGTCTTCAACGACACCAGGAAGCATGTCGAATGGCCTACTGTCTTGGTCTAGGATGGATGATTGATGCATGCTGCTGCTCGCTTTGTATCGTCACGTGACGTGCACGCGTGCCCTTCCACGCTCTGGTCGGAACCACACCTCGTTACACTCGCCACGATTAGCCGATGTCGTCACCGGTTTGCGCATTACATCCTCCGGCTCGTTGCTTTTTGAATGCACCTTATATATAGGCAGACACACAATCATTCAATGGACAGGAAAAGGAGTATAAAAACATGGATCAAGGATGAATACTAGGACAGACAGGAATAGAAAGAAGGAAATGAAAAAAGAGAAAAATACATTTTAAATACCTACTCCAATAGTGGGCAATCACACCATCAATCCAATCAATAGGTCATAAGTATTATAACCCCATAATGAGCTTGTTTCGAACTCCCAGCCTCATCAGGAGGGCAGGCAGCAACCAGTCCTTCTGTTACTCTAAACAGTACGTAGCAGGGCGGGCATTTACTACGTGAAAGAGTTCAGTTAATTCCTCCACAGAGAGCAGCACACAGGCTCAAGCATCCATTTAAACTGGCTACTGGCACTGAAACACTTTGCGTCTGTATTACAATCTAACTAAAACTAATTCTGCCACTACTCTAATAAATATGTTTGATATGCAAGAAAGGAAATTAATTGATCATGTGATATGCATTCCAGATGTGTCGAGTCAAGATGAGGGCAGTGTGGGTGAGGTGTCAATCCAGGTGGATCTGTTCACGCATCCAGGCACTGGAGAGCACAAAGTGACTGTCAAAGGTGAGTGCATGTAATACAACCCATATTAGTTTTTTAATTGGGACAGGTGGGACTGAGATTTTAGTAGAAAGGGTTTTTAGCTTCTAGGAAAAAACAATGTGAAATCTGCCTCATCAATATGATAAATGGATTAATTTAATTATTTGTGCATGTTTATGTTTCATGTGGAAGTACTGTGGCGTATGAACAAAGATTCAGAAATTCTATCATTTAAAGGAGAAAACTACTTTGGTGGTTTCAGCGCAACAACAATACAATCTGTTGCAATGAATATTAATGGCATTATGGTTCCAAGTCGTAAATAACTTTAGTGGATTGTACTGAATACGGTGTCACTGTTTAGAAAAGCTATGGACAAACAGCCGATCGTGCTACTGATTGCCAATGTTCTTGGAAGACGAGGCTCTTGAAGAAGAAGATTACCCATCTGGGATTGCTTAAGACATTACGGGAATACATAAAAATTGATCCGAATCCAGATTAGGGTGTTCCATGTCCGGGAATTCGCCCACTTTTATAATTCGACGTAGAAATACTGTTCAGTCGGTCATCACCTTTAGAAAAGCCTAAATATCTTGGGCAGTTTATATATTCTAAACAACACCTGAAGTAAAATACGTGCGTACAAATTGTACGCATAAAATAATTAGGGGAATGATATGTTTCGTTCATCATGCGAAAATTTTCAGATCCAAGTAAATTAAGTTAATATGTGTAATTAGATCTATAAGATCATTAGATAGTATTACCAAAGTAGTACTAACATATCAATGTTATAAACGATGCGTGGTTATTGTTACAGAGAAATATTTTAGTGGTAACCATTCTAAATTAGCTCTGTAGATACAAATAAGTTAGAACTGTCTTAAAATGCTCTATCGCACGCACACACTTGCCTGGTTGTGGGACAACTTCTGAATGTTGCACAGTCTGCTTGGAATATAGGGACTTTGCAGGTGTGACAGAGTGCCTGAATATTCCTCAAACCATACAGTTGCCATTTTTAGAGACAGGAACATTCACAGCATGAAGATGTTGGATAAAAGACAACATCTGGTCACTGGTGTGGTCTAGTGTGTGTGCTCATGAGCCCACAAATGCACCTTATTGAGCAGTGGTCTCTTGCAGAGTACTTGACTCCAAATGTTCACTGTGTATTGTTCCCTTTGCAGTGTTCAATAATGACGACGATAATATCAAAGCTTGGCCCACCTAAGAAAAAGGTTTCTCCAGCTACAAAAGGCACAACATAGTGATAAAAGCGCTGTCGGTGACTGAAAGTATATAACTAGTGCCACCATGGCAAATCAGATATAGTCAGTTTATCGTGTTGAAAGCCATTTTTCAGTGTTGAAATTTGAAATGATTTTCAGTAAACACGACTTTACCCAATATTGTACTGGGTGAGATTAATAAATTCACTATAAATTACACGAGATTAATTTTTTTCAGGTATAGGGAATAATACCCAGTACAATAGAGTAAAATCGGATTGACCTGAAAAGCATTTCAAATTTTGTATAGTCAGTTTGTTGCTCTTAGGAGCCGGTCATTGGCAATTTACCAGGAAAACCTGTGAGAAAATAAAACAATAAATAATATTAAACATACCAGAATCTAAGTGAAAAGATAAACAATTATCCTTATACTTCAGGTCCGCCTAGTCAATACTTTTATTAAAATGTAATCATAGATCACATATATTCTAAATGACAAGGACATGTTTCGAGATCCTAAAATAATGATCTCTTCATCAGCTTAAAAGTGACGAGCCCAACATTCATAAAATTGCTCCATTGCACGAAAACAGGTTAAAATGGGGAAGATGGCAGGAAATGATAATGAAATGAATGAAGCGTGAAAACATAGGGGCTTGATATAAAAACACCATATATCAGTACACTCAAAACAGAAATAAAAATATTAAAAACACTGAAAGTTAAGGTAACGTGTCACAGTTCATTAAAAACTATATAAACAATGGCATTTAAAGTTCACTGTCTCTTCTTGAAGCAGTTGCTTAATGTCATGATCACCAAAATGCTTCTTTTGTGTCCTAACTCTATTCAATTAGAATTCTCGATGGTTATAAAATCTTGAAAATATGTGTTGTTGTATGAAATATCACAAATCATGAATGTCCTTGTAATTTAGAATATATGTGATCTATGATTACATAGGCGGACCTGAAGTCAGGGTGTCTACTTTAAGGATGACGTAAAAATTAGTTACTTTTTAGCTACCTTTTAGTTAATTTTAGTTACCTTTGAATTCAAGATATGTCTGCGGTCTGCAAGCAAAGGGGCTCATCACACGGTGAAAAAAAACAGCAATGAACTGTGTTTAAAGCGGTAAATACAATTCAGTTAGGGAGTTACAAAAATTTTAAAAATAATAAATAAATACTAGATATTTATTATCAAATGAGTTGTTTCAGCTAATATGTCGTCTTATGCACAAGGCGTTTTTATAATTGCCAAGAGGTTGCTCTGCTCTTGACCATTTGGCGAGATTTCCTTTGTCCCCACGGTAGATCGCGAAGAAATTTATGGGACGTTACGTAATTGTAACGGAATTCTGTCTTCGCAGTCAAGTACGGAGAAATTTCGAGATGTTACACGATCGGCGCTGGTCTCACCCGTTTGTCGAGATTCCGAAGTTTTCGCGATAGAACCCGGATAAATATCGCGATTTAGATAATCGGCGTCACTTTTAGTCGTTCGACGAGATTTCCATCGTCCTTGAGGTCGGGCACGACAAAATATAGCATTATTACGCAATCGGCGCCACATGCTGTCCGTTTGATAAGAATCCAGTTTTCCTCGTCATTGAATGCGGAGAAATATCGCGATGTGTCGCAATCGCTGCCGCTCTCGGCTGTTTTACGAGATTCACGTTGTCCTCGCGATATTATGCATACAGTGCCGCACCCGGCCGTTGAATGATTGTCTATTCGTCCTGACAGAATGGTGGATGCAAGCTCAGAGTTGGGCATGGTTAAAATTCACGAGTAGTTATGGACAAGTTGTATGGCTGCTGTCCCTATGCTTTGGTTGGGAGTTCATCAGTTCAGGGTGGATCACGAGGAGAAATTAGTATCGCGACGCTACGTAGGCTGTCATTTCTAAGTGGATTGATGCACTGCTCACTCCCCGTACGCTTTTAAAAATACGGTCATGGGAAAAGTGGTGAGTAGGTTTCGGAATGTGTCGTGATTGGTGCCCAATCATCTTTGACGGGATTTCCGCAGTCCTCGTGGTCACAAGTTCACGATAGGGGACGGGTTTTATGATTTTACGCTATTGACGCCGATCTAGGTTCATTTGACGAGATTCCCGCAGGCAAGTCGTGCGGTCAGCCGACCGTCTTGAGTATGAATGTTCGAAGTAGGGATCAAATATTAAGAATTATTCTGAGAGGATTGCACGAATAATACGACTAGAGGACACGTTATCTTTCGAATGTGAATGACGAATTATACAAGTTATACAAGTTTTCGAAATAACCGGTTAGATTATAATATATCCGATGGAACCAAAGTTCGAAGGAAAAATCGGCATATAACGGAATTTCGAATTAACCATACTGGATGTTGCAAATTTACGAGACAGATTTTTAAAATAAGTTATAGCCTACGTATTTTGAAGCTTTTTCAAAATCCTTTTTCGAAACTGTAACATTTCGCAAGATTGCGACATTAAATTATTTCGCGCTATTTCTCGACTTCAATTTGACATAGTCTCAAATAAATGCGAGAAATGCGAGGTTTCTGATTAATTTCAGAAGTTTTCGCGAATAAACGTCTCGCGAAAAGTCAAGTTTCCTAATAACACAGATAAATATTTCACACAAAACTAAAAAGTCATCTTGATGCCGAAAATATACGCTGAACGATGTATACCACTCAGGGTATCCTCAGTATGCATTTCCTCGAGGTCGGGCACGGGGAAATATAGCTCAAGCAATCGGCGCCGCTTGCGTGAAACTTGCTCCATCGCAATCTCTGAGCATAGAGGCGCGAATTTAAATGATTCAATCCGCCTTCGGAAAATTATCGCTACCCGTATGTAAAATTCGTTACTTTCGTTACCCATTTGTAAAATTCGTCACTTTTTCGTTACTTTCGTTACCGGTAGACACCCTGGAAGTATAAGGATAATTATTTATCTTTTCACTTAATCTTGTCAATACGGAACAATGTCAAATGTTTTAACGACCTTGAAGTTAACATTTCTGAAGATACCAGAATCTCTCATTAGTAAAGTGAAAATGCTGTATAGCCATTGTCAGAGCTGTGTTCAAATAGGGAGTAAATATTCAGATTGGTTTGTTACATCAAAAGGAGTGCAACATGGAAGTTCATTGTTGCTATTGCTGTTCATCTCAGTAATGGACGAAATCATAAAAAAAGTAAAACAACAGCATCTTGAAACGGATTTCACGGCAATGGCCTTTGCGGATGATGTGGTGATTTGGGGTTGTACAGTTGAGGAAGTACAGAAGAAATTAAATACCTGGAACAACCAATTTAATGAGTTTGGACTAAAAGTTAGTCCTACAAAGACAGTAGACAAAAGGGTAATTTGAATATCTTGTTGGATGGAAGGAACTTCCAAGAAGTTGATCAGTTCCAATACCATGGCAGCATTATAACTCGAGATGGTCGTTGCTCAGTAGATATTACCAATAGGATTCAGAAGGGAGCTAATTTGTACCACCAAGTCAGGAATCTCCTTTGGGACAGTCAAATTCCTTTACCATCAAAAACAACATTGTATAAGGCCTACTTTGTACCAACAACAATATATGGCCTGGAAACGTGCACCATTAATAGAAGGGATAACAGCAGACTTCAGGCTGGGGAAAGGAAATTTCTGAGGACAATGCTTCAGAAAACGAGACTTGATAAGATCAGGAATGAATAGATCCGTGAAGACATACAAGTGAAACCACTTAAGGAAACTACAGTGCACTCCCGATAATTCGCGGGTCTCCAAATATATTTTTAAATAGAAATTCTCACGGCAACTAATTATCATGCTAAGTAAAGCAATCTCCCCGTCATTTAAAAGAATTTTCGTGCGACGCAATGCGTAAAGACGAAATCATTGACTTTCGAGAAGACTGAACTGCGTTTCTCTGTGATGGAACAGTAGTCCTACTTGCGCAATGTTCGAAACATACGAGCAGGTTGCCGCGAGTGGTATAGCATCGATTTCCTTTATCTTCGAAGCCCAAACAATACAAGAGGAATGCGCTTTCACTGGGAACCTACCCTCCCTTTCCCAACAGCCACACTCAAAGGTCGCTGACCTGTGAGTTGTGAAGGGTGGATGCGCGGACAGCGTATTGTAAACGGGGATTATTGCGTAGTGACGTAAACTTTCGCAAGACCGGGAGCGTGTTTGTTGGATGCTCTTCATGCAGTCAACCAGTCATGAGAGAAAAATACCGCTACAAAAGCAAGCGCTTGCCGACATCTGTAACGACGGTATTTCGAACGGGCAAGTTAGACGCCGATAAAGACGACTATGATTTAAGACATGAAAGCAAAGATGAAATAGCACGGAATTTGACTGTTGGTGAGGAAAACTGAGATCCAGTTGATATCGAGTGCGGGAGTGATGCAACGGAAATCCCGAAAGTTTCCCACAGTTTCTAGTCACACTTATCTCTTATATAGAAAAACGAAATTAATTTTCGTTCTCTTATAATGTTTTCTTCGGAAATGTGCACTCGAAAATTAGAATAAACGATCTAAGAAACAAAATAGGATGACTTTTTTTTTAAAATATTATTGTAGGCATAATCCACATAGGCCTGCCTCTAGCCTAGCATGTCTTATAAGACACTACAATCAAGTGTTTTAGTTATTATTTTGCGTTTCAAGCATATTTCAATATTTTAATCAATAGTTTTGTTTTTACTAGGCTTAACAAAAATAACTGTGGATAATTCGCGGAATTTCGTGCATTAATTACTGCGAATTACCGAGAGTGTACTGTATAGCAACATCAAGGTTGAGATAGTTTGGTCACTTGAAGAGGATGGATCTAAAGAGAGTAGCATGGAAATGGTTTGATAAAGTCATAAAAGGAAAGCAACCAAGGAGAAGACCAAGGACACGATGGATCATCCAAATGAAAGATGATCTGGAAGATAGAAGAGTGAAATTGCGTAAAGTTGAAGAAGAATTGTACTTGCATAGACTGAAATGGAGAGCACTCATACACCGAAACCGGGAAACTGGAGACGGTTAAATGATGAAGATTATGATGAATAATAAAGTGACTGCTTATTATTTTTTACACTTTTCAGGGTACCGGGTGAGTTAGCCGTGGTGGTTACGGCATGACTAATGGCAGTCGCTCACATCCGGGAGGCGAGGAGGTTCGAATCCCCCCGCCGGCAACCTTGAAGATGGTCTTCTGTGGTTTCCCATCTTCCTTCCAGGCAAATGCCGGGGTTGGTCCCTCACTATAGACCACAGCCGCTACCTTCCAACTTTCCTCCCCAACGGTACTTGTAGCTCACCCATTGGGTGTCCGTCTCGAAGCAGCTACAAAACTGGCGAGCCGAACATGTCCTCGGACACTCCCGGCACTAAAAGCCATACGCTAAAAAAAAAAAAAGTAATGAAGAAAAATGTTGTAAATCACTGGAAATCTCATATGTTGACTAGAATTTTGCTTTAACCAGTTTCTGAATGGTAAGTATTGGAGACTATTTTGAAATTACAATAACCTAGGACTGCAAGAATTAAATTGTGGATGAAATCTGTATCATTCATGATTTTTCACAAACCCAAGGAATGCAACATTAACACATTTCTTCACATTCCAGTTTGTTTTACCCTTTATTGTTGCTGCAGCCATTATATTCCACTTAATGTTCCATAATTTGAAGTGTGTCACACACCACGTCTTTGCTTTTGGAGCAAATCCAGACTTTGGAATCATTCCCTTCTCTAGCTATTATGCTTTTGTTGGTTGGCGAGTTTCTCATTGTCCTTACATCTTCGAATTCATGGGTATAAAGTCAATGTTCAACCAACTGTCATCAGAGTATAATTTCAGTGGATGTGTGAGCATGTATCATGACATTTATGCCAAAAATATCTCTCTTATTTTCAGTTGTAGCAGCCAATGACCTTAAATGGCCAACAGTAACTGGAATGTTCCGCCCATTTGTTGAGGTGAATCTCATCGGCCCACACTTAGCTGACAAGAAACGGAAACACGCTACAAAATCCAAGTCAAACAACTGGTCACCAAAGTACAATGAAACTTTCCACTTGTAAGTATGAATGTTTATAGAAAGTTACTTGCAATAGAAGAGAGAAAAAAAGTTGCAAATAATGCTGAAAATTGCATAGTTATGAAAGTACTCCTATGAATATTATGAAAGATTTAGAATTCATGGAGACTTTGTGATAATTATCAGCACAGTAAAACATCATTAAGGCCTTTTACAAGGAGAAAAACAAAAGAATGTCTTCAATGGGAAAGTGATTTAGATGCCTCTGCTACAACCATCTTGAATCTGTGATTTACTGTATTTTGTTTAGAGGTTTTAAAAATCAATAAATCAAATTCTTCTTCTGCTTCTTCTTTTGAGATCACATAGGACTTTGATCAACCCATTAGTTTGTCGACTTCTTGACAGGAACTGTGTGAGCTTTACGGTCCTCCCAGTACTTCTTCATAAGTGCTGATCTTCTTGCCCTTTCTTGTGTGGAAAATATTCTTATTGGAAGTTTCTTTTTTGTAAGTGCAAAATGAAAAGTCATAGTTTTAAGTATTGTGGTTAATTTTTTCTTATTTGTAGTATCTTCTGGTGTTAGGCCAATCAATGGCTTGCAAGTCTTGTATAATATAATACAGGTATATTCATCTTAAGTATTAATACTGTACTGTATAACATAAACATAATATTATTATTAACCATAAAATACACTATACAAGAGAAATTAAAATCACTTTAAAAACTTGCATTCTATCTAGAGTTTGTATTTCTGTGTTGCTGAGATTGTGTAGTTCACTTCCATAAATCAATCTACAGTTGTATTTGGCTAGTATTGTTTGAATAATTATTATTTAAGTTCTCTCCAGAAGATAATGAGAGATCAAAATAAGAAATGAGGAAATTTACTGACTCCTTGGTTTGGATAGGACTTTGTTGGAAACTTTAGACTTGAGTAGTATGGTCATTTGAAAAGAATAGCTTTCATTAAGATCGCAAGAGTCAACTTGATTGGATTGTCCCAGGCAAATGACCATGAGGAAGACATACAGAAATTTGAGAGAAACAAATATGAGACTTAGCCAATAAAAATGAAAATTGGCTGCAAAAATAGAACAAACTGGAGGAAACTCCTATATACATACTCTGCTTGCTGAAGTAGAGAATGTTGATGTAATAATCATCCGATTTGTTGGAATATGAAGTACATATCTAATTCTGACCTGATTGTCGTGATCTTCATCATTGGTGATAAGTAGGGCTCAAAACAGACTGGAATAGGATTTTGGTTCATTAAGTTTTGGAACCTTTCCATTCCATCTCACAAGAAATGGCAATGGTCTGTGCCTGTTTGTTTTAGTTTGGTATTGATCAGATATGATATTTCAATCTAGGGCTATGTTTAATTAAGTGTGAATAAAAATGTTTAAAATACTGATGAGTGGCATGTGACAATGACTGTATTGTAGCATTCATGTCAGCTCTCCTCTGCATAACAGCTAGCGGTACAGGATGTGTGAAACTTATTCAATTTTTTTTCCTCCTTCGGTTCACAGAAGTGAGTTGCTATTCGTTGTTTCTGACTGTTTATTTGAAAAAGGGATGACAATATTATTGTCAAAGACACGTATCAAAACATTTTTATAATGGCAATAATTTAATGAAATTGTTCCACCTGGTCAATACATGAAATAACGAAGTTGATTATTATTTGTACATGTTTAAAACTATCATCAGCAAATAGCAGAGATAGAAATCAAAAACATTGATATGAAGAATGGTGAAGTATATGAAAAGTATTACGTCTGAAAAAGAATTTTTTTTTATTGATTAATGTGAATATTTCAATGTTGAAAAGAAGGAAGGGAGCTAGCATTTTTACATGACCATTAATCTTGTGATCAAAAGCCACAAGATATCCCTTTTATGTGGAAGCCAAACCATTGGCATGATATTTTCACCTCCTAAATTCCAAGTGTAATAACTGGGAATGAAATCCGCCCCACTCCCCTAGACTATTTCAATGTTAATCCTCACAGACTTGCAGATTAAACAATTGAAGGAATAACTGTACATATGTATGTGTATGGAAGCAATACAATATGACACAGATTTATAACCTATGTGTTATTTCATAGATTTATGTCTGTTGAATAGCATGCAAATAATTGTTTTATTTCTTGCAGATGGGTTTTGATTTAGACTGTAAAAAATGCTTTACTTTACTTATTATCAGAGGCGTAGCGCTCTAATACGCCGATACGCCGGGCGTTCCCTGATTAAAAATTTAGAATGTGTATTCATTAATGAGTAAAATATAACATTGTTTTTTTATTTTATAAATGCAGCGTTAGCATATTACATGGCGCTACCTTATTTTATGTTATTTTATCTCCCCCCCCCCATGTAACTAGTCTTAGCTCAGCTGTGGTCTACTGTGCATTGCTTTTCTTCATTCAACGTACGCCAGCGCTTCTTGGCGTCAAGAGCTATGTATCATCCTGGCCAGGCCACGTTGCAGCGCATGCGCGAGTTCATCATGCTTCCCGGAAGAGAAGTGCTACCGTACGCTGGCGTTTGGCGGGCGTCAGCTTGGCATGATCTGTTCTGCTAACTCAATAGCCCGATCGCTGCGCTAGTGCTAGTTTCGAACGAAGGATCTGTAGAAGTGCAGTTACTTTTAATTGTGCGTGTGTGTGTTTAATACTGCCAATATGACTGAAGTAAGTTCACCTGACTCTAATGTTATTAAATTTTAAAGGCAACTCCTTCGAGCATTTTACCATATGAACAGCGATGAGAATTAAAAACAAAAAGACCAATGCCAAATTTATCAATTAAAGAAGTTGGTAAAAATCGCACACGGGGTTTTCAGCTTTCTTGGTATGACAGGTTTTCTTGGCTAACTTGGTGTGTTAAAAAAAAAGGTTTTGTTACGTTTGCCTTATGTTTGGGGCGAAATATACTGAATGGTAAACAGAAGGAATTTCGGACCTGAGTAATTTAATTTTAAAAGCTGTAGAACACCAGTCTTCAAAACACCATTTGTTACATTGTGCAGCATTTCATCTGCTAAGTAAAACTCGCATTGAGCATGAATTATCTGAAGCCGCTCGACTACAAGCAGTAAAACATAATGAGATCGTGTCTTCAAACAGGCAGTACGGTATTTGCGACGACTCATTCAATCTGTAGTATTTCTCAGTACACAAAAACTAGCCTTCCGTGGGCATAGAGAAGATGAAAGTTAAGGGAATTATTTGCAATTGTTGATTCTGCTCGCTCAAAATGAATCGATAGTTGGAGACCATTCACAGTCATCATCATTATTAAAAGGAACATCTCCAGACATTCAAAATGACTTGATTGAAGTTACAACAATTGCATTATATGAAGAAATCAAATCAGAAATAAATGAAGTCCCCTTTCTCTCCATACAAGCAGATGTGACAATAAACGTATCGTGTAAGAGCCAGATGAGCATAATATTTATATATTGTGTGGATGATAGAATAGAGGAGAGATTCGTCGCCTTTTATGACGTTTCCAGCTCCGGGATTGTCGGAAGTCGTGCACAAAGTTTTACTATACTGGGAAGTAAATGGAGAAAAAGTCGTAAGCCATACATTTGATGACGCAGTTTTAATGCCAGGCAGAAAAGGAGTAGTTCAAAAGCTAGTGAAGCAGTTTTGCCCATATGCACTTTTCATCCATTGTTACGCCCACCAATTAAATTTGGTACTTCTACATGGCTGAAAAACAATAAAACAGTTTCGTTTGTTTGTCTGTGCCTTGACTGCTTTTCACAGTTTTTTCAGGAAGTCTTCTAAAAGGACAGTTTTGTTGACCGAAAGAGGATTTAAGCTTCCACAAGCTAGCAATACGAGATGGAATTTTCATTCGAGGGCAGTTTTCAGCATTATGAAACATTTCCAAGGATTGCACTGTATTTTTGATGAAATTATTGATGATGAAAATTGTGAATGGGACGACGACCCTGTGAACTGTGCCATTCGTCTCAAAAGACATATGGATAACCCAACCTTTGTATATTTGCTATGTGTAATCGAAGCTTGTTTCATTTACACTGATCATATTTTCAAATTGTTACTGTACAATCATCGACAGTGAGTATTGTAACTTGCCATAATGAGATAGAGGCTGTCGTCAAAAAATATCAAACTTAAGAAATGAAGTTTTCACTGACAGATGCGTTCAAAATAAGCATCCAGTTGAATGAAAACGTAATGTATGATGGCAAGAAAAAGAACACTTTGAGAGTGTTGACTTTTGAAATAGTAGATTCACTAACAGCTCAAATGAAGAGTAGATTTGAAGATCTTACTCATCTAAATTTCATTGAGTTAGCACAAGAAAATAAGTTTAAAGAATACACCGAAACATTCCGCCAGAGCAAATAAGATATTTTGGTAAAACAGCAACCATTCTTTAATGTTAACCAATTACTAAATGAACTTCACATTGTTTATGCAGATCAAACAAAGCATTTAGCTCCAAAAATCTTTTAAAATATTTTCTTACGAACGGTCTTGACTCCATTTATCAGGAAGTAACTACACTACTATACTTAGTACTGACTTTTCCAACTACTACAGCTAGTAGTGAACGCAGCATGAGCACGCTGAAAAAAATTAAAACCTACCTTAGAAATTCTATGAGCAATAGTCGCTTGTCGTGTTTAAATTCATTGGCTATTGAAAAACAATTATTAGGTGAGCTTTCATCAGAGCCCGCATTTTTTGAACACTCCATAGACATTTTCGCAGAAAAGAAGAAAAGACGAATGGAGCTGATGTACAAGACTGTTTGAGGTACGGTATGTGACACTATCTTTCATATTAGCTTTTTGATTTGTCCCTTAGTTTAACTGTCGTTATAAACTTTGGCGTCCCCAACTCAAAAGTTCACGCTACGCCACTGCTTATTATGGTCAATATGTTGAGCAACTCTAAATCTTCTCTATTCAGGATTGAAGTCCATGCAATACTGGAAGGTATGGCTTCTAAGAAATCAAGTTTATCAGACACAAATGCAATTGCAGTTATATTTTTGGTATATAACCCTAATATACTCATGTACAATAGGGTTCAAACTGTTCAGATATTCAATAGGCCTACTAATAATATATTTTTAGGTATGATAGAAACAATAAAATCTTTCCTCAATTTAATGTACTTGTGGTTCAGTTCGAGCTGTCATCTGGGTTTGTCAGCCTTCTCCAACTGAGCTCACCACTCTGTCCAGTTGCCAGGAGGATGGACAGTGTAGCCCACAATGCATTTTACTATTTATTATTATTTATTAAACCATAAAATAACTGGATTTGAAAGTGTGTTATGGAGCAGTTATTTTAATAGCAGCACCCAATCAAACATTTTTGAAGGTGTGTTGATGTTGGGATTGTTAAAGTTGTATTGTTCTGCCTTCTGCCAATTTTATCTTGCAAAGTCTTGATGAGCTCATCAAACTAGCTTCCTTCTCATTAGTTACTCCTACATGTCTCATAAAGGTACACAAACTCTCAAATATTCCCTCTACTGTCCAGGTGATTGGATAGTAGATATGGTCTGATCAAATTGTTCTCTAATAACACCCACATTAATAAAGCAGCCGAGAGGTTAGGTCGGTAGAGGAATTTGGGTTGAAATCCTGGGAACTCGCTTAGTTAAAGTACTAACGAAGAATTGTTGCCCATATAGTTTATATGTAGCTTAGTTTCTCTGCCAATAACAATGTACAGATACCCATATACATATGAAATGAAAATCCACAGCCTGCTTCCAGTCACCGACCGGGTCAGGAATGGAATGAATGAAGCCCCTATCTAGCGGCGAGGATATGAACTGTGCCGGCTGCCGAGGCCTGACGCACTCCTCTGGGGCAATGATTAAATGAATGATAGATGAAATGAAATGATAGTGGAGAGTGTTGCTGGAATGAAATTTTGACAGGGAAAACCGGAGTACCCGGAGAAAAACCTGTCTGCCTCCGTTCTGTCCAGCACAGATCTCACATGGAGTGACCGGGATTTGAACCACGGACTCAGCGGTGAGAGGCCGGCGTGCTGCCGCCTAAGCCACGGAGACCCATATACATATAATGTTGGTTAATATTAATGTGTGTCGTAGGGCTGGTCAGTTACTGGATCGTCTTTTGTTTTTCCCGACATATTCTTATTCTTCATAATCTGCTAAGCTATTCTCAACTCCGCTAAGTCCGTAAGACTTGGACTTCTCATGGTTCCTAGGCTAAGTCCCTAGATTCTGTCTTATACCTCTATAGGTACGTGCTTGTAGCGTTCAGCTCTATGAATTAAGGCGATCTCCTCTTTAGTCCTCTCAGTTCCACCTCTTATGTCGGTGGACCCTCAACCAAGATGGCTGGATCTCAATAACTTTCCATACAAAACAGTGGTTGTACTGTTGCTTATCTAGCTAACCGAATGGCTATTCTTCATGGAAAGTTACAAGCTTATGTTCTCAGGCTGGCCCTGTACACAGCTCTCGGTCTCCAGTATATTGTTAAATACAAGAGGTTCTTATTTCCATTAATACATCTAAATATTCAGAATCTCATCGCTTTACATGTTCATATTACTCTATTAATTACTAATCATTAACATGGTTATTAATGTTAACCTGGAAGTTCCCTGTGGTTTGAATATATACTTGGATAAATAATACCTGGGGTCCTGGGTTCAAGTCCCCAGAGGTGGCACTCGCGACAAGGCAGACAGTTGAAGTTGTTTTTATTTAGCCTCTTAAATCAATACATTGCCACTGAGTTACAAGGTACACATGGGCTAATGCCTCTCTATGTATGTCAGCATATAAGAGTTTCAATAATTTGTTGATAGGGAGTTATTGGCACTTTATGCCACATACCATTTTAAAGCACTATACAGTAAGTGTACTTTTGTCTTACTTAGGCCCAATTAAATCAGTAATATTCAGTGTGCCACCTCAGAGACCATGTTTTGTTCCTAATAGACCAACCCAGATGGTTTGGACAGGTTGTGTTTGTGCCCAAAGCAAACGGGCAGATGATGAACAAACACAACCAGCCCCAACCTGATGACAGCTCTAGGTCCAGCAACTTATATGTTGCTCAGAGAAATTTATTATAAAAAGTGATGTTGACTACAATCTAAACAAATAATATAAGAAATTTTGATTGAATGAGGTACTGCACACTATGGCAATCATTTTCTATAAATTGTGACAGACAGTGCAAAACAAAATATGATTTTAAAATTAAAGAGATTAACTTTTTAAAATTAGAAACACGAAAGTGATTTTAGAAATATAGTTTCCTGACACACATCATATGCATAATACTGTATGCAGCAGTTTGCATGCAAAATTACTTTTTCCATATCATATGAAAGAATAGCAATGATTTAGTTGTTTTGACTGTTATACAGTAAAAGAAATAAAGAACCAAACAAACAAGCAGCTGTAAAGTAATTCTGTAGGTGAAGAACTAAACCTCACATGCAATATTGATTACGCAGTATTTATCCTTAAGGAAAATGTGACATATAAGGTTTTGCTTTATCACAGATTTCAAAAAACCTGTAGACTAATCCATATTTCTTATGTTTGTCAGCATCATTGGTAATGAAGAGCAGCTGGACTTCTTCGAGCTACACATCTGCATCAAAGATTACTGCTTTGCGCGTGATGATCGGCTCGTCGGTGTGGCTGTTATGCAGCTGAAAGACATTGTAGAGCAAGGTTCATGTGCCTGTTGGCTGTCGCTTGGTAAACGCATCCAGATGGATGAGACGGGCTGGACTATACTGAGGATATTGTCACAACGGACCAATGATGAAGTCGCCAAAGAATTCGTCAAGCTCAAATCAGACATCCGGACGGAAAATCCATTACCTAACCCAACCTGAAAGCCTTATAATATAATTGGGAAACAAGACATGATATTCCACCGTCCGGCAATAGTACGCCACTCACCAAATTTAGGGGAAGTGAAGGGAAGATAAGATCAGTGGCGAACTGAGTTTGTAGCTTGTGAAACTCTTGCTGGTCAAGACTACAAATCAGCTCTGCTGTTAAATTCTCAGTTCAAAAATGTCCCTTTGGATGAACATATATATATAGTAAACAGAAATTAAGGATTTATGCAGGAGGGAAAGTTTTTATCATTGCACAGAAAATGTACATCATGAAATGCTGTGGTTTGCTTTTTATATACAAGAGGAACTATTTATTGAAGAGAGGCATTCAAGCCCATCAGCGCTAATGTCAAACATTAGTTTGCTGAGATGTGGAAGTCCAAACAAAATCACTAAACCCTTTAACTTCTCCTTTCCTAATGCTGACCAAAGAATTTCCGAAAATTGTGGGTTTATGTGACCATTGTGTGACTGAAATAAAAATGAACATTCAGCTATGAATGTGGAGGTCAAGAAAAGTTATGATCCATAAACATGAAACAATGCTCACATTTGCAAGAGCTGTTATCTTGAATTCCCTTATCTCAAAACTAGACCAACCATAATAATGTATACAATAATTTCACAGGCAAGATGTATTTTTTAAATCTTCGCATCTTGCCTGATATGATACAGTATATAATTCTAAAGTAACAAGAAATACCTTAATTCAAATTCCGTGTGCCGTACACTAACCTTGTTCCTTCTTTCCCTGCTTATGTATACTGTATTGTTACATGTCACTGTGATATTCCAGGGCCTGCCTTCCAGCCTAGGGAAATGGGTTGGTCTCACCTAGTGAGGTCTTATTTTAACTTTTTTTTCCCCTAACTATTGCTGCTTTAACAACCAGTTGAGTACTTATAACAGCAACAATTAAAACTCTACTTTTGCTAGAAATAATATTTTCTTTTTTAATATACTCACTAGCAAATATGCATCTGGAAAGAAAATGTTCTTAATTATTTTTAAAGCCATGTTATGTTTCAAATTTCTCATGGAGGTGCCCTTCAATGTTCTGGGGGCAACTTACTGTAAAGAATCCTAACATAACTGTATTTATGAATTTAATGCAGAAAGAGAGAAAGAAAGAGATGCTTGTTGATGAAATATCTATTTTAATATTTTTTGTAAGACTTGTAGACCTGCAATTAGTAAAATTTATATTTGTATGGCATAACATCTGCGCAATGAAAACTAAGAAATACTGATGCATTTTACTGGTGAGAATATTTGCATTGCCGGACAACAAATACAGCTGTAGGCTTTAAATTTGTAACAGTTATGTTGTATTTTTCCAGTCCCCTCCCCACCCTAATGGCTCATTTTAGTCCAATACAAAGTTAAAAGTCTGTGAAGAAAGAAGATCATGAAGAATTTAGACCTCTAATTAATAATTTACATGACATTCAATCATCCCATAATGATTTCTACCTTATACAAGGCACTTTCAAGCCAAGGAGTGCAACTGACATTTTAAAAACTCAGGCTAATTTCAGAAATAGAAATATATATATGCACATTTATACAAGTATAAATACACTGGATTTCCGTACCAATCAAATCTGCACTTAATAACTCTTGTTCACAAAATTTCCTGTTACTTTAGCTACACATTGACATGGGTTTTTAAAGACATCACTTGTACCCTTTGGCTTCTGAGTGCCTTACTTAAAATTAAAGTTATACAATCATACGTACAAATTTGTTCAATTACTTAATGAACTTTATCTGGTGAATAAACATTGCAATTGAAATTAATTTTGTGCTCTCATGGAGTTTTCCTTATTGTTAGCTATCTAAGTCAGATGCAAATACTGCTAATGCATAAAATGAAAACAAAAGCAGTATGCCCATAAATCCAATCCCTGATGAAATTATCCTACAAACTTTCAAAATAAAATAGTTAATATTGTATTTCATTTAGTAAAGGAAGTGACTGGATTTAAGGGAAGATAGAAAGTCACACTTCAAAATACAGACGAGAAATATTTTGATGTCATTGACACAATCTATTGATGGCAATAAGACGAAAAGCACAGTAGAGTGAATAGCTCTTTTTTTTTTTTATCGGAGGAGTATAGAAGTAACAGGAATGATGTAGATCAAGGACTGTAAATGGTGAGCAATGGTCCTAATATCAGGTACAAGACCAGAATTTCCTCAGCAAAAAATATAGTATTGAAAGGTATTATTAAAATGTCTCCTCACTCAGAATTTCACTTTATTAATATGTACACCAGACACAGCTAATATCATATATCTGCTAAGAAACTTGCATATCATTACTGAAAATAATTCACCATCCATTATAACAAAGCAGCTACCATAACTTCAAATTCAGTTCAAGAGGAAGGCTAGGTCATCAGTAACTGTTTTATATGAGGAATAATGCAAAATTTACATGAAGTACTTTGCTTCCATAATTCTACTTTATATTTTCTAAGTGCCTTGATACTGGTGACCTCCAAGGTTTTCCTCAATTGTATTCTTATCATCAATAAATATGTGCAGTTATCTCAATGGCTGCCTTTAGTAGCAGCAACTGACTTATGATTGCACGAAAGTTTTCAAAATATTTCCACTGCAAACGCATTACTCTCTGTCAATACATTTCTAAAGAAAATAAACAACACGACAGTCTTGACTTAGCTGAAAAATGAAGAAGATATACAATATATGTATTTTTCATATACTGTAGTTTTAAAAATATACACATAACGAAAATTCCCTTGCAAAACAGAAAGCTGAAACATGACATGCACAATTTCAGGCTCACAGGTCTCATTTCTCCTTGCAGGTTTTTAATTTAGTACTCAAGCTAAAGTACAGTACAGACTTATATAATATCCTCAGGTTTTCCAGTAAATTGAGAAAAATACCATTGTTGGTTCCTGTTTATTAGTTATACATTTATTAGCCTTTCCCGACGGTCGAGGTGAGAACTACCAGTATTCTTTGTTTGCTTGTTTTTAGTTGTAGAACTTTTGAAGTTCAACATTGTTCCGTATTGACACATTAAATATGTTAGAATTACAAAGGAAAACTAGGCAGAGAAGTTTTCCTTTGTAATTCTAACATATTGTTTGCTTGTGTCAGACTGTCAGGCTGCTTGGTTGACAAGTACAGTTGAGTGGGCAGGATATGACTTAGCTCCAGTAGTCTCAGTCATTATTCTCCTCTCCATGGTGACATGTGCTCCTGTGACACTTAGCTGAGCTGTTGTGAAACAATTAGATACACCATTCGTAATTCACCCATTATTATTAATTTTCCATTCACAATTCACACGATATAGCTTCTGTCTAACACACGTAGCACACACAGAATGCTGCTAGACTTATGCACAGGCATCACTCCATCATCGATGTGTCCTCCCAATACGAAATTTTGGAATAAAAGGAAACTGAGATGGTATTTGATTGATCAAAGATTACAAACAACATGAGAGGCATGAAACAAATGACTGCTCAATCAGCTATGCATATTTAGGACAAACATGAATTTTGTTATTCCAAATACCTTGAAAAGGTATCTATAACTGTGTAGATAATTGACAAATAAACATCTAATAAAATTAAAATTACTATTTGATAGAAAAAAATAAAAAATATAAACTGAAATTTTAGCTAAGTACAAGTTACCTCTTACCAGGGTAATGGTGACAATAACCTATCAAATACTTGAATTGTTTCACTTCAGGGCTAGGAATATTGCGGTCAGTAGCCTTATATACTATCCACGTGTGTGCACGAGTGAAAGTTGTCCAATAATGTTCTTGAGTCCAAACTTTTGTATCTCTACATATAAAAATGAATGTTTCTTGATACTGTAGTTGGTTTGTCTGTTCTGTACGTGTTCATATACCATTCATCCGATTGCGTTGAAACTTTGGTGAATTGTTGTACATACTCCCGCAAAGGTTTCTGAATTAGTAAATCTATTTTACAATAGGTGGGGCACGAGTAGTTTCAACAAATGATTGACGGTGCGCAAATAGTTTCAACAAAGTCCGGTATATACCATTCATCAGATTGCAATAAAACTTTGGCGAGTTGTTGTGCACACACCAGCGAAGGTGGCACACGAGTGGTTTCAACAAAAGAACGATGGCACGCAAATCGTTGCAACAAAGTCACGTATGTGTTCGTATACCATTCATCCGATTGCAATGAAACTTTGGTGAGTTTTACAATAGGTGGTGTGCAAATCATTTCAATAAATGTGGCCTACTCATGCGTCAAAAAGCCTTCTGATTTATTCATGTACGCACCAGACAGAAAAACAAAAAATATTGTGTATCCAAACGCATTTCAATAAACCAAATTACAACACAAACGCTTTTTTTCTTTGATTGGCATTGCAACGCCTGCGGGTACCATTAGCTTGTAATAAATATGGAACAGGAATAGGAAGAAAGCAGTCATGGTCCTTCAAAAGGTCTCCATCCTCATACAGTTGAAATTATAAACCACAGAAAATTTCAAGGATGACAAACTGTGAAATTTAAACCCACTACCTTAACTAATTGAGCTACCCTGGTTGGTTGCTATGGGAGCAGAATTTGTCATATGGAGAAAAGTGTGCACCTTTGCCGAAATATATAATTCCTTGTAATAATACCTTATTGAAACTGTGAGTTTTACTGCAAAATTTCTTTTATAACCTTAGCTTACTGGTTAAAAAACAATTAGGAAGCATCGACTACAAGAAAATATGCTATGCAGTATAACATACAGTACATCTCAAACAAATGGTGTCACTTGGAGAAATTTCCATAGTTATTTGAAAAAAGCTTGAGGTTGTGGCTGATATACCTTCTACCTAGGTACCAGAAAAGAATAAATGCACTAATAATATTGTGGTCTCCAGAGAGGTCTGGCACAGATCTTTCATGTTGTTGCCCATGGGTAACCTGTGCTTCATGATGTGGATGAAATAAATGATGAAGATTTCCCTAATACCCAGTCCCTGAGTCAGGACAAAAAATTCTACAATTTGGCTGGAAATCAAACCTGAACGCCTGTGGTATCCGCGTGGCCATGAAGAACTGATGTACAACCCCATACACTAAGCCTAGACCCCTGGAGTTATATGAGTTTCTTACTTAGGTTCCATCCTGACATTTGGCTAGAATTCAACAGAATGTGAATGCTTCTAATCCTAGCTCTGATTACAAGAGCAAACACATCAACAAAAGTCAATTTTACAAACAAATTTATATATTTATCATCATTTTGCCCTTCCAGCATGCCAGGTAGAGTGGTTGTATACGAGCATTTTCCAACGTTACCTGTCTAAGAAGACTTAATTCTGCAAGGCATGTTCCCAGTTCCATTTTCTTCTTGTCACATCCTCCTTCACTTGGCCCCCTCTTGGTCTTCCAACCAGTCTCCTGCCTCTTTCCATATATGCACATGGTAGTCTTGTGCTATTCATATGTTTACTTGCCCAAACCATATTAATCTGGATGACCTAAGTCCTTCCTCTATAGGACATAAGCTTCAGTTCATATTGATACAACTAGGCTTATAATAGGCTAACAATGCCCAACAATATATAGAAGTAATTCATGTCATGTCAATTACCTTTCATTCACAGTCGTGAAAATCCAATACCGGTACTTGGTATATTTTATTTCCTGAATGTGTCAACACTAAAAATCCAATATCTATGTGTACTTAGTAATGTCACCAGATGGGTCATGAGTGCATTAGTTTGGATGTGACCAGGCCATTTGGTGACAGCAGTGTGTAATGTAAGTAAAGAAAGTTAGACGTTTACAGTCTCGAGCAAGGGAGGTCTTGCCACAACGCCCCAATTACTTTCACCTCAGATTGTGAAACATTGATCTCAATCATTAAAAAAAAAATGGCTGTCACAGGGGAAATGCTTGCAAAACATACACACATATTGTAATTACAATTCAAACTGGATGTACCAACTTTAACTTTTAGATATAATTATACCATTTTATTTCATGTCACCACGATATCAGGACTTAGGTAGGAACATTCAGCACAGTCCTCATACGTAGATGGCTGAAATAAGTAGCTTATAGTTCTATTTAGAAAATAGAAGTTGGTAAAACTGCAGCAGCTCCATAATTATTCATTATTCAGAATGTTGATATGCTCAATGAGTCAAAGATATACCATATGAGGTGAAAATTTTAGGTGCCTCATCCTAAATATTAGACTTCCAATGTTTGCACCTCTCAGAAGATTAAAAAAAAAAGGTTCCAATGACATAAATACACCCAACATCAACTGCAGTATATCAGCCCTAGATTGCCAGACAATTTGCAACGATTTGATGAAGTGCTAAATTCTGTTAAAAATAGTGGTAGTTGTTATACAACATCTTACCCATTGCAGAATTTAAGTGGGAATATAAATGGCTCATTTCGATGCAAAGTTTTATATGGCCGGCCATTTGTGGCCGGTTGCCTACGGGAGAGAATTTTAGAGCAAGTCTACACAGTTTCACGGAGCTTCTCTTTGCCAGTCTTCCCGCCTCAGCTGTGTTCAATATTTTAACCACTTGCACAAACATCATGAAATCAGGTGAAGGCCACTCACTCATCAAAAAATAAACTAACACGGATTCCTCCTTCGTCTCAGCAGGAACACGTCAGGGCGAGAAAGACTGCTACAATTTTACGATATGTTAACAGAATACGAAGATTGACAGGGTACATTCCGGAAACACAGACGCATTTCATGCATCCCATAGCTAGCAAGGCTTCCAGCAACTTGTGTGATGGAGAATGCATTGCGGTAATGTCAACACGGATCGAGAGATTTATTAATTGATCAATTTAGGCAACGACAATCCAACATTCCTGTAAAATTTCGACTGAACGGGCAGCTTAATGAAATCAGTTGGCCGCCATTCTTTTTTTTGGCGCTCACATGTCCTCACCCTGTCAACTTGAGTAGAGCACTGAGATCCAACCGACTCAATATAGGCATGCGTTGTGTGTGGAGACATAGCACACATCATTTTCACTGTTCACACACCTATATAGGCTCACTGTGCTCTGAAGCAGTACTGTGCATGCAAAATATACCGGCCGATTTATACCATGTACCCTGTCACCAAAATTGATGCTCACAATACTTTGGATGATACGGTAAAATTAAGTAAATCATCAACGAATGGTGATTCTAATAAATAATAATGCAAATTATGGTGAAGTCATGAATGCCAAGTTGATGTCACATTCGAGGAGGATTATGATGAAAATAATTTGTCAACTACTGTAAATTGGAATTATTTGGCCCAGGGCGTGTAACTTTGCCCCTCAAGCGGGATTTGGCATGAGGAACTGAAAAGTAAGGCAAGTATTATTTAGTAAGCTAAAGGTGTCGGAACAAAATTTGATCATTAAATCCATGGGTTGTACTTTAAAGCACTAAACAGTAAGTGCACTTCCCATTGTAAGGACCGTAACCATTTGTTGCTCCTAGTTTATATTTCAAATTCACATGTATTGTGTGGCCTTACATTGAACCAAATCAATATTACTATGTGTATCTGTTACCTGTCAATTTGGACCCACAAATTATAAGTCAGATTTTTTAACATTCGCTAGTGCCTGTGACTAATATAATTGTTGGCATAGTTTCTGTGACTGTTCCTGGACTAACTTACTGAATTTGGAGTTTTGTGTTACACAATTTCATAAGATATCAATATTAAACTTGAACAAATTCATTAAAGTGGTTCACAGTATCCCCTCTTTACAGCATCACAATGATAAACACCGCTGAGTTTGCTATTTGATTTATGAGAGCAAAAGAAATTAATCAGTAATGCCAATATATTTAGTTTCATATAGCCAATTGAAAAACATTACCTCCTTTTGTCTGATAAATTGTGTTGGCTGTAATGAAAACATTCTATTTTATTAGTCCATACAAAGGAAAATACCCAAGGTAAATGTATGAACATTCAGATTTCTTTGAGTGAGGCTCATGTCAGGACTTGAGCCTGAATCCCCTGCATTTCCGAGAGGTTTTTTCTTCTTCCATGCCTGGGAACATACCGATCATATTTTGCCACTCCAGAATTTAGCAGCTTTTATAGCACCTCGGAGGCCGCAAAAGGTTTTGCCGAGTACATATAAATCTCGTCAAAGGGTAAAAGAGTTAATGCTTTGCAGTTTGGATGTCTCCAAAGACCCACTTGTCATCCCCAGCATGACCCCACTTTAACTACAATAATTCTACATTTGGAAACCTTTGTTCTTAAATGGTTCCAAGTTTTCTAGGTACTATACAGAAGCTGGCAACAATTTATCATTTTCTCCCTTAGTTTGAGGTTTCCTTTGCATGCACTGTGAATCTCCATAAGGATGTTTGCTAGACCTTTGGCCGAGATTCTAGGGGCATAGTTCTCTAGAGCAAGCTTTACATCTTTGTCGAGGATTGGTGACGGGATTATACAAATAATGTCTTGCATCCAACACCTGCTTCTTCCTCTCCATCTCTGACCACTCTGCATCTGATGTTTGCTTTACCAGCAAACTAGTAGCCTATACTTTTTCAACTGATATAGGTCTTATACACTTGATTCTGACAGATTCACATCCAAATGTTTGGTATGAGCAGATGCTTTCTACACTGATGAGGTGATGAGTAAACAGATTACATAAAAAATGGTCCTCACCCAAGATAGCTCATTTGTCAATTCTTGATGGAGCACTATTAAGCCATCAACCAATGCTCTCCAATGTTTGTCTGCTTAAGAGAGGTAATCTCGAGAACTTCTGGACAGATTTTGATTCCGTTTACACCATTTTATAAAGCATTTTTTCATATATGTAGAAACATTCATCCACCACCAAAGGAAACCGAGATTAAAAATTCAAGTGAAGCAAGTCGAAAAAAAAAAAAAAAACCTTAAGCCTTTTCAGCTTACGGTGGCTAAACCGTTAAAAGATATATCAATATTTTATCAGTAGGCTACTATTGCTCAGCATTAAACATTCTACAAAAAAAAGTCTGGAACAGCATCCATCTTAAATACGCATCCTCTATAAGTGTTTTAAGTTAGAATATGTTAAAAATTGTTACACATTGCAGCATAAAAATGCTTACAGTGGACTATGTATTACAGATAGACATGCTGTCACAGATGTTTTTGTAAAACATTTTATCTTGAACAATAATATTAATATATCTTCAACAGTTTAGCCACCATAGCATAATATCGAGTGTCAATAATAAAAATTTGCGAGTTAGTGAGTGAGCGAGTCAGTCAGCTAGCTAGCTAGCTAGCAAACAAGCCTTTCCTAGAATCAGGCAGCCAAGGCCCAGAGAAAACATTCACGTGAACTTCCGAGTAAAATAGATGTGTTGCCTTTGTAAGTGATTTAAGTAAAATATGTTAAAAATTGTTACTAATTGTAAGGTAAAAACACTTCATAAGCCACTATGCTGAGAAAGAAACCATAGGTCATAGTACATCGGACTCTAAAATTAAGCGTTTATCCCATAAACTGATCCCATGTGAAGCAGGGGCAAGTATCTAGTATAACCTAAATGGTTCTTTTCACTGTCCATGCTTGCCCTGGGTATTACTACTTTTCTCCTTTTGTGTACCAGTGTTTATACTTTTCATGTGTTTGTCCAGTATTCATTTCTTCCAATACCATCCACTTCATGACAGATATCATTAAAAATCCCGATGCTTCAAACTGTTTTGAAGCAAAAGCAAGAACTGGTCAGACCAGGAGGTCGAAACGAGCTTGTTGTAGGGTGAACTATTGAGTGAATTGATGCCATGAATGCCCACCTTTGAAGAAAGTGGTGAGCCTGGCTGTGAAGATTGCCTTTCCTTTGTGTTTCTTCCTCTGACCGTCATTGTGCTTGACCTTTCTCTGTATTTCTACCATTCTACCCTTCTTCAGACTCACAAACTTTCAAGGGAAAAGACAAACAAAAGACCCATAGAGATTTCAGATAAATTGAGAAAATCGTTGTGCAGATTGCAAGAACCAAGCAGTACAACCTTATAAGAAAAGTGCATATAACGAAGTGGTCCAATGTGACCAATAAAGTTGATAATAAGGAGCTTTTATATACATTAACTTAGTATACGGTGCCATTTTTATTCCTTGTTTCATTTCTTAAATTGCTGTTAAATGTCTGTCCATGTGATGTGATGCGAGGGCAAATGTTATCCTGAAACAATACAATTCCAGTTAAGCCACCTTCTTTCCTTTTGCAACAATTACTACTACTACTATTACAACAATGGGCATAACAGTCATTAGCCCTGTGTAATAGGTGTAGGATTGAGATAATTATGGAGCCTGGCAATTGAAATAAGTATCCAAGAATTTCCCGGGGGGGGGGATAAAAAACAGATCAACATATGTGAGCATCTATTAGCCAACAATAGAGTACTTCAAGAAAGTGCACCACATTTTTGCCATTAACCCTTAACCACAGTCGTGAATATTCCTGACACAACTACAGTTGTGCAGGACCGCGTTCGGAAGGTGGGTCAAATACGTCAAAATTTCCTTCTAACACTAGTTTTGCGTTTTGTAAGACATATTTATTTCTTAATAAAACATATAATGCAACAGGTTTACAAAAGGAAGTTCCACCGTTGTGAAGGTAATCTGTTCATATTACAATCAAAATTACCATAAAAATTTGCAGACATGGACACAAATCGAAATAACTAAAGTTTGTTCCTTCCTAATAACTTGAATATTGTAATTTAATGTTATACAGGACTCAATAATGTTAAAATTGATAAGTTTTACCGACAACAATTTTTACAGAAAAAATCTGCTTTACTCTAAGTGACCAAATTCAGCTTCACCTTACGCACACTGCGGACACACCTTACATGAACATTCCAAACAAATTGGAACTCTGCACTTGAGGCACAAGTAGCTTGTCTTCCTCTTCTTTTTTGGCAGAGAAATTCGACATGTCTACCTTTCATCTCTCGGCAGTTTGTCCTCCTGGTGTAGGTCTTCGTGGAAATCTACTTCGGCTTCCACAACTCGACCAACAGAAAATCGCAGTTCTCGTGGAATGCGTTTGTTCAATATTCTTTCTCGTAATGAAGGCTCAATCAGTTGTTTTGCAAGAGCTTTCATGAAGTTCATCCTGCTAAGTGCAGTCCTTTCCTTGAACGACTGGTGAACAATATATGAATTGATAGTACTCATATCGAGGACACGAAAAAAAGAAAACTACCATTGGCCAGCGCTATGTACGACGGCTTGAACAGTATTTGGCACGGTATCAACACCACCTTTTGTGTTATTATAGTGGGCTAAGTTTTCAGATTTTCCCATTTCCATGTCAAGACGATATGAGAATTGCTACTCTTCCATTTTTAGAATCACCATCCTCTTCGTCAGAAATGTCAACGTCGGATACATCACTTCCTAGGTCGTCGATAATTTTCGAAACCTTTTCATCAAAATTAGGATCGTTCGTATTCACACGCGATGGACCAGGATCACTAGACATGGATCACCAGTTAAAGTCATCAACAGATACGGAAAACAAATAAACACAGAGAACGCAAAGAAATGTTTAGTTTGTCACTGACTTGCACACTCACAGTCGTGCAGCCCTCTGGACGTCGCGGTAACAATAAGAAAGCCAACACAGGACCTCCAACACTGACTACCTTGGTAACAGGCAGTAGACTGAGAATGAAAAAGCTACTGAGACGCGCATGTCTCCAATGCCGACAGTGTTCCTAGAATTTGGGGTGTAAAAAGCGCACAACTGTAGTTAAGGGTTTAAGTCATCAGTCTCTTGATTAGAGCAAGGGGAATTATTCCAAAATTTTGCATTGGCAGTAATAAATAAATAATAACTGATGGAAGATGATACAAAAAGTAGGCTGGTACAGGCAAGGAAAGCTTTCCTCAGAAATCTGCTGACATCAAGTATAGATTTAGGAAATTAGGAAGACTTCTTGAAAGCCTATATCAGGAGCATAGAATTTTATCAAAGTGTACCTTGGGCTATTTATTGGTACAGAAGAAGAGAAGCAGGTATTTATAAATGAACCACTGCAGCAAACTCCTCTGTGAACTTTATCACTTAAAAATTATGATTAGCATAGGGTACTGTGCAGAAGAAAAGAGGACAGTTGAAGCATTTGTAAGATGTTAGAGAAGAGTGATGCAGATTAGACAGCTAGATAAATTAACAAATAAAGAGGTATTAATATGAAAAGGAAAAGTACATCAGTAGGGAATGGCTTCTAAGGCCCCTAGGAATAGCTAACTTTGTTATGGAAGGAAGGATAGATGGAGAACATGAACTATCGAGGAAGGTCAACATTCAAATATGTTAAACAGATTGCCCTGGATATATGGTGCAGTAGCTATGTAGAGGTGAACTGATTCTCATAATAGAGAGATGTGGAGGAGTGCATCAAACCAATCTATGGACTGATTACTCAAATAAACTCCTTGGGAAGAAAAATAATGAGAGATGGATGTAACACATAAGATATTCCGAATATATAAGAACAGCTAAGGAAAGATGTCAGCTGGCTTCAAATGATTTCTTGAAGTCTCTGGATTTATAGAAGTAAAACTTGAACCGTTGGGGTGACAGAAAAGAATATAAGCATTCAATACAGCAGCTCTTTTACTTTTCTTTTATAACAGTTTGTCTGAAGAAATGGTTTAAAAATAAAGCTCTTGGTCTGTAGATACGCAGCATGTCTCTCTAAAAAATAAAGAAAGTGTAATCATATACTTAAAAAATTATTATTATTATTGGTGATGACATGTGAACATCACCATCACTAAACCAATGCAATCAAAATCAGAACTATTGCCCCTTTTCCTGAACTAGTATAGCTCCTTCACTCGCAACAAAACACTGGCAAAAGGCATGCAATTCCATGCTAGTGTGAAATGATAAGAGAAAAAAATTACAGAGAAACAAATGAATGGTATTATGCTAGGATGATGATAGACATTTGTGGTGATATCGGATGAAAAGGAGAGATATGTTAGTAGGATACACGTCAGGTACCCAGGACTAGCCAAATCAGTTATTTAAGAGTGGCAGACAAGAATTGTTTGGATGTAGGGGCAATAACTATCTAGCGATAGAATGATTAAGAGTACACAATGAAATATGAAAGTCAAATATACAAACAGGGCTAGGCTATCTCCGGACTCAAAGGACGGTTGGGTTCGAACTCGAACATCAGCCATTTTTTAAATAGATGAAGTGGTTTTCTTTTTTCAACTTTCGCAAGTGCCGGGACGGTACTTTTTAATAAGCCACAGCCACTTCGTTCAATCTCCTTGCCCTCTTCAATTCATCTGCATTCATTCCTATCAAGAGGTTGGTGTCAGTAAGGGTATTCTGCCACGAGACCATTGTCACATAGAAAGTCCCCTCAACTCATCCCCGAACCTGAAGAAACGAGAAAAATATTTGATAGAAACACTTAAGTGTGCTGAACAATATTGTTTATTTCTATTCACAACTGTTTACTGTTATCATCCAAATTACACTTTTTATTCAGCACCATTTTTATAACTTAACTACTGTAGATGCAGGGTAGGAAGTTAAGATTTGTGGTCATTAATTCCAGTTCTTGGAATTATTGCTTTTATTTAAGAACTGGTCTTTTTGTGAGGGAATTGTTGGAGAAAGAAATGTAAACAACTCCGTGAAGAATACACACCCAAGTACACGGGGCTGATGACCGAGATGTCCCAAGCCCCTAAATTGAATTAACATCAACAACAATTCACGTGGGCGATAGACAAACGATGATCTAGTGAAACAGATAGCCAACAACGGTTCATGTATTCCAATCACGGAAATGTTGAAGTCAAACTCTTGTTACAGGTATCCCACAATGTTAGCCCCTCAACGACAGGTAATGGAAGCTAGTACTATAGTAGGGTAGGTGATTAAATAGAACTTTTCTAAAGTTAAACATTGTTGGTTATCTGCTTATTGTCTATTCATTGTAAAAGAAAGTAAGCCAATGATTGATTCACACCATTAGCAAGAGTGGAATATGAAACAACAAAGTAACTTATAAACTAGCAAAATATTTACAGGGTCATCGAACAGGTTGCAGCAATTTCAAAACATCATAGCTCAGAAATTATTTGAGATATTAAAACGAGTATTTTTTTGGTTAAATTTACCAACTCAAATCCCGGCCCCGTGGTGTTGGGATAGCGTGCCTGCCGCTCACCTGGAGGCCGTGGGTTCGATTCCCAGCACCGGCTGGGATTTTAAAACTGACGTGAGGGTTGGAACGGGGTGCACTCAGCCCCATGAGGACAATTGAGTAGCTGTCTGACAGTGAGGCAGTGCCCCGATCACGAAAACCAAGGTTAATGGCCGAGGGGACCCGACGCGCTGATCATGCGTCACCCCAATATCTGCAGGCCAAATGGCTGGGCAGCGGTCGCTTGGTCGGCCTAGGCCCTTCATGGGCTGTATAGTGCCAGGGGTTGACTTTGATACCAACTCAAAGAGGTTTCTTTTTTTCATACCTGATAATGTTTCTACGTGCGCTCCCTTGGTTGCTCTGCAAACATCCAGTCGATAGTCGATTTTGGACCAAGTGCGCTGGATCATCTCAGGCGTGATTGTAGCAACAGCAGCGGTGATGCGTTGTCTTAAATGTTGCAGATCTCTGACCGGTTCACTGAATACAATGTTTTTTACGTATCCCCATTAAAAAGAGTCTAGGGATGTCAAGTCAGGGCTTCTATAGAGCATCCAGCGTTTAGAAAAGACTGTGGGTCTTATGGGCTTTTACTTTTAACGGAAACCCCCCTACACTGGTTTTGTTACCTCACCTTTTATCATGAAGGAACTATGAACATGTACATTTTTCGTCATAATAGCTTCCTACAATTATCTGCTAATTGATTACCTTTATTATTGCATACAAGTATCGTTTATATTACGTCTTAGTAATTTAAACATTTTCGAGGTTAGCACGCTGGAAAAAAGAGCCTCGTCCAGTGCTGTATGCTCGCCCAGAGTGGAGCACGTGCTCAGTTCCGCCGGCAACATAAGTTCTGAAGCACTATCCGTCATTGGTTTATTGTTGTGTGTCTGTTTTATTTTCTGTTCGATCGAATCAGGGCTGCTGACAGTTGGGTTCAAACCCACTATCTCCCGAATGCAAGATCACAGCTGCGCGCCCCTAACCACATGGCTAACTCACTACAATATTAAAAATATTAATCTAAACAAAACAACAAGAATACAATTGAAAGAAACGTATAGCCTAACTAATAACAAAAAAGTGATGATCAACAGTATTGCTGACGTAAAAATTGTTAATATCGTCAGCATACAGTACATCCGAGAAGGAAAGAAGGGCTGTGCTCTCGACATCTGTCAATCAGTAATGCGCCATATCACAACGAAATGAATGTCGTTATTGGTTCTATTTGCGTACGGTATCCTTAATACTGGTCCAATCCGTTAACACCTGCAAAACTGCTCCTTCCTGTGCGTGTTCTACTTCAGGTAGCTGCTGGGGTTTGTGTTGTCTCGCTAACTTATGAAAGGACAGTACTCGAAGCGGGTGAACATAACGTATGACGTCAGCGCTACCTCTGCCTAGAGCTAGCAACACTGTCGCCATAAGGCTCCACAGTCTTTTCTAAACGCTGGATGCTCTATAGGAGGCCATTGAATAGGACCGGCATGGTAGCTTCCTGTTGAGCACTCATTCTGCGCATCGGCTGCAGGTCACGGGCGGAGTACAGTCACATCTAAAACTAAAACTCGATGAGTTCCTGATTAGTTTTCAGGTCGAATTATTAATTTATCTCACAACAGGAGATATGATTTCTTGAAATTGCTGCAACCTTCTTCAATGACCCTGTACATAAAAGGGTGTTGAGTAATGAAATACTGGGATCTGTTAAGGAGTTATCATGAACTAACCATTTTAGTAAGAAATTTGGAAGATTAGAATTTTCTTACATATTCGTTCTAAATAAGTGTACCAGTTTTGAAACTACTCTCGTGTCACCACAAATAAATTATTATTATTATTAAAGGAACAGTTTGGAAAAACAAAATACTGCTGCAAACACTATGCTTGAAAGGTTTCAGTTCTATAGTTGGGAGCCATTCAATGGGCCCTAAAATCATGTCTAAATGGATTTTTACTCAAAGAGTTCAATCTTTGTGATGTTAAAAACCTGAAATGTAAATATTTTTGTTTCCATGGTGAAACCTGTGTGTTACGGTTCACTTCATGACATTCTAAGAATATTTCAGAAGGTAAAATTTAAATTTAAAATAAATAAAATGTCACAAATGAATTTAAAACTTGCCATTCAGATCAATAACAAGAAATTCTGTTTGAGGAGAAACATTTTAATTTATGGTGAATGATGTTACCGCATGCTCATTAGTTGATTTAATTGTTTGAAATCATGTTCTCTACATTGTATCAAATAATCCTCAAAATTCTAAAATGCCCTTATTGCATTGAAAAATCAAAATATTGTTCCCAGATAGCTACATTTATTGTTCAGGCTAATCAAGAAATCATTTTGGGATAACAAAAAAATATTTTTTTTCCATTGATCTAAAAACAGCAATTTCAAGCATCTATGAAAAATAACTTTTACTAAACTGTATCCTGGGATAAAAGTTGCAATATTAGAAGCCATTTTTTTCAGTATTGCCCAAGTAATGTATTATTGCAATCGCTTTTCAGTCGGTCAATACGAATGTACCCAGTTAGATTGGGTGGGGAGTAGCAATTAATTTAATCACGTAGTGTCTGAAATAAATACATGAATTAGTTATATACTTAAACACTTCTCACACAAGATCCTGTTCACTTAGACTTATTTTAGGCTCAACGGATATGTATACAAAACTTATGTACAATAGTATTTACAATTAAGTTACAGAAGTTTTAAGTTAAAATTTGTAACAAGTCAGATTTTCTTTAACCAATCATTAACTTCATGTGGATGTTAGTGGAGGAACATCCCGAAATCAGCTAAGTCTATACAAGCACATTATCAACTCAGTCATATTTTAGTGTTTGTCCAAGTGATTAACCTAACTGACCAATTACATAAACTCATTACTTACATTGAAAGTTTGAATAGTAACGGTTACTAACAAATAGTTTCAAATGCAAACACTTCAAAAGATCACTACCAATTCAAAGGGTTTTCATACTTGTACACATAAAATAACTAACAACAAAAAAATGCAACACTTACAGAAGTGTAATAGATTAATGGAATAAAAAGTAATTAGTCTGACTCGTTACAAAGTTTAACTAAAAACTTCTGTAACTTACAAGGGGAGGATACGATGCATGGGTCACCGATTCAAACCATCTTTAGTACACTTGTAGGGCATGACCAGGCGTATACCAGGTGCAAGTAGTAAGGTGCGCTTCTCAGCCGATCCCGAGAAATTAATTATAAATTATTCGTAATTCAACGTTCATGTGCGCTGTATGTTAACATGAAGCCAAGGAGAGTGTGGTGCAGCGGTAAGAGCCCTGCTTCGTAAGCGTGGGATCACTGGATCGAATCCCACCGGTGAGCCTTTCTTTTTTTTTTAAACATAGGCAAATCGTACAACTGTAGGTGTCGTGAATAATGTTCATTTTGCAGTCAATTGTAAAAACATGTTTTGTGAGTGGGAAAAGGGATTCTGAAATCATCGTATGGGGGTGAACGTTTGTGACATTACATAATGTACAGTCGGGGCATTGCAAATACATTGGTATTATACATGGTCAGGTGTATTCTATTATATGCATACATTTATACATTGAAGGCCCAGTCTGTTCCGTTCATTGCACGTCAGTGAACCATCAGACCACCCCGTACCCCGCAAGTAGTGTCTCATGCTATGGGTATTGGTTGGAAAGTGTTCGGACCTGGCGAGGTCACCTGCACACAAACAAATGATAACGGTGGGCAGTTGTACTAACAGCAAATACTGTGAATAAAGGAATTCTTTCATCAATCTCCTGTATGATTTATTCCGACTCTCTTTCCCCGCTCACAAAACACGTTATTACAATTGACTGCAAAATGAATGACACCTACAGTTGAACAAATTGCCTATGTTTAAAAAAAAAAAAAAAGGCTCACCGGCGGGATTCGATCCAGTGATCCCGTGCTTACAAAGCATAGCTCTTACCGCTGCACCACGCGCTCCGTGGCTTAATGTTAATGTACAGCGCACATATAAACGCCGTACAGCAATTACGAATAATTAATAATTAATTTCTCGGAATCGGCTGAGAAGCGCAACTAACTACTTGCACCTGGTATACGCCTGGTCATGCTCTACTCGTGTACTAAAGATGGTTCGAATCGGTGACCCATGCATCGTATCCGCCCCTTGTTAGTTGTAAATACTATTGTACATAAGTGTTATATATGTATCCATTGAATTAAGCCTAATTGAACAGGATCTGATGATCTTTGTTTGATGAACAAAACTAGTCATCCAATTAAACCCTCCCATTCTTCGGTGGCATAGTTGGTAGCATGCTGAACTGCTGTGCCCAAATCGTGGTTTAAACCCAGCCGAAGTCGTCAGATTTTTTAAGAGCGTTAAAATCCTTCAGTATGCATTCCTTCGGAGGGGAAGTAAAGCCGGCGATCCCACGTCATAGATTTATGGCATGTAAAAGATCCTTCCACTAACTGAACTTGTGTGAAGCTAAATTTCTAGGTTCGATTTCGTAGTAACGCTCGATCAAAGTTCCAACATTCACCACTAGGTGTCGGTGACATCTGGTAACAAAAGTTGGAACAATTTGGAATTGAACTGAACTTGTAGCTCACCCCATGGGTGTCCGCTTGAAGCAGCTACAGCCTCTGGCGAGCCAAACATGTCCTCGGACACACCCGGTACTAAAAGCCATATGCTAAATAAATAAATAACTTTCCCATTTGTGTAAGATGTGTTTCATTGAGAGTATAAATAATTCATGTATTTATTTCAGACACTAGGTAATTAAAATAATTGTTATTTGTGCCCAACCTAATTGGATACTAACTGAAAAGCAATTCTATTAATGGGATAAATGTACCAAGAAAAATTGGTGTAAGGTCGTAAAGGAGTACTTACAATTTATTTTGAAACTGGTGAAAGTGAACTCAGCATTAATCTACAAACCTATAAACTTACAGGCAGGAAAGAAAATGTAGTGCATACAAAGAAGTTTAATGCTAGTAAGGTTCTACAGGTCTATCTGCGGAAGAATTCCATTAAGGAAATAGAGGAGTGCACAAAACTATGAACTAGCTTCTTACATGCCATGCATTGAATAATGAAAATGGAACCTTACCAAGGTAAATTGAAAATTACATCCTACAAGATTTTTAGCACAGACATGCAATACAGCCTTGGTACAACTCGGTTTCAAGGACAGCAGTCAAGTCTACTGTTTACTGAAATATATCACTATCACTCCTTTTTCTCCAAATTTAAGATGCTTATTTAAACACCATGCAACTTTCTTTCTTTATCTGGCACTACAGCCCGGTGTGAGCTTTGGCCTCGCCAACCACAGATTTCCATCGATCTCGATCTTGGACAGCTGTTATCCAGGGCCGTACGTTCATTGTTTGCAAGTCCACCTCCACTTCATCTTTCCATCAATTCCTTGGCTTTATATATAATCTTTGGTGTTTTTTTTTGTCTTCCAACCTTCCAATGTGGCCCAGCCATCGTAGTCTTTGTGACTTTATATATCGAACAATGTCTTTGCTTTTGAGGATTTCATGTATTTCCCTATTAGTTCGTATCCTCCATTCGCCTCTATCCAATACAGCACCATAAATTCTCCATATTATTTTCCTCTCAAACACCCTAAGTTTATTGCAATCCTGAACCAACATATTCCATGTTTCTGAGCCATAAGTTAACACTGGTCTGATCAAGGTCTTGTAAATTTTGAGTTTTGTTTTATGCGACAACAATTGCGACTTAATGAGTTTCAGATTGGCAAAATAGGCTCTGTTTCCATTAATAATCCTTCTATTTATTTCTTCACTCACTTTGTTTTTATTATTAACTAGAACACCCAAATACTCATAATTTACAACATTTTCAAATGTGCAGGAGTCTATTATTAAATTATCACAGTTTCTTCTTCTTTCAACAGATGTTAGGTGCATGTACTTTGTTTTGGTCACGTTCACATTTAGACCCATTTTTTCCCCTTTCTTCTTCATCTCTTCAAACATCTCCTTTAAGTAGTCTTACTTCACTCAAATTCAGTCTGACTTACAAAAATTCAAATGTTAATGAAAGGAACTATAATAGTTAATGCTATATGAGTTATTCAGTAGTCAGGTATTTAAAAGAATTGTCATAATGGTGGTAGAGAAACCTGAGAGGGTTTGATCATATTCTGCAAATTGTTATGGACTAAGGTGATAAAAATAATATGTAGGGGATAAGCTTATGAAAGCAGTTGTCAATGGAATCTGTAGCACTATGTGAATGTCAGACAATTCATATCCAGTATATACAAATTTTCGAACTTGAGTCGTAACACCGATATTGTTGTTGTTTGAGTCTTCAGTCTTTTGACTGGTTTGATGCAGCTCTCCATGCCTCCCTGTCCTGAGCTAATCGTTTCATCTCTACATAGCTCCGACACCCTACATCCGAGGCAATCTGTTTAACATATTCTAACCTTGGTCTACCTCTACAGTTTATGTCCTCGACCCTTCCTTCCATAACTAAGCTTGCTATTCCAGGGTGTCTTAGTATGTGTCCTACCAACCTATCTCTTCTCTTCAATAACAGTCGCCAGAAACATCTCTCCTCTCCCACTCGTCTTAATACCTCTTTGTTTGTAACCCTATCTACCCATCTGATCTTCATCATTCTCCTGTAACACCACATTTCTAATGCTTCAATTCACCGATATTATGTACAGTATTATCTATACCAAGAGAATCAAGAAAGGATGCAGAACACTACAACGCATTCCATATTAGGATAAATGCTTGCAGATTTCACTTTCATCAACAGTAAAAGTAGTATGTGCAAAGTAGTTTATCTTTGAATGTACATAGTATAAAATTTAGTCTTTCGATTTTGTCTGTCTGTATTTCGAGAATTACTGGACAGGTTTGGATGCGGTTTTCACCATTCTATAAAGCATTTTTCGAGAAAGGTTCATGTGTGTAGAAACGTTCATCTATTGCCAAAGGAAGCCAAGAGAAACTATTTGAGTAAGCAAGTTGAAAAAACTACCTTTTCAGCTTACGTTGTCGAGAAGGAATCCAATAATAGGTTGCAGTACATCAGACTCTAAAAGGAGCATAACTACTCTCGTGGGAAGCTGGGACGGTATCTAACTTCATTATAAAAGTACAAGAAGACTATGGGAGCGAGGAAGGTTTCTTAAAAAGAAAGAATAAAAAACATGCAAATAAAGATCTGTGTCCTATCACCAAATGAATGAACATGCAATACAACAGCTCAGTGTGGTAAGGTGCTAACTATGGTGACTTTTAACCATGGGCAAAGAGAAAATTCTGCCCTTGATATCCTGGAAATGGTTTTACATTTCCAAGAAATGGTAGGAATGTTACCCTTCTCAATTCTTCCCAATCTTAGCCCCTATGAATTACAAATACATACATCAGTAGAAACACCACCAGTTTTTTTATGAACAGCATGGAAGCTGTCTATATCAGAAACAACAGCCATCAAATTAAACAACTGGCATCAGTTGTACTCCTCTCTCTCCTAATGAATTGCTTTAAAAAAATCTAGTTCTTCATGAATGTTTTCTGCTTTTCAAGTGTAGGTCTACTTATGAAAGTTTGTTGTATCATTCCTGTCTTCTTCCACATGTTATTAACATTTTTATACAAACTATGCTTTCCTTAATCTCCATGTTACATAAAATATCTTAAAGGCACTTTTTTTGTGTGGCTTGAACTATATTCCATTGATGTTTTGCTCTACAACATGTGGTAAATCATTGCCAATGGTCAAATGAGATTTGCAATGTCCAGTTACCACACACTGGTGTCGTACCTGAGAGGCACTATAGGCAGCACGTGAATGAAAGCTGTCAACTGTAGGCCAGTCAGGTGAAAGTTGTGTGGGGGAGAGCTGAAGCATATTTATTTATTTATTTATAAGAAATACAATGAAAAGAGGCTTTATGATGGGAACCATCCTCTTTGTTAAAAATTGTGCAAGTTTTGTATTTCAAGTGAGTCTGTGGAGACGATATGATTCACACAGGATCATTTCTATACCAGCGGCTTCGATGGCGTAGTTGGTAGCATGCTGAACTGCTGTGCCCAAGATAGCGTGTTCAAACCCGGCCGAAGCCGTTGGATTTTTTAAGAACGTTAAAGTCGTTCAGTATGCCTTCCTTCAGAGGGGAGGTAAAGCAGGTGGTCCCATGTCATAGATTTATGGCATGTAAAAGATCCTTCCACAGACTAAACTTGTGTGAAGCTAAATTTCTAGGTTAGATTTCGTTGGAACGCTCTATTAAAGGTGCAACGTTCACCGCTAGGTATCATTAACATCTGGTAGCGAAAGTTGGAACTACTTGAAATTGAACGGAACTTGTAGCTCATCCTTTGGGTGTCCGCTTGAAGCAGCTACAGCCTCTGGTGAGCCGAACATGTCCTTGGACACTCCCGGCACTAAAAGCCATATGATAGATAGAGATATCTGTACCATTAAAACTGATGCTATGTGTTATAGCCCCTTGTGCTTCTCATGATATTCATTTGAAAAATCAACCCCTTCCCAAATAGCCTAGGTTGCCACTAGAACAAAGTTTAGATACAACAAAGGAATCATCATCATTTCCTGTTTTCCACCTGATCCTGGGTGAGTGTGAATATGGTTCCTCTCCACTTTCTTCTGTCTCTCCACCATTCATTATCCAACACTGTGTTTCAGTTCAGGTTTCGTTATGTAATACTCCTTTTCACCAAGCCCACCCATCGTAGTCTTAGTCTTTCTCGTCATGTCTTTCCAGAGCTTGTTCCGCCATTCTTTCTCCACTCATATGTTTGATATGCCTAACCATTTCAGTCTGTTTTGTTCTAACTTTCCATTTAGCTTTTGAACTTTCAGTTCTTCTTGTATGTCTTCATTTCTGAACAAAGGAATGAAAATGAATGACCGGGTCAGGAATGGAATGAATGAAGCCCCCCATCTAGCGGCGAGGATATGAACTGTGCCGGCTGCCGAGGCCTGACGCACTCCTCTGGGGTAATGATTAAATGAATGACAGATGAAATGAAATGAGAGTGGAGAGTGTTGCTGGAATGAAATTTTGACAGGGAAAACCGGAGTACCCGGAGAAAAACCTGTCTGCCTCCGTTTTGTCCAGCACAGATCTCACATGGAGTGACCGGGATTTGAACCACGGATCCAGCGGTGAGAGGCCGGCGTGCTGCCGCCTAAGCCACGGAGGCTCTGAACAAAGGAACATTAAACCTAAATATCAAGATCCAAAAGCACCTCTGCTGAATTCTTCTAGATCAAAGCATAATTTAAGTAAATCAGCAGAATAAAGACGTTGCTGTGAATAAAGAAAAAAATATAACATACAGAAGGCAATCAAGTAGTCTGTTGTGCCTATATGCTAGGGCTGTACATATTCAAACATCAAATTATTCAAATAATCTTGAATACTAATATTTGATTCGATCATATGAATAGTTCAACTATTTGCACATTCGAATTTCCAACCTATTTCAATTTTGAAATATTTTCATTAGTGAAATAACCTAACTATTCAGTCAATAATCGAATGAATCGACTGACAAGCCGAATCATTCAAATGTTCGAATAATTATAATAAACATAGAAACAAAGAAAGCAGAGGCGGCTTCGGTGGCGTAGTCGGTAGCATGCTGAGTTTTTGCCCAAGATCGCGGGTTCAAATCCGGCCGAAGTCGTCGGATTTTTTAAGAGCGTTAAAAATCCCTCAGTATGCCTTCCTTTGGAGGGGAAGTAAAGCCGGCGGTCCCATGTCATAGATTTATGGCATGTTAAAGAACCTTCCACTAATTACACCTGTGTGAAGCTAAATTGTATAGGTTAAGAATGTAAACAACGCTCTTAGGTTGCTACGTTCGTTGCCAAGAGCCGACTGCGGTGGCGTCTGGTAGCTAAGTTCTGAATTAGTAGTCTTTGATGGTGGTGTTTGGCGGCAAAAGTAGGAACTATTTGAAAAATTCAAAAGTCTGCAGTCCTTACTTGAATTAAAAAATAGATAACACACACTAATACAGTCATCACAATTAACACCGGTTATCAGACAGATTCTACACACACCCAAAGTACATGGGGCTACATGACCACGTTGTCGCAGCCCCTAAACTTAAGAACCAACCAACCAAAGAAAGCAGAAAGAAAGAGATAAGTGATACTAGTTGAGAATGATAATTGTTTACAAAGATCTATCAGGCTGAACAGGGAAGGGGTTAATCCCCATCCGACCTCTTGGAGTCGGGGCATTCTAACAACTCGTCCACTGGGCATATTTCTTTACATAAATTGTTGTAATTTTCGGGTACTTATCATCTTTGAATAATTCAAATATTTGAACTGTTCGAACTACCGAAGTATTCGGACACCTGCATTCTTCGAACATTCGAATATTTGAAGTAGTCGAATTAATCAAATATTCGAATGACACTGTATGTACAGTCCAACTACAGGGGAGGGCCTTTCACTCAAAGTGGGGCCGGCCGCACGGTGCGTGGAAGGTCGGACGAGCACATGACAACTCACTGAGCTTGGGGTCGAGAGAGCCCCGTACAAATCGCATGTAAATAACAAGCACACATAATAACACATAATCAAAGTTAAATCATTGACACAGAAGATGTTGGAAAATGTCTTTCACCTGCATCTACAAATTTCTGGCATCTTCTAAGGAAATTTTCATTCACACACATTAGTTCATCTACCGAGACAGCTTTCATTTTTCTTGTGATATTTAGTTTGAGTTCATCTAGTGTGTTGTTGCATAAACCTTTTTTTTTCAATTGTCCACATAAATAAAAATTGAAGCAATAGGCTTTAACACTCGGAAATACTAGGTGTACGTTGTAAAATTTTGAAACACAATAATAATTAAACAACAACCACGTACACACGTTATTAACTTAATATAGGCTTATAAACGAAATAACAAAGTCAACTTTACTCGTCAAATCCTGCGTCGCAACTGTCTCAGCTCTGTGTTGCAATGTGCTCGTCTGACCTTTGGCTGGACCTTCTACCTGCAGTGCTGTGTCAACAGTGCAACCGGCCCCACTTTGAGTGAAAGACCCTGTCTATGCTGAGATTTGTATATAGATGACTTTTGAGTCCAAGATTTGTGTCTAGTAGCTTAACTTTTTCCTTAAGTTAATAAAAAGTTAGCTTCCCTGCTACCACCTTAAAACCAACGCTTCAATTTCTTTTGAATAGTACTTCCCCTGGAAGAAGTCGATTGTCAATGTGTAGAGGGTTTTCTTTGCAATGTCTGCCAGGCTGTTTAAACTGATGCTTCAGTCCGATCATGGAATCGATTACATAACCTTTCCTGCTGCTATCTTGAAATTCTTCAATTCATCAATTCTTCTGGTGTTATCATTTGTTGCCATGCCATACACCTTGGCACAACAGTGCAACCCTTCCTTCAAAGCTCTTCAGCAATATTATTATATGGTGGCATGAGTTAGCAACATTTGTGATACAGGCTTTCTTAATACCTGTTTGAAATATTTCTGAGGAAACATTTGTAGTCATTGTCATAGCCACACATAGCACAATCCAGACCGAGTAGGTTGCAGTCATAAAATCTACATGAAATGTATGAATAAAAGCAGACAAAGGAGACAGCTGTCCTTGATATTTCATCCTTAAAAACAACAACCACAATCATACAAAGCAGAAACTAAAGATAAAACTATTCAATAATTCAAAATATTGACCTTAAGTTTGAACAACATTTAGCATTAACAAGGTATAGCTGTTTTGCTCCCAATATTCATGGACTACAATATTTTCAACCCGTTACACATTTATCAAGGTACTTACTTTACAAAGCTGTATTAATTTACCAACAAACTACTGTGCATCTATTCAGAAAATCTGGGAAGATTGTCAGATCTATAGTACGAAAAATTTTACTTTTCCAAACAACATGTTGTAGGCAGCAAATAAACAAAAACAATATGGAAGGCAAATCTCCAGAGCTTTAATATCTTGGTGATATTACTCAATACACAACATGTGGATCTAACTAAAAGTTCTGAGATCATGCAGAAATGAGTGTCATTATTCAACTTAGGTATTACTTGTAATGAGAATTCATGATTGGAATGAAGATGTTGGCTCAGAAATTATCTACAATGACAAGCTTCCGTTTCATGGACTCAGCTTCCAAGATCAATGCTCCCAAAGATCCAAAAAGCAATGCCTTGATCAGCAACAGAACTGGAATATTGTTTTCAGAATGGACAGCAATAAAAATTGAAATTGATATTGAAAAACACAATATCATACCTGCCAACCTCGCAAACTGAAAAATCAGGAGTTTTTGAAAACTATCGATGTCTAATCATATTTCTTCGCCATAGCCATTACTGAGGAACCGACAAAATCGCTCAAATCAAAAAATCCTACCGGCATATTAATGCCAACATCTAAGTTATATAGCCTACAAATAAGATCACGTGTAAAACAGATACGGTACAATATTCCGCAGCCTACAACTACCTCTCATCCACAGGCTATTATGAAAACTTCTAGGAATACACGCTGAGTTAACCATCGACTATTTCAAACGAAGAGATATTCAAATCCAACTAAGCAGGACGCGTAGTTATGGAGAATAAGGGCATCTATAATTATTGATACGAAGCGAAACTGCGGCATCGAAACACACTCAAAACACGTAAACTCGACCTGTTCGATGAATGACTGAAGTTTTGTCATCTTGCACTTTTAGTCCGAAATTACGTGCGAGATCTTTGAAAAATCAGCAGATTTAATACGTTAAGCGGGAGGGCGGGAGAAATGATGTAAAATTGGGAGTCTCCTGCCTAAATCGGGACAGTTGGCAGGTATGCAATATATTGTGTTGACCACCTGAAAAATTGCTATATTAACTGTCAATAAAGCAAAACCGAAAAATGGCTTTGAAGTTATCCACACAGCAATGAAAATGTCTTGCAACACTGCCGCAGAGAGATTTGTTCAAAGAGAACAATCGTCGTATCCCAGGATGTGAGGAAATAGAGGATGCGCTAGGATATTGTTTCAAAGGGGAACTAGTGAGGAACATTCAGTAGCACATGATTTGGTCAAACATTGCATCTGCATTTCAGAAAGCAAAATTAGAAGTGCATAAAGAAATACATTTCATGGCGTAAGACAAAAGTAACGGATGTACAGATGTCATAGTAACTAATAGGCCAGCAAAGAAAGACATCATTTAGGACTCAACAATTCGCTTTGAGAATAATGTTCAGTAGGTGTGGTTGTTGAGAAGCAGGATCTTTGTATTCCTCACTTAAGTGAGAGATATACTGTAACACAGTTGATTATGTGACACATGGGAGGTACGAGGCCTTCTCCTTGGTGCTTGTGGGACTTCATTTAAGTGGACAAAAGCTAACTGTAATGTCTGGGAATGACGGATCAAAATTACCGCACCAAGAAATCATAACGGGAATTTGAAATGATTCTGTACATATTCTAAATAACCACTTATACAATAATAGTTTCTGATATACATTGTTTTTATTTAATTTGAGGAGCTTGGACATCGTGATAGTGTGTGAGGAATTTTTGTCTGATAACCTGCATTACTGTGATGGCTGTATTAGTGTGTTTATGGAAAAGAGGCGGCCGTGGTCTTAAGTCAGGAACCATCCTGGTATTCACCTAGAGGTAAGTGGAAAACCACTTCCAGGATGGCTAAGGTGGGAATCAAACCCATCTTTTCTCGGTTTTGCCCCACAAGGCTGAGCATGTCCCATTCCAGCCCTCAGACCACAATTACATTTCTTGGCAGAGCCGAGAATCAAACCTGAACTTCCGGTGCAACATCCAAGAATGCTAGCTGCTACACAAAGAGGTGGTCTCTAATACACACGTTGAATGTTATCTTGGACCTCAATATTGACGTTATATATAAGGCAGGACACATTCTTTATTTTTGGAATAAAGTGAAGTACCGGTAGCTTTGTTTTAAAACAGGTGAATTAATCACAGTTTTATAAAGAATATATCATGTCTTCAGCTGAAGACAGGGATAACACAACAAATGAATGTCTGCCCAAGAGCACACAGATATCTCCACTTGGTGGAAATAAATTTTGGCTTCAATTCTCAACTGATGTGAGAAGAAGAGATCTCAATTTTATTTCCTATATTTGTAGATAAATTATTTCATTCAATGAGAATACATTAAATGGAGGTCACAAATAATTGGCAATTCTCCTCTTAAGATAACATAAATCATTTTGAAACTGAAATAAAAAATATGCACACATCAAAGGCATGAAGTTAATACTGTAAACATTAATTAGGAAAACTTCAGAAATGTGTACCTGACAGATGAGCCTAGATCAACCTAAATGTTATGACTAGATGCTTGTTAAAACTGTTGAGAATTTTTATATCAAAGGAAATGGTTGTGATACTTAGGATTGGATTTCACTCAGAGACAGAGAATTTATCTTATCCTTATATCATAACTTGCTGCTGCCCAGTTCCTTTCAGCAGTTTCTTTTTCTTCATTCCCCTCAGTTACTGGGGTAATGACATTGAACTCTTTTCTACCAATTCAGGCTGTTTCAATTGGACTTCATATGTCAACACAAAAGAAATATAAAAATAATTACAAAATGTTACTGACAATACAACATTAATTGTCTGTATGAAGAAATTACTTATTTGAATTGATACAATTTAGATTTAAAGTTCAATTTCGAAAGTAGTGGAAGCCTTAGTCTACAAGAATAAGAAACCATTTTCAAACTTATTTTTTGTTCCACATATGATGTCTGGTACCATTCCTTTTTTCTCACAACCTGTCACTAGCTATAAATTTACAGACATCTTGTACCAGAGCGCGATTGTTCTCTGTTAAATAACCAAAAGAAAATTGGAAAGAAAACTGAAAGAAAAATTGTTACATAATTTTTTCTATATAAATGTATAAATAAACATTGATGAAATTTAGTGTAGAAAAATTTAAAAAAACTACGTAAGATGCAATTTCATACAAGCATATTATTATATGATATAAAATAATTCTCCTGTTCTTCCATTGCGGATTGATACAAATGCTCTACTTGTGTGCTGGCATGCCGATATCTCCACTTGGTGAACATAATGTGTCTCTGTTTTCTTTCAGTGAATATGACACAAGCCAATTAGACCTAGATATGATAGATGAGGTGTCCAACTTGTGACAGAGAATGCAGACACATGGAAATAAATTTTGGCTTCAATTCTCATGCAGCAGTGTTCAAACCGTACACAATTATGCTGCGAGTATATAGACAATAATGTTTAAATTCAATGAGAATAACAAGGAACTTCTTTTTGTATTCTTGTTAACTACTTCAAATTAACTTCAATGTGGCCCAACACAAACTAAATTTTTATTATAATATTCCATCTTAGGAATTTATGGACAAATTATTTGTCAACAAACGAACTAAAATATCAGCTTTAAAAACCATTCAGAAACAAATCAAACAAGAATCTGCTCTAGGTTCTTTTAGAATTCTCTGGGTGGAAATGTCAGCATGCCATTCATTTTGGACGGTAACATATCTGGTTGGGGTGCTCTTAATGATTTTTTTTTGTCTTTTATGGCTAGTGTCTAAGTGATCAAAAATGCATGCGTGAAAGAAGTTAATTGTGTATTTCATTTTTCCAAAAGTAGATTTACACATTGCATATAACCAATTTTGTGACTCCCATATATTACTAAAGGTATTATGCAGAAAGCCATTCATTTGTTGACTGCCTAATGCTGATGTTATTATATCTTAAAAAGAAATAAGGCATGTACATTATATGTACCATACTTTATCAGACTCCTGATAAAAGAAGAAAAAAATTGTATAATTTGAATATAAAAGATTTTGTTAAATTATTTTTGTTGAAGAAATGTTTTCTATTGTACTGTTAAATGAAATATTCTTGAAGAAAACAATTATGAAATGTACAGCAACTATGATCTCAGTGGATGCAGAATTGAATTCAATAATAATAACAATGTACTAACTATATCTTAATGTTTCATTGCACTATACTATATAAATGTGGATATATTATAAAATAAGTGGGGATTTATTATACCTATATATATTATATAGCCCTACATCAAAAATTATTACAAATTCATATACAGTACAGTATTCACAATTCTAAGGCAAATTTGTGATGGTTCAGATTATATCCCTTACAGAAATATATCAAAACGTCATTTGTAAAAATGAAAAAAAGAGAAAAAATATTAAGAATGATTTCAAGATCATAATATTAAGGTTTTATTTAACAACAACAAAAGTAATGCCATACTGGTAATTTCAATGAAATGAAATAATTTTTCCATATAATGGCTCCAAATGGACCGAACTGTATTAACACTGGACATTATCTGATATGAGTTAATACAGTGTCACTTGAGTTTGAAATAGTAGTAGTTCATTCTGTTTGTACGTGAATTCTCCACTCAATACATTATTTCAACAGTACTTTGTGATATGACACAAAGCACTCATTAACTTTGAGCCAATTGATATTTTAAAAAAATCTTTCCATTATTATTTGTGACTTTGCATCCAAATATATTTAAAAGCACAAAGGCATTTCACTTTTATGCACTGCTAACTGTAGCATAAACATACTTATTTACCCTGGCCCCCCCCCCCCCTCTCACTTTTCTTAATTAAAAATGGTTCTTAAGTATTTAAAAAATGAAAAAAAGTGTATGGTTGGAAGAAAGATTAGCTCTTTTGTAAGAAAAGCTTCCAAATGCTGAGTTTTATTGATGAAATCCCAGTTCAATTTTATTTCTACTCAACCTGTTTGAAATACCACATTTTTTTATTTTGGTATGAAAGAATGTAAAATTGCATGTGTTTCAAAATAAAAGAGATTCAATTACTTACTATTTATATGATTTATACTGATATCAGCCACTATATTAGTGGAGATCCTTTATTATTCATTTCATATGTGCTAGACTGGTAAAAGAACAGCACATAAACATACATATCCAAATCCCGTTTCAGCTATTGCCAGGTCTGGGTGTTGACGAGGCCTCTCCATCTTATTCTATCTTCCCACCACTTGATGCCAGATAACTCCTCTTCTCTCAATATAGACTCTCACTCCTGTACTCCAACGCATTCTTGGATGCCCTCGAGGTCTTCTTCCATCAATCTTAAATTCTTCCATTATTTTTGGTAACCGTTGCCCGCTCATCCTCTTAACATGTACATACCAGCGTAGTCCCTTTTTCTCTACCCTCTCTCTCATACTTTCCTGATTTATACACACTATCAGACATTGTGTAAAAAAATGAAGAACCATATGAAATATTGTCATTTAGACTTTCACGGCCCGTGTTACTATTCATAATGTTGAATTTTGGGCTTATGCCGTGTTTTATTATATTAATATTCGACGCGTTTCGAAAGAAACCATGTCTTTCTTCGTCAGGAGATTATTTCTGACGAAGAAAGACATGGTTTCTTTCGAAACGTGTCGAATATTAATATAATAAAACACGGCATAAGCCCAAAATTCAACATTATGAATAGTAACCATATGAAAGTTTGGAAGAAAAGTCTCTATTCTGAGATCTCCAACAAATACTAGCCAGAGGTGCTAACACTATTTGGATAGTATTTAAATAATGAGAAAGTAGGAAAAAATTGAGAGGTTACAACAGCAATCACCTTCAGCTTTGCAGACTACACAACAAAGGAGAGATAAAGATAAAGAGTCTATTCCAAAGTCAATGGTTGAAGAATGAAGAGACCTGTCCTCAGGTTCCACACTTTGTGTATTTGTAAGCTATGAGATCCTGAGGCAGTGGTATCATGAGAGGGGTTTGACAGCAGAAACTGTGCCTGTGGTCAGTGGGTTAGTTATACTTGGGGGCTTCATTACTTCCGACTCGACATTTTAAGTGTTACGCTAGAACTATCCAGTGATTAGTAGGGCTCGAATTTTTAGGTGTTAAAAATCGGGAAAATATTTATTTTTTATGTATTAAAAATACCTGAAATATGTGACAAAAAAAGTAAAAATATTTCATTAGAATTGAATTTATTAATGTGAATTGTTTATACAATATGCAGTACTCACGAATGCTATGTCTCACTGACTGCTGAAGCACTATAATACACAACGAGATACATCTTCAGGTTGTCCATCACAAATAACCGAAGATTATCATGAAACACTTATTCTGAAGGCGCGAAACTGCGGCAATATGTTTCTTGCCCTTGAGGGCTTGTGTAACTTGAGATCGTTGTTCAGCCTCGATTGCTTTCCCACATGGTTGGCAGAACAGAACTCCCCATCAGAACTAAAATTATCTTTAAATTCTGCAACAGATGATAATTTGTAGTTGTTTTTACTTCAGGCATCCAAGAACTGCCTTACACTTCACAGTGCCAGAAATGAACCTCACGTGAGTGACACTGGTTCCAGGTAGCTGGCGGAGGGGGACGTCTAGCACGTGGTGCAATATGGCTATGGATAAGGAAATCCCTGGCTTCCACAGTGAGTGGCACGGGGCAACAAGTTAAGAATAACACAGCTGCAAGCTGACATACGCTCTGCGTGAAGATTAGATAGCTCACAGGTTCTTCCCCGTTAAAGAAACACAGAACAAAAATGCAACAAACTGAAAGATCTAGCATACTGATTTTTAAAAAATGTTAATATTATGTCTTTTTATGTGCTAATAAGTGAAAATCAGGAATTTATGTATTTATAGAAAAAATGCTTAAAATATGTATTTACATAATAAAAATAGTTATTTACCTAAAAATCCGAGCCCTAGTGATCAGAAGTGAAATCACTCTAACCAGCATCACATCGATATCGATATAGCAACATCGAGAACAAAACTCGACTAGTCATGATACTTGAATTCAGTAGAGTTTATTTTGTTCCGCCCTATTCAATACAATTCAAACATTTTGTTTATGGAAAACTAAGATACATGTTTTGGGAACGTATGGTCCCTTCTTCAGTCCTCATGGTGACTTAAATTAACATTTGACATCATACAAGAAATCGATATAATTCTGGATAGAGTAACAATTAAAATTCTAAAACTAATAATCCTATCAAAGAATACGCTGTGTTATATGTCTATGTGTAAAAGATAATTATTGTATTAAAAACATATGTAGGTTATTATACTAAAAACAACATTGATACTTGTGGCTTTGTGTAGCCTAGTTATATACATAGTGCACTGTGAATTTAAAAATAGAGGACATATTAAAACATGATTAAAATGATTCAGACAGTTCTATATTACAGACTTTTGGTTTGGTACTGCGATGCGTCCGTTCATTGTGCAAAATGTAATAGTCCGAAACTGTGAATTCTTCTCTGGAATGGTGTTTTCCAATATACGCTGGCCCATTTTATAATTGGTGAATGGCGTGGATGCTGTTCGCAGTCCCAAACCAAAAGTCTGTAATATAGAACTGTCTGAATCATTTTAATCATGTTTTAATATGTCCTCTATTTTTAAATTCACAGTGCACTATGTATATAACTAGGCTACACAAAGCCACAAGTATCAATGTTGTTTTTAGTATAATAACCTACATATGTTTTTAATACAATAATTATCTTTTACACATAGGCATATAACACAGCGTATTCTTTGATAGGATTATTAGTTTTAGAATTTTAATTGTTACTCTATCCAGAATTATATCGATTTCTTGTATGATGTCAAATGTTAATTTAAGTCACCATGAGGACTGAAGAAGGGACCATACGTTCCCGAAACATGTATCTTAGTTTTCCATAAACAAAGTGTTTGAATTGTATTGAATAGGGAGGAACAAAATAAACTCTACTGAATTCAATTTGCGTCAATACGGGCCAATATGAGCGATATGACGTAGTCATGATACAGTATTATTGTGTTGGTAGCCATTTTTCAGTGAGGAGATATAGGAAAATAGCAGACCCCGCAAGGGATTAATGCTAGGAAGGAGGAGAAGAAGAAGAAGAGCCATTTTTCAGTGTTGCCTTATTAATCAAAATTTAATATTTTTCAGTCAGTTAACATGATTGTACCCAATTGTAATGGGTACTTCCCTAATCCTGAAAAAAATGTACACGAGTTTACCATTAAATTTCGATGACACAGAATATCGATATGAATGGCTGCCTGCTATTGGCTAGCTACAGTGATTTCACCACTGACCGCCAGGTAGCACTTAACTGTCAAGTCAAAAGTAATGATGCCCCAACTATATATGGTGGAGGTGTGAACCCAAAATTGCAACCATTAATATTAATGTGTTGATCACCTTTATAGTACAGTTAGAAATGTAAGCAAAAAGGGGTTGCATTATGCAATGCAAGTCTCATGTGCTAGCGGCTCATGATGCTACTGTCCTGAGGGTATACTCTGCTTAGTAATATCTACAACACATCTCAATGTGCTTCCATCTCATTCTAACCATGCAATGAGGATTACATTTTTTACATTTCTTTCTCCACTAATTCCCACACAAAAATACCAGTTCTTAAATAAAAACAATAATTCTAAGAACTGGAATTTATGACCACAATAATGATGACCAATGAAGGCATTGCAAATGTAAATGTAAATGAAAATTGAGAGTAAAAATGTCTGACCCATGCAGGATTTGAAAACATGACCTCCGGCTTACTACACCGAGGGAAGTAAGCTAATGATAACTGAGCAAATAGAGAACACTTAAATTCTCCACTGGCAAGGATACATCTGTGACGCTGGCCTCTGCTAGCCTATCATTCTATGAATGTTGCCTGCTGTGGGCTGCCTATAGGCAGGAAACTTAGATGATGATGATAATTGTTGTTTTAAGGGGCCTAACATCGAAGTTATCGGCCCCTGATGAAATGAAATGTGGTGTGAAATGAAAGGATGAAGATAAAAACAGCTCACTGCTATGGATGAAACGAAAATGGTTTAGATAAAATAGACAGTGAGCCCCAGCAATTATGCCTTATGTAGCAGGAAAAATACTTAGAAAAAGGAACTCAGATTGAAACTACTCACAAAATGGAGAGCGGTAATACGTACATAAGGGAATTTCGAACGAAAATACTCACAAAAGGAATAGATTGAAAAATATGCACTCAATGTAGGTTAAGTCCAAAATACGTACAAAATGCAAGTGAATTCAAAATACTTACAAAATGCAGATGAGATTGAAAATATGCACAAAATGTAATTTAGATTGAAAATACCCACGAAATGCAATTGAGAATTAACTACTTGAACAGAGCAGGGTAGGTTGGAAATACAAAATGCAATTGAAATTGCTTACAAAATGTATGGTAGATTCAAACTTCTCATTTGGATGGACAATACATACAAAATGCAATTTAGATTGAAAAAACTTACAAAAATGTAATTTAGATTCAAAATACCCACAAAATTGCAATTGAGAAATAACTACTTGCACAAAGCGGGGTAGGTTGAAAATACAAAATGCAATTGAAATTCAAAATACTCACAAAAAGACCCCCCTATATTGAAAGACTTACTAAAAAGCAATTTTGATTGGCAATCCTTACAAAATGCAATTTAGATCGAAAAAACTTACAAAATGCAACGTAGATTAAAAATACCTACAAAAAGGTGCAGGAATCTTAAAGAGAAAAGGAAATATAATGAAAAGAGGAGAGGAGAGGGTCCGCCCCAAAGGTAAAGGACAAAAGGGGAAAACGGACCCAGTTCAGGAATCCCTCGGGGTCGCCAACTCCCTAACTCTCCAGCCGTGAGCCCCTGAGGGTGTAGCATTATCTAGGGTGCACCAGAAGTGGTGGGGCTACATACACCCGGCCTTCATAAGGGCCTTGAGCACAAGGCAGGAGGTAAAAGGAAAAGAAAAAGAAGGCTGACCCCTCGCAGAAGGAGGGAATCAGAAAAGATGAGACAAGGCACAAGTAAGGCGGGAAATGAAGAGACTCCCTAGGCCTCGGATACCCTAATACCGTCGGGGTCGGAAAAGAACAAGAGTTGACCAAGGGAGGTCGACAGGAAAGAAGACGGAGAGGAGCCCGGCACAAGTAAGTGGAAGCAATGCCGGACTCAGCTGGGGTCCTGTGGTCGCCAATCCACATCCCACAAGATGTGAGCCCCTGGGGGGGAGGAAACTTAGAAGCCACTTCTTCAGTGTTGACTTATGCAGGGTGATTTTTTTGCTGGAGAGGTGTCAGCGGCCAGCGACTGTAACATGGTTTCCTAGGGGGTTTTATGCCACTAACACAAGTTAGTTGGACTATATCATATTTGTTAAACGCGGCAATAATTCGGCCAAGTTATATTATTTCAGTTTATTCAATTTCATATTATTATTATTATTATTATTAATATTTATAACGTCATTTTGGAGCTTTTAAATTTGGAAGATTACAGATAGGATTTCTACTAGTAGAAATCCGTATCTATATTGGATGATTCCAATATAATATTGCACGGCGAATCATTTCATAGGTAAAGACGGGATTTTATTCATTAGGGGTAAGAGAGAGAGGTGTGTGACTCACTGGGTATTTCAATACAAGAATAGATTGAAGTACAATAGAATTACGAAATCCGAGGGAACACTTCAAAGCAAGAAAACGTGTCTGATTTACGTCTTGCCCGGAAACGGAAAATATAAAACGGGGAAGGAGTATCATGGCGGGAAGAGCCACGTAAGGTGACCAGCCAATCAAACAAGAGGAAGCAACGTAGGTCGGGGCATGACGAGATACGTGACGCACGCGGATTGGTCGAAGCAGCGAAGCCGCGGTGTTAAGCTCGACCCTGGTGGGGGAAGAAGGAAGCATAGTGTCAGCGCACTGGGTGAGAGAAAGGAATCTTTAAGACTTTACGCTTGGAGCAGTAAGGAGGTACTTTGTTCGTTAGTCCCAAGTGGGACAATTTTATTCACGCTAATTCCGCTGATCACATCAGATCATGGATTCCAAGCGTCTTGCAGTGTTTAGGCAAGCGAGGTGTCGTGGTTCATGGAGTATCCTCCACCACGAGCTGTAACTATCACTGTTAATGTACGAGGAAGGACCAGGACGCCGTCAACACCAAGGCAGAACTCCAGACGCTACGAGACTCCAACCACGTGGAGACAATGTTTCCGTTGGTAAGCATAAGTGATCTGCGACACACACTCTCTGCTTTTCGATAGGGCCAGTATAAATTCTTTAAGCATTAATTTGGAAATAAGTTAAATTCACGTTATTCTCCCGTCCGGCGTATTAAGTCATTTTGTTCGTGGCAATGGTTAAAGTTGTATGCTCCGTTAACAGTGTAAATTTTATTCAGGATGCTGACATATTTTCTAAGTGTATTAAATTCAATTATTACAAAGTAGATTCTTTAATTCCAGTAGGTAGCAATAGTTATAATACCTCATCCTTCTCCACAATCAAATGTTGTCTCGGTTGATGATTCAATCATCCCACGGCCTAGTCATTAAGAGTTTCTCATAGGTTCTACTCACGCTAGGGGTCGATATTATATATATAAATTTAGCTTGGAACACAGTGTATCCAGCTTGGCGCCCAACATACATCAAACTTAGCAGCAGTATTTTCTGGCGAATAGTCCGCCCAAGTAGAAAACATTACATTTGTACGCTCAACGCAAGGAGCAGTAAACGCATTACATTTGTCGCTACCAACTTGGGGCTTTTTTTAAAACCCATTACAATTGTCGCCGACAACGTTGGGCCGAAAACCCAGGAACATTTGAGGAAGGAGAAGGAGACATATTTCTGTGCCGGTATTTTGGGGGTTATTTGTCTTTATCAGTGTATATAATTATGGGGGATGACAAAGAAAGACAGATGAGGTTACGTAGTGGTCATCAACTGGAGAGTGATGATACGAGCAGTATGTCGAGTGATGGTAGTACCGGGGTAGCGGAGGTAAATCCCGATACTGAAACAGGGAGTGTAGGCGGCCAACCAGAATTAAAAACTTTACTTCTCGAGTTCATGTATCAGAACAAAGTTAGTAGTGATGCCTTAAATGCAAAATTAGAACAAAACAGTAGGGAAAATAAAGAAAGTACAGAGGCTTTAAATGCAAAATTAGAACAGAATAATGCAAAATTAGAACAAAACAGTAGGGAAAATAAAGAAAGTACAGAAGCTTTAAATAAAAAATTAGGACAGAATAATGCAAAATTAGAACAAAACAGTAGGGAAATTAGTGATAAATTCGAACTGATTAGAGGAGAAATCAGAGGAGTAATGGAAAAGAAGGTTAAAGAGATCATTGCAGATGTAGACAAGAAATTAGGAAAAGTACAGGAGTTGGAAAGTAGAATCAGCACACAGGCTGAAAATTTAAAGGAATTAGTTAAATTAGAAACACTGCAGGTTGAAAAGAAATTGGGGGGAGAAATTGACAAGATTCAAGTATCAACTAAAGAGGTTAAGGAACAGCTGGGGGGTAGAATTGAGAAAGTCCACTCGCAAATACACACATCAAAAAAAGTTTTGCATCACCTCGGTTCCAAGAGTTCCGGAACCTTTAAATACAAAGGGAATAGAGATCAACACAAACAACATTTCAGCTCGTTTTATTGCTCATGAGACCCACACATTGCATGTTGTACCATCATACAGCTAGACTTTCAGCATTTGTGGTCCAGATTGCAGTACACACCACTACCTCTAATACCCAGTAGCACGTCCTCTTGCATTGATGCATGCCTGTATTCGTCGTGGCATACTATCCACAAGTTCATCAAGACACTGTTGGTCCAAATTGTCCCACTCCTCAACGACAATTCGGCGTAAATCTCTCAGAGTGGTTGGTGGGTCAAGACGTCCATAAACAGCCCTTTTCAACATATCCCAGGCATGTTCGATAGGGTTCATGTCTGGCGAACATGCTGGCCACTGTAGTCGAGCGATGTCGTTATCTTGAAGGAACGCATTCACAAGATGTGCACGATGAGGTCGAGAATTGTCGTCCATGAAGACAAATGCCTCTCCAATATTCTGCCGATATGGGTGCACTATGGGTCGGAGGATGTCATTCAGGTATCGTAAAGCCGTTTCGGAGCCTTCCATGACCACCAGTGGCGTACGTCGGCCCCACATAATGCCACCCCAAAACATCAGGGAACCACCACCTTGCTGCACTCGCTGGACAGTGTGTCTAAGACGTTCAGCCTGACCAGGGTGCCTCCAAACACGTCTCCGACGATTGTCTGGTTGAAGGCATATGCGACACTCATCGGTGAAGAGAACGTGATGCCAATTCTGTGGGGTCCATTCAGCATGTTGTTGGGCCCATCTGTACCGCGCTGCATGGTGTCGGGGTTGCAAAGCTGGACCTCGCCATGGACGTCGGGAGTGAAGTTGCGCATCATGCAGCCTATTGCGCACAGTTTGAGTTGAAACACGACGTCCTGTGGCTGAACGAAACGCATTATTCAACATGGTGGCATTGCTGTCAGGGTTCCTCCGAGCGGCAATCCGTAAGTAGCGGTCATCCACTACAGTAGTAGCCCTTGGGCGGCCTGAGCGAGGCCTGTCATCGACAGTTCCTGTATCTCTGTACCTCCTCCATGTCCGAACAACATCGCTTTGGTTCACTCTGAGACGCCTGGAAACTTCCCTTGTTGAGAGCCCTTCTTGACACAAAGTAACAATGCGGACGCGATCGAACTGCGGTATTGACCTTCTAGGCATGGTAGAACTACAGACAACATGAGCAGCGTACCTTCGTCCTGGTGGAATGACTGGAACTGATCAGCTGTCATACCCCCTCCGTCTAATAGGCCCGGCTCATGCATGGTTGTTTACATCTTTGAGCAGTTTTAGTGACATCTATGAACAGTCAAAGGGACTGTATCTTTGATACAATATACACAGTCAACGTCTATATGCCGGAGATCTGGGAACCGAGGTGATGCAAAACTTTTTTTGATGTGTGTAGTTGCAGAAGTAAATGATTTAAGAGAGAGTAATAGAGAGAGCATTAGCAAGATTGAGGAGAAACAAGCAAAGCTATATGATAAAGTAGAAGAATCAGAAGGAAACATTAAATTAACAGTAAACAGTATTGAAAGGAAGGCGGAGGAGAAAATCGCAGAACTAGAATTATAATTAAAAGCTAGGATCAGGCAAGAAAATAGTCAGAATAGGCCAGTTTTTGTGAATAGCACACACAGGGAGGTAGAATTGGGGAAGTTCAGCAATCGACAAGGGTGCCCAATGGAGTTCATGAATTCTATAGAAAATAAATTTGGGGAGAGGTTGGAAGATGGTAGTATTGAGTGGTGCCAGGTAGTTGAAATTTTAGAACAAGTGTTTGTGGGGGAAACGAGGAATTGGTTTGCTGTCTATAGAGACAAGTTTACTGATATTAATGATTTTAAAATGAAATTCTGTGAAAAGTTCTGGAATGAGGTTATTCAGTCGCAGCATCGAGAGGGAGTAGTGTGTGGTAAATATAACCCTAAAGGAAGCTCCACCATGACCGAATACTTTTTAGGACAGGTATTAGTGTGTAAATATCTGGATGGCTTGAAGGAGGAAAGTGATGTGGTGAGGTTGCTACTTAGGCACTTTCCCTATAGGATCAAGGAGGCTGCTTGTATCCAGAATGTAAAGACCATATCACAAGTAGAAAATTTGTTAAGCACATTTGATGCACTAGGGAGAGGGGGTTATGAGGACAATTTCAATAGGAACCAGGGTAGTAATAATAATAATAGGCCTAATGAAGCCAGGCATCAGGAAGTTCAAGGCGAAGGGGCCAACGCTCAAAACAAAAATAATAATAATAAAAATAATCAGCTAAATCAGAATAGAGGAAATGGCTATGGTAATCAATATCAGGGGAGGAATAATGATTTCAGGGGGAATCAAGGGAGAAACAATGATTTCAGGGGAAATCAAGGGAGAAATAATGATTTCAGGGGAAATCAAGGGAGAAATTATAATGACAATAATTACAACCAGAATAGGGGTCAAGGAAGAGGACAGCCTAGTGGTAGTAATATACAGCCAAACAATGACAACACAGCCCAGAACAACCAGACCAGTGCTGTAGTTAGTAGTACTACAGCCAGCTGTAGCGGTTCTTTAAACGCGAACCAGGCTGCGAAGTAAGGTCAGAATCTCAGTCTGTAGCATGCCCTGTCCATACAATTATACAGGAACACTATGACCTAAATGTAAGAAATGAATTGTTGCATGAATTAAATGATGAATATATTATTCAGGAAGTGGCTAGTAAAAGTCCCATTATTAAACTTAACGTGTCCGAGGCGCACACCGATGTTTTAATTGATAGTGGTTGTATGAAGAGTTGCATAAGTAGTGCATTTTATGATAAAATGAAAGGAACTGGTGTAAATTTTGAGGAGATACCAATTAAAAGCACTTTTGTTATCACAGCTGTAGGGAAGAGGTCTAAAGTAATTTCTAAGCAAGTTTTAGTGGACATTAAAATTAATCATCATATCGAAAAGCAGATTTGTCTTGTAATTCCAAACTTAGTTTTCAGTGTTATTTTGGGTTCAGATTGGCTAAGTAGAGTGTCTGGTAACTTATGTTATGATGTAGGTAGTTTGAAATTTAAATGGAATAATTCTGAAGTAGAGGTAGCATTCAACGACAATGTTCAGGGGAGTAGTGTTGTAGGAGTGATTTGTTCTTTAAGTGAGATATCACCAGCCGAAGAGAGGGATACTCAAATTTTTGTGGGCAGTTTGATTATGAACGGTAGTCTTGAGGACTCATTACGTGATGCTGCATTTCAAGGGCATATAGAGGGAGACCAGTGTGTTCTGCTCTATGATGTGTTATTGTATAATAGGAGAGTTTTTGAGGATCGCATTGGCATGGCCAATTGCTATACACATTCATTGAACGTTATTGATAGATCAGTATTCACAGGACATAGATATCCTATACCTTTCGCTTATCAGGGTGCAGTAGAGGCACAAATTAACCAGATGCTTGAAGATGGCATTATAGAGTACTCAGTCAATATGTTAATCCTTTAATTACAGTACCGAAGGCCGACGGCACAGTTCGTATTTGTTTAGACGCTCGTTTAGTCAACAGTAGAATCAGTTCAGATCAGCTGAAGTCGATGTCCATTGAAGAGTTGATGCAAACATTTGAGGGGAAGAAGTATTTCACTTGTGTAGATTTAAGTTCCAGTTTCTGGCAAGTGCCACTTATGTATGAAGACCGGCCATTTACAGCTTTTAGTCATAAATATAACCTTTATCAGTTTTGCAGGGTACCTTATGGGTTAAAGAGTAGTTCAGCAGCTTTAATTAGGGCTTTAAACATCGCATTAGGAGATGACACAGGAGAGTTTATAACTATTTACATCGATGATATGGTAATCAGTTCACGCAGTTTTGAGGAGCATCTACGTCATTTAGACGGTGTATTTCAAAAGTTAGATCAGGCAGGGTTCACTCTTGTAATGGTTTTGGCCCTCACGTTGGGTGCCAAATGTAATGGTTTCTTTCGCCCTCACGTTGAGCGACAATTGTAATGGTTTCGCTAGCCCACACTGTTGGGAGAAAATGTAATTGTTTACCTTTGCCTAAGCTATGTTGTTTTAATGGGCGCCAAGACCTCAATGCAATGCTGAAATCTAAATTTGTATTTAACAACGTCTAGCTCTGGCAGAACACATTCAAGACTCTATTCACTCAGATCGTGGTATGATTTGATCATTAACCCAACAAACAATTGTATCAGGAGAAGGAATTGGTCTATATCTAATGCTACCTACTGAAAGCAAAGATTGCATTGTAAAAGAAATGAATTTATTATATAAAACAAGTATAGCAAAATTAATAATAATAATAATAAGTTTAAAATTTAAATTGGAGCGTTGTGATTTGAATATTACCGATAGAAAATTACGTGAAAACGGAGTCTGATAAATTGATTTTACTCTTATTTCCAAGCTATGAAGTTACTGAATTATGAAATATAAAACAAAGAAAAATGAGAGATTGCGTATTTCTGCGTCATTAGCGCTTACCCCTGGAAATTGCCAAAGCATTTCCCTCGTTCTTGATGATGCGTGTGCTTCCCACAGTCTCCTGGACGTCGTCATCTCCGTCGAAATTTGATGATATTCTGGTAGATTAGATAATTCTATGGTCCGTACATCGGACCCAAACTCTCGTAAAACCGCACTGGTTACGTTTTACAAAAGTTCGTCGCTAACTCCACTGAACATCGGAGCGTCACGCACTCGCGACCGTACTCTGCCAGTTCTACCCAGATTGTCCGTTCCACGGAACATCGGAGCGTCCCCCGCGTATAACCATACTCCGCAAGTATTTCACAGATAGTCTTCGTCTCACGGCGCGTCGAACGATATATTCACCTGTGGGCTCCCCCACCATGGTACCGACATCCAGCTTACGTTGTCTCCGCTGATTGGCTGAGCACGCCGCCACTTCCCCTCCTCCGGTTCATTACACTCCGCGGGCGAGAGGGAGAAGTCGTATTCCGTTTCAACAATTCGCCTCTTCTTGACGATGCGACCCAAGATTGCGTCATGCTTCTCGACAGGAATCAGCTTGTATTAGAATTCCCAGTGAGTCATGTCTCTCAAATACCCTAACTGACAAAACTCCGTAAAATTCCGTAATCAGATAATTTTCTATGATATCGTCGTTCGTAATAATTTGCTTGTTAGCGTTTTCTAAGACATAGAAAACCTATCTGAATGCTAATAATTTTTATAAAATGCTCCGAAAATACCTTAATAATAATTATAATAAATTAATAATAATAATAAATTAACATGAAAAATTATCTTGGCTGAACAATTTGCCGCGTAAATAAATATAGAATGGCTTCCTACTGACTTATGCCAGTTGCATAAAACCCCTCGAAAAACACGTTACATATTCGCCTCGGATCATCGGATGATTTACCGTGACGACGGTCCATTATCCGATTATCCCAGACACGTTAATAAACCCCATCCAAAATACATATTACATAAATGAAATCACCCTAAATTACAGATATATACACTCATATTTTTTCTTCACGCACTTTGCGTCAAAGTTTGTTGTCACTATGGATTGCACTTTGCAACCAGTCCAATGTTTTACATATGGAATAGTGTTCCACGGATATTTCCGCCTCTCAAATTTCTCTATGTTGGAGAAATAGACATAATTAATGTGTGAGCACTATGTATTTATGATGTCATATCACACGCATTGAAGGTGTTCTGATATATTTATATCATCATTGAACTTCCTAATTTCACTGGAGGTCCCTTCCTTATGGTGACATTTAATTCCACTTATCACTGAGCACACGATTGTGGCAGCGCCTCATGACCATAATACTTAATCTCTCTTTAAGGTAGATTAAATTAATATTGACTTCTGAAAAAAAAACAGTAAATGCGCATTACATATAACACCAAATATTTCTGTGCCGTAATCGCCCTGTCTTGTTAAGTTCCCGTTAACCATATTCTACTTAATACTAGTTCTCAACACAGACCATTTCTCCTCACACAAATAATACCTTTGTACAAATTATCTTAAATTACACACTTACAAATCTTACATGGCGAGGCCGTAAACAGAAATCACGTGTGCTGATATGTATGAGTTTCATGAAGGACTGTCTCGCATTCTGATGGCCCATCTTTTATCTCGTGGACGCCTTAAGCTAACAAGCCCTATACAAGCGCTCCCCCATCTCTTGGAGATAAATGGGAACCCATCAGCGCTGCCAAAATGGCCTTGGTGCATCGAGACAATTTAGTGCTCAACAGCATCCGACAATCCCGTCATATTTCCCTGTACCTTAAAAACTCTCATTTACTTACATACTACCCCCCTGTGTGACTTCCGATACGCCTGCCTTAAGACCAGATCCTCCCACGCACCAGATACCACACTTACTCATTTGATAGGCTGGCTCGCCAGCTAAACACACTCACTTTATGACACATATTTTCGTAGACTATGTATATTATACGTCCCGTATAATCTGTTTCCCTCACTATTCTCCAGCACATATGCTGTTTTTCCAATACGTTTGGAAACTATAAATGTTTCTGCGTCACCTGCTTCCACCCTTGCAAGTGGCTCCCTTTAAATGAACGTCATCACGTTGCTCCACTAACATATTTCTCAGTGTCTGTAACGATGCCCTGTTGCTACTGTCCACACATGCTAACCCTACTTTCCTCTGGTGTAACACCTCTACTTGACACTCTATGACCTAAAAATGTCACTTCTGACTGACAGAATGACGACTTAGACAGCTTCAAAGTGAACCCTGCCTGATCTAACTTCTGAAAAACTATATCTAAATGATGTAGATGCTCCTCAAAACTGCGTGAACTAATTACCATATCATCTATGTAAATGGTTACAAACTCTCCTGTGTCATCCCCTAATGCGATGTTTAAAGCCCTAATTAAAGCAGCTGAACTACTCTTTAACCCATAAGGTGTTCTACAAAATTGATAAAGATTATATTTATGACTAAAAGCTGTAAATGGTCTATCTTCGTACATAAGTGGCACTTGCCAAAAACTGGAACTCAAATCTACACAAGTGAAATACTTCTTCCCCTCAAATGTTTGCATTAATTCCTCTATTGACATAGATTTCAGCTGATCTGAACTAATTCTACTGTTAACCAAACGAGCGTCTAAACAAATACGAACAGTGCTGTCGGTCTTGGGTACCGTGATCAAAGAATTAACATATGGACTGTTAGAGTGCTCAATAATCCCATCTTCAAGCATCTGATTAATTTGTGCCTCAACTGCACTCTGATAAGCGAAAGGTACAGGATATCTATGTCCTGTGAATACTGACCTATCAATAACGTTCAATGAATGGGTATAGCAATTGGTCATACCAATGCGATCCTCAAAAACTCTCCTATTACACCATAACACATCATAGAGCCGAACACACTGTTCATCCTCTATATTTCCCTGAAATGCAGCCTCACGTAACGAGTCCTCTAGACTTCCGTTCGTAATCACACTGCCCACAAAACATGGAGAACCCCGCTCTACGGCTGGCGATATCTCATTTAAAGTACAAATCACACCTACAACACTACTTCTCTGAATATGGTCATTGAACGCTACTTCTACTTCAGAATCTCCCCATTTAAATTTCAAACTCCCTACATCATAACATAAGTTACCAGACACTCTACTTAGCCACTCTGAACCCAAGATAACACAGAATACTAAATTTGGAATTACAAGGCAAATCTGCTTCTCTACATGATTATTAATTTTAATGTCTACTAAAACTTGCTTAGAAATTACTTTAGACCTCTTCCCAACAGCTGTGATAACAAAAGTGCTTTTAATTGGCATCTCCTCAAAATTTACTCCAGTTCCTTTCATTTTATCATAAAATGCACTACTTATGCAACTCTTCATACAACCACTATCAATTAAAACATCTGTGTACGCCTCGGACACGTTAAATTCAACTATGGGGCTCTTACTAACCACTTCCTGAATAATACCTTCATCATTTAGTTCATGTAATAATTCATTTCTCACATTTAGGTCATAGGGTTCCTGTATAATTGTATGGACAGGGCATGCTACAGACTGAGATTCTGACCTTACTTCGCAGCCTGGTTCGCGTTAAAAGAACCGCTACAGCTGGCCGTAGTACTACTAACTACTAAACTGGTCTGGTTGTTCTGGGCTGTGTTGTCATTGTTTGGCTGTATATTACTACCACTAGGCTGTCCTCTTCCTTGACCCCTATTCTGGTTGTAATTATTGTCATTATAATTTCTCCCTTGATTTTCCCTGAAATCATTGTTTCTCCCTTGATTTCCCCTGTAATCATTGTTCCTCCCTTGATTTCCCCTGAAATCATTGTTCCTCCCTTGATACTGATTACCATAGCCATTTCCTCTGTTCTGATATAGCTGATTATTATTATTTCTATTTTGAGCGTTGGCCCCTTCGCCACCGTTCCCTTGAACTTCTTGATGCCTGGCTTCATTAGGTCTATTATTATTATTACCCTGGTTCCGATTGAAATTGTCATCATAACCCCCTCTCCCTAGTGCATCAAATGTGCTTAACAAATTTTCTACTTGTGATATAGTCTTTACATTCTGGATACAAGCAGCCTCCTTGATCCTATAGGGAAAGTGCCTAAGTAGCAACCTCACCACATCACTTTCCTCCTTCAAGCCATCCAGATATTTACACACTAATACCTGCCCTAAAAAGTATTCGGTCATGGTGGAGCTTCCTTTAGGGTTATATTTACCACACACTACTCCCTCACGCTGCTGCGACTGAATAACCTCATTCCAGAACTTTTCACAGAATTTCATTTTAAAATCATTGATATCAGTAAACTTGTCTCTGTAGACAGCAAACCAATTCCTCGTTTCCCCCACAAACACTTGTTCTAAAATTTCAACTACCTGGCACCACTCAATACTACCATTTTCCAACCTCTCCCCGAATTTATTTTCTATAGTGTTCATGAACTCCATTGGGCACCCCTGTCGATTGCTGAACTTACCCAGTTCTACCTCCCTGTGTGTGCTATTCACAAAAACTGGCCTATTCTGGCTATTTTCTTGCCTGATCCTAGCTTTTAATTTTAATTCTAATTCTGCGATTTTCTCCTCAGCCTTCCTCTCAATACTGTTAATTTAATGTTTCCTTCTGATTCTTCTACTTTATCATATAGCTTTGCTTGTTTCTCCTCAATCTTGCTAATGCTCTCTTTATTACTCTCTCTTAAATCATTTACTTCTGCAACTATTTGTGAGTGGACTTTCTCAATTCTACCCCCCAGCTGTTCCTTAACCTCTTTAGTAGCTACCTGAATTTTGTCAATTTCTCCCCCCAATTGCTTTTTGACCTGCTGTGTTTCCAGTTGCACTAGTTCTTTTAAATTTTCAGCCTGTGTACTGATTCTAATTTCCAACTCCTCCTGTACTTTTCCTAATTTTCTGTCTACATCTGCAATAATCTCTTTAGCCTTTTCTTCCATCACCCCCCTGATCTCACCTCTAATCAGTTCGAATTTGTCACTCATTTCCCTACTGTTTTGTTCTAATTTAGCATTTAAAGTTTCAGTACTCTCTCTATTTTCCTTACTGTTTTGTTCTAATCTGGCGTTTTAAAGTTTCATTACTCTCTCTATTTTCCCTACTGTTTTGTTCTAATTTTGCATTATTCTGTTCTAATTTTGCATTTAAAGCTTCTGTACTTTCTTTATTTTCCCTACTGTTTTGTTCTAATTTTGCATTATTCTGTTCTAATTTTGCATTTAAAGCATCACTACTAACTTTGTTCTGATACATGAACTCGAGAAGTAAAGTTTTTAATTCTGGTTGGCCGCCTACACTCCCTGTTTCAGTATCGGGATTTACCTCCGCTACCCCGGTACTACCATAACTCGACATACTGCTCGTATCATCATTCTCCAGTTGATGACCACTACGTAACCTCATCTGTCTTTCTTTCTCATCCCCCATAATGATATACACTGATAAAGACAAATAACCCCCAAAATACAGGCACAGAAATATATACCCTTCTCCTTCCACAAATGTTATTAGGTTTTCATCCCCACGTTGGGCGCCAAATGTAATGGTTTTGGCCCTCACGTTGGGTGCCAAATGTAATGGTTTCTTTCGCCCTCACGTTGAGCGACAATTGTAATGGTTTCGCTAGCCCACACTGTTGGGAGAAAATGTAATTGTTTACCTTTGCCTAAGCTATGTTGTTTTAATGGGCGCCAAGACCTCAATGCAATGCTGAAATCTAAATTTGTATTTAACAACGTCTAGCTCTGGCAGAACACATTCAAGACTCTATTCACTCAGATCGTGGTATGATTTGATCATTAACCCAACAAACAATTGTATCAGGAGAAGGAATTGGTCTATATCTAATGCTACCTACTGAAAGCAAAGATTGCATTGTAAAAGAAATGAATTTATTATATAAAACAAGTATAGCAAAATTAATAATAATAATAATAAGTTTAAAATTTAAATTGGAGCGTTGTGATTTGAATATTACCGATAGAAAATTACGTGAAAACGGAGTCTGATAAATTGATTTTACTCTTATTTCCAAGCTATGAAGTTACTGAATTATGAAATATAAAACAAAGAAAAATGAGAGATTGCGTATTTCTGCGTCATTAGCGCTTACCCCTGGAAATTGCCAAAGCATTTCCCTCGTTCTTGATGATGCGTGTGCTTCCCACAGTCTCCTGGACGTCGTCATCTCCGTCGAAATTTGATGATATTCTGGTAGATTAGATAATTCTATGGTCCGTACATCGGACCCAAACTCTCGTAAAACCGCACTGGTTACGTTTTACAAAAGTTCGTCGCTAACTCCACTGAACATCGGAGCGTCACGCACTCGCGACCGTACTCTGCCAGTTCTACCCAGATTGTCCGTTCCACGGAACATCGGAGCGTCCCCCGCGTATAACCATACTCCGCAAGTATTTCACAGATAGTCTTCGTCTCACGGCGCGTCGAACGATATATTCACCTGTGGGCTCCCCCACCATGGTACCGACATCCAGCTTACGTTGTCTCCGCTGATTGGCTGAGCACGCCGCCACTTCCCCTCCTCCGGTTCATTACACTCCGCGGGCGAGAGGGAGAAGTCGTTTTCCGTTTCAACAATTCGCCTCTTCTTGACGATGCGACCCAAGATTGCGTCATGCTTCTCGACAGGAATCAGCTTGTATTAGAATTCCCAGTGAGTCATGTCTCTCAAATACCCTAACTGACAAAACTCCGTAAAATTCCGTAATCAGATAATTTTCTATGATATCGTCGTTCGTAATAATTTGCTTGTTAGCGTTTTCTAAGACATAGAAAACCTATCTGAATGCTAATAATTTTTATAAAATGCTCCGAAAATACCTTAATAATAATTATAATAAATTAATAATAATAATAAATTAACATGAAAAATTATCTTGGCTGAACAATTTGCCGCGTAAATAAATATAGAATGGCTTCCTACTGACTTATGCCAGTTGCATAAAACCCCTCGAAAAACACGTTACACTCTGAAACTGTCCAAGTCGTCATTCTGTCAGACAGAAGTGACATTTTTAGGCCATAAAGTGTCAAGTAGGGGTGTGACACCAGAGGAAAGTAGGATTAGCATGTGTGGACAGTAGCAACAGGGCATCGTTACAGACACTGAGAAATATGCTAGTGGAGCAACGTGATGACATTAAGGATGTGTCATAAAATAAGTGTGTTTAGCTGGCGAGCCAGCCTATCAAATGAGTAAGTGTAGTATGTGGTGAGTGGAAGATCTGATCGTCAAGGCAGGCGTATCAGAAATCACACAGGGGGGTAGTATGTAAGTAAATGAGAGTTTTTAAGGTACAGGGAAAGATGAAGGGAGTGGTGGATGCTGTTGAGCACTAAATTGTCTCGATGCACCAAGGCCATTTTGGCAGCGCTGATGGGTTCCCATTTATCTCCAAGAGATGGGGGAGCGCTTGTATAGGGCTTGTTAGCTTAAGGCGTCCACGAGATAAAAGATGGGCCATCAGAAGGCGAGACAGTCCTCCATGAAGTTCATACATATCAGCACACGTGATTCCTGCTTACGACCTAGCTATGTTAGATCAGGGTTGGATATAATTAAGGTAGTTTGTGTACAAGGTACTAGACTTCATGAGATGTTGTATATAAGTAACAGATAAAAAGTTGTGGCAACTAGGTCAGGTTCGATAGGTGGACTGGTCTGGGTTGTGAACTACTGGCTGAGCGACGAATATGAGAAATTGTGATCTAGAGTAAGGTGGGTTTTTGTGTACATGTACTTAGTAAGATAGGGCACATACGGCACAGGAATATTTAAGTGTTATAAGTAATGGGTACTTACTGGCTTTTTTTTTCAGTCATGTCTTCCCTTTTAATTAAAAATTTTACAGAGAAGGTGGGAAGTAGATCACTTTGCTCTACCGCGAGTGTGTGATCGTGTGAGATCGTGTACCATGATATTGGTATCCGGTAGGTGTGGAGCACCTGATATTTCTAGAAGAGTTCCGCAGTGGTTTTCTACTGAACACCATAAATGCGTGTGTAGTGAATTGTGGATATAGAGGGGAACACACTTATGTATGTATTTTTTTCCCACATAGTATGATGAGAGAGAGAGAGCGGTAGAATGAACATTCGTGAGGATGACAAACATTTTGAAGTGGACAAAATAAGAACACGTCATAACAAGATGAACATTAGCGCAAAGCACATGATTGAGGGTTTATATGTGTTTATATGTGTAAAGGGTCATTTCACTTGTATAAGTTGTATTTTGGAGGGTTTTCTCTAAAGTGTCTGGAATCATCAAGTGCTGTACCATATACATGGTAAAGTACATGATTATTCGAGGCGAATGTAACATGGTTTCCTAGGGGTTTTTATGCCACTAACACAAGTTAGTTGGACTATATCATATTGTTAAACGCAGCAATAATTCGGCCAAGTTATATTATTTCAGTTTATTCAATTTCATATTATTATTATTATTAATATTTATAACGTCATTTTGGAGCTTTTAAATTTGGAAGATTACAGATAGGATTTCTACTAGTAGAAATCCGTATCTATATTGGATGATTCCAATATAATATTGCACGGCGAATCATTTCATAGGTAAAGACGGGATTTTATTCATTAGGGGTAAGAGAGAGAGGTGTGCGACTCACTGGGTATTTCAATACAAGAATAGATTGAAGTACAATAGAATTACGAAATCCGAGGGAACACTTCAAAGCAAGAAAACGTGTCTGATTTACGTCTTGCCCGGAAACGGATAATATAAAACGGGGAAGGAGTATCATGGCGGGAAGAGCCATGTAAGGTGACCAGCCAATCAAACAAGAGGAAGCAACATAGGTCGGGGCATGACGAGATACGTGACGCACGCGGATTGGTCGAAGCAGCGAAGCCGCGGTGTTAAGCTCGACCCTGGTGGGGGAAGAAGGAAGCATAGTGTCAGCGCACTGGGTGAGAGAAAGGAATCTTTAAGACTTTACGCTTGGAGCAGTAAGGAGGTACTTTGTTCGTTAGTCCCAAGTGGGACAATTTTATTCACGCTAATTCCGCTGATCACATCAGATCATGGATTCCAAGCGTCTTGCAGTGTTTAGGCAAGCGACGTGTCGTGGTTCATGGAGTATCCTCCACCAAGAGCTGTAACTATCACTGTTAATGTACGAGGAAGGACCAGGACGCCGTCAACACCAAGGCAGAACTCCAGACGCTACGAGACTCCAACCACGTGGAGACAATGTTTCCGTTGGTAAGCATAAGTGATCTGCGACACACACTCTCTGCTTTTCGATAGGGCCAGTATAAATTCTTTAAGCATTAATTTGGAAATAAGTTAAATTCACGTTATTCTCCCGTCCGGCGTATTAAGTCATTTTGTTCGTGGCAATGGTTAAAGTTGTATGCTCCGTTAACAGTGTAAATTTTATTCAGGATGCTGACATATTTTCTAAGTGTATTAAATTCAATTATTACAAAGTAGATTCTTTAATTCCAGTAGGTAGCAATAGTTATAATACCTCATCCTTCTCCACAATCAAATGTTGTCTCGATTGATGATTCAATCATCCCACGGCCTAGTCATTAAGAGTTTCTCATAGGTTCTACTCACGCTAGGGGTCGATATTATATATATAAATTTAGCTTGGAACACAGTGTATCCAGCTTGGCGCCCAACATACATCAAACTTAGCAGCAGTATTTTCTGGCGAATAGTCCACCCAAGTAGAAAACATTACATTTGTACGCTCAACGCAAGGAGCAGTAAACGCATTACATTTGTCGCTACCAACTTGGGGCTTTTTTTAAAACCCATTACACGACCAGGCGCGCGCATGCCTTCCTCCAGCTAACAGAACTTGGGCTGCAAATTGTGCAGAGGTAGAAACCATAACAGACTACATTAATTAATGGTAAATTTACCAACAAAGCATTATTAAAGAACTTACTTTTAAACAGAAGATGCTGAAAATGTTCTCCTTCAGCTCACAGACAGACATCGTACCGTGTAAATAAATTAGCGTTTAAACGTTGTAATTCTCCTTCCATAATGAGGGATATCTGCTGCTGTATATTGTTATCCAGCTCCACTAGATTATGGCGTTTGGTTTCTTATATCGTTTATTTTAATTTTGGATTGCATATTACCGAAGAAAATATTATATGAGAACGAAAATTCAAAAGAGATAATTGTCACTATAGAGACAATAACTTGACTGTGGGAAACTGTCGTGATTTCCGTAGGATCCCTTCCGTACTCTATATTCATCCAGGTTTTGCAGTAATGTCATCGTAGCAAGACCACCTTGCCCGTTGGAAATATCGTCGTCACAAAAGCCGGCAAACACATTTTTTTCCATTTCTTTTTAATTTTCTTTTGAGCGAGCATAGTAGCAGTATGCGCCATTAAGAAACAATCACTGTTTACAACATGCTGTCCGCGCATCTACCCTTCACAACAACAGGTGAGCGATCTTGGGGTGTGGCCGTTGAGAAAGGGAGGATGGGTTCCAAGTGAAAGTGTATTCCTCTTGTATTGTCACGGCTTCGAAGATACAGGAAATCAGTGCTCTACGACCCCCGGCAATATGCTCATATGTTTAGAAGATTGCAGCATTCTGGTAGCAGTTCGCAAGTAGGCTTACTGTTGCATCACCGAGAAACGCAGTTCAGTCTTCTCAAACTCATTATTTCGTCACCATGAATCACATTAAAATTCTTTTAAACGACGGAGATATTATTTTACTTAGCGTGATGATTATTTGCTGTAAGATGGATAGTTATACAAATTTTATTGATAAATGTTCCACCTAGTCAATACGTGTAGTTTTTTATTTTAATACTAGCAGTAGTACCCGGCTTCGCCCGGTGGATTTATTTGTTTTATGGATGATAATGAATACTACTTCAGAACTGGCACATGATACTTAAAACAGAAAAAAAAAAAAAAAATTCAAAAACAAAACTTTTTGTGGTAGTCGTAGTGCGGGTGATAAGTAGTACAGTATTGACGTCAGAAAAGTTGGATGGCGCAGCCACGCGGTAGAATGTTGAAGCTGTAACATAGTGACTGGTGAGCATGGTGAAGCATTGAGGTCGTGATGGAAACAGAAAGGAATTTGTCAAATTCGAGGAGGTACCGATCTGTATACAGTTGCAAATCATATAAAGCGGGTACGAAATCTCTTCACTACTTTCCTGTTCAAAGAGTTCAGAGAGAAAGATGGGCTTCGGCGCTGTCAATTGGAAAACGTGTTACACGTTACATGACAGTGTGCAGTCTGCATTTTTGTGAAGACGACTTCTTTCCACAGCATAAGCACCGGTACTGTTGATTATTGATAGTTATTGTCTCTAATTTGTATTCACAAGGATTTAGCTACATCAAAAATACTGATAAACTTGTAGCCTAATACTTCTATGCCGTAGGCCTACATAGAATGTAATCCGCTCTTCGTAAACTTATTTCAGGGGTGCTTCCGATTGACAATAGCCGAATGGTCAGAAGACTTAAGAAAAATGCTGTTCCTAGCCTTAATTTGCCAAAGAATTTATATTCTTGCCCTTGAACAGCAAGTATGTAGGTCAATATTTGCAATATTGAAGTATGATTTGGCTTAAATTGTGTTTTTGGCTATGATCTCCTTACTGTTGAATTTAGTTGATTAATGTGTAAAATCTTAGTTTTAAGTACCGGTTTGGTGACCCATCAACCCAGGCAGGCCGGTAACACCTATACTACTCAGGCAAATAGGTCACTTAGCCTTAATTTGGAAGTTATAGTGATGTTAAGTATACATATGCGGAATGTAGCAGGAGACCTGATCGGCCTACGCTATTCTAACTTTAATTAGTTCCCATTTCAGGGTTTTTCAGTTTTGAGTGCGAATAGTTGGTTTGAAAGTTGTACAACAGTAAGGAGAGTATGTTTTCTATAGGTTTTATTTGGTATTATGGTTTATGTCAGCTGAGGAGTGAATTTGATTTGGCTTAAATTGTAGTTTTTGACCTGTTCCGTTTGCTTATGACAAGTTCAAATGAGGACTCCAGCTTTGTTAAATATCTGTATTTTAAATATTTAATTAAATATATTGATAAAGAGGATGCCTCCATTTTAACTTGCCTGTGGCAAGAGATTAATAAATTTATATTCTTGCCTTTGAACAGCAAGTATATAGGTCAATATTAGCAATATTGAAGTATTATTTGAGCATCCCAAGTAACGCTTCTTTGAACCCAAAACATTCATGCACATTCAGGGTTGCTGGATTCAATTTATTATCAGGGAGTCGTCCTTTGTGTTATGAGAGATATATATATAGTGAAATTAATAAAAACATCGATACCGCTAGGCTCCCAAGTACAGGCTTCATATATGTAACAGCAGACAGTAAATTAACTATCTACATGTGGGTAATATTTTTAACTGGTAGTAATTAAGCACTGCATTTAAATTGATTATAAAAATATTTCTATCAATGAAAGACAATATGTAGTATTTTGCCATCATAAATTAGAAGCCATAACAAACGCACACCCAATCACTGTCTTGCTCACTTCTCGTCACTATCTCGCCGCCATATTGGAATCAGCTGACTGTAAGCTCCTCCCCCGTTTCGGACGTCAATAATGGACGTAATATTCACGTCACTTTCTTCTAATGATATTGATAATAATGAATAGGGAAACGGCTATTTGCTAACTACAGTACTGCCACATGTAATATACAAACCAATCGAAAAATATGATTCGAAAGAGGAGTACGTGAAATAAAAAGGTCCTATATCTCATTGGCTGTTAGAAAAGTAGAGGCCAATAGTGCCGTCTTTTGTTGCATAGCGCCGTAGGAAAATATGCAGAGCACTTTGTAAAACTTCGGCTGTCCCGAGCTCCTGATGTAGGAACAGTATCATTTATCACCACATAGCGCTCAAGGATAAGAATCGGAATAAAAGAGTAAATTTGAAAACACCAAAGCTTATTGCAGCTGATAACCTCAATGTACTGCACCAACACCATCGCACTCATTCAGAGGCAAAATATTTTCATGATGATAACTGTTTTAAGGGGCCAAAGAAATCTTTTTGCACTAATTACTCCCCGAGACTGCAATTTATAAGCAGCGCAAAATGTAACTATTTTCGCTATTCTGCACCAGAACACTGGTAGGGGTGACGTGATGCAGCCCACATTGCCAGCCAACAATAGACTTATTAATATATTCTTACCGTTACACTACTACAGACATGAATGGTTCTACGGCCTTTAAACGTGGTTTTCAAGTCCTTCCTTAAATGTAGGGAATGGAGAGAGTTGTCCAAAATATCAAGTGGACAATGTTACCAGCAGGGTTTCAAATGGTAAGTATGTAAAATTCGGTGCAATTAGGTGAAACGGTGTAAATTTGTGCTAAAGGGCCCAAATGCAGAGAATGGAGTGGTCTGTCGGAAATATCATGTAGACAGTGTTATTCGTCGGATTCCAAACGGTAAGTATGTACAATTTTGTTCAGATCAGTGAAACCGTGTAGATTTGTGCCAAATGGCCTAAATGCAAGGAATGGAGTGGTCTGTCCGAAATTTAAAGTGGACAGTGTTACCCGCAGGGTTCTAAAGTGTAAGTATACAAGTTTTGGTTCAGGTCGGTGAAACAGTGTAGATTTGTGCCAAAGGGCCTAAATGCAGGGAATAGAGGGGTCTGTCTGAAATTTCAAGCACAGTGTTACTCGTCGGGTTGCAAAGATCGGTGAAACGGTGTAGATTTGTGCCCAAGGGCCTCAATGCAGGGAATGGAGTGGTCTGTCCGAAATTTAAAGCGGACAGTGTTACCCGCAGTGTTCCAAAGGGTAAGTATGGACAATTTGGTTCAGATTTTTGCCAAAAGGCCTAAATGCAGGGAATAGAGTGGTCTGTCCAAAATTTAAAGTAGACAGTGTTACTCGTTGGGTTCTAAAGGGTAAGTATACAAAATTTGGTTAACATCGGTGAAACGTTGCAGATTTGTGCCAAAGGCCTAAATACAGGGAATGGTCTGTCCGAAATTTAAAATGGACAGTGTTATTCATCGGGTTCTAAAGGATAAATACGTAAAATTTTGTTCAGATGGGTTAAATGGTGTAGATTTTTGCCAATGGGCCTAAATGCAGGGAATGGAGTGGTCTGTCCGAAATTTAAAGTGGGCAGTGTTACCCGTAGGGTTTCAAAGGGCAAGTATACAAAATTTGGTTCAGATCGGTGAAACAGTAAAGATTTTTGCCAAAAGGCCTAAATGCAGGGAATGGAGGGGTCAGTCCGAAATTTAAAGTGGCCAGTGTTACTCGTCTGGTTCTAAAGGGTAAGTATACAAATTCTGGTTCAGATCGGTGCAACGGTTTAGATTTGTGCCAAAGGCCTAAATACAAGGAATGGTGTGGTCTGTCCAAAATTCCAAGCAGACAGTGTTACTCGTCGGGTTCCAAAGGGTAAGTATGTGAAATTTGGTTCAGATGGGTTAAACGGTGTAGATTTTTGCCAAAGGGTCTAAACACAGGGAATGGAGTGGTCTGTCCGAAATTGGAAGTGGACAGTGTTACTCATCGGGTTCTAAAGGGTAAGTATACAAATATTGGTTCAGATCGGTGAAACGGTGTAGATTTTTGCCAAAGGGCCCAAATGGAGGGAATGAAGTGGTCTGTCCAAAATTTAAAGTAGACAGGGTTACCTGCAGGGTTCCAAAGGGTAAGTATACAAATTTTGGTTCAAATCGGTGAAACGATGTTGATTTGCGGCAAAGGGCCTAAATGCATTGAATGGAGGAGTCTGTCCAAAATTTAAAGTGGACAGTGTTACTCATCGGGTTCTAAAGGGTAAGTATACAAATTTTGGTTCAGATCGGTGAAACGGTGTAGATTTTTGCTTAAGGGCCTAAATGCAGGGAATGGAGTCATCAGTCCAAAATTTAAAGTGGACAGTGTTACTCGTCGGGTTCTAAAGGGTAAGTATACAAATTTTGGTTCAGATCGGTGAAACGGTGTAGATTTTTGCCAAAGGGCCTAAATGCAGGGAATGGAGTGGTCAGTCTGAAATTTAAAGTAGACAGGGTTACCCGCCAAGTTCCAAAGGGTAAGTATACAAATTTTGGTTCAGATCGGTGAAACGGTGTGGATTTGTATACATAACAGACAGACAAACTTTGTGCTTTATATATATAGAAGACTAGCAGTAGTACCCGGCTTCGCCCGGTGGAATGATGATAATATTTCAGTTTCCTTAACATTCAACGTCATTGATGAAGATGATACTGACGACGACTACTATTGAACGGGTATAATAAACTTACACTCTAATAGAAATACATATTTTTAAATTACCGGCGAGGAAGACTGTGGTGTTGCCTAGTAGTATAATGGGCGTAACATCTAGGTCATTTTCCCTTTTGATGAGGATGACAATGAAGACTACTACTACTGAACGGGTATATCAACCTTACAAACTAATGCAAATACAATTTTTTTAAATCACAGGCTAGGTAGATTCTGGTGTTGCTTAGTAGTATAATTGACGTAACATCTAGGTCATTTGCCCTTTTGATGAGGATGATAATGAAGACGACTACTACTGAACGGGTATATCAAACTTACAAACTAATGGAAATACACATTTTAAAATCACAGGCGATGAAGACTGTGGTGTTGCTTCGTAGTACTGTATAATGGACGTAACATCTAGGTCATTTGCCCTTTTGATGAGGATGATAATGAAGACGACTACTACTGAACGGGTGTATCAAACTTACAAACTAATGGAAATACACATTTTAAAATCACAGGCGATGAAGACTGTGGTGTTACTTAGTAGTATAATGGACGTAATATTTAGGCCATTTGCCCTTTCGATGAGGATGGTAATGAAAACTACTGTTGAATTGACACGACAAACTTACAAACTACCGTGATAGAAAGAAATATTTCAAAATTCACAGGCGATGAAGACTTATTGTGTGTGGTGATTAGTGGTATAATGGGCGTAACATCTAGGTCATTTGCCCTTATGATAATAAAAAGGTAATGAAAAATGTCTACTAAACGAACATGGTGTAATTTTAAATCTGATATAGGTAATTCAGATTTCTACCTTCGATGTCTTCCAAAGTCTGAACGTTATTTTCTGGCTTAGGCCTATACTCGATGCGTGTAGTGAAAGAGCTTATCGAGTACTGCTCGGGTCCAAGCTGCACGAACCTGAGAATATCGCAGATGATGACGATATGTGATGACAGACGTTCGGGGGGGTTCCCGGTCCTATTCACATTGACCGGTGAATCACTCATTCTTTCGTAACACTACAGTGGTTTGAGCAAAGACCCTGTATGAACATCAGCATAGTCAGCAATACCAGGTAACACGGCGGGGTCTAGACATTCCTCTCATGTCAACTCGCGATGAATCAGCAAGCTATTCTCACACCTGCCCCCTCCTCCCCCTCCACCCACCAGGGTCTCACAACTTGTGGGACGTGGGTTTGCGACCATGGGACCCCAGCTGAGTCCGGCATTGCTTCTACTTACTGGTGCCGGGCTCCTTTCAGTTCTCTTTCCTGTCAGCCTCCCTTGGTCAAACTCTTGTTCTCTTCCGACCCCGATGGTATCAGGGTATCCGAGGCCTAGCGACTCTTTCACTTTCCCGCCTTAATTGGCCCTTGTCTAATCATTCCTGATAGCCTCATTCTTCGAGGTGTCAGCCTTCTTTTTCTTTTCTTAATATCTCATGTCTTCTGCTCAACATCCTCAAGAAGGCAGGGTGTGTGTAGCCCCACCACTTCTGGTGCACCCTGGATAGTGCTAGTTCCTCAAGGACTCATGGCTGGTGATTTCGGGAGCTGGCAACCCTGAGGGTTTCCTGAGCGGGTCCGGTTTTACACCTTTTTTCCATTGCCTTTGGGACGTACCGTGTCCTCTTTCCGGGAATGGAGTGGTCTGTCCGCAATTTCAAGCAGACAATGTTACTCGCAGGGTACCAAAGGGTAAGTATACAAATTTTGGGTCTGAACGGTGAAACGGTGTAGATTTGTGCCAAAGGGCCTAAATGCAGGGAATGGGGTGATCTGTCCGCAATTTCAAGTGGACAGGGTTACCCGCAGGGTTCGAAAGGGTAAGTATACAAATTTTGGTCCGAATCGGTGAAACGATATAGATTTTTGCCAAAGGGTCTAAATGCAGGAAATGGGGTGGTCTGTCCGAAACTTTAGGTGGACAGTGACATTCACAGAGTTACAAAGGGTAAGTATACACATTTTGGTTCAGATCGGTGAAACGGTGTAGATTTAAGCCAAGGGGCCTAAATGCAGGGAATGGAGTGGTCTGTCCGCAATTTCAAGCAAACAGTGTTACTCGAAGGGTACCAGACGGTAAATAACAAATTTTGGTTGAGATCTGTGAAACGGTGTAGATTTGGGCCAAAGGGCCTAAATGCAGGGAATGGAGTGGTCTGTCCGCAATTTCAAGCAGACAGTGTTACTCGCAGGGTACCAAAGGGTAAGTATACAAATTTTGGTTCTGATCGGTGAAACGGTGTGGATTTGGGTCAAAGGGCCTAAATGCAGAGAATGGGGTGGTCTGTCCGAAATTTCAAGTGGACAGGGTTACCCGCAGGGTTGCAAAGGGTAAGTATACAAATTTTGGTTCGGATCGGTGAAACGGTGTAGATGTTCGCCAAAGGGCCTAAATGCAGGAAATGGGGTGGTCTGTCCGAAATTTTAAGTGGATAGTGTTATTCACAGGGTTACATAGGGTAAGTATACAAATTTTGGTTGAGATCAGTGAAACGGTGTAGATTTGGGCCAAAGGGCCTAAATGCTGGGAATGGGGTGGTCTGTCGGAAATTTCAAGTGGACAGGGTTACCCGCAGGGTTCCGAAGGGTAAGTATACAAATTTTGGTTCAGATCGGTGAAACTGTGTGGATTTGTATACATAACAGACAAACAGACAGACAGACAGACAGACATTGAGCTTTATATATATAGATAGATTGCATAATTGTACATGTTTTGAGCTTTCTACAGCCCTTCCTCAGCAATGACAATCAATCTCAATTCACATTACATTACACAAGATACAAAAACACATACAATAAAAACAATAATCATTTATCCAATAATACTTTAATATTATTAAAATTATACTCCATAAGTTAGCCTTTAATATTTTCATTATTATAATAATCTATATTAATATCAACATGAAATTTTTATGTATTGCATTTCATGTAATTGTACCATACGACATGGTTAGGTGTAAAAGAGGGTCATGAACTTAACTTTGCCAAAACCAAAGATATAAAATAAATAACAAATTAATTACTTTGCAGTTATTTATATTTAATATTCTTTCTACTCATATTATTCTTTCAGATTTGTGCATGTAAATATGAAAAAACTAAATTAAGCAATTTTAGTTTGCTTTCTTACTTGTTTCTTTATGAGGTGAAACTCATGGAACCCTGTGTAAGTTACTTGTACTTTCTAAACCTGCTAACAATGTCTTGAACAAGCCACGGACCCAGTGCTGGATTAACCATGAGGCACAATAGGCAATTGCCTGGGGCCCCCGGCTCAAAAGGGTCCCCCAAAAATGAAAAAATCCCACCTAAAGTGAAAAAAAGTTTTGGTTTTGTTTTGGGGGGGAATTCAAATAAATTCTCGATACAGAAGTTCATACTGGCGAAAGTTTGAAAACTCAAACTGTGAACTTATTCACTGAAGATTGCGGTTAGAAAATTCAAGATTGTAGAGGACAGTCCTATGACAACACACCAAACATGTCTGGAAAGTATCAGGGTCTGCAAGCCAAAATATTAGAACTGAATAAATATGCGATTTATGTTCCTTGAGGTACACATTCCCTCAATTTGGTTGGACAATCTGCTGTTAAAAGCTGTTTTTACGCAGTTGATATTTTTCGATATTGCAATCATTGTATAACTTCTTTTCTGCAAAACCTCACATTTGGGGCGTGTTGAAAAATTATATAAAAGACGCTAAAACTTTGAAATCATTGTCAGATACGCGGTGGGAACCACATGCTAATGCAACGAACGAGGTTTATGATTCGTTTCATAATATTGTCGAGGCTTTAGAAAGCATTGAAGATGACGAGTCGGTAAATAATGACACTCGGAATGAAGCGGGGTGCATCGCAAACAGAGTGCAGAAATTCAAATTCATGTTAATTTTGTGGGATTCAATTTTGGCTTCTATCAGAATCAGACATTTTAAGGATAATCAACTTCGATGATGTTATTGAAAACTTTCTGCGAAACAAAATGCAGAAAAAAGTTTTTCTGAGAATGTACATATGTATTTGTATATGTATTATATTCATCATTTATTGTAAATAAAATTTCTTTCAAAGTTATGATTGACTTTTTTATGAAGGGGGAAAGGGCAGGGGGTTGAAAAAAGGGGAAAAAGGGCCTCAAATTAACAATTGCCTAGGGCCACTGTGAGTCTTAATCCGGCACTGCACGGACCACATGGAGTACCACTCCCATGTGATAGTTCAGGGACTCCTTCAAAACGAACAAGTTTTTGAGGGGGTTATGGAAGGAAGAAAGTAGAACTAGCTTAATAGGATGGAGTTGGATGTACTAGGGATTAGTGAAGTTCAAATAAAGGGAGATAGAGAGGAGGAAGTAGGAGATTACAAGGTGTACCCGTCAGTTATAAAACGAGGCAGGACAAATTGGGGAGTAGAGCCGTACTTCATGATAGCGTAACATAGTTTCTGTAAGAATGCACGATTAATTTGGATAGATTTAGAAATCTCAGGAGCGTGGGTCAGGATTATTTCAGTGTATGCTCCATGTGAAGGGGAGATCAGTACAAAGAAGACAGATTTTATAAGGCACTGAGTGATGTGGTAGTGAGAGTTAACAATAAAAGTAGTGTAGTGTTGAATGGGGATTTCAATGCTAGGATAGGAAATAGGATTGAGGGTATGAGAAGGTAAGTGGGATGAGGACAGGGAAGCAAACACAAATGAGAAATGTTTATTGGACTTCTGTGTAGGAAAGGAGTTATCTGTTGGGTACTCAATCTCGAAACATAAGGAGATTCACAGATGGTACGGTGGAAGTTAGTTTTGTTTTAAGGAGCAGAACAATGAGGTCATCTGCCCCTTAGGGTAGAAGAACCAAATCAATAATAGATTATATCATTACTGACTTTCAACTTGGGAAATTGATAAGGATTTGTAAGGTATTCAGGGACTCTTTTGATAGTGTAGTTAGTTTGCAATTCTACAGTAGTTTTAGAGCTTACTGCTTAAGTGTATCACAGCAGTAGTAGCTGCACATTCATAGATTGATTTGGGGAAGAAGACTGGTTTGTTGATGAGATCGTTATTTTTAAGTTTTGCAACATTAAAAAATTCTTTTTTCGGGTGCTTAACCCCTCAAGCCGGCTATTTTATCCAGAGGTGTTCACTTCTCTGGCGGTATTTAAATTGAAGCACGGCAGAGGTTTGGAGTAACGATTCTAATGGGGTGAGGGGGTCTCCGCCCAATCAATACAATTTATTACTGGCAATTAACAACTTATTGCCTCTGAGGACATGTTTCAGGCCTCATGGGCCCTTCTTCAGCCGCATAGATTATGTACATATTCACATCCATCATATTAATTAGACACAAATCATGCACATTTTGAGAAAAACATTAAAAGTAACACTCTAAAAGCTATTTCTACAACATCATCTTAACCATATTGTAAAAATCAAAAACAAGTACAGCTAGAAGTGACACGTGTGGTCTTAGTGGCCTTCTTAATGTTTTGATCTGGTGAAATGAAAATCCACAGCCTGCTTCCAGTCTCCGACCGGGTCAGGAATGGAATGAATGAAGCCCCCATCTAGCGGTGAGGATATGGACTGTGCCGGCTGCCGAGGCCTGACGCACTCCTCTGGGGCAATGATTAAATGAATGACAGATGAAATGAAATGATAGTGGAGAGTGTTGCTGGAATGAATTTTGACAGGGAAAACCGGAGTACCCAGAGAAAAACCTGTCTGCCTCTGTTTTGTCCAGCACAGATCTCACATGGAGTGACCGGGATTTGAACCACGGACCCAGCGGTGAGAGGCCGGCGTGCTGCCGCCTAAGCCACGGAGGCCTACATTTTGATCTGGTATAATGACCAATTCAATGATGATTTGTGTCTAATTAATATGATGGATGTGAATATGTACATAATCTATGCAGCTGAAGAAGGGCCCATGCGGCCCGAAACATGTCCCCAGAGGCAATAAATTGTTAATTGCCAGTAATAAATTGTATTGATTGGGCGGAGACCCCCTCACCCCATTAGAATCGTTATTGTACACGTCAATACGGATCTTGTGAAATGGATAATACTCCAATTAATCTTAGAGGTTTGGAGACCAATAAGGTAAAGAATTAATAATGTTAAATCTACGTAATATAACGTACTGAAAATTTTAGGATTACTTACCGAGATAATGCCCAATGTTTCTCAGTAATATATGCGACGACTGTTTTTCAGGGTTGTCCATGATCACACGCAATATTTACAAAAATATAATAATTTGATAAGTTCCACTTTTGGTATTTGTTTCAGGTAGCCTATATTTACAATGAAAGCAAGATATTTACATTATAATGCTCAATCTACATATATACATAATTTTCGAGTATAATTTCCAGGAAAAGCTGAATTTTGAAAAGCTTTTTAGGGCACGCATATGTATCCCGTGTAGAATTTCAACAAAATGTAAATATCGCAATATTAGTTCAATCCTGTCCCTTGGCATTGTTTGTGGGAATATAGGGGTTTCTCAAACTTCATCCCTGGTGAAATAGCTCCTTAGGGAAGGTTTCTGTATTATTCCCATCAAAATTATAAGTCCCAAGGACATATAAATGTTGTCCCCTGTCACTGATTCCCACTTCCTGGCGCGCGAAGGGCGCACCAACTAAACATCGGCGGGCTCTTGGTGTCCTAGGCGAAACCCCACACAAGACACGGCACAAACCTAGAAGAATTGCTGAATTTTAATTCATAAACCGCACTCGTTCCAGATTCCGTATTGACCATGTTTACAAGAAGTATAACACAGTTTTCACTCGCCAAATCAATACTTTACTTTACTAAAAATACTATAGGTACATGTTTCGGAAACTTGATATGTTTCCTTCTTCAGCCCATATGTTGGTGTGAATCATATGACATCGAAATCCTAACCAAAAATAAAAGCACGAAGAAGAACAAGAGAAAAAGTACGAACTGTATTTTTATTTTGCATTCACAAATTCTCATAGTGTTCTTCTTTTGTTTTTGTATACCTTACAAGTCAAATGTACCGTACTTTTTTGAATATAACTGTCTGTTTCCGGTTGTGACCAATGGATGTCGGTGTTTGTTTCTTCTCCCATCAATTTGGAGTTTAGGGCTGTATAGTAAACACGTTTTACTAATTATTTATGACAAAACAGACGTGAAATGCTTCCTTGTACCCGGCATACCCGTGAAGGGGATCTTTTGTGTGCTCATGACGAAGTCTACCTCTCACCACAAGCACTGACCAGCGGTCGTTTTTGTTACAGCTGAAGCTATTTTTTCTTCATCTACGCTGTCTGCCACTACTCCAATAACATCATGCTGAGCATAGTCCGTAACACTACCGAAAATATCGCTTCCCTATACATCACTTCCACTACTGTCATCTATCAAACCAATAATCTCTGCAGCGTAAGAAATGAGACAGCCCGGCAATTATTCCACTGCGACTGAGTAGCCTCTAGCCTGCGAAGCAAAAAACTATATATGAAATATTTGCTTTCGGTGCTTCCCCTTCATAAGTGAAGTGAAGAAAATTGTCAACTTAGATATAGTTCACAAAACATTCTCGTGATGGCAGGAAAGGATGTGCTACCTTCTAAAGCAACTAACTTGAAACTCAATAGAGCGTGTTTCATGTTCTTTCTCGGATCGATATGAGTCGTCAAAAGCAACGGATATCGATCAACTTCGTCATCATCATCATGTACAGTTTCCAGCCCCAGGCTGGGTCTGTTTGGAACATAAGCCTCGCCACTTAGTTCTTTCTTCCCACCACCTCTCCGCTGTCACTCTGGTCCAGTCCTCGCCTCTCTTCTTGACACATTCCTCCACTCCTTTCAGCCATCTATCTCTTGGTCTTCCCCTTGGTCGTTTCTTCTGCATCTGCATCTCATGTATCCTCTTGGGAATCTTCTTCTCATCCATTCTTTTTAAGTGTCCATACCACCTCAGTCTTGATGTCTCAATCCTACCTTGCAAGGGCTCCTCTTTCACCATTTCCCTGACCTTTTCATTCCTCAACCTGTCTCTTCTTGTTACTCCGATCCTACTTCGCAGGAACTTCATTTCACCTGCCTGTATTCTGCTTATGTCTCTTTTCTTCATTGTCCAAGTTTCTGAAGCATAGGTCAGTATCGGGATATAGTAGCTTCTGTATAACACTTCCTTGCTTTTTTGTGGGACATCTTTATTCCACACTAAGCTCCTAATGCTTCTCAGAAATGCTTCTGCCTGTCTGCCACGTTCCGTAATCTCTTTGTCATTTCTCCCATTTTCCTCCACTATACTTCCCAAGTACTTGAGACTTTCCACCTTCTTCAACTGTCCACCTCCAAGTGTTATCCCACTCCTTGGTCTGTCCCTTTTCCTGGTCGTTAACAGGATCTCACATTTACTGATGTTGAACTTCCATCCGTACTCTCCCACTGTTTCTTCCCAAGCCTTCAGTTGCTCCTGAATTTCCTCCTCCTTGTTTCCCCAGACCATGAGATCATCTGCAAACACCATTGCTTTCATCCTATCTTCTCCTATCTTCCCCGCTATCCGTGTCATTACCTCGTCCATAACCACAATAAAGAGAAGGGGTGACAGCGCACTACCCTGTTTCAGGCCACTCATTTGTCTGAACCAGTCTGTTCTTTCCCCTCCAACTTTCACACAACTCACACTTCCACAATACATCTCCTTCACTCTGCCTACAGTCTCTTTTTCCACTCCCATGTTTTCCATTGCTTTCCAGACCTTCTCCCTACACACACTATCATAGGCCTTTTCGATGTCCAGGAAGGCCATCAACAGATCCTCTCCAAATTCGTAGTGGTGTTCCTGGAGCTGTCTCACTGAAAATATGAGATCCACTGTTGATCTCCCAGGTCTGAATCCATACTGCTCCTCTCTCAATTTTCTCTCCACTTTGGCTCGTATTCTACTTTCTAATATCTTTTCATATATCTTGGCACAGTGAGGTATGAGTGTGACTCCCCTGTAATTTCTGCACTCCTTTCTTAAATATTGGGACAATTAATCCTTTCTTCCAATCTTCTGGGGTCTTTTTCTCCTTCCATATTACCCTCATCACACGGTACAGCCACTGTTTCCCAACCTCCCCTGCTGCCTTCACCATTTCAACACTCACTTCATCCACACCTGGTGCCCTTCCTCCTTTCATCTTGTCTATGGCCATTTCCAGTTCTCTCCAAGTCAGGTCCTTTTCCATTCCTGTGTTGTCTTCTCCATCTTCCAATACATTGTCTTCCTCCCTATGACCATTTGGATTCAGCAAATCCTCAAAGTACTCTTTCCACACTGTCTTGAGTGCCTCTTTGTTGTGTACCTTATTTCCGTTTTTGTCCATCATTACCACATCCTCTAGCAGACCTCTTCTCTTACTTTTGACCATCCCATAAAGTACTTTCTTATTTCCTCTGCTGTCTTCCTCCATCATCTCTGTCCACTTTACCATCCACTTCTTCCTCTCCTCTGCGACAATCTTGTTTGCTTCTTTCTTCTTTATCTTATAATCTTCCCTTGTCAGATCAGTTCTTTCCTGGAACCACACTCTGAAAGCCTTGTTCTTCCTTCCCACAGCTTCTTTTACTCTCTCATTCCACCATGGTGTCTCTTTACACCGCTTTCTGTTGCTTGTTCTTCCACATATTGCCACTGCAGCTTCCACCATTGTGTTTTTGAATTGCTTCCATTCCTCTTCCCCTGTTTTAGGATTGTCTGTTGGCATCCTTTCCCTTATTATCTTCTGGAATTCTTCCTTGACTTCCTTTTCCTTGAGTTTCCATACTTTGATTCTCCTTTCCTGGTACTCTATCCTCTTGCTATCCTTAACAACTCCCAGGTTCATTACAAGTATTCTGTGTTCGCTATCTAAGGCCTCTGATGGTATTACCTTTATATCTCTGACACTTCTCTTCATTTCCCAGTCGTACAGCATGTAATCTAACAAAGATTTCTTTGTTAAATCACTGCTGTACCACGTTACCTTGTGGCTTTCTTTCTTCCGGAACCAGGAGTTGCCTACCACTAAACCGTTTCTCTTGCAAAAATCCAGCAACTTTCTCCCTTCTTCGATTCAGGCCTCGATCAACTTCGTATTAGTTATAATTATGAAACAGAGATGGCATGAAAGTACATAACTTCTCGGTTCATAACGTGAAAGAAGATCCCGCGAAGCAGCAGTATTTCATATGTAATGGGCATTATAACTTCCGCCTGCACCGGCCGTTTGTGGTACGTCGAACCGGCTGAACGAGTAGAGTCCAGCGGAAGTACAGTGTACGGCGAACCGGCTTGAGGGGTTAATGCTTTAACCCTTACTCCTCGCCAGTCGGGCGAGCCGCGGCATAACGAATTTCCCATTCCAGTCATGTCGGGGCTGTCCTCTACAGCTCGTCTGTCGTCTTTGCCCCGACAAATTATTAATTCCTATTTGGTGCAGCACTCTGTTGGTTGTGTGAGGAACGTTGTGAAATCTCGATATTGCGAAGCAGGCAACCGTTAAACTCTTATTTGGAAGGCCGTGCAACCTGTCAGCTGTCACTCGGCGACCACCAAACTGACAGTAAGCAAACATGGCCGATCGAACATTGACAGAGGATGAAATACGGCAAGTTTTTTATGATAGTGATGACATATCTGAGTCTGAATTTGATGAATGCAACATAATAAGCAGTGAAGGTGATACACACAGTGATAGCAGTGACAGTGATCAGAACAACTCTGATATTGACGAAAATAATGGACCGGAACGTAAAGTTGATGCTGAAGGTTGGCGTAAATATGAATCGACATATCAAGACTTCATGAAACACCCATTTACAGGGGTTTTAGGATATAAACCACCACTAGGTATGAAACCAGAATCGGAAATAGAATTTTTTAAACTGCTTTTAGTGATCATCTTTTTAATGAGATAACTAATAAAACCAACCGGTATGCTTAGGGCTGATGACCTACATGTTTATGGAAAAACTAACTTTATGTATACATATTGATGGTGACTGACAGGGTTCCTATTGATAGAATTTCTAGGTAAACATAGCTTGCTGAATTTGACAATGACTTAAGTGAAGAGTGTAGACATATATGTGTAATTTACAAGCTATTTATAGTTCTAAAGCAGAGCTAAATAAATACAAGTAATAAAAGGTAAAAGTTCATAAATTAAATACGAGCTGTAGGGAGAGCCAAGAGAATTTTAAATCGAGGGGTAAGGGTTAATATTTATCTGGGGGTGACGTTCCAGACTCACGGAAACTTCTTCACAATTCACATTAAGGACAGAACAAACGCGGCTATAAAGGCCATGAGTGACATACGACATCTCCGAACACTGTGATTACAGACAGCGATGAGACTTTTCTCGCTGAAGATCATTCCTGTAGTTGCATAGTTTGTAAAGTATTTGGCATCACCATAAGTATAAGCACCTCATAGAGTTGGAGAAGGTGAAAGCTACCTACCTGAAAAGGGTAATGTGTCTTTCGAAATTCACTCTTTCTCGGTTGGTGTATGAACTCGCGAAAGAGCCTCCTTTTGTTGAAGACCTCAGATTGCAGCTGCTCCCGCCATCTACATCGGGTTATGAGAGACTAATGCAGGAAATGAAGTTAAAGAGAGGAAGCATATGGCAGGAATTTTATATTACGGATGCGATGACATCGCGGGATTGGACGAGGGGTTTCTATGAGATGAGGCACTTGATAACCAGATTCGCGGTGCATGGATTCCACTTCAGGGTGTGTGCAAACAAAAAGTACCATCAGCGGATTGCTGGTGCGTGTGTGCCCTCTGCGGCAAAGCATGTGACAGATATCATGTAATGCAGTGTGATCAGAGGAAGTTATCTCTGTCGCAGTTTTGTACTAGTGATAAGTAATTAATGATGAAAAAATAAATAAAAAATACGAGCAGTGGAGATGAAGTTCCAGAGGAGTAGGGTAGGAGTGACAAGAATGGACAGAGTAAGGAATGAGAGAGCCAGAGAGATGGTAAGAGAGGAACGATTGCAAAATAGAATAGAGCGATCTAGGCTACAATGGTATGGACGTGTGAGGAGGATGCAAGAGGAGAGGATACCGAAGAAGATGTTTGGAATGGAAATGACGGGAAGGAGGCCAAGGGGAAGACCAAGGGACAGATGGACAAAAGGAGTTAGGAAGAGTGCGGAGGAAAGAGGAGTGTGCTGGGACACAGTAAATGACGAGAGATGGTGGATGGACAGGAAACGATGGAGAGGCTTATGTTCCAAGCAGACCCGACCAGCGGTTGGAAACTGCTCAAGATGATGATGATGATGATGATGTTCGAGGAAAAGATAAGTCATGTTTAATTCAATTGCATATTTTGTGCTCTAATAAATTTATTAATATTTATCAGTAGGGCTCGGATTCGAGCATATTTGCATATTTTTTTCCTGAATAGTACACACTGAAAGTAGCCTTTCGGTGGTATTTTCACCTCTCTGGGACCAACAGAATTGAAATTTATCGAGCATATAAATGCATAAAACCGCGGTTTGCAGAATAGAAGCATATAAATACATATTCTTTTGGTTTTCGTCAAAATAGTTTGTTCTTCTTCGAATTCCCCCCCCAATTCGGCCGTGACCATTCTTAAGGTTCGAAAACAGAAATAATTATTGAAAAGCCTATCTGGTGCGAACAATAAACAAGTTTTTAACTTTTAGTGAGGTCGTTCTCGTCATTAAAACTTTTATTGATTGATTTAAGAAAATCATTCAAAACTGAAAACTTAGAAAAGATTCCTGTTGTTCAGACCAATGCAGATCTACTTCATTGATTCGCCTAATTCTGAACATTTTGTAAATTAACTTTTCAACTGTAACTTTTATAAGAAATAACAGCTTAGGCTTTCACAGCCGGCGTTCATAATTAAGTACAAGTTTTTCAGGCTTGTGGGCTACTTAATTATTTTATAAGAAAACTTCTCTTATATATACTTGAAAAACTTGAATGCAAGTATATCACAGTGTATCATACATACAATTAGAAAATAAAACTCGTATATAAAAGTATGTTATTGGAGTTTTCGTTTCACTTTCCATTCTATAGTTTTTAACGGTGTTTTTGAGCATATTCTGCATATTTAACCGCATATAATGGGTTTTTCGAGCATATCTATCGAGCATAAAACACATGGTTTTCGAGCATATCTGGAGATTTTATCGAGCATATCGATCCGAGCCCTATTTATCAGTAATAGTTGCTACACTTGCTAAGTTTTCTGACGGGTTTTCTTGTATTTTGTTTTTGGACGGCAGAGACAGCCTGTGGGTGTCACTGCAGATTTGGTAGTGTTTTGTACAGCTATATGTCTTGCATATTTGGATCTGATGATGATTGCTTGACGAGCGGAACATGCCATCCCTCAGTTTTCTTCTTCAATAGTTCGTAACATTATATATATATAAATCTTAGTCACATGTAATTTAATTCAGTTTTATTTCACATATTCCAGCAATTGGAATTATTCTGTGTTGACCGACTGAAAGCTACAATAGTAATTGCATACCTGCCAACCTATCAAACTGAAAAATCGGGAGATTTTGAAGACTGGCGATGTATAGTGATGTAAAATACCCTATTTGGGTAAATACCTGGGTATTTTAAGATTTTTCATTTAAAAAAATCCGGTGTCCTGGTAAGTTGAACCTTAAAGAAGGGTACCGGTATGCAAACTATTCTACATTAACTTTTTAGAAATGTAACAACATTAGATAATTAATAAAATTCAATTTCGCAGCCTAAAACTACCACTCACCCTCAGCCTATTATGAAAACTTCTAGGAACACGCGCTGAATTAACCAACGACTATTTCAAAAGAAGAGGTACAGTATTCAAATCCAACTAAGCGATACAAGTAGTTATGGAGATTTAACTATACATTATCGATACGAAGCGAAACTGCGGTATCGAAACACACTACACGTAAAATCGATCTGTTCGATTGATGACTGGAGTTCGTCATCTCGCACTTTAGTCGGAAATTACGGGTGATATTTTTGAAAAATTAGGAGATTTAATACGTTAAGCGGGAGGGCGGGAGAAGTGGTGCAAAATCGGGAGTCTCCCGCCTAAATCGTGAGAGTTGGCAGGTATGTAATTGTTAACACTTACCCTGCTGATGCCTTAAATGTTGCTCCTCACCCCTGTGCTGGCCGAGTTCCAGAATGTATGGCTATGTTCAGAATGGCACAAACTGAATGTGGTTTGAGTTACAAATAAATTGAAAAGTCCGTTCGATTTCCAAACCCTTACACTACAAATTTAATAAAAATCCGACACGATTAAAAAAAAAATGCCATAAACAGCTGTTGCCTGCGCTCTCGTCCTGGAATAAGCGGGCGCTCTGGCAGAAGTAGAAGGGAGACCTGTCTCTTCCGTTGCGTCAGATTTAGAATCTGTAATGCGAATTATAACCCCAAATACATTTACTAGTCATAGAATAAACTCAACGTTTTTGCGAGAGAAAAATCTGTCCACAAACAATAAAAACAATGAAAAGGATAACAGATTTGATCTAGTTGAACTTGCATCGCTTGCCTTCGAACAGATCGATATTCTTCCGCTGAACAGTGACGTGGTGCTATCTAGCGATAGTATGTGCAACTTCATGCTTACTGGCACCCACACGCGAACGCTAGAGCTGTAATATTACGTTCGACTCCAACACAAAGCGCGAGAAATCGATCAACATAATATTACGCTCGCAGCAGTTTTAAAAAGTTACCTTCGAACGTAATATTACGGCGCCCGTGCTCTAAGTGTTAATAAGGCAACACTGGAAAATGGCTTCAAAGCTCTCTTTTTTAGGGTCAGGTGACCTCGTAGTTCTGTCCCTTAAAACAACAACTAACTAGGCTCTCTTTGCAGCTGGACCATTTTAAGTACTTGGGCAGTGTATTCTCTCAGGATGGTAGTGAAAGAGAAGAGTCAAGGTGAAGAAAAGCTAATGCAGGGAGTTCTCCACTGTGATCTACAGTATTCTGCAAGAAAGAAGTTAGTGTAGCAACGAAACTCTCGCTACATCACACAGTATTTAGACCGACCTTGGAAGTGACAGCTGATTAGACTCAGGATATCTCGTACATAAGCTGGAGGTAACTGATATGAGGGTAGCAAAAATGATTGCTGGGACAAGTACTGTAGATGGGAGCAATGGGAGTAATCTATACTAATATAATAAAGCTGAAGAGTTTGTGTGTTCAACCCTTTGGATGCCGACCCCGAATAGGTCATCATATGCATAGAATGCCAGGCATGTTTCAATGGATTGTGCATCACTGCATAAAAACATTAATAGAAGCCTCAGTTTAAAAGATATGGAAATACAATTTGGTATGTTAGCTTGATATACTCCAAGGACTATAAACATGTGACTTACATTTGACAAAAAAATATTTCATGGGATACTGTGCACAAAATTATAATATTTTTTTTTTATAAAAAATAAAAAAGTTATGATTTGGAATAAATGAGCACATTGTACACTAAATCAAAAGTGTATAAGTGAAGATAATTAATGTTAACTCATATTTAGGATCATATATACCAATTTATGCTTTTATAGTAGGCCTACTGTAACGTGTTTTTCGAGGGGTTTTATGCAACTGGCATAAGTCAGTAGGAAGCCATTCTATACTTATTTACGCGGCAAATTGTTCAGCCTAGAGAATTTTTCATGTTAATTTATTATTATTATTTTATTATAATTATTATTTAGGTATTTTCGGAGCATTTTATAAAAATTATTAGCATTCAGATAGGTTTTCTATGTCTTAGAATACGCTATCCAGCAAATTATTACGAACGACGATATCATAGAAAATTATCTGATTACGGAATTTTACGGAGTTTTCGTCAGTTAGGGTATATCGAGAGACGTGACTCACTGGGATTTCAAGTACACGCTTAATCTTGTCGAGAAGCATGACGCAATCTTGGGTCGCAAGGTCTAGAAAAGGCGAATTGTTGGAACGGAAAACGACTTCTCCCTCTCGCGCGCCGAGTGTAAACAAACCAGAGGAGGGGAACTAGCGGTGGGTCAACCAATCAGTGAGGACGACGTAAGCTAGATGTCGGTACCATGGTGGGGGAGCCAACGTGTGGATATATCGTTCGACGCGCCGTGAAACGAGAACTATCTGTGAAATACTTGCGGAGTATGGTTATACGCGGGGGACGCTCCGATGTTCCGTGGAACGAACAATCTGTGTAGAACTTGCAGAGTACGGTCGCAAGTGCGTGTCGCTCCGATGTTCAGTGGAGTTAGCGACGAACTTTTGTAAAACTTGGTTGTACGAGTGTTTGGGTCCGAGGTACGGACCATAGAATTATCTAATCTACCAGAATATAATCAAATTCCGACGGAGATGACGACGTCCAGGAGACTATGGGAAGCTCACAGCATCAGCAAGTACGAGGGAAATGCCTTGGCAATTTCCAATGGTAAGCGCAAATGACGCAGAAATACGCAATCTCTCATTTTTCTTTGTTTTACATTTCATATTTCAGTAACTTCATAGCTTGGAAATAAGAGTAAAATCAATTTATCAGACTCCGTTTTCACGTAATTTTCTATCGGTAATATTCAAATCACAACGCTCCAATTTAAATTTTGTACTTATTATTATTATTAATTTTGCTATACTTGTTTTATATAATAAATTCATTTCTTTTACAATGCAATCTTTGCTTTCAGTAGGTAGCATTAGATATAGCCCAATTCCTTCTCCTGATACAATTGTTTGTTGGGTTAATGATCAAATCATACCACGATCTGAGTGAATAGAGTCTTGAAGGTGTTCTGCCAGAGCTAGACGTTGTTAAATACAAATTTAGATTTCAACATTGCATTGAGGTCTTGGCGCCCATTAAAACAACATAGCTTAGGCAAAGGTAAACAGTTACATTTATCTCCCAACAGTGTGGGCTAGCCAAACTGCCACATTGTACGCTCAACGTTAGGGGCTAGCAAAACGTTACACTTGTCGCTCAACGTGAGGGCGAAAGAAACCATTACATTTGTCGCCGTCAACTTGGGGCTGAAAACCTAATAACATTTGTGGAAGGAGAAGGGTATATATTTCTGTGCCTGTATTTTGGGGGTTATTTGTCTGTATCAGTGTATATCATTATGGGGGATGAGAAAGAAAGACAGATGAGGTTACGTAGTGGTCATCAACGGGAGAGTGATGATACGAGCAGTATGTCGAGTGATGGTAGTACCGGGGTAGCGGAGGTAAATCCCGATACTGAAACAGGGAGTGTAGGCGGCCAACCAGAATTAAAAACTTTACTTCTCGAGTTCATGTATCAGAACAAAGTTAGTAGTGATGCCTTAAATGCAAAATTAGAACAAAACAGTAGGGAAAATAAAGAAAGTACAGATGCCTTAAACGCCAGATTAGAACAAAACAGTAGGGAAAATAAAGAAAGTACAGACGCTTTAAATGCTAAACTGGAACAAAACAGTAGGGAAAATAGAGAGAGTAATGAAACATTAAACGCCAGATTAGAACAAAACAGTAGGGAAAATAGAGAGAGTAATGAAACATTAAATGCCAGATTAGAACAAAACAGTAGGGAAAATAGAGAGAGTAATGAAACTTTAAACGCCAGATTAGAACAAAACAGTAAGGAAAATAGAGAGAGTACTGAAACTTTAAATGCTAAATTAGAACAAAACAGTAGGGAAATGAGTGACAAATTCGAACTGATTAGAGGTGAGATCAGGGGGGTGATGGAAGAAAAGGCTAAAGAGATTATTGCAGATGCAGACAGAAAATTAGGAAAAGTACAGGAGGAGTTGGAAATTAGAATCAGTACACAGGCTGAAAATTTAAAAGAACTAGTGCAACTGGAAACACAGCAGGTCAAAAAGCAATTGGGGGGAGAAATTGACAAAATTCAGGTAGCAACTAAAGAGGTTAAGGAACAGCTGGGGGGTAGAATTGAGAAAGTCCACTCGCAAATATTTGCAGAAGTAAATGATTTAAGAGAGAGTAATAGAGAGAGCATTAGCAAGATTAAGGAGAAACAAGCAAAGCTATATGATAAAGTAGAAGAATCAGAAGGAAACATTAAATTAACGGTAAACAGTATTGAGAGGAAGGCTGAGGAGAAAATCGCAGAATTAGAATTAAAATTAAAAGCTAGGATCAGGCAAGAAAATAGTCAGAATAGGCCAGTTTTTGTGAATAGCACACACAGGGAGGTAGAACTGGGTAAGTTCAGCAATCGACAGGGGTGCCCAATGGAGTTCATGAACACTATAGAAAATAAATTCGGGGAAAGGTTGGAAAATGGTAGTATTGAGTGGTGCCAGGTAGTTGAAATTTTAGAACAAGTGTTTGTGGGGGAAACGAGGAATTGGTTTGCTGTCTACAGAGACAAGTTTACTGATATCAATGATTTTAAAATGAAATTCTGTGAAAAGTTCTGGAATGAGGTTATTCAGTCGCAGCATCGTGAGGGAGTAGTGTGTGGTAAATATAACCCTAAAGGAAGCTCCACCATGACCGAATACTTTTTAGGGCAGGTATTAGTGTGTAAATATCTTGATGGCTTGAAGGAGGAAAGTGATGTGGTAAGGTGGCTACTTAGGCACTTTCCCTATAGGATCAAGGAGGCTGCTTGTATCCAGAATGTAAAGACTATATCACAAGTAGAAAATTTGTTAAGCACATTTGATGCACTAGGGAGAGGGGGTTATGAGGACAATTTCAATCGGAACCAGGGTAATAATAATAATAGACCTAATGAAGCCAGGCATCAGGAAGTTCAAGGGAACGGTGGCGAAGGGGCCAACGCTCAAAATAGGAATAATAATAATCAGCTAAATCAGAACAGAGGAAATGGCTATGGGAATCAGTATCAAGGGAGAAACAATGATTTCAGGGGAAATCAAGGGAGAAATTATAATGACAATAATTACAACCAGAATAGGGGTCAAGGAAGAGGACAGCCTAGGGGTAGTAATATACAGCAAAACAATGACAACACAGCCCAGAATATCCAGACCAGTTCAGTAGTTAGTAGTACTACGGCCAGCTGTAGCGGTTCTTTAAACGCGAACCAGGCTGCGAAGTAAGGTCAGAATCTCAGTCTGTAGCATGCCCTGTCCATACAATTATACAGGAACCCTATGACCTAAATGTAAGAAATGAATTATTACATGAACTAAATGATGAAGGTACTATTCAGGAAGTGGTTAGTAAGAGCCCCATAGTTAAATTTAACGTGTCCGAGGCGTACACAGATGTTTTAATTGATAGTGGTTGTATGAAGAGTTGCATAAGTAGTGCATTTTATGATAAAATGAAAGGAACTGGAGTAAATTTTGAGGAGATGCCAATTAAAAGCACTTTTGTTATCACAGCTGTTGGGAAGAGGTCTAAAGTAATTTCTAAGCAAGTTTTAGTAGACATTAAAATTAATAATCATGTAGAGAAGCAGATTTGTCTTGTAATTCCAAATTTAGTATTCAGTGTTATCTTGGGTTCAGAGTGGCTAAGTAGAGTTTCTGGTAACTTATGTTATGATGTAGGGAGTTTGAAATTTAAATGGGGAGATTCTGAAGTAGAAGTAGCGTTCAATGACCATATTCAGAGGAGTAGTATTGTAGGTGTGATTTGTACTTTAAATGAGATATCGCCAGCCGTAGAGCGGGGTTCTCCATGTTTTGTGGGCAGTGTGATTACGAACGGAAGTCTAGAGGACTCGTTACGTGAGGCTGCATTTCAGGGAAATATAGAGGATGAACAGTGTGTTCGGCTCTATGATGTGTTATGGTGTAATAGGAGAGTTTTTGAGGATCGCATTGGTATGGCCAATTGCTATACACATTCATTGAACGTTATTGATAGGTCAGTATTCACAGGACATAGATATCCTGTACCTTTCGCTTATCAGAGTGCAGTTGAGGCACAAATTAATCAGATGCTTGAAGATGGGATTATTGAGCACTCGAACAGTCAATATGTTAATTCTTTGATAACGGTACCCAAGACCGACGGCACTGTTCGTATTTGTTTAGACGCTCGTTTGGTTAACAGTAGAATTAGTTCAGATCAGCTGAAATCTATGTCAATAGAGGAATTAATGCAAACATTTGAGGGGAAGAAGTATTTCACTTGTGTAGATTTGAGTTCCAGTTTTTGGCAAGTGCCACTTATGTACGAAGATAGACCATTTACAGCTTTTAGTCATAAATATAACCTTTATCAATTTTGTAGAACACCTTATGGGTTAAAGAGTAGTTCAGCAGCTTTAATTAGGGCTTTAAACATCGCATTAGGGGATGACACAGGAGAGTTTGTAACCATTTACATTGATGATATGGTAATTAGTTCACGCAGTTTTGAGGAGCATCTATGTCATTTAAATATAGTTTTTCAGAAGTTAGATCAGGCAGGGTTCACTTTGAAGCTGTCTAAGTCGTCATTCTGTCAGTCAGAAGTGACATTTTTAGGTCATAGAGTGTCGAGTAGAGGTGTAACACCAGAGGAAAGTAGGGTTAATAAGATACTTAACGCAGAGGTGCCACAGAATGTTAAACAGTTAAAAACGTACCTGGGAATTTGCAACTTTTTCAGGAGGTTCGTTCTTAAATACTCAGGGTTGGTAGAACCATTCAGGGAATTGCTTAAAAGTGGGACTCGGTGGAGATGGGAGTCCAAGCATGATCAGGCTTTTAGAGCGCTGAAGGAAGGTTTTGAGAAAGCTGTAGTGCTGAAATATCCGTTAAAAGATAAGGAATATGTGGTTATGACAGATGCTTCACATATAGGCATTGCTGGAGTATTATGTCAGAAAGATGATGAGGGTAATCTGTGCATTGTATCTTTAGCCTCGCGAGGACTGACAGCAGCGGAGAAAAGATACACAATTACTGAGTTAGAGCTTTTAGGTATTGTTTTCAGTTTAGGGAAATTTAGAATGTATTTAGTAGGGGGGAAATTTGAGATCCACACAGATCACCATGCATTACTGTATATGAGGACTTGTAAACTCAGTTCTAACCGAGTTAGTAGGTGGATTCTTGCTCTGCAGGAATACGAATTCACAGTAAAATATATTAAAGGTAAAGATAACATTCTTGCAGACATGCTATCGAGGGACACTAATTTATGTAGGGATTATCCTGTGGTTAAAGCAGAGGACGGTATTTTAATATGTGCATGTGTGGACAGTAGCAACAGGGCATCGTTACAGACACTGAGAAATATGCTAGTGGAGCAACGTGATGACGTTCATTTAAAGGGAGCCACTTGCAAGGTTGGAAGCAGGTGACGCAGAAAACATTTCCAAACGTATTGGCAAAACAGCATATGTGCTGGAGGATAGTGAGGGAAACAGATTATACGGGACGTATAATATACATAGTCTACGAAAATATGTGTCATAAAGTGAGTGTGTTTAGCTGGCGAGCCAGCCTATCAAATGAGTAAGTGTGGTATTTGGTGCGTGGGAGGATCTGGTCTTAAGGCAGGCGTATCAGAAGTCACACAGGGGGGTAGTATGTAAGTAAATGAGAGTTTTTAAGGTACAGGGAAATATGACGGGATTGTCGGATGCTGTTGAGCACTAAATTGTCTCGATGCACCAAGGCCATTTTGGCAGCGCTGATGGGTTCCCATTTATCTCCAAGAGATGGGGGAGCGCTTGTATAGGGCTTGTTAGCTTAAGGCGTCCACGAGATAAAAGATGGGCCATCAGAATGCGAGACAGTCCTTCATGAAACTCATACATATCAGCACACGTGATTTCTGTTTACGGCCTCGCCATGTAAGATTTGTTAGTGTGTAATTTAAGATAATTTGTACAATGGTATTATTTGTGTGAGGAGAAATGGTCTTTGTTGAGAACTAGTATTAAGTAGAATATGGTTAACGGGAACTTAACAAGACAGGGCGATTACGGCACAGAAATATTTGGTGTTATATGTAATGCGCATTTACTGTTTTTTTTTCAGAAGTCAATATTAATTTAATCTACTTTAAAGAGAGATTAAGTATTATGGTCACGAGGCGCTGCCACAGTAGTGTGATCGTGTGCTCAGTGATAAGTGAGATTAAATTTCACCATAAGGAGGGGACCTCCAGTGAAATTAGGAAGTTCTATGGTGATATAAATATATCAGAACACCTTCAATGCGTGTGATATGACATCATAAATACATAGTGCTCACACATTAATTATGTCTATTTCTCCAACATAGAGAAATTTGAGAGGCGGAAATATCCGTGGAACACTATTCCATATGTAAAACATTGGACTGGTTGCAAAGTGCAATCCATAGTGACAACAAACTTTGACGCAAAGTGCGTGAAGAAAAAATATGAGTGTATATATCTGTAATTTAGGGTGATTTCATTTATGTAATATGTATTTTGGATGGGGTTTATTAACGTGTCTGGGATAATCGGATAATGGACCGTCGTCACGGTAAATCATCCGATGATCCGAGGCGAATATAGAAATCGATCAACATAATATTACGCTCGCAGCAGTTTTAAAAAGTTACCTTCGAACGTAATATTACGGCGCCCGTGCTCTAAGTGTTAATAAGGCAACACTGAAAAATGGCTTCAAAGCTCTCTTTTTTAGGGTCAGGTGACCTCGTAGTTCTGTCCCTTAAAACAACAACTAACTAGGCTCTCTTTGCAGCTGGACCATTTTAAGTACTTGGGCAGTGTATTCTCTCAGGATGGTAGTGAAAGAGAAGAGTCAAGGTGAAGAAAAGCTAATGCAGGGAGTTCTCCACTGTGATCTACAGTATTCTGCAAGAAAGAAGTTAGTGTAGCAACGACACTCTCGCTACATCACACAGTATTTAGACCGACCTTGGAAGTGACAGCTGATTAGACTCAGGATATCTCGTACATAAGCTGGAGGTAACTGATATGAGGGTAGCAAAAATGATTGCTGGGACAAGTACTGTAGATGGGAGCAATGGGAGTAATCTATACTAATATAATAAAGCTGAAGAGTTTGTGTGTTCAACCCTTTGGATGCCGACCCCGAATAGGTCATCATATGCATAGAATGCCAGGCATGTTTCAATGGATTGTGCATCACTGCATAAAAACATTAATAGAAGCCTCAGTTTAAAAGATATGGAAATACAATTTGGTATGTTAGCTTGATATACTCCAAGGACTATAAACATGTGACTTACATTTGACAAAAAAAATATTTCATGGGATACTGTGCACAAAATTATAATATTTTTTTTTTATAAAAAATAAAAAAGTTATGATTTGGAATAAATGAGCACATTGTACACTAAATCAAAAGTGTATAAGTGAAGATAATTAATGTTAACTCATATTTAGGATCATATATACCTATTTATGCTTTTATAGTAGGCCTACTTTGCAATTTATAAATTAATTTTCAAAAACATGCCTATGTGATGGCATGCCTTCTTGCAACAAATGTACTATTTACAACTTTACTAAATCCTAGATAAATTGCTACTGAACTATTACTACAGTAGAAATAATAATAGACCTAATATATCACGATAAATAACTCAAATGTGTCAGTTAGAGCGTAAAATTATCAAAAATAAACCACAACACGCGGACATAAACAAACAAGGTGGCTGCCATATTGGATCATCGACGTCAAGTGCGCCCAGACTATACACTCATAATGTAAGAGTAAACAAGCAAAAAAATAAGCTATGTCAGTGCCATCTGATGACATATGAAGGAATTACAAACAATCTACCTTCTTACTACGTGATTTGTAGTGCAATCTAGCACCACACCGCATAACTACAACACATATAAGAGCGTGCCGATTGAATCGGCATCTTGGCATTTTTCGTACAGAACTCAAGTGCCGATGCATCGGCATCTTGGCACTGTAAGGGTTAAACACGCTAATCTCTGGAACTACCAGTCGGATTCGAAAAATTAATTTTGTATATGATAGCCAGATTCAAGAGGAATAGTTAAGGCTATGTAGCATTTTGCTTCACCTCTCAGGTAACCATAAAGATTGATTTTTGTTCAGTAAGTCGTAAGAGCAAGCGCTCCCGGACAGCTTCAATAATACCTAAGTCTATTGTTGCCTGGTAATGCGGGCTGCATCACGTCGCCCCTACCAGTGTTCTGGTGCAGAATTGCGAGCTGCTTATAAATTGCGGTCACGGGGAGTAATTAGTGCAAAAAGATATCTTAGGCCCCTTAAAACAGTTTTCATCATGACTATGTCTCTGTATAGGGGCGATGGTGTTGGAGCAATATACTGAGGTTATCAGCTGCAATTAGCGTTGGTGCTTTCCGATCCTTAACCTTGAGCGCTCCAGTTCTGTAGTAGTATTCATTATCATCCATAAAACAAATAATTCTACCGGGCAAAGCCGGGCACTACTGCTAGTGAAGATAAAAGTCTAAGTTAGAAATGAACATGCTATCATGAGGATAGGGAAGAGATTACCCAAGAGGTTAATGAACTTGGCTGTAGAGAGTAAGAGATTTAGAGGTAGACTTCCGAGGTGATAGAATCCGTGTTAAACGACTTCCAAGTGGGAGTTGTAGAAGCAGAGGAGGCTGCAGTGCTAACTGCTAATAGGGGATCATGGAGGTGACTTGTTCGCAAACAGAGGCTTGCAGACTAGACTGGATGCTGAAAGGCAAAAGTCTCAAATGAAAATGTATGTATGAGTGTAATGTCTTATTTTAACTTAGCAAAGCCCACAAGAATAACATGATTAGTATTCTAGTTCGTGAAAGCCTTCATCAAAATATTATTTCTGTGTTAACAATTTGTACCTCAGTAAAGTAACACTGATGCCTATTTTAATATTGGCCAGGATCAAACATTTTATTGTCTTAATATACTGTATTACAAAGCTAAACGTTGCAAACTCAATTACCAACAACTAGTTTCCATTGTTGAGTGCAATGCAGCAATCCAGTTTCTGATTATACGAGTAGAAATAGCGTCCAAGTTCAGAGATCATGGAAAGTCAATGGTCTGCGGATTTCTCTTATTCCTGTAGCAAGTTGTGGGTTTTTCACAAAGTCAACATGACCCATAGCCAATAGACGATAGATCAATTTTCTCATTATATCCACCTTTCCTAATTTCATTAGAATCTTCGTCTTCAACCTGAAATTAAATTCAAGGAAATCAACTCAATTTAGAGTTACAATAAAATGCTATATTTCACCGCACTATAAAACTCAGTGAGAACTGCTAAGTCCAATTACCGTTCATTTTCTTCACCAGCTGCTTCCTTCTTTGCTTTCAACTCGACTGCTTGAGACAGCAATATGTCCTTATAATTAGCAATTGATTTCTGGAGTTCAACCAGTGCAGAACTAGTGTCATCCAATAATTGATTAATATTGTCTCTCACAGCAGATCTTTGATGGTTAAGGTCGAATATCTGATCAAGTATTGGCACAATTATCCTAAAATTAATAAATACAAACTTAAGAAAGAAAGAAAGAAAGAAAGAAAGAAAGCAAGAAAGCAAGAAAGAAAACAAGACAAGAGAAATAAACTAAAGAACTAGTTGGGGAAGGATAAATGTACAAGGGTGATTACATAAATAATGTGCAATATTTTGTTTAACTGACACTTGGTCCACCTGGTTTGGTCAGCAGCTCATTTAGTTTCACTTGTTATTTTAATCAATTAACAGAATTGTTCTTCAGTTGGTCAACACAATAGATTGGGCAGAAAGCGATGATTATTTTATTCATGAATAGTGTGTTATAAATATAATTACCCCGCCTAATCAAATTGGGCAAAAGGTGTGTTGACCAACTGTAAAGTATAAATTGATAGAAATGTTAGATGAATTATTTTTACATTAACACACTTCTTTAACAAATGTTATCCAGATCATAAAATCGAGTTCCAATTACACCCTGTTTATTCGAGGAAATCATTGTGAGGTTTGAAGCCAATTTTCAGTGTTGCCTTAGTAAACAAAAGCACCAAACTTTTGTTCGAGAAAATCAATATAGAGCAAAGAAGATCACTTACATTTCATTGGCAAATAATAACACATAGGCCTACTTACCGAGATCTTTCTTCAAGAAAACTATCATCCTGATCTCGTGCTAATTGTCTCCGAATAAGAAAATCGAAGGTACCTTGACTTTCAATAGCTGTTGCCATTCCTAGATCCGTTAAATTTTCCACCACTACCAGTGTTAAGTACTCTCTCAATGTGGATTCTAGATCTGGCCTATGTTCCAAAACAGCTTTTCCTGTAAAAAGAACATGTGTAAAATACATGCTTAACATATAGTACTAGTTTGTCCCGAATAACAGTTATCATTTTACAACAATAAATACACTGTGATGAGAAGTATCCGGACAACCCCCAAAAACATGAGTATCCCCTAGTAGGCAGCACAGTACTGCATGGAATGTATGGTCAGTGGCCATAGTAGGCTGCATACAGTTAGACAACAGAATGGGATGTTCTGTGGAATTCACAGACCTTCAACATGGTAGGGTAATTGGATGCAAAGATGTAAGAAGGTTGTGCATGAGGTTTCCACCCTCCTAAAAGTCCTAAGACCACAGTGTCTGTGAAGAGGAAACATGATGGGAAGTGTAGGACTACCACCCATAATGACCCCCAGGGACTGTTGAGTACTGACGAGGGTCATACATCACTTCTGGGTCCATTCCTAACATCACGACTGTTTTTCATGAGGCGTGGAAAGTTGTGATTTCCATTGTCAAGCAGCCACCTATCACAGAGGCCAATGACAAACGCCGCCCTTCATAGTGTAAGAAGCATAAAAACTGAACCATAGAAATATGGAAAGCCGTCCTGTGCAGAGTTAAATCTCAGTATACAATGCACATACCTGCCAACTTTCAAAAACAGAAGATCCCAAAGCGCAAAAATTTAATGCGTACATGCGTCGCAAGGTCTTAAAAATAGCGAGAAAAGTCTACAGGGAAAAAGATTACAAACTCTTGGTGATGCGAGACTAATTCGTTGTGCCAGTTTCCAAAAATATTGCAATTACATCAAGAACACATATAATTGGGAACAGTTCACACACTACACCGACATGAGCATTTCTTCACTTTGATCTTGCAAGTCACAGAACACTGGCTATATTCCATCACAGGTTGGTGACGAGAGATGAAGATGAGAATGCGAATGCTTCACCTTTCCATGATCGCATAATACAAGGAAATTCTGCAGAATATGCCTCCCTGAAAGACTGATGATATCGTTTCTTACTTGAATTCATCACGAAAACACAAAATCGTGCAAAAATTCGTCACACAATCAACGAATACCAGAACTACAGCAAACACCGCTTAAAACCAAGCTTTCCCATAAATTGGGTGGGATTAACAATTAATGATCACACTTACTAACCTGGAAAATATAACATTAAGGTAAATGTACCAATGGTCGTCATGTTAAAACAGATTTAGTCAAGAAATTATATATACCTTACACATTTTGGTAAATTTAATCAACAAAAGCACTGTACCTAACCTCAAACTCTACTCAAACACTAGGAAAGTCCAAACATCGAAGATATTCGTTTTAGGAAAAATTACTTATTTAAAAAATGTGTGCTTTTGCGCCAGTGTTCGGCACAATGTATTGAGATTTTTCCTATATGCATCATCCGTTTGCACCAATTGCCGTCACCTTGTTAATTTTTCTTGTCTGCTGTTTATAATGCATTTCTGTCAATTGTTGCGTAAGACACCGATTTATCGACTTGGAGGCTAACATTTACGAATAACACAACAGTACCAGCAATTATGTTTTTTAATAAAAAATGAAATATTTAAAAAAGAAGAAGAAGAAAAAGACGGCATCGGGAAACGGGAATGGTGGGTAGAAGACATACGAGCATGAAAATATCGTAATTCTGCTCTAAACAAGTGAGACCACGGCATAACAGCCCAGAAAATGACCATTCGCCGAGGCCTAACACCAATTGTTGCCAGTAGTTTAGAAAAATCCTTCTTCAGTGCAGTATCTTCGCTATTAGCAACCCTCTGAATTCGCCACTCATGTACATTTTTCTTCCAGGCAGTCTTTAGTGGCTTAAAAACCCCAACATCCAAGGGTTGAATTACGTGTGTGGCATTAGGTAGTAAAGTGACCAAAACAATTCCATGATCCTCACAAAATTTGCTAGTATGTATGGTCAAGATGAGAAGTGCGCGTCTATGAATAGAATGCCAGGGAGAGGAATCTCCTTCTCAACCAACCCAGGATGAAATATGTTACTGAGAAATTCGTAAAACACTTCCCCCGTCATCCACCCGTTTGGCGATTTGCCAATGCCCCCGAGTGCTGGCATTGTGGCAATGATGTCTTGCGGCAGACGTTCATACTTGATCACTACAAGGGAAGGAGAAATATCGCCGTGGGCATTGCCTGTTACAAGTACCGTCAAGCATTCTTTCTCATCCGAATTCACTTGCTGATATATTGTCTTATCACCCCTGTTCGCCAGCACTTTGTTACCTTTCGGATTGAGAAAGAAAACCGTCTCGTCAGCGTTGAACAGTCGCAGAGGGTCTGACAAAATAGACGGGAAGTCGTTTTCCACTAAATAGCTGTAGACTTCTGAAACCCAGGTTTTATTTTGATGTTCTGTAATTGCAGCACGGCTTACTGTCAAATTTTGAGGGGTTCGTAAAAGATAGACCTGGATTTCTTTTTAGGAAAGATTCACGCCATTTCCTTCCTGGCCGCCATCTTTGAAAGGAAAGTCCCTCTTCAATTCTTGTGTCCTCACACTATTTTGCAAATCGTCCTTTGTTACCGGAACCCCGCTTTTCGTAGTGAGATTACCCATTGAACTAGCAAAGCCTCATCTTCCTTGGTTAAAATGGAACTTAGCCCCATTTTCCTCTCTCTAGGAGATTTTCCTTTAATTTTGTCCGAGAGGGTGTTTCTCGGAACACCATACCTCTCCGCGGCCCTTTTAATACTCATGCCGTCCTCCACAAAGGCCTTAATAGCAGCTTCCATTTGCTCAATATCATAATTCAGAACAGTGTGTTTCGACATATTGCCAGGGGCAGATGACCTCGTAGTTCCGTCCCTTAAAACAACAATAACTAACATATTGCCTGAAAGCAAAGATTTAGTCTTAGAATAATATAATATTTTTCATCTCAATAAAAAAATTAAAAAATCCTCTGTAGCACGCCTAGCCAAAAAACCTACTGATATGCGGCCGTCAAGAAGAGAGACCTACGTAATAATAACAATACACTGTAAATGTTTATTGGTTGCGAAACGTTAACACAAACATTAACATAATCGTGCACTAGTGTTCGTCACGAATGTGCTCCAAAGTTCGTCAGCTATGATGACTACTGGACACGATGATCAAATGATAATTTAATTAATACTGGGTGCTTTATGAAAATTTGAAGGAGTTTGGAATGGTAATTAGTAAAAAGAAAACTGTAGTCATGTATGTGGAAAAGAGAAAGAGAAAAGTCAAGTAAACATAGATGGGATATGGTTAGAGAATGTAGAACAGTTTACATATCTAGGTAACACTATAAATGGAAGTAATGACATCAACATGGAAATTAATAACAGACTAAGGAAAGGTACAACATTTTATCACCAAGTCATGGGATGACAAAGTACCCAAGAGAACGCAATTAATATCATATAAACAGTATTTCATACCAATTATAACATATGGACTGGAAACACTGGTAACGAATAAAAAGCAAAATAGTAAGATACAAGCAGTAGAAATGAAATTTTTAAGAACTTCAGCTAAAAAGACAAGAAGGGATAGAATTCAAAATATTAAAATCAGATAAGAGTTAAATATGGAACCGTTAAATCAGAAGATACAGAAAGCAAGGTTATGTTGGTTCGGACATGTAAAAAGAATGGGTAAAGAAAGAGTAGCAAGAAGGGAATTGGAAAGAGAAGTCAAGGGAAAGAGACCAGTTGGAAGACCGAGAAGAAGGTGGTTGGACCAAATTTTGAAGGACATTGGAGAAGCTAGATTGGATGTGGCAGAAGTGATGGAACAGGAAAAATGGAAGGACCGAAAGGAGTGGAGGAGGCTTGTAAACCACACCCAGGTGACTGGAGTGGGACTTTGATGATGATGATGAGGGTGCTTTAGAGCTACATTATAAGTACCCGGGTCATCATTTTATTTCCCGCATGTACGCGCCGCTAGGCCGGTGAAGGTGGCCTTGGCAGATGCGGCCGCTAGGCCGGTCAAGGTGGCCTTGGCGTTCTCCCCGCAATGAACACGTGCGCTGCAATCGGCAATGTTGCAATAAGCTGTCAGTATCTCCGGCGTATTCACGCTTGTGAAGTGCTAGTTGATTTGACCTAACATACAGTGCAATCTCGGGGCAATTTTACAGTTTGTGTGTTGCCTTAAAGTGATGTTTTCTATACAACAATGGTGTATTCATTGTGCTTTGTTATGCGAAGTGATGTTATAGAACAACGTGTATTCATTGTGCTTTCTTATGCAAAGTATTCTTCTGTTAGAGAGTGCCGCTTTCGATTCTTTCGGAAATATCCTGGTATCCGTCCTCCACATAATATTCGCCAAGTTATAACGAACGTCACCCAGGAAGAAATTCGCCGTGTGTCTAGAAACTTGTTTACGAGGTGCCAGGCATGCTTGCGAGCTGACGGACAACACTTTGAACATTTCTTGTAAAACCAGGTAAGTTTGTAGATAATTGTTTTCACTAAAAATTGCTATTAAATGACTGTATGTTGACGTGAAGTAGTGGGGAGAAGTCGCGCACTTTTTACCGGCCAGCGAGCGGGTGTCAGCGCGAGAGCTTGCCGCGCCGTGATCGGTATCGGATGCGAGACTTAAATTGATGACCCTGTATATTGCCGCTGTTAGTTAGGTCTTACAAGGAGAAATGACAATGTGCCAGTTTTCGTCACAAATGACTAGCATTGGTAAAGTGCGTTTTTTTTTAATCCAGTATTCGTCACCAGCATTTCTAACAAAACTAGGCACGTGAGCACGAAATAACAAATCACATATGTTACAGAAACAATTACCAACTAAATAATTCATGTTTTTTGGGCTAATGCCGGAGAAACGTATGGTTCTAATCTAAATACACACGGCATTAGCCCAAAAAACATGAATTATTTATATAATCCGGGCCGTGAAAGCCTTAATATACAAATTACCAACTATATCACGCACTTGTAACATTTTAAAATGTCGGAACATAACATGCATGCACATAATTAACTCGCGTGCGTGCTTAACACATGCGAGAAGCAAATGGCGCGTCAAGACAGCTCAGCTCACAGGAGATGTTTGACGCTGGGAATCACCTATTTCATCGCACGCATGATTTCGCAAAGTTGCTCCTTATCGGCAAGGAAGGTACGACGCATCTCGTAAGACTTCGTGCGTTGAGAAAGACCCGTTGACATGCTTATTTTTTGTACTCATATACGAGAGTGACGACGACTGGCTCAGTGACGAAAACCGGTTCAGTTACCTTAATTATTAATTATACACTTTTCCAAAAAGGAGCTCAGTTTTATCACCAGGTCAGGAACCTCCTTTGGGACCAACAAATTCCTTTAACATCCAAGAAAATGATGTATCAGGGCTACTTCTTACCTATAATGATGTATGGACTTGAAACTTGTACTATCAACAGAAGAGATAGTAGCAGACTTCAGGCTACAGAAATGAAGTTCCTGAGAACAATGCTTCAGAAGACCAGAAGAGACAAGATCCGAAATGTGAAGATTCGTGCAGAGATTCAAGTGAAACCACTTCATGAAGCAATAGCAACATCAAGGTTGAAATGGTTTGGTCATGTGAAGAGGATGAATCCAAGCAGAACGGCAAGAGTATGGCTTGAGCAAGATGTGGAGGGCAAGAGACCAAGGGGCAGACCACGGACACGCTGGATCTCCCAAATAAAAGAAGACCTGCAGGGAAGAGGTGTCGATTGGCACCAGGTAGAGGAGGAGGAAATATACCTGAATAGACAAACATGGAGAGCGTTCTTATACCGCACCCGGGAAGCTGGAGACGGTTAATGATAATGATGATGATGACACTTTTCTAATTAACTTCTTCTTCTTCTTCTGCTTTTACGGCCTCATTGGACCACTTCAGTCAATCATTTCTTGGTCCTCTTCTTCAGTAATTTCCTTTCCGAGTCGCCCAGTAGCTTTTCATTCGCTCTGATCTTCTCAGGCATTCCTCATCTGTCAATAGCCTTTTTACTGTATTACGTTTGTCTATTTTAACCTGAAATATTACTTTTATATCTCTCAGTTTTTTAAATTTTTTTGTTTTGTTTTGCAAGTCATCCAAGGTTATTTCTAATTCTTTCATATCTTCTCTAATTTCCTTAATCCATCCTACTTGTTGTTTCATATTCCAAAGTTTTACTACAATTTTTCTAGATAACCTGGTTTCTGGTGTCCTCATGATGTGACCAAAAAAAGAAATCCGTTTCTTCCGAATAGTATCAGTGATGGGCTCCAGTTCTCTGTATACCACTTCATTTGGTACTATCCGCCACTGTCCATCTTTCTGATATTTTTTTATTTATGCATGTTCTAGCTATTCTTCTTTCTACTTTTAAAATTTTGTTTTTCTGAGTAACTTTAAAAAGAGTTTCACTTCCATATGTCACCTCTGGTTGAACCACCGTCTTGTAATGTTTTAATTTTGTTGCGATTGATAGACATTTTCTTTTATATGTAGACCTAGTTCTTTCTTGCCATGCAGGTTTCTCATCCAAGTTGTAAGTTATAATTTCTCCTAAGTATTTAAATTGCTTCACTATTTTAACTTTCTTGTTATTTACTGTCATGTGATTGATTACAAGTGGATTTGCTACCATTACCTCCGTCTTTTCAAATGATATCTGAAGTCCAATTTTTTGTGCTATATTTTGTAGGCTTATTGTTTGATTTCTGGCTTCTTGAATATTATTAGCCAGTAACGCTAAGTCAGCTGCGAATCCCAAGCAATTTAAGTCTATTTGACCTTTCTTGGTTCCAATTCTTATGCTCCTAGGATTTTCCCTGTACCATTCCCTCATTACATATTCCAAAGCACAATTGAAAAGTAGAGGCGATAAACCATCTCCTTGTCTTAATCGTAAACGGTTCAGGTATTTCTCCACTGAATTTTACTTTAGATTTGGTGTTTGTTAGAGTTAGTTTTATAATTTTTATTAATTTGGGATGAAGTCCGAAATTCCTTAGTATTTTCAGCAATGAAGATCTATGTATACAATCATAAGCTTTTTTGAAGTCTACTTGCTGTTTTTGTCCACGTTTGTAGTAGTCCATTACTAATTTTAAGGTGATTATCTGTTCAGGGCAGCTTCGCCATGGCCGAAATCCACCTTGATATTCTCCTATTTCCAGTTCTAATTGATCTTTACAACGAGTATATAGAATTCGTGACATGATTTTATATGTGATATCCAAAAGGGAAATTCCTTGGTAGTTGTCAGGATTTGATTTTTCTCCTTTCTTGTGTAATGGATGTATTATAGCTGTAGTCCAATGGTCTGGCAGTTCTTCTCTGATACAAATGTTCACTATGCATTGGTGTAGTGAAATCTTTACTGCTTCTGCTACATATTTCCACAATTCTGCAAATGTTTGGTCTTCTCCACTCGCTTTGTAGTTTTTGAGCTCTCTCAGAGCTTTGTGGGTGGATTTATGTTTTCTGATGGTGTTTTAATAGTGGTGTTGTAATGGTTTATTATAATAATAAGAAAAATGTTAATATGCAAAGCTAATTAATTTTAGTCGCCCTCTCTTGGGTGATCAAAATGAAACATTTAATTGTGTATTAATCTAAATAGTGTATCTGTATTGTTGTCAGCTTCACTAAAAAAAAGTACATAATGTGTAGTATTATATGTAGCCAAGGGCGCCAGACCATTTATATATCATGATCAAAATAATATATTAAACCTCGGTTAAACAGAGGTAGAGCATCGAAATTCCTATCTCCAGTCGTAGTGAAACTTACGTAATCTAACCTTACGATAATTAGTTCAGGAGTATGGTGTTGCCTTATAGTAATTTCTAGCTACTAAAGGAAACCAGTCAAACATTTGAATTTAAAAATGAATTTAATATATAAAAACAACAAGTGCAAAAAGAATAAAATACTAAAGATAATAATAATAATAAATTTAAATGAAAGAATCTACTGAATTTACTTGTATTATGGGTCTTGATTGGAAATTGGAGTATACTGAGTTAATTGAATAAAATATAGATTGAATTTAATAAGCATGAGAGCCTTCTGATTTGACTGGAGTGTAACTGTTTAAATCGCTCACCGCATTGAAGATCTTTGTAGTTGGATTGTTGCGTAGAGAGTTCCTGATGGCCCTGATCTTCCTCAAAGTAATTAATTTATATGTGGATGACGGAATAAATTCCATAAATTATCCCTGTGACAATAGCCTCGTACACAACCATGTCACAGTTTGATAAGACAGAATGTCTTATCGAATTCACATACTTAATAGTCAACTGTCTAGTTTAGAACTGCGTTACAGATTCCATCTCGCTACAAGTTCCACTCTTCTCCAGCAATTCAATAATAATAATCCATTTGGGCGGCTGTCATATATATAACGTTCCCAGGTAAGGCACGTGTCTATCCCCTCTTCTGATGTCGCTAGACAATATTAGCCCGCCTTTCACATATCAACAATGACAATACTTCTTTGTCGCATTTCTCGGGAGGTCCAGCCCACCTTTTGTATAAAGTTGCAAAGGACTCATTCATCGGCCCAGCATTGTTAGTGGCAAGTCTTCATAGAATCCCTTCTTAGTATGATTTGTATACTGGTAGAATACTTGATGTGAAAGACATAAGTGTCTATTTATGTCATTTCCAAGAAGCGGTATATAAGCCGGCCTTCTGTGAACAGCCTCTTCTTCTCTTGTTCGAATTTTCTTCAGAAATAATATTCAGTCAAGCGTGTAACTTATTTCAAATATAATGTGTATCGCTCCAAGTCCTTTCAATTGGCATAATATTCTACATTACCGCATAATAATAGATATAAACATATTAGTTAACATAATAACTAATAAAAGGTAAAATGTAAACTTTAAAAATATTGATAATAATATTAATAATAAATAAAATTATTTCATTCTGGTCACAAATTGGGACCGTTACAGTGTCTGTATTTATATGAAGCAGTTCTGGTGGATCTTTGCAATTTAGCAACTTGTTAAATGTTTCTGCTAAAATTTCTGTATTTCTTTTATTACTATGAGCTAACCCGCCATTTTTGTCTTAACATTAATGTTGGAGGTTCATATCTTTGTAGTTGTTTGCTAAAAATTTTGTAGTAATCTCTTGAGTTTGTTTTCGCGCTATTTGTTTCGATCATCAGAGTGTATATCCTTTTTGGTATAGCCGTTTAACCCTCGTATTATTTTTTGAGTTATCTTCCTTTGTTTTATGAGATCCAAGTGTGATTCATCTGTTTTTTGACTCTGATACCGTAACCAGGCTTGATGTCTATCTTCCAATGTATTATCACACTCATCGTTCCACCATTGGTGTTTCTTCCTTGGATTTACTGGGGCTACTTGTTCAGCTATTTGTTTCAATTCGGGAACTATTTCCTCTAGATCATCTGTTATTTTAATATATCTAGTTCGTTCTTTGTATCCCTTGTTATTTATTAGTTTATGAGGGTCGTATGTTCTCTTCTTTTTAGGTGAGCTTTTTTATTTGTCAACGGGGTAAATTTAATTTTAATCTTTATCATGTAATGATCAGATCCAGTATCTGTTCCTCTCAGAACTTTCACATTGTAGATCTCCCTGTGATAGTTCCTATCCATACAAACATGATCTAGTTGCCATTCACCTTTTTTCCAATCTGGATGTTTCTAATTAACTAATACAGTTAATAATACTTTTACAGACTATTTGAAAAAAATACAGACTATTTGAAAAAATTCATAAATACCACATTTCCAACGATAGAATCCTTATTTTTGCTTTGCATTATAACCAATACCTCATTCTTTCATACATTATGCTTATAAAAGTAAATACGGCATCTAAACCTTTTTAATTGAGGTTATTCTGATAATTGTTCAATTTTTGAATTTGTCTTTTGTAAAAACTCAGTTTTGAGTCTAAATTAAGGACACCTAAGAGTCATATTCGAAGATACACTACGTTTCCAGCTGTAGAAAGTTCTTAGATACATCTGTAGGCAGAAATCTTCAACAAGAAGAAAACAACTGCACCGCAATTTTGGCGGGAACGCGCGTGATTGGGGGAGCGCAAAGTGAGGACGTGAATACAAACCCAAACCTATCGCGTAACGGACTTCGAAGGAAAAAACTAAACACCGCACAGGCAAGCTTGAAACCTCACCTTTCCAGCAGTATGACATAATCACGGACATAATGCCTACAGAATTCAACAAATACAGTACTCCCTCTGTAATCCGACATCTCAGCTCTCCGGCACTCCCAGTAATCCGGCGTTTTGTATTCGAGTACGAGCTCAACACTTGATTTGATAATACGTCCCCAATACTGTACAATGTTTCCCACGCAGCGACAAGATTAGTGTCCCAGTAAACAATGCATTGACGCCAAAAGCGATGACTCACGCACGCCTCTCTCAGGTGTGTAGTGTAGGGCAGTTGTACTGTGTTGAAGATGGCATCCGTGCAGAAAAAACGTAAACATAAAACTCTATCTTTGTTAGATAAACATGAAATCCTAAAGCGGCTTGAAAAGGGCGAAACGTTAACTAGTGTTGCTAACGAATACAGTGTTGGTCGAGCTACATTTCATGACATAAGAAAAAACTGATAAAATAAAGACATTTTTTAAGACGAATAAAAATTTAAAAAGTAAACGACAGACATTGAAAACTGTTTGCCACGTCAATTGCCTGGGCGGAGGAAAATGGTGTATGCTAATGATGTCTTAGTTTTAAGAAGGTTACAGGAACAAGTTCTCAAAGTGTCTCTCAACCGTAAAAAGCAAAAGACAATTGATGCATATTTCCAGCCGTCTACTTCCCAGGAATAACGTGAGTTATATGATGTATTTTCGTACTTGTTTACTTTGTAGAGTACCGGTACAATGTAATTAAAACTGATTTTCAAATGATATCTGCGTTTTTCTCGATATTTTCTAGTAATCCGGCAGTGCTCTGGTTCGATATCTGCCGGATTACCGAGAGAGCACTGTATAAGATAATCAGCACGCCGATTGAATCGGCTTTGGCACATTTGACGCAAGCAGCGAGAGCCGAGCTGATCGGTGCGTGGCACTGAGAGGGTTAAATACCTAGGAGAGTGGATAATGAACGACTCGCAGGAAAAGACAGCAATAGAAATGCGTATGCATAAATTACAAAGGTGATTTCATATGACAAAAGGTATATATACCATAATAAAAAAAACTTATCCTGGAACACTAAATTAAGGCACTATCAAACAGTGGTCAGACCTGAAACTCTGTATGTGGCAGAAACACTTAAATTAACAAGATTTTGTGATTTAGACAAATTAGAGAAGACTAAAAGACGAATTCTGAGAAAAATTCAGGGAGCTAAACAAAATAATAACGCAGAATATAGGTTACGACCAAATAGAGAGTTATATTTGAAATGTGAAAAACTAACTGATGTAATGAAAAAGAGAAATTTACAGTTTTTCGGGCACTTTTATAGAATGGAGAATAGTAGACTAACTAAACAGATCTACAACTTACTGAATAGTTACAAATCCAAACCCACATGGTTCATTGAAATTGACAAACGCCAGAAATCAGACAGACACAATAGCAAACAGATCACTCTTCAGAGAAGCTATTCAAAAGGCAGAAATTCAAGAAAGAAAGAAAGAAAGAAAGAAAGAAACAAACAAACAAACAACTCGCAGAAAGTGGACTCATGAGGAGAAAGATCGACACAGTACTCTGTAAGGGATACTTGTCTTTTCCCGCACACCTTTATGTGGTAACGATTACAATGCATGTTGCATAGTTCACAAACACACTGTTCTCCTGGGTCATGGTGCTTCTTGTTGCTGCAGCATTTGAAGTGAAATCTGTGAACAGCGAACCTTGTCATCATGCGTCAAAGGATGAAGAAAATTTGGAAACAAAGGAAATTGAATACAATAGACAATAGCCAACGTTGATTCATCGTACCCTCCAAATGGGTTATTCAAAAAAAATAAACACAGTACTAGCCAAGCATTTTAGTGAGGTGTACCATACCAAATGACTAGCTCAATGGGCACTGGGACAAAACGCTGGCAACATAATTTGAGCTAACCGGATCAATTTTTCGAAATCTATGTCAAGGGATCACTAACCAGACATTCTAAGCCAGTATTTACATGCAATAGGGTGGCAAGTTCTTCTTTCTTTCCTACTCCTGCCACAGAATCTGGCAGGTTCCCAGTTTTTGTGGCGATGGGAGACCCCATATCATACAATGACTTTTAAATTCTTGATAGAGTTGGAAATCCCTGGGGTGGCATTCAACGTCCTCTACTACACCATGAAGATGCCTTTAGTGAACTATTACTGCTATCTTTTTTTTAAACAGAGAATTTAAGAAAACAAGGAAGGCATCGGTTTAAGTTTCTGTATCAAATGCCAGCCCGTTCAATGTTTAAAAATAACAGATATTATTTGTTTCACACAGGAAGCTTTTCATCACAATAGAGATATTTTTTATTATAGACATTGATATCAATTTATTTTGTTACATTTGCATACTTACAGGTTTATGCAAATTTGTTACATCTGCTAAGCACCAGATGTGCTTGTCAGCAGATGATTGATCTAGCAATTTTGTTGACATTTTGTATTAAAAGTACATCAACTTTTAATGACGACAGAAATAGAGTTTAAAATCGTAAGTTACAGTGATGCAACAATCCAAGATTTCAAACAGATATTTACTTAATGTAAGCTATTTAACCTTCTCAGATGGCAGTTGATTAAAATCTGTTGGTACCAACCCTTCTAAGGTTCTTCCAGCATAACAGTGGTTGTGTTGCCAAGTACCCAGTATATACCTTGTGCTATGACCAAGTTCATGGCATTATGTACTCAAAATAATGTTCCCTGATTAGTGATGTGGGCCGGGCAAATGCCCAGTGGGCAGGACATCTATAAATGGGCATTTGCCCAAAGCAGTTTTAAGCACCCAAAATCTGGGCATTAAAGAAACATTTTTTAAAATTTACTTTTACTACTTGTGATTGGTACTAGAGCTTCTAAATCATAATAAAAACCATTAATCAAAGTTACATTTCATGGATAAACTAGTAGTGCCCGAATATTGCTAATAATAATTTAATTATCCTGTGTCCATGTTGTAAATAACATCTAAATGGGAATTAGGTATATCTGGTTTGAATAAAACATTGTATTACTGAGTTAGACCTGCAGAACTACTCATTTAAATGTTGGAAATGTAGGGGCGCCTGTTATATCTGCTGCCACAGAGCGGACCTTTAGCACTTTTGTTTGGATTCATAGTAAAAAAGAAACCGACTTACATCTGAGAGGGTTGCCAAATTGACTTATCTAGCCTACAATTGGAAGCTGATGAATGGGGAGAATGGAACATCTAAGCGTAAGCCCGACAAAATAACTGAAGAGACTCGTCAGAGTAAGAGCCTCCGTGGCTTAGGCGGCTGCACGCCGGCCTCTCATCGCTGGGTACATGGTTCAAATCCCGGTTACTCCATGTGACATTTGTGCTGGACAAAGCGGAGGCAGACAGTTTTTTCTCCGGGTACTCTGGTTTTCCCTGTCACAATTTCATTCCAGCAACACTCTCCACTATCATTTTATGTCATTCGTGTAATCATTGCCCCAGGGGAGTGCGACAGGCTTTGGCAGCCGGCACAGTTCATATCCTCGCCACTAGATGGGGGCTTCATTCATTCCTTTCCCTGGCCTGGTCGGTCGACTGGAAGTGGGCTATGAAATTTCATTTCACTCGTTTGAGTAATCCAGAATAAGGAGAAGAAACCCCAACACCCAGTCAAGAACGAATTATAGGCCTAGAGGAAGATTCAGAATCAGAACTGTCAGAAGAATCCGAGCCAGAACTACTTGAAAGTTCAATAGAAAAAAGTGATGAAGAGGATACAGAAACAGAAGAAAGTGATTAAGATAACCAAGAACACAAAACATCCATTTATTATTAATTTCATATTTAAATAAATGTACCTCAAGTCCTCATTTGTTTAATTTTTAACTTATACAGTTAATGTAATAGCATACATTATTTATTTAATAAAAGATCGTACAATGTACATAGATTATTCAATTTCCTTGCTCCACCGAGCAAATTATTCTCTGGTACAGTACTCTGTAAGGGATACTTGTCTTTTCCCGCACACCTTTATGTGGTAACGATTACAATGCATGTTGCATAGTTCACAAACACACTGTTCTCCTGGGTCATGGTGCTTCTTGTTGCTGCAGCATTTGAAGTGAAATCTGTGAACAGCGAACCTTTTCATCATGCGTCAAAGGTCGTAGTCGGCCTGTTTCCATCCTGTCGTGACCATTGCGTAGGTGGAATAGAATTCGTCCCATAGCATACATTATGTATTCAGTATTAGTCATTTGATGTAATATATCAAACTTATTTAAGAATTATAAAGATGTGTTGATGTGTTAAGTGAATTATTTTTCCCCAATTACACAATCAACATTCATAGGCATACGCGTAATTATTATGTATAAAAATCCACTTGAGTTGAGAGGCTATAGAAAAATATTAGGACTACTTAACTACTTTTCCATTAATATAAATTAAATAATTTAGTTTATTAAATATTTATACCTTATACACACACACACATATACATATTTGTATGGATAAATATATATAGTACATATTATATGTAGATACATATATGGCTAAAACAATATTTATAGAAGCATTGCATTATGAATATGTTTTTAAAAAAGGTAAATGCCCAAAATGCCTGGGCATTTATGGGTTTTGGGCATTTATCCTGGGCATTTGCCCCGACTTATAAATGCCCAGACATTTTACATCACTATCCCTGATGATTCTGTACATGTACATGGGACCTGTATTTTTATTTTTACATGGAATCTGAACTACAGGATGTGATTTTTCACTTCGAAAATCTCCTATACATTGACAGGGAGACAATTTTCTATAGAGATCTGTACTATGGTGATTTCATTTTTAGCCTACTTTTCACATTTTGCAAAAATGAGGAAAAAGTAGACTTATGAGATCGATCCGGGAAAATGTGTGTGTCTGTCCTTCTGTCTGTCTGGCTGTGTGTGTGTGTCCCCCTATCAACTCCTAAATGGCTGCAGCAATCAAAACCAAATTTAGTATGAGTAAAGATGTGCACCGGAATAGCTCACGTCCATATTTGAAAATGATGTCAGTGCTACCAACTGCTGAAAAAACGCACTAGAAATTTGAGCTCCATGTTGGATATCTTGCAAGATATGCATGGGAGCTATTCCAAAATTGGCACACATGCAGATAAGACTATTTCAGTTTAATTTCCAGGAGGCCAACCATGACAGTGTTGCCAAAATAATTTTAAGCCTTCTGATAGGTCCAATGTTTAAATGCATATAACTTCTACACTATCAATTGGTTTTCAACCAAATTTTGTATGTAATATCTGTACATAAACAGATATGACTGAGCGTATTCTTAGGAGCCACCAGGGCTGCCAACTGTTAATAATTGCTCTCTCTATTTTTTTTTATCCAAATACCAATATATCAGAAAGTATGCAAGCCAATAGCTTTAAACTATGCACACGTATATTCTGACATTTTAGATTAATTTGGAGTAACTTATATACATCAGTTCTACCAACATGATTATAAGCCTGCTGATAGTACCAATTTTTAAATACATGTAACTTCTATACTATCAGTTGGATTTCAACCAAATTTCGTATGTGCTATGTGTACCATAACAGATATGACTATAGGTATTGTTAGGAGCAATCAGGGCTGCCAACTGTTAATAAATGCTGTCTATATTTTTTTACCCTAATATCAATATATCAGAAAGTATGCAAGCCAACAGCTCTATACTTTGCACACGTATAGAACCTGACATTCTAGATTAATTTGGAGTAATTAATACAAGGCAGTGCTGCCAACATGATTCTATGCCTGCTGATATGTCCAATTTTAAAATACATGTAACTTCTATACTAACAAATGGATTTCATCCGAAATTGGCACAACAAGATATCATAATATTTCAGATTATTTCTGACCAGCACACGCATGACATTGTTGGCAACATGCTTTTACGCGTGCTGATAGATCTAGTGTCTAACTGCATGTAACGTCCATTGGACTTCAACCAAATTTTGTATTCTGTACCTTAAGAGATGGAACTAAGAATATATTCAGTCACCAGGGCTGCCAATTTTAGTGCTCTATTAGGCTACATTATACCAGGTATCGTTTGAACTAATTAGATATTTCGATATTATCAACTTAATTTCGTCATTATTCTAGATAGGTTCATATTCTGTAGAATAATCATTGGCATGAAAAGTAGGCTCTATAGTTCTTAACGGAACTTCTTGTTGTTGTTTATTATATTTGCTAGTTGCCTTTTGCTTGTACCGGTAATTGACTTTATTAACCTATATACAGATACAACAGAACTCACGATATTTAAACTTGTCTGAGATGCATAACCCCAAATCTCCATCCGTTAGACCTAGCTAATTAGTATTTCTATGGCAAAATATATATTTTTTTTTTCATAGAACAAAATAACAGCTCTGACACATTTCCTACTTTATAACCACTCTCACAATTTATTGTTTAAAGCAATTACTGTATATTAATAATAGTAATAATGTTATTGGTTTTATGTCCCTTATAACTACTGCGGCTTTTAGAGACGCCAGGGTGCGAATTTTGCCCCGAAGAGGATTTTTAACGTGCCAATAAATTTACTGACGCGGCTCTTTCACATTTGCACACCCTCAAATGCCAGCTGACAATGCCAGGATTTGATCCTGCAACCTAGGGAACAGGAGGTGAGAACATTAAAGCAACTATATGTGGTTGCCAAGAAAAGTACTTATCCAGATCAAACCTACGAATATTAATGATTCAACTTCTTCAACTATGGTATCACAATGACAAAGTTCAGTCAATTGTCGTTGAGATATTGTTATTTTGCAATACTTTATTCATAGGTATATTCTCTCAGCATGTGGTGACATGTAAATTATCGTACTTTTCTCCCAATTAACCAATGCCAAATGGGCATTGATGTGGCATTATAGCTGAAATTTGTTTAATTCGCTTGGTCATCATCATCTTCATCATGTACAATTTCCAGCCCCAGGCTGGGTCTGTTTGGAACATAAGCCTGGCCACTTAGTCCTTTCTTCCCACCACCTCTCTGTTGTCACTCTGGTCCAGTCCTCGCCTCTCTTCTTGACACATTCCTCCACTCCTTTCAGCCATCTATCTCTTGGTCTTCCCCTTGGTCATTTCTTCTGCATCTGCATCTCATGTATCCTCTTGGGAATCTTCTTCTCTTCCATTCTCTTTAAGTGTCCATACCACCTCAGTCTTGACGTCTCAATCCTACCTTGCAAGGGCTCCTCTTTCACTATTTTCCTGACCTTTTCATTCCTCACCCTGTCTCTTCTTGTTACTCCGATCCTACTTCGTAGGAACTTCATTTCACTTGCCTGTATTCTGCTTATGTCTCTTTTCTTCATTATCCAAGTTTCTGATGCATAGGTCAGTATCGGGATATAGTAGCTTCTGTATAACACTTCTTTGCTTTTTATGGGACATCTTTATTCCACACTTAGCTCCTAATGCTTCTCAGAAATGCTTCTGCCTGTCTGCCACGTTCCGTAATCTCTTTGTCATTTCTCCTATTTTCCTCCACTGTACTTCCCAAGTACTTGAGACTTTCCACCTTCTTCAGCTGTCCACCTCCAAGTGTTATCCCACTCATTGGTCTGTCCTTTTTCCTGGTCGTTAACAGGATCTCACATTTACTGATGTTGAAATTCCATCCATACTCTCCCACTGTTTCTTCCCAAGCCTTCAGTTGCACCTGAATTTCCTCCTCCTTGTTTCCCCAGACCATGAGATCATCTGCAAACACCATTTCTTTCATCTTATCTTCTCCTATCTTTCCTGCTACCCGTGTCATTACCTCGTCCATGACCACAATAAAGAGAAGGGGTGACAGTGCACTAACCTGTTTCAGGCCACTCATTTGTCTGAACCAGTCTGTTCTTTCCCCTCCAACTTTCACACAACTCACATTTCCACAATACATCTCCTTCATTCTGCCTACAGTCCCTTTTTCCACTCCCATGTTTTCAATTGCTTCCCAAACCCTCTCACTACACATACTATCATAAACCTTTTCGATCTCCAGGAAGGCCATCAACAGATCTTCTCCAAATTCGTAGTGTTGTTCCTGGAGCTGTCTCAGTGAAAATATGAGATCCATTGTTTATCTCCCATTCTGCTCCTCTCTCAATTCTGTTTCCACTTTGGCTCGTATTCTATTTTCCATTATCTTTTCATATATCTTGGCACTGTGTGGTATGAGTGTGACTCCCCTGTAATTTCTGCACTCCCTTCTGCTCTAGGTAAAGTTTCCTAAGTAACTTCAGGACTTTTGTGTACTGACACGATTTTATCATCTGAGTAAAGATGCTTTAAGAATAACTGAATATCATCGATATAAATCAACTGCAACAATAGTCCAAACAATCTATCTTGTGAAATGCCCGACCTGCTGTCAGAGGTTTACTGAAGAAATCCTTGACGAGAACTTCATGACATATTACGAAGATAACTTTCAAATAATTGTAGTGAGTGACCCTGCACCCCCCTACTAGGTTCTACAGGACAACCTATGCCATTACATCTTACAGCTAGCTTACCTCTCACCAAGACAGACCCGGTTCGATTCCCTGTCTATGCATAAGAGATTTTCGAAGTGAAATATCACATCCTATGGTTCAGATTCCACGTAAAAATGGAGGTCCTGTGGCTCATGATTGTGAGATTACAGCAAATAGCTTATAAAGATAATAACGGAATTCCACAATAAAAGCATGCGCTTGCCTGGAGACAGCGATCATATAGTGCCTTGCCGCCCACAGCTAGCTGTTCTCAATGCGCACCAACCAAAGTTGCTTTGTGATGTTAACATGTGGCATGGCATGATATTTAGGCAATAAGAAATTATAAGAGTAGGGTTAAAGGAAATAAAAAATACTGGATTATGTACAGTTCATTTGACATTCAAAAATATATAGCAGATAATTCATGAAATGGTGATGGTATGGGCTACTCAAGTCTGGAATAGGCCCATACATTTAAACATAACACGTAAGCATTTACAATATGTTACTTTTCGTATTTTAACATTACCATTTCCTATCTTTTTCAGAATCATGGAAGAGATGTACGAAGGGTATGAGTGCCAGGTTCTTCACGAAGGCAAATTAACAGAAAAGATAAAGGTCAGTTCCGGAGTGAGACAGGGGTGTGTCCTTTCCCCCACTCTGTTCCTGTTGGTCCTGGATAGCGTGATGAAGAAGGTAATGGGAGGACGGAAGAGGGGTATTCAATGGGGTATAAATGACAAGCTTGAAGATCTGGATTTCGCAGACGACATTTGTCTTATGGCACAACGGTACCGAGACATAGAAGATAAGCTGGGGAGGTTGCAGAGAGAAGCAGAACGTGCAGGACTGATGATCAACACCAACAAGACCAAAGAGATGAGGATAAATTCTGACATCACGACTAGTTTGACAGTCAACGGAAAGGACATTGAGCGAGTTGAGTCCTTCCTCTACCTTGGAAGTATAGTCACAAATGATGGGGGAGCAGAGGAAGATGTTCGAAGCCGTATCAGGAAGGCAAATGGTGCCTTTGTCCAGCTCTACCCCATCTGGAGAAATAGAAACATTTCCAGGAAGACCAAGCTCCGCCTTTTCAATAGCAACGTAAAGTCGATTCTTCTCTACGGCTGTGAAACATGGAAAGTCACAAAACCGATCAACAACCAGCTACAGGTGTTCATTAACAGATGTCTGCGTCGCATCATGAATGTGAGGTGGCCGGACATAATCTCAAATGAAGATCTTTGGACCATCACCAATCAACAACCGATTAGCATCCAGATCAAGGAGAGGAAATGGCGCTGGATTGGTCACACACTAAGGAAGCCAGACGGAGCTATTGAGAGGGCGGCGCTAGACTGGAATCCTCAAGGCGCCAGGAAGCGAGGTCGACCTAAGAAGACCTGGAAGAGGACGATCGAAAATGAAATTGCAGAGGTGGACAAGAACTGGAGTCAAGTGAAGAGAATGGCCAGGAACCGTACTGCGTGGAGAAATTTCGCCAAGGCCCTATGCTCCGGAAGGAGCGGCAGGAATTAAGTAGTAAGTAAGTATTTCCTATCTTTACATATGAGTCATAGAGAGCATTTGTCTTATTCACAAATGCCTTTAACACATTGCTGACCAGATGCCTGGACATGTCACATCCCCTGTGGACCGGACATTTTGCTACTGAGAATAGTCCAGTGCACTAGTTTATAAAAAGTACATAATTGTGGAAATAACCTAGATATTATCTTTCTAGTTGATATGAGTATACACATACCCCTAGTAGTGCTCAAGGGGGGGATGTCTTTGGAAACAAGACACAATGTGCAGTGGCGCTTACAGAAAGAGCAGATGGAGTATATTTGAGGTTAGATTGGTCAACAATCAAAGTACGATATGTACTTTGGTTGTTATTACGTCGCCTAGAGACCTGAATATCACTCTCTCATTCAGTTTCCACTAATTCACTATAACTTGTGCCATTTGAACGATAATATAAACGATAAATCTTATCAACTGATTATACAAGTCCTCCATCTTGTCATTGATTGAACCAACAGAAGGAAGTTCGATGTTTCGAAACAAAATCAAAGAATAAAAGAAGGCCATGAATAGACGGAAGATGGCACATATACATCGACAAATATCCTTCTCAATGTGCTAGACCGAAATAGTTCAATACATGGTCAAGAGATGTCGCAGGAAGACCGAAAACAATGACGTGTATAAAACCGAGATTTCTCGGGGCCCGTCATCTACCGCTGGCGAGCGTACTACGAGATTTCTTGGGGCCCGTCTTCCATGTGTTAAAAGGATTTCAAAATATTTGCTAGCTAAAGAAAAAAAAACACACGCACACAATTCTTACGTGTTCTCTCCAGTGCGGCAGGTTCATTCTTAAGTTAATCATCTTTATTTTGACCCCATGCGTGCTTTCAATAAAAAATTGGCGAAAATTATATCTGAATATTTTTGACATTTTGTTTGATAGATCTTGAGCATATTCATTGGGAAAAAGTATTTTGCTTGATTCATACCTTTTCATTTGCTCATTATAGCTGAATGATGCCAGAGCCATTTTATGCTCATATTCCAGTACACTGCATGCCCAACCGATAATGCAACAAAACTTACTCTTGACATAAGCTATTAGGCCGACAGTCATGTGCTTCATTATGATCATATTATTAGAACACGAAGTATAAATAGGTTTTCACGTGTACTTACCGCAATGAGAACTTTTGTTGTTGCTGTTGATTATTTTAGGGGCTGTAACATCCTGGTCGTGTAGCCCCATGTACTTGAATGTGTGTAATATTTGTGTGATAACCTGCATTATTGTGATGACTATACTAGTGGGTGTATTTGTAAATTGGAGGGAGAACATAAGAATTGCATTTTGTCATTAGCTAGCAAATATTTTGCAATCCTCATAAAGGCAAGTAAACGAATAAGTATGTAGAGATAGGTACCGGCCATGGCTTTAAGTTAGGAACCATCCCAGATTTTGCCCGGAATAAAGTGGGAAACCACGGATGACTGCGGTAGGAATCAAACACTCCTCTTCTCAGTTTTGCCTCACGGGGTTGAGTGTACCCCGTTTCAGTCCCCACACCAGAATTTAAATTCCTTGGCAGAGCCGGGAATCGAGCCCGGACCTCCGGGACGACAGCCAAGAACTCTAGCCCCTACACCACGAGTTGGTTCGCAATGAGAATACATTTCCATATTAATATAACAAGTTCTTGTCCCTGAAATCTTTCTCCACAAAGTGACCTAAGCTTACAACAAGAGTTCTATTAAAATGCTCTGGAACATTCCTTTACAGTACGTCATCTACAATAATTATTACAGCCGTATATGGTACAAATACTGCTAGTGATCCCCATTACAATTGGATAATTAAATCATCTACAGGTCGATATGTCTTACAATGTTTTACTGTAAATCAGCTGATCCTTTGATACGCAACCTACGTTTCCAACTCCGAACCGCTAGATGCTGGAGAGCGCTGTCGCTAGATTTGGCAAGGAAGTTCCGCTATTATCTTTATAAGCTATTTGATCACAGTAAGTAACATAAATTTACAAGCTTGCTTTCCTTTCATCTTACAGCCATCAATTGGAGATTTCAGAGGATGGTGAATCGTGCATGTCTGATGTAGACAGACATCACAAAAGCGACCCACTTGGTGGGAGATTACTGCTGGAATCTTCACAGGGGCTGTCCAAATAAGAGTCTTATAAAAGAGCCCTCTTACAGGTTGAATATTTAAATTCCCTTGCGTTCAAAAATGTGTGATACATTTGAACGTTCTTATAACGACATCGGTTTCAGCGACAACTCGGCTATAACGTCATGTTTTCAGTGGTACCATAGGGATGCATCCCTGATAAGGAATATGTTTCTCATCCTTGCTTAATACGACAAATGTTTATGCGTATACCTCGCATATAACACAATTTGTAGCCTTAGTTTGCAATAAGATTTCTCAAGTACCAACATACAAGGAAATCTGTTGTTGAAATCTGGCAAACTTGCAAATTCTGTTCCCTTACTTTCAGTCATAAGTGCATACTGCTTCCTCTGGTGTACACAACTTGCAAGGCACCAGGCCTGCTTAAGGCCAAGATCAATATTGTAGATTCCCCACCACATTCTAACCCTTGTGATATGCCCGACCTATATTCAGAGATTTACTGAACATATGAAACCAACATGGATTACTTCATGGCTTATCATTGTAACCCTCCCGCATTCTGCAGAACTCATCAACAGTATGTACTTGAAGTCAGTTTCCACAGCATTTCTCACAGTATGACCAGTAAACAAAAACTTTTAACATTGGAAGAAAGTTATTCATAAAATTAAATATGGAATTAAAAAAAGATGATATGTATAATCAATTTGGCCCACTTAATTCCACAGTTCAAACAACTTGGAAGAGCAAGGATAAATTTTTTGCTGCATTTGAGGAGAATGGATCGAAAATCAAGCCGTTACGAAAACTTGAATGGAGCAAAGTGGATGAAGCGGTGCTTAAGTGGTTTAAACAACAGAAAAGCTACAATGTACCCATTAGTGCAACTCTCCTTATGGTGAAAGCAGAAGAATATGCCAAGAAATTCATCATCATCTTGAGTAGCTTTCGACCACTGGTCGGGTCTGCTTGGAACATAAGCCTCTCCATCGTTTCCTGTCCATCCACCATCTCTCGTCTTTCACTGTGTCCCAGCACACTCCTCTTTCCTCCACACTCTTCTTAACTCCTTTTGTCCATCTGTCCCTTGGTCTTCCCCTTTGCCTCCTTCCCTTCATTTCCATTCCAAACATCATCTTCGGTATCCTCTCCTCTTGCATCCTCCTCACATGTCCATACCATTGTAGCCTAGACCGCTCTATTCTATTTTGCAATGGTTCCTCTCTTACCATTGTAACGTGTTTTTCGAGGGGTTTTTATGCAACTGGCATAAGTCAGTAGGAAGCCATTCTATATTTATTTACGCGGCAAATTGTTCAGCCAAGAGAATTTTTCATGTTAATTTATTATTATTATTAATTTATTATAATTATTATTTAGATATTTTCGGAGCATTTTATAAAAATTATTAACATTCAGATAGGTTTTCTATGTCTTAGAAAACGCTATCATGCAAATTATTACGAACGACGATATCATAGAAAATTATCTGATTACGGAATTTTACGGAGTTTTGTCAGTTAGGGTATTTGAGAGACATGACTCACTGGGAATTCAAATACAAGCTGATTCCTGTCGAGAAGTATTACGCAAAGCGGGCTCGCATCGTCCAGGAAAGGCGAATTGTTGAAACGGAACCCTCCCGCCGAGTGTAATGACCCAGAGGAGGGGAAGATAGCGCGGCGTGCTCAGCCAATCAATGAGGACCACGTAAGCTAGAAGCCGGCTGAAGAGTGGGGGAGCCAAAAGGTGCATATATCGTTCTACGCGCCGTCGAACGAGGACAATCTGTGAAATACTTGAGGAGTATGGGTGCGCGTGCGAGTGGCTCCGATGTTCGGTGGAGTTAGCAAGAATCTGTATAGAATTTAACGAGTACGGTTGTACGCGGGAATCGCTCCGATGTTCCGTGGAGTGGAAGACTAACTTTGGTAAAACTTAACCAGTGTGGTTATACGAGTGTTTGGGTCCGATGTACGGACCATAGAATTATCTTATCTACCAGAATATCATCAAATTTCGACGAAGATGACGACATCCAGGAGACTGTGGGAAGCTCACAGCATCATCAAGTACGAGGGAAATGCTTTGGCAATTTCCAGTGGTAAGCGCAAATGACGCAGAAATACGCAATCTCTCATTTTCTTTGTTTTACATTTCATATTTCAGTAACTTCATATCTTGGAAATAAGAGTAAAATCAATTTATCAAACTACGTTTTCACGTAATTTTCTATCGGTAATATTAAAATCGCAACGCTCCAATTTAAATTTTATACTTATTATTATTAATTTTGCTATACTTGTTTTATATAATAAATTCATTTCTTTTACAATGCAATCTTTGCTTTCAGTAGGTAGCATTAGATATAGACCAATTCCTTCTCCTGATACAATTGTTTGTTGGGTTAATGATCAAATCATACCACGATCTGAGTGAATAGAGTCTTGAAGGTGTTCTGCCAGAGCTAGACGTTGTTAAATACAAATTTAGATTTCAACATTGCATTGAGGTCTTGGCGCCCATTAAAACAACATAGCTTAGGCAAAGGTAAACAGTTACATTTATCTCCCAACAGTGTGGGCTAGCCAAACTGCCACACTTGTCGCCGACAACTTGGGGCTGAAAACCTAATAACATTTGTGGAACGAGAAGGGTATATATTTCTGTGCCTGTATTTTGGGGGTTATTTGTCTGTATCAGTGTATATCATTATGGGGGATGACAAAGAAAGACAGATGAGGTTACGTAGTGGTCATCAACGGGAGAGTGATGATACGAGCAGTATGTCGAGTGATGGTAGTACCGGGGTAGCGGAGGTAAATCCCGATACTGAAACAGGGAGTGTAGGCGGCCAACCAGAATTAAAAACTTTACTTCTCGAGTTCATGTATCAGAACAAAGTTAGTAGTGATGCCTTAAATGCAAAATTAGAACAGAATAATGCAAAATTAGAACAAAACAGTAGGGAAAATAAAGAAAGTACAGATGCCTTAAATGCTAAATTAGAACAAAACAGTAGGGAAAATAAAGAAAGTACAGACGCTTTAAATGCTAAACTGGAACAAAACAACGCTAAATTAGAACAAAACAGTAGGGAAAATAGAGAGAGTAATGAAACATTAAACCCCAGATTAGAACAAAACAGTAGGGAAAATAGAGAGAGTAATGAAACTTTAAACGCCAGATTAGAACAAAACAGTAAGGAAAATAGAGAGAGTACTGAAACTTTAAATGCTAAATTAGAACAAAACAGTAGGGAAATGAGTGACAAATTCGAACTGATTAGAGGTGAGATCAGGGGGGTGATGGAAGAAAAGGCTAAAGAGATTATTGCAGATGTAGACAGAAAATTAGGAAAAGTACAGGAGGAGTTGGAAATTAGAATCAGTACACAGGCTGAAAATTTAAAAGAACTAGTGCAACTGGAAACACAGCAGGTCAAAAAGCAATTGGGGGGAGAAATTGACAAAATGCAGGTAGCTACTAAAGAGGTTAAGGAACAGCTGGGGGGTAGAATTGAGAAAGTCCACTCACAAATAGTTGCAGAAGTAAATGATTTAAGAGAGAGTAATAAAGAGAGCATTAGCAAGATTGAGGAGAAACAAGCAAAGCTATATGATAAAGTAGAAGAATCAGAAGGAAACATTAAAACAGTAAACAGTATTGAGAGGAAGGCTGAGGAGAAAATCGCAGAATTAGAGTTAAAATTAAAAGCTAGGATCAGGCAAGAAAATAGTCAGAATAGGCCAGTTTTTGTGAATAGCACACACAGGGAGGTAGAACTGGGTAAGTTCAGCAATAGACAGGGGTGCCCAATGGAGTTCATGAACACTATAGAAAATAAATTCGGGGAAAGGTTGGAAAATGGTAGTATTGAGTGGTGCCAGGTAGTTGAAATTTTAGAACAAGTGTTTGTGGGGGAAACGAGGAATTGGTTTGCTGTCTACAGAGACAAGTTTACTAATATCAATGATTTTAAAATGAAATTCTGTGAAAAGTTCTGGAATGAGGTTATTCAGTCGCAGCAGCGTGAGGGAGTAGTGTGTGGTAAATATAACCCTAAAGGAAGCTCCACCATGACCGAATACTTTTTAGGGCAGGTATTAGTGTGTAAATATCTGGATGGCTTGAAGGAGGAAAGTGATGTGGTGAGGTTGCTACTTAGGCACTTTCCCTATAGGATCAAGGAGGCTGCTTGTATCCAGAATGTAAAGACTATATCACAAGTAGAAAATTTGTTAAGCACATTTGATGCACTAGGGAGAGGGGGTTATGAGGACAATTTCAATCGGAACCAGGGTAATAATAATAATAGACCTAATGAAGCCAGGCATCAGGAAGTTCAAGGGAACGGTGGCGAAGGAGCCAACGCTCAAAATAGAAATAATAATAATCAGCTAAATCAGAACAGAGGAAATGGCTATGGTAATCAGTATCAAGGGAGGAACAATGATTTCAGGGGAAATCAAGGGAGGAACAATGATTACAGGGGAAATCAAGGGAGAAACAATGATTTCAGGGGAAATCAAGGGAGAAATTATAATGACAATAATTACAACCAGAATAGGGGTCAAGGAAGAGGACAGCCTAGTGGTAGTAATATACAGCCAAACAATGACAATACAACTCAGAACAACCAGACCAGTGCAGTAGTAACTAGTACTACGGCCAGCTGTAGCGGTTCTTTAAACGCAAACCAGGCTGCGAAGTAAGGTCAGAATCTCAGTCTGTAACATGCCCTGTCCATACAATTATACAGGAACCCTCTGACCTAAATGTAAGAAATGAATTATTACATGAACTAAATGATGAAGGTATTATTCAGGAAGTGGTTAGTAAGAGCCCCATAGTTAAATTTAACGTGTCCGAGGCGTATACAGATGTTTTAATTGATAGTGGTTGTATGAAGAGTTGCATAAGTAGTGCATTTTATGATAAAATGAAAGGAACTGGAGTAAATTTTGAGGAGATGCCAATTAAAAGCACTTTTGTTATCACAGCTGTTGGGAAGAGGTCTAAAGTAATTTCTAAGCAAGTTTTAGTAGACATTAAAATTAATAATCATGTAGAGAAGCAGATTTGTCTTGTAATTCCAAATTTAGTATTCAGGCTTATCTTGGGTTCAGAGTGGCTAAGTAGAATGTCTGGTAACTTATGTTATGATGTAGGGAGTTTGAAATTTAAATGGGGAGATTCTGAAGTAGAAGTAGCGTTCAATGACCATATTCAGAGAAGTAGTATTGTAGGTGTGATTTGTACTTTAAATGAGATATCACCAGCCGTAGAGCGGGGTTCTCCATGTTTTGTGGGCAGTGTGATTACGAACGGAAGTCTAGAGGACTCGTTACGTGAAGCTGCATTTCAGGGTAATATAGAGGTGGAACAATGTGTTCGGCTCTATGATGTGTTACGGTGTAATAGGAGAGTGTTTGAGGATCGCATTGGTATGGCCAATTGCTATACACATTCATTGAACGTTATTGATAGGTCAGTATTCACAGGACATAGATATCCTGTACCTTTCGCTTATCAGCGTGCAGTTGAGGCACAAATTAACCAGATGCTTGAAGATGGGATTATTGAGCACTCTAACAGTCCATATGTTAATTCTTTGATCACGGTACCCAAGACCGACGGCACTGTTCGTATTTGTTTAGACGCTCGTTTGGTTAACAGTAGAATTAGCTCAGATCAGCTGAAATCTATGTCAATAGAGGAATTAATGCAAACATTTGAGGGGAAGAAGTATTTCACTTGTGTAGATTTGAGTTCCAGTTTTTGGCAAGTGCCACTTATGTACGAAGATAGACCATTTACAGCTTTTAGTCATAAATATAACCTTTATCAATTTTGTAGAACACCTTATGGGTTAAAGAGTAGTTCAGCAGCTTTAATTAGGGCTTTAAACATCGCATTAGGGGATGACACAGGAGAGTTTGTAACCATTTACATAGATGATATGGTAATTAGTTCACGCAGTTTTGAGGAGCATCTACGTCATTTAGATATAGTTTTTCAGAAGTTAGATCAGGCAGGGTTCACTTTGAAGCTGTCTAAGTCGTCATTCTGTCAGTCAGAAGTGACATTTTTAGGTCATAGAGTGTCGAGTAGAGGTGTAACACCAGAAGAAAGTAGGGTTAATAAGATACTTAACGCAGAGGTGCCACAGAATGTTAAACAGTTAAAAACTTACCTGGGAATTTGCAACTTTTTCAGGAGGTTCGTTCTTAAATACTCTGGGTTGGTAGAACCATTCAGGGAATTGCTTAAAAGTGGGACTCGGTGGAGATGGGAGTCCAAGCATGATCAGGCTTTTAGAGAGCTGAAGGAAGGTTTTGAGAAAGCTGTAGTGCTGAAATATCCGTTAAAAGATAAGGAATATGTGGTTATGACAGATGCTTCACATATAGGCATTGCTGGAGTATTATGTCAGAGAGATGATGAGGGTAATCTGTGCATTGTATCTTTAGCCTCGCGAGGACTGACAGCAGCAGAGAAAAGATACACGATTACTGAGTTAGAGCTTTTAGGTATCGTTTTCAGTTTAGGGAAATTTAGAATGTATTTAGTAGGGGGGAAATTTGAGATCCACACAGATCACCATGCATTACTGTATATGAGAACTTGTAAACTCAGTTCTAACAGAGTTAGTAGGTGGATTCTTGCTCTGCAGGAATACGAATTCACAGTAAAATATATTAAAGGTAAAGATAACATTCTTGCAGACATGCTATCGAGGGACACTAATTTATGTAGGGATTATCCTGTGGTTAAAGCAGAGGACGGTATTTTAATATGTGCATGTGTGGACAGTAGCAACAGGGCATCGTTACAGACACTGAGAAATATGCTAGGTAGAGCAACGTGATGACGTTCATTTAAAGGGAGCCACTTGCAAGGCTGGAAGCAGGTGACGCAGAAACATTTATAGTTTCCAAACGTATTGGAAAAACAGCATATGTGCTGGAGAATAGTGAGGGAAACAGATTATACGGGACGTCTAATATACATAGTCTACGAAAATATGTGTCATAAAGTGAGGATGTTTAGCTGGCGAGCCAGCCTATCAAATGAGTAAGTGTGGTATTTGGTGCGTGGGATGAGATGGTCTTCCAGGCAGGCGTATCAGAAGTCACACAGGGGGATAGTATGTAAGTAAATGTGAGTTTTTAAGGTACAGGGAAATATGACGGGATTGTCGGATGCTGTTGAGCACTAAATTGTCTCGATGCACCAAGGCCATTTTGGCAGCGCTGATGGGTTCCCATTTATCTCCAAGAGATGGGGGAGCGCTTGTATAGGGCTTGTTAGCTTAAGGCGTCCACGAGATAAAAGATGGCCCATCAGAATGCGAGACAGTCCTTCATGAAACTCATACATATCAGCACACGTGATTTCTGTTTACGGCCTCGCCATGTAAGATTTGTAAGTGTGTAATTTAAGATAATTTGTACAATGGTATTATTTGTGTGAGAAGAATTGATCTGTGTTGAGAACTAGTATTAAGTAGAATATGGTCTACGGGAACTTAACAAGACAGGGCGATTACGGCACAGAAATATTTGGTGTTATATGTAATGCACATTTACTGTTTTTTTTTTTTTCAGAAGTCAATATTAATTTAATCATCTTTAAAGAGAGATTAAGTATTATGGTCACGAGGCTCTGCCACAATAGTGTGATCGTGTGGTCAGTGAGAAATGGGATTAATTTCACAATAAGGAAGGGACCACCAGTGAAATTAGGAAGTTCTATGGTGATATAAATATATTAGAACACCTTCAATGCGTGTGATATAACATCATAAATACATAGTGCTCACACATTAATTATGTCTATTTCTCCAACATAGAGGAATTTGAGAGGCGGAAATATCCGTGGAACACTATTTTATATGAGAAACATTGGACTGGTTGCAAAGTGCAATCCATAGTGACAACAAACTTTGACGCAAAGTGCGTGAAGAAAAATTATGAGTGTATATATATCTGTGATTTAGGGTGATTTCATTTATGTAATATGTATTTTGGATGGGGTTTATTAACGTGTCTGGGATAATCGGATAATGGACCGTCGTCACGGTAAATCATCCGATGATCCGAGGTGAATATGTAACGTGTTTTTTGAGGGGTTTTTATGCAACTGGCATAAGTCAGTAGGAAGCCATTCTATATTTATTTACGCGGCAAATTGTTCAGCCAAAAGAATTTTTCATGTTAATTTATTATTATTATTAATTTATTATAATTATTATTTAGATATTTTCGGAGCATTTTATAAAAATTATTAGCATTCAGATAGGTTTTCTATGTCTTAGAAAACGCTATCATGCAAATTATTACGAACGACGATATCATAGAAAATTATCTGATTACGGAATTTTACAGAGTTTTGTCAGTTAGGGTATTTGAGAGACATGACTCACTGGGAATTCAAATACAAGCTGATTCCTGTCGAGAAGTATTACGCAAAGCGGGCTCGCATTGTCCAGGAAAGGCGAATTGTTGAAACGGAACCCTCCCGCCGAGTGTAATGACCCAGAGGAGGGGAAGATAGCGCGGCGTGCTCAGCCAATCAATGAGGACCACGTAAGCTAGAAGCCAGCTGAAGAGTGGGGGAGCCGACAGGTGCATATATCGTTCTACGCGCCGTCGAACGAGGACAATCTGTGAAATACTTGAGGAGTATGGGTGCGCGTGCGAGTGGCTCCGATGTTCGGTGGAGTTAGCAAGAATCTGTATAGAATTTAACGAGTACGGTTGTATGCGGGAATCGCTCCGATGTTCCGTGGAGTGGAAGACTAACTTTGGTAAAACTTAACCAGTGTGGTTATACGAGTGTTTGGGTCCGATGTACGGACCATAGAATTATCTAATCTACCAGAATATCATCAAATTTCGACGAAGATGACGACATCCAGGAGACTGTGGGAAGCTCACAGCATCATCAAGTACGAGGGAAATGCCTTGGCAATTTCCAGTGGTAAGCGCAAATGACGCAGAAATACGCAATCTCTCATTTTCTTTGTTTTACATTTCATATTTCAGTAACTTCATAGCTTGGAAATAAGAGTAAAATCAATTTATCAAACTCCGTTTTCACGTAATTTTCTATCGGTAATATTAAAATCGCAACACTCCAATTTAAATTTTATACTTATTATTATTAATTTTGCTATACTTGTTTTATATAATAAATTCATTTCTTTTACAATGCAATCTTTGCTTTCAGTAGGTAGCATTAGATATAGACCAATTCCTTCTCCTGATACAATTGTTTGTTGGGTTAATGATCAAATCATACCACGATCTGAGTGAATAGAGTCTTGAAGGTGTTCTGCCAGAGCTAGACGTTGTTAAATACAAATTTAGATTTCAACATTGCATTGAGGTCTTGGCGCCCATTAAAACAACATAGCTTAGGCAAAGGTAAACAGTTACATTTCTCACCCAACAGTTAGGGGCAGACTAACCACTACATTTGTCGCTACCAACATGGGGCGTTAATTAACCACCACACCATCTCTCTGACTCTCATTCCTAACTCTGTCCATTCTTGTTACTCCTACCTTACTCCTCTGGAACTTCATCTCCACTGCTCGTAATTTACTCTTGTCCCTTTCCTTCATCACCCATGTTTCTGAACCATATGTCAAAATTGGCACAAAGTAGGTCTTGTAGATGATTCCTTTACATTTTTTGGCTACATCTTTATTCCATAGCCAAGAAATTAAAAGATATAAAAATTGTGTGCAGCAGTAGGTGGATTGACAGATTCAAACGTCACAACATTACTTTTAGCAAAGTGAGCGGCGAAGACAACAGTGTGAATAACGAACCAATCCAACAATGGCTTGAAATGTGTGAAGGACATGCAGATTGTGACATCTGTAATGCAGACGAGACTGGCCTTTTCTTTAGATCAGGAGTCTCCAAACCTTTTAGCCTAAGGGCCACACTGACTACTCGACTAAATCCCAAGGGGTCATCATGCCAACATACCGTAGTTTTGAATTACGCCAAATGTTTAGTTTCAGGACTGGCCGGCGAGTGAGATATCTATGGCACAGTGCATGAGGGGTAATTTTCAGTGTAGTGATATTTTAAAAGAAATATATTTAAAATCATCATCATCCATTTTCCTCTCCAGCAAACAGGGTATGGGTATAAATGAACCTCTTCCAGTTTGTCCTGTCCTCCCCCATATTGTGCTCTGATTTCTTCTGTCAATCTGCATCCCTCCTGGCCATGTCTCTCCAGATTTGCTACTCCCAAATGTCTCAAGGCCTTGCCCTTGGTCTATTACCTAGGATGACCTGGTCAAAATATAATCTTGGTGTTCTGTCAGGGGCATTCTCTTCCACTCACACAGTTTGATCAGTCGCATAAATGTACTTTTCATCTCTCGATACTGCTTATCTGTGTGAAAAACATTCTCCAAAAAGAAATATACAAAAAATATTTACAGATCCAAATTAACTGATGAGCATTTGCAATCGCTGCCGATAATTTCCACTAGTAAACTTGATCCATGACTGCAAGCGATTGCCAGTGGAAAGTTACAGCTACACAAATCTCATTACTCATAGTAATAATAATGAATAATTTAATAATGTGAATTAACTATGTATACTAAAGGCAACAAATGAAGCGTACAAGAATGAACATAATCCTATTTGCTGATGATGTTCTGATTTGGGGAGAGAATGAGAATGGGGTCCAAGAACAGCTGGATGAACTGAAGGAAAATATTGAGAAATGGGAAATGAAAATCAGTGTAGAGAAAAGGCAGACAATGGTAATGACAAGAGGAAAGAAAGAAGGAAAAGGGATTGTTAAAATTGGAGATGGAGATCTGGAAGTACGAGAGTAATTCCAAAAGTAAGGTCCGATTCGCGGTAAATATTTGAAAGCGGCGCCAAGGGCAAAACATGCATGCGCGCCGACTCCTGGCATACCCTACACGGCAAAAGCCGCCAGTAGCGTTGTTACTGTTGCTGTGTGCTGTTGATAGTGTCAGTTCACAATGTTTAAGACAATCAGCCCGCCGATTGTGAAGTAAGGGCAGTAATACGGTTTCTGTCTGCAAGAAACATTTCTGCGGCAGAAATTCATCGGCAGATTACTAATGTTTAGATCGTAGGCTTTCGCGGCCGGTGTCAAGTTTATCATCTTGGCTTACAGGATTGAGCCGCGTCGCATATCGGTTATATGCGACGCGGCTCAATCCTGTAATCCAAGATGATAAAGATTACTGAAGTGTACGGTCCTAACATAATGAGTGACAGTAAAGTGCGCAAGTGGGTGCGAGTCTTTAATGAAGGACGGGAAAATGTGCACGATAAACCCCGCTCTGGCAGACCATCAGTGATTTCAGACGAGTTGGTTCATGCGGTTGACGACAAAATTCGTGAAGATCGACGATTCACTATTTCAGGGACAACGATCAATAAAGCCGCCTACTGTGCTACTCTGAATAAACTTCAACGTGCAATCCAGAATAAGCGGCGTGGTCTTTTGTCGTCTGGAGCGTTGTTGTTGCATGACAATGCCAGACCCCTTACTGCGAATGACACGCAAACACAAATCAAGAAATTTGGATGGGAACAGATGGACCACCCACTGTACAGTGCGGACTTGGCGCCAAGTGATTTCCACCTGATCCACTACCCAAAGGAGTTTCTTGGCGGCAAGCGCTTCGACACAGATGATGAAGGGAAAGAAGCTGTTAAAGACTGGTTAGCTTCGCAGGCGGCCGAGTTCTACGACTTAGGCATTCAAAAACTTGTGGAACGATGTGACAAATTTGTAAATAAGTATGGAAATTATGTAGAAAAATAGAGAAAGACATAAGGAATGTCAATAAAACAATTGTTTTGGAAACAATTTTGATTTTGGATGTGTTTTTTTAATCGGACCTTAGTTTTGAGATAGCCCTCGTATGTTAGCTGCCAGAATGGTATTGACATTTGGCCAGAAATTCCACGTCATTCATCACCCCTTTGCCTCTTGACCAATCCATATTCGCATAGTTGATGTCATATTACTCTGCGTTGCAATATCACAGCCCCCGTGCGTCAGTGCCTGGTTAGCTTTGTCACTGGCTTGTACAATGTGATCGCTTGTTATTCTAACTGTTTGGCAACCTTGTTCCCTGCCCACCAGTGGCGGCCGACATACTGTTAGGCTGGGAGGGTGATCACAGTATTTTTCCCGCACCTTTTTATAAGTTGACAGAGGAAAAAGAGTACCTGTAGGCCTAGAATCAAGTTACTTTTATATGCAATGAAAATATCGCTACTCGATATTCTTGATGTCAGATCCCAAAGCTGCCCTCAACACTTGTTTTTATCTTTTGGTACTGGTATTACAACAATGATTTCATAGGGTAGCAACACTGAGAACCTGATGTGAAAATTACTCTCAAGAGAAAGTTTTCTGCTGCCGTTTTTAAAATAGCGTCCACAGAACTCATTTTGAAACGCAGAAATACTTAATCACACTGAGACGTAAGCATAAAAAAGACAGTCAAGCCTTAAGAAGTTTCATCTCGACAGCACAGCCGTAACAAGAATTATTATTATTATTACTATTATAGAAGAGGTTTGCGAGAGGATGTGGTAATGATGGACAGAAACGGAAATGAGGTACACAACAAAGAGGCACTCAAGACAGTGTGGAAAGAGTACTTTGAGGATTTGCTGAATCCAAATGATCTTAGGGAGGAAGACAATGTATTGGAAGATGGAGAAGACAACACAGGAATGGAAAAGGACCTGACTTGGAGAGAACTGGAAATGGCTATAGACAAGATGAAAGGAGGAAGGGCACCAGGTGTGGATGAAGTGAGTGTTGAAATGGTGAAGGCAGCAGGGGAGGTTGGGAAACAGTGGCTGTACCGTGTGATGAGGGTGATATGGAAGGAGAAAAAGACCCCAGAAGATAGGAAGAAAGGATTAATTGTCCCAATATTTAAGAAAGGAAGCAGAAAGGAGTACAGAAATTACAGGGGAGTCACACTCATATCTCACTGTGCCAAGATATATGAAAAGATATTAGAAAGTAGAATACGAGCCAAAGTGGAGAGAAAATTGAGAGAGGAGCAGTATGGATTCAGACCTGGGAGATCAACAGTGGATCTCATATTTTCAGTGAGACAGCTCCAGGAACACCACTATGAATTTGGAGAGGATCTGTTGATGGCCTTCCTGGACATCGAAAAGGCCTATGATAGTGTGTGTAAGGAGGAGGTTTGGGGAGCAATGGAAAACATGGGAGTGGAAAAAGAGACTGTAGGCAGAGTGAAGGAGATGATGATGATGATAATTGTTGTTTTAAGGGGCCTAACATCTAGGTTATCGGCCCCTGAAAGAGTGAAGGAGATGTATTGTGGAAGTGTGAGTTGTGTGAAAGTTGGAGGGGAAAGAACAGACTGGTTCAGACAAATGAGTGGCCTGAAACAGGGTAGTGCGCTGTCACCCCTTCTCTTTATTGTGGTTATGGACGAGGTAATGACACGGATAACAGGGAAGATAGGAGAAGATAGGATGAAAGCAATGGTGTTTGCAGATGATCTCATGGTCTGGGGAAACAAGGAGGAGGAAATTCAGGAGCAACTGAAGGCTTGGGAAGAAACAGTGGGAGAGTACGGATGGAAGTTCAACATCAGTAAATGTGAGATCCTGTTAACGACCAGGAAAAAGGACAGACCAATGAGTGGGATAACACTTGGAGGTGGACAGCTGAAGAAGGTGGAAAGTCTCAAGTACTTGGGGAGTATAGTGGAGGAAAATGGGAGAAATGACAAAGAGATTACGAAACGTGGCAGACAGGCAGAAGCAATTCTGAGAAGCATTAGGAGCTTAGTGTGGAATAAAGATGTCCCACAAAAAAGCAAGGAAGTGTTATACAGAAGCTACTATATCCCGATACTGACCTATGCTTCAGAAACGTGGACAATGAAGAAAAGAGACATAAGCAGAATACAGGCAGGTGAAATGAAGTTCCTGCGAAGTAGGATCGGAGTAACAAGAAGAGACAGGGTGAGGAATGAAAAGGTCAGGGAAATAGTGAAAGAGGAGCCCTTGCAAGGTAGGATTGAGACATCAAGACTGAGGTGGTATGGACACTTAAAGAGAATGGTTGAGAGGAAGATTCCCAAGAGGATACATGAGATGCAGATGCAGAAGAAACGACCAAGAGGAAGACCAAGAGATAGATGGCTGAAAGGAGTGGAGGAATGTGTCAAGAAGAGAGGCGAGGACTGGACCAGAGTGACAGCGGAGAGGTCGTGGGAAGAAAGAACTAAGTGGCGAGGCTTATGTTCCAAACAGACCCAGCCTGGGGCTGGAAACTGTACATGATGATGATGATGATGATGATTACTATTATAGAGACATCACGAGAATATCACTTACGGCACAAGCACTTCCAAACCACAGTCGCACCGGTAAATTTAAAAAATAAACACTACTTAATGATTTACAGATTAATTATCACCAACACAGAGATTACAACTGCTGAATATTACCACCACACTCAAGACTTTTCAGCACGAAAGCGAAATAGCTCACTGGTGCCAACCTCTTCACTAACCACAGGATGATAGCCAGAGGTCCATGTTATACTTCACCATTGCAATATGAATCGAGATTCCTGATCTCAGATGCTACACTTAAATGAAAAACCACAGCCTGCTTCCAGTCTCTGACCGGGTCAGGAATGGAATGAATGAAGCCCCCCATCTAGCGGCGAGGATAGGAACTGTGCCGGCTGCCGAAGTCTGTCGCACTCCTCTGGGGCAATGATTAAATGAATGACAGATGAAATGAAATGATAGCGAAGAGTGTTGCTGGAATGAAATTTTGACAGGGAAAACCGGAGTATCCGGAGAAAAACCTGTCTGCCTCCATTTTGTCCAGCACAGATCTCACATGGAGTGACCGGGATTTGAGCCACGGACCCAGCGGTGAGAGGCCAGCATGCTGCCGCCTAAGCAACGGAGGCTCGCAAGATGCTACACTTAAATATAATTATATATTTTTGGTCTTCAAAGATAAACAAAGGGCATGCTGCTCATGGATTATGGATATTTAAATTTAATTTTTATTATATGCAACCATGGAGATTTGATTTATTCATTTATTTACTTTATTTGCTGATGGGGTGATTCCCCGGCTGGGCGCATGCTCGTAGAAGAGCCAGGGGAGATGAGATATTTACCGGTGTTACAGAGCTGTACAGACTCCGCCCGACTTATCCGTATTTCCCTTACGTCTCAATCTCCTCGCCCGGGCACAATCTTAGGGCGGAAAGCCCAGAGTCCGTAACTCCATACTGACCAGGGAGCTGCGCGCTGAGTGTGATACCACCAAACACAGTCTTCCAGATGGATAGAGCTACAGTTTTACATTGACATGTAATTTTCTTAGCATTATTAGAGTTCAATTTTTGACTTAAAATATGAAGAGAAAATGAAAATCCCTTTTCGTTCTCTAGGAAGGACACCGTCCTGGAGTCCTTATGGGCCAGCCGCTACTGCTGTCCACATGGCGTGGCGAGAACTATCAATCCCATTCTGGCAGCTCACCGAGTAGAGCACTTCAAATATTTAGGAAGTGAATTGATGGAAAATGCAAGATTGGATATGGAGATCAACAAGAGAATGCAATGTGGGAGTGTTTTCTATCATCAGGTTTGGAGTTTAATTTGGGATCAAGACATACCACTGAAGGCTAAAGAGGTGATGTACAAGACCAATAATGACGTATGGAGCAGAAAGTTGGCCGATGACGAGGATAGATGAAAGTATAAGGTGCGTTCAAAAAGTAATGAGCCGGAGGCTGTAATGCGCAAACCGGTGATGACATCGGCTAATTGTGGCGTGTGTAACGAGGTGTGGGTCCGACCAGAGGGTGGAAGGTCACAGCCCGTCGCTAGAGGGCACGCGTGCACGTCACGTGACGATACAAAGCGAGCAGCAGCATGCATCAATCGTCCAACGCTGATAGTCGCATTGCAAACAGTGACATGGAGGCGTCAAACGAAGAACAAAGAGGCGTTGTTCGGTTTCTGACAGCGAAAGGAGTAGGGGGAACGGACATTCATCGCCGAATGTGAAAAGTGTACGGCGAACACTGCATGACCCTTGCAAGGGTCAAGGCGTGGCACAAGCGCTTCAGTGAAGGATGGGTGTCGTTAGCTGATGATGCCCGGTCTGGGGTACCCCCCTCCATTACGGATGACAACGTCCAGCTGGTTGAAGCACTCATTACCCAGGACAGTGAACGCCATAGCCGCCGTGGTCAGATTGAGCGTCGGAAGTGTGCACACCATCATGAAGGAACGACTGCACTTGTGGAAAGTGTGTGCCCAATGGGTGCCTCACAGTCTTCAACCACACCAGGAAGCATGTCGAATGGCCTACTGTCTTGGTCATGGTTGGGCGATTGATGCATGCTGCTGCTCGCTTTGTATCGTCACGTGACGTGCACGCGTGCCCTCTAGTGACGGGCTGTGACCTTCCACACTCTGGTCGGAACCACACCTCATTACACACACCACGATTAGCCGATGTCGTCACAGGTTTGCGCATTACAGCCTCCGGCTCGTTAGTTTTTGAACGCACCTTATAGAATACACGCAGCCAAAATTAAATTCCTGAGGATGGTACAGAAGACTAGGAGAGATAGAGTGAGAAATGAAGACATTCGAAAGGAAGTGAATGTACAAAAGCTGAATGGTAAGCTGAAGCAGAACATATTGAGATGGTATGGACATGTGAAAAGGATGAATGATGAAAGAATCTCAGCTTTATTCGACTCCATAATGGAATCCATTAGGTCCGTATTGACAAGAAATGTTATGCCACAATTCAAGGAAAAACTCCGTCAATCAATACCTTTTATTTTTTAAAACAGTTAAATAGGGGACATGTTTCGAGCTACTCTACTTAGCCCTTCATCAGCCCTGACTTTAGTATTAGACAATCAAACCTTGTACATCTCATCATCAAATAAAAAAACATACAAACACACTAAAAACACTGAAATAACTCTGTAAAGCTTAATCAATGATACAATATACAATTTGCTCACATTGGAACAATAAGCAATGTTGGAAATAAGCTTCCTCAAACTTGACGCAGCTTTACAGAGTTATTTCAGTGTTTTTAGTGTGTTTTAATGTTTTATAGTGGTTTTTAACTTGTTTGTCAGTAGTGTGTTTGTATGTTTTTTATTTGATGATGAGATGTACAAGGTTTGATTGTCTAATACTAAAGTCAGGGCTGATGAAGGGCTAAGTAGAGTAGCTCGAAACATGCCCCCTATTTAACCGTTTAAAAAAATAAAAAATAAAAGGTATTGATTGACGGAGTTTTGCCTCGCATTGTGGCATAACATGATGAAAGAATGCAAAAACAAGTGATGGAGAGACGGATGACTGGAAAGAGAGGACGAGGAAGACCTAGAGTACAGTGGGTGGATTTGGTGAAAGACAGTGTGAGAGAACAAAACCTGGAGTGGGGTTCAGTGGTTGAGGAAAGACAGAGTGAAGTGGAGGAGTGTCATATTTGCTCCGACCCGGCTTAGGCTGGAAAACGGAAATTGATAATGATTATGATGACCTATGTATTGGGACAGAATACCTCGCTGTTAGATGACGGTCTGGGCGAAACCATTGGCCGGTACTAGGTTAGACGACTGTCTGGACAAAAATTACTGTTGTACTTAGTGATGTAAAATACCCAGGTATTTATAAATCGGGGGTAAATACCCAGGGTATATACTCGGGTAAATACCCGGGTATTTTAGATTTTTCATTAAAAACCATGTGTGGTCAGTTGAACCTTAAAAAAGCGTCGATCGATCGATCAGGTGCCATCAAGTCGGCGTCGACTCGTAGCGACAAGTCTCCATATGATTCGGTCTTCAGCCATTTCAGATCCTTCACTGACATATTCTTGTTGGATTTGATGGAGACCCATCTCAATGCTGGCCGCTAACATCTCCGAGACCCTTCCACCTTTCCAAGCATAATAATCGTCTTTTCCAACGAATCATAACACCTCATAATGTGTCCAAAATATGGCAGCTGTAATTGTGTTATCAATGCTTCAAGAGATGGATCTGGTTTGATATTTTGAATCACCCATACATTTGTCTTCTTGGCTGTCCAAGGAATACGCAGTATCCTTCTCAAACACCCGCGTACCGCTATGCAAACTATTCTACATTAACTTTTTAGAAATGTAACAACATTTGATAGTTAATAAAATTAAATTTAATAAGAATTGGGACTTAAAAACAGAATTAGAATTGGGAATTCGATCAGGAGATGAGCAGTGTTGCCAACTCATATGCTTGCTGGGATACATCTTCACCCATTATAGAGCCCACATTCTACCAAAAACTTCCTGACATGCATCTATATTATTTAGAGTATGATTTTAAAAAATAATATTTTTATTTTTAAAATTGAATGAAAAATAACTTAAAGCACTTTTACTAAGCATTTATTTTTTCAAATGTCCTATCTATTGAATATATTTTATTACCTTTTGAGTTTTGGCATACACATATTTCAATTAATTTGCTTATACCGTAGCCTACTCTTATTACTACAAATGTAGCCTTTCCCTCTCACATCTTTGTTGCTCAATTCCAGTTCCGTAATAAAACTCAACCTTCTCAATATCTTGGTATTTATTAAAAATTTAAAACACAAAACAACCAAAAGGTTTTATCCAATATTGTACTTTAGTTTAAGGAAAAAACACACTTAAAGACAAGGTTACAGTCCCAAAACATACATACCCAAAAATACCCGGACATTCAATTTCCTTTTTTTTTTTTGTTAGTTTTTTTTTTTTTTTTTTAAGAATCAATATTGTTCCTGATTTCAATTTAAGGCATCATATACCTGTGTTTCAGTCCTTGTTTGTCCAACACTTCATTAACACATCAAAAATGTGTTGTACAAAGCTCAAAAAACTGAAAATACCCACATTTTGGGTATTTAAATGACCACTGGGTATATACCCAGGTAAATACCCAATTTAAATTTACCTTCCCACTGGGTATTTACCTGGCCCACATCACTAGTTGTACTACAAGCAAAGGGCCTGGGGCTCAAGCCCAGATTAAGTTTGTGTTAGTATAAATAGCCTTATTAACACATACAATTTAACATGTATGCATTGTTTAAACTATTAATATCATCCTTGATGTCATGGATGCTACCATTTTGGGTCTAGGGTAGTTTTTTAGTATAAGGTATCATGATCTATTCTACTCCCGCTAATGGAAATTTGTCAATTAAGAAAAAATATTGTAGTACATTTCTAAAACAAGATGTTCAGTAAAGAACATATGGCCTACTTTCTCCTAAATGCATGGGTATAGTTTTAACTCTTTGTCTTTATGAAGGAGTATAATAGAATCATTTCTTGGTTGAAGACCTTAGAAACTATTTTCCTCCACCGAACACCTGAGCCTCGGAAAAACTACTACCGTCATTGAAGAAACAAAGAGAAGACATATCTCAAGAATTTTATGGAACTGGAGACATGATCGACCAGACGTGGACAACATCCAACTTTGAGTTGAGACATGTGTTTACACGTCCATGGTTTTCACCACCTTAATTGTATTAACAAATCTTTCCAAGACTCTACAGTGGTGTGTGTATACCATGTGGACAAACATGTGAACGCTACCCCTTAGAGTTCTGAAAAGAAAACAATCAATCAAAGACTATGCAATTCAAATCGCCAGAGCCCAATTTTAGTGTACATGTTCATTCTTCATTTTCGATTGCTATTTGGCTGCAATAAAAGTATTAATTAATATCCTGAACTAGCTCCAACAGATAAGAGTACAGGTAATGTGGAATCATTTTGTTCTTTAGTTCAAATAACATTTTCAAATAACACACAACAGCCTTGGAGGCTGGATTTAGACAGCTCCTTAACCCGGTCCATGAGGCAATTTTAATTGGCTACATGGATAACTCTTGCCAGGCGCGTCCACGTCGCGGGGGTGGGCAACGGTACTGTAATATACCATGGAACTACAGTACCGGCTAAGTTCTGGTGAGGACCCAGTCCTATGGGGTATAACATAGGCCCCGTGCACAGGGTTACGTGCGAAGACCTCAACGGAATCTGCAGCGGAGAAGATGGACTTCGGAACGGTGGAGATTGCGGAAGAGGCAACCCAGTACTCAGGGAATAGTAAGAGTACAGCATCAATCGGCAGCGTCTGTTTCCCAGGTTAGGGGCGGCTGCAAGGGCGTCTGTTTCCCATGTTAGGGGCGGCCTGTATAATAGCTGGCAGTAGCTTCATAAAATGCCTTTGGGAGTGGCGACCCCATCGTAATAATAGCCTAAAATGGAAATGGCACTTCGAATGAATCGGAAAAGGTTAGGGCGTACCCTGCAGGCGACGCGCAGTTCTTTTGGTACTGGGGGAACTGTGAGAAATGGGCGACCAGTAACCGAAATGAAAGTGGGAATCATGAATGTCATGACCCTGACAGGCAAGGTGGAGGAGGTGGTAGACTTCATGGAGAGGGAGAATGTTGGATTGATGGGGCTGAGTGAAGTGAAATGGAAAGGTAAAGGAAGGAAGAAATTGAGGAAAGGATATACATTATACTGGAGTGGTGGCCAAGAGGCCAAAAATGGCGTGGGACTGATAACCTCGAAACAACTGGAGGAGTATGTTGAAGTGGTCGAGTGTGTGAGTGACAGAATAATGAAAATTAGAATGAAGATGAAAAATGACGTGATGGACTTCATACAAGTGTATGCACCACAGACTGGAAACAGAGAAGAAGATATTGAAGTATTGCTGGAGGATGTAGAAAGAGTAATTTCAGATGTAGAAGTGGTGATCATGGGAGATATGAATGCACAAGTCGGAAACGAGAGACAAGGAAAGGAAGAAGTCATTGGACCATATGGATATGGGAAAAAGAACCGGGAAGGAGAGGAACTTGTAAACTTTTGTGAAAGGAATGGACTGATAGTGGGTAATTCATGGTTTCGGAAGAAAAACAGCAGGAAAATTACGAGATATGGTTGGGGCGATAGAAGAACAAAATCAGTAATTGACTACTTTCTGGTGGAAAGGACTAATCGCAGAAAGCTGATAGATGTGACAGCTTTACCAGGAGAAGCATTTGATGGGGACCATAGAGTTGTGGTGGCAAAATTTAGATGGGAAAAATTGGAAAACCTAAAGGAGATCAGAGAAAGTAAAATAAAAGTATGGAAATTGAAAGACAAAACCGTACAGGAAAATTTTCAGGAGAGATTGAAGCAACAAATCCCAGTTACTGAAGTGGAAAACATAGAAGAGGAATGGTCTCACTTTAAAAAGGCATTTGTTGGTGCAGCAGAGAGTGCCTGTGGTAGGACGTCAACAAGAGTGAAAGAGAAGGAGACACCATGGTGGAATGAGGAAGTGAGGAAAGCAGTGAAAGAAAAGAAGTCTGCATGGAAAGAATGGAACCGAGATCAAACAGAAGAAAGCAAAAGGAAGTATCACGACAGCAAACGGAGGTGTAAGAAAGTGGTAGGAGAAGAAAAGAAGAAAAGTTGGGAAGAATTTACACGAAGAATGGAAACAGATGTAAGTGGCAGTAAAAGGATGCTGTATGGGCTTCTAAGAAGTAAGAGGAAAGAAAGAGTTACTACAAAGCTAGTGAAAAAGGAAGATGGAGAGTTGTTAACACACCCAGAAGAGATAAAGGGACGATGGAAGGAGTATTTCGATAAGCTTTTGAATGTGAGCAATGGTACTGGTGAGATGGAAGTGACACAACCTGACGACTCTATAACAGAAGATGATATAACAATGCTGGAGGTGGAATTAGCAGTACAGAAAATGAAGATGGGAAAAGCAACAGGGGTGAATGAAGTCAGTGTAGAAATGATAAAGGCTGCTGGACCTGTTGGTATGCAATGGCTGTATCGACTGCTAAAGTGTGTGTGGAAATGGAAATGTGTACCAGAAGACTGGAAGAAAGGGCTAATAATACCAGTGTTTAAGAAGGGGGACAAGAAGGTGTGTGATAACTATAGAGGGATCACCCTCATATCACAGATAGTAAAAATACTGGAAAGGATATTAGAAAGAAGAATGAGAAGAAAGGTGGAAGGAGAGTTGCAAGAGGAACAGTATGGCTTCAGGAGTGGAAGATCCACAGTGGACCCAATCTTTAGCTTGAGGCAGGTGATGGAAAAGAACTGGGAATATGGAGAGGATTTGATCATGACTTTCATAGATCTAGAAAAGGCATATGATAGTGTCCCCAGAGAGAAGGTATGGGAAACCATGGTTAAGAAGAGACTGGGAAGAGAAATGTTGGAAATGGTGCAAGCAATGTACAACAACTGTGTTAGCAGGGTACTGACCCCAGTTGGAAAGGCAGATTGGTTTACGAACAAGACTGGACTAAGACAGGGGAGTGTGCTGTCACCTCTCTTGTTCATAATGGTGATGGATGAAATAGTAAAGGAAACAAAGGAAGCATATGAACATAAAGAAATGAAGTTACTGTTATTTGCAGATGATATTGTGGACTGGGGAAGGAACACCGAAGAAGTGCAAAAACAACTAGATGCACTGAACGAAAATATTCAGAAGTATGGCCTGAAAATCAGTATAGAGAAAAGCAAGACCATGGTGATGACAAGAGGGGAAAGACAAGGAAAGGGCACTGTGAAAATTGGAAGTCAGAGTTTGGAAATTGTGGACACGTTCAAATACCTAGGAAGTGAATTGATGCAAACTGGTAGGTTGGACATGGAGATTGGCAGGAGGGTACAGCAGAGCAATGCATTCTATCAAAGTGTAAGAAAACTTGTTTGGGATAAGGAAGTACCAAGGAAAAGCAAGGAGGTAATGTATAAAGTGTATTATGTACCCATATTAACTTATGCAGCTGAGACTTGGACCCTGACAAGCAGGCAAGAGAGTAGAATCCAAGCCAGTGAAATGAAATTCCTAAGAAGTATGATAGGAAAGACAAGGAAAGACAGAGTGAGGAATGAAGATGTTAGGAAGGAAGTTGGGATGGGAAAACTAAATGAGAGAATTGAGAAGAATAAACTAAGGTGGTTTGGACATGTAAAGAGGATGGAGGAAAATAGAATACCAAGACAGATGCTGGAGGCGAAGTGCAAGGGTAAGAGACCAAGAGGAAGACCTAGAACAAGGTGGATGGATTCAGTGAAGAACGGCATAAGAAAAAGAAATCTGGACTGGGACAAGATCGTGGAAGAAGAATGGTGGAAGGAAAGAGGAAAGTGGAGAAGTGCCATAAATACCCCGACCCGGCAGGAGCTGGATAAGGGGAAATGATGATGATGATGATGAGGCTGTTACAAATGCTTCAAAATAAAAAATTATCGTATTATCAACTTGTCATTCTTCAAATTCAATGCGTATTGAATGCCAATGGTAGGCAAACCATATACCAGTGATGACATCTGGCGTAAAAGTTTTGCATAAGATAATCCTAATAGGGCGAGTGCCTTCTAGCGGCCATAAAAGGAAACTTTTCAATTAAAGCTGTTCCAACGTGCAGGCTGGTGCTCAGCTCGCAACCAGTAGGCCATGATTGTCATCCTCATAGTTCATCTGGTTGCTGTCAGATGTCTGGAGCAGATCCGGTGGCGAATGTTGTTTTAATTAAATATATATTTTCCATTGCAATATGCACAATATAACGCTTAATTGTATAACGTCTGAGTAATTACCAAACAATAAATATAAAAAAATTCAAGCAAAACAACCCAACTCGGATAGGTTTTGAACCCCAGTCAAACTGGTAAAAGACTAACACTTTACCACACAGCCAAACATGTCCACCGAAATTCGTCGTTATCAACTGACTTACATAAAACGTCTTAGCAAATAATGATTTGGACTAAACGATTTCTTCAGTGGAGTAGATTTTTGTATATAAAGCATTTCATACAAAGTTTAAATTATTTCTATTACTACGCTATATTGCATGCAATACTCAAACTAGTGAAATATAGGTCAGGCACAAGATATCAGCTGCCATCTTGTCTTGTAACCGAGACGGCTCGGCTTTTTAAAGCCACCGCTACCATGTAATATTATAATATGAACTTAAAATATCAAATGGACCACGTCTTTTAGGACAGTTTAAACCATTGTCAGTTCAATAATCGGGACTAATGGGTTCAAAGTTATTAATTATAATGCTTCCATAATTCACACAGCCGCCATCCTGAAATGGTACGGCTGATGACCTTGTAGTTAGGGCGCATGATGCGTCCCATATGAAGGTATGTTGTTACCAAATTTCGTAGAGATCGGATGATTAGTTAAGTCGTAATTTGATTTTACGTTTTGAACGTTTGAGTGGCCGCCATTCAGTCTTGGTGAAGACGGCGGCGATATAAAACATGACACTGAGGTGCCCTTTGCTAGTGCTACCTCTGTACCAAATTTCGTTCAATACGGTTTCACCGTGTTTGAATTGATAGGGGGAGGACAGACATTCCAAATTACACACATACACACTCAAACACAGACAGACACACAATTTTTTGACACTGTGTAGATCTCATAAGTCTACTTTCATTTTTTGCAAAAAATTACTAGGACGAGACCTTGATCTGTGTAGACCTACTGCAGCCACTCCTGCAACATCAATCATTAGCACGAGTTCTACATTACAGTAGCTTGCCACGGTGGGTGAGTGGTTAACGTGTCGGTCTACTAACCCCAAGAATGCAGGTTCGATCCTGGCCATAGTAAGTGATTTTTGAAAGGTGGCAAAAATATGACAAAAATATGACACGTATGTCATACGATGTTGGCATGTCAAAGAACCCATTTGAATTCAGTAGGCAATGTTCATAATAACAATGGCGGACACTACAAGACATCGTCTAGAAAGTGCTCTAAAAATCATCGAAAAAGTGATACAAGAAGGAGGTTATAGGAAAAAGGAAGTGAAGAACGACATACAAGAAGCGGTAAGGGAGATTAGAGAGTGTTTTGATTCACTTGCAAGGGAAAGTAAGACAGTTGTTAGTAAAAGTAAGACTCCTCTAGAAGAGGTTATGAATAGCCAAGGAGATGTGATGAGTGAGGAGGTAGACGGCCACCCTGTAGGACAACCAGCGACATCTATTGATAATACGCATGAAGGAGCAGGTCGTGATCAGCGACAATCTGAAACGATATATACCAGGTCAAAGAAATTCGTTGAAGCAACAGGCCGTGGACAGAGACAAATGGTAGAGACATCTACCGAACAAAAGAAAAACGCTTACGATACACGCCGTGACCAGAGACAAACAGAAACGACACCTACCAGATCAAAGAACATCATTGAAGTTACAGGCCAGGAGCAGAGACAAGCGGTGAAGACCTCTGCCGGACAGGCGAAGAACGTGAACGGCGTAGTGAGGTTGCAGGGAATAGACATGTGCCCTAAACGACAAGTGGAGCTATCTCTTGGCAGAACACAGGACGATGTAGCGAATGAAGACGGGGACAGTCACTATGAAGAACAAACAGAGTCATCTATCGGTTCAACTATGACTCAGTTGGCAGACAGACGGTCAGCACAGGATGTAGATATGGAGGGCCATGTTACGCTCTCTATAATTCGCACTCAGGAAACAGAGGCCAATACACCAAACAAATGTGTCGATCAAATGGCGGTGCCTAACGAACAGAAACAGAACCTTTCTGAAGTTGCAGTACTTTCAAAGAAAGTTGATAACATTATGGATTTCTTATCCTGCACCTTAGAGGGATTAATAGACTCCCAGATTAAAAGAATAATGCATAAAGATGGAGAAAGAGAAGACAGGAAAGAACCGGACCACAAGGAAGAAAGAGGTAATAATCGTACAGGCGGTAGCGGGAACAGCATCGATACCGAGACAGAAATCCCAGTACGCTATGCAACCGTAGTAGATATAGGAGGTCCTAGTTCACGACAACAACCACTACACCATAGCGAGCGCCCCTCTGCCATAACACGGCCAGTAGACGGAGGGCCGGGAGATCAAGACCGAGATCATCTCAGACCCCGCGCACAAAAAAGAATACAGAAGGGTACATCAACGGCGTTCACCGGAAAACTACGTGCTGCAAACAAGACTGCATGGTTATACATAGGACGCGTGAATCCGGATGTAACCTCAAGCGATGTCATGGACCACTTAAAAGACAAGGGAATCAAAGACGGCATAAAATGCGAGGAACTCACCACCAGAGGTGAAAATAAAGCTTTTAAAGTCGGGATCCCCTTCGAGAGAAAGGATGATGCTTATGACCCAAACTTCTGGCCAGCTGATGTGATTTTCCGACCTTTTCGTTTTCGTTTTTGATCAGGAACTCTCGCGAGGTGCAAACAACCAGGAAGTGAAGTTACTTTTATGGAATATTGAAGGCCTGTTAAACGCTACGAACTCAACGCCAGAAAATTTATTTGATCCCTATGACGTCGTAATACTGGTTGAAACATTCTTAACATCAGATTGGAATGCGAGAAATCACTATACAGTGAACAATTTGGCAGAGCAAGGCCTGGTGGGAAGACCGAAAGGAGGAATCACCTGCCTTTTAAAGGTTCAGTTCACACCATTCCAGGTCATGTATAAAAACAACAATGTTCTAGTAGTGAAGACTAAATTGTGTGTGTTAATATGTGTGTATTTTCAGCCAGGATTCACATCTTACCAGATTATAGATGAAATAGGCACCGCTCTGAGTATAACGGAACGGGAGGATAGCATCATTATAGCAGGAGACCTAAATTGTCGAACTGATGTTCCATCACAGAAGACAAGAGAAGTCCTAGACTATTTAGAGGAGGAAGGGATATCACTTGTAAACAACAAAGAACGGAAGACGTATGTTTGTTACAACGGCACCAGCACGATAGATCTCGTCTTCTCGAATCAAGGTAACATAAAGCCAATAAAGCAAGATATAATTCCGATTCCCTACAGGAAACACCAGCTAGTAGAAACAACATTCCAACTCGGTCATGATAGCGGACAGGTGAAGCCCAAAACATTGAAATTTTCAAGGAAGACTCTACACCAGTTCATATATGAGGCCGACAACCAGGCAATCATGGAGAAGGCCCTGAAAGGAGATCTCGACGAAGCAGCAAATATGCTCGAACACCTTTTACAGGGTGAAGTCATACCGGAGGCAGTCATAACGAGAAAATCAAAATCATGGTTTGACGAAACCTGCTACAGAGTCCGTAGGACCACATTGGATGCCCTACACACAGCTCTCGAAGATCCCACCGACGATCATCTAAGGGAATATTCCAATCATAGGAAGACGTACAAGACCCTCATAAAAGAAACAAAGGAACGGTATCAAGAGCAAGAGGAACAAAGTCTGATAGCGGCAGCTGATCAGTACCCCTACAAAGCATTGAGTCCAAGGCAACCGAGATACTGCAGAAGCATCCCTATGGAGACATGGGTGACTCACCTTAGCAATGCACTGCAATATAAGGACACTCGTCCAACTGATACCCCCGAGATTGAGGAGGACATTGATACAGAGATATTTACAACTGAGGAAGTAGAGGCTGCTATTATCAGCTCGAAGAATAATAAAGCTTGTGGACCAGACAATATATGTAACGAGCACCTTAAAATTGCTCTCCCAGTGCTAAAAGAAGCAATAACATCTCTCCTGAATGAATGCCTCAGGCAAGGAAATATCCCGCATAGCTGGAGAAGGTCCACAGTAAAACTGCTGTATAAAGGAAAGGGATGCACCGAGGACCCAAACTCCTACCGAGGTATTGCACTGGAATGTGCGTTATTCAAAATTCTAACAAAACTTTTATGCCAACGCCTTATTAGAGAAATCGATCCTAAGCTCCCGGAGGAACAATTTGGTTTCAGAAAAGGAAGATCTACAACACAGGCTATCCAATGCCTTCTAAATGATATTGAGACAGCTCTGACAGTCCCAAAAGGAAAGCTATATGCCATATTTATAGACTTCTCCAAAGCTTTCGACATGGTCAATAGGAAGATCATCATAGAGAAGCTAGGAAATCAAATGAGAAGTAACAGCTATACAAAACGGCTTATCACAAGCATCCTGGCCTCAAATTACATAGAGATAAGCGACGGAATCACAACATCAAACCCAATAGATCAAACAACCGGTGTATTGCAAGGGGACCCTCTAAGCCCATTACTGTTCATAATCGCGACGGCGGATATCGCACAGGTAGTCTCGGAGAGAGTAATTCTCTATATGTACGCTGACGATATTGTGCTGGCCTCGAGATCGCAAGAGGATCTACAATCTGCATTTGATCTGCTGTTGGAATGGGCGGAAGAGAATGAACTCAGCCTAAACGAAAACAAGACTGTATCAATGACTTTCCGCAAAGGGGGAAAACCAGCAGTTTTTCACACACATAGAAAACCCCTGGAGAGCGTTTCTAACTTTAAATATCTAGGCGTGACACTTCAGACAACGGGCAACGTCTTTACGCTTCACGTTAACGATAGGATCTGTGCGGCTACGAGGGCCATAAATGATATCAGACAGTTGAGAAAACTCTCCGTCAAAACAGCCTTGAAACTCTTCCAGCTCAAGGTTACACCCGTTGTAACATATGGATTAGAGAATATCTGGACACATCTCAAATTGAAACACCTGGAAAAGTTGGAGAAACTAAAAGCGACTTTCTTAAAGAAGGTTCTGTGTGTTTCAAAATACACGCCTTCAAGACTAGTCTATGAATTAACACGTGAATTATATTATGTGGAAGAGCTCCGCTTCCAACTGTCGCTACCGTCTACACCAGCATACGTGCAACTCATGGAGAACCTGAAATCGAAGAAGAGAGACATATGGTGGGATTTCTACATCACTGACGCAATGACCTGCAATGATTGGAAACGGGGAGGCTACGAACTAAGACATACTGTTACACGCTTTGCCATACATGGCTTTCACCATAAGCTGTGCAAGTTAAAGAAGTTTCACCAGCCAGACGCAGACTGTGTATGTGAACGTTGCGGCAAATGTTGCGAAAGATATCATGCGATGTACTGTACATATAGACTTGAATCTCTGACGTCCTTCTGTTGTAATGAATAGTTTATTATGTTTCATTTTGTCTGTATCATTCCTTTGGCTATTAGCTGCAATAAATATTTTATTATAATGGCAAAATTGATCTCGGGAGTTTCCGCCAACACAAAGTTCCTCATTTCTGTACTAGAAAGCGCTCTAGTGTTCAAGGAGCTTAGATATCCAACCTCCTTGACTTTCATAGTGATTCAAGGAACAACGAAATTCGACATGCAAGCTACCCTCTGGGTGTCAAATTACAAAGCTTGCACCCGGCACCCGAGGCCATATGATATTATTATTATTACATTACAGTATACTGTATTCCCTAGCTAAACAATGATGATACAGAAGAACATTAATGGGAAAAATACAAAGCCTTTGAATGTAAAGGAATGTTTATAATGACTAAAGTGGCAGAAAAATAGTAAAGAAAGCCAAGAAATCGGGACTAAGATGTTTAAAAATGGATGTTCGCCTAACCTAATGGCAAAGAGTTGTTTGAGAGAGGAGTGACAGCCATAGCAAATACATATTTTGTTGTATATTTTAGGGGTTGCGACATAGTGGTCATATAGCCCCGAGCAAAAATATACCCATGCTAAATTATTTATAATATTCTTTACTGAACATCTAATTCACATTAATGGTACCATACTCTTCTCCAATTACTGACTTAACAAAGATCTTACACTACATCAAAGAAATTTCTAGAAAATGATGTTGCAATGCATTTGTATTATACATACTTTCAAAAATCAAGGCATTAACAAGCTTCAACTTCGCGCTCACTGTCTTTAACTCATTCTGAAGATCACTGAGTTGTGTTGTATGAGGTGATTCACTCATCAAGGATGATACAGATCCATTACTGTTTGTTGTCGGAGGCATTGTAGGACAACTAAAACAAAACAAAGAAAAATGTTTTAAAAATCAAGCAATAGAAGGTTCAGAATATTTTGTATTTATTATAAGACAAGGAAAAGGAAGGAAGCTTGTAGTTTTATGTGACCATTAATCTCGTAACAGTACCTCTATTTTTACGTGGAATCCAAACAACAAGAAATGCTATTTCACTTCGAAAATCTCAGATGTGTTGACTGGGCTTTGGTGAGCGGCAAGTAGTTTGATCACTGCACGATTACACCCAGGGCCACCGATAGGGAGGGGCAAGGGGGGCAAATGCATAGGGGACCGTAAGCAAGGAGAGTCTGTTAGTGGTGCACGTTAGTTTCAGTTTATTGTAGCTACTTCTTTTGTTATGTGAAATGTTGTCTATAACTTACAACCTGCACAGGGCTTTGCATAGTAAGGATGTCGATTTGTCTACAGCTCTGCAGAAGATGTCTCATGTTACTGTCAAGAGAAATGAGGCAGAAAAACACTTCAAAGACATATATAACATTATGAAGACATATATGAAAGTGTGAAAGTATTGGCAGAAATAATTCATTTGGTAAAAGAAGTTCCTCGATTCTAAAAATTACAACAACAAAAAGTTAATGTACCTTACCCCAGAAGAGTATTACATTCTATATACAGTTAGTGTGAAAAGTATTCGGCCAACCACGTTTATTGCGAGGAGGCGCCCTAAGATGCGTGAAGACAGGGATATAGTGGTTTAAGAATTGCATTTTCTGTCCACTGACATCTGCATTTATTCATACATAGCAAAAATAACATAGCAGTAACAATGCCTGGTAAATCACAATATTAGAAAGAAAAGCTCTCTTTGCGGTGACAAAAAGTATTTGGACACTCCAGTATAAGTATGATTTAATGCAGGGACGGATCCTGATATTGTCCAAATATCACAAACTTAACACTTTGTTGCTTGGCCCTTGGGCTTTATTACAGCCTGAAGACGGTTCGGCATTGATCTGACTAGGGATTTGGTTAATGATGTTGGTATTTTATCCCATTCTTCCTGTAGTGTTGTTATGAGGCTTGTTTTACTCGAAATTCTCTTCCGGATTGCCTTCTGGAGATAACTCCACAGGTTTCCGATGCGGTTTAAATCTGGCGACTGAGGTGGCGTTTGTGGTCATATGGGCGTGTTATATAGCACCCACAGCAGCGTGTTAAGCGCAGTGTCTCGTGTTGAAATACAAAATTGTCACGAATTCCTAACAGTTCTGCACTGGCCACCAGATTGTTCTTTAAGACTTCTATGTATTTCATATGGTCCAAGATGCTGTCGATGACATGAAGTTTTCCGACCACCGAGGTGCTCATACAGCCCCGCACAATCACCGAGCCTCCTCCGTGTTTCACGGTAGCTTTTAGATTCGCCAGTTGTAGTTCCTTATTTGTCTTCCGCCATACCGTTTGGCGTCCATCTGAACCAAAAATATTAAATTTACTGTCGTCACTGAAAATAACCTCATCCCAGACCTCACGGGAGTCATTGCGATGCTCCTTCGCGAACTGCAGTCGCTTCTTACGATTTGCTTCACTTATCCATCCCTTTCTACGGGCTACTATACTCTGCGCGGCACACATTACGCACTGTACTCATGGATACATTACTCCTCGCTTGCGTATGTCGGCTGCTATTATAGGGGCACTGGTCTTGGGGTTCTTCTTCCACGATGAACCCCCTGTCTGCGTCCGTGAGGGAGAGAGGGCGCCCACTTCGTGGCTTGTTTTCCACCATTTTCCGGTGCCCAAAACGTTGAATGACATCATACACCGTCGATTTTGGCCTTCCAGTGAGCGTTGCAATTTCTCAGAGTGTTTCACATTGATTGTGCAGCCGTACAATCAACTTGCGCTCTAATTCCGTTGTCTCCCGTACTTTGCGACCCATATTGACTAACTAGCGTTCGTCCACTGACCTGCTCGTCTGATACTGACCACGTCATCGCACTCATGATCTCCGCATACACCCCCAAATGTCCAGGTGTCCGAATACTTTTTGTCACCGCAAAAAGGGACTACTACTTTCTTATTGTGATTTACCAGGCATTGTTATGCTGTTTGTATATTTTTGCTTCGTATGAATAAATGCAGATGTCAGTGGACAGAAAATGCAATTCTTAAACCACTATATGCCCATCTTCACGCATCTTGGGCGCCTCCTCGCGATAACTGTGGTTGTCCGAATAACTTTTACACTAACTGTATGACCGAGTTTATAACTGTTTAGGAATAATTTACTACATTTTACTGTTGAATCCGCTATCAAACTAATGCGGAGTTTTAAAATGCTCCCTTTTTTTTATTACATACTGGTAATTAAAGTAAAGACTTACAGGATTGCAAAATATTTCCCTAGCCATGTTAAATGTATTCAAAATCCCAAACTGTTTTGTGCACTTTGCAAAATACACTGACCGGCAAAAAAAGTGGAACAGTTAAAAAAAGTAATATAAATAGTATAAATCTAGCCTTGAAAAAGATTTAATCACATTTGAAAAGCTTTTCATGCATTAGAACAAACATCTGAAACATCCGTGATAGAAATTGATAATATGACATTTCTTAGGGTGGTTTATTACCACCAATTACCCCCAATCCTCGATGAGCATATCTTAATGGTTTTATGGCGGGAAGCGGACTGGAAGCGTTTAAGGTTTATGAGTGTTGCCGCTCGCTTATTGTTGTTCTACGGATAACAACTGGCACTTGTTGAACACGTGTGAACCATTGTCACACATTTTAGCAAGTTATCCATTTGCAGTTCACACTAAAACATGCCTCTTAGCTGTGAAGAAGCTGCAAAGGCAGTTGCATTGGTGGAGGATGGCCGCAGCTTCCGTTATGTTGCTGAGGTCATTGGATCATCTCTTGGTAGCATACATCGTGCAGTGCAACGTTACAGAGAGCTCCGAACATACGACAGGAGACGAGGGTCAGGCCGTAGAAGAAGCACAAGTGCCAGGGATGACAGATTTCTCACCCTCCAAGTTCTGCGTGATCGGCATACCACAGCAGTTCAGGCACGAAATCAACTGGAAAATGTCAGAAATGTGAGTGAGTGAGCGAACAGTAAGAAGAAGGTTTGAAGAAGCTCATCTTTTGTCCAGGAGACCTGCACGTGGACCCGTACTCGAACGGCATCACAGAGAGGCGCGTCTTCGCTTCGCAAGGCAGTATCTGGGATGGACCCACGAGCAGTGGGCCTCTGTTCTCTTCACTGACGAGAGTCGCTTTAACCTTAGATCTCCTGATGGAAGAGAAAGAGGGTGGAGAAGGCGCGGGGAGAGGTACAGCCCTGTTGCTTTCTCCTCCAGGACTCCGTTTGGAGGTGGCTCGGTTATGGTGTGGGGTGGCATCAACGTTATGGCCCGCACTGAGTTGGTGTGCATCGATCACGAGACGCTCAATTCCCAAAGGTACATCGAAGAGATCCTGATGAACCATGTGATGCCCTTTGCGCCTTTCATTGGTCAGAATTTCATGCTGATGCAGGATAATGCCCGCCCTCATACTGCTCGCTGTGTTGTACAATATCTGCAGGAAGTGGAGATTCAAACCCTGGACTGGCCAGCTCGTAGTCCTGACTTGAACCCCATCGAACATGTATGGGATGCGCTTGGAAGGAACGTCAGACAGCATGACCACACCACCTTGGCACAACTGAGAACATCGCTGCTGGAGGAATGGGATCGCATCCCGGCAGATGCCATTCGACGAGTTGTGAACAGTATGCCTGAGCGTTTACAAGCTGTCAGAGACGCTAAAGGTGGAAACACCCGTTTTTAGTGACCAGTGTTCTCTTGCAGTGCAGTGCAAACATTAATACTGTTTTGTTTGGCAATACGTTTGATAAACACCAGCCCAAAAGAGCATTACTAAAAAATAGAAAATTGTAAGATTTGCAAAATGTAACAAAATTTGTGAGTTAAAGCGTGTTGTAAAACATGATTCGGTATTTTCTGTTGCCAACCATCTAAATTTACATGAATAATGCAAATATTGGGAAACCGATACATTTTAGTGGAATAAATTAAGAAATTACATAAAAAATTAAAGTGTTCCACTTTTTTTGCCGGTCAGTGTATATTTCATAAAATAAATACTAAAATGTTTTCTATGAAATAAGATTTGTGTTTTTTTAAATTATGACTGTGCATCAGATGCTTTTCTCAAAATGACATTGTGTTTCCAGAATCGCTAGTAGTGGATAGTAATAAAAGTATTTCAAGAGGGGCCCAAGAAAAAAGTTGCATAGGTGTTGTAAACTTGCCTCTTCCACTGCTGTCTATCCCTCCACTTCTCCTACTCCGTTACTTCTGCCACATCCAGTTTAATAGATTACGAAAAAATACTACCTTAGGTCAATAAAATTATTATTCATATAATACAATGTACCGGTTTTGGTCACATTATGACCTTCGTCAGCAAAATATAATAAGAAATGAAGTTGCAAGTCTGATAATTAAATTTATAAAAAGGTTATGTTCAAAACTAATTCTTAAAATGTTAACTATCTAAATTATTAACAATACCGAATACTAAAAAACTAGAAGACCAGATCTGTTAAAATTTTCTTTAATGTGGAAAAAAAAATTCTTCAAAACAGCTTGACGTGGGATTCCATTCTCAAATATTAAATTCCTACCATAATAATAATAAATTTTATTGCAGCCAATGACCATGCAGAATGTAAGATCATGTCACAAGAGATAATTGCATTTGTATTCAGTCTGTTTTACATCTTACAGAAGTCTGTTAGGGAGGTTCCTCTGTGTTTGCACCTCAATAAACGGTATCGGTTGCAGTTTGACCAACATAGCTCGCAATTGCACTTGTCTTCTGGGTAATGGTACTTCTCTGATGTGCATATTTGGTGGTGAAACCCACAGACTGCTACTCTCGTCATTGTGTGTCGTAGGTCGTATCTGGCTTCCGTCCAGTCCCTGTAGATCAGCGGTTCCCAAACTGGGTTCCGCGAAGACATCACAGGGGTCCCGCAATAAATCTTAAAAGTCAAATTTAAAACCGATTTCAAAATAAAACCACACGAGACTATCAGCTTGTCTCTAATGTGAAGGTAGGTGGAGTTCGTGCTATATCCAAACACCCATTCGCCAACACTAAAACTTCGTTTTAAGACTTTTATCACAGCCCGGCGTCTCCGATTCGTGCGACCTCTCCAGGAAATGCTCACGAGTCGCGAAATAAAATTCGTTTCTAGCACGCACGCTAGAGGGCGCTCTCTTGACCTTCCTAGCAGCATCAAGAAGGTTCTTTTGTCTTATAATTACTAGCATACCACTACTCGCCTCATTCATTTCAGTTCAGTTCAGGGAAATCTTACGTTCACTTCCGTACTAATCCTTTCAATCGTAATTCGTGCTTGTGGAAAAGTGGTGCGTGTAACTTACAGTTACGGTAGCTGTCTGTTCTGACACTATACAGACGACTGGTGTCGCCTCCGTAGTAGCAATTCTGTGCTACAACTATTGCTAACAGGTATTTTTTATTGGCTACACATTTCAATATTTTATTGTTTTCAACCTGAACAAGAGTGATTCATATTTAGTTGATTTTACACATTGATTCCACATTTATTTTTGGATACCTATTTTCTTTCTTGTTGGGTTAACTGGCGACATTTGACTTTGAGCTATCACTGTAAAAAGGCGGAACAAGACACACACTTCGGATGAGTACATTCTTGTAGAGAAAACCATTGGCAATCTTTTTAACATTCTATTAGTGTTGTCAAACATCAAAAACGTTATTTTGAAAGGTTCACTTAACCTGCTGATCCAGTTAACCCAATTTACCCTATATTTTTTGAGGTAAATAACATTTGGGATATGATGATATAACCGCTTTATTAACACTCCAGTGGGCGCGCGGAGTACAGGTGTCCTCCAGTGATTTTGTTTTGCGTGACTACAAGGGTTGGCAACACTCGTGGCCTTGAGTGACCTAATACCTTTCTCCTAACTCACCCTCTACCCGTCAGTGCATTGTCAGCTTTTATGCTCCACAGTTTTCGCCGTCACCGCGTGTTTATTTGCGCTGTGCAGTAGTGGAGGACATCTGTCCTCCGCGCGCCCACTGGCGTTACAGTTTTCTCGGATATTGCTGAGGTGTTTTTTCTTTTCTTTCATAGTTTTGAACGTCATAACGGTTTAATTGAAATAGTTTATGCGTGAAAACAATAATGACAAGTCAAAGTGACCGTGAACAGGTACGCCATTGGCTAGATGAGACTTAGGATATCCAGAGTGTTCTGGGAGTAGAGGATGAAGATGAACGAGAAGAAGACTACTTGAAATACCACACAGAGAGTAGAGAAAATGAAATCAATGCATAAGAAGGCCTGGCTGATATTCCTAACGACTCTGGGGAAATGGAAGTGGTAGAAGAAGCAGTCCCTCCTGTCCCTTTCGTCAACCCAGAGTTTTATTGGGAAAAAGATCGCACATCAAGGTGGTACTTAGAACCTCAAGGTGCCCAGACTTCTCATACACCCAAACATAACATTATGCCAGTTTTTCATCGCACAGGACATCAAGGGTCTACGAAAAATGCTATCTCTCCAGACGTTGCTTTACAGGGTATTGTTGATGATGAAATGGTGAAAAAATAGTTGATTGTACTAACTAACATTTACTTACCGGAAATTAAAATTCGCCGTCAGTTTGTTCGAGAAAGGGATGCCAGGCCCACTGATTCCCGGGAAATTCATGCATCGATTGGTATAACATGCTCGGGCTTTGAAGGCTAGAAGAAGAAATGTTTTTGGAATGTGGGATAATTCACACGGCACGGGAGTAGAGGCTGTTTATGTAACCATGAGCGGAAAAATGTTTCGATTTCTTTTACGTTGTCTACGATTCGATAACGTACACAACAGAGATCAAAGTAAATCTGTTGACAAACTAGATGCTTTTAGAGAAATCTTGGAGATGTTCGTGCTCAATTGCAAGAATGCATACAAACCAACAACATTGATGAACAGCTAGTTGCATTTAGAGGAAACTGTCGTTTCCGGGTGTATAGGCCTATGCCTAGTAAACATGCAAGTATGGGATAAAGATCTTTACTATGGTGTCCACAACAACATTTTATGCTACAAACCTTGAAGAGAATATGGAGATGCAACCAAACGGCCCTTTCAGAAGAAGCAACAACACGTCAGACTTAGTTTTGAGTTTGGTGCAGCCTACTTCAGGAACCAATAGAAATATTACCTGTGACAATTGGATCGCATCTGTGCCCTTGGAAATGAAGCTACGGAAAGAAGAAAAAGTAACTATGATTGCTTCTCTGAGAAAGAACAAAGCAACAGTTCCCCCAAATTTTCTACCTGATAAGTCAAGAGAAGCCCAAAGCAGTTTGTTTGGCTTTCAAAAGAGCTGTACATTTTATCTTACGTACCGAAGAAGAACAAGGCTGTGTTGACAATATCGACTATGCATGAAAACATGGCAATCGATCCAGACGCAGGTCATTAGCGGACACCCATGATTATTTTCTTTCCAAACTAGAAAGTAATACCATCATTTATATCTTTTTATTTATAACATGAAACGTATATACTTATACACGTTTTTGTAACATTTATAACATAACTTAACAAACTTATACACGTTTTGGTCAGATTTATCATAATCGTATATTTCCTACTTAATATTTCGTAGAATACACTTCTTTATATGAAAAATGTGTTTAATATATTCCTACCTAACCCAAAACAAAAAATCATGATCGCTAAATATATATATCATAGGGTAAAATGGCAAAACCAAGTGGAGGACAATCGTCCTCCACGCGCCCACTCGCGTTACGGCAAACCGCGCGCCCACTGGAGTGTTAATCAGATATATATAATCTAGTTATGCAGGTACTTATAATATTGTTTACGGACTATTTCAGGAAGCTACTAACGCCAGGGACAACTGGTTCGAGTTCGCTTTCAGATGTCAAAAATAGTACTGAGACACTGTCATCTGGACCTGATGAGATTCAAGATCAAGACTATGCTCTTCATTGCAGTTTGGTGAGTAAAATTCAAGGATATTAGAATATTTTTTTTTTCTGTTCACAAATTGAGTCAGCCTGTAGTTTGACCTTCGTTTTTTATTCATTTTAGGGCACAACTGCGATGGAACATCCCACTGATGGTCAATAAGCGAACACACTAACTAGTGACAGCATCGAACGAGGAGGTTTAAAATCTTTGAAAAAAGAGGAAATACGATGAATCTTATCTATCTTCTGGATTTATTCCTATTGGAAATGCAGAGCATCCGGACGGACAATGTATCATTTGCAACCAAATTCTCCTTAACAGTTCGTTGGCACTCGCTAAGCTTAAACGATACTTAAAAAAAACCACCCGCACCTAAAGGGAAAGGACGGCAGTTTTTGCAAAGCCCACAAGGAAGTCCACGATGACGCTGTGGCTTGCATACAGAAATATTCAAAGACTGATGATGAAAATGCAACTGAAGCACCGTTTCTCTTAAGTTACAGGATTGCTCGTACTAGCAAACCACAAACAATTGCAGAGGATCTCATCAAACCAGGTGTTAAAGAAATAGTCGGCTGTGAGTTTGGAGTGGAAGCGGGGAAAAACGTTTCAGAGATCCAATGTTCTACAACACTGTGTCCGACTGTATACATAAAATCGCAGACTATATCGAAGACGAATTAATTCAGAGATTCAGAGATGCAACTGGACGAAAGTACAGATGTCGCCAGACTTGCGATATTGCTTGTTTTCGTGAGGTATCTATTCAAAGAATGTATGGAAGAAGATTTGTTTCTATGCGCACCTTTGGAGACCAATGCAACTGGGGAAGAAATTTTTAAAATCATAGATTGTTACATGCGTAAACATGATCTTCATTGGGGAAAGTGTGTTAACGTATGCAGCGATGGTGGGAAAATTGAACGGGTCAGTATCAAGAATAAAAAATATAGCGCCAAATTGTACCAGTAGCCATTGCATCTTGCATCGACATGCCCTTGTGGCGAAGAACATTGAACCAGACTTAAAGTAGGTTCTTAATGAGGCAGTACAAATTGTCAATTATGTAAAGTCTCGCCCACTCCAGTGTAGACTTTGTGCAAAGGCTTGAGAAGAAATGGGAAGTCAACATCAATCTCTTTTAATGCACACAGAAATTAGATGGCGTTCAAGAGGCAAAGTCCTGGCCAGGCTTTTTGAGCTGCACAACGAACTTCTGGTTTTCTTCGTGGGGAAAGAAGACCTTTCCGCGCCTAGCAAACAAGCTGGATTTTTACGCAATGAGAAGTGGCTCATGCAAAGAACTAAATAAGAACATCACGGACATCAAGGTTATACCATCGGAGAACCTGGATAGCGACCATCGATTACTGGTAATGAACCTGAGAGGGAGTAAGGAGAAGAAAGGGACTGAGAACCAGGAAAGACGTATAAGGATATGGAAACTGAAAGAAGGGGATAGAAGGGTCGAGTACCTCAAAATGGTAAAGGAAGGAATTCCAACAGATGAAGAAAGAGGGGTGGAAGAGGAATGGGCTAGATTTAAGAAGACACTAGTGGGTGCAGCAGAAGCAGTATGTGGGAGGACAAGTAGTAAGAAGAGGTGGAAGGAAACACCATGGTGGAATGAGAAGACAAAAGATATAGTAAGGGAAAAGAATAGAGCCTTTAGGAGGTGGTATCAAAATAGGACGGTAGAGATAAGGGAAGAGTACCAGGAAAGAAAGAAGGAGGCGAAGAGAGTGGTGGCTGAGGAGAGAAGGAAGTGGATGGAAGAGTGGACAAAGATGATGGAGGAGGATAGTGAAGGTACAAAAAAGGTCCTGTATGGGATGGTAAAAAATAAGAGGCGGAAGGATCCTACGGATTATGTTAGAATGGTGAACAAAAGGGGACAAGAGATAGAAAATAGGGAAGAACTGAAGAAAATGTGGAAAGAATATTTTGAAGAACTTCTGAACCCAAATGGAAAAGATGGTGAGGAGGAAGAAATCGGGAAAGAGGAAGATGAACTGCAAACAGAAAAGGACTTAACATGGAAAGAAGTGGAAGATGCAGTGAACAAGATGAAAGGAGGGAAGGCACCGGGTGTGGATGAGTTGAGTGTGGAGATGGTGAGAGCAGCAGGAGAGGTGGGGATACAGTGGCTGTACCGAGTGATGAGGACAGCATGGAAGGAAAGGAAGACCCCAGAGGACTGGAAAAAAGGAATCATTGTCCCGATCTTCAAGAAAGGTAGTAGAACAGATTGCAGAAACTATCGGGGAATAACACTGATGAGTCATTGTGCAAAGATCTTCGAGAAAGTTTTGGAAAAGAGAATTAGGACAAGGATAGAAGGAGGGATGAGGGAAGAACAACATGGCTTCAGAGCAGGAAGGTCCACAGTGGATTTGATTTTTGCTGTAAGGCAGTTACAAGAACAGCACTATGAGTATGGAACAGATCTACTAATGGCCTTCCTGGACATTGAGAAAGCATATGACAGTGTATGCAGAAACAAAGTATGGAAGTCCCTGGAGGATAGAGGAGTAGAGAAATGGACTATAAAGAGGATAAAGGAGATGTACAAGGGAAGCGTGAGCTGTGTGAAAGTGGGAGGAGAGAGATCTGACTGGTTGGAACAAAGAAACGGCCTGAAACAAGGAAGTGCACTGTCACCGTTACTTTTCATTGTGGTGATGGATGACATAATGACCCGAGTGGCACAAGTAATTGGGAACGGAAAGATGAAAGCAATGGTGTTTGCAGATGATTTGATGATTTGGGGAAACAAGGAGGAGGAGGTACAGGAACAGTTGGACGTGTGGGAAGGAATAATACAAGGATATGGGATGAAATTTAGCATAAATAAGAGTGAGATGGTGATCACAACAAGGAAGAAGGAAAGAACCACAACGGGAATAACAGTTGGTGGGGAACAGCTGAAGAAAGTGGAGAGTTTCAAGTATCTGGGAAGCCTGATACAAGATAATGGAAGAAACGATAGAGAAATAAATGAGCGGGGGAGGCAGGCAGAAGCATTTCGGAGGAGTGTGAGAAGCATGTTATGGAGCAAGGATGTCCCTCAGAACAGCAAAAAGATCATATATCGGACGTACTATGTCCCTATCCTGACGTATGCCTCGGAGACCTGGGTTATGAAAGGAAGGGAGAAGAGCAAAATACAGGCCAGTGAGATGAGGTTCTTGAGAAGCAGTATTGGAGCTACAAAGATGGACAGAATAAGAAATGAGAGGACCAGAGAATTAATGAAGGAGGAACCATTACAGGATGGTATAGAGAAATCTAGACTTAGATGGTATGGACATGTAAAACGAATGGAGGAGAAGAGGATACCCAGGAGAGTACATGAGACGAAGTGGGAAGGAAAGAGACCGAGGGGAAGACCGAGAGACAGGTGGCTGAAGGGGGTGGAAGAAAGCGTGAAGAAGAGAGGAGAAGACTGGACAAGGGTGGAGGCTGAGAGATGGTGGGAAGACAGAAGACGTTGGAGAGGCTTGTGTTCCAAACAGACCCGGCCAGTGGCTGGAAACTGTGCAAGATGATGATGATGAGAAGTGGCTCATGCGATGTGCTTACCTCGCTGACATATTCGGGAAACTGAATGAAGTTACTACATCTTTGCAGCGTGAAGATATAAACACAGACAAAATAACATCATTTAAAACCAAACTCAACTTTTGGATGGAATGTGTAAATGAAAAAAAAAACTTTTAATGCTTTTCTCTCCTGGCACAATTTCTGAGTAAAAATTAGATGGAAATCGAAGCTGATGTGCACAAAAACATTTGTGAGCATTTAATTAAGCTTTCTAAATCTATGACGGAGTACTTCCCAGATACCAGCATAATAAAGGACATCGTGTGGGTGCAAAATCCATTTGCCAACCGAAATAAACCTCACATGTCCGTGCCTGGCTATGAAGATCTTATGGAAATTCAATGTACCTCCGCTTTTAAAAAGAAATTTGAATTAGTGCCACTGAATGACTTTTGGGTAGGACTGATAGACGCAGGCCTATACCCGTCAGTAGCCGAAAAGGCTATCCGAGCTCTGCTCCCCTTCGTGTCCACCTATCGATGCAAAGCAGGCTTTTCTGCTTATGCTTACACCAAAAACAAATTTAGGAGTAAGTTGAATGCTACCCCGGACTTACGTATTCAGCTGTCGGACATAAAGCCCGATTTCAAAACTGTTTTAAGAACGAAAATGAAGCTATTTCATTCATCAAATTAGATGGAAATCCAATTTTTATTGTTATAATTTTGTACCCAAATAAAAGCTTGTATGTGTATATTTGAAAGGTTTTCTCTTTGTTTCCAAACCTACTACGTTAGCGTTAGGCTATACAAAACACCCAGGCAATAATAATAGATGAAAGCAGGAAGAACGTTGTGGGTTCACAAAGCTCAGTAAAAATCAGGGATAGAGTTAGGGTTCCGCGGAAAACACACGATTTCTGAAGGGTTCCGTGGCCAAAAAAGTTTGGGAACCGCTGCTGTAGATCATCGCATCCGTGACGAAGAACTCTGACCATATCTCTTGTTTCTTTTTGATGAGTTCTCGTAGCAGTTCGTTGTAGGCTACGGTGGCTGGTAGGAGTAGGTCTAGGCGAAGTTCTTCTATGAAGAAGCTAAAAAGGAAAAATCTAGAAGACTGAGAAAGAGTCAAAGCTCACTTCCTGAAAAGAGCACCAAGTCTATCGAAGTACACACATTCACACCTCACCTATGTGCTAACAAAGATTAACTTCTAATAACCTTATTTACAATTTCACAGCAGCGCGATCATTAAGTTATTAATTTTACGTTAACATATGAACATAACATAAATCATCCCAACCTCAAATGTCAAAATTTTCACTATACCAATACATCATGTCCACAACATTGGTATATCCCACGTCGAGCTGTTTTCAAGAAATATTTTTCCCACATTAATCAAAATTGTAACAGTCCATATTTTTAGTCTTTTATTAGTATATTTTTTTTAATAATGTAGATAGTTACATAACATTTTTAGAAATTGTTTTGAAAATAACCTTTTTATCAATTTAAGTATCAGACTTGCAACTTCATTTCTTATTAATTAAGTTACATCTTGCTGACAAAGGTCATAATGTGACCGAAAACGGTACATTATATTATATGAATATCTTTGACTACTGTCATTTTTAGTTTTCCGTATTGAATTTATAATTGTTTTACAAATTTTCCACTTTTCAATACAAAGTTTCTTTATTGAGAGAACCTATGTTCCCTTTCAAATGTGGTACAGGTTTCGGTTTAATATGGGTTAATATTAACATTCCTCAGCCATAGCCATCAATAATCGAGATTGCTATGGCTAAGGAAGGTTTACATTAAACCTAAACATGTAAGCTTACCGCAGTTGAAAGGGAACATAGGTTCTCAATAAAGAACCTTTGTATTGAAAAGTGGAAAATTTGTAAAACAATTGTATTATAAAAATAATTATTTTATTGACTTACGGTATTATTTTCTCGAAATCTATTTCTGCAGCAGGAAACTACATGTCTCATGCTCTATGTGCTGCAGTGAATGGCTCTAGGACCTTAGTGTCTGGCAAGTTGAGATCCACCTTAAACAAATTCATGCCTATGGCATTCTCTCCTGCTGTTTCTCTACAAGCCCAATGGTGATGGGATAAGGATGACGGAAGCAGGTTTGGGTAAACCGGAGGCTTCTAGTCTGGACCTGCACGTTGGCGGCAGATGTGTGATGGTCGCCTTCCTGAGACCTGTGACTACTCACGGATCCGGTCCTGCATCTGTGACTGGGCAGGCCTATTTAGATTACCGCTGCCCACCCTGAATGGGGAAGGCCCTAGAAAATGTGGGCTAAACATCGGTAGTCACTTCCAAAACTTGTCTGGGAAACCGCACTCAGAGGGTTACCCCAACTTGCGGTCGAAATCAAGAAAGAAAAATATCTACGTTCATCACTATCGGTGCATGGAACGTCAGAACATTATTAGACAACGATAACAGACAAGAAAGGAGAACAGCTCTCATCAGCCATCAGCTGAACAGACTTAACTTTGATGTTGTTGCCCTGAGTGAAACCAGATTCGCGGGAGAGGGAAAAGTCATTGAGGCTTCATCAGGCTACACCATCTTCTGGAAAGGAAAGGAAGAAAATGAACGACGCATCCATGGTGTGGGTTTTGCAGTAAAGACCAAATTGGTGAATGATCATTGACTCGTTCCCATTGCAGTAAATGAAAGACTCATGACTCTCCGCATACCTCTTGAAGGAGGTAGGTTCATTACTCTCATCTCTTCATATGCCCCTACTCTTACGGATGACGAGGGTTCTAAGAACCGCTTCTACAACCAACTGAACTGAGTCCTCACTAAGGTGCCTGATACAGACGAGCTTGCACTACTAGAAGATTTCAACGCCAGAGTGGGGAGAGACAGCATTTTATGGGGAAAAGTCATGGGTAAACTTGGAATTGGGAACTGCAATGCTAATGGTCTGTTACTTCTTGGCCTGTGTGCTGAGCATGAGCTCTTTATCACCAATACCCAGTTCCAACTGCCAAATCGCTTCAAGACTACATAGATGCACCCACGCTCAAAACATTGGCATTTGATTCATTATGTCATTACCCGACAGTGCGGCAAGAGTGATGTCCTGATCACGAAAACAGACCGGAATATTGATGACTGCTGGACAGACCATAAACTTCTAATTAAGTTAGTCGATTCAGGATTTCTATCCATAAAAAGCTACTTACCCATTTCATGAATCAAACAAGGAAGAAGTTCAACACCTCTAAGCTTCAACTTGATAGCATTGCCACAGAATACCAAAACTATGCTCTAGAACAACTAACTCACAATCCAATCAACACAAAGGATGTAGAATATGAATGGACCACACTTCAAAATATCATTACAGAGTCTGCACAGAAAGTGATTGGCTATGAAGAAAGGAAGAGACAAGACTGGTTTGTAAATAACAATGAGGAAATCTTGAACCTCGTCAAAGCTAAACGGGATGCCTATCTAGCTGTTTCTCAAGATCCATCCTCCAGAGAGAAGAAATTGCGTTTTCAAGAACTAAAACGGAAGAGTCAGTCTGAAATCAGGGAAATAAAAACAACTGGTGGCAGCAAAAAGCTAAGGAACTTCAGAAATTCTCAGATAGCAGGGACCTTGAAAGCTGTTGATAACTCCACCATTCTTACAGACAGCCAGGACATCTTGAAAAGATGGAAGGAGCACTTCAGTTCAATCTTGAACCACAGTTCTGCTGCCGTTGACAATTTTCTTCAGCATGTCCCTCAACATATTCCCCAACCCTGGATGGACACTCCTCCAAACTTTAAAGAGTTTATCAAAGCTCTCAGCAGAATGAAAACAGGGAAGGCTCCAGGATCAGACAACATACCTCTTGAACTCATTCAATGTGGAGGCTTACCTCTAAAAAACCAGGCTTTTCTATCTGATTCTTCTAATTTGAGAAACCCAAAATGTTCCTGCTAACCTGAAAAACTCCAGAATAGTTACAATCTTCAAGAAGGGTGATCGTGGTATCTGTGGCAAGTACCGTGGTATTTCCCTGCTTGCCATAGCTGGAAAAATATTTGCTCGAATCTTACTAAATCGACTTCAGGTTGTTTCGGAGAAATTACTACCTGAATCTTAGTGTGGATTACGGGCCTCTCGTGGTACAATCGACATGATCTTCTGCGCAAGACAACTCCAAGAGAAGTGCAGAGGACAAATGACACCTTGAAAAGGCCTTTGATACGGTTCCTTGTTGCGCTATGTGGATGGTTTTGAGGCGCTTTGGATGCCCCGAACATTTTTGTTAGTTTGATCCAAGCTCTCTATGATGGCATGGTTGGTCAGGAATTATATCAGAATGATATCTCAGAGGAATTTCCAATTACAAATGTACTCAAGCAAGGATGTGTACTTGCAGATACACTTTTTGCCCTGTACTTGGCAGCTATGCTTTATGAGACATCGCCTGAAAACAACTCAGGTGTGGAAATTAAATATCGGTATAATGGGGGGGGGGGGGGCTCTTCAACCAGGCCCGACTCCGCTCCAAAAGATTAACCCATTCCACTCGGGTCACAGAATTGCAATATGCAAATGACAATGCTTCTCCAGCCCACACACCAGAAGTGCTTCAGCAGTCTGCCAACTGTTTCAACAGAGCTTATGAACGTTTTGGCTGGACTGTCAACATTCAGAAAACCAAAGTGCTAACTCAGCCTGCTGCTGGAACCATCCCCCCGGATTTTGATATCAACATATCTGGCTCAGCTCTGGAAAAGGTAGAACACTTCTCGTACCTTGGTAGTAAGGTAAATGCACCAATGGTCGTCATGTTAAGGGCGATTTAGACAAGAAATCATATACACCGTACACATTTTGGTAAATTTAATCAACAAAAGCACTGTACCTAACCTCAAACTCTACTCAAACACTAGGAAATACCAAATATCAAAGATATTCGTTTTAGGAAAAATGACGTATTTTTTAAAAAAGTGTGTTTTTGCGCCAGTGTTCGGCACGATGTATTTGGATTTTTCCTATATTCATCACCCGTTGGCACCAATTGCCGTCACATTGTTAATTTTCCTTGTCTGTTTTTATAATGCATTTCTGTCAATTGTTGCGTAATACACCGATTTATCGACTTGGAGGCTAACATTTACGAATAAAACAGTACCAGTAATTATGTTTTTTAATAAAAATGGAATATTAAAAAAAAAAAAAGAAGTCAACGGGAAGCGGGATTGGTGGGTAGAAGACATACGAGCAGGAAAATATCGTAATTCTGCTCTAAACAAGTGAGACCACGGCATAACAGCCCGGAAAATGACCATTCGCCGAGGCCTAACACCGATTGTTGCCATAGAAACCCTCTGAATTCGCCACTCATGTACATTTTTCTTCGAGGCAGTCTTTAGTAGCTTAAAAACCCCTACATCCGTGGGTTGAAGTACGTGTGTGACATTAGGTAGTAAAGCGACCAAACCAATTCCATGATCCTCACAAAATTTACTAGTATATATGGTCAAGTGTGAGAAGTGCCCGTCTATGAATAATGTCAGGGAGAGGAATCTCCTTCTCAACCAACCCAGGATGAAATATGTTACTGAGAAATTCGTAAAACACTTCCCCCCGTCATTCACCCGTTTGGCGATTTGCCAATGCCCCGGTGTGCTGGCAATAATGATGTCTTGCGGCAGACGTTCATACTTGAACATTACAAGGGAAGGAGAAATATCGCCGTCGGCATTGCCTGTTACAAGTACCGTCAAGCATTCTTTCTCATTCGAATTCACTTGCTGATATATTGCCTTGTAACCCCTGTTCGCCAGCACTTTGTTACCTTTCGGATTGAGAAAGAAAACCGTCTCGTCAGCGTTGAACAGTCGCCGAGGGTCTGACAAAATAGACTGGAAGTCGTTTTCCACTGAATAGCTGTAGACTTCTGAAATCCAGGTTTTATTTTGATGTTCTGTAATTGCAGCACGGCTTACTGTCAAATTTTGAGGGGTTCGTAAAAGATAGACCTGGTTTTCTTTTTATGAAAGATTCACGCCATTTCCTTCCTGGCAGCCATCTTCGAAAGGAAAGTCCCTCTTCAATTCTTGTGTAAGGCACTGGACGCTTTTGCAAATTGTCCTTTGTTACCGGGACCCCGCTTTTCGTAATGAGATTACCCATTGAACTAGCATAGCCTCAGCTTCCTTTGTTAAAATGGAACTTAGCCCCGTTTTCCTTCCTCTAGGAGATTTTCCTTTAATTTTGTCCGAGAGGGTGTTTCTCGAACACCATTCCTCTCCGCGGCCTTTTTAATACTCATGCCGTCCTCCACAACGGCCTTAATAGCAGCTTCCATTTGCTCAATATCATAATTCAGAACTGTGCGTTTCGACATATTGCCTGGGGCAGATGACCTCGTAGTTCCGCCCCTTAAAACAACAATAACTACCTAACATATTGCCTGAAAGCAAAGATTTAGTCTTAGAATAATATATTATTTATCATCTCAATAAGAAATAAAAAAATCTCTGTAGCACGCCTAGCCAAAAAAACCTAGGCCTACTGAGGTGCGGCAGTCAAGAAGAGAGACCTACGTAATAACAACAATACCCTGTAAATGTTTATTGGTTGCGAAACGTTAACACAAACATTAACATTATCGTGCACTAGTGTTTGTCACGAATGTGCTCTAAAGTTCGTCAGCTATGACGACTACTGGACATGATGATCAAATGATAATTTAATTAATACAGGGTACTTTAGAGCTACATTATAAGTAAATTGCCACTGTTAGTTAGGTCTTGCAAGGAGAAATGACAATGTGCCAGTTTTCGTCACAAATAACGAGCATTGGTAAAGTGCATTTTTTTAAATCCAGTGTTCGTCACCGGCATTTCTAACAAAACTAGGCACGTGAGCACGAAATAACAAATCACATATGTTACAGAAACAATTACCAACTATATCACGCACTTGTAACATTTTAAAATGTCGGAACATAACACGCATGCATATAATTAACTCGCGCGCGTGCTTAGCACATGCGAGAAGCAAATGGCGCGTCAAGACAGCTCAGCTCACAGGAGATGTTTGACTCAGTGAATCACCTATTACATCGCACGCATGATATCGCAAAGTTGCTCCTTATTGGCAAGGAAGGTATGACGCATCTCGTAACACTTCGTGCGTTGAGAAAGACCCGTCGACATGCTTATTTTTTGTACTTATATACGAGAGTGCCGAAGACTGGATCAGTGACGAAAACCGATACAGTTACCTTATTCTATCAGCGAACTGTACCTCTGAGAAGGATGTGGAAAACAGAATACAGGCAGATTGTGGCTTTTGGACGTCTCTCACATCGTGTGTTTCTGAACAAAGATCTAAGAATCTGCACAAAAGTATTGGTGTACCAAGCTGTTGTTATTTCTACGCTACTCCACGGATGTGAAACCTGGGCCCTATATCGCCAGGACATCAAGAAACTGGAACGCTTTCATCAACAAAAACTTAGATCAATCATGAACATCAAATGGGAAGTAAATCTCATCTTTTGCACATAATTTATGTAATAATGTAATTTTATTTGCACAAATTGTGTGCATTAATAAATTAAGTAAGTTTATGCCAATTCCTTCAACCATAACAAATGGCTGCGAGGTGCAACAGTAACGTTGTTGCCAAGGTTGCAGAATCGAACCCTGGTGCAGTCAGTTGTCATTTGAGGGCGCACAAATGCTTCGGTAGTATGCTGAACTGCTATGCCCAAGATCGCGGGTTCAAACTCGGCCAAAGACGTCGGATTTATAAGAGCATTAAAATCCTTCAGTATGCCTTCTTTAGGAGAAGTAAAGCCGGCGGGCCCCATGTCATAGATTTATGGCACGCAAAAGAACCTACCATTGCAATTGGTACTGTGTAGCAAAATTTGTAGGTTATATTTGGCTAGTTAGAAACGCTCTATCAAGTTCCAACGTTGGCCGCAAAGGTGCTAGTGACAGTAGCATCTGGTAGCCAAAGTTGGAACTACTTGAAATTGAACTTGTTGGGAGATGTTGGGCGTTCATTAAAATAAAAAAAACAGCTATGGCCATTGGCTGCAATTCAGATATAACTGAATGCGAGAGAGCTGTGTCAGTAGATGTACTGGCACGTTTAAGATCACTTTCGGGGGCAAATTTTCAGCACACCGGGGTCTCTAAAAGTAGTAAAAAAGGACGTACCTAAAACCAACAACATTTTAATCAAGCCATATACCAAGTAGTTCGCAATAAGGCATTATCACAGATGAAATAAAGTAGCCGAAAGTTGTGCTGTATTTATTGGAAATGTCCCAGCTACAAAAACCAAGACAGAATAAATGGGGAAATACACTAAAACTCGAAATTTAGGTAAATGCTAGCAATGACAACACAAAAGATGTTCTTACATTTACGTTTAGAACACTAAACTTACGGATTTATATTACTTCGCAACGAAAAATATGTTCTTAAAACAACACCATGCACCCTTCTATTCAAAACGGGTTAAAAAAGAAAGGAAAGCTATCAAACCAAGGCTTGCCAAAGCTCGGCCAAGGAAAACTACTAATAATATGAATCAAAAGAGTGATATAAATAATAATTAAGATCACTTCTATAACGAAATACCTTTTTATTTTTGTGGAAGCAAATTCCAGACAGTCCTTAAATCCATAAATTAAACTCTCAAAATTTCACATACATGTTTGAAGGTTTCTGACAGTCAACATTTAGCGACAGAATTACAAAGTTTGCAAAACTGATCGTTCGATCCACCGTTTGGTCATAAATGAACACATCTCACGCACTTCGCCCAGTCAGGAAGTCCAATATTAACAACGCCAGCTATATGATGTGCTACCTAGCGGTGAAAATGAGAATCTTACTAAGTGGGATAAATTTACTACAATATATTCTACAAGTCAAGAACAGGAGTTCCTAAGGTTAAGGCGAAGAAAGCGAGCGAAAATCGTTGTGGAATACTACGGGACAAATGCTATGTCTAATAAATATTGGACCGGCCCCAACAATGAAATAAGTTCAGGAACAAATATGGTGTACGTTATCCAAAGCCTAATACAAAAATATACAACAAAAACACACACACAGACACAATGCGAATAATCCAATTTATGGGACACATAGAAAGAATGGACCCGAACAGACTGACACACAAAATACATACTTTCTTAAAGAACAAGGCTACTAGACCGAATTGGTATAAATTTACAGAAAAAAAAACTTAAAGGAATTAGGATCACCAAACTTATATGATTGGAAGGAAATTAGGAAAATCATTCAGACGCGGGATTTCGAGGAAGAAGAGAAGAAGATTATACAACATCAATGGTCAGAGCAACGGAAACAGACCCACTCGTTGCGAATGAAGGATTTATTTATTTATCGTATGGCGTATGCATGAGCTACAGATCTATATTTACACTATTTACATAGTTAATCGCTTGTGGCGTCCCCAGGAAAAATTCTCTTCTATCTCCGTCGAAACGGCTCAGTGGGCATTCTTGGGTGATGTGCTTCACAGTTTGCCTCTCAACACCACAGTCGCAACAAGATGATGACTTTTTCCTCCATTTGTATAGCAGATCTGCACACACACCATGGTTAGTTCGGATCCGGTTTAGCTTGGACCATACGGTACTTTCCGAGGTTGTTCAAAGCCAGGTACCTTCTGTGTGATGCATGGCATTTCCAAAGACTCTGCTGGGGCGAATTGTCTCCATTCATTAGACCATTTCTCAGTCAGGTTGAAATTACTCATTGCCACATTCTCCGCCGTGCAGATGGGTGGATATCTTGACTTCAGTCTATCTATATGTAGGTGGTGGATATCCTCATGAATGGGCAGTCTTTGATTAATCTGGATCTTCTTGTATTCATTCATCAAAGCATTGCATCTGCGGAGGTGGGGTGGGAGAATATGGCTTAATACAGGCAGCCATTGAATAGGAGTTGATCTGATCGTGCCTGTGATCATTCTCATTGTGTCATTTAATTTAACATCTATTCTCTTCACATGAGGGATGTTTATCCAGACAGGGGCACAATACTCTGCAGTAGAGTAAACCAGGCCAAGAGCTGAGCAACGTAAAGTAGTTGCACTTGCACCCTAAGTAGTACCACATAGTTTTCGAATGATGTTGTTGCGTGTCTGAATCTTGGCAGCGCTCTTTCTCAAGTGTTCTTGCAACGACAGCGTTCTATCGAAGGAATATTGGGCCAACAGGAAGGCTAGAAAGTGTTGATTTCGCGTGGTCCTAAGCGACCCATTCGCGAGGAAGGAGAAGAGGAGGAAGAAGAAGAAGACATGAGGAGTGCATTCAATCAGCGGCGGCTCGTGGGGTGTAAGTTCGGAGACCAACACACGCTCGTTTACAGTAAACGTATACATTTTGAATAGGTGTGTTGGGTCAACTAGCTACGAGGAAATCTGGTATCGGGGTGATGCTTTGGGAAGAGAATGGCATACAAACCACCCGCTATATTATTTTTATGCACTTACTTTAAATAGCACAACATAAGTATAAAATTAACTAAAAGAGCAAATATTACCCACATTCGGTCACGTCTATTGCTTATGTGTTAAATCTATTCTTCGGTCATTTGAAGTAGCGAACTTGTCTATGATGTCATCGTAAAAGGGAATTGTATTCATCAAGTCGTTGAGCAGTGACTTCTCTAGGGATATGGTTGCCAGCGCAGTCAGCCTCTCCTGGGATGTTGAATTCCTTAAGTATGTTTTAATCCGCTTAAGGCACGAAAAGCGTCTTTCTACTGAGGAACTGCTAGACGGTATAGTAAGTTAGTATTAAACAAAATAATTTATACGCTTCTTTGAACACGTCCTTAAGTTCATGCTTATTGAGCGACAAAATGATTTCCTCCAAACTGGTATTTTTGTAGGTAGAATCAGAATAGATGTACTAAAGTTCGTTTTTAGCCAACTTTCGATTTTTGCATGTGTGTGTGTGCGAGTCTGTGTGTGTTCTCTGAATGTCTGCCCCCCCCCTATCATTTCGAACACGGTGAAACCAAATTGAACGAAATTTGGTACAGAGGTAGAACTAGCAAAGGTCACCTCAGTGCCATGTTTTATATCGCCGCCATCTTGACGTAAACGTAATGGCGGTCACCCAAATGTTCAAAGCTTAAATCAAATTACGATTAACCTAATCATCCGATCACTACTAAATTTTGCAACACTATACCTATTGAAACTACTTGTGCTATGCATGGGTTTCTATTGTATCAGTTAAACACGGGATGAACGGATTAAAACACATGAACACATGTTGACTTAGATGTATTGAACAAGACACAGTATACAGGATACAGACAAACGGAAAAGAACATAAAGTCAAAGAATATACATTTGACAAAAGACAAACGATATTTACATGCAAGCGAGATTAGAAAGTACGAGAAATATTCATTCTCTTCAACACTCTCCCTTAATCGGGCAATGCAGCATCATGCTGCATTTCTTTAAGATGTCCCTAATGAAATGATAGCGCACATCTATGTGTTTTGTTCTCTGATGAAAACCTTCATTCTCAGCCAACCTCTGAGCTTTCTGACAGTCATTACACAACTGAATTGGACCTCCTCTCTTACACAACTCAAAGAAGAAACCTCTAAGGAACAGAGCTTCTTTACATGCTAAAGTCGGACCTATGTATTCTGCTTCAGTGTTAGACAGTGCCACAACTGGCTGTTTCTTACTTTCCCAACATATTGGGCCTTCTGCATATTTAAATACATAACCACTCACAGATTTCCTGTCAGTTAAATGATTTCCAAAAGAAGCATCAACAAAACCCTTGACATCACATTCTGATATTTATACATGATACCAATATCCACCGTACCCTTCAAGTATCTGAAGACTCTCTGGACACATGTCCAATGTTCCTTACCATAGCAATTATTGAATGGACTCAAATAATTAGTTGCATATGCAATATCTACCCTGGTAAAAATGGAAAGGTATAACAAAGCACCAATAGCCTGTTGATAGGAATAGGATTTGTCACAGGATGTGGATTCTCCAACAACAAACCTGTTTCCTTTGGAGTTTTCACATGAGTACAATCTAACATGTTTAACCTATCCAACACATCTAACAGATAACACTTCTGATCCAATTTAATACAATCTTTGCTTCTTTGAACTCTCATCCCCAGACATTCAGAGACTTGTCCCAAATCCTTGATCTTAAAATGAGAATGCAACACGGACTTCAGTTTCTCCACTTGGACATGATTATTAAAAAATACAAAAAAATCATCAACATAGAGGGCAATATCAACAAAAGATGACTAATCTATACAGTAATATACACATGGTTCATACAGAGACTTCTTATAACCGATTTCAGTAAGAATTTCATGAACCCTCTCATACCAAGTGCGAGATGCTTGCTTCAAGCCATAAACAGCTTTTCGAAGCTTACAAACTTTAGAACTGTCACACTCATAGCCTCATAGGGGTACTGTTGTAATTCTTATGCTCCGAGCAGGGATGAATGATCAAGTCATTGTCAATATGTATGACGTCCTTTTATTTATCAAAAATTAAACAGCAAGTATCATCAAAAGGCGCCTGGCAAACAAAGAGATAATACATTATTGGTTTACACTCTCAGTTACAAACTTCTTCTATTATTATGAACATTTTGTAAACTTAAGGTGTGCTCCCATACAACATATAACCTCATTCAAATAAAAGTTGAAAAATACATATTAGATAAGTCGACAATATCATACCTTTTGACTCTACAGCACAACACATGTTTATGAGTTATCAAAAACTTCCCTACATTCAATATAGATACAATTTTGATGGCTGATGACTTCAGATTTCACAGACAATATCTTACACATACATTCCGCCATTAGCTGTACATCTTCTTCTGGTTTAAAACAATTGCCAACTTATAAAAGTAAAATACATTTTGATCACATTGTTGTCAACTTAGATTTACAGTAGAGGTTATAGTCAGTTGTAAACACAATTAAATTTTAACACTCCTCCTTAATTACTTTACAACGAAGCGATTCAAACAATTTTCTATTGAGGGGTCTGGTCAGGATATCAGCAAGTTGCTTGGAGCTCTCGACATGTTTGAGAGCAACAGTTTTGCCCACGTGTTCCTGGATGAATTTGCGTGGAATCTCTATATGTTTCTTTCCTTTTGTAGTCTTCCCCTCGTGTGCATTGTGCAGCATGTGGATTGCTGACTGGTTGTCAAAAAACAGCGTGACTGGTTTGTCTGACTTCAAAATTTCGAGTTCCAGTCCAATTCTCTTGATCCAGCTGATGTCATCTGTCGATGAGACAGCTGCTCGGTATTCTGCTTCTGCTGTTGACGTAGCAACGAGTCGCTGCTTCTGTGTGTACCAAATGATTGGTCCTCCTCTCAACAGTAGAACACCACTTGTTGAGCGCCCGGTTACGGTGTCTCCCCCGTAGTCTGAATCTGTATATGCCACAAGTTTGTCGTCTCCATTGAAGAAAATTCCATAGTCTGGAGTTCCCTTCAAATACTGAAATACCTTCTTTACCATTTTCCAGTTGCTCTGCATGGCTTTGCCGTTGAAGCGGCTCAAGTAGTTCACTGCGTAGCAGATATCCGGTCGGGATAATGTAGCCAGGTAGAGTAGACTTCCCACTGCTTCTCGATATGGAGTTGTAGGTGGCGCTGATCTGTCGTTGATTCGATCTTCTTCGTTTGCCACCATTCCTTTCTCCATGGGTGTTGAAATTGGGTTGCAAGTGTCGAACCGAAAACGATTGATGATCTTTCTGGTGTATCCAGGCTGGTTCACAAAAATTCCTTCATTCTCTATTCTGACTTCCATGCCTAGGTACGTGAATTGCTTCTGAACTTATCGTTGGTAAGTGATTTCAAATTCCCGATTTATGACATCCAAGGCTTCAAAGATTTCTTTTTCATTATATCCAGCGATGAGCCCGTCGTCGACGAAAAGAACCATCATCAAAGTTCTCTTCTCGTTATAGTAAATGCAGGGGTCATCGTCGATGTTCACTAGTCCAAGTTTCTTCTCAAGAAAATCTGACATTTTCTCTTTCCACTTTCTTGGTGCTTGCTTTAGTCCATATGCTTTTCATTAGTTTACAGACTGTGCCAGTACCATCTTCAAATCCTTCAGGTTGATACATGTACAAGTTCTCCTCCAAGTCTCCGTACAAGAAGGCTGTCTTCACATCAAAAGGAACAAGTTTCATCTTCTCAGTAGCGGCATGACTGAGAATCAGTCTAATTGAAGCATGGTTTGCTACTGGACTAAATGTTTCTGAATAGTCAACTCCTTCTTCCTGCTCAAAGCCACGTGCTACCAGTCGTGCTTTCATTCTCCCATCAGGCTTCTCTCCTAACACCCAGCGGCAGGTCAGGGGTCGAACTGCTTCCGGACATTTCACTAATTTCCAAGTTTCCATCTTCTGTAAGGATTCAAATTCTTCTGTCATGGCTTTCAGCCACTTGGCATCCTTCAACGCTTTGGAAAGAGATATCTCCTGGATTTCTCCTATCATAGCTAAGTTGGCACTCTTTCCTCCCCGGAGGTAGCCCATGACATAGTCTGATAGTTTGGCAGGTAGCTGAATATTTTGACGATTGCGTAGTCCTGGTCTTCTTGGTCGTTGTTCTTCTTCTCTGGCTTCATCTCTTTTTTCGTTTCTGTATTGTCTCAGGACTATGCTGTCTTCATACTCATCTTCTTCAATCAACTCGTTCTCGTTCATGGCCATTTCAACATCTGTAAGGTTTCGCTCATCTTCTTCTCCTTCATTAAACACGATGTTGTCTGAACTTACAACATCACGTTCTTCAGGCAGATAGACTCTGTAGGATGGAGAGTCAATGTCGTATCCAACAAATATACCTTTCCTAGACTTCTTGTCAAGCTTGCTTCTCTTGTGGTTGGGAGTCAAAACGTAGCAGTCGCATCCGAAGGTTTTCAGTTTGTTCATGTTGACCTGTCGTCCAAACCATAGGTTGGCTGGACTCTTTCCTTTCACCGAACTTGTGCCAGTCTGGTTGATCGTGAACACAGAATAGTTCACTGCTTCTGCCCACAAATTGTCCTTCAGGTTTCGTGCATGAATTGCTGTCCTTGCTGACTCTACAATTGTTCTCATTTCACGTTCCACTCTTCCGTTCTGTTCTGGGGTGTAAGCTGTTGAAAAAGTGTGAAAGACACCTAGCTCCTCCAGCAGCTTACACGTGTTGGCATTTTTGATCTCGGTTCCATTATCTGATCATAGAATTTTCACCTTTCTTCCGAATTGGTCTTCCACCAGCTTCATGAAAACATCCGGTTTGGCTGCGGCTTCGTCCTTCGTCTTCAAGAGGTATACTGTTCGGAAATGTGAAAAATCATCCTTGAAAAGCAAGAAATATTTTGCTCCTCGCGATGGTGTCGCCATCTCTCCAATATCTACATGGACCAGATCCAATGGTAGCAACCTTCTCATTCAGTGGGTGAGATACCCGATGTTGTTTACCGTAGGTGCATCCTTTGCAGACTCTCTCGTTCCAATCATCAACATATGGAATGCAATTCCTGTCCAAAGCATCCTTCACATACTTCAGGTTTTGGTGTGCGAGCCTCTCGTGCCAGCTACAATCGAGGTGGCTACCATACAGGCTTCCGACTTCTCCTGGCGTAGCATCATTCTGTACAGGTCACCTTCTCTGACTGCCGTGGTCACAATTTCACGATGATCAGATGTTTCAAATATTGACTTATCTTTGTTTGCAGTTTGGACATAACCTCTGTCGAGTATCTGACTGATAGATATCAAATTGTAGTTGAGCTTAGGCACGTAAAGCACATCCTCCAGGATGACCTTGTACCATTCTGTTCCGTTGAACGCCTCAAGTTGAACGTTGCCGATGCCAACACCCTCTTGTACAGTCGCATCTCCGATGACAATAGGAGATGGAGTTTCCAATTTAATCAATTTGACGAACCAGTTCCTGTGTGATGTCGTATGTTGTGTAGCTCCACAGTCCTGGTACCAGTGATTTCGTGTGTTACATTTCGAATTTAGACTGTTCAGCTCTGCAGTTGACAGTCCCACTGACGCTAGTGCGCGGTATGGGCGATTCGTGCTCTTCTGTTCACTCCGTTCTGACCTTTCATTTCCATTTTTGTTGTCATCCTTCTTAGTACAGTCTCTTGCCAAGTGACCTTTCTGTCCACACACATGGCAAGGGTAGTTTTCTTTACAATAGGCAAGATATTTCGCACAGGGTTTGTTTCTGCGTGTTTCTTCACATGTCCTTTCTGTCCACACTTAAAGCAGCTGACTGGCGCGCTTCCACCTTGTCTGTTGCTATTGTTGTGAGTAGACTGATTTCCAGTTTTCTTCTCCTTTGCGATGAGTGCGTTGACTGCAGTTGCTCCCCTTTCCTTTTTACCTTCATTGAGTCGATCCTCTTCCAGCCTCAATCTTTCGATGAGTGTTTCAATAGTTTTGTCGGCTCCTGTCACATTGTCCCAGGCTGTTCTGAAATGGTGCAGCTTAGGTGGTAGCATACTCAGCATTCGTGTCATGATCCAACTGTCTTTCACCCTGTCGTCATCTGATGACAGGTCTTCGGCTCTCTGTTGAATCTCCAAGCAATTCTCAACAGCTGATTTTTGGCTGCCAAAAACATAACCAAAAAATTCCTTTGCAAACCCTCAACAGTAATATCAGACTTTTTACCATAAACATTTTCTAGATTATCTAACATTTGTTTTGCAGTTTGGCATTTGACTAGCTTTTTCGCTATATTACTACTGACATTTAAACCTATAAGCGCTTGAGCTTCGACATCTTTCTTCATCCAATTCCGTAGGCCTACAGGATCGGAGTTTGTACCTGATGGTTTGACAGTCAAACAAGTTGCAATATCAAAACATTATTTTGTTCTCATAGCTAAATTAATTTTGAAACGTCAAGAATCATAATTGACATTTCCATTCAAATCTTCTGTCCAAGTTTCTAAACGAACCTTTACTGTATCCATGACTTGACTTAAAAAGCAAAATTAAGTTTCAAAAATATGACAAATTTACAAAAGTTTGATTTCACAAGATTTTACTATCTATTTTCAAATAGTTTTATCAATTTACTCTGACTCATGTATAGGCTACTTGACTGACATTTTGAGGTTAGATTGACTTAGCTGACGTTTCTTGGGCTGACGATGTGGTTGACGTCCTCTTCGCCGGGGCTGACTTTGTCTGCGATGACTGACGTGGACTTTCTCGGCTGACTGGACTGGCCTGACGACTTCTGACTTGGACGACGACGACTGACTCGGCTGACTTTTTCTCGACGTCCAAATTGTATCCCGTAATGCTCGGCGTGTCTAACGTATGAGCGGTATCTGGGCCGATAACCTGTTGTAATTCTTATGCTCCGAGCAGGGATGAATGATCAAGTCATTGTCAATATGAATGACGTCCTTTTATTTATCAAAAATTAAACAGCAAGTAGCATCAAAAGGCGCCTGGCAAACAAAGAAATAATACAATAATGGTTTACACTCTCAGTTACAAACTTCTTCTATTATTATGAACATTTTGTAAACTTAAGGTGTGCTTCCATACAACATATAACCTCATTCAAATACAAGTTGAAAAATACATATTAGATAAGTCGACAATATCATACCTTTTGACTCTACAGCATGGAGTGCTTGTCGAAGAAAATGATGACTTTCCTCAAGAAGAAAAGAAGAAAGTGATAAAGAGAAAATCCAGGAAGATGCGGATATTTGCGGATAGCCACGGGCGAGATGTAGCAGCAAGCGTTTTGGAGAGAAGCCGAGAAATGGAGGTCACTTCGACAGTGAAGCCAGGAGCTCAGATTGCAGAAGTCACGAACGGGATGATAGGAGAGTGTGCGTCCCTTACTGCAAAGGACTACGCAGTGATCATCGCTGGAGCAAACGACGTCTATAGAAATGAGAGTAAAAAGGTAATCAAAGATTTAATGGGTACATTGCCATCCATGCAAAAAACAAATGTCATTATTGTAAACATTCCGCAGAGACACGATTTAATTCCCAAGTCATGTGTAAATATAGAAATAGAGGCTACAAATGGAAAAATTCATAAAATTTGTAAGAGTTTTCCAAATGTCCAAATTGTAGATGTAAGTAAATTAGACAGGAAGTTCCACACTCGGCATGGCCTACACTTAAATAGATTAGGAAAAGAGTATCTTAGTGATGAAATCTGCAAAATTGTAAATTCAAATGGTGAGAATAATTCGACAGTAATATCATTAGAGTGGAAGCAGGGAAACTGGTAGAAGAAGCCAAACGTGAGGTTTGGCATTCACATCTTTTGAAGTCAAATTTAACGGAGTGCAACAATGGTATTTCGGATTTGTCTAGCAACAATAATAATAACAATTATGATAATAATAATGTAAATAAATCACCAACACAAGCTTGCAAAAGTAACAAATTTAAAATTTACCACCAGAATGTCCAGTCTCTTTATAATAAAATTGATTACATAAATCTAATGCTTAAAAATGAACTTAAAGACATCTCAGCACTATGTATTTCAGAACATTGGCTGAAAGAGGAACAACTTGAATTAATTCAATTCCCAGGGTTTATACAAGCTAGTAAATACTCTAGATCTAATATTAGCCATGGTGGTACTTGCATCTTCTTAAGAAATAATTTAGATCATGAACAGATAACAGCTTATGATTATCTAATTATGGAACAGGATTTTGAATTCTCTGCCGTAAAAATTCAGCAGTTTAAGTTAATAATTGTATGCGTATACCGTTCTCCGTCAGGAAAGTTTCCTCTATTTATAGATAAACTGGAATTGTTACTCAATAACATGAGCAAAGTAAATTTCGATATAATAATTTGTGGGGATGTAAATGTGGATTTCTTAAAACTTGATAGAAATTGTGAATTATTAAACCAGTTACTAATTTCCTATGGACTGAAACCTACAGTAAATACACCAACAAGAATAACAAAATTTAGTAAAACCACTCCTGATCAAATTTTTATAAATACAGATAAATATCACCATTCAATAGAAGTCTATTGTCCGGGTTTTAGTGACCACCATGGACAAATACTGAGTTTTGAAGTATCCGAAGTAATCAATAATAATGATAATGGAGTAAAATCAAAGTGCAGGTCATTCACTGAAGCAAATGTTACATATTTCAATGACTTATTAAATAAGGAAACATGGTCAGAAATGTATGAACTAGAAAATGTAAATGATAAATTTAATGCATTTAACAGTACCCTAAAACACTATTTTGAAATAGCATTCCCCTTTAAACGAAGAACTGTTCAAAATAACAAAACTAGCAATTGGATAACAACAGGGATTATAAATTCATGTCAAAGAAAGAAATTTCTACACAAATTATATAAACAATACCACACAACACCTGAATTCAATTTATACTACAAAAAATACACTAGCATATTAAATAAGGTAATAAGACTAGCAAAGAAAATGCATAATGATAATTTTATTTCCCAATCATCTAATAAAAACAGGGCTATGTGGTCCGTAATAAAGAAAGAAACTGGAAAATATGCTAAAATACAAAGGAACATTACACTGACCAGAAATAATAAAGTGATTAATAATCCAGAGGAAATAGCAAACACTTTTAATGACTATTTTCTGGAAATTCCGCAAAAATTATTAAATAAATCACAGGTAAATACACTAAATTCTAATAATAAAATAAATATATGCAGTGATTCTTTATTTATAAATCATGTCACAAGTGAAGAGGTAAGAATAGTTATAAAAGAGCTAAAAAATAAATTCTGTGCTGGCATTGATGGCATCCCTGATGCAATTTTAAAGAAATGTGCCGAAAATATAATAAATCCACTTACGCACTTAATAAACAGTTCAATTCTCTCAGGAACTTACCCGGATATTTTGAAGTTATCAAAAGTAATTCCAGTGCACAAAAACGGTTCAAAAGATGAATTAGATAACTATCGTCCTATTACCTTACCAACTGGTATTGCAAAAATTGTGGAAAAAATTATGTATAAGAGACTGATAAGTTTCATAGAAAAAAATAAAATATTATCAAACTCACAACATGGATTTAGAACGGAAAAATCTACACAGACAGCAATTTACGAATGTAGTAATAGTATACTGAAATTAATTGACAATAAGGAACATGTAACTGGCCTATTCTTGGATTTATCGAAAGCATTTGATGTAGTTGACCATAAAATCCTCCTTACCAAACTAAATCAATATGGTGTTAGAGGTCTAGCTAATAAATGGATAGAGTCTTACTTAACAAGGCGTAAACAAATAGTAAGCTTGAGACACAAGGATGAGGGAACCAAATTACTTAATGAAACATTGTCCAATGAGGGAATTATTGAATTTGGAGTACCCCAGGGATCGGTTTTGGGCCCACTACTCTTTCTTCTATATATCAATGATATAACACAGAACGTTCATTCACATAAGGAAATTTTGTTTGCGGACGATACAACACTCGTAATAAAAGGTGAAACTAAACAGGTCATACAGCAGTCTGCTGACTCCGTTACAGGAGAGTTAACCAAATGGTCACAAGATAATCGCCTCATAATAAACTATAAAAAGACAGTATGTCTAAATTTCCACACTATACAGAATAGGAATCCTGCGATGCCCAATATAACATTAAATGGTCATCAAATAGAAAATAAATCAGAAACAAAGTTTTTAGGACTATGGATACAACAAGACTTGAAATGGAATAAACATATACAATATCTGAATACTAAACTGAACTCGATGTGCTTTGCGTTACGTATTTTGAAAACCTGCACTAGCATGCACACATTAAGAAATACTTATTTTGCTTATTTCCATTCATACTTAAGATATGGGATCATATTTTGGGGTATGTCGCCAGATGTACTAAGCACGTTTAGGATACAAAAGAGAGCGATTAGAATTATGGCAAATGTAAACTCGAGAGAATCATGTAGACCTCTGTTTAAAGATTTAAACATTCTCCCACTGCCCTGCATATATATCTTTGAAAGTATTATGTTTTTTAAAAAGAATTTAATGAATAAAGATGTTTTTCTTAAAACAAACAATGATGTTCATAGGCATAACACAAGACAAAATCAAAACATTCATATTTCACACACACACACAAGCATATATCAAAAAGGAACTTTTCACACTGGAGTTAAATTATACAATAAACTACCCCAGTATATAAAACTGGCCCCAAAAATAAAAACCTTTGATAGAATGTTGAAAGCTTATCTGCAGTGCCATTGTTTTTACTCAGTAGTTGAATATTTTAGCGTATAGGAGTGATGGAATCTATAACTATATTTTACTTTTTTAATTTAATTTTAATACCTAGCTGTATGTTGTTGTATTTATAGAATTAAGTTTCATATTATGATAATAGAGTGAGGTGTAAATAGTTGTGCAATAAGATTGTATCTATTAAGATTTGCTATTATAATAAGTTATAAATAGTTATAATCTTAGTAATATATACCTGTTAGTTCTTTTATTTTATGCATGTAAATTCTGACGTGTCCTATATCAAAAATGTATTGAATGCATGTATTTGATCAAATGGAATTAATAAAAATCTATCTATCTATCTACATGTTTAAGAGTGATCAAAAACTTCCCTACATTCAATATAGATACAATTTTGATGGCTGATGGCTTCAGATTTCACAGACAATATCTTACACATACATTCCGCCATTAACTGTACATTGCCATCCATGCAAAAAACAAATGTCATTATTGTAAACATTCCGCAGAGACACGATTTAATTCCCAAGTCATGTGTAAATATAGAAATAGAGGCTACAAATGGAAAAATTCATAAAATTTGTAAGAGTTTTCCAAATGTCCAAATTGTAGATGTAAGTAAATTAGACAGGAAGTTCCACACTCGGCATGGCCTACACTTAAATAGATTAGGAAAAGAGTATCTTAGTGATGAAATCTGCAAAATTGTAAATTCAAATGGTAAGAATAATTCAACAGTAATATCATTAGAGTGGAAGCAGGGAAACTGGTAGAAGAAGCCAAACGTGAGGTTTGGCATTCACATCTTTTAAAGTCAAATTTAACGGAGTGCAACAATGGTATTTCGGATTTGTCTAGCAACAATAATAATAACAATTATGATAATAATAATGTAAATAAATCACCAACACAAGCTTGCAAAAGTAACAAATTTAAAATTTACCACCAGAATGTCCAGTCTCTTTATAATAAAATTGATTACATAAATCTAATGCTTAAAAATGAACTTAAAGACATCTCAGCACTATGTATTTCAGAACATTGGATGAAAGAGGAACAACTCGAATTAATTCAATTCCCAGGGTTTATACAAGCTAGTAAATACTCTAGATCTAATATTAGCCATGGTGGTACTTGCATCTTCTTAAGAAATAATTTAGATCATGAACAGATAACAGCTTATGATTATCTAATTATGGAACAGGATTTTGAATTCTCTGCCGTAAAAATTCAGCAGTTTAAGTTAATAATTGTATGCGTATACCGTTCTCCGTCAGGAAAGTTTCCTCTATTTATAGATAAACTAGAATTGTTACTCAATAACATGAGCAAAGTAAATTTCGATATAATAATTTGTGGGGATGTAAATGTGGATTTCTTAAAACTTGATAGAAATTGTGAATTATTAAACCAGTTACTAATTTCCTATGGACTGAAACCTACAGTAAATACACCAACAAGAATAACAAAATTTAGTAAAACCACTCCTGATCAAATTTTTATAAATACAGATAAATATCACCATTCAATAGAAGTCTATTGTCCGGGTTTTAGTGACCACCATGGACAAATACTGAGTTTTGAAGTATCCGAAGTAATCAATAATAATGATAATGGAGTAAAATCAAAGTGCAGGTCATTCACTGAATCAAATGTTACATATTTCAATGACTTATTAAATAAGGAAACATGGTCAGAAATTTATGAACTAGAAAATGTAAATGATAAATTTAATGCATTTAACAGTACCCTAAAACACTATTTTGAAATAGCATTCCCCTTTAAACGAAGAACTGTTCAAAATAACAAAACTAGCAATTGGATAACAACAGGGATTATAAATTCATGTCAAAGAAAGAAATTTCTACACAAATTATATAAACAATACCACACAACACCTGAATTCAATTTATACTACAAAAAATACACTAGCATATTAAATAAGGTAATAAGACTAGCAAAGAAAATGCATAATGATAATTTTATTTCCCAATCATCTAATAAAAACAGGGCGATGTGGTCCGTAATAAAGAAAGAAACTGGAAAATCTGCTAAAATACAAAGGAACATTACACTGACCAGAAATAATAAAGTGATTAATAATCCAGAGGAAATAGCAAACACTTTTAATGACTATTTTCTGGAAATTCCGCAAAAATTATTAAATAAATCACAGGTAAATACACTAAATTCTAATAATAAAATAAATATATGCAGTGATTCTTTATTTATAAATCATGTCACAAGTGAAGAGGTAAGAATAGTTATAAAAGAGCTAAAAAATAAATTCTGTGCTGGCATTGATGGAATCCCTGATGCAATTTTAAAGAAATGTGCAGAAAATATAATAAATCCACTTACGCACTTAATAAACAGTTCAATTCTCTCAGGAACTTACCCGGATATTTTGAAGTTATCAAAAGTAATTCCAGTGCACAAAAACGGTTCAAAAGATGAATTAGATAACTATCGTCCTATTACCTTACCAACTGGTATTGCAAAAATTGTGGAAAAAATTATGTATAAGAGACTGATAAGTTTCATAGAAAAAAATAAAATATTATCAAACTCACAACATGGATTTAGAACGGAAAAATCTACACAGACAGCAATTTACGAATGTAGTAATAGTATACTGAAATTAATCGACAATAAGGAACATGTAACTGGCCTATTCTTGGATTTATCGAAAGCATTTGATGTAGTTGACCATAAAATCCTCCTTACCAAACTAAATCAATACGGTGTTAGAGGTCTAGCTAATAAATGGATAGAGTCTTACTTAACAAGGCGTAAACAAATAGTAAGCTTGAGACACAAGGATGATGGAACCAAATTACTTAATGAAACATTGTCCAATGAGGGAATTATTGAATTTGGAGTACCCCAGGGATCGGTTTTGGGCCCACTACTCTTTCTTCTATATATAAATGATATAACACAGAACGTTCATTCACATAAGGAAATTTTGTTTGCGGACGATACAACACTCGTAATAAAAGGTGAAACTAAACAGGTCATACAGCAGTCTGCTGACTCCGTTACAGGAGAGTTAACCAAATGGTCACAAGATAATCGCCTCATAATAAACTATAAAAAGACAGTATGTCTAAATTTCCACACTATACAGAATAGGAATCCTGCGATGCCCAATATAACATTAAATGGTCATCAAATAGAAAATAAATCAGAAATAAAGTTTTTAGGACTATGGATACAACAAGACTTGAAATGGAATAAACATATACAATATCTGAATACTAAACTGAACTCAATGTGCTTTGCGTTACGTATTTTGAAAACCTGCACTAGCATGCACACATTAAGAAATACTTATTTTGCTTATTTCCATTCATACTTAAGATATGGGATCATATTTTGGGGTATGTCGCCAGATGTACTAAGCACGTTTCGGATACAAAAGAGAGCGATTAGAATTATGGCAAATGTAAACTCTAGAGAATCGTGTAGACCTCTGTTTAAAGATTTAAACATTCTCCCACTGCCCTGCATATATATCTTTGAAAGTATTATGTTTTTTAAAAAGAATTTAATGAATAAAGATGTTTTTCTTAAAACAAACAATGATGTTCATAGGCATAACACAAGACAAAATCAAAACATTCATATTTCACACACACACACAAGCATATATCAAAAAGGAACTTTTCACACTGGAGTTAAATTATACAATAAACTACCCCAGTATATAAAACTGGCCCCAAAAATAAAAACCTTTGATAGAATGTTGAAAGCTTATCTGCAGTGCCATTGTTTTTACTCAGTAGTTGAATATTTTAGCGTATAGGAGTGATGGAATCTATAACTATATTTTACTTTATTAATTTAATTTTAATACCTAGCTGTATGTTGTTGTATTTATAGAATTAAGTTTTCATATTATGATAATAGAGTGAGGTGTAAATAGTTGTGCAATAAGATTGTATCTATTAAGATTTGCTATTATAATAAGTTATAAATAGTTATAATCTTAGTAATATATACCTGTTAGTTCTTTTATTTTATGCATGTAAATTCTGACGTGTCCTATATCAAAAATGTATTCAATGCATGTATTTGATCAAATGGAATTAATAAAAATCTATCTATCTATCTATCTTCTTCTGGTTTAAAACAATTGCCAACTTATAAAAGTAAAATACATTTTTGATCACATTGTTGCCAACTTAGATTTACAATAGAGGTTATAGTCAGTTGTAAACATAATTAAATTTTAACAGGTACATATAAATATCTTTTTAAGGACTTAATTCAAAAAAGGTGTTGACACATCAAGGTGATGAACTTCCAGATCCATATTTAAAGCAAGAGCAAAGAATAAACTCAATATACTATACCGCACTACAGGTGCAAAGGTTTCCAGATTATCAACTGCTTACCGTTGAGAACAATAGTAGATAGATTTTATTAATTCCATTTGATCAAATACATGTATACAATACATTTTTGATATAGGACACGTCAGAATTTACATCTATAAAATAAAAGTACTTAATAGGTATATAATACTAATACTATAACTATTTATAACTTATTATAATAGCAGATCATAAGAGATACAATCTTATTGGACAACTATTTACACCTTACTCTATTATCATAATATGAAATCTTAATTCTATAAGTACAACAACTTACAGCTGGGTATTACAATTAAAATAGAAAAGTAAAATATAATTATAGATTTCATCGCACCTATAGATAGATAGATTTTTATTAATTCCATTTGATCAAATTCCTGTATACAATACATTTTTGATATAGGACACGTCAGAATTTACATCTATAAAATAAATGTACTAATAGGTATATAATACTAATACTATAACTATTTACAACTTATTATAATAACAGATCTCAAGAGATACCATCTTATTGGACAACTACACACATCAAAAAAAGTTTTGCATCACCTCGGTTCCAAGAGTTCCGGAACCGTTAAATACAAAGGGAATAGAGATCAACACAAACAACATTTCAGCTCGTTTTATTGCTCATGAGACCCACACATTGCATGTTGTACCATCATACAGCTAGACTTTCAGCATTTGTGGTCCAGATTGCAGTACACACCACTACCTCTAATACCCAGTAGCACGTCCTCTTGCATTGATGCATGCCTGTATTCGCCGTGGCATACTATCCACAAGTTCATCAAGACACTGTTGGTCCAAATTGTCCCACTCCTCAACGACAATTCGGCGTAAATCTCTCAGAGTGGTTGGTGGGTCAAGACGTTCATAAACAGCCCTTTTCAACATATCCCAGGCATGTTCGATAGGGTTCATGTCTGGCGAACATGCTGGCCACTGTAGTCGAGCGATGTCGTTATCTTGAAGGAACGCATTCACAAGATGTGCACGATGAGGTCGAGAATTGTCGTCCATGAAGACAAATGCCTCTCCAATATTCTGCCGATATGGTTGCACTATGGGTCGGAGGATGTCATTCAGGTATCGTAAAGCCGTTTCGGAGCCTTCCATGACCACCAGTGGCGTACGTCGGCCCCACATAATGCCACCCCAAAACATCAGGGAACCACCACCTTGCTGCACTCGCTGGACAGTGTGTCTAAGACGTTCAGCCTGACCAGGGTGCCTCCAAACACGTCTCCGACGATTGTCTGGTTGAAGGCATATGCGACACTCATCGGTGAAGAGAACGTGATGCCAATTCCGTGGGGTCCATTCAGCATGTTGTTGGGCCCATCTGTACCGCGCTGCATGGTGTCGGGGTTGCAAAGCTGGACCTCGCCATGGACGTCGGGAGTGAAGTTGCGCATCATGCAGCCTATTGCGCACAGTTTGAGTTGAAACACGACGTCCTGTGGCTGAACGAAACGCATTATTCAGCATGGTGGCATTGCTGTCAGGGTTCCTCCGAGCGGCAATCCGTAAGTAGCGGTCATCCACTACAGTAGTAGCCCTTGGGCGGCCTGAGCGAGGCCTGTCATCGACAGTTCCTGTATCTCTGTACCTCCTCCATGTCCGAACAACATCGCTTTGGTTCACTCTGAGACGCCTGGAAACTTCCCTTGTTGAGAGCCCTTCTTGACACAAAGTAACAATGCGGACGCGATCGAACTGCGGTATTGACCTTCTAGGCATGGTAGAACTACAGACAACATGAGCAGCGTACCTTCGTCCTGGTGGAATGACTGGAACTGATCGGCTGTCGTACCCCCTCCGTCTAATAGGCCCTGCTCATGCATGGTTGTTTACATCTTTGAGCAGTTTTAGTGACATCTATGAACAGTCAAAGGGACTGTATCTTGGATACAATATACACAGTCAACGTCTATATGCCGGAGATCTGGGAACCGAGGTGATGCAAAACTTTTTTTGATGTGTGTATTTACACCTTACTCTATTATCATAATATGAAAAATTAATCCTTTAAACACAACAACTTAGAGCTTGGTATTACAATTAAAATAGAAAAGTAAAATATAATTATAAATTTCTTTGCTCCTATACACTAAGATATTCAACTACAGAGTAAAAACAATGACACTGCAGATAAGCTTTCAACATTCTATCAAAGATTTTGTTTTTGGGGCAAGTTTTATATACCGGGGTAGTTTATTGTATAATTTAACTCCTGTGTGAAAAGTTCCTTTTTGATATATGCTTTTGTTTGTGTGTGAAATATGAATGTTTTGATTTTGTCTTGTGATATGCCTATGATCAGCATTGTTTGTTTTAAGAAAAACATGCTTATTCATTAAATTCTTAAAAAAAACATAATACTTTCAAAGATATATATGCAGGGCAGTGGGAGAATGTTTAAATCTTTAAACAGAGGTCTACATGATTCTCTAGTGTTTACATTTGCCATAATTCTAATCGCCCTCTTTTGTATCCTAAAAGTGCTTAATACATCTGGTGACATACCCCAAAATATGACCCCATATCTTAAGTATGAATGGAAATAAGCAAAATAAATATTTCTTAATGTGTGCATGCTAGTGCAGGTTTTCAAAATACGTAACGAAAAGCACATCGAGTTCAGTTAGTATTCAGATATTGTATATGTTTATTCCATTTCAAGTCATGGTGTATCCACAGTCCTAAAAACTTTGTTTCTGATTTATTTTCTATTTGATGACCATTTAATGTTATATTTGGCTTCGCAGGATTCCTATTCTGTATAGTGTGGAAATTTAGACATACTGTTTTTATAGTTAATTATGAGGCGATTATCTTGTGACCATTTGGTTAACTCTCCTGTAACGGAGTCAGCAGACTGCTGTATGACCTGTTTAGTTTCACCTTTTATTACGAGTGTTGTATCGTCCGCAAACAAAATTTCCTTATGTGAATGAACGTTCTGTGTTATATCATTTATATATAGAAGAAAGAGTAGTGGGCCCAAAACCGATCCCTGGGGTACTCCAAATTTAATAATTCCCTCAATGGACAATGTTTCATTAAGTAATTCGGTTCCATCATCCTTGTGTCTCAAGCTTACTATTTGTTTACGCCTTTTTAAGTAAGACTCTATTCATTTATTAGCTAGACCTCTAATACCATATTGATTTAGTTTTGTAAGGAGGATTTTATGGTCAACAACATCAAATGCTTTCGATAAATCCAAGAAGAGGCCAGTTACATGTTTCTTATTGTCAATTAATTTCAGTATACTATTAATACATTCATAAATTGCTGTCTGTGTAGATTTTTCCGTTCTGAATCCATGTTGCGAGTTTGATAATATTTTACTTTTGTCTATAAAACTTATCAGTTTTTTTATTTCGTTAGGGCCATCTATGGACCACGGTGCTTGTGTTTTAGCTGTTTCTTGATGTCATCGTCAGGCTAGCCACGATTGGTATTCTTAGTGGTGGGTTTGGCAGTTGCTTTCATGTTGGTACCTCGAGCTTTTCTGATGGCCCAGTAGTCCTTCATTTTCCGGCTAAATTGAATCTTACGTTCCTCAGACCATTTCCTAGTCTCGTCTTTTGGTCTGTGGGTAACTTCTGTGAGGGATGTTACGAAGGATTTAATTTTAAAAGCTGTATGATAGTTACTCCGGTCGGCTATGTCATTTTCATTGATATGGAGTTCCGAAAGATCTTTTTCCACTTGCTTCTTCCACAAGAATCCAGTAGCTTTGCCCTTGTTAGCAGCCTTGAAGATCCTGTGGGCTAACCTGTTTGAGTCCATTCTGAATAGATGTCCGTAAAAAGCTAGTCGCCTTCTTCTGATGGCATCTATGAGATTTTCTTGGTGTTTATATAGCACACGATTTGGTTGATACCATCGGCTTCCATCTGGTAGAATTCTTGGTCCTACTATCCGTCTCAGGAACTTTCTTTCTTGTACCTCGAGTGCTCTTAATGGGGTCTTCTTAGTTAGACATAGGCATTCTGCTGCATAGAGGACTGAAGGTCTGACTACTGCATTGTAGTGTCTTAGTTTGACATTCATCGACAAATTTTTTGAAGCATATAGTTTTCTACAGGCATGGTAAGCCTTATCTAGTTTGAGTCTCCTATGTTCAAGAGCCACTGTTTCGCTGAGGTCCTCTGAAAACCATTCCCCAAGGTATTTTACACTTTTGACTCTCTTGATGTAGATGTTATCACTGACTCTCATCATTCTAGGGGCATCCTTGATGTTAGTAACAAACTCGGTCTTTCCTATGTTAATCAAAAGACCCGTTTTAGCCGCTATTGAGTGCAGTGTTTGGAGCTGAGTAGTAGCCTCCTGTATGTCATTTGCCAATAACGTCAGATCGTCTGCAAAGGCTAGACATGGAATCCTTAGGTTGTCAGCTTTAATCCCCATCCGTAATCCAGTATTCTCTTAGGATTCTCGTCCACTCTCTAATGATCTTTTCCAGAACACAATTAAATAATATGCATGAGATGCCGTCTCCTTGTCTCACCCCTGTTTTAATGGTGAAACTCTCCGAGAGCTGTCCTCTAAACTTTACTCTGGCTGTGGTGTTGTGCAGGGTGGCTTGCACCAGCCTATTGATCTTGTCGTTGAGTCCTAGTTCTCTCAAGGTGTTAAAAAGAGTAATTCTGTCCACTGAGTCGTATGCTTTCTGGAAGTTGACAAATATAGCTACCCATTGTCTGGCTCTTGACTTGCTGTATTGAAGGATGGTCTTCAGATTGTGTATCTGCTCGGTACAGGACCTCGATGCTCTGAACCCTCTTATACATGACTCTTATACACGACTTTTTCCACAATTTTTGCAATACCAGTTGGTAAGGTAATAGGGCGATAGTTATCTAATTCATCTTTTGAACCGTTTTTGTGCACTGGAATTACTTTTGATAACTTCAAAATACCCGGGTATGTTCCTGAGATAAATAAACTGTTTATTAAGTGTGTAAGTGGATTTATTATATTTTCTGCACATTTCTTTAAAATTGTATCAGGGATGCCATCAATGCCAGCACAAAATTTATTTTTAGCTCTTTTATAACTATTCTTACCTCTTCACTTGTGACATGATTTATAAATAAAGAATCACTACATGTATTTATTTTATTATTAGAATTTAGTGTATTTACCTGTGATTTATTTAATCATTTTTGTGGAATGTCCAGAAAATAGTCATTAAAAGTGTTTGCTATTTCCTCTGGATTATTAATCACTTTATTATTTCTGGTCAATGTAATGTTCCTTTGTATTTTAGCAGATTTTCCAGTTTCTTTCTTTGTCACGGACCACATAGCCCTGTTTTATTAGATGATTGGGAAATAAAATTATCATTATGCATTTTCTTTGCTAGTCTTATTACTAGGGCTCGGATTCGAGCATATTTGCATATTTTTTTCCTGAATAGTACACATTGAAAGAAGCCTTTCGGTGGTATTTTCACCTCCCTGGGACCAACGGAATTGAAATTTATCGAGCATATAAATGCACAAAACCACGGTTTTCAGAATAGAAGCATATAAATGCATATTCTTGTGGTTTTCGTCTAAATAGTTTGTTTTTCTTCGAATTCTCCCCCGAATTCAGGCCCTGACAATCCTTAAGGTTCAAAAACAGAAATAATTATTGAAAAGCCTATCTGGTGCGAATAATAGAACCGCAGGCTTTTAACCTTTTGTGAGGTCGTTCTCGTCATTGAAACTTTTATTGACTGATTTAAGAAAATCATTCAAAACTGAAAACATAGAAAATTTCTTGTTGTACAGACCAATGCAGATCTACTTCATTGACTCGCCTAACCCTGAACATTTTATAAACGAACTTTTAAACTGTATCTTTGATAAGAGCACTTCTCTTATATATACTTGTAAAACTTGAATGCAAGTATATTGCAGTGTATCATACATACAATTAGAAAATAAAGCTCGTATTTAAAGGTATGTTATTGGTTTTTTCGTTTCGCTTTCCTTTATATAGTTTTAACGGTGTTTTTCGAGCATATTCTGCATATTTAACCGCATATAATGGGGGTTTCGAGCATATCTATCGAGCATATAATGGGTTTATAATGGGTTTATCGAGCATATAATGGGTTTTTCGAGCATATCTATCGAGCATAAAACACATGGTTTTCGAGCATATCTGGAGATTCTATCGAGCATATCGATCCGAGCCCTACTTATTACCTTATTTAATATGCTAGTGTATTTTTTATAAATTGAATTCAGGTGTTGTGTGGTATTTTTTATATAATTAGTGTAGAAATGTCTTTCTTTGACATGAATTTATAATCCCTGTTGTTATCCAATTGCTAGTTTTGTTATTTTGAACCGTTCTTTGTCTAAAGGGGAATGCTGTTTCAAAATAGTGTTTTAGGGTACTGTTAAATGCATTAAATTTATCATTTACATTTTCTAGTTTATACATTTCTGACCATGTTTCCTTATTTAATAAGTCATTGAAATATGTAACATTTGTTTCAGTGAATGACCTGCACTTTGATTTTACTCCATTATCATTATTATTGATTGTTTCGGGTACTTCAAAACTTAGTATTTGTCCATGGTGGTCACTAAAACCCGGAAAATAGTCTTCTATTGCATGGTGATATTTATCTGTATTTAAAAAATTTTGATCAGGAGTGGTTTTACTAAATTGTGTTATTTTTGTTGGGGTATTTACTGTAGGTTTCAGTCCAGAGTAAATTAGTAACTGTATTAATAATTCACAATTTCTATCAAATTTTAAGAACTCCACATTTATATCCCCACAAATTATTATACCAAAATTTACTTTGCTCATGTTATTGAGTAACAATTCTAATTTATCTATAAATAAAGGAAACTTTCCTGACGGAGAACGGTATACGCATACAATTATTAACTTAAACTGCTGTATTTTTACGGCAGAGAATTCAAAATCCTGTTCCATAATTAGATAATCACAAGCTGTTAACTGTTCATGATCTAAAGTATTTCTTAAGAAGATACAAGTACCACCATGGCTAATATTAGATCTAGAGTATTTACTAGCTTGTATAAACCCTGGGAATTTAATTAATTCGAGTTGTTCCTCTTTCAGCCAATGTTCGGAAATACATAGTGCTGAGATGTCTTTACGTTCAGTTTTAAGCATTAGATTTATGTAATCAATTTTATTATAGAGAAACTGAACATTCTGGTGGTAAATTTTAAATTTGTTACTTTTGCAAGCTTGTGTTGAAGATTTTTACATTATTATTATTATCATCATCATAATTGTTGTTATTATTATTGTTGCTAGACAAATCCGAAATACCATTGTCAGTGCCGGCCCTAGGTCTTTTTGTAGTGTAAGCAAAGAACATTTTGGCGCCCCCCCACCCTATACTCATCAGAGAACCTTTACTATTTTTATGGCCAAATGTTAAAAAGCAAAGGGATACACAAAACATAACTTAAAACCAAACATTTATTTTATTAGTGTAAGCAAAGAACATTTTGGCGCCCCCCACCCTATACTCATGAGAGAACCTTTACTATTTTTATGGCCAAATGTTAAAAGGCAAAGGGATACACAAAACATAACTTAAAACCAAACATTTATTTACAGGTCATTATTATTACATAGAATGACAATTATTGTTGATTTTTTGCACACTGTTGAAATCTTCTAAAATTAAAACGAGATTTTCCTGGCTTTCATTTTAGAAAACTCGTTCAGCAGCAAATCTGTTTCCATTTCATTTAACAAATCATTTTCAATGGCCAAAGTAGCTAGTTCACTCAAGTGCTCTTGGCTTAAAGTTGATCGCAAGTATGTTTTTATAAGTTTTAACTTCGAAAAACTTCTTTCTCCGCTGGCCACTGATACCGGGAGCGTTAGCAGAATCCTCAATACAACAAAAATATTTGGAAAATATTTCCACATAATCACGTTTGGTTATAAAAAGATAAGGCTCCAACTGGGTGACGTCCAGGAGGTAGCATTGGTGAAAAAAAATTGCAGTTCTTCGAACAGATCATCTCCGTTCACATCACAGTCTCCTCCATCACTCAAAACGGTTTGAAGGTGCTTACAGGCTTTCTTCAACTCTTGTTTGTTCAAATTCTAGCAATGTCATAAATAAATTTGAAACTTTCACTATGGTGTTCCATTAGCTCAAATGTCTCCCTTAATGAGGCTATTGCTTTCCAGAACGTACAGCTTCATCTTCACTCTCATAGGAGAATTGTTTTTTTACTTTTCTTGGCCAAAGTAGGGTTACTTTTTCAAAGTTAGCATCAACCTCGATTTTTTCTGCAAATAATTTAGGCATTTTGAGTCATTATCAAAAAAATATAACTTAAAATTATTTACAGTTACACTTACTTTTTTGAGGGATTCTTCACTTATTGATGGTCCAGGCAGCTCTGATATTGGTAACTTGTCATCCTCATCGTTATGAACGGATTCAGTTAACTAAGTTGTTTCGTCGATCATTTTTGCACATGACGATGAAGCCGAAGGCGCAAAATAACTTTTCAGCGCTTTAGATTGCTTCTCATCTTCTTTAGAATGCTGCTACTTTCTTTTACGGTGAAATGCACCTGATGGCTTTTTATTACTGGACATTTCGTGTGTCTAAAAATCATCTTCTCATGTAAGAAGGGGCAATAACACAGTGCAGCTTCTGTCAACACATCAACACACTACAAACTGCAACGATGAGTGAAGGCTGTCAGCTAGCTGGCAATGAGCCACTGAGCGAACTAGCGCTTAGAGACAGCCCAGCGGGGCTAACGAAGTGACCCGAATGCTCACGAATATAACCGATCAGCCAACCTCTTCCAACAAGCGGGGCATGATTCTTGGGCAGCCATTTTTCTTTCGTTTATCGACGGGATATTTGTTGTGTGAATAATCGCTCGATTTGTTGTTCTGTGCGTTAATTCTTAGGGTCTCAGGCACTCACAGGACAACTGACATAAACTCAAGTCCAGCCGCTGAGTCTCCGGCAGGGTGACCATCCCCCTATCTCCACTAATATCTTCCCTGGCCCTTTCTCAACAGCTTATGAATAGCTTGGAAAATCCGTTTCCTGTACCTGAGTTTCTAGTGAACAAATATATTTCACTTGCGAAAAAAATTTTTCTTTTACAGTAAGAGACAGAATATGTAATTTTAAATAAATCAAGTAAAGTTATGTTAAGAAAATGTCATTTTGATCAAATATGGAAAATAAAAACACAGAGTATTAATCTTAAAGTAAAAATATCTAAAACAAATGTCATTATGATCAAATATGTGAAATATGTAACAATAAAATGTAATTAGATGATAGCTAAGGTTCTAATTCATGGACATTTATCATTTTTAGTTATGTATAAGCAAAGGGAAGGAATATGTATTTATATAAAAATCCTAGCCATAATGATCGGCCTAGGTTGTGAAGTTTCGGGTACGTTCAGTTTGCCCCGCTGCGCTGGTCTGCTTCGGCGCGTGTCAAAACATCGTGAATGGGGATGGATGATCGGATGCGGTCGTGAGTATTCGGGTCGCTTCGTTAGCCCCGCTGAGCTGTCTCTAAGCGCTAGTATGAGCGGATCAAGACAAGAGATGTATGAGTCACGTGGACGAGTCGAAGTCATTAGTGGAAGGGGTGTTCTCCCTTTCGTGAATGGCGAGCGGTCATACTTCGGCCGAATGGCTCCAGGCACTCCGTAATAGTTCTAAGTTTGTTTCATAATTAGCATCACCCGTAAAGCGGCGACTCTTTAAAATGGTTTTGCTGAATTTTTCAAATATTATTTCGTTTTGTTTGTTAGTGAAATAGTAACGTAAAACAGAAAAGACGAAACATAAACAGAATGGTTAATATAACCTGGTTACATTGTTCATAATGTAAACATTACAGTTTGTTAATGTTGTAAAAATTAGAATTCGTAATTTTTACAGTCTTACAAACTAGCTCCGGGCGCCCCTAACTTGATATTTCGGCGCACCGCGGCGCCCCGTCTCACGGCGCCACCCGCGGCCGCGTAGTTCGCTTATATCTCGCGCCGCCCCTGACCATTGTTCCACTCAGTTACATTTGACATTGAATGATCTGAACGCCAAACCTCACGTTTGGCTTCTTTTGCAAGTTTCCCTGCTTCCACTCTAAAGATATTACTGTTGAACTATTCTTACCATTTGAATTTACAATTTTGCAGATTTCATCACTAAGATACTCTTTTCCTAACCTAATTTCTCCGCTTCTCTCCAATACGCTTGCTGCTACATCTCGCCCGTGACTATCCGCATATATCCGCATCTTCCTGGATTTTCTCTTTATCACTTCCTTCTTTTCTTCGTGAAGAAAGTCATCATTTCCTTCGACGAGCGCTCCAAATGAATTTGAGACGGAAATTTCAGATACAAGTACTGGCATAAGCTTATTCAATCTTAAACTACCAGCAACCACTGTCGACCAAGTTTCCTTGCTTTCCTCTCTGTTTCCTTTTAATTTATTCAAATCTTCCATTAACTTAGCAATATCTTCCTTTACCAGCTTTATAATTTCATCTTTTGAGGACAGTTCATTTCTCAGGTTATGACATTCGCATGACGGTACCAGTAGGCCTACATTACGACAATCGGTTTCACTTTTCTCCTCACTCTATTTTACCTGAGATCTTGTGATTATTTTATTTGCATTTTTTACTTTTATTTTGCACGACGAGCATAAATCCGTAACGGTTACACTACCTGGCGAGACACTAACAGTGTTAACTGACGACATATTAGAGATATAAGTTAGCCTAGATGTTTATACCAAATTACACTAAATTTATTTTAATTATACTACCTAAATGCATTAATCTAATTACTTACCAATAAAGAAGAATGTGGAATACGTATATCTTCCAATCGGGTGAAATCTCGTAAAAGCACCACTGCTCTACTTGGTTCAAACAGTGATTGAAGAAGTCACCGAATCTTTGGATACACGTTCCCACAACTTAGTTTAGGTTTATTAAATTATCAATAAGAATTTCTAAATACTATCAATAATCCATATTTCACTTCACCTAAGGAAAGTAACTTTATAGATTTTATACCTCTGTTATAATATTTTACCACTTTTATCAAATATTTAATCTAGCTGCTATTTCACTACACTTTCACTGTGACGCCATCTTGCCAGTGCTGAGATGTCTTTGTATCACAAGGTGTGACATCCGACTTTCCACCTATTTCTGTAAGAAGCAATGCCACTGAATTTATTACATTTCTGTAAAAATTTGCACATGGCTATAAGATTAAAGTTCAGTTTTAAGCATTAGATTTATGTAATCAATTTTATTATAGAGAGACTGAACATTCTGGTGGTAAATTTTAAATTTGTTACTTTTGCAACTACATACATCATTGAGGACAATAACAGGATGCATTAGATCTACTCCTCTACAATGGCTACCACCTTTAATTCATATTGCTCCACCAGATTTGCGAATACCGAATGCCCTCCTCAAGGAATATGAAAAATTGATTAAAATCCACAGCTTCCAATTCACTCTGACGCTTCTATGCTTGAAAGGAGTAGATTAATATCCAGGCGGCCATCCATAATATTGGCAGAATCGTTACAAGAAATGGGCTTTAACATGAACAAGAAGTGGTCGGAAATGTGGAGTAGAACTAATATTATCCAACATCAGACTCTAATAACAACCACCACAAAGCCACCAGGCACGGATCTCCCACGACATGCATGGAAGACAATTAACACGATTCGAACAGGCCATGGCATCTGCGCAGAGAGTCTTCACCGCTGGGGAAAGGTCCTATCTCCCCAATGTGATTGTGGCAGTGAACATCAGACCATCCAACACATTATATCAAGTTGCAGCTGTCGAGCGTACCCTTGAAATCTTAACGATTTCTATGAAGTGACAGAGGCAGCCGTTCAATGGATAGAGAATTTAGATATTAAATTATAAATTTAATGACTTAGTTAAATTAATTTTTATATTTATTATGTTGTAATTCAGTTTTGTTATTGCCATGCGCTAAATAAATAAATAAATACGGTTGCAAGCTACGGATAAACCTTTTCATCAGTGGCGGCTCGTGAATTGCCCCGAGTAGGTAGGATCTTCAACCATATACGATAGACACATCTCAATATAATTTTATTTACATCTGTTCACTTTTCAGTGAAATTAACAAAGTTCACTTATTTTTATTATAACATAACCTCTTACCTGTCAGTGTCATTATCTCTTTTTTTTTCAATTTGTACCAGCTTGCACGTGTTCCGCGATACTGAACTTTTCCGGAAGTAATGTTGGTCACGAGGTTCATTTCCAGTTGGTTCAGTTGGCCCCTTTTTCAGCGGCTTCGAGAAAGCTCCACGCTCTCGGATTGGCCGACGTCATCTGTCCACATCACGCATCCAGCGCGTTGGCCGGTATAAAGCCTGCCCTGGCCTACATCAACAGTCTGTCTCCAGCCAGTCACCATGCCAGTCACTCATCTTTAGCCGTCTTCACACTGTTCGCTCAATTCTTGAAAGTGTCTCAACGCTGCGTGCTGATGCATCGCAAAATGTTTCTAGTCAAACCCGCAGCGCATTCTAAAATCTACGAAATCTATATAAGTTAACATCGATACTTGGCCTACGTCAGTTTGTCTTGAGCCAAGGTGATAAGCAAATTTTCTTCTGTGCTGGGCACGAAGTCTTAAACATTTCTAAGACGGAAAAAAGTGAACAACACGTTCTTCCTCTATTTCTATTATGTGGAAATTCCTCTACACCAACGCCAACAAGCTAAGTGTTTATTATAACCTAAAACATTTCTAAGCTTAAAAATGTATCTTTCATTTTTAGGGTTATGTTACATGACTTAAATAACTTGTCAAACTATGCCAAACTCAACTTATTTCCTTCTATTAAGTGGTTTAAGCATGTATTATGCCTTTAAATTGTGGGCTATGAGAAAACAACTGTTCTCTCTCTTTCGCATGTTAACTATCCTTCAAAACAAATCATCCTTTTCTCTATTTTTGTATAAACTATTGGGCTTAACACCAGTTCACCTATTTGACGAAGTGAATGGTTATTTCTCTATTTAATCTATCAAGGTTTTGGGAATGCTCCCATTTCAATTGCAAACAACCTCGCCTTGTAACTATCAGGCGACTAGCGGGATGTTATCCCTACTGGCATGTTAATGTTGATTTTTCTGTAAATAAACTAGCCTACTCTCAGTGTGCAGTCCTAGGCTAGATTTTAAGCCATTATTGAGCACTATTGTTACTCACTTTCTTACCCTGCTTAGTTTTACTTTTTGAATTTAGATTAACTAGCCACAAAGTGGTTACTTATTCTCAAGTATGTTGGCATTTAAAGCTTATGAACTCCTGTTCACTTGTTGTTGGCCTTTCACATGTCACATTTCCATTTACATGTGTATATATTTATTGTTAATTTTTTGAGAGTTGTTTTTGAAAGCTTGTGAACTCCTGTTCACTTGTTCTTGGCCTTTCACAGGTCACATTTCCATTTACATGTTTATATATTTATTTTTAATCTTTTGAAAGTTGTTTTTGAATAAAATACCTCTGTTATTGGCAAACTGTTTCCATTAGCTACTAGTTACTTATCAATGTTCAATCTTGTCCTACTTAGTAAAGTTCATTTGCTTATTAGACTAGAAGCTTTACTTCTAGTCCTTCCCGAAAGAGGAGGTCTCGCATTGACAGATCCTAACCATGTTGGTGCCGAAACCCGGGACCTTTAAATAACCTTCATAATTGTTTATTGTATAAAACAGGTTGCCAAGCAATTATATAAGCTATTGCAGCTTTCCACTTCTGTTATTAATGCTAATTGTATTTTTCAGCTATCGCTATGAAAGCTGTGTTGGGGTGAGCGGAGATGTCCCTTGTTACCACCTCTACCAGTACCAATACTACTACTACCACTTCAGACGCTGGGCAGTCTAGCAGATCGGTGAGTGAAAGTACTCAAAGTTCCGCCATGTCTCTTCCTAAGGAGCTTGTAGCCAAAAGAACCGCCTGTAAAAACAAACTTACTCGTTTTCAGCAGTTTTTGGTTTCCAAATCTTTTGATGATCACAATTATGACGTTCTAGTTCAACGTTTTAACGTTTATCAGCAACATTTTCAAGAGTATGATGTGTTGCAAACCGAAATTGAAACAATTGAACCTGATCAAGAACAGGATCGCAGTTCTGTTGAAGAACTGTATTACAATATGTATGGCGAAGCTAAGGATTTAATTAAGCAATTAGCAACCCATCAAAACACCGAAGTTAGCAAACCGTTTCTTCCTAAAATCCAACTTCCTACCTTTTCAGGGGAGGAAAAACAGTGGGATTCCTTTTTTGAACTTTTTTCTTCTCTAATACATGATAATAGATCATACCCTGAGATTCAAAAATTTTATTATTTAAAGTCTGTTCTTCAGGGTCCTTCTTTAAAGTTAATTGAAGCTTTACCTCTCACAACCGAAAATTACTCGGTATCTATTGACCTCATCCAACAGCGATATGGCAATGCCAAGCGTAGGATTCAACGCCATATGAACGCCTTGTTTAATTTACCAGCTTCACGCCCTGAAAATTTATCATCCCTTAGAAGTCTGGGAGACACCGTTGAACTTCATGTAAGAGCCCTAGAACATCTTAAACAACCTGTTGAACTTTGAGATATTTTTCTTATACATCTCACTACCTCCAAAATAGACCTTAATACTCGTTAAGCATGGGAATCCGATTTAGTGGACAAACCTGAACCCACATTTAAAGTTTTGATCTCTTTCATAAAGAAACGTTGTCAAATTATTTCTGCTTTAATCAATAAAGCTGAAGGCTCCACCGATGTCAGCAAAAGTAAACCCACCAAGCATTTCTCGGAAAAGTCTTCCCATTCTCATGTTTTCTCTATACAAGGTAATAACACCTCATGTATTCTTTGCAATAATCCTCACCCTTTATATTTCTGCAATACCTTCAAAGGCCTTTCAGTTGACGATCGTAGAAAAGCTGTGTCGCAAAACAAATGTTGTTTTAACTGCCTCTCTTCAAGGCATATCTTAGCGGATTGCCCTTCGAAAGGAGTTTGCATGCATTGCAAGCTAAGACATCATTCTACCTTACACCGCTTCGAAAAGCCACGGTCTATTCCTGGAACAGTTTCAAATCCTATTGCCCAACCTGCACTGAGTCTCACTAGTGATGCTTCTCCACCTAGCTCTTCTGTTTCTACTGTAAATACCGTTGCCAATCCTACAATCAAACAACTCCCTCATGGCGCAGTGCTCAAGTTTTGTTATCTACGATTCAGGTCCAAGTTAAAGATTCTTCCGGCAATTGGCACTTAGTACGAGCCTTGCCCGACAATGCGGCAAATTATGACTTCATAACCTCATCATTAGTTGAAAGGTTAGGTCTCAAACCACTCTCCACCAATATTGAAATATCTGATATCAACAACAGCAAGTCTACTTCCTTAAATTATGTCAAGCTGTAGGTGAAAGATTCAGTCCAATATGGCACTATCTTTCATCTAAACTGTCTGTCCATTCCGAGTATTGGCAGTCCTACTCCCAGTCACTCTTTTTCCGTTGGCGAATGGAAATTTCCCTCTGATCTAAAACTGGCCGACCCTCAATTCTATAAAAGCTCTCACGTTGACATTCGTTTTGGCGCTAACACATTTTGGCAAAATCTTCTTCCGTCAAGGGTTAATATTTCATCTGGTATCTACGCCCACCATACTAAATTTGGCTGGCTTATCACAGGTTATATTCCTCTTCAAACTGTTCAAGGTTCCTCTCAATGCCATTTCACTAATGCAGATCTTCATCAGCGTCTGGAAATTTTTTGGCAAATCGAGTCCATTGAATCTGTTTCTTCTCTTTTATCAGAAGATGAATTTTGTGAGCAACATTTTTTAGAAACCACTGTTCGTAACCCAGATGGCAGATTCATTGTCACAATGCCACGCATTTCTTCTCCTCCTTCTTTATGTGATTCCTATCCGAAAGCTCTTAAAGCTTTATTTGCAGTTGAGAATCTACTCAAGCAAGATCCTTCTACTCGCAAACAATACCTTGAATTCATGGAGGATTATGAAGCTTCTAACCATATGGAGACTGTTCAAGATTTCAACCCTTCTTTAGATTCAGTGTATTTAAATCACCATCCCGTTTGGAAGAATTCCTCCACCAAAGAAAATATAAGAGTTGTGTTTAATGGTTCTGCCCCTGATGCCAATGGCATTTCCTTTAATGACACTCTCCTATCTGGACCTGCCATTCAGTCTGATCCCCGTCTATTCTTTTAAATTTTCGTCTATTTCCAATTGGAATCATAGCCGACGTACAACAAATGTATAGACAAATTCTGATTAATTCCGAACAACAAAATCTTCAACGAATTCTCTGGCGTGATGCTCCTACTAAAACCATCAAGATCTTTAAATTAAAAACCGTAACGTATGGGCTTATACCATCGGCTTTTCTTGCCATTCGTACTTTGAACCATCTTGCCGACCAAGATGGTCATTTGTTTCTTTCTGAAACTCCTATTTTGTTAAAAAAAATCCTTCTACGTTGATGACTTTCTTTTTTCTTTTAAGAATGTATCTGAGGCTATCGAACTCTCTCAAAGTTTAAAATCTTTACTTAGAAGAGGAGGATTCTTACTTCATCGTTGGAACTCAAATTCTGAGGAACTTCTATCCAATCTCTTGCCACATTATCCTGTTGATACTCCAGTAGAGCTTTGTCAATTGGAGGATGCTACTAAAGTTTTGGGAATACACTGGTATCCTAAAGCTGACTCATTCATTTACAAAGTAAATTTGTCTTCCTCACCTCCACAAACCAAAAGACAAGTGCTATCAGAAATAGCTAAGATATATGACCCGCTTCAGTTCATTGCACCCGTAATTGTTCTAGCTAAAATCTTTATGCAAGAGCTATGGTCATTGAACTCGGATTGGGATGATCCCATTCCTCCTTCGCTTTTACAAAAGTGGCTAACCTTTCGGCACAGTCTTTGTGATCTCTCATTAATAGACATTCCTAGAGTGCTAGTTCCGTTCTCTTGCTCTCTTGTCCTGGATTTGCACCTTTTTGCTGACAGTTCGACCAAAGCATACGGATGTTGTGCTTACATTGCAAGCCGCTCCCCTCTTTTCTCCAATTTGATATGTGCTAAATCTAAGGTTGCGCCTTTGAAACCCGTTTCATTACCTCGTCTTGAACTCTGTGCCGCACTACTTGCTGCCGAATTAGCTAACAAACTCAAACACTTAACTGTAAGTTCTCGCACACAAATTTTTGGACAGATTCCTCTATTGCTTTGGCATGGATTTCTAAACCTCCTTCTAATTGGCAAACGTTTGTAGCTAACAGAGTTGAGAAAATTCAAACTGTTTCTAAAGCTGAACAATGGAACCATGTTTCTAGCAAAGACAACCCCGCCGACCTCATTTCTCGTGGTTGTTCACCTAAGTCACTATCTCAATCCTGTTTGTACTGGCACGGCCCTTCATGGCTTTCTGAAAGAATTCAAAACCTACCTTCCAACTCTAATTTCCCGTTAGAGGATATTCCTGATATCAGCAAAAAACTGATAACTGCCAACACTCCTTCCCTGTTGGAACGTTACTCTTCTTTTCAAAAACTAGTGCGCATCACTGCTTATGTGCTCAGATGGAAATGTTTAGTACTAGATCAACCTCTATTCCCTCAGCCTTTTCTTTCGGCTGTTGAACTACAAATTGCCACCATCAAAGTTCTTTGGCTCACCCAGAGAGAGGCGTTCTCAGTCGAAATAAACATATTGGCTAAAGGTCAAACTCTCAAGAAACACAGCAGGCTTTTTGCCTTATGCCCTTTTCTAGATGACGATGGTTTGTTAAGAGTGGGCGGCAGACTTTCTCTTTCTGACTTCTCTGATGAAAAAAGCACCCTATTATCCTTCCGTCTAAACATCACGTCACTCGGATAATCATTCGTCAGTTTCATTATCAAAACTTACATGTTGGTTCTAGAACCCTTCTATGCTTGATACGGGAAAAATACTGGCCTATTAATGGTTTACACGAAGTCACTTCTGTTATACATAAATGAATTACTTGTTTCAAAGCTAAGCCTAAACCTCATCAGCAACTCATGGCTGACCTACCCCCATTTCGTTCAGCTCCTTGCAGACCTTTTTCCTTCACCGGCATTGATTATGCCGGTCCGTTTGTGTATCAACAAAATCACCCTCGTGCTAAAAGGAAAATCCTTGGAAAACTATACGTTTCTCTATATGTCTGTATGGTCACAGGCTCTATTCATCTTGAGCTCGTAACTAATGCCTCCACCTCATATTTTCTTTCCGCTTTCTCTAGATTCATTTCACGAAGGGGCATTCCTTCAGAAGTCTTCTCTGATAATGCCAAAACCTTTGTTGGAGCTTCGCAGCAATGGTATAAAGTCCTTTGTTCCCCTCGTGCGAAAGAACAAATCTCCAATTACTCGCACTTAAACCAATTCAAATGGCATTTCATCCCTCCTTATGCTCCCCATCAGGGTGGACGATGGGAATCTTGTGAGAAACTCACAAAAAATCATTTAAAGAAAACTCTTGGCTCTAGTATTGTAACTTATGAAGAATTCAATTCTTTAATTATCCTCATTCAGGGAATTGTCAACTCACGACCTCTTTCTCCTCTTTCCAACGATCCTTGTGATTTCCTACCTTTGACCCCAGGTCATTTTCTGGTGGGCAGTTCCTTAGCTGCGTCTCCTCCGTTGCTTGATCGTAAACGTGATCTGTCTTTGCCTATATTGTGGAGAAGGATAGAATCCCTTAAAGCCCAATTTTGGAAGAGGTGGAGACTTGAGTATTTTCACTCGCTCCAAAGGAGGTACAAGTGGCAGCTCTCTCGGCCTAACCTTCACGAGGGTGATTTGGTTCTTCTCAAAGACCCAAGTCCTCCCCTTGTATGGAAAACTGGTCGTGTTATAAAATGCTATTATGGTAGAGATGCTAGAGTTTGAGTGGTCAAACTTAAAACTTCATCAGGACATTGTGTTCGTCCTATTTCAGTCATTTGCCCTCTGCCACTCCAGCTCTTCTCTCTCATGTTTTTTTTCCTCTGTTGCCCCTCTGGCAGCATGTTCACTTTTCAGTGAAATTTACAATGTTCGCTTATTTTTATTACAACATAACCTCTTACCTGTCAGTGTCATTCTCTCCTTTTTCAATTTGTACCAGCTTGCACGTGTTCCGCGATACTGAACTTTTCCGAAAGTAATGTTGGTCACGAGGTTCATTTCCAGTTGGTTCAGTTGGCCCCTTTCTCAGCGGCTTCGAGAAAGCTCCACGCTCTCGGATTGGCCGACGTCATCTGTCCACATCACGCATCCAGCGCGTTGGCCGGTATAAAGCCTGCCCTGGCCTACATCAACAGTCTGTCTCCAGCCAGTCACCATGCCAGTCACTCATCTTTAGCAGTCTTCACACTGTTCGCTCAATTCTTGAAAGTGTCTCAACGCTGCGTGCTGATGCATCGCAAAATGTTTCTAGTCAAACCCGCAGCGCATTCTAAATTCTACGAAATCTATATAAGTTAGCATCGATACTTGGCCTACGTCAGTTTGTCTTGAGCCAAGGTGATAAGCAAATTTTCTTCTGTGCTCGGCACGAAGCCTTCAACATTTCCAAGACGGAAAAAAGTGATCAAAACCGAGTTCTACGAAATCTATATAAGTTTACATCGATACTTGGCCTACGTCAGTTTGTCTTGAGCAAAGGCGATAAACAAATTTTCTTCTGTGCTGGGCACGAAGTCTTCAACATTTCTAAGACGGAAAAAAGTGATCAACACGTTCTTCCTCTATTTCTATTATGTGGAAATTCCTCTACACCAACGCCAACAAGCTAAGTGTTTATTATAACTTAAAACATTTCTAAACTTAAAAATGTATCTTTCGTTCTTAGGGATATGTTACATGACTTAAATAACTTGTCAAACTATGCCAAACTCAACTTATTTCCTTCTATTAAGTGGTTTAAGCATGTATTATGCCTTTAAATTGTGGGCTATGAGAAAACAACAGTTCTCTCTCTTTCGCATGTTAACTATCCTTCAAAACAAATCATCCTTTTCTCTATTTTTGTATAAACTATTGGGCTTAACACCAGTTCACCTATTTGACGAAGTGAATGGTTATTTCTCTATTTAATCTATCAAGGTTTTGGGAATGCTCCCATTTCAATTGCAAACAACCTCGCCTTGTAACTATCAGGCGACTATCGGGATGTTATCCCTACTGGCATGTTAATGTTGATTTTTCTGTAAATAAACTAGCATACTCTCAGTGTGCAGTCCTAGGCTAGATTTTTAGCCATTATTGAGCACTATAGTTACTCACTATTTTACCCTGCATAGTTTTACTTTTTGAATTTAGATTAACTGGCCACAAAGAGGTTACTTATTCTCAAGTCTGTTGGCATTCAAAGCTTATGAACTCCTGTTCACCTGTTGTTGGCCTTTCACAGGTCACATTTCCATTTACATGTGTATATATTTATTTATTGTTAATCTTTTGAGAGTTGTTTTTGAAAGCTTATGAACTGCTGTTCACTTGTTCTTGGCCTTTCACAGGACACATTTCCATTTACATGTTTATATATTTATTTATTTTTAATCTTTTGAAAGTTGTTTTTGAATAAAATGCCTCTGTTATTGGCAAACTGTTTCCATTAGCTACTAGTTACTTATCAATGTTCAATCTTGTCCTACTTAGTAAAGTTCATTTGCTTATTAGACTAGAAGCTTCACTTCTAGTCCTTCCCGAAAGAGGAGGTCTCGCATTGACAGATCCTAACCAACATCATCAGATCACTCATGTGTAGTGTAAATACATTCTGCTGGACATGCGAGTATATTTAATGAACTTCTCTATCACTTTATTGCTAAAGTTTGGAATTTCTTTCACAATTTCTTTCTCTATTTACAGCATCTCTACTCCTGTTAACCTGTCCTTCCCCATAGAATTCCAAAGATATGATTTTATCAACTTCAGAGTCGAAAAACATCTTTCAGTTTCATATGTTTCCATTAGCATTGTCACTAATATTTGTAATGTGTTTGTTATTTCTTTAAAAACAGTTGTGTCTAGTCCAAATGAAATAAGAAAATCAAGTGTTTTTAAACACCCAGATATGTTGCTATTTAGAGAGAACTCTGCTCGTGAGTAGAAAACGCTCAATTCATGTATGAAATCATCTCTGTCAATCACTGGAAAAGCATCACAAAAACGGTGTGACAGACAGTTAGCAACAGTTCTTTTTGGGATAAAAAAGGATAAGGAACAGTGCATCCAAGATGGATTCCTTTGAGTGTTATTTGTAATACCTTTACCGTATGTGTTTTCTTGTAAATTAATATCTCTGATTTTCCCAAACAGTACGAAGTGACGTTTCTGTTCATAAAATCTGGCAACCGTGACAGGACATAGGAAAATGGGCGATATTCGAAGTTTGATCAAAAAACGTGGTGTATACCGTGCATCGTCACGAAAATTGTTGCTTCACTTCAAGTTTTGTTGGAGAAAGAAATATAGGATTTGGTCGTTATCCGTGGAGATTATGCCTGGGTGGAAGAGAAGGCTATCCTCATAAGTAGTCGGGACCAGGAGATCTTCCAACACCTCATGGAAGATGTGGTGTCAGAAGAAGACATCACAGAAGTAGACGGACTAAACGTAAGTTTCGTATGTTAGCTGCGGCCGTTTCCGACGCTCTTGCATGGGAGAGAAAACGTGAAGACGAAGTCCAGTCAACGGTAAGCACCAGTAACACTCATAACTTAAAAAAGTAAATATCGCCTTCCAAAGATCGAATTCCGAAAATTTTGTGGAAATCTACGAGATTGGTTAGATTTCTGGAATAAATTTTAAAAGATTGATGAAGATGAAGAGTTAGATAATGGCGATAAATACGAATATCTTATCCAAGCAACATTTCCAAACTCCAAAGCTCGCGACATCGTTGACAGATTTCTAGTCACAAGTGGAAATTACCCTAAACCAATACAGAAACTTAAATCACGTTTTAGCAAAGATTCTTTGTTGGTGGAAGTCTACACTAGAGAACAATTGCCAGTGATGAATTCTTGAAGTAGTCTTGATATCTCATCATTATATGACAGACTTGAAACTCAGCTTGGTGCTTTGGAGAGCCTAAGTGAAACTTCCGAGAAATATGCAGCAACGTTATTTCCTATGATTGAATCATGTTTGCCTGTAGATGTGTTACGTGCCTGGCAGAGTGGCGGTGGGAAGTAATGTGAACCTAGTGAACGTCTTAAAGGTTTGATGAAATTCCTGGAGAATGAAGTAGAGAGTGAGGAAAGGATCAAACTTGCCATCTACATTCCAAGTAAAGGTAACATCACTGTGAATCCTGACAAGTCAAAAGGTAAGAAGAAAATTGACATTTACAGTGAATGACCACCTACCGCATCTGCACTTATGGATTGTAATCATAAACTAAACTGTATATTTTGTGATAGGTCCCAATCTAGTTCAAACTGCTCGATGGCAAAGCAGATGGCTTTAAAGGAGAGAGTCTCAATTGTGAAGAATATGAGAGCATGCATTCTCTGTCTGAAGAAAGGACATTGTAAAATCGTGGGAGATATAAAATAAATAACTCACACACTTGTTAATATTAGACACCAGTTTATTTAACAATAGTTGATACACAAGGTGGACGTAACTTGAGCGCTCCAGAGCTGAACTAGAGTCTATTGGCTGTGTCGCGCGGGTGCATATATACAGAGCAGTCCAATTATGGAGTGAGGGGATGGAAGGTTCCAGATTGGAATGTTCTGGGCATAGCAATTTGAATGTTCGGGAAGCGGGGGAAAGGTAGATGCACGCGTTATCTCAAAGTTAATACACAACATTTCCTCCCTCTTTTAAATGGATGATTTAAGAAATTAGGCAGGAGAGAATCTCAATGGTGGCCGGCGCTGGCGAGTAGCTCTGTGGGGAATATAAGGGGCCTGAGAAATAGGTGGTGCACAATTTACAGGGGTGATGCTGGTGTTTGGACTGTTGATGGTGTCTCGGTGAAGCAAACTCGTCTCAGCTCGGTTGCTCATTGGTTGGTTCTTGATCGTTGGTTGATTCTTGATCGTTGTTCAAGTTGGTTTTGCCTTTGTTGGTGCCGGCAAACGATCTGATCTGACCAATGTGGTGCTTGAATCGCTTTCCCTGGTAGTTGATCTCGTAGTGAAGGTCACCAGTGCTTGTCACATTTTTTCCATGGAGCCACTTACCCAGCTTGATGTTGCCAGACAGGAAGTAGACATTCTGTCCAGGTGGTGTATTCTTTGGAATACACGGTAAGACAGAGTGAGCTTTTGCTGCTCTTTGCTTTATTTCATACCTTCCTTTTTTCGCAAACACCAACAGTGATCTCCTGGTTTCTCTTTGTTGGTGTACTTTGCTTATATTACCTGTGAGTCTGTTCTAGATATATATCTTCCATGACCCTCCTAGCGTCATCTAGCAGCGAATCTCTGAAGTTCCTCAATTTTTCATGTACAAGAGGATTTCCCTATCAATCTGGCCACCAGATCTCGTCGCTATCGCCAGCTATCATCTCTGTGATCAAGGGGACTTCGTCTACTCTCCCATCTACCAGGCTTCGCTAGTGACGCCTGCTATCAACTCTTTGAAGACCATTTCATCAAGATACTTAATTTTTGTAGTGTTGGCTATTCGTATGTATATTCCTTTGTCTCATACCCCCACGCTTTTCCCTTCTCTGGTACCTCCGCGCTTCGTTGAGCTGGCCTCACTTGTGCTACAGTCGTCAAGACTTTCAGTCGGAGCTTACCTAGAGCTCGTCTCCCCTTCTCGGGAGACAAACTTTTAAATCGGACGCCATGTCCAGATCTTAACTAACGGTCGCCTGGATCAACTACACCAGAAATGAGCTAAGTACAATGTTCTTCATATATTAATCGATTTTAATTAGCTATATGCTTTTAATACCGTTCTATAGACAGTGAGAAGTTGCTAAATGCTCTGCAATTGCAACCTTCGCGGGATTTTCGATGTCAGGCTTTGTCTATCTAAGACAGCTAATCTTGCAAAACGAAGCAGCATTTCTTTTACATGTTAAATGAGAATGAGCTCTCACACAGTGGGATTCTTATTAAACTAAATTCTGTCTATAGCAAACTTAGCTCGTTCCATCGTTGGACTTTATTTACCCAATTCAACAGTTATGATTGTTCTGGAATGTTCCACGCCAAACAATTCATCTATAAGTTAAACCTTCTAGTATTTTCCACTCATATATGGGAACACTTTTTCTAACCAAGGAATTTTCCTTATGAACAGCTAATCAACACCTAATTTTTCTTCCTTCGTGGGAATTTGGCTGCTGCATTCAACTATAACCTACACATTTTTCAACGCAATAGATTCTCGCAAATCAAATGCAAATAGTTATTTTTCACCATCGCAATAACTTTCCTTTCTATAAACTTTCTGTGCTACAATAGTGAACTTTTCAACCACGTCAATAGACTATAGTGAAACAGTGCCCGTTCGACTTCTCATCCGCGTCGCGCTCGTCCGAAATAAATAAAATAGGCCAAGAACTTTCTCCACAAATTCCTATTTCCTCTTCCTTAACCACTCTTTACTAACAAATTAGGTTAATCTTTAAATTTATGTATTTTGCAACGAGGCCTCGCCAAACCATAGGCGCCCTCCCAACTTTTCTCCATTTACAACTTATTCACTCTGTTCAAATACCAGCAGTTAGAAACTGCTTATTAATCTATTTTCTTTTATTGCTAGTACAAGAATGGGTTATGTTCTAAGTACTAAACCTTTCATTATTCTCTTTAATCCAGGTTTCACGAAAGGGTAACTGGCCCCATTTTTTCCTCGTGATCCTGTTTAAATATAGAAGTTCTAGAAACTTCTTCTCATTTTTTCTCTTCAGGTTTCACAATAAGTGACCTGCCCTATTTGTATAAACTATAAAAGTAATTCTACATCAATATAAGAAGTTATAGAAACTTCTATTTCATTTCTCCATGTTTTTGTTGTTGTTACTTTGGAAGTTATTATTTGTTCATATTTTTAAGATGCCCATCTAGGAATTCTTAAAGTACACACCTTGTACTTGATTTATTATTTAACTTTAATTACGTTAATTATCTTTAAATTTTCAATGTGTTAATCTTAGCACCATTTCAAAATATTATGAGGATTTTAGTGCTTATAAAAGGTTCCAAACCAAAAAATTGTCAATTGCCTAATGCAAGCTTTAAATGATTTTAGGAGGTCTGCGACCCCAATGGTTTAAAAAATCAAATTATATATGTGTTAAATTGATCACATTTTATGCATTGTTAAATAAATCCAACTTTATCCTTTTGCTTTATCATTTTCTATAAAATAACGATTTGGCAAGATCCTGTCTTCCCCTACTCTTCCTATGGGCTTAAATTTAAAAAACTCACAAATGAAATTAATAACGGTTCCACTATTTGTTGCATTTGAGCAAGAACTCTTAGTTACAAACTTATTAAAGCCTCTCTAAGCTTTGATAGCTAATTTAACTAGCTAGTGAGGCAAGCATAGCTCGCTCCGCTAGCTTCCTGCTTGTTGAAATTTTCTCTACAACTTATGGTTGGTTTTCCAAATTTAAGTTTTTCTCATTGTCTAAACTTTTAGTCGGCGCTTTGCTGAGTAAAAGCTTAGACATTCCTAAATGCAAATATTGGTGCTCTTACCAAAAATTTTCCCAAGGGTATAATTGCTTCATCCCTACCCTTCTTGGAAACATTCGGTCGCTTTTTAGAAATTCTACAATTTCAAGAATTTAAACATCACGGCCAATTCAAACTATTTGTATTCTTCAAAATATTTGTTTAAAACAAACTCCTTTGAAAAGATACATAGGAAACTCAACATTTATTTCTTTGCCAGACCACCACCCTTCCCCATAGTAGCCGAATCTTGGCTTGGAAGGGAAGGTACCACCTCCTCTCGCCCGCAAATAGCCCAAGCTCTAGCTGCGTTTCCTGTTAGCTGTGTTCAGGTCCCCACTCACTTTAGTGATTTCACGGGCTTTGCGGTGACACTCTTCTCCAAAAATTATTAGTATTTGGTGTTGGACTTTCGTCCTATTATCCACACTTGTTCCTCAGCCCGAAACCCACTTCCCTTTACTTCTCTCTTCATCTTCCCTTGTGGGTAAGGTTAATTCCTAGCAAAAACCTACCCACCATGTTCCAGAGTGCGGAATGTTGAGCTCATTTCATCTAGTTTGTTTTTCTGTAATCTTCGTGTGGACGTCATCAGGTCTGGTCAAGTTGAATTTCGTGCGGAGATCTCGTCCCAAGAAAAGCTGGGCTGGAGATTGGCCAATGGTGGAGTGTGGATCCTTGCGGAATTGACGGAGGAACTCGTTCAGATTGGCACGGAGCGTTCCCTTAGTTGTCTTCATCGCATAGAGGGCGTCTTTCACCGTTTGAACATAACGTTCAGCTTGGCCATTGGTTGTGGGATGGTATGGCACTGACAACTTGTGATATTTCTCACCAATGTTCTTTAGGAAGGTCTTGAACTCGTCTGAGATGAATTTTCGACCGTTGTTCGAGACGACAATGAAAGGCACGCCATAGGCCGTGAACAGGTCATCCATGATGGAAATTGTTGTGGCTGATGTTGTTGATGTTATGGGTTTGACCTCGAGCCACTTGCTCTATGTGTTGATATCAATCAGCAGCATGGTGTCAGCGACTGGGCCCGCGTAGTCAATGTGGACCCGTTCCCATGGTGCCTTTGGGTATTCCCAGTGGTGATCTTGGAACTTGGGTGGCGCATGAGCATAAGCTGCACACACGGTGCAAGCCTTGGCGAGAGACTCCATGTCGTTGTCGATTCCAGGCCAGAAAACAAAGGAACGTGCCATGCCTATCATCTTGACTATCCCCAGGTGAGCTGAGTGCAGGTCGTTGAGGATAGCATCTCGCAGTGAAGGAGGGACGACAACTCGATGCTCAAACATCAGGCAGTTTGCGGCGAGGGTGTACTTCGCTGCTTGTGCCTTGTAATGCTGGCGGGTGAGATCTTGCCCTGCTTCGATGGTCTGGACAATTTTGCCCAGATGTGGATCTTTCCTGGTCTCGCGTGCGATTGCTTTTGCCCTGACTGTTAGCTGTTGCATCTGATGAACTACAAAAAAGTCAAAATAATCAAAACTGTCTATCTCTTCCTCCTGTGGAGAGAAACGTTTCTGATGAGGTTAACTGTTGTTGGTAGGTGAGCTCGGGAGCAGTACTCAGCGTTGGCGTTGGCTTTGGATGTCTTGAAGATGCCGTCTTAGTCGAAGTGTGCCAGGTAGTCGGCATAATTGGCCATGCGACTGATGCACAGGACCGGTAAGAACTTCTCTGGGTTCAGAATCTGTGTGAGAGGAGTGTGATCGGTGACGAGAGTAAAGTAGTGAGCGTACTGATAATTTTAAAACTTTTGTACAGCCCACACAATGGCCAGCACTTCCTTGTCGATCTGAGGGTACCTTTGCTCCGTTGCTGTCATCGTTCGGCTGACGTAAGCGATTGGACGTTCTTGCCCGTTCCTGAGCCGGTGTGACAGTACTGCGCCCAGGCCGGTCTTGCTGGCTTCCGTGGCCAACATGAGTGGTAACGCTGGGTCATACTGCACGAGTACCTGGGGCGGGTTAGGGCGTTCTTGGTGTCTTTGTATGCCCTGTCACCCTCTGGTGTCCAGATGAGAGGGTACTTGAGCAGCATGTCCCCGAGTGGTCTGTCTCTGGTGGACAAATCAGGGATGTACGAGCTGTAGTAGGTTGCTTTACCTAGAAACAGTTCTTTTGGTGTAGTCGTTTTCGGTGCATCACGTACAGCTCGGATGTGTGCATGAGACTTGTAGATGCCTGACGCATCGATTTTGTGGCCAAGGACTTCCAGGAATGTTTGAGCGAAAGCGCATTTGGCTCTGTTGAGCTTGAAGTTGTTGTCGAAACCGTTCCAGAGTGGTGCTGAGGGCCGGCATCAGAATTTCAAAGCTACCAGCAAAAACTATTCACTTCACTTCACTTAATTCTTGTCGCTCGGAGCATAGGGCCTTGGTGAAATTTCTCCACGCAGTATGGTTTCTGGCCATTCTCTTCACTTGACTCCAGTTCTTGTCCACTTCTGCAATTTCATTTTCGATCATCCTCTTCCAGGTCTTCTTAGGTCGACCTCGCTCCCTGGCGCCTTGAGGATTCCAGTCTAGCGCCGCCCTCTCCACAGCTCCGGCCGGCTTCCTTAGTGTGTGCCCAATCCAGCGCCATTTACTCTCCTTGATCTGGATGCTAATCGGTTGTTGATTGGTGATGGTCCAAAGATCTTCATTTGAGATTATGTCTGGCCACCTCACATTCATGATGCGACGCAGATATCTGTTAATGAAACCTGTAGCTGGTTGTTGATCGGTTTTGTGACTTTCCATGTATCACTGCCGTAGGGAAGAATCGACTTTACGTTGCTATTGAAAAGGCGGAGCTTGGTCTTCCTGGAAATGTTTCTATTTCACCAGATGGGGTAGAGCTGGAGAAACGCACCTTTTGCTTTCCTGATACGGCTTCGAACATCTTCCTTTGCTCCCCCATCATTTGTGATTATACTTCCAAGGTAGAGGAAGGACTCAACCGCTCAATTTCCTTTCCGTTGACTGTCAAGCTAGTCGTGATGTCAGAATTTATCCTCATCTCTTTGGTCTTCTTGTTGGGGTTGATCATTAGTCCTGCACGTTCTGGTTCTCTCTGCAACCTCCCCAGCTTATCTTCTATGACTTGGTACCGTTGTGCCATAAGCAAATGTCGTCTGCGAAATCCAGATCTTCAAGCCTGTCATTTATACCCCATGAATACCCCTCCTCCGTCCTCCCATTACCTTCTTCATCACACTATCCGGGACCAACAGGAACAGAGTGGGGGAAGGACACACCCATGTCTCACTCCGGAACTGACATTTATATGTTCTGTTAAATTGCCTTCGTGAAGAACCTGGCAGTCATAGCCTTCGTACATCTCTTCCATTATTCTGATGATGTTTGTTGTACTTTTATATTCCTCGAGGGTCTTCCACATGATTCTTTGATTTATGGAGTCGAAGGCTTTCTCGAAGTCAACAAATGTGAGGTAAAGGGTATTCCGCCACTCCACACTCTGCTCCAGGATGAGTCGGAGGGTGTTGATGAGATTCACACAGCTGCGATGTTATCGAAATCCAGCCTGTCCCTTCCAAAGCCTTTTTCTACGTAGTCTTCTATACGATTCAGGATGACTCTCGCCAGCAGTTTCTTGGAATGGACAGCAAGGTGATACCCCTCCAGTTGTTACAGTTTGTGGTGTCCCCTTTCTTCGGTAACTTGACTATCAATCCTTTCTTCCAGTCGGTCGGTATTTTCTCCTCCTTCGAGATCTTCTCCAACAGCGGGTGCAGCAGATTGATCGCAATATCCAGGTCTGCTTTCAGTACTTCCGCTGGGACATTATCCAGACCTGGTGCCTTCCCGCACTTCATCTGCTTCAACGCTCTTCGTATTTCGCCCCGAGTTGGGGAGTCAAGGCTGATGCCCGGGTCACTTTCTGCTTCCTCTTCATCTTCTCCTCGCTGCTTACTTTCTGGTCCTCTATCTCTATTAAGAACCTCCGCTAAGTGTTCTCTCCATCTACTCAGCTGTTGTTCACACGTCGTGAGGATCTCGCCCGTCGTGCTCTTCACAGGCCTAGTTTTATTAAAACCTTTCTTCGAAAGCATCTTTGTGATGCTATAGAGCTCCTTAACGTCCCCCCCCCTTCTTGTCGCTTCTTCTGCGTTCTCCTCCTGCTCATCAATCCACCTCCTATGATCCTTCCGCACACTCCTCTTTACCTCCCAGTTGGCTATGGAATACTTTGCTTGTGTGTGAGCCTTCTACTGCCTAGTCTTGCAGGTGTTTAGCTTGGCCTTAATCTCCTTCCTATAATTTATATTGTCCCAGGTCTGATAGGATATCCATTCTTACCACAGGTAGTTCTTGTACCCGAGCTGCTTCTCACTGGTTTCCACGAAGACATTCTTTACCTCACTCCACACAGTCTCCACATCCTTCTCTGTCTCGGAGTCCAACACCTGGAATTTATTTCTGAGCTCCAGTTTAAATTGGTCCAATCTCTGCTGGTTCTTTAGCTTGCCCACATCAAACTTGTTGTGCCGAGTGTTAAACTTTCGGCCGACTGCCACGATCTTCATGAGGAAGTTGGCAACAACAAGATGATGGTCACTACCAACGTCCGCTTCTCTCCTGTTCCTAACATCTTCCAGGCTTCTTCTGAACCTCCTGCTCACCGCGATGTGATCAATATGATTTTCTGTGACTTGATCAGGAGACACCCAGGTGACCTTGTGGCACCACCTATGAGGAAACACCGTGCCACCCATCACCAAATCCTGACTGGCGCAATATTCCGTAAATTCTCTCCATTGTCATTCATCTCACCAAGGCCGTGTTTACCCATGATCTGCTCCAACCCCTCATTGTTTGAGCCCACCTTCGCGTTGAAGTCTCCTGTAACAATGAGAATGTCCGTCTTACTTGTTTGTCTGGTGACATCTCGCAGCATTTGGTAGAATTCTTCTTTCTTCTCCGGCTCTGATTGCTCTGTAGGCGCATAGCATTGGATGATGATCACATTCCTGATCTTTGTCTTGAACCTAACAATCATGAGCCTACTAGACATTGGCTTCCACTCCACAAGGCTTCTCTTTGCATTTCTGTTGGGTAGCAACCCTACTCCATCCCTGTATTCTTCATCATCGCCCCAAGAATAGAAAAATGTAATTCCATCTGTTGTCTGTATTTCACCAAATTCTGGCCACCTCACCTCACTCAATCCTAGGATATCCAGCCCATAGTTCTTCATCTCCCGTGTCACTTGTTACAGTCTGGGTTTCTCCATCAAGGTCCTGACATTTCAGAAACCGATTTTTGTAGCCCTCTTCATGCCAAAATTCGTCATCAGGTTATCCGTCCGGTTTTGTAATTTCACTTCAGTTTCCGTAATCAGTTTATTTAACAGGAGCGAGTGATTTACCCACTACCTCCGAGCTGCCACCTTAAGCCTGAGGCACCAGGCTGATTTTCTGTCTGGGTTTCTTCCCTTAGCCTTTGAAGAACCAACTCCAAACTACAAGGCAACAGTTGTATCACCAGAGCCCCGTTAGCCGTAATTTCTTCAGGATTCCTGTAAGGCCTCCACAGCTACCGTAGTGGTCTTGAGGCACACAAAGTCCCCACTGTACTTCACCCCTACAGGCAATCCCCTACTTCATTACGTTGCCCATCTCACACGACGAGGACGAGGGGTTGGATTTGTGGGAGACAACAAAAACTATACTGTAATAAAAAATTGACGTTTGGGAGACCTTGTAGGACTGTGTCCATTCGCCGCTGCCAGATGACGGGGATGTTAGCTTCTCCATATACTGCCCGCGTTGGGCTGATCAGACCGTATGTTGGGGTGTTAAGCGTGAGCGCGTGGCTGAACTCATCGTCGACCTTGAGATGAGTGTATGCATCGGTGATGTCCAGGTGTCAGAAGAGAGTGGCGCCACGCATTTCGTTGAACAGGTGTTCCACCTTGGGAATCGGATGTTCGTCGATGATGATCCACGGTTGAGAGTAGGCTTGTAGTTGCCTGTGATCCTCAGTTTGCCGTTCTTCTTGACGACGACGTGCGTTGTCGATGCCCACTCAGAGTATTCCACTCTTTTGTAGAAGCCAGATGCTATTTCCTTGGCGAAGGCATCGCGGAGGTCAACTGGTACGTCTCGAGCTCGGGCGAAGACAGGTGTGGCTCCAGCCTTCAGATGCATCTTCGCTGGGGGACCTGAGACCTTCCCAGGGGTGTCGATGAACACATCCTTGTAGCGAGATAGAATGTTGTCGAGCTGCTTCTGGCGTTCCAAGGTCAGAGCCTGCTTTTCTGATTGGGATTGGGTCATATTTTGCGAAGAGGTGACCAAAGTCGATCTCCCGTGCAAATTCCGAAATCCACTCTCGGCCAAAGAGCGATTCGACTTCATCGTCAACCACATAGAGATTCAGGTTTCTGGTTTTTGTTCCGATGGTGGTGCACACTGACGTTTTGCCAATGCATTTGATCTGATGGCAGGTCTAACTGACGAAGTTACGATCGTTTGTCAGCAACTCAAAGCCTGGTTTGATCATACATAGTTTAGATTTGCTCATGGTTGAGCAGAGGGCGCCGGTGTCAAGTTCCATTTTGACGGTGGTTCCCTCTATGCTGACATCAACCAGTGGCTTAGGTGCTGCGTTGATCGATCAGATGACCTCGATTTTGCTGAGGTACTACACGACGTTGAGGTTCTCTGCTGGAAGCTCTTCATCGGTCACGTGGTTTGTTGTTCGATGTTTCCTCGATTCTGATCGGCAAACGTTTCCGATGTGACCTTTCTTGACACACTTCAGGCACTCGGCGTTCAGGAACCTGCACAGACTGTGAGGGTGAGCTTCACCGCACCCTGCACATATTGATTGGTTGTCCTGGGATACACTCAGCTGGTTTGCTTGGTGTGGCTCTTGGTGCTACCTGGTTAGGTTGTAAGACCCCTGATTTCGATGCGCTGTCTTGCTGCGTGGCGGCTGCTGGTTGCTGTTCTTCCTGGACAGAGGCTTCTCGTATCCAATCCGCTTGGTTAATTCAGACTTGGCGGCAGCTGCTTTGACCTCGTCGGCAGTGGTGCGAGTAGCTTCGAGCGCGTGATTTCCTATGCCGCGGTGAAGTTCTCTGTTTTTTTCCGATAATCTCGTCGCACATTTCTCGTGATTCCAACCCTGCGAGAATTTGTTCAATTAACACGCTATAAAAGAATGAGTTATAACCACAAAACGTTGCAGCCTGCCGCAGTCTTAAGGTGAAGCTGGCGATGGTTTCTCCTTGCTTCTGCTTTACGCTCCGAAATTTGATGCTCTCAGGAAACTTGTTGCGTGTGGCATCGAAGGGGCCTTTCAGCTTAGATTGAATCTCATGGTATGACAGAGTTTCCGGATCATCAGGACTCACCAGGATATTCAAGGCATTATTGAGTTCAGAACCTTTGTAAACCCGTGCAAAGTGTGCGTGTTGATCCGCGGGCACCTTGCTCAGGTTGGGCGCCCAGGTAAGACGAGTGAAATAGTTGCCTACAGTCGTCCCGTCGGTTGCACGATACGGTTGTATTGTGAACTGTGGCGGTCGAGACTGTGATGATGACGTTGTTGACCTTGTTGTCTGTCGGATAGCGTCGGCGATCATTGCCGATAATTGTTGGGGTTGCTCAGAAGTTAAGTCCGGCATGGCGAAGATGAGTGGAGAACAATACGGTGCACACTTGCACACACTTGCACACTTGCGTTGAGGTTAGAAAGTTCACTCGGTTTCACAACGTTATTTATCTTATCCCACTTTTGGCACCACTGGTATATCGTGAGAGATACAAAATAAATAAGACACACACTTGTTAATATTAGTCACCAGTTTATTTAACAATAGTTGATACGCAAGGTGGACGTAACTTGAGCGGTCCAGAGTGGAACTAGAGGCTATTGTCTGTGTCGCGCGGGTGCATATAGATAGGGCAGTCCAAGTATGGAGTGAGGGGATGGAAGGTTCCAGATTGGAATGTTCTGAGCATAGCAATTAGAATGTTCGGGAAGCGGGGGAAGGTCGATGTACGCGTTATCTCTAAGTTAATACACAACAGACATGTTTCAAAGATGTGCAGTTAAAATGTGATTCCTGCAGCAAAAACATAACAGCCTAATATGTCTAGGCCCAACACATTCTACTGAAGCTACCAATAAGAAACTTCAGTCTCATTCTTTGATTTCAAATGAAGAGCGTAGTGGTATGCAAGGTGTTATTTTGCAAACATTAAAAGTGAAAGTCATTGGAGAATCTCTGCAATGGAGGTAAGGGCCCTACTGGATACTGGCAGTCAGAGGTCTTATATGCTTGAATCAGTTGCGCAGAAATTAGGTTACACCAGTTATCGCACAGAAACGCTACGCCATTCACTATTTGGTGGGTTAATCACAGAAGAGAGCCAGCATATGTGCTATAGGATCTACATAGAGAGTTAAGGGAAACCTTAAGTGTGAAATTTTGAAGTCTTAAGGCAACAAGTAATTGCTGGGTACAATACCATGTTAGTGGGCTCTTGGTTGCAAGAACTAAAAGCAAAAGGTATACTGTTTTTTTTTTTAGATTAGATTAGATTTTTTAGCCTACTTTTCACATTTTGCAAAAATGAGGAAAAAGTAGACTTATGAGATCGGGCAAATGTGTGTCTGTCTGTCTGTCTGGCTGTGTGTGTGTCCCCCCCTATCAACTCCTAAACCGCTGAAGCAATCGAAACAAAATTTGGTAGGAGTAAATGTATACACCCGAATATCTCACGGCCATATTTGAAAACGAAGTCAGTGCTACCAACTGCTAAAAATCGCAATTGAAATTTGAGCTCCATGTTGGATATCTTGGAAGGTATGAATGGGAGCTATTTCAAAATTGGCACACGTATAGATAATAATATTGCAGTTTAATTTCCAGGAGGCCATACGTGGCAGTGTTGCCAAAATCATTATAAGCCTGCTGATTGGTCCAATTTTTAAATGCATATAACTTCTACACTATCAATTGGAATTCAACCAAATTTCGTATGTTGTATGTGTACATAACCAGATACGAATGAGCGTATTCTTGAGACCCACCAGGGCTGCCAACTGTTAATAAATGCTCCGAATTTATTTTATCCAAATACCAATATATCAGAAAGTATGCAAGCCGACAGCTTTAAACTATGCACACGTATAATACCTGACATTCTATATTAATTTGGAGTAACTTATATACGTCAGTGCTACCAACATGATTCTAAGCCTGCTGACAGGTCCAACTTTAAATACACGTAACTTCCATACTATCATTTGGATTTCAACCAAATTTCGTATGTGCTATGTGTACCATAACAGATATGACTATGCGTATTCTTAAGAGCAACCAGGGCTGCCAACTGTTAATATGTGCTGTCCCGATTTTTGTTACCCTAATATCAATATACAGTATCAGAAAGTATGCAAGCCAATAGCTCTAAACTTTGCACACGTATAGTACCTGGCATTCTAGATGAATTTGGAGTAACTAATGTACGTCAGTGCTGCCAACATGATTCTAAGCCTGCTGATAGGTCCAATTTTAAAATGCATGTAACTTCTATACTATCTAATGGATTTCATTCAAAATTGGCACAACAATAGATCATATTATTTCAGATTATTTCTGACCAATACATGCATGACATTGTTGCCAACATGATTTTACGTGCGCTGTTAGATCCAATGTTTAACTGCATGTAACGTCCATGCTATTCATTGGACTTCAACCAAATTTTGTATTCTGTACCTTAAGAGATGGAACTAAGAATATATTCAGTCATCAGGTCTGCCAACTGTAGTGCTCTATCAGGCAACATTATGCAAGGTATACAGTATTTCGAATTAATTAGAAATTTTGATATTAGCAACTTAATTTCGTCATTATTCTAGATAGGTTCATATACTGTAGAATAATCATTGGCATGAAAAGTATGCTCTTTAGTTCGTCACGGAACTTCTTGTATTTATCCATTTGATCAATTACATGTATACAATACAGTTTTGTTAATGACTGGTCAAATGTATACACTAAGCAATGGCCTTGCATGTATCTAGACCGTGGCCTACGTTATATACAAGGCCTGGAAATGAGGCGCCAGACAACATTGCGAGCGATGCGATGGTTCGAACTTGTTCCGCATTTTGCCACTAGGTTCGCTGTCTGGCGCCCTTAATCGTACCGTTTACATTACGTACAATGTGATTAGTCAGGGGGTACCGTTACGAGGTCTGCTCGAGTAATGGTAGCCATTGGTCTAGCAGTATGTGACGTCACCTCGCGGACACAGGCGAGTCCCACAGCACTGCAGCACCTGCATATATTTTGCCTTGAGGACCATTTTCTTAATATATACCGGTGGGGAGCTGACAGATGTGAAGATTACCGTACAATCAGCTTGATTACTCATGCTTCAAAGATCCTGTCTAGAATAATTTACAAGAGGATTGAGAGCCAGATAGAAACGGAGTTGGGTGAAGACCAGTTTGGTTTCAGGAGAAATGTAGGAACAAGGGAAGCTGTACTAAGTCTTAGGCTGATTTTGGAAGGTAGAATAAGGAAAGATAAGAGAACGTTCATGGCTTTTGTAGACTTAGAAAAGGCTTTTGATAACGTTGATTGGACTAAATTGTTTGACATTTTGAAATCAATTGGAATAAAGTACAGGGATAGGAGGGTGATATACAATCTATACAGAAACCAGACAGCAGTCATTCGAGTTGAAGGACATGAGAGAGAAGCTGGTATTCAGAAAGGTGTAAGGCAAGGCTGCAACTTATCACCCATACTTTTCAATCTTTACATTGAACAAGCAATGAAGGAAATTAGAGAAAAATTTAAAGTGGGAGTGAAGATTCAAGGAGAAATAATTTCAACTCTGAGATTTGCTGATGACATCGTCATCTTGGCCGACAAGCCTGAGGATTTGAATGAGTTTTTGAATGGTATGGACTCCGTCTTACGGAAAGAATTCATGATGAAAATTAATAAATGTAAAACAAAAATACTGGAATGCAGCCGAAATAAATCAGAAACCTCTATGGAGATCAAATTGGCAGGTGAAAAGCTGAAGGAAGTAGGAGACTTCTGTTACTTAGGAAGCAGAATAACCAGTGATGGACGAAGCAAAGAGGATATAAAAAGTAGGTTGGCTCAGGCAAGAAAAGCATTTCTACAAAAAAGGAATCTGCTGACATCGAATATAGATTTAGGTATTAGGAAGTCATTTTTGAAAGCCTTTGTCTGGAGCGTGGCGCTCTATGGAAGTGAAACTTGGACTATTGGTGCAGCAGAAAAGAGGAGAATTGAAGCATTTGAAATGTGGTGTTACAGGAGAATGATGAAGATCAGATGGGTAGATAGGGTTACAAACAAAGAGGTATTAAGACGAGTGGGAGAGGAGAGATGTTTCTGGCGACTGCTAATGAAGAGAAGAGATAGGATGGTAGGACACATACTAAGACACCCAGGAATAGCAAGCTTAGTTATGGAAGGAAGGGTCGAGGACAAGAACTGTAGGGGTAGACCAAGGTTAGAATATGTTAAACAGATTGCCTCGGATGTAGGGTGTGGTAGCTATGTAGAGATGAAACGATTAGCTCAGGACAGGGAGGCATGGAGAGCTGCATCAAACCAGTCAAAAGACTGAAGACTCAAACAACACATACCGGTTATTAACTAAGTAATTGCACTCAGCTTTTGATATACTAATGTTAGAATATTTCTGAATGATGTTGGAAATAATGACGATGACTTAACACGTAATGAATGTGAGTTAATTAACGGCTATGAAACATAGGCCTAACACATCTTAGAATCCAACAATTCTGTTCTTAACTATTCATTTTAGGAGATTGGGACATATTGGTCATCAGTCTCATGTGCTTGGACGAATTGAATTTGCCTGATAACCTGTGTTTTTGTACTGTATTAGTACGGTATGTGTTCAAGACTTGAAATTTGCACCATCCCGACAATTTCCTTGAGGGAGTGTGGAAAACTCTCAGGAAATCCACACACGGTGTTGGAATTCGAACTTTTGATCTCCGTGCAATTATGGTGTACACTTTAACGAACACGGCTATGTTGTGGGGTCAGAAAATATTTTTAAAGGAATATTGGAAATGTCAATATTTAAACCAATCCAACAAAGTTATGGTGTCTTGGGGCAGATGCCCTCGTAGTTCCGCCCCTTAAAACAGCAATAACAATAAAGTTATGGTGGTTTAGCATAGTCCATAAATGATTCAACAACACACAACATTTCAAACATCGTGGTCAAGTAGCCCCATGTATACTACTTGGGTGTATGTGCTAAATCTGTCTGATAACCTGTGTCATTATGATGGCTGTACTAATGTGTTCATTTGTAATTGGGGTTAGGATTTAGGTAGAGGGCCGTGGTCAATTGTATGTCTCAATTTCCGTGTCTGGAGGTACTACTTCCGCAGAAGTCGACTCATTGGAGATACTTTCATCCAGCTTTGTTTTTATTTCTTGGGTGACAACACTTCCTTCGTTGACATTGCTCCCTTAATCACCGTTCTCTTCTGCTGGCACATCTTCCGTTTATGATTGACCTGTAATTAAATAGCCTACTATACTTGTATTATTACTCTTATTGTTATTTTACTTTCGAAGCATGAGACGCCCATCTCGATTTATATACTGTACTTGTTAGGACATTATGATGTTATGATCTACGGTTCCAAAGAATGGGTTGTGGTAGGAATTCAGAAGATCGCGGTCATGATCTGTGATGTAGGTAGGCTACCAACCCTGGCATTTACCAGGAGTTGAAATGGAAAACCACTTAAAGTCCGGCAAACGGTGGAATGCAAATCCACATGTCCCCGATAATCAGTGTTTAGGCGTTGACAAGGAGACACCACACACTGTACGGAAAGAGCGGCTGCAGACTTGAGAACTTGGGAGGCAAATTTCTGTCGGCCTAAAGGAAGTATTCCACTTTATTAATTATATTGCAATACACCTATGAGATAGAAACGTCAAGGTCATCAGTTAGTTAGTTATTGTTGTTTTAAGGGGCGGAACTACGAGGCCATATGCCCCTATATAAAGATTTTGGGGTGGGTGGAACAAGATAATAATCCTTTTTTCTTTTCAGATAATTATATTCTTTATTGGTTAAAACAACCGCTCACCCACTCCTGCCCCTGCTGTGCAGAGTATCGTTGTATTGAGATGATCGTACAATTGTAATGATTTAAAATTGTTTGTGGAATAGGTTGGCAATAACCCCCAGTTTTTTTAGATACCGCTCTTTTTTAGCTATTAATGTGGTCCTGTAGAAGTGCTCCACTAACGTACTCACTTTTGGCTGTAGCTTATGTTGTTATTGCTAATTCGTTTAGGGCCTTTGCGACCAGTGATCGTGTAGCCCCGTGTACTTCGGTGTGTGTGTGTGGAATTTTCCTGATAGCTTGTATTATTGTGATGGCTGTATTAGTGTGTGTATTTGTAATTCAGATGAGGATTGGGAAGGAGGTGGCCGTGGACTTAATTTTGGAGCCATCACAGTATTGGCCTGAAGTAGAAATGTGAAACCATGGAAAACCACTTCCAGGATGACTGAGGTAGGAATCGAACCCGCCTCTTCTCACTTATGCCTCACGAGGTTGAGTGTAGGCTACGCCATTCCAGCCCTCAGACCAGAATTATATAACTTGACAAAGCCGGGAATCGTACCCGGGCCTCCGCGGTGACAGCCACGAGTGATAGCCACTACGCAACAAGGCGGACTTTTAGGCTGTATGCCCGGGTTTAAAAGTAGGTATTTTGTTATGTTTATTTGATCATTAGCTTTTCTCAACTTGTCGTTGACGGAGTTGCGTTGTAAGGGTAACATGAAATTGCCTTCGGGAGACTGGTGACAATGTATGACTAGACTGTCGGACTTCGTTATACCAACACGTGTAATTTCGCAATATTGACACAGTGCAATCTTCTGCTTAGAATTAGGTACCGGTACTGAAAGGAAGACAAATTAGGGGTGATGGCGAGAGTCGAAGCCAGTTGATCTGTGAGGAAAAGAAGTGATTACAGATTTGAACCAAGGTTTTACTTTCCTGGATAGATTATCGCATTTATCTGTTAAGGGTTCATTCCATCATAAATGTACCGTCCCATCATTTGCCTGAGTTGAAAATGGGAAATCACGGAAAAACATATCAAGGACGGCTGATAGGGGGCTCGAACCCACGTCTACCGAGTTCGCAGAGAGCTTGGCCCCATGGCCTAGTGCTGCGCGTTCGCGAGCGTAGCTACTGCTGTCGGAACATTCGTGGCAGATATATTTATCAATATTAAAAAGCAGTAGTCTTTTTAATATACCTGTTGCTCAGTAGCACAATGTCCCAATGCCAGCCAGGGCCGTAGAGAACCATCACTGGCCCTAAGATAACCTGGGGCATAATTTTGAAATGACGGTATAAAGCCTGCAAATTTTAACGACCTCCCCAAAGAAAAAGCTCCTTGCTGTTCTGACCCATAAAACTTCAATCATGATTACCATCCGTGAATTTTAGCTTGCCCAACTGATTATTAATTTACTTTGTTTTTAGTTATTCAGCCCTCTCCTTTATTCTCGTCTCTCATTGGTTTTCTTTTACTTAACGATTTCATCAATGCGCCTTAAAAATTCAGTTTTCTTTGTATCTGAACGTGTTGAGGCTCTACAAGAATAGCCCATATTCCTTTCAGCAATGCACAGTATGAAGTAAAGAATCATTCTTTTCTGAGATTGAATTAGAAACGTTAAGGGCTCTTTAACTCTAACACGTAAAATGGATGACTCTGGCAACTTAACCATTTCCCCGGAAAACAGAAAACACAAGGGTGTAAAATTAATCATATGTCCTCTTTGTAATGTTTTGTATACTGTTGACTGTCTGTGTTTACATCAATGTGTGTCATCAGAAAATTTCATAATAGTTTTGATATATTTATTTTAGTTGTCAGTTTACCCTCCAAGTAGGCTTTCCACACGGACTCAGCGAGGATCCCACCTTTACCGCCTTTACGGGCAGTGTCCTGAAGCTTGCCATCGGGCCGGCGGATACAACTGGGGAGGCGGGACTAGCGCCTCACCTGCAAAGCGAATAGGGAGCCTCATGAGGGTTGGGACGTGATGGAAAGAATGGGAGGGATAGACAAGAAAGAGGGAAGGAGGCGGCCGTGGCCTGACGGTATGGACCATCCCAGTATTAGCCTGAAGTAGAAGTGGAAAACCACGGAAAACCACTTCGAGGATGGCTGAGGTAGAAATCGAACCCCCTCTACTCATTTGGACCACCTGAGACCAAGTAGACCCCGTTCCAGTCCTCATACCACTTTTCAAATTTCGTGACAGAGCCGGGAATGGAACCTTTTACCTTCGGGGTGGCAGCGAAGCACGCTGACCACTACGCAACGGAGGTGACTGTTTTAACATTAAATTAAATAAAATTGTCCACTCGAAGTCCTTTTACCGCCTCGAACCGCTAAGCTAATCCGGGCCCGGGGCTACAGCTCCACGTGCTCCTCCCTCTCGTCGGGCCTGATGCCAGTTAGGTATATTCTTCGAAGGAACTGCACCAACGCGTAATTTCTTCTTCAGAGGCAAACTCAATAATTCATTTTTGAGGTCCCGTTCGTAATCCTATGGTAAAAAAATGTGCAGAACAAACTCGGGCAGTTCTAGCATTGACGCTATCCTTTCGTCTGCATCTCAAATCCACAGCTTTTGCACTTCCTTATCGTTAGAAAATGAGTGGTAAATCACTTCAGAATTTCTACGGCCATTGTTTTGTACTCAGAAACGGCACAGTTACTGTGGCTACCCATTTTTAAAAAGCGCATTATTTAACATCTAAATGGATCATACAACTACATTACAAAGCACGGTTTCTCCTTCAGGCGACACTGGCTTGTCCGCGAAATGACGTCAGCGTAAAGGGAGCCACCTGGCGACTGAAGCGGGAACTGCTATATCAGCCTACCTGATAGTATTCTAGTTACCTTGGTGATTAGTGTGTCTGTATTTGGCGGTAAATAAGGTGTCCTAATGAGTGAGAAAGCTAAGGTGAGTTTAAAATTGACTGGCGAAGCGTGTCGTATTATAGTTGTGCTTTCGTTAAGAGCAGTAGACTGCTGTTTGACTGATATTGAGATGGGTGCTATGAGGTATTTATGAACAAGACGTAGTGAAAAGCAAGTTTTAATCCAGTGTACCAGCGTAAATGTGACATGTATGTGTGATAAATACTTTAGATATAATTCAGTGAATGATTTTAATAAAGTAACTTATGTGTAAATATTAGTGTTATTATTGTGTTCGTCTAAAATGGTGTACTGTAGCATGCTGTATTGTAAATATCGTCAAGTTAAAGGCAATGGACTTACGTTTCACAAATTTCCATTGAACAATGATATACTGAAACAATGGGTTTTAGCTGTATCACGTGAAGGGGTAAAGCCAGGGTCTTTGTGGACACCAAAACGGTATTCTACAATTTGTAGCAAGCATTTCAAGGATTCTGATTTTAGTATAAATACTACAAAGTGAACGTTTTTACCGAACGCATTTCCGACGGTCTTTTGAGGACTACCCCGAACATAAACAAGCACAAATAAATAGAAATACGCGCAAAAGAGCACGTGTCGATAGAGACATACATATCAACAATAAAAGGAAATGTTCTGCTAATTCAAATTTTACGGAAGACTATTGTGATCAACGAATTGAAGAAAACCATGATCAGCCACGTGTTAGTGTAGGAACGCAATGTTCTACAATCAAGCAAACTCAATGCAAGTCAACAAAATTAAAATTAAGGAGGGCACTAAGAAAGAATACAGTATACAGAACTACAATTAAGTCATTGAATCAGAAGATAATTACATTGAAACAAAAATTACACTCAGTGCAACGTCAGGAAAAACTCGATGTTCAAATATCGAAGCTCAAGAGTGAAGCGGATCGTGGGGACTTGAAGGCTAATTTCTTACTTGAACAAATTCGAGCTTTCACGAAACGAAAGTTTAAATACAATGAAACAACAATAAAAATATGTGTATTGCTCTCTAATAAATCACCGTCGGCTTACCGCTTACTGAGAGATATAAATATTTTACAACTTCCTCATCCACGAACACTGAAAACGTACATTGGGTATACGAACGGAGAGACAGGTATCACGTCACTTGCAAAAGCTAGGTTGACAGCTGAAGAAAAGTCACTGACTCACGGTAATGGGAAGGTTGGTTCATTAATCATTGATGAAATGGCCATAACGTCTATACTATTGTATGACTAGAATTTAGACATGTTTCTCGGCATTAGTGATATTGAGAAAGATGCAATTGGAATCGAACATAAATTAGCTAATAAATAATTATGCATACTGATCAAGGGCCTGTCATCCTTCTACAGGATACCTGTTTCGTTCTAATTTACATGTGGACTCACAGGACAACAGTAACTCTAGGATAACACTGGATGCACTGACTGCGGTTGAGGAATGCGGCTTCAAGGTCATCAGAATAGTGACGGACAACTGTCAGGTGAATGTGTCAATGTTTGAGGCGCTGTGTGGCGGATGTGCCACTCATGAAATTCGTCACCCGAAAGAAGAGCAGAGCCCACTTTTTCTTAGTTTCGATCCGAGTCACATCATTAAGAATGTACGATCTCAATATCTGAGTAGGAACTTCTATGTAGATGACAATTTAATAACTAGTGATCATCTCAAGAATCAGTACCACTTACAGAAAATGCTAGGAGTAAAGCCAGTTAGAAAATTAAGGAGAAAGGTTGTATATCCAAGTAATTTAGAAAAAATGAATGTGGCAAGAGCCAAATTGGTGTTTACTACAGAGACAATAGCTGGGCTTAAGAGCATGGAAGTCGTGAGCCCAGAGAAAGTTGAAGATAAGGACAGCCTACACGAAACAACAAAATTCTTGGAAATTTTTAGTAAATGGATTGATATACAAGATATCTGCAATACCACACACGGACTTCATTCCAGAAACACGGACAAGCTTATTTTCAGTGAAGTTAATGATGAGAGACTTTTATGGCTGACCAATGAATTTCTGCCCTACCTGTCACAGATTCAAAGTTATCCCGATAAAAAGATGAGACTTACAAAGGAACCTTATCAAGCTTTGGTGCTAACAACTTCATCAACCGTGTCCTGCATACGATTTCTAATCAGTATCGGCTTCCATTATGTGCTCACGCGTAATCTCTCAAGTGATGATGTAGAACTGCTCATCAGTCACCTGAGAAATATGGGAGGTGACAATGACGTGATGGACGTGAGATCATGCCTGCATGCCATCGAGTCAACACTTAGCACAGGAATTATCGCATCTTCTAGAAGTGGGAATGTGGAGCTGAGGGAAGATGCAGTCGTAACAGGCGCCTTGACCAAGTATCTGAAGCCTAAAAAATCGCGGAAGGTGCAAAACCAAGCCAATGCTGAAGAAACACCCCAGCTTCCGGCACATGTCTTGGAGATTCTTGAAAGCCCTGTTCAAGGTAAGAATATGGGGCTTATAGCCTATATTAAGTTCATTGAAATAAAACATTATGGTTGACATTTTAGTATTAAAATCTCTATTTTTGTTTTCAGAAAAGCCAGCGTCTCTATCTTCCATCTCAATTGCAATGGTAGCGGGATTTCTTGTAAGAGTGGCAGAAGAGAGAACAGACTGTGAAGGTTGCTTAGAGAAAATATCAGCTCCAGCAAATTCAAGCCTGCCATATTTTCAAGACATAGGGGGATTAAGATATCCCAAATCTTCTTTTATTTATCTGTTGGAAACAATTTCTCACTTTGTCACAACAGCCGTAGATTTCATGTCTCGAAAATATTTTTTGTCAAATTTCACAAATATTTTAACTGACACGTTTTCCGAGCACACAAAATGCGCAGTGTGTATTCACAATTCTCTCTCCGAAGTTCTTTTGCAAAAGTTCTAAAGGCCGCTTTTAAAGAATATTGGTGTGAACCACACGGGCAGTAGTGCAACGTTTCTGAATTTAAGAAGTAAACCACTTGACAGAAAAATTCTTAAAGTGAAGTGAAATACAGTCAAGAGTGAGCTGTATTCATCATTTGGGGGAAACTGGAGGAAAACAGGTAAGAAGTGCTAAAAACATGTATTAAATGTACTTGAGTTGCATGTAACGCATAGTCAAAAGCAGACAACTTGGGCGCCGAGCCGCGATCCTAGTGGCGTAACGTGGAACTACCAGTTTGGCGTACCAAGTCTCCGCTCTATTTCCAGGCCTTAAGTATAACGTAGGCCACGATTTAGACACTGCTGGGGAGGACTGTGATGGGTAAAGTAGTTTCCGGAGATCATTCAAGCATGACAAACTTTGTCACTTCTCTCTCTATCAGAGATGCTTCAGTTGAAAATATGTGGAAATGGACGTGCTAGGTATTAGCGATCCTGCCTTAAGGAAAACTAAAACTGAAGAAAACTTCGCAACAATGGAGCACTTTCAGAAAACCATGTATATTGTAACGTGTTTTTCGAGGGTATTTTACGCCACTGACATAAGTCAGTAGGAAGCCATTCAATGTTTATTTACGCGGTAACTTGTTCAGCCACGATAGTTTTCATTTAACTTATTATTATTATTATTATTAATGTATTTTAGGAGCTTTTTCTTTAAAGATTATAAGTATACAGATAGGTTTTCGATTTTATAGAAAACGCTATCAAGCGAATTATTAAGAACAACATTATCACGGAAAATTATATGATTACGGAATTTTACGGATTTTAGTCAGTTACAGTTTATTGTGAGAGAGATGAGTCATTGTGAATTCAGATACAGGAATATGCTTGTCGAGAAGCGATGACGAAACCGAGGAACACTTCCAGCTGGCTGTATCAAGAAAATGCGAATTGGACTGGAGCGGCAAATCTACTTCGTCACGCCGAGTAAAATGACCCTTATGTCGGGAGTCAGCGTGGTGGCTCAGCAAATCAGGGGAGTCCGGACCACTGGGTGACGGCACTGGAGAGGGGATTCGGCGAGTGCATAAAGTGTTCGCGCGCCGAGAAAAGAGGCTATTAACATTGTGAAACTTGACCGAAGTGGTCGCTCGTTTGGTTGGTTCCGGTGTGATCGGTCCATAACTTTAACATTTCAACAACAATCTCCACAAGTGACGAAGAAGATGGCGACGTCCAGAAGGCTGATGGAAGCTCTCTTGAACCATCACGTACGAGGGAAATGCTACGGCTATTTCCAATGGTAATCGCGAATGACGCAGAACTACGCAATCTCTCTCTTTTCATTGTTTCATATTCAGAATTTCAGTAACTTCTTAGCTTGGGAATAATATTGTAAATTCAGTAATTCATCCGACTCCGATTTCACGTAATTTTCGAGTGGTAAAATTCAAATCGTTACGCTCGAATTTTAAATTATTGATATTATTAAAATTGCCACTACTTGTTTTTTTTATATAATAAATTCATTTCTTATGCTATGCAATCTTTGCTTTCAGTAGGTAGCATTAGATATAGACCTAATTCCTTCTCCTGATACAATTGTTAGTTGGGTTAATGATCAAATCATTCCACGGTCCGAGTGTGAAGATTCTTAAAGGTGTTCTGCCCGAGCTAGACGTTGATAAATATAAATTTAGATTTCAACTTAGTGTTGAGGTCTTGGCGCCCATTAATTCAACGTATCTTAGTCAGAGAAAACATTACATTTGTCACCCAACAGTGGGGACACTAGTAAAAAGGTTACATTTGTCATCCCAACGTGGAGAGAAACCGTTACCTTTGTCGCCAGCAACGTGAGGACGAAAATCTAATAACATTTGTGGAAGGAAAAGGGTATATATTTCTGTGCCTGTATTTTGTTTTTTTTTTTCATTTATCGGTGTGTATCAGCATGGGTAGTGTTGAGGAAGAGATGAAGTTGCGTAGTGGTCACCAGTTGGATAGTGAAGATACGAGCAGTATGGCTAGTCTTGAGAATGAAAGCAGTACAGGGATGTCGGAGGTAAATCCCGATACTGAGGGGGGTAATCAAAACAGTCAAGCAGGGTTAGAGAGTTTGCTTCTTCAGTTTATGCAACAAAATAAAATTAGCACAGATGCTTTAAACGCTAGACTCGAACAAAATAGTAGGGAAAATAAAGAGAGTAATAGGGAACTGAGCGATAGTTTAAATGCTAAACTTGAACAGAATAATGCTAAACTAGAACAAAACAGTAGGGAAAATAAAGAGAGTACTGAAACTTTAAATGCTAAACTTGAGCAAAATAGTAGGGAAAGTAAAGAAAATACGGAAGCGCTGAGCGAAAAACTAGATACAAAATTATGTGAGGAATTTGAAGAGAACAATCTAAAATTAAATAAGAAATTTGAGCAGATTAGAGGAGAAATCAGAGGGGTGATGGAAGAGAAGGCTAAAGAAATTATAGCAGATGTAGATAGAAAATTGGGAAAAGTACAGGAGGAGTTAGAAATTAGAATCAGTACACAGGCTGAAAATTTAAAAGAACTAGTGCAACTTGAAACACAGCAGGTCAAAAAGCAATTGGGGGGGGGGGGGGGATTGATAAGATTCAGGTAGCAACTAAAGAGGTGAAAGAACAGCTGAGGGGTAGAATTGATAAAGTACATGCAGAAATAATCACTGATGTGAATGATTTAAAGCAGAAGAATAATCAAAGTATTAGCAAGATAGAGGAGAAACAGGCTAAATTAAGTGATAAAGTGGAAACATCGGAAGGGAGCTTTAGGTTAACTGTAACTAGTATGGAAAGAAAAGCTGAGGAGAAAATTGCTGAAATAGAACAGAAGTTGAAAGCTGGAATTAGGCAGGAAAATAATCAGAGTAGGCCAGTTTATGTGAATAGCACACACAGGGAGATAGAGTTGGGAAAGTTCAGCAATCGACAGGGTTGTCCCATGGAATTCATGAATGCAATAGAAGATAAATTCAGGGAGAGGTTGGAAGATGGTAGTATTGAGTGTTGCCAGGTAGTTGAGATTTTAGAGCAAGCGTTTGTAGGGCAGACAAGAAACTGGTTTGCTGTCTACAGAGACAATTTCGAGGACATTTCAGATTTTAAAGTTAAATTTTGTAAGACATGTTGGAATGAGGTAATTCAGTCTCAGCATCGAGAGGGAATTGTGTGTGGGAAATATAACCCGAGAGGAAACTACACTATGACCGAGTACTTTTTAGGACAGGTGAAATGAAATGAAAATCCACAGCCTGCTTCCAGTCTCCGACCGGGTCAGGAATGGAATGAATGAAGCCCCTATCTAGCGGCGAGGATATGAACTGTGCCGGCTGCCGAGGCCTGACGCACTCCTCTGGGGCAATGATTAAATGAATGATAGATGAAATGAAATGATAGTGGAGAGTGAATGAAATTTTGACAGGGAAAACCGGAGTACCCGGAGAAAAACCTGTCTGCCTCCGTGCTGTCCAGCTCAGATCTCACATGGAGTGACCGGGATTTGAACCACGGACTCAGCGGTGAGAGGCCGGCGTGCTGCCGCCTAAGCCACGGAGGCTCGCTTTTAGGACAGGTATTGACGTGTAAATATCTGGATGGTTTGAGGGAGGAAAGTGATGTAGTCAGGCTATTACTAAGACATTTTCGATATAGAATCAAAAAAGCTGCCTGTATCCAAAATGTTAAATCTATTTCACAAGTGGAAAATTTATTAAGTACTTTCGATGCTCTGGGAAGAGGTGGTTACGAGGAGAATTTCGGTAGGAACTAGGGTAACCATAATAACAGGCCTAATGAGAATAGGAATCAGGAAGTTCAAGGGAACAGTGGCGAAGGGGCCAACGTCCAAAATAGGGGGAACCCGAATAATAATAATAATCAGCAAAGTCAGTACAGAGGAAATGGGTATGGTACGCAGTATCAAGGTAGAAATAATGATTTCAGGGGAAATCAAGGCAGAAATAATGATTTTAGGGGTAACCAAGGGAGGAATAATATTAATAATAATAGCATTTATTGCAGCCAGTTGGCCATATTACATGTTACAGATATATACACTTACTAGATACTATGGTTCGCTTCTAGTCCTTACTATAAGCCACTATTGATAAAGTTCTGTTGGGGCATGTCGTGATATGGTACCTGCCGCATTCGTTCCTACACAGCTCACATATACACCTCTCATCCGGGTCATGAAATGTCTTTCGTGAGCAGACCTTATGGTGGAACCCATGAACTGCGAGTCTCGTCACGACGTGTCTCATTTCGGACATGGGTTGCATCCATCTTTTGTCCACCATGGCATTAGTCGCGTAGAATTCCTTCGGAATGTCAAGCCTTTTGCTTTGCAGGTCCTGGAGTAATTTTCTGAAGCTTTCTGTGGAAGGCAACAGTAAAAGTGACCGAAGGTCCTCTATTAGGAACGTTTCTCTCGCCAGTTCATATACCAGCCGAGATTTGGCTGACTTGGAAACTCCGAGGGCTCTTTTGAGGAACCTAGATTTCACCTTTTCGAGTTCCTCCAGCTGTTTGTAGTTGAGAAACTCCCATGTAAGCTCCAGACCATATGTTAGTACGGGTATGACCTTGGCTCGGAAGAGCATCATTGCTGTTTCCAGCGATATTTGGGTAATATGGCTTATGTCGTTTATGGCCTTCACTGCTGCGGCCGCTTTCACTCTTGTATGTATTCTGAAGCTTCGGCCTGTTACCTGGAGCGTGAGGCCGAGATATTTGAAATTGTTTACTTTCTTCAGTTCCTTGCCGTTGCATAGCACTTGGTCTGATTCCGCTGACCTGCCCCCGTTCCGGAAGACGACCATCTCAGTCTTGTCCTCGTTGATTGTTAGTTCGTTTTCCAGGGCCCATTCGCTTAGTATGTTGATTGCATCTTGCAAATCCTTTATCTGTTCTGAGGCGATTGCCATGTCGTCTGCGTACATATACAGTTTGGACTCAGTCGATTCCTTTATTTTGTCTCCTGCATCGTGTGAGAGCGCATTGAATAGAATGGGACTGAGGGGGTCCCCTTGAAGTACTCCATTCGTTTGTATCATCCATTTGGTTTGTCCAACTCCGTCCTGCACTTGTATATAGTTTTCTGCCAATAATAATAAAATAATAATGAAAATAATAATTATAACCACAACAGGGGTCAAGGAGGGGATCAGCCCAATGGTAATAATGGACAGAGAAATACCGTTAATACAGCCCAGAACAACCAGACCAGAGCAGTAGTGAGTAGTACTACACCAAGCGGTAGCGGTACTTTAAACACGAACCAGGCTGCGATGTAAGGTCAGAATCTCAGTCTGTAACATGCCCTGTCCATACACTTATACAGGAACCCTATGACCTATATGTAAGAAGTGAATTATTACGTGTACTAAATGATGAAGGTATTATTCAGGATGTGGCTAGTAAGAGCCCCATAGTTAATTTAACGTGTCCGAGGCGTACACAGAGGTTTTAATTGATATTGGTTGTATGAAGAGTTGCATAAGTAGTGCATTTTATGATAAAATTAAAGGAACTGGAGTAAATTTTGAGGAGATGCCAATTAAAAGCACTTTTGTTATCACAGATGTTGGGAAGAGGTCTAAGGTAATTTCTAAGCAAATTTTGGTAGACATTAAAATTAATAATCATGTGGAAAAGCAGATTTGTCTTGTAATTCCAAATTTAGTGTTCAGTGTTATTTTGGGTTCAGATTGGCTAAGTAGAGTGTCTGGTAACTTATGTTATGAGGTAGGAAGTTTGAAATTTAAATGGGATGATTCTGAAGTAGAAGTAGCGTTCAACGACAATGTTCAGAGAAGTAGTGTTGTAGGTGTGATTTGTACTTTAAATGAGATATCGCCAGCCGTAGAGCGGGATTCTCCAAGTTTTGTGGGCAGTGTGATTACGAACGGTAGTCTAGAGGACTCGTTACGTGATGCTGCATTTCAGGGAAATATAGAGGAAGAACAGTGTGTTCTGCTCTATGATGTGTTATTGAGTAATAGGAGAGTTTATGAGGATCGCATTGATATGGCCAATTGCTATACACATTCATTGAACGTTATTGATAGGTCAGTATTCACAGGACATAGATATCCTGTACCTTTCGCTTATCAGAGTGCAGTTGAGGCAGAAATTAGCCAGATGCTTCAAGATGGCATTATTGAACACTTCAACAGTCCATATGTTAATTCTTTGATCACCGTGCCCAAGGCCGATGGCACAGTCCGTATTTGTTTAGATGCTCGTTTAGTTAACAGTAGAATCAGTTCAGATCAGCTGAAATCCATGTCAATAGAGGAATTAATGCAAACATTTGAGGGGAAGAAGTATTTCACTTGTGTAGATTTGAGTTCCAGTTTTTGGCAAGTGCCACTTATGTACGAAGATAGACCATTTACAGCTTTTAGTCATAAATATAACCTTTATCAATTTTGTAGAACACCTTATGGGTTAAAGAGTAGTTCAGCAGCTTTAATTAGAGCATTAAACATCGCATTAGGGGATGACATAGGAGAGTTTGTAACCATTTACATTGATGATATGGTAATTAGTTCACGCAGTTTTGGGGAGCATCTACGTCATTTAGATATTGTTTTTCGGAAGTTAGATCAGGCAGGGTTCGCTTTGAAACTGTCTAAGTCGTCATTCTGTCAGTCAGAAGTGACATTTTTAGGGCATAGAGTGTCGAGTAGAGGTGTAACACCAGAAGAGAGTAGGGTTAATAAGATACTTAACGCAGAGGTGCCACAGAATATTAAACAGTTAAAAACATACCTGGGAATTTGCAACTTTTTCAGAAGGTTCGTTCTTAAATACTCAGGGTTGGTAGAACCATTCAGGGAATTGCTTAAAAGTGGGACTCGGTGGAGATGGGAGTCCAAGCATGATCAGGCTATTAGAGTGCTGAAGGAAGGTTTTGAGAAAGCTGTAGTGCTGAAATATCCTTTGAAAGATAAGGAATATGTGGTTATGACAGATGCTTCGCATATAGGCATTGCTCGACTATTGTGTCAGAAAGATGATGAGGGTAATCTGTGCATTGTATCTTTAGCCTCGCGAGGACTGACAGCAGCAGAGAAAAGATACACGATTACTGAGTTAGAGCTTTTAGGTATTGTTTTCAGTTTGGGGAAATTTAGAATGTATTTAGTAGGGGGGAAATTTGAGATCCATACAGATCACCATGCATTACTGTATATGAGGACTTGTAAACTCAGTTCTAAAAGAGTTAGTAGGTGGATTCTTGCTCTGCAGGAATACGAATTCACAGTAAAATATATTAAAGGTAAAGATAACATTCTTGCAGACATGCTATCAAGGGACACTAATTTATGTAGGGATTATACTGTTGTTAAAGCAGAGGACGGTATTTTATTATGTGCATGTGTGGACAGTAGCAACAGGGCATCGTTACAGACACTGAGAAATATGCTTGTGGAGCAACGTGATGACGTTAAGTTAAGGGAGCCACTGGCTAGGTTGGAAATAAGTGAAGAAGAGTATGTGAAAGTAGGGCGGTTCATGTACAAGATGCAGGATGGGCTTCTTGCACGGAAATGTAGGATTAATCGGTGGGCAATATGTGTTCCTGCCACTTTGCGGGAGGAGCTAATTTGGTTCATTCATAGGGAATTAAGACACTTTGGTGCTGCCAAGGTCTTCTATGAAATTGGTCGTGACTTTATATGGAGTAAAATGGGAAGGGATGTTAGGAGGATTTTAGCTAAGTGTGACACCTGTCAAAGGAGCTAGTATCCAGTTAAATATTTAGTGGGGGAGAGATCTGCAGTTCTCACCAGTATTCCCGGCGAATTAGTGTGGGTGGATTTATTTGGCCCGATCGTTAAAGGACAGTACGGCTACGAGTACATTTTTATAGTTATTGACGCTTTTAGTAAGTATGTCAAGCTACTGTATATCCGCTAAGGAAAGCCACGGGACTAGCGTGTAGCCGCCTGATCATTAATAAGTATGTACCTGACTTTGGCCTTCCTCTCAGGATACTATCTGACAGTGGACCACAGTTTACTGCAAAGAAATGGAGAACCAGTATGCAGGAAGCGGGTATTTCACACGTTCATTCCTCTGTAAGGTACCCTCAGGGTAATTCTGCAGAGCGTCCATTAAGGGAAGTGGCCCGTCTATTTCGGACTCTAGTGCATGACAAGCATTCGGCCTGGGTTGGACATCTTTCCAAAGTTGAGACTTGGCTGAATTCTGTCCAGCATGAGAGCACGAAATTGACGCCATACGAAGTTCACTTCGGGAAGAGACCACAAAATGAACTAGCGAGGGTGTTGGGTTTAAATGAGGGAAAACAACCGGGGATGGATTACATTGTCCAGTTGGCGAAACAGAATTTATCTAAGTCAGCACAAAAGAGAATTCGCCAACAAAAAGAAACTAAATTTGACCTATTCGAGCCGGGAGACAGAGTCTTACTTAGAGTGCCGAAACAGTCAAATAAGCTAGAGAAAGTCATGTCCAAGTTCTTTTATCTCTACGAAGGCCCATTTATAGTTTCCAAAATTATTGGCAAAACAGCATATGTGCTGGAGGATGGTAAGGCAAACAGATTATACGGGACGTATAATATACATAGTCTACGAAATTATGTGTCATAAATAGACCTGGGATTTTAGGCTCTAAAAAAATTAGTTTTAGGCGCCTAAAATAGGCTTTTAAAACAAGTAAATAGGCTTTTAAAACAAGTAAATAGGCTTTTAAAAGAGAAATTAGGCACTTAAAATATGTTTTCAAAATGTGTGGATAGGCAGGAAATAGACTTTAAAATATTACAATATACACTTAAACTGTAACGTGATACTTTATTTCTTTAACAAACGTGGTATCCCTATTCTTAACCGAAATAACTGCAAAATTAAGACAGAATAAAAAAGACATTTATGAAAAACAATATAAAAAGTAATGTGTCAAAAAATGTTTAGGATTATAGGATATATCATTATCAGTACTGATCTAAAACACTAAAATCACTGTACACAATTACAGCACTGTAGGCATCCAATAACGGTGGAAACGCGAATGGAGTATGTGTTTATTTATTTGTGAGGAACATTCCTACAGTACTTTCATTCGTAGTTTGCTTTACAGTACATAACAATAATCTTCTCCAAATTTTCCACAGTCAGGCTGTGTCTTTTGTCTGTTAAAATCATTTTGAAAGCAGAAAAAGAGCGCTCCACACTCACAGATGTTAGAGGGGCATAGGAAAATTTACCTACATTTTTCAATTCAATTTCACTTGGTAAGTCTACCTTTTCCCCATCCATTACCTGATGTACCCTTTTCAGCATTGAATAACCTGGGTTCTTCAGCAGTACACTAGACCACTTGTCTTTATTTTATCTCCTACCTTGCCCCTAGCACTTTGTATGTTATTCTCAGCTTCTTCAATTACAGAAAATTGCTGTTTGAGACTGTTTCCTTTTTCCTACATTTTTGTAATGGTGACTGGAAGAAATGAAAAATTTGCCTGAATATACGCAATGTCTCTCTGAACACTGGAACAATCATTTAACAGTTCTTTGACAGACGACACACATGCAGAGTTGTCCGTTAAAGGCACATTGTCTATCACAGTCATGATTTCCTCAAGATGTTCTGCATAATACAGGGCAGCTTCCATCCAGGAACCCCAACGGGTGATGATTGGCTGTGGTGGAAGGGGAATAGAGGGGAGTTTCTCTCGAAAGATGGCTATTCTTGATGGAGCCTTACAGAACACTTTCTTCATTGTTGAAATGAGAGTATTTACTGCAGGAAACTCGGCCCTAACTGTTTCTGCGAGTCTATGCAAGGCATGGGCCATGCAAGTAACATGAATTAAAGAAGGATAGAAAGTTTTGAGGAGACGTGCAGTGGCAATCATGTAGGAAGCAGCATCGGAGACAAGGAGAAGGACTTTATAATCATCAACACCCCCAGGATACAACAATTGCAACCCCTTGTTGATGAAGTATGCAATGCTTCGACTATTGACTTTCTCAAGCTGTTTAGAGCAAAGAAGGTGAGCGGTAGATGCCTGATTGGGTTCCAGTTTTCCTACTATAAGGTTAGCAATGTACCTGCCCACAGAGTCGGTGGTTTCGTCCACACACAACCATATGCAAGACTCCCCAATATCCTCCCTGATTGACAAAATGACCTCATTGTAACAAATATCTAAGTAGTTTTTCTTTAATGTAGATGCTGATGGGATGTGCTGCTTGGTGTATTTCTGTAAAAAATCTCTGAAAACCGGATTATGCACAGCATTCCAGGGGATATTTGCTGCAACTAGGGCTCTACACATATCAGCATAGAAACCATTATGAGTTGTAGGAGATATAGTTTGTGTGGGCAGAGTCTGTCTAATGTTACTTTTCATGGCTGCTTTCGCTTTGTGACTGGCACTATCTGCATGCTGCTGAAGGTGGCATTTTTTCTCATGTGAAATCTAAAACACAATAAAGTGATGTCAATTAGAGACTAAGATGAGGAATAGAAAAGGTGAGCTATTGAATAAAATTTGTAATTTTGAACTATTTAAATTAAGCCATTATTACTCTTAAGTTAATTAAGAACAAGAACACTACAGTCCCCGAAGGGCCTTGGCTTTCAATAACGGTTGCTGCCCAGCTCATGGCCTGCAGATATTGGGTGGCATGTGGTCAGCACGATACATCCCTCAGCTGTATTGCCTTGCCTCCGTGACCCCTGCCCACCGTAGTTTCTCAATTGTCCTCACGATGCTGGGTCAACACCCTTCCAGACCTCATAGATTTCTAAATTACTGCCGGTACTGGAAATCGAACCCAGGTCGCCTGGACTACTGTCGGCGCAGAAAGTATCTGCAGTCGAGTTTAAACGCTAATAAAATTTGAACCAGTCCACCAATCTAAAATGCAATCACTCCATCGTAAAGCCTGTTTTATTCTGCATTATTTGCTGGTACATGCATATTTTTATTATGTTTCCTGTGAAAGTTATGTTGGGTGGAATGCAAAAAGTACCTATTTTCTTGCCCGTTTTTTGTAATCAACAACTTTGTAGTACCGTTACATGAAAACGTACTGTTCGACTTTCATGAAATTTGGGTGGATTATGGAATGCACTATTATAAATATATTTATGAAGTTTAATTACTCTACACACGTTGGAAAAAAGTTATTGTTTTTGTAAAAGACTTTCCGTTTGATACTGGGTGGTCTTCCGAAATCGAGACTGAGTTCATCAAAGGTCTGAAGGTTTTTGTTTCAAATCGTTGTATACCGAAAACTTACAATGATTTCTGTATTTTATACCGATTTTTATTTGAAATCGAGCGACAGGCTCTCCATTTTCATGTAATTAAACTACAAAGTTGTTGTTTACAAAAAAACGGACAAGAAAATATGTATTTTTTTGCATTCCTCCTAATATATCTTACACCAGAAACACAATAGAAATATGCATGTAACAGGAGATAACGCAGAATAAAACACGCTTTACGATGGTGTATTTATATTTTAGATTGGTGGACTGGTTCAAATTGTATTAGCGTTTAAACTCGACTGCACATACTTTCTGCGCCGACAGTAGGTCTCTACAATTAATTAGAGAAGCCAATATCAAAACCTTAATTTTAGATTAATATGACATTTAAGATATAGGCACATACCTGTTTATTGCAGTACTGGCAGAAAATAATCTTGTCATCAAAAGTCATCCCTGGAAATTGTACAAGCCATTGTTGTATAAGCGCACTCTTGATGATTTCGTTTTAGGCATGATGAACTATATTCACTTAAACAGATGTTCTTTCACTGGCGACTTGACACAGTATGTCGCTTCTTACTACCTGCTCCTTGTTCTTCCTAGATAATCCTCCCCCTCACCCCGTCACTCGACACAGTACGTCCTTGACTGCCTGCTCGTTGTTCTTCTGAGCTAATCCTCCACATCCACCCTTCACTCAGCATTCCTTTGGTGACAGTTGTCTGGGAAGAGCACATTTCTGTGAAAAACCCACCCTCTGCTGTTCTGCTCGTTCCAGGGATGTCCATTGTGTGATTGTAAAAATTACAGAAGTTGAATTTTATTTTAAATGGAGAAAATAGGCATTTTAGGCACTAAAATAGTAAAATAGGCTCTAAAGGTCCAAATAGGCATTTTAGGGCACTATAAAACTCTATTAATGTAAGGGATTTATCATGAAACGTCAAGATATTTTAAAAAAATCATGTTATTTCGTAAGGAACGAAATAGGCATTTGCCTTAAAATCCCAGGTCTAGTCATAAAGTGAGTGTGTTTAGCTGGCGAGCCAGCCTATCAAATGAATAAGTGTGGTATTTGGTGCGGGGGAGATCTGGTCTTCCATGCAGGCGTATCAGAGGTCACAAAGGGGGGTAGTATATAAGTAATTGATAGTTTTTAAGGTACAGAGAAATATGACGGGATTGTCGGATGCTGTTGAGCACTAAAATGTCTCGATACACCAAGGCCAGAATTTGGTAGCGCTGGTGAATTCCCATTTGTCTCCAAGAGATGGGGAAGCGCTTGTACAGGGCATGTTTGCTTATGGCGTCCACGAGACAAAAGATGGGCCACCAGAATGCGAGACAGTCTTTTATGAAACTCATACATAACAGCACACGTGATTTCTGTTTACGGCCTCGCCATGTAAGAGCTGTATGTGTGAAATTTAAGGTAATTAGTACAAAAGTATTATTTGAGAGTGGAGAACTGGTCTGGCTGGTGAACTAGTATTAAGTAGAATATGGTCTACGGGAACTTAGTAAGACAGGGCGATTACGGCACAGAAATATTTGGTGTTATATGTAATGCGCACTTACTGTTTTATTTTTCAGAAATCAATATTAATTTTATCTAATACACAGAGAGATTAAGTATTATGGTCACGATGCGCAGCCACAATAGTGTGATCGGGTGCTCGTGTGATCAGTGAGATTAAGTTACACCAGAAGAAATCGACAACCACTGATATTAGGAAGTTCTGTGGTGATATATATATATATATCAGAACACCTTTGATGCGTGTGATGTGACATCATGTATACACAGTGCTCACACATTATTTATGTATATCTATCCCAACGTAGAGATATTGGAGAGGCGGAAATATCCGTGGAACATTAAGTGAAATGAAAAACATTGGACTGATTGCATAAGGGCAATCCAATATAACAACAGACTTTGACGCAAAGTGCGTGAAGAAAATTATGAGTATATATATATATATATATATATATATATATATATATATATGTAATTTAGGGTGATTTAATTTGTGTAATATGTATTTTGGATGGGGATTTTCTGAACGTGTCTGGAATAATCGCATGATGTACCGTGGTCACGGTAAATCATCTGCTGATCCAAGGCGAATATGTAACGTGTTTTTCGAGGATATTTTACGCCACTGACATAAGGCAGTAGGAAGCCATTCAATGTTTATTTACGCGGTAACTTGTTCAGCCAAGATAATTTTCATTTAACTTATTATTATTATTAATGTATTTTTGGAGCTTTTTCTTTAAAGATTATAAGTATACAGATAGGTTTTCGATTTTATAGAAAACGCTATCAAGCGAATTATTACGAACAACATTATCACGGAAAATTATATGATTACGGAATTTTACGGATTTTAGTCAGTTAGGGTTTATTGTGAAAGAGATGAGTCATTGGGAATTCAGATACAAGAATATGCTTGTCGAGAAGCGATGACGAAACCGAGGAACACTTCCAGCTGGCTGTATCAAGAAAAGGCGAATTGGACTGGAGCGGCAAATCTACTTCGTCACGCCGAGTAAAATGACCCTTATGTCGGGAGTCAGCGTGGTGGCTCAGCCAATCACGGGAGTCCGGACCACTGGGTGACGGCACTGGAGAGGGGATTTGGCGAGTGCATAAAGTTTTCGCGCGTCGAGAAGAGAGGGCTATTAACATTGTGAAACTTGACCGAAGTGGTCGCTCGTTTGGTTGGTTCCGGTGTGCTCGGTCCATAACTTTAACATTTCAACAACAATCTCCACAAGTGACGAAGAAGATGGCGACGTCCAGAAGACTGATGGAAGCTCTCTTGAACCATCACGTACGAGGGAAATGCTACGGCTATTTCCAATGGTAAGCGCGAATGACGCAGAACTACGCAATCTCTCTCTTTTCATTGTTTCATATTCAGAATTTCAGTAACTTCTTAGCTTGGGAATAATTGTAAATTCAGTAATTCATCCGACTCCGTTTCCACGTAATTTTCGAGTGGTAAAATTCAAATCGTTACGCTCCAATTTTAAATTATTGATATTATTAAAATTGCCACTACTTGTTTTTTTTTATATAATAAATTCATTTCTTATGCTATGCAATCTTTGCTTTCAGTAGGTAGCATTAGATATAGACCTAATTCCTTCTCCTGATACAATTGTTAGTTGGGTTAATGATCAAATCATGCCACGGTCTAAGTGTGAAGATTCTTAAAGATGTTCTGCCCGAGCTAGGCGTTGATAAATATAAATTTAGATTTCAACTTAGTGTTGAGGTCTTGGCGCCCATTAATTCAACGTATCTTAGTCAGAGTAAACATTACATTTGTCACCCAACAGTGGGGGCACTACTAAAAACGTTACAATATTAATGACGAATTTAGGCATAAAGTCAATTTACCCTGGAAAGAAAATCATTTCTTGTATCTAACAAGGTCATGGCTGAGAAGAGGTTAGTTTATACAAGGAAGAAAGTTGGAAAATTTTGGACTAGGTGAGACATATGAAAATATTTTCACTGTGTGGGAAAGGAGTGATGTTATTCGCGAACTCAAGCGACGGTGCTGCCGTTATCTGGAACTGGTGTAAGGGTGATGGAAACATAAACAAACAGATAATATAACATGTGATTTGAGTTGATGGGTGTGCTCTTCTCTCGTTTTTTCAACTATTTTCATAATAATTGAAGCTAAAAGAGGACTTATATAATTGCTCAGTTCAGCTGTGCCCTTCAGATTTAACAATTGCTATATCAATGCATTACATTCACAAAAAGAAAGCTTTTCAGACGGAATGGAGTTGATTACCTCGCGTCGCAAAGCCGGTTTCGAAGCATATGATCGTATGCGGCTGGCATTTTACAAAGGAGAATTAATTATTAATAATTAATAATGAATTTCTTACAGTATCCAGTACCTTACATTCTCCCCTGCACTACAAACTAGGCGACTTGGCAAGGTCGATTTGACAGCTGTTCTTCCCATGTGCCAAACATTACTTTTAAGGGTCGCTTTATCATAGGCCCAAATGTGGTTGTCTTTCTTTTAACTTGCCCCATTGCTCCTTCAAATCTTTGAAACTCAGGTCTTCTAAGTTTTCAATCATGTGCTTATTATAAATTCAAAAAATCTTTATATTCAACTTGTACAGTCTTTGATTTATCGATTTCAACAGGTACAAAGAAAGGCCGCTAGATTTGTGCTCAGTGACTTTAATCCCAGGAGCAGTGTGAGCCGTATGTTAAAGAAACTTGGGTGGGAATCACTGGAGGCTAGGAGGATGAAATCTAGACTCTGCGCTATGTACAACACGTATACAAATCAACCAGCATGGGGTGAGCTTAGCAAACGATTGGGAAAGCCCACTTACATGGGTAGGAGCGATCATCCTTTCAAAGTTAAGGGCCGACCACAGCGAACAAATTATGGTAAATATTCTTTTGTAAACCGTGCCATTGATAACTGGAACTCTCTACCTGCCGCAGTCTTAGAGCCTTTTCCCAAACATATAGGTGTGTTTAAGAAAAGACTGACTATTTGTGTAAATACTCCAGTTTAATTGTTGTATAATTGTTATTGAATTGTTATGTATAATTATGTATTGTTATGTATAATTATGTATTTGTTATGTATATCCAAATTGCCACCGGGGGACACACCCCCCATTGCAAATAAATGAATGAATGAATGAATAATTTAAATGTATCTACTTACTGAAGGGATGTAAAGCAATGTACCGACTATACGCATATTACATATCCTGAAGATTTTCTTTTCAGCAATTGGTGACTGAATTTCATTTTGATTCTGGTAAAGTACTGCTTTCAAATTACTAGTTTGCAACCCTCCTATCCCTGTACGTTATTCGTTTTCAGAATGTCAAACAATTTACCCCAATCAACGATATCAAAATTTTCTAATTAGTCTACAAATGCCACGAATGTTCTCTTATCTTTCCTTATTCTAACTTCCAAAATCAGCCTAAGACAGCTTCTCTTGTCCTAAATTTCTCCTGAAACCAAACTGGTCTTCACCCAACTCCGTTCCTATCTGGCTTTCCATCCTCTTGTAAATTATTCTAGACAGGATCTTTGAAGCATGAGTAATCAAGCTGATTGTACGGTAATCTTCACATCTGTCAGCTCCCACTTTCTTCGGTATAGGGATGATAACATTCTTTTTGAAATCAGAGGGTACCTCACCTGTCTCATAAATCCTACACACCAAGTGTAATAACCTGATCAGACTATCATCTCCGGTCCCATGTCATAGATTTATGGCATGTTAAAGAATCTTCCACTAATTGCACCTGTGTGAAGCTAAATTGGATAGGTTAAGAATGTAAACAACGCTCTTAGGTTTCTATGTTCGTTGCCAAGAGCCGACTGCGGTGGTGTCTAGTAGCTAAGTTCTGAAATTGGCCTAGTAATCGTTGACGGTGGCGCTTGGCGGCAAAAGTAGGAACTATTTGAAAAATTCTAAGTTGCAGTACTTAAATTAAAAAACAGATAACACACACTAATACAGTCATCACAATTAACACCGGTTATCAGACAGATTCTACACACACCCAAAGTACACGGGGCTACATGACCGCGTTGTCGCAGCCCCTAAACTTAAGAACCAACCAACCAACCATACTATCATCACCTATGCAGCGTAGCAACTCAATCGGTACGGTATATCATCTATGCCTGGTGCTTTGTTCCTGCTTAAGTCTTGCAATGCTCTGTCAATTTCTGATCTCAATATTAAATCTCCTTTCACTTCCTCATAGATTTCCTCTTCCCTTTCCATTACACGATTCTCAATCTCCTTACACTTATACAACCACTCTATGTAAGCTTTCTGTTGTGTATTTACTTGAGTTAACATGAACATTCTAGAAAGTGTTATGTATTTACTTGAGATAACATAACCATTCTAGTCACTATGCTCAGAACATTCTAATCTGGAACATTCCAATCTGGAACCTTCCATATACTAAGTATATTTGCACCCGCAGACTGTAGACGTCAGTTCCGCGCATATTCTTTAGTTCCACGCTAGTTCCTCTCTGGACCGCTCAAGTTAAGCCACCTTGTGTATCGTTCTGTATCAACCAGTGTTAAATAAACCGTTGTTTTATATTAACAAGTGTATGTTATTAATCTTGTATCTTCCACGACATAACAGTGGTGTCAGAAGTCGGATAAGATAAATAACTTTGTGAAACTGAGTGAACTTTCTAACCTCAAAGCAAGTGTTGCACCGAACGAAGTTCATCGCAGTGCTTGTTGGAAATACTAAACCAAGTGAACTTTCTAACCTCAACGTAAGTGTGTGCACCGAACTAAGTTCATCGCAAGTGCATGTTAGAAATACTGTTCTCCAATCATCTTCACCATGCCGGACTTAACCTCTGAGCAACTCCAACAATTCTCGGCAATGATCGCCGACGCTATCCGACAGACAATACCGTCAACAACGTCATCAGAGTCTCGACCACCAAAGTTCACAATGCAACCGTTTAGTGCTACCGACGGGACGCCTGTAGCCGACTATTCACCTGCTTTACCTGGGCGCTCAACCTCAACAAGGTACACGCGGATCAGCATGAAAACTTTGCACGTGTTTTCATGGGATCCGAACTCAATGATGTCCTGAAGATCCTGGTGAGTCCTAATGATCCGGAAGCTTTGTCATACAATGAGATTCAATCTAAGCTGAAAGGCCACTTCGATGCCGCACGCAACAAGTTTGCCGAGAGCATCAAATTTCGGAGTGTAATCCAGAAGCAAGGAGAAACCATCGCTAGCTTCACCTTAAGACTGCGGCAGGCTGCAATGTTTTCTGAGTATGGCACATTCCTTGATCGCATGTTAATTGAACAAATGCTCGCAGGTTTGGAATCACGAGAAATGTGCGACGAGATTATTGCAAAACAACCAGAGAATTTCGCCGCGGCATATGAAATCGCGCACGCACTCGAAGCTACTCGCATCACCACCGACGAGGTCAAAACAGCTTCCGCTAAGTCTGAATCGACCAATCGGATTGGATACGAGAAGCTTTAGTCCAGAAAGAACAGCAACCAGCAGTCGCCACGCAGTAAGTCAGCTCATCGAAGTCAAGGGTCTTACAACCTAACCAGACAGCACCAATGGCCACACCAGGCAAACCAGAGTGCATCCCAGGACAACCAGTCAACATGTGCAGGGAGCGGTGAAGCCCACCTTCGCAGTCATTGCAGGTTCCTGAACGCCGAGTGCCTGAAGTGTGGCAAGAAAGGTCACATCAGAAAAGTTTACCAATCGAAATCGAGGAAACATCGAACAAAAAATCACGTGACCGAAGAAGAGCTTCCAGCAGAGAACCTCGACGTCGTGGAGTACTTCAGCAAAGTCAAGGTCATCGGATCGGTCAATGCAGCACCTAAGCCACTGGTTGATGTCAGCATAGAGGGAACAACCTTCAAAATGGAACTCGACACTTGCACCCCCTGCTCAACTATGAGCAAATCTAAGCTAAGTACGATCAAACCAGGTTTTGTGTAGCATAAAAATGATCGTAACCTCGTCAGTTACACCGGTCATCCGATCAAATGTATTGGCAAAACGTCAGTGTGCACCACCATCGGAACCACAACCAGGAACCTGAATCTCTACGTGGTTGACCATGAAGTCGAATCGCTCTTTGGCCGAGAGTGGATTTCGGAGTTTGTACGGGAGATCGACTTTGGTCACCTCTTCAGAAAATCCGACCCAATCCACAAGCCCTCAGATAAGCAGGCTCTGACCTTGGAACAACAGAAGCAGCTCGACAACATTCTGTCTCGCTACCAGGATGTGTTCAGCGACATCCCCGGGAAGGTCTCAGGTCCCGCAGCGAAGATGCACTTGAATGCTGGAGCCACACCTGTTTTCGCCCGAGCTCAAGACGTACCAGTTGCCCTCCGTGATGCATACGCCAAGGAAATCGACAAGAAAATTGCATTTGGCTTCTTCAAAAGTGTGGACTATTCTGAGTGGGAATCGACAACGCACGTCGTCGCCAAGAAGAACGGCAAACTGAGGATCACAGGCAACTACAAGCCTACTCTTAACCCACGGATCATCTTCGATGAACATCCGATTCCCAAAGTGGAACATCTGTTCAATCGAATGCGCGGAGCCACTCTCTTCTGCCACCGGGACATCACCGACGCGTACACTCATCTCGAGGTCGACAATGAGCTCAGCCATGCTCTCACGCTTAGCTCGCCAACTCACGGTATGATCCGCCCAACACGAGCAGTATATGGAGCAGCTAACATCCCCGCTATCTGGCAGTGGCGAATGGACTCAGTCCTGCAAGGTCCCCCAAACGTCGTAGGTTTTTTCGATGTCAGTATAGTTTTTGCTGATAGCTTTGAAAATCTGATGCAGGCCCTCAGCACCACTCTGGAACGGTTTCGGCAACACAACCTCAAGCTCAACCGAGCCAAATGCGTTTTCGCTCAAACATCCCTGGAAGCCCTTGGCCACAAAATCGATGCGACAGGCATCCATAAGTCTTATGGACACATCCGAGCTGTTCGTAATGCACCGAAACCGACTACACCAGAAGAACTCCAACTGTTCCTTGGTAAAGCAACCTAATGCTGTTCGTTCATCCCTGATTTGTCCACCAGAGACAGACCACTTAGGGACATGCTGCTCAAGGACCCTCTCATCTGGACACCAGAAGGCGACAGGCTATACAAAGACACCAAGGACCCCTAACCTCGCCCCAGGTACTCATGCAGTATGACCCAGCGTTACCACTCCTGTTCGCCATGGACGCCAGCAAAACCGACATGGGCGCAGTACTGTCACACCGGCTCAGCAACGGGCAAGACCTGTAACGTTTACTGAGACCACATAGGTCGTGATTCGTTTATATAAAAATGATTAGTGTTCTTTGGAGGTGGCGTTGGTGCGCTTGAGTGGAGGAAACTTGAACTAGTGAAACGAGAGTGTCAACTCTGATAGATAGATAGATAGATAGATAGATATATAGATTTTTATTAATTCCATTTGATCAAATACATGCATTCAATACATTTTCGATATAGGACACGTCAGAATTTACATGCATAAAATAAAAGAACTAACAGGTATATATTACTAAGATTATAACTATTTATAACTTATTATAATAGCAAATCTTAATAGATACAATCTTATCGCACAACTATTTACACCTCACTCTATTATCATAATATGAAAACTTAATTCTATAAATACAACAACATACACCTAGGTATTAAAATTAAATTAAAAAAGTAAAATATAGTTATAGATTCCATCACTCCTATACGCTAAAATATTCAACTACTGAGTAAAAACAATGGCACTGCAGATAAGCGTTCAACATTCTATCAAAGGTTTTTATTTTTGGGGCCAGTTTTATATACTGGGGTATTTTATTGTATAATTTAACCCCAGTGTGAAAAGTTCCTTTTTGATATATGCTTGTGTGTGTGTGTGAAATATGAATGTTTTGATTTTGTCTTGTGTTATGCCTATGAACATCATTGTTTGTTTTAAGAAAAACATCTTTATTCATTAAATTCTTTTTAAAAAACATAATACTTTCAAAGATATATATGCAGGGCAGTGGGAGAATGTTTAAATCTTTAAACAGAGGTCTACATGATTCTCTAGAGTTTACATTTGCCATAATTCTAATCGCCCTCTTTTGTATCCTAAACGTGCTTAGTACATCTGGCGACATACCCCAAAATATGATCCCATATCTTAAGTATGAATGGAAATAAGCAAAATAAGTATTTCTTAATGTGTGCATGCTAGTGCAGGTTTTCAAAATACGTAACGCAAAGCACATCGAGTTCAGTTTAGTATTCAGATATTGTATATGTTTATTCCATTTCAAGTCTTGTTGTATCCATAGTCCTAAAAACTTTGTTTCTGATTTATTTTCTATTTGACGACCATTTAATGTTATATTGGGCATCGCAGGATTCCTATTCTGTATAGTGTGGAAATTTAGACATACTGTCTTTTTATAGTTTATTATGAGGCGATTATCTTGTGACCATTTGGTTAACTCTCCTGTAACGGAGTCAGCAGACTGCTGTATGACCTGTTTAGTTTCATCTTTTATTACGAGTGTTGTATCGTCCGCAAACAAAATTTCCTTATGTGAATGAACGTTCTGTGTTATATCATTGAAATATAGAAGAAAGAGTAGTGGGCCCAAAACCGATCCCTGGGGTACTCCAAATTCAATAATTCCCTCATTGGACAATGTTTCATTAAGTAATTTGGTTCCATCATCCTTGTGTCTCAAGCTTACTATTTTTTTACGCCTTGTTAAGTAAGACTCTATCCATTTATTAGCTATACCTCTAACACCATATTGATTTAGTTTTGTAAGGAGGATTTTATGGTCAACAACATCAAATGCTTTCGATAAATCCAAGAATAAGCCAGTTACAAGTTCCTTATTGTCAATTAATTTCAGTATACTATTACTACATTCGTAAATTGCTGTCTGTGTAGATTTTTCCGTTCTAAATCCATGTTGTGAGTTTGAAATATTTTATTTTTTTCTATGAAACTTATCAGTCTCTTATACATATTTTTGTCCACAATTCTTGCAATACCAGTTGGTAAGGTAATAGGACGATAGTTATCTAATTCATCTTTTGAACCGTTTTTGTGCACTGGAATTACTTTTGATAACTTCAAAATATCCGGGTAAGTTCCTGAGAGAATTGAACTGTTTATTAAGTGCGTAAGTGGATTTATTATATTTTCTGCACATTTCTTTAAAATTGCATCAGGGATGCCATCAATGCCAGCACAGAATTTATTTTTTAGCTCTTTTATAACTATTCTTACCTCTTCACTTGTGACGTGATTTATAAATAAAGAATCACTGCATATATTTATTTTATTATTAGAATTTAGTGTATTTACCTGTGATTTATTTATTATCTGACGATTGCAGAGATGAGTTTAGACAATGAGAGTTAAACTTTGATAAATAAAAAGTGATTGGCCTGATTAGAGGTTATTGCAGATTATAAAAGAAATGTGTTTGTATGAAAAAAAAAGACGCGAAGGAGAATATACTTGTTTAATCTGTCTTATTTAATACGTTGTATTAGTTATAGTATTACGGCTTCATCTATAGCTCTTCCACGGCAGTAAAAATTAATAAAGGATATATAGACTAATGATATAACTTGGAAATTATATCATTGTGACTACATTACAGGAACCATTTAAATATACATCCCTTAAGACCACTAAATAGTAAGTAGCATTCCAATGATTTATTGTTATGTTGCAGTATAATATTAAGCTGCCTTGTTTTCTGTAGTGTCCTGGTTGGTGTTATAAACACACCATTTCTGAGATGAATGAGTTCTCGTATCTGTATTAAAAGAATATTCATTCATAGTAGACTATTCTATCTATGAATTGGCGCCCTCCCGGAAATATTTATATCACACGATGAGAAACAATTACAAATGACACCTCAACGTAGGGCACGAGAACCAGGACACATCAGTGTAGGGATAGGAATGCATATATATTGTACGAGTGATTTTGGGGCTTGTGTTTAGAAGTGTAATTCAGTATGTCGGAGAAAGATATGAAGCTAAGAAGTGGTCTTGATAGTGAAGAGAGCGTAGATGATAATACTATAATGTCAGAGAGTAACTCGAATACTAGTAAAGAGAAAGGAATTTCGGAAGGTTCATTAGCTGCGATCATGAGAATGCTGAGTGAAAGATTTGATGAAAGTAAGAAATATAATCAGGAGATGCGAGAGGAAATAAGTAGGCAAAATCAGGAAATAAGTAGGTAAAATCAGGAGATGAGAGAGGAAATAAGTAGGCAACATCAGAAGATGAGAGAGACTATAGATAAAAATAATAAGGAAATTCATCAAAAGTTAGACAATGTGGTCAAGGAAAATGAGGAATTAAATAGGAAGTATGGGACTCTGCGGGAGAGTATTCAGGGGGTGAAACAGGAGATCAGATGTGAAATTAGGAATATGTTAGAAGAAGAGGCTAAAAGTATTATAAAGGAAGAAAAGGCTGTAGCTGAAAGTAGTTTGGAGTTAAAGGAGATGGTAGATGAAAGTAGCATAGAGTTAGAGTAAATTGTAAGTGAGAATAGAGTGGATGAGAGGAAGAATTTGTTAGAGGAGACGTTACGCGAATGTAGCATAGAGTTAGAGGAAATTGTAGGGGAGAATAGAGTAGATGAGAGGAAGATAGTTGAGCTTGAAGTAAAATTACGATATAAGATAAGGCGATGTTGTAAAGGCATGTATTGGAGAGGACGTAGTAGGCGTCAAAGAGAAATCAGATGTGGAGGTAGACGCCGCGGTTGTATAGGTCGAAATCGCTTTGGTTATAGAGGTAGACGTGGGATAGGCCATAATAGGCAAAGAAGAAAGAAAGGTTGTGGAGGTAGACGTAGAGGTCGCCGCCGACACAGCAGAGGAGGACGCTTTAATAGAAATAGAAATAGAGGGGATGGATATTTTAGGCGTGATAATGATGAAAATGGTACTGGGGATACGTCTCGTTTTAGAATAAATGATAAAGATAGGTCTAGAAGAGCAGTAGGAGTTCGCTATATTAGAGCATGGACAAGACAAACAGCCCAATGCTATAATGAATCTAATGACGATGATGATGATGATGATGATGATGATAATGAGCCTAAATGTATTGACAATTTTGATAAAGTTGATGTCAAGAAAAGAGTTAAGTTGGAAGTTAAAGCTGAGAAGAAAATCCACAGAGACACTGAATTAAGAGAACAAGAAGAAATGGAAGAATATTACTTAGATTTGGTTATAGGAAGTTGTCAAGATCATTTTTTATCTGGACGTAAAATTATTGTGTTGGGGGGCGCGTTCCGCTATTTGTTGTTCTACTTATGAATTGGGTATTGGAGGCATATACAGTATAGACCTCGTGCGCGCCTACCCTGCTGCGCTCTGGTGACAAATCTATAGCTGGTAAGGATGACGCAGCTCTCTACTGTAAGGTAGGCTACCGCTTGATGGAAAGGAATGTTCAGTTTTTCGCGATGGAGGTGAGTGTTACAAAGAATCGAAGAAACTGTTGTGTGGTTGGTTGCAATTACTCGTACAGAAACAGTCCTCCCGGTACTAGATTTTTTAGTTTTCCTATTGATAAACAGCATAATCAGAAGGACAGCTTGGATTAAAGCAGTGAGGCGAGAGACAGGAAACCAAGGGCTACCAGTAAAAATGCACGTATTTATAGTCGTCATTTTGTTAACGGAACACCTAGAAGGGATCCCGACAGTCCTGGTTACATGCCCAGACTCTACTTGAAACCTACTTCTTCCGACCAGCATGAACAAAAAAGGGAAACTGCAGAGGCGACGAGATACAAGAGACGGAAACTCAGACATGGAAAGGAATTAGTTGACAACAATCTCGTGAAACAATGCAGTGATGCTAGCACACAAACTGATATAATGGACGTAAGTTCAGCCAACATTGATGCCAATATACTGTTTTCTTCATTAAGAAATAATGGTGAGGCTGAAGTTCAAACAAATCTACCGACACCTCGTGAGAATAAACAAACAATGACAGATACGTGTTATAAAGCAGACGGTGGTGTAAATGCGGATTGTTTAAGCATAAATAATGTATTCTGTGGCTACAAATCCGTGCAAGGAAAGGACTCGCATCTCCTTGAAATAGCGGGCGTAAAATTAGGAGTGTTCAGTGTTCTGTTATCCTTGGTACCCGCTATAAATCGGAATTGCTCTCTAGGCAGAGAAAACATGCTACTTCTTTTTCTCATGAAGCTGAAGCCAGGAATTAGTTTTGCCGCTCTTGGTATATTTTTTAATTGTCACAGGACTACAGCATCAGCCACCTTTAAATTTATCCTGCAGGATATGTTTCAGAATACCAAAGATTGGATTTTCTGGCCACAGCGGTCCACTATAATGAATACCATGCCTAATGCATTTAAAAGATGTTTTGAAAATTGCGCATGCATAATAGATTGCAGTGAAGTCCCTTGTGAAAGACCTCAAAGTGTCCGTCAGAGAATTTAAATGTTCCCGCATTACAAGAACACCTTTACCGTGAAATTTCTTGTTGCGATCACCCCATCCGGATATATTTGTTTTCTTTCTAAATCTTACGGTGGAAGAAAGACTGATAGCTACATTACAGTTCATTCCGGCATTCTGAACTACATTCAGCCAGGTGACCTTGCAATGTGTGACAAAGGATTTCCGCTGAACATGGTTCTCCTTTAATTTTACTTCCCCATTATTATTAATAATGTACAAATACCGTATGGGATGTTGCACAGTTTCCTTTCAATAACAGGTTTTTCCCGGCTCGAATACGGACACTTGGTCTCGAGAAGAGATGGAAACCCTTCATGATGTTCCCGTAGAGCAATCCTGTCTGGACTGCAGCAGAGCCATTGTTGTTCATGTTCTACAAGCAAGCCTACCTGCCTTACCGAACATTGGAACAATGCACAGAATTCCATTATCGCAGTTGTTTCATTATCCCTTCCATACCTAACTGCAGGAGTATTTATGTCTTTGGACTTATGAATTACAGATGCTAGTTTTTGGTAATCCCCACTTTGTAATGTTATTATCCTGTGCACATTCTGACTGGCGGAAATTCGAATCAATCTCTGCTGAAACCACAAGTGACATCGAGACTGTGCCATTATCTCAAATGCAATTTCATATTTTTGCAAAATATAGATTGTTACTTTGTCACAATTAAATCTCAACACTTCGCTGGACAATATATCTTCATATTCTTTTTTCACTTGCACTAATGCTGATTGGGCCTGTTGATTTATGTTTGTTTCTCTCAAACATATGCCCGCAATTTCCCCTCCCGACGTTCCTCTCACTTTGAGTACATGGCAACTCTCATTGAGTTTTGCACCTTTCTTCAGGGTGGAAGGTGTCAAATAAGTCGAGTCCACTGTATCCTATCAAAAGCAACACAAACCTCACCAGAGCACGACATTGGAGCGGTAAATATAATTACTTGCATAGACTCAAAGGCAACTGCGTCAGTCAATCATCCTACGTGTTGCACAAGCATCCGCTAGGGGTGCCAGCGGTCAAAATCCAGCGAGGCGCACGAGGTCTATATGACTATTTTCTTAATTTTTGATACAGTTGCACAATGTATATGTATTCGTTTGTATGCTGTAATGTATATGTTTTTCATTGTGTGTGTTACCTAGTATATTTCTTAATTTTGAGTTATGCTATGGATATTTTTCGTTATCTTCTATTTAACATTTTATCCATTCATATTATTGCAGCTTTTGTTTTTTTACTTGATTTTGTGTAGTAATTCTGAACAATTAAAATATAATTTCCAAGTTTTCTAAGTCATAGAATTAAAGTTGGAACATTGTACAGAATACTTCAAGGAATGCCCTACACTGCATTCTAAAGTGGACAGATTTGACAAGCTTTTGATGGTGGAGCAATATTTACAATCAGCTATAAGCAATTGGGAATTGTATCGTGTGATCTACAGCAACGAACCATGGATCGCCTAAAAATGGATGCTGAACCAATATCAGAGGATATAGTACCAATATATATATATTCACTACAAAAATGAACGGCCGACCTATAACCAGTTTTGCAATAGCCTTCTCAGTGTGTACCATGCTTAGGAAAATGTGGTAGTTACGACTAAGCCACCTTGTGCTAGCGGCAGTGAAGGTGGAGATGGTGATTTGGTATCTTGATATCCAATTGTGGATGTTATTCTTCAAGAACATTGCAAGTTAATCAGGGTGAGCTTGAGGTATGGAGAGGAGACTACAGAATTGGTTGAAGAGGCGGATAACGGTTGGAAGATGATGTGTTGTGCAGCTTGATTTGGACAAGATGATAGTATAATCACATGAAGAAGAGGGAAGTCCAGATCTCCGTGTATCACGCTCTTATGTATTTTTTGTGTTGCATGTGTATCAGAAAGCCCTTCAATATGACATAGTTGTCAGGCTTTCTGGGGGCGAATGTAACATTTACTGAGACCACATAGGCCGTGATTCGTTTATATAAAAATGATTAGTGTTCTTTGGAGGTGGCGTTGGTGCGCTTGAGTGGAGGAAACTTGAACTAGTGAAACGAGAGTGTCAACTCTGACGATTGCAGAGATGAGTTTAGACAATGAGAGTTAAACTTTGATAAATAAAAAGTGATTGGCCTGATTAGAGGTTATTGCAGATTATAAAAGAAATGTGTTTGTATGAAAAAAAGACGCGAAGGAGAATATACTTGTTTAATCTGTCTTATTTAATACGTCGTATTAGTTATAGTATTACGGCTTCATCTATAGCTCTTCCACGGCAGTAAAAATTAATAAAGGATATAAAGAACAGGAAAATGTACTATGTCAATATTCTAAATATGTAAATACTGCAAATATCTTTGTAAAATATGTAAATATTGTTCAAACAAATCTAGATGTAAGCTGTGCCTGTGAAGCATGAAATATGTATGTGGGAATTGCCCTTTTTCACTAGGCCTTCCATACGTCTTGTACGATATATGGTAAATAAATAATAATAATAATAATAATAAAGACTAATGATATAATTTGGAAATTATATCATTTTGACTACATTACAGGAACCATTTAAATATACATCCCTTAAGACCACTAAATAGTAAGTAGCATTCCAATGATTTATTGTTATGTTGCAGTATAATATTAAGCTGCCTTGTTTACTGTAGTGTCCTGGTTGGTGTTATAAACACACCATTCCTGAGATGAATGAGTTCTCGTATCTGTATTAAAAGAATATTCATTCATAGTAGACTATTATATCTATGAATTGGCTCCCTCCCGGAAATATTTATGTCACACGATGAGAAACAATTACAGACCGTCCAATCGCTTACGCCAGTAGAACGATGACAGCAACGGAGCAAAGGTATCCTCATCTCCGCACGAGACTCAACTTGACCAGGCCACGTCGAGGTCACCACGCAACCGACCAGGTCACCGCGCAACCGACCAAGTCACCGTGCAACCGACCAAGTCACCATCCACACACCACCAGCCACACCAGCTAAACCTGTAAACAGGGTACGACCTGTTTCCCAGACCACTTTTATTCCACGCAGGAGTACTCACCGGCGAAGACCACCATTAAGATTCTCTCCTGATTAAGTTTCCTAAATCATCCATTTAAAAGAGGGAGGAAATGTTGTGTATTTACTTGAGTTAACATGAACATTCTAGAAAGTGTTGTGCATTTAGGAATGTCTGTTTCGCGGGCTTGTAGGCCGTGTTCTAAGGACATTTTGTTGTCCTGACGTTTCGCTGAAAACTGCGTTCAGCATGTTCACAGGTTACATTAAGCGAGGTAAAACAAGTAAACAGAAGATAAATATAAATAGTCAACAACCCACACATATAGGCTACCATAGCAACGGCGTACCACATAAAAGTACTGCATCAAGGACAGGGCTGCTCTTCTGTTGCATCTTCTCTTCTACGACGGTCAATGAGGGCAGGCTTGAGGGGATTAAGGACTGGAAGCCAAGCTCTGTTCACACGTTCTGTTTCCTCCTTAAGATTGAAGCTATTGGTATGCTTCAGGATTTCAATGGCCTCCGTTTGTCGCCTGGCATGATAGGGCACCGTGGTGGACAGAACTTGGGTGTCTCCATGTCTTATGTCGTGACCTGCGAGTAGGGAATGTGCTGCAACAGTGAATTTATCTGTTTGTCCCAGCCGGCTGTGTCGTTCGTGTTCCTGGGGGCGAGTGGCAATACTTCTTTTCGTTGTTCCAATATATACTTGGCCACAATCACACGGGATTTTATAAACCCCTGTCGCGGTATGAGGATGTCGCTTATCTTTAGCGGACCTAAACATGTCCTTAATTTTTCTCGTAGGCCTGTATATGGTCTTTATATCATGGGACTCGAGTAGTCTCCCTATTATGTCCGTGACCTTTTCTTATATATGGAAGGAAAGCTCTAGCCAGGGGCTGCTAGTCTCCAATTACCCTTGTAGTTGGACGTCTTGGATGGAGTGCTCGCTGTATATCTTTCTGGGTGTACCCATTGGCGCGTAGGGCCTCGTTGAGTTGTTTAATTTCTTGGTTTAGGCACTGCTTTTCACAAATTCTTTTCGCGCGGTCAGCCAGTGTTTTATCACTCCGTATTTCTGTCGTGGGTGGTGGTTGGACGTCTTATGTAAATATCGGTCAGTATGGGTCGGCTTACGGTAAACTGTATGTCCCAAGGTTAGATCAGCGGTCTTCGTTACCATAACGTCGAGAAAAGCGATTTTCTGTTCATTCTGTAACCCATGGTAAACTGAATGTTAGAGTTCAGGCTGTTAAGATGTAGTAAAAACAGATTTAATTGATCTTTACCATGGCCCCATATTACAAAAGTATCGTCCACGTATTTTAGCCACACCTTAGGTTTCAAAGGTGCGGTCTCGAGTGCTATTTGTTCAAATTTTTCCATGAAGAAATTCGCGATCACCGAACTCAGGGGACTGCCCATGGCGACCCCATCAATTTGTTCATAGAAATCACCTTTCCACAGGAAGTAGCTAGCGGTGAGGCAGTGGCGGAATAAGGCAGCGATATCATCTGGAAAAATCCTTGCGATGTACTGTACCCGTATATTCTAGAGGCGGTCTGTTAGATATCCGAAGCACCGCTGGATTTGTAGACCCTGACAGCTCCGGCGCAAATACTAGTCAAGAATCCACTCCAACAAGACCCTCACGAATATACGTGGCGGAAATTACGATGAAACTCGAAACGACGCGGCTTCTAACAAACTAAACAATTTAATAACAATGGTGTAAACTAAATCTAAACATTCATACATTAAATAAAACACACTCCCTTCCTTTCTTCTTCACATTTACACTACTGACAATACTGCGTTCCACGAACACTGTGACAAATTTTGGGGAGGCTTGTGTCATTATAACAAGCTATACATCAATTAAAGACCCTTGCGTATTTTACATTCCTTCAATAAAACGTACAGTTAGTCATATTCGTATTATCTCCATTCTGAACGAATGTCTATGACTACTAACGATAATAATCGTTTCCATGTTAAATGTTTCTCTTCCAAACGATGCTATGATAATATATATAAGATATATAAGATATATATATAAGATATATATATGAGATATATAAGATGGCGTCACAGTGAGAGTGTAGTGAAATAGCAGCTAGTGTAAATATTTGATAAAAGTGGTAAAATATTGTAACAGAGGTTTAAAATCTATAAAGTTACTTTCCTTAGGTCAAGTGAAATATGGAATATTGATAGTATTTAGAAATTCTTATTGATAATTTAATAAACAAAAACTAAGTTGTGGGAACGTGTATCCAAAGATTCGGAGACTTCTTCAATCACTGTTTGAACCAAGTAGAGCAGTGGTGCTTTTACGAGTTTTCACCCGATTGGATGATTCACATTCACATTCTTCTTTATTGGTAGGTAATTAGATTAATTCATTTAGGTAGTAATAATTAACATAAATTTAGTGTAATTTCGTGTAAATATCAAGGCTAACTTAGATCTCTAGTATGTCGACAGTAAACAGTGTTAGTGTCTCGTCAGGTAATGTAACCGTTACGGATTTATGCTCGTCGTGCAAAATAAAAGTAAAAAATGCAAATAAAATCATCACAAGATCTCAGGTAAACTTGAGTGAGGAGAAAAGTGAAACCGATTGTCGTAATGTAGGCCTACCGGTACCGTCATGCGAATGTCATAACCTGAGAAACGAACTGTCCTCAAAAGATGAAATTATAAAGCTGCTAAAGGAAGATATTACTAAGTTAATGGAAGAGTTCAATAAATTAAAAGGAAACAGAGAGGAAAGCAAGGAAACTTGGTCCAAAGTGATTGCTGGTAAGGTAAGATTGAATATGCCTAGGCCTATAAATGGAGTACATGTAACTGAAATTCCCGTCTCAAATTCATTTGGAGCGCTCGTCGAAGAAAATGATGACTTTCTTCAAGAAGAAAACAAGAAAGTGATAAAGAGAAAATCCAGGAAGATGCGGATAATTGCGGACAGTCACGGGCGAGATATAGCAGCAAGCGTATTGGAGAGAAGCGGAGAAATGGAGGTCACTTCGACAGTAAAGCCAGGAGCACCCATTGCAGTGGTCACGAACGAGATGATAGGAGAGTGTACAACCCTCACTTCAAAGGACTATGCAGTAATCATCGCTGGAGCAAACGACATCAATATAAATGAGAGTAAAAAGGTAATCAAAGATTTAAAGGGTATATTGCCATCCATGCTTAACACAAATGTCATTATTGTAAACATTCCGCAGAGATACGATTTAATTCCCAAATCATGTGTAAATGTAGAAATAGAGGCTACAAATGGTAAAATTCGTAAAATTTGTAAGAGTATTCCAAATGTCCAAATTATAGATGTAAGTAAATTAGACAGGAAGTTCCACATTCGACATGGCCTACACTTAAATAGGTTGGGAAAAGAGTATCTTAGTGATGAAATCTGCAAAATTGTAAATTCAAATGGTAAGAATAGTTCATCAGTAATATCTTTAGAGTGGAAGCAGGGAAACTTGTAAAAGAAGCCAAACGTGAGGTTTGGCATTCAGATCTTTCGATGTCAAATTTAACTGAGTGGAACAATGGTATTTCGGATTTGTCTAGCAACAATAATAATAACAATTATGATAATAATAATAATAATAATAATAATAACAACAATGTAAATAAATCACCAACACATGCTTGCAAAAGTAAAAAAAAATAAACTTTACCACCTGAATGTTCAGTCTCTCTATAATAAAATGTATTACATAAATCTAATGCTTAAAAATGAACTTAAAGACATCTCAGCACTATGTATTTCAGAACATTGGCTGAAAGAGGAAAAACTCGAATTAATTCAATTCCCAGGGTTTATACAAGCTAGTAAATACTCTAGAACTAATATTAGCCATGGTGGTACTTGTATCTACCTAAGAAATAATTTAGATCATGAACAGTTAACAGCTTATGATTATCTAATTATGGAACAGGATTTTGAATTCTCTGCCGTAAAAATACAGCAGTTTAAGTTAAGAATTGCATGCTTATACCGTTCTCCGTCAGGAAAGTTTCCTTTATTTATAGATAAATTAGAATTGTTACTCAATAACATGAGCAAAGTATATTTCGATATAATAATTTGTGGGGATGTAAATGTGGATTTCTTAAAATTTGATAGAAATTGTGAATTATTAACACAGTTACTAATTTCCCATGGACTGAAACCTACAGTAAATACCCCAACAAGAATAACAAAATTTAGTAAAACCACTCCTGATCATATTTTTTAAAATACAGATAAATATCACCATTCAATAGAAGACTATTGTCCGGGTTTTAGTGAGCACCATGGACAAATACTGAGTTTTGAAGTATCCGAAACAATCAATAATAATGATAATGGAGTAAAATCAAAGTGCAGGTCATTCACTGAAACAAATGTTACATATTTCAATGACTTATTAAATAAGGAAACATGGTCAGAAATGTACAAACTAGAAAATGTAAATGATAAATTTAATGCATTTAACCGTACCCGAAAACACTATTTTGAAACAGCATTCCCCTTTAGACAAAGAACTGTTCAAAATAACAAAACTAACAATTGGATAACAACAGGGATTATAAATTCATGTCAAAGAAAGAAATTTCTACACAAATTATATAAACAATACCACACAACACCTGAATTCAATTTATACTACAAAAAATACACTAGCATATTAAATAAGGTAATAAGACTAGCAAAGAAAATGCATAATGATAATTTTATTTCCCAATCATCTAATAAAAACAGGGCTATGTTGTCCGTGATAAAGAAAGAAACTGGAAAATCTGCTAAAATACAAAGGAACATTACACTGACCAGAAATAATAAAGTGATAAATATTCCAGAGGAAATAGCAAACATTTTTATGACTATTTTCTGGAAATTCCACAAAAATTATTAAATAAATCACAGGTAAATACACTAAATTATAATAATAAAATAAATATATGTAGTGATTCTTTATTTATAAATCATGTCACAAGTGAAGAGGTAAGAATAGTTATAAAAGAGCTAAAAATAAATTTTGTGCTGGCATTGATGGCATCCCTGATGCAATTTTAAAGAAATGTGCAGAAAATATAATAAATCCACTTACACACTTAATAAACAGTTCATTTCTCTCAGGAACTTACCCGGATATTTTGAAGTTATCAAAAGTAATTCCAGTGCACAAAAACGGTCCAAAAGACGAATTAGATAACTAACGTCCTATTACCTTACCAAATGGTATTGCAAAAATTGTGGAAAAAATCATGCATAAGAGACTGATAAGTTTTATAGAAAAAAATAAAATATTTTCAAACTCACAACATGGATTCAGGACGGAAAAATCTACACAGACAGCAATTTATGAATGTATTAATAGTATACTGAAATTAATTGACAATAAGGAACATGTAACTGGCCTATTCTTGGATTTATCGAAAGCATTTGATGTTGTTGACCATAAAATCCTCCTTACAAAACTAAATCAATATGGTGTTAGAGGTATAGCTAATAAATGGACAGAGTCTTACTTAACAAGGCGTAAACAAATAGTAAGCTTGAGACACAAGGATGATGGAACCAAATTACTTAATGGAACATTGTCCAATGAGGGAATTATTAAATTTGGAGTACCCCAGGATCGGTGTTGGGCCCACTACTATTCCTTCTATATATCAATGATATAACACAGAACGTTCATTCACATAAGGAAATTTTGTTTGCGGACGATACAACACTCGTAATAAAAGGTGAAACTAAACAGGTCATACAGCAGTCTGCTGACTCCGTTACAGGAGAGTTAACCAAATGGTCACAAGATAATCGCCTCATAATCAACTATAAAAAAAAACAGTATGTCTAAATTTCCACACTATACAGAATAGGAATCCTGCGAAGCCCAATATAACATTAAATGGTCATCAAATAGAAAATAAATCAGAAACAAAGTTTTTAGGACTATGGATACAACATGACTTGAAATGGAATAAACATATACAATATCTGAATACTAAACTGAACTCGATGTGCTTTGCGTTACTTATTTTGAAAACCTGCACTACCATGCACACATTAAGAAATACTTATTTTGCTTATTTCCATTCATACTTAAGATATGGGGTCATATTTTGGGGTATGTCGCCAGATGTACTAAGCACGTTTAGGATACAAAAGAGGGCGATTAGAATTATGGCAAATGTAAACACTAGAGAATCATGTAGACCTCTGTTTAAAGATTTAAACATTCTCCCACTGCCCTGTATATATATCTTTGAAAGTATTATGTTTTGTAAAAAGATTTTAATGATTAAGGATATTTTTCTTAAAATAAACAATGATATTCATAGGCATAACACAAGACAAAATCAAAACATTCATATTCCACACACACACACAAGCATATATCAAAAAGGAACTTATCACACAGGAGTTAAATTATACAATAAACTACCCCAGTATATAAAACTTGCCCCAAAAATTAAAAAACTTTGATAGAATGTTGAAAGCTTATCTGCAGTGCCATTGTTTTTTCTCTGTAGTTGAATATCTTAGTGTATAGAAACGATGAACTCTATAATTATATTTTACTTTTCTATTTTAATTGTAATTGTAGTTGTTGTATTTGAAGCCTGCCTTACATGAACGTTGTATATCACATTTATGTACTTTTCAGTATTAAAAGAAAACTTCATGGGCCTAATCTAATACTCAGATCTGTTAAATACAGGTCTATACATTAAAGTTGCAGTCCCTCTTCCAACACTAAATTACTATATTCCTCTTAAATGGCAGCATAAAGGACTCACCATGATTTTAGTGCAGTTTCCCTGCAAGAAAGTTGTATATCACAACAGACCTAGAACGTTGTATATCACAAGGCTAAAGAATAAAGAAAAATAATCCCCAGATACATATATGGTATAGAATATTGTGTTACTTACAAGGCATACACAAAACAAGAAAATAAAATGGGTATATTGAGAACCGTATAAATATTTTGGATGGTCGCCCTGTTCGATTTTTATATGTAGGCCATGGAGTTATGTACTATTAGATGACGACCATTGCGTAGGTGCATTATACAAGCTTTTAACTTCGATCGCATGATTAGGACATAAGAAATGGAAACTAAATTTGAAAATTTCGCACAGCCGCCATCTTGAGGTCATGTAAATGAACTAAATTAGATGTCAGTGCATTACAATGTGTATAAAAATTTGCTGTACCATGTTTCACTGCGCACAAGTGGTTGAATCGCGAGTAAAGTAGATTTTAATGTTTCAATTTCGCTTGGCGGCCATATTCGTTTTGTACTCAACAGGTTTTAAGAAGTCACATAGGTGAATTTCTAGTAGTGCCCTTTATCAATCCACGAAATTACAGGGTGATATCAGTAATAGTTTTGGAGATATAGAATGCCTGTTAAATAATTCGCACAGACACCATGTTGGATTGGTGAGACGTATTATATGTCAGAGGGCACGGTCGTGGTGGGACGAAATAGTACTTTGGCCTTACTGAGTTTTATTGAAATCGTTCTAGCCGTTTAGATTTCATTATGGACAGACACACATGCAACAAACACATCCCAACAAAAGGTGAACTCATAAGCCTATTTGTTTTTCATAAGTGAAAATGGGCTGAAAGAATACTGTGATAATCAAGGGATTATATACAAATTTTAGCAGCGTTATAATCATAACACATTCCTGGAGGTGCTATGCTGCCACCCAGCTGATTGATATACAACGTTCTTCTCTTGCATGAACTGGGGCCGATAATCTCGATGTTAGGCCCCTTAAAACAACAATTATCATCATCATCATCATCATCATCTCTTGCATGACTAGAGCGATGATTTTGTTGAACTGGACGCCCTGAAGCTGCTGTATAAGCTATTTCACTATTAAAGAAGAGTTTAGTGCTTTTCAGTCGGTCAACACGAATGTACCCAAAAGAGATGGGTTATGCCCTAATCCTGAAATAAATTACATGAGATTAATAAAACACTAGGATGACCAGTTTCGATCGTCAAGCGATCATCATCAGATCCAATACACTTAGGCTATAAAATCTATGTTTGAAATACAGGTGAAAATATTTACAATATGTACAATTATTTAGTTGCAGTACTGCAGATTGTCTTCCGTACTACAGCTATTCGCAGTTTCCGTGCTCACTTGAACTCGCTGTGCGGTCGACTGCGGTGGTTATCTTAACGACTGGTTTTTCCCTGCCTTCCCCCCCTGTCCCTACGTGCTGTGGGGAGTGATCGCGATGTGTTTATGTGAGGTGTTGCCAACCTAGATAAGATGTATGTTATTGAATGAGGTGGATCTACAACTATTAAAGACCGTGGATTAGTCCTCGCCACGCGTGGAGCATAACCCATTCGAACTAAGCGTTGACGGTCTTATGAGGACGTCCCGGCACCTTTAATACTGCCTCTAATATGGGCCTTGGTTTATTGCAGAAGAAAAGTACATCGTACACCTGATCCAGATAACATTTACCTATTAAAAACCCCCTAATTTCCCCCCTTTTTTTATCTAGCTTGGCTGTGTCGCTAAATTGTGTTTTGTTTCCGACAGGGTGTGTTTTTTAGTAGCGTGAAGAGGGGTGAGCTCTCCATGAACGTGTGTTCATTTAGATTGTTGGGATTGTTTCGTTTGGCTAGGTGTATCTCGATTGCTTCCTTTATGTCAAGAGCTCTGCCTTTCGATTCGTGATGGATTATTTTAAGGTCCGACTCTATGTTGGTAAAGCTATGCCCTGCGTCACACATATGTTCGCACACGGCTGAATGTGTTCCGTATCTTATCGCATTTCTATGTTCATTATAACGTGTGTCTACTCGCCTTCCACTCTGCCCGATGTAATTAGCTTGACAATCGGTGTCTTGGCACGTTATAGAATATACCCCTGACCTTGAATACGGGTCACGTTTATTTAGATTACTATTTAGGAGGTGCCTAGCGGTTGTGTTTTTCGTCGTGAAAGCTATCTTTATGCCTTGCTTTTTGAATAGGTTAGTGATTTTATATGTATTCGCATTCACATAGTTGAAACGCGCAAATTTTTTCTCATTACTGTCCGGTTTGGGAATCGTTTTATCTTTATTTTTATGTTTGGCTATAATTTGATTTATTTTGCTTGGCGAGAAGTTGTTTTCCTATGCTATTTGCATAATAGTTCTTATTTCCTTATTATAGTTGTCTTTTGACATGGGTATGTTTAAAGCCCTGTGCACCATTGAATTGAAACCCGCTAGTTTGTGCGTACTGGGGTGATTAGACTGATTGTCAATTGCATGCGAGGTTTGAGTTGCTTTCCGGAATATGGAATATGAAAGGTCGTTGTCTTTACGTTCAATAGTTATATCGAGATAATTTATTTTCCGGTCTATTTCGGATTCCTTAGTGAATTTGATAGAATGGTGAAGGCTATTAATGGATTGGAGAATTGTTTCTTCGCTTGTTAGTTCAGTATCGTAGATGCAAATTACATCATCTACGTATCTTTTCCATATTACTATTCCCTTTGTTGAAGTCTTTTCTAAGAACGCATTTTCTAGTGCATTGATGAAGATGTCAGCTATTAACCCACTTAGTGGCGATCCCATTGCTAGGCCTTCTCTCTGTGTGTATATTTTATTGTCGAATTGAAACACGTTTTGGGTGAGAACGACCCTCAGTAATCTCACAATCTCTTTAATTTCTTTTACCGAATTGTTGGATTTTAAGTTGTTTTCGATAGTGTTGATTGCTTCAATAATCGGAATATTGGTGTACATGTTAGTTACGTCGAAGGATACTAGCCTGAAGCTAGGTTTCATTTGTAGGGTGTTCAATGCTGTTACTAGTTCTGTTGTGTTCTTTACAGAGTTGTTTTTGTCGTTGGAAAGACGGCATTTTAAGATTTTTAGTAACTCTTTGCTGATTTTGTAATTAGGGGCATTCCTACAATTGACTATTGGTCTCATTGGGCATTCCATTTTGTGTATTTTTGGTTGTCCCCTCAATGGCGGTAATTTCGGGTTCATGTTTATTAGTTTTGATTTTTCAGCTTTGGTCAGTATGTATTCTGTTTCTTTTAGCGCACTTTTTATTTGTTTTTGGAATTTGTTGGTGGGGTCTTTAGTTAATTCCTTGATTTCGTTGTTGTTTAGGAATTCGACTGTTTTTTCAATGTATTCTGTTTTGTTCAAAATTACTGTAGTGTTTCCCTTATCTGCTTTTGTGATGATTAAGTCATGTTCTTTTATTTTTTGTTTCAACGACTTTATTTCTTTGATTTGTTTGTTGTTTTGAATGTTATTGCTATCGCCCTCTCGTTTGAGGATTTTTTTTGGCTTCGTTGGTGGCGGGATTTTTGGTTAATTCCCTGTCTTCTGCTGGGAGCTTGTGACTGGCTATCTCAATATCTGTGATTAACTGTTTTATATTGTGGTTCGTGTGTGCGTCTGTGCAGTTGTATTTCAAACCTTTGTCTAACATATTCATTTCACCTTGAGAAGAGGTTACGTTCGTTCTGTTGTTTACTCTGCTGTGGAAATTGAATTCATTGTTATTCGTGTGTTGTTCGTTAGATTGATGGTTCTGTGTTTCTCCTAGTTTTCTTAATTTATTTTCTAGCGTTTCATGCTTCCTCGTTGCTCTGATTTTGATGGTGTCATGTAGGTGTTCGGTGAAGCTGTCCCATTGGGCTGCGTGCCAGAAATTACTTAGTTGCAATTGAATGTCGTATAATTGTTGGTTAATTTTTTGCTTTCTTATGTATGCAAATCTTAATTCGTTTTTTATCCAAAGCGCTTTGGCTTGCTTAGTTGAAATGATCGTGGCTGGTGTGTTCGGTACGGTTTTAATTGGTACGTATTTAGGGGTGAGGTTTAGTTCTATACATTTTTTGTTGAACCAAATTGACTTGTCTAAATTCATGAGTTTAAGCCTGAGTGATTTGAATTTCTTGGCTTCACGATTTGCCTGACTAGCCGTGAACATTGTGGTGTTTGAAGCCATATTTTCAGTGTTGCCTTAGTAAACAAGAGTTTAGTGCTTTTCAGTCGGTCAACACGAATGTACCCAAAAGAGATGGGTTATGCCCTAATCCTGAAATAAATTACATGAGATTAATAAAACACTAGGATGACCAGTTTCGATCGTCAAGCGATCATCATCAGATCCAATACACTTAGGCTATAAAATCTATGTTTGAAATACAGGTGAAAATATTTACAATATGTACAATTATTTAGTTGCAGTATTGGTACTGCAACTGTCAGTGTATGCTAAATGCAGTATATAAGTTAGGTGAAATGCTAAATGGTGATGGCTATCCGGAGATTGTACTTTAGAGAGATAATATGGTTGTAAACTATGGTTAAACTATAAAATTTTTAGGCTAACTACTTATCTGATTGTCTTCCGTACTACAGCTATTCGCAGTTTCCGTGCTCACTTGAACTCGCTGTGCGGTCGACTGCGGTGGTTATCTTAACGACTGGTTTTTCCCTGCCTTCCCCCCCCCCCTGTCCCTACGTGCTGTGGGGAGTGATCGCGATGTGTTTATGTGAGGTGTTGCCAACCTAGATAAGATGTATGTTATTGAATGAGGTGGATCTACAACTATTAAAGACCGTGGATTAGTCCTCGCCACGCGTGGAGCATAACCCATTCGAACTAAGCGTTGACGGTCTTATGAGGACGTCCCGGCACCTTTAATACTGCCTCTAATATGGGCCTTGGTTTATTGCAGAAGAAAAGTACATCGTACACCTGATCCAGATAACATTTACCTATTAAAAACCCACTAATTTCCCCCCTTTTTTATCTAGCTTGGCTGTGTCGCTAAATTGTGTTTTGTTTCCGACAGGGTGTGTTTTTTAGTAGCGTGAAGAGGGGTGAGCTCTCCATGAACGTGTGTACATTTAGATTGTTGGGATTGTTTCGTTTGGCTAGGTGTATCTCGATTGCTTCCTTTATGTCAAGAGCTCTGCCTTTCGATTCGTGATGGATTATTTTAAGGTCCGACTCTATGTTGGTAAAGCTATGCCCTGCGTCACACATATGTTCGCACACGGCTGAATGTGTTCCGTATCTTATCGCATTTCTATGTTCATTATAACGTGTGTCAACTCGCCTTCCACTCTTCCCGATGTAATTAGCTTGACAATCGGTGTCTTGGCACGTTATAGAATATACCCCTGACCTTGAATACGGGTCACGTTTATTTAGATTACTATTTAGGAGGTGCCTAGCGGTTGTGTTTTTCGTCGTGAAAGCTATCTTTATGCCTTGCTTTTTGAATAGGTTAGTGATTTTATATGTATTCGCATTCACATAGTTGAAACGCGCAAATTTTTTCTCTTTACTGTCCGGTTTGGGAATCGTTTTATCTTTATTTTTATGTTTGGCTATAATTTGATTTATTTTGCTTGGCGAAAAGTTGTTTTCCTTTGCTATTTGCATAATAGTTCTTATTTCCTTATTATAGTTGTCTTTTGACATCGGTATGTTTAAAGCCCTGTGCACCATTGAATTGAAACTCGCTAGTTTGTGCGTACTGGGGTGATTAGACTGATTGTCGATTGCATGCGAGGTTTGTGTTGCTTTCCGGAATATGGAATATGAAAGGTCGTTGTCTTTACGTTCAATAGTTATATCGAGATAATTTATTTTCCGGTCTATTTCGGATTCCTTAGTGAATTTGATAGAATGGTGAAGGCTATTAATGGATTGGAGAATTGTTTCTTCGCTTGTTAGATCAGTATCGTAGATGCAAATTACATCATCTACGTATCTTTTCCATATTACTATTCCCTTTGTTGAAGTCTTTTCTAAGAACGCATTTTCTAGTGCATTGATGAAGATGTCAGCTATTAACCCACTTAGTGGCGATCCCATTGCTAGGCCTTCTCTCTGTGTGTATATTTTATTGTCGAATTGAAACACGTTTTGGGTGAGAACGACCCTCAGTAATCTCACAATCTCTTCAATTTCTTTTACCGAATTGTTGGATTTTAAGTTGTTTTCGATAGTGTTGATTGCTTCAATAATCGGAATATTGGTGTACATGTTAGTTACGCCGAAGGATACTAGCCTGAAGCTAGGTTTCATTTGTAGGGTGTTCAATGCTGTTACTAGTTCTGTTGTGTTCTTTACAGAGTTGTTTTTGTCGTTGGAAAGACGGCATTTAAATAAAATTGTAGCCAAACATAAAAATAAAGATAAAACGATTCCCAAACCGGACAGTAATGAGAAAAAATTTGCGCGTTTCAACTATGTGAATGCGAATACATATAAAATCACTAACCTATTCAAAAAGCAAGGCATAAAGATAGCTTTCACGACGAAAAACACAACCGCTAGGCACCTCCTAAATAGTAATCTAAATAAACGTGACCCGTATTCAAGGTCAGGGGTATATTCTATAACGTGCCAAGACACCGATTGTCAAGCTAATTACATCGGGCAGAGTGGAAGGCGAGTAGACACACGTTATAATGAACATAGAAATGCGATAAGATACGGAACACATTCAGCCGTGTGCGAACATATGTGTGACGCAGGGCATAGCTTTACCAACATAGAGTCGGACCTTAAAATAATCCATCACGAATCGAAAGGCAGAGCTCTTGACATAAAGGAAGCAATCGAGATACACCTAGCCAAACGAAACAATCCCAACAATCTAAATGAACACACGTTCATGGAGAGCTCACCCCTCTTCACGCTACTAAAAAACACACCCTGTCGGAAACAAAACACAATTTAGCGACACAGCCAAGCTAGATAAAAAAGGGGGGAAATTAGGGGGTTTTTAATAGGTAAATGTTATCTGGATCAGGTGTACGATGTACTTTTCTTCTGCAATAAACCAAGGCCCATATTAGAGGCAGTATTAAAGGTGCCGGGACGTCCTCATAAGACCGTCAACGCTTAGTTCGAATGGGTTATGCTCCACGCGTGGCGAGGACTAATCCACGGTCTTTAATAGTTGTAGATCCACCTCATTCAATAACATACATCTTATCTAGGTTGGCAACACCTCACATAAACACATCGCGATCACTCCCCACAGCACGTAGGGACAGGGGGGGAAGGCAGGGAAAAACCAGTCGTTAAGATAACCACCGCAGTCGACCGCACAGCGAGTTCAAGTGAGCACGGAAACTGCGAATAGCTGTAGTACGGAAGACAATCAGATAAGTAGTTAGCCTAAAAATTTTATAGTTTAACCATAGTTTACAACCATATTATCTCTCTAAAGTACAATCTCCGGATAGCCATCACCATTTAGCATTTCACCTAACATATATACTGCATTTAGCATACACTGACAGTTGCAGTACCAATACTGCAACTAAATAATTGTACATATTGTAAATATTTTCACCTGTATTTCAAACATAGATTTTATAGCCTAAGTGTATTGGATCTGATGATGATCGCTTGACGATCGAAACTGGTCATCCTAGTGTTTTATTAATCTCATGTAATTTATTTCAGGATTAGGGCATAACCCATCTCTTTTGGGTACATTCGTGTTGACCGACTGAAAAGCACTAAACTCTTGTTTACTAAGGCAACACTGAAAATATGGCTTCAAACACCACAATGTTCACGGCTAGTCAGGCAAATCGTGAAGCCAAAAAATTCAAATCACTCAGGCTTAAACTCATGAATTTAGACAAGTTAATTTGGTTCAACAAAAAATGTATAGAACTAAACCTCACCCCTAAATACGTACCAATTAAAACCGTACCGAACACACCAGCCACGATCATTTCAACTAAACAAGCCAAAGCGCTTTGGATAAAAAACGAATTAAGATTTGCATACATAAGAAAGCAAAAAATTAACCAACAATTATACGACATTCAATTGCAACTAAGTAATTTCTGGCACGCAGCCCAATGGGACAGCTTCACCGAACACCTACATGACACCATCAAAATCAGAGCAACGAGGAAGCATGAAACGCTAGAAAATAAATTAAGAAAACTAGGAGAAACACAGAACCATCAATCTAACGAACAACACACGAATAACAATGAATTCAATTTCCACAGCAGAGTAAACAACAGAACGAACGTAACCTTTTCCCAAGGTGAAATGAATATGTTAGACAAAGGTTTGAAATACAACTGCACAGACGCACACACGAACCACAATATAAAACAGTTAATCACAGATATTGAGATAGCCAGTCACAAGCTCCCAGCAGAAGACAGGGAATTAACCAAAAATCTCGCCACCAACGAAGCCAAAAAAATCCTCAAACGAGAGGGCGATAGCAATAACATTCAAAACAACAAACAAATCAAAGAAATAAAGTCGTTGAAACAAAAAATAAAAGAACATGACTTAATCATCACAAAAGCAGATAAGGGAAACACTACAGTAATTTTGAACAAAACAGAATACATTGAAAAAACAGTCGAATTCCTAAACAACAACGAAATCAAGGAATTAACTAAAGACCCCACCAACAAATTCCAAAAACAAATAAAAAGTGCGCTAAAAGAAACAGAATACATACTGACCAAAGCTGAAAAATCAAAACTAATAAACATGAACCCGAAAATACCGTCATTGAGGGGACAACCAAAAATACACAAAAAGGAATGCCCAATGAGACCAATAGTCAATTGTAGGAATGCCCCTAATTACAAAATCAGCAAAGAGTTACTAAAAATCTTAAAATGCCGTCTTTCCAACGACAAAAACAACTCTGTAAAGAACACAACAGAACTAGTAACAGCATTGAACACCCTACAAATGAAACCTAGCTTCAGGCTAGTATCCTTCGACGTAACTAACATGTACACCAATATTCCGATTATTGAAGCAATCAACACTATCGAAAACAACTTAAAATCCAACAATTCGGTAAAAGAAATTGAAGAGATTGTGAGATTACTGAGGGTCGTTCTCACCCAAAAGTGTTTCAATTCGACAATAAAATATACACACAGAGAGAAAGAAGGCCTAGCAATGGGATCGCCACTAAGTGGGTTAATAGCTGACATCTTCATCAATGCACTAGAAAATGCGTCCTTAGAAAAGACTCCAACAAAGGGAATAGTAATATGGAAAAGATACGTAGATGATGTAATTTGCATCTACGATACTGAACTAACAAGCGAAGAAACAATTCTCCAATCCATTAATAGCCTTCACCATTCTATCAAATTCACTAAGGAATCCGAAATAGACCGGAAAATAAATTATCTCGATATAACTATTGAACGTAAAGACAACGACCTTTCATATTCCATATTCCGGAAAGCAACACAAACCTCGCATGCAATCGACAATCAGTCTAATCACCCCAGTACGCACAAACTAGCGGGTTTCAATTCAATGGTGCACAGGGCTTTAAACATACCCATGTCAAAAGACAACTATAATAAAGAAATAAGAACTATTATGCAAATAGCAAAGGAAAACAACTTCTCGCCAAGCAAAATAAATCAAATTATAGCCAAACATAAAAATAAAGATAAAACGATTCCCAAACCGGACAGTAATGAGAAAAAATTTGCGCGTTTCAACTATGTGAATGCGAATACATATAAAATCACTAACCTATTCAAAAAGCAAGGCATAAAGATAGCTTTCACGACGAAAAACACAACCGCTAGGCACCTCCTAAATAGTAATCTAAATAAACGTGACCCGTATTCAAGGTCAGGGGTATATTCTATAACGTGCCAAGACACCGATTGTCAAGCTAATTACATCGGGCAGAGTGGAAGGCGAGTAGACACACGTTATAATGAACATAGAAATGCGATAAGATACGGAACACATTCAGCCGTGTGCGAACATATGTGTGACGCAGGGCATAGCTTTACCAACATAGAGTCGGACCTTAAAATAATCCATCACGAATCGAAAGGCAGAGCTCTTGACATAAAGGAAGCAATCGAGATACACCTAGCCAAACGAAACAATCCCAACAATCTAAATGAACACACGTTCATGGAGAGCTCACCCCTCTTCACGCTACTAAAAAACACACCCTGTCGGAAACCAAACACAATTTAGCGACACAGCCAAGCTAGATAAAAAAGGGGTGGAAATTAGGGGGTTTTTAATAGGTAAAAGTTATCTGGATCAGGTGTACGATGTACTTTTCTTCTGCAATAAACCAAGGCCCATATTAGAGGCAGTATTAAAGGTGCCGGGACGTCCTCATAAGACCGTCAACGCTTAGTTCGAATGGGTTATGCTCCACGCGTGGCGAGGACTAATCCACGGTCTTTAATAGTTGTAGATCCACCTCATTCAATAACATACATCTTATCTAGGTTGGCAACACCTCACATAAACACATCGCGATCACTCCCCACAGCACGTAGGGACAGGGGGGGAAGGCAGGGAAAAACCAGTCGTTAAGATAACCACCGCAGTCGACCGCACAGCGAGTTCAAGTGAGCACGGAAACTGCGAATAGCTGTAGTACGGAAGACAATCAGATACGTAGTTAGCCTAAAAATTTTATAGTTTAACCATAGTTTACAACCATATTATCTCTCTAAAGTACAATCTCCGGATAGCCATCACCATTTAGCATTTCACCTAACATATATACTGCATTTAGCATACACTGACAGTTGCAGTACCAATACTGCAACTAAATAATTGTACATATTGTAAATATTTTCACCTGTATTTCAAACATAGATTTTATAGCCTAAGTGTATTGGATCTGATGATGATCGCTTGACGATCGAAACTGGTCATCCTAGTGTTTTATTAATCTCATGTAATTTATTTCAGGATTAGGGCATAACCCATCTCTTTTGGGTACATTCGTGTTGACCGACTGAAAAGCACTAAACTCTTGTTTACTAAGGCAACACTGAAAATATGGCTTCAAACACCACAATGTTCACGGCTAGTCAGGCAAATCGTGAAGCCAAGAAATTCAAATCACTCAGGCTTAAACTCATGAATTTAGACAAGTCAATTTGGTTCAACAAAAAATGTATAGAACTAAACCTCACCCCTAAATACGTACCAATTAAAACCGTACCGAACACACCAGCCACGATCATTTCAACTAAACAAGCCAAAGCGCTTTGGATAAAAAACGAATTAAGATTTGCATACATAAGAAAGCAAAAAATTAACCAACAATTATACGACATTCAATTGCAACTAAGTAATTTCTGGCACGCAGCCCAATGGGACAGCTTCACCGAACACCTACATGACACCATCAAAATCAGAGCAACGAGGAAGCATGAAACGCTAGAAAATAAATTAAGAAAACTAGGAGAAACACAGAACCATCAATCTAACGAACAACACACGAATAACAATGAATTCAATTTCCACAGCAGAGTAAACAACAGAACGAACGTAACCTTTTCTCAAGGTGAAATGAATATGTTAGACAAAGGTTTGAAATACAACTGCACAGACGCACACACGAACCACAATATAAAACAGTTAATCACAGATATTGAGATAGCCAGTCACAAGCACCCAGCAGAAGACAGGGAATTAACCAAAAATCTCGCCACCAACGAAGCCAAAAAAATCCTCAAACGAGAGGGCGATAGCAATAACATTCAAAACAACAAACAAATCAAAGAAATAAAGTCGTTGAAACAAAAAATAAAAGAACATGACTTAATCATCACAAAAGCAGATAAGGGAAACACTACAGTAATTTTGAACAAAACAGAATACATTGAAAAAACAGTCGAATTCCTAAACAACAACGAAATCAAGGAATTAACTAAAGACCCCACCAACAAATTCCAAAAACAAATAAAAAGTGCGCTAAAAGAAACAGAATACATACTGACCAAAGCTGAAAAATCAAAACTAATAAACATGAACCCGAAAATACCGTCATTGAGGGGACAACCAAAAATACACAAAAAGGAATGCCCAATGAGACCAATAGTCAATTGTAGGAATGCCCCTAATTACAAAATCAGCAAAGAGTTACTAAAAATCTTAAAAATGCCGTCTTTCCAACGACAAAAACAACTCTGTAAAGAACACAACAGAACTAGTAACAGCATTGAACACCCTACAAATGAAACCTAGCTTCAAGCTAGTATCCTTCGACTTAACTAACATGTACACCAATATTCCGATTATTGAAGCAATCAACACTATCGAAAACAACTTAAAATCCAACAATTCGGTAAAAGAAATTGAAGAGATTGTGAGATTACTGAGGGTCGTTCTCACCCAAAACGTGTTTCAATTCGACAATAAAATATACACACAGAGAGAAGGCCTAGCAATGGGATCGCCACTAAGTGGGTTAATAGCTGACATCTTCATCAATGCACTAGAAAATGCGTTCTTAGAAAAGACTTCAACAAAGGGAATAGTAACATGGAAAAGATACGTAGATTATGTAATTTGCATCTACGATACTGAACTAACAAGCGAAGAAACAATTCTCCAATCCATTAATAGCCTTCACCATTCTATCAAATTCACTAAGGAATCCGAAATAGACCGGAAAATAAATTATCTCGATATAACTATTGAACGTAAAGACAACGACCTTTCATATTCCATATTCCGGAAAGCAACACAAACCTCGCATGCAATCGACAATCAGTCTAATCACCCCAGTACGCACAAACTAGCGGGTTTCAATTCAATGGTGCACAGGGCTTTAAACATACCCATGTCAAAATACAACTATAATAAGGAAATAAGAACTATTATGCAAATAGCAAAGGAAAACAACTTCTCGCCAAGCAAAATAAATCAAATTATAGCCAAACATAAAAATAAAGATAAAACGATTCCCAAACCGGACAGTAATGAGAAAAAATTTGCGCGTTTCAACTATGTGAATGCGAATACATATAAAATCACTAACCTATTCAAAAAGCAAGGCATAAAGATAGCTTTCACGACGAAAAACACAACCGCTAGGCACCTCCTAAATAGTAATCTAAATAAACGTGACCCGTATTCAAGGTCAGGGGTATATTCTATAACGTGCCAAGACACCGATTGTCAAGCTAATTACATCGGGCAGAGTGGAAGGCGAGTAGACACACGTTATAATGAACATAGAAATGCGATAAGATACGGAACACATTCAGCCGTGTGCGAACATATGTGTGACGCAGGGCATAGCTTTACCAACATAGAGTCGGACCTTAAAATAATCCATCACGAATCGAAAGGCAGAGCTCTTGACATAAAGGAAGCAATCGAGATACACCTAGCCAAACGAAACAATCCCAACAATCTAAATGAACACACGTTCATGGAGAGCTCACCCCTCTTCACGCTACTAAAAAACACACCCTGTCGGAAACAAAACACAATTTAGCGACACAGCCAAGCTAGATAAAAAGGGGGGAAATTAGGGGTTTTTTAATAGGTAAATGTTATCGGGATCAGGTGTACGATGTACTTTTCTTCTGCAATAAACCAAGGCCCATATTAGAGGCAGTATTAAAGGTGCCGGGACGTCCTCATAAGACCGTCAACGCTTAGTTCGAATGGGTTATGCTCCACGCGTGGCGAGGACTAATCCACGGTCTTTAATAGTTGTAGATCCACCTCATTCAATAACATACATCTTATCTAGGTTGGCAACACCTCTCATAAACACATCGCGATCACTCCCCACAGCACGTAGGGACAGGGGGGGAAGGCAGGGAAAAACCAGTCGTTAAGATAACCACCGCAGTCGACCGCACAGCGAGTTTTAGTGAGCACGGAAACTGCGAATAGCTGTAGTACGGAAGACAATCAGATAAGTAGTTAGCCTAAAAATTTTATAGTTTAACCATAGTTTACAACCATATTATCTCTCTAAAGTACAATCTCCGGATAGCCATCACCATTTAGCATTTCACCTAACATATATACTGCATTTAGCATACACTGACAGTTGCAGTACCAATACTGCAACTAAATAATTGTACATATTGTAAATATTTTCACCTGTATTTCAAACATAGATTTTATAGCCTAAGTGTATTGGATCTGATGATGATCGCTTGACGATCGAAACTGGTCATCCTAGTGTTTTATTAATCTCATGTAATTAATTTCAGGATTAGGGCATAACCCATCTCTTTTGGGTACATTCTTGTTGACCGACTGAAAAGCACTAAACTCTTGTTTACTAAGGCATCACTGAAAATATGGCTTCAAACACCACACTATTTCACTATTCTTCAGTCGCTTCCGCACATTGTTCTTCCAACGAAATTGATTTATCTTCAGTTTCCTCCTCTTATTCAGTGCTAAAAGAGAGCTTAGCGACACATTCAAATTGCCAACATCCGCCATCTTTGTTGATATACAACTTGCTCGCAGGGAAGCCAACTTTCGGACCCAACATTTTCTGTCCATTTTTTGGGGGAAATGACTAATTTTAGGTTTGCAAAGTGTCGGTGTGATGATATCCAACCTTCCTAACCGAAAATCTCAACATGCTCAATTTTTGATATACAACGTTCTTGTAGGGCAGGTAGTCCAGTCAATAAACGAATTTCACCTTACATCAGATGCGGGATCGTTTTTTATTTTTTGATGTTGTTTAGGACCCTTAGGTAGTTATTAATCCGTCCGTCATCCTACTCCCCTTGCTTCGTCTGCCATCTTGAAAAAACTGTCAGAAATCGGAACTTTTTTCAGTTTTTGGCCTCTAGCTCATTCCCAGTTCATTCGTTTGAACATATGTCCATATTATAAAATGTAGATTACTAACTTTGCAACAACTTTGATTAGGAAGGTTTTTTGTAGGACCAAGCGTATTTGAGCTACGAGAAAGCGAAAAAGGGCGAAAATTGGCGATTCGACAAATTTTTCATTTTCGCTCCACTTTCCATCGCAAAAAACAGGGAGAAGAATTGATCTCCGCAAAACGTTTATTGAATGAAAGTTGTAGATAATTTAATTTTCTTTGATACTCATGTATCAAAATATCAATTAGGAGCAATGGGAAGGAGTGGGGGTAAATTTAAAAATCCTAGAGGAAATGAGTTTTTTGTGATTCAGCCCTGGATCGCCGTGTTGGTAAAAGTTTTTCGTTTTCATTATATTACAACTATATTCTGAACACAGCAGTGCATCTAAATAATATTTGAACCATTTTTTGTATAAATATGAGTAGATGGGAGAGAACAAATTCGTTACACCCTCATTTAAGAAAGTTAGTGTGTATTTACAAAATATTGACTGCAATACAATGCGTTTTATATATTAATTATTTACATATTAATTATTAGGGAATAATGAACACACTGAAATAAAAACTTTAAAATAGATGAGGGGTGGGGGGTTGCTACCGTAACCGGAGACGTTTCGCAAGGGGGTCGGGAGGGTTTACTTTTCGGTAGGGTCTTCGTCGAATGGTATGGGCAGGTCGCGATGTTTTCCTCTTCCTCGTCAGCGACTGTCAAAGGACGGTTGTCGCAGGACTTTCCGCCGCAGCAGAATTTGCAGAAAGTGGAGCAATGCATACCGGCTTTTCTTCATCCACAGGCTGCGGAACAGCCGGTGACACACCTGCATGATACCGTCTTCAGCAGGGTACGAGGAGCAGCATCTCTGGTGGTTGTTGTCGGAATCAAGCCCCTGCTTCCTCTTGTCCAGCCAAAGATGAACGGGTCTTTCTGCTTGCTCATCCAGGACGTCACTTGGTGGTATAACCTCAAGGAGTGATATCGCGCTGCATCGGAGAACGGGGGCAGCTTTTCCAGGTTCAAGTTTGTCGTGGTGGCAGCAAATTTTGTGTGTCGGAGGTCAGAAAGTGATTGGTCGATTTCCCCACCATGGAGGACGACCAATATTTGCTCTCCTGCTTTGGAGATGTCCTCTAATGTGGCTTCTGGGTCCATGAAGACATCACTTATCTCCAACAATAATGGATTCCTCCAAAACAGGGAACAACATTGATTGACGTTGCGTCACACCCGCTGATGGCGTGGATGAGCAGTAGGTTCTCGGCGAAGTCGTACATAATTGATGAGAGGAAGTACATGACGTCAGGTGAATCGCCTCTTCCTGTTTTTCTAAGGTATACGTTGTTCATCATATTTGCTGTCCCAGTGAGAATGGCTAATAAATCAATGTCTTCCCCCACAATAATTACAGCGTCGTACGAAGAAGCCATCGATGTTGCAGTGGTCACAATGAGCACGTCAGCATCCTCTTCAGCTTGCTTGTTCATGACGTTGGACGCTTCAAGTGTTGTTCCGAGGAGGGCAACAAACATTTTTTATTGCTCTCATTGGACAGAAATTTGTCTTGATTAGTTGTGTTGACTGTGGCTTCATCAAATATCACATCTGCTGAGGCGTTCAGCTTGCGCCTTCTTGCTCTTTTAGCATTCTTGGTACTCATCAGAAGATTGTCTCGGTACCCGTCGAAGATGACCATCACCACTGTCCCATAATGCTGGTGGATGTACTGAACCCTTCAGTATTGCAGTGTTTATATGCAAGAGTCAAAATCAAGGGGTCGCGCTCAGTTCATAGTGTGATGTTTACGTTCGCCAAACAACATGCTCTACTGAGGCAAGGGTCATAGGATTAAAACTATAATTAAGAAAGGAAGTGACAAGACGTAAAATAATAACATAATTTAATGACTATTTGTGCAAAAATGAAATGAATATAAACAACAACAATAATAATATCCCTCCCTGAATCTTCCCATGACAAAAATATCTATCAATGTTGAGGAGTCAGACGGATCTCCCCCTCATAAAAATGTGGATCCAAGTTCCACTAACTTGCATTGGGATTTTATGTACGCGTAATGACTAACTACGATGGATGAGTACTTGGATGACTGTTCGTTTACATCGGGTAACAGCCACGATGCTTACGATCAATCATCTCGTAAATCAACGTTTACGGATATGGGACACAACACTAATAAAAACCCTTAAAAATTAATGCTGACACACAATCTAAAATCTAATATTTACAGGAATCTCCCTCGAGACCCTCCTTCAGTGCGGTGACGCATCTGACAAATGAGCTGCCAAGACGGCCAATTGCTCAATACACAAACAAGGAAAAGACAGCATCGCACGTGACTGCACGGGTCACTAATATGAAACATAAACATGGAATGAAACCAACAACCACAAAAGTCTCAACGGCTGAGATTACCTTATATGAACAAAAATGCACGTCAAGCTAACGCTTCGGAGATTATAGTGATTCGTAGGCAACTCCCATTTATTTAAACAATTTTTACCATTGATCAGTTCTTATTCTGTATTTCAAGTAACTTTACGGAGCCAACAAGCACTCCATTAATGACCTTGATGCAATCCTTTCAGCCCGCCTTGTGAAAACAGCTTCCCCCTTCCTCAACACCTGTCATCGTCCAGCCCCAGTGTGTAAAAATAACCTGACCAACTGTCCCGTTATCTCGTAGAATCAACAGCAACAAATCTCAACCACATAAACATATGGAAAGACATAAATCGTAATAGCCACATATGTCCTCGCAAGGTAACGATATGGGCTTGGCACCGAGCTGACAGAAATCAGTCTACTCTGAAATTCCCGCTTGTAATGACCAATAAAATACACACACACACACACTGCTGGGAATGACATAACACTTTTCACACAGGTCGGTTGAATAAGATGCTCGCAAACTATTTAAGAAAATATTAAAACCTACGAGAGAGCTGACTGCTCCCCGACACAACTCACATTGCTCCAAAGGCAATAAACTCACTGAATCTGATCAATAATAAACATTACAAAGATTAATTTACCCTCCAATCTACTGCATGATTATACTAATTCAGTCCTACTTCTGAAACACAACATATATCCGAGAGACGTTTCTCAACCGCATTACGTAAACATATGCGAACACGGTCGTCCACATAGTCACGTTAGTTAAAAAAAAAACATGAAATTACGACTAAGAAAAAAATTGTGCGAGCTGTTTCCATGCAAAAGGTGTGTCAGACCAAACTAAATACACTACGTTAATCAACACAAACAAGATATTTACAAAAAAAATATGTCGCATATACCATAAGTTAATTTGTCAGATAATAAGAATATTATTCAGTACTCATCCTCGGCCAATCACCGTCAGCGAACATCTGCTGCCATCTCCCTATTTAATGCTGCTTAGCTCGTCTCAAACATCTTGACGGAGTGTTGACAGTTCAAAACTTCTTCCAGGATATGCAATGTCATCTCTCGTGCTGATGCAAAAAGTTATAGATTATTACACACTCGATATCTGACTACTAAATTCACCGTTTTAGGTACTTAGTTCCCCAGAACAGTCTGTTGGCGAATTGTCGAAGATACTGTCCCTACAAAATAGTACAGTGACTATCTATCACACTGAATTTAACACACACTTGTATTAATAAAAATCTGTGTCCTCATGACACGCAAAGTACAAGTGCCTACGTCCTCAGACGCGCAAAATGTAATAATAACCTGTGTCTTCCGACACACAAAATGTAATATAACCTACGTCCTCAGACGCACAAATGTAATCCGTCAGGTCTTGGCTCTTCACGTCACTTATAAATGAACTGGCCCTAGGTATCGATAGGGGGGGGGATTATATAAAAATTTCTCAAAATAATAGTGGTACAGGAATGAAACAAATATCACTGAACTCGTAAAATTGCGCAGGTCAAGAATATGCCCATTAATTCTAGAATCGATCGTAGAGATGTTGTCTAGCCGATCTCCCGCGTTAATGCTAGATATCGCGTGCCCAAGCTAGACTTGGCGCGTTCGTAAGCATTCATCTCTCATTGGTTTAACTTTTTCGTTAACTTCGCGGTTTTTATCAGACCTCGGCCTCGTAGGAGTGTCCAGTAGTACCATCAGCCTCTCACTTTACTGCATTATATTTTTTCTAGGCGCGAATAGTACAATGCACATGCCATAAGCGTGTCTCACCACGCGTCCCTTCTATTTTGAGGTAGCCACCACCTGTCCTTCTGAATCATTGCTATGCTCTTTCTTTCCACAATCCTTAAGTATTTAGCCTTTTGTCAAACTGCTGCAGGTATGTCCCAACTGTCTCCAACAAATGCTTGAAGTTTCCTCATCTTCGTCTGGCTATTTCATGACGCTGGTGGAAATATTAATTAATTGAAGAAATAAAACATCGAATCATTTATCCATCAGAGGATAAAGGGTTTACAACTCCTCCACTCACAAAATTTCGAACTTAGGATAAAGTCGATAATTTTTAGAAGACTTCCGTAGGCCAATTTGTTTTATTTCAGAATCACCCCTTTCTATTACTTGGTCTAGCCGCTCCTGTCTTGAATGGCATTTACTCGTTTTATTTCCTGCTTGGACCTCACCCTTTCAGTCTGCTTGCGTGACGCGCTGATGCCTTAGGCAACACTCTGCCCGTCTCGTTAATGTTTGTCAACACCATCTCCACTTCCTTCTTCACGTGCCATACTCAACTGCCCCCCGTCCACTTGGTTGATATAGGACGTCCATATATTTAAACTTCATCATTATTTCGGCGCTCCCATGGTTCGCTTCTTCGATACGTTTTAAGATGGCGGCATTGTAGACCGACATTGTTCCTGTGCTTAACTCTTTCACTCTGTATGCATTATTTCCTAGGTTTCTTACAATAGAATAGGGTCCTATGAACTTTTCACAGAATTTGCTGAAGATCTTCTTCTTTGGATCCGATGTAGCGGGTCGCTTCACCAAAACGAGCTGGTTGATTTCTAGATCACGGTGAAATCTCTTATTTCTCAGTCGCCGTAATCTGCGATCTGCTTGTTTTCTCATGTAGGCTCTCGTTCTCTCTATTCGCAGGTCAGGTGCTATCATGGGATCTTGTGGGCAGTTAATGATGCTTTTCCACGTTCTCACTGGATACTCGTTTTTGTGTAAGACCATAGGGATCTGTCCTGTTGACTCGTGCCTGGTAGAATTCTTACATGTCTCTACATACTTAATTTTATCCACCCACTTATGATGTTCTTTGGGAATGAAGATTCTCAAGTATGATGTTACACATTTTATTGCTCTTTCACTTGGATTAGCTTGGGCATGTCGGATACTGCTTAAAACGTGTTTTATACCCATGTCCTCCATATCTTTCTTGAATTCGGCGCTTGTAAAATAGCTGCCATGGTCTGACAATATAAATTCTGGTTTTCCAAGGATTCGAATAACTCTATTTCGAATACGACTGAGTACTTGTTTCGATGTAGCTTTCTGAATGGGGCATAATACGACAAACTTAGAAAACACATCAATGCACACTAGCAAGTGACGGCAACCTCGCCTACCTTTCGGGATTGGACTGAAACAGTCTAGGGCCAGTAGCTCGCAGGGTTTCTGAGGTAGCATTGGTCTAGGATACTGCCTCATTAAATAGTTATTGGGCTTTGATCACTTTCGTGATGTTTATAGTGCGTTTTTCTTTTGTGCCGCATTTGTCAGTTAAATGCTTTTGAGACCACCGAACGAAAACATATGTACTTATTCATTTCTGTTAACATTATAATGTTTATTACTAGTGTTTAATCTCTCTCTATATATATATCTAAGACTCTTACCTCAGCGTGTTAATAGGTCATGCGCCTCCAGCTTACGATCGCATACTGAAAAGGGTGTCGACTTGCTTGCTGCCTTCCTGTATGACTGACGTCACAGCTTGCCCTGGCCAATCATCGCCCGCCAGCTTGGCTTCCAGACGTTTCCATGATGTTATTATTTAAGTGGCGGCGTTTTGCTCTCCATCAGCATTCCTTCTTCAAACCTTCTACGGTCTTCTTCAACTAGCGAGAGGCATTCGTGCCTTCCGCCCTTCTCCGGGGCCTTCTAAACTTCAGGCCTAATCTGCATTTATGAGTGAAACTACCAGGAAACGCAACAGCAGAGAGCTTCAGCACTGAGAAAGTGCATTCTACGTTTTTACTCCAAACCGCAAGAAGCTGCATCAAATCGCAGTTCTAAATGCCATGTTATTTGGCATTCAAGAAATAGCATCAAAACCTAACGATGTTAGCCAATGTACAGCGCTGGTCGCCCTGGCGAAGTTATTTTCCTGATGCTGGACATTTCAAATTCTACTACCAAAAAATCTAGTGTTGGCCACGGCAGTCTCCGTCAGCATGCTTCTAGTCATCGCCACTAAAGATAAGTTTGTGCCTTTTTTATTATTATCTTAATCATCTTCGTTTTAAGTGTTTGCTAGCAAGTGCAAGAATATTAAATTTGTGTGTGCATCAAGCAGAATGAACTTTTGAGTAATAGCCCATGGCTGGGCCAACCTAATTAAAATTAATGAACATTTGAAACTGCCCCAGGCGGGCCAGCATAACTAATTTTTTAATTAAGGCTTTATTAATGTGTTTGCAAGTTTCACCCTAAAAATAAAAGTATTGTATTTACTCTCAATGTTCAGTCTAGTATTGAAAGAACCAGGCCGCATTTCCTTAGCCCAATCCTTTCAGTCTAATCTTCTCTCAAGGAAGTTATTTTGTCCAGGCCTTAAGCCTGATGCTGTCCTCCCGTTTATGTTGATGAATCTGGGCTGTTCTCCACATAACCATTTTGGTGCCTATAACCGGGATGCTTGTAAACATTCTGTTTAACCAAATCTTCAAATTTCTTAATGTTGGAACTAATTCAAAATTTAAATGCCATACTGAACATTGAGTGTGTTAATATTTTAAAAATTGTGTTTTCTAATCTACTTCGAAAGTTTCAGCTCGAGTGTATATGGTTGGCACTGAGAAGGGAGACAAACAGCAGGCCCGTATTTCACCGCAGGGGAAGCCGCACTCTCTTTTCTGGCAGACTGTCAACTTCTTCCGAAGCAAGGTGTACCAGCTCACAGTATAGTCGTGAGTACACAACAAACTTTCATAATGCCGATTGACGAGAAACTCATTAATGCCAGAGCTTCTGTCAAAGGCAAGTTAACGCGTTTTCGCACTTTTCTAGATGAGCTCCCGGAAAAAGAACGTAATAGTGACATAATTTCTCAAAGACTGAAAGGTTATGAACAGGCCTTTGAAAAATATGATGAGATCCAAAGTAATATTGAGACCAAGGATCCCGATCAGCAAAGTGACCGTTGTGAGGTTGAAAATCTATATTATAAAGGGTTCGCAGACGCGAAGCAGCTTTTAAGAAGTTTAACATTGCAGGAAAAGCAGGAGAAAATTCCTTCAGAATCTTCTTCTTTTCCTTCCCGTGTTATATTACCGAAAATAGAATTACCTAAATTTACCGGAGATGAAGCTACATGGGAACCATTTTTTGAATTATTCAATTCATTGATTCACGAAAACGATTCTCTTCCTTCAATACAGAAGTTTCATTATTTGCGTTTGTCCTTGCAAGGCAACGCACTTAAACTCATCCAAGAGCTTACGTTGACAAATGAAAATTATGAAGTAGCTTTGGCACTTCTCAGAGATCGGTTTGGGAACACTCGTTTAAAAACTCAACGTCACATACAGGGTTTATTCAATTTACCTATTGTTCAAGCTGATAATCTTGCCTCGCTTCGTAATCTGATCGATGCTGCGGAACTTCATATTCGTGCGCTTGCAAATTTGGACCAACCAGTTGACCATTGGGATCTATTTTTGATTCATCTTATTTCTGTTAAATTAGACACTAAAACTTTAAAAGATTGGGAAGCAGCTCTGTCGCAACATTCATTGTGTACCTATGAAGCTATTATTAAATTCTTAAAGGCGAAATGCCAAATTCTCTCTGCTGTAGCCAGTCAAAAGAGTAGCGCTACCTTCAAACCTCCCTCTAATAGTAAGGACATCAGCCCCACTCAGAGAGTACTAAGGTCACATGTCTTTTCTACCAATATTCGGTCTTCCAATCAAGCACAAGCTTGTGTTTTGTGTCAACAACCACATAACTTGTACCAATGCGCTCAATTCAAATCTTTATCTGTGGATGAAAGACGCAAATTAATTACCACCCACAAGCACTGCTTTAATTGCCTATCAGCGACACATATGATAAGCAATTGTCGTTCTGAACGGTTATGTTTTCACTGTAAAGCAAAGCATCATACTCTCCTGCATAGGCATGAAAGATCGCGGTCATCAGCAACCAATAGTTCATCCGCTAAATCTCATTCTGAGACTTTGCCGAATAACGCTCAGTCTTTTACTCAAAGCTCTGTTTCGTTCAGTAAAACTCAAGTTTTATTGTCCACTGTCCAAATTCTAGTGAAGAATGTTCACGGAAAATGGGTTTCTGTAAGGGGATTGTTAGATAATGCTGCAACTAACAATTTTATCAGTGAATCGCTAGTTCGCAAGTTAGGTCTACAAATATGCCCTACTTCTATAGAAGTTACAGGAATTAATGGTTCCAAATCGCAATCTCTGAGTTATGCTAAAGTGGATGTAAAAGATTCCAATAATCTTGGCATTCATTTAAATTTAGATTTTTTAATTATAAATTCCATAGGTAATGACACCCCCATTACTTCTTTTCAAGTCCAGGGTTGGAATATTCCGCATCATTTGCAACTTGCAGATCCGAATTTCAACAGAGCTTCATCTGTAGAAATTCTTTTAAGTGCCAGCATTTTTTGGCAATGTTTACATCCGGAAAAGGTTAAAGTTGCCCGTGATGTTTTCTTTCGTAGAACTGATTTTGGTTGGATTGCCACTGGGCAAATATACCGCAACCCCGTTCAACAAAAATCTCATTGTTATTTTGTTGGTGCTGATTTAAATCAAGAATTAATTAAGTTCTGGGACATTGAGGATATTCAAGTCACCTCACCTCATTCTCTCAATAATGAGATCTGTGAAACACACTACGTAGAAACCACTGTTCGCACTACTGAAGGCAGATTCGTGGTTACTCTTCCTCGCATTTTTAACCCCCCTGTTATTACAGAATCACATTCCAGAGCTCTCAAAGCTTTATTCGCAATTGAAAATCGCTTTAAAAAAGATGCTCTCTTAAAAACTCAGTATACTTCCTTCATGGAAGAATACGAATCAGCGAATCACATGGAAGTCGTTGCAAAATCTGAAGAAATTAGTAATCCTCCTAAAGAAATAGTATATCTTAATCATCATCCGGTTTGGAAAAATTCTTCCACCCGAGAACAGATAAGAGTGGTTTTTAATGGGTCATCTCCAGATGCTAATGGTGTTTCTCTCAATGACACTCTGCATTCTGGACCCGCTATTCAGACAGATCTTACTTCAGTTTTACTTAACTTTCGTCTATTCCCCATTGCTGTCCTTGCTGACATCAAGCAAATGTATAGGCAAATTCTAGTAAATTCAGAACAACGTGATTTGCAAAGAATTTTGTGGCGAGACGACAATGCAAAACCTATAAAAATATTTCGTTTAAGAACAGTGACATACGGTCTTAAGCCGTCTGCCTTTCTCGCAATACGATCTCTTCACATGTTGGCCGAACAAGATGGTCATCTTTTTCATCCTCTAGCTTCTGAAGTTTTGAAAACTGCATTTTATGTAGATGATTTTCTGTATTCTTTTCCTAGTATCTCTGACGCACTTCTTGTTTGTGAAGATTTAAACTCTCTTCTTTCCGGTGGTGGGTTTACCCTTCATAAGTGGAACTCGAACTCAACCGAATTTTTATCTAACTTTTCACAAGTAACTCCTGTTGACAAATGTGTTGCGCTTCCTACTGAGGAATCAGCTATTAAAACCTTGGGTGTTTTTTGGTCTCCTTCTTCAGATACCTTTTGCTATCAGGTACACTTATCTGAGTTTCACCCTCAAACGAAAAGGCAATTATTATCAGAAATAGCAAAAGTTTTTGATCCCTTGCAGTACATTGCTCCGGTGGTTATTACTGCAAAAATTTTCTTGCAAAAACTTTGGTTATTGAAAATTGGTTGGGATGAGGAGGTACCCTCCCCCCTTTTGGATGAGTGGTTGAAATACCGCAAGAGTTTGTTAGATCTTTCTCAAATTTCTATTCCCCGCACTTTAATTTCGGACCTTTCATGTCAGTATTTCGATTTGCACGTATTTGCAGATAGTTCTGAAAAGGCATACGGTTGCTGCGCCTATTTAGTAGGCCGCTCTTCCAATACTTTACCCGGATTTTCCAATTTAATTTGCGCAAAATCAAAGGTAGCCCCACTCAAATCCATATCTTTGCCTAGATTGGAATTATGTTCTGCTGTAATGGCTGTGGAATTAGCCAGCAAATTAAAAATCAGTTTAAATTTGAAATTTTCGACCACATGGTTTTGGAGTGATTCTTCCATCGTGTTAGCTTGGCTTTCAAAACCTTCTTCGCATTGGACCACTTTTGTGGCTAATCGCGTTTCTAAAATACAAGAGTTGTCTCATTTTGACCAATGGAATCATGTTCCGGGAAAAGAAAACCCCGCTGATATAATTTCACGTGGCTGCTTGCCCAAGAAATTAATTTCTCTTAAATTATACTGGAATGGTCCGGCGTGGCTCAGTCAGGATTTCTCTTGTTGGCCTCGTTCATCTAATCCACTCGCAGAAGATGTTCCTGATGCTCGCATTGTTACCGCTTCCCTTTTTCTAACTTCTATTGCTACTAGTCTGTTTCAGCGTTACTCTTCATTTAATAAATTAATTCGTGTGGTAGCATATTTATTTCGATGGAAATTTCTTGTTCTTGATCAGCCTGTGAAACCGCAACCCTTTCTCACTAAAATGGAATTGGAATTTGCTACTCGTAGAATCTTGTTTCTCATGCAACAAGAAGTATTCCTTCTTGAGTATCAGACGCTTTTAAGCAAAAAAGCTTTACCAAAGTCTAGTAGGCTGTTACCTCTCACCCCTTTTTTGGACCAAGATGGATTAATAAGAGTGGGGGGTAGGCTAGAATATTCTAGTTACTCAGATGAGAAAAAACATCCCATTATTCTCCCTTCTAGACATCCTATTACTACTCTTAACGTAAAGAAATTTCATTATCAGAATTTGCACGCTGGCACCCGCACTTTGCTTTGTTTAATTCGCGAGAAATATTGGCTCATTAACGGTGTTCATGAAGTTTCTTCTGTTATTCGGAAATGTATACCTTGTTTCAAATCTAAGCCCCCGCCAATCACGCAAATTATGGGAAACTTGCCATATTTTCGTTCCGAACCTAGTAAGCCTTTCGCCCTAACGGGTATCGATTATGCCGGTCCTTACGTCTATCAAGTTAATTCCCCTTTATCTAAGCGAAAGTTGTTAGGTAAACTTTATATTTCTTTATTTGTGTGCATGGTGACAGGAGCCATTCACCTTGAGTTGGTTACAAGTGCTTCTACTCCTTATTTTATAGCAGCCTTTTCTAGATTTGCCGCTAGAAGGGGTGTTCCTTCTGAGGTTTTCTCAGATAACGCAAAAATTTTTGTTAGTACTTTTGATCTTTGGAAAACTGCGCTTACCTCCCCTTCTGCTAAGGAACAGTTTTCTAATTTTTCGCATGCTAAGGGATTCAAATGGCATTTCACTCCCCCATACGCCCCCCATCATGGTGGTCGTTGGGAATCTTGCATAAAGCTCACGAAGAGACAGCTGAAGAAAACCCTTGGTTCAGCCATCCTTTCCTATGAGGAATTCAATTCTTTAATTATTCAGGTTGAGGGTATTGTAAATTCTAGGCCGCTCACGCCTTTGTCTAATGATCCTAAGGATCTTCTTCCCTTAACACCTGGTCATTTTTTAATAGGCTGTTCTTTAGCTTCTACGCCTCCTTTGCTGAGTCGACGCTGTGATCTCAGGTTGCCTATTTTCTGGAGGAAGTTAGACTCTTTGCGAAACTCCTTTTGGCGCCGTTGGAAGCTGGAGTATCTCGGCTCACTTAACAGAAGAGAGAAGTGGCGGCTTTCCCAGCCTGATGTGCGAGTGGGAGATATGGTTCTTTTGCGAGATCCAAGTCCCCCTCTCGTATGGAATATTGGTAGGGTAACTCACTGCCATTTGGGTCGGGATAATCATGTGAGAGTTGTAGATGTTCTCACTAGTAAGGGTGTCTATACTAGACCAATTTCTATGGTTGCTATCTTGCCTGTTGAGGCTTAGTGTCATCTTCTTTATTGTTGTTCACGTTTTTGTAACTGATTCTTTGATTGTTTTCTTTCGGGGGTCTCGGAGCATGATCACTTTCGTGATGTTTATAGTGCGTTTTTCTTTTGTGCCGCATTTGTCAGTTAAATGCTTTTGAGACCACCGAACGAAAACATATGTACTTATTCATTTCTGTTAACATTATAATGTTTATTACTAGTGTTTAATCTCTCTCTATATATATATCTAAGACTCTTACCTCAGCGTGTTAATAGGTCATGCGCCTCCAGCTTACGATCGCATACTGAAAAGGGTGTCGACTTGCTTGCTGCCTTCCTGTATGACTGACGTCACAGCTTGCCCTGGCCAATCATCGCCCGCCAGCTTGGCTTCCAGACGTTTCCATGATGTTATTATTTAAGTGGCGGCGTTTTGCTCTCCATCAGCATTCCTTCTTCAAACCTTCTACGGTCTTCTTCAACTAGCGAGAGGCATTCGTGCCTTCCGCCCTTCTCCGGGGCCTTCTAAACTTCAGGCCTAATCTGCATTTATGAGTGAAACTACCAGGAAACGCAACAGCAGAGAGCTTCAGCACTGAGAAAGTGCATTCTACGTTTTTACTCCAAACCGCAAGAAGCTGCATCAAATCGCAGTTCTAAATGCCATGTTATTTGGCATTCAAGAAATAGCATCAAAACCTAACGATGTTAGCCAATGTACAGCGCTGGTCGCCCTGGCGAAGTTATTTTCCTGATGCTGGACATTTCAAATTCTACTACCAAAAAATCTAGTGTTGGCCACGGCAGTCTCCGTCAGCATGCTTCTAGTCATCGCCACTAAAGATAAGTTTGTGCCTTTTTTATTATTATCTTAATCATCTTCGTTTTAAGTGTTTGCTAGCAAGTGCAAGAATATTAAATTTGTGTGTGCATCAAGCAGAATGAACTTTTGAGTAATAGCCCATGGCTGGGCCAACCTAATTAAAATTAATGAACATTTGAAACTGCCCCAGGCGGGCCAGCATAACTAATTTTTTAATTAAGGCTTTATTAATGTGTTTGCAAGTTTCACCCTAAAAATAAAAGTATTGTATTTACTCTCAATGTTCAGTCTAGTATTGAAAGAACCAGGCCGCATTTCCTTAGCCCAATCCTTTCAGTCTAATCTTCTCTCAAGGAAGTTATTTTGTCCAGGCCTTAAGCCTGATGCTGTCCTCCCGTTTATTTTGATGAATCTGGGCTGTTCTCCACATAACCAGGCTTTGTCCTCTGACAAGGATCACAAGTCGTAATGACGTCACATATAGTTGTTCTCATACGTGGCCATGTAAATGTCTCTCCTATCGTCGCTTCGCACTTGTCTACTCCGACGTGTCCGTAACTTTCGTGAGTATGCCATGTCAATCCTCGCTGTAAGGATGCAGGTACTAGTATGCGTAACTTGGAGTGGTCATTATCTACCCATTTGTGCAGCAAATTGTTGACATAAACATATCTTCCTTCTTTTGCTTTCGCTTCTCGAAATGCAGGTGTTCCTGCAGGTAGCTGCTTTCTGAAGTATTGAATTAATAGCATCATCCATGGTTCCGCTTCCTGTTCTCGCTGTATCTCACGTAACTCCTCCGAGAATTCCCGGTCCTTCGGTGTTAACTCCAAGTGTTGTACCATCGCTGTTTCTTCAACATCAGGCTCTGGGTTCCTGCTGAGTGCATCCGGAATCACGTTCATCTTCCCTGGACAATGTTCAACCTCAATGCTAAACTGCTGAATATATATAGACCAACGTGTCACACGTTCGCTTGCCATCGACGTCTTAAACAAGAATGTTAGTGCTTTGTGATCAGTCCTGACAACAATGGGGTAACCATAAATTATTCGTTTCCATTGTTGAAGCGCATGAAGGATGGCCAACAGCTCTAGTTCCGTTACAGTATAATTGCGCTCGTGCTTACGCAATTTTCGGCTGACAAATGCCAAATATGTTTTATGTTGCAGGTTAGCTGGATCTTCTTGGTAGAGCATGGCACCTATACCAATTAGTGAAGCATCCGCTTGGATTATAAATTTATGCTTGAAATCTGGATATCCTAACTTAATCCAGTTTTCCAGTAGCTGTTTTGTTGCTTGGAACGCCTTCTCGCATTCCGCATTCCATAACCATTTATTATTCTTTTTTAGCATTTCCTGCATTGGAGCTACAGTCTCCATGCAACCTGGACAGTTTTCTTTAAAGAATGCCGTTACGCCTAAGAAAGCCCGAATGTGCTTGACTCTCGTTGGTGTAGGGAAATTCTTTATCGCTTCGATCTTAGCTGGGTTTGGCTTCACTCCCTCCTTGTCAATGATGTGACCCAAATACAAGATCTCGCTCTTGAAGAAATGCGATTTCTTCAGGTTTACTTTGAAATTTGATGCATTAAGGTTGCCTAATACTTTATCTAAATTTTCCATATGAATTTCAATGTTGTCGGATGCCAGCAGAATGTCATCAATGTAGCGCACCGTCATCTCCTTCCTCGGTTAGATTTCGATCCAGGGCTCGGATTAAAGCACAGCCCGCTGTTTTGACTCCGAAGGGCATTCGGACGAAGCAAAACGTTTGGTTATCGAATAAGAAGCCAGTTAAAAGCTGTGACTTCTCATCCAATTCAATATGGTGGAAATTGGACGTCAAATCAACTGATGAATAAATGCTCTTGTTCTTAAAGCCTTTTAGTACGTCTCTGATAATTGGCGCTCTGTCATACTCAGGAAAAATGAGTCTCATGTTGAGATTTCTGGCATCTAAACAAAGTCTAATAGATCCATTTGGTTTTGTGACTGCCAAAATCGCATTTAGATAAGGTGTAGGTGTCTTCCTTATCACTCCAGCTTGTAACATCTCATCTATAATGACCTTGACTTGACCACGATATTTTTCCGGAATTGGGTACAATCTACTTTTGAAAGGTGACCAATCCTCGACTTGCATTGAATATTTGAAATTTAATATTTTCCCAGGTACTGTATGGAATACTGCTTTGTGCTTCCTTAAAATCTCTTCCAATTGTTTTCTATGTTCACTCCCAAGTTGAATGTCATTGAGCCGCTCCTGTAGTAACTCTTCAAATTGTGCATCACTGTCATCTCCTTCTGTTAATAAAGACCATATCTCCTGGGGTTCACTCTCCTCATCTAGTTCCACAACAGCTCCTTCTATGATGTTATCTTCTGCCTTTCGTATCTCCTCTTCCGTCTCTTCCGATATTGCTTTCAATGCCCAAGAATTTACATCTCTTCCAGTAGTGATTTCATCCATATGCAATCCCACGTTCTTCAGTTGATCATACTCTCTAAAACTGACTGTATTCTTGTGCAAATCTATCACTGCTTGATAGTCACAAATGAAATTTGCATCAAGAATTATATTAAAATTCATCTTTGCCATGATAATGAATGTTTGCCCAAAAGTGTGTTCCAATATGTTCAGCTCTAAGTATGCCTGACGTTTACAAGTGACGGTGCGTTCAGGAATAACACCCCTCACTTTGAGTTGTGGTACGGGAATCACAGGAATATTCTGAATCCGTCCCAACTCTCGAACCAAGGCCTCCGATACCAGACTGATCTGCGACCCCGTATCCAATAAACATATTATATTAATTCCACCAATCCTCGCGTAAATAATGGGTAACTGCCTAATTTCATCGTTCCGTGGTTTCACCGTCTCCTCCAGGCAATCTTCTGGCAAAGCAATCCATTCTTGTATGTTCGCTACTATCCATCCGTCTTAAACTTCCGACTGTTGCGTTTGTAGACTGTCTCCTTTATCCAAATTTAGCATTTTTTTTAGCTCCGCTGCGACTCCCATCATCATTTTGTCGCCCACGCCCCTGACATTCCTCTTGTCTCAGTAGACTTCCAGCTTCCTCAGTATGTGTGTCTGGATTCTTCATGTTCCCAATGGCTTTCTCCCATCGTCCGTGCTCTCCACCTTGACTAGCGTGTAATTCCTCTAGGTAATTTTGCGATTGAGCGTGCCTATCATCCCAGTCATTTCGATAATTACGTGCCTCTTCTTGATTTTGATCTCTCCTTCCTTTTCATCTTTGATTCCCATTGTAATTACCGTATCTTCCATAAGGCCTCTCATTTCTTCGGTTTTCACGCCATTGTTGATACCCTCTCTGTTGATATCTATTGTTGCCTTGATATGACCTATTGTTATATTTATTTTCGTTACGCTGGTACGGTCTGTTTTCTACCTCTTCCGGGTTTCGCCTAGATGTGGATGTGCTTGTAATTGTACCCTGCGTTTTGGCGTTCGCCTGTTTTGGTTTTATGACCTCTGTCGTATTTACTAACTCCAGTTGTCTTCCTCCTCTATAATGATTATGAGATGTAGTCTCATCTATCTGGCGTAATATCTGTTCTGCATGTAAGGCCGTACTAACGTTCGCTGCGACTAGTACTTGTTGCACGTTGACTGGTAATTGCCGCGCTATAGTCATCACCAGATCCGCTTCATTTAAAGGGTAATCAAGGTCGCGAATTTTTAGCATTTGCATGTTAAAGAAATCTGAGTATTTCGTTTGCTGGGTAGTTTGGTATTTCCTAGAGTAAAGCTCCATTCTTAGACTCTGTTGTAATGCCGGCGACCAGTACTTGCGCAGAAACGCGATTTTGAAATCTGTCATAGTTCCAAATGTATATTTGAAGCTTAAAAACCATGTAAGGACATTTCCTGATAAAAATCTCTCCATCATCCTTAACCTACGTGCTTCAGGTACCCCAGTGTCATTGTAATGATCTTCAATTTCTTTAATAAAGGCTTTAGGTGTCACCCCTGAATTCTCCGTGTATTTCTGCGGTTTATAATCGTTCGAGCGAATTACTTGGATAAGTTGTGAGGGCTGATGACCGTCCTGTGGCGTGGAACTCCTTTCAATATTCTTGCGAAACCCCTCCGTGTTTGTCGCTAATGGGCTCTCCGTCTGAGTCGGACTCCCTGCTGTGCTCGTCCCGTCCGGGCTATTTGAGTCGTCCTGCTTATCTTTCATTGTTCCCGTTTTAAATATCGAGGATTGTTCTATTGACCTCAGTTCAGCTTTAATGATCCTGTCTGTTTGTTCTTTAAGTTTACTCTTAATTTCTTGTTCTAATGCTTGAATACGAGTATGATTTTCGCCTACTGTCTTAAGGATGGTTGATCTTTCCTCTTTAGAATCGATATTCATTTTTCGCCAATCTTTTCTTATTTGCTCCTTAATTGTGCTTACTTTCTCCTCAATCTGGTTTTTAGTGTCATCCTGATTGCTTTCTATCTGGCTTTTCCATTCTTCCAATCTCGCGCTATTTTCGTCGATGGTACTCTTTAATTGATCCTGATCCGCTTCTAGGCCTTTCCATTGCCCCGCTGATTTTATTTCGAGACGGTCCATATCTTTAATTATGCCGGATATATTTTCATCTACCGCTGATAATTGTTGTTGAATGACCTTGCCGCTTTTTTCCATTTCCTTAAATCGTCCTTCCAACTTATCCTGAGCTATCTTGACCTCGCTCGTACTCATAGTGCATGCTGGTTCAATTAGCTCTAATTTACCTAACACCGTTTCATCCAGAATGCCAAGTTTTTGATCAAATATAATTTCCATTTTCTTAATCTGATCTAATTGTTTTTCATTGTTTTTACTAACATCTAGGGCCAGCAATACCATCTGTTGATTAGTGTGATCCTTCATCTGTGCGGTTAACGCCTCTAACTGCGAATTTATAGTGTCATTGATTTCACTTTTTAATAATCTAGCTTGTTCCGCCTGATATTCATTTTGTTCAATCCTACTGTTGTTTAATTGTGTCCGCAATGATTCACTTTGTTCAGATAGTTTTGTGTTTAGTGATTCACTTTGTTCGGATAGTTTAGTTTTTAGTGATTCACTCTGCTCAGACAATTTGTTTATAGACTCACTTTGTTCTAACATAGTATTGTTTAGTGATTCACTTTGTTCGGATAGTTTCGCGTTTAATGCTTCACTTTGTTCTGATAGTTTAGTGTTTAATGATTCACTCTGTTCTAACATACTATTATTTATTTGTTCAGATAATTTCGCGTTTAATGACTCGCTCTGTTCTGATAGTTTAGTGTTTAATGATTCACTCTGTTCAGATAGTTAAGTGTTTAATGATTCACTCTGTTCCGCCAATTTGGTGTCCAACAATTCCTGTGTCCTCCTAGCCGCATTTTCAATGATTTCTTGAATCTGTTCTACTGTTGCAATGTTCTACACTTTATATGAGACATTAGGGAAATGGCATAAAGCAATGCCCCCTGACACACACATACAATCCCCATGAACATTTAATTTCTTTACCCTACTCAGTTCATTTATAATTTACATTTAATCCCACTAGTCAATCGCATCTCTGAGTGGTTCTAATTTTACTCAATTTAATTTAAACCCAAACACATATTCAGTCATTAAATTTTTATCCTGATCTGATATTAACACTGACTAATTAACAAAGTATTAATTGTCATTTAAGGCTACCAGCCTCCTAACATTTTCATGAGTTTGACTTTCTAAACAAATCTAGTTTTAACTTTAATCATTGGGCGCCCGATATCACGTATATTACCTTTTACTTTAATTCAATAGACAAAAACGTGAACCGTATTTTACATTGCAAACTCCTGATTTTAATTTATATTTCACACAGTTGGCGGTATCCTCTTCGCCTCAATTACTTTTAATAAAATATCACATTCCGGTGATTAAAATACTGTCATATATGCCTCCGCTTGTGGCATGTCAGTTTTACTCAAATACGCCAACTAAATGTGTTCCAGCAGCGAACCAGCAACAAAAATACACCTTCATTGGTGCGTCAGTTTGTAAACCCAACTACGCTTACATTGGCATGTGCAATTTCTATGCCGCTACACCACAGTGAACCGCCTCACGCTTGGCCGCGCCAGTTTACCTCCTATGAACCCTTCAGTATTGCAGTGTTTATATGCAAGAATCAAAATCAAGGGGTCGCGCTCAGTTCATAGTGTGATGTTTACGTTCGCCAAACAACATGCTCTACTGAGGCAAGGGTCATAGGATTAAAACTATAATTAAGAAAGGAAGTGACAAGACGTAAAATAATAACATAATTTAATGACTATTTGTGCAAAAATGAAATGAATATAAACAACAACAATAATAATATCCCTCCCTGAATCTTCCCATGACAAAAATATCTATCAATGTTGAGGAGTCAGACGGATCTCCCCCTCATAAAAATGTGGATCCAAGTTCCACTAACTTGCATTGGGATTTTATGTACGCGTAATGACTAACTACGAGGGATGAGTACTTGGATGACTGTTCGTTTACATCGGGTAACAGCCACGATGCTTACGATCAATCATCTCGTAAATCAACGTTTACGGATATGGGACACAACACTAATAAAAACCCTTAAAAATTAATGCTGACACACAATCTAAAATCTAATATTTACAGGAATCTCCCTCGAGACCCTCCTTCAGTGCGGTGACGCATCTGACAAATGAGCTGCCAAGACGGCCAATTGCTCAATACACAAACAAGGAAAAGACAGCATCGCACGTGACTGCACGGGTCACTAATATGAAACATAAACATGGAATGAACCCAACAACCACAAAAGTCTCAACGGCTGAGATTACCTTATATGAACAAAAATGCACGTCAAGCTAACGCTTCGGAGATTATAGTGATTCGTAGGCAACTCCCATTTATTTAAACAATTTTTACCATTGATCAGTTCTATTCTGTATTTCAAGTAACTTTACGGAGCTAACAAGCACTCCATTAATGACCTTGATGCAATCCTTTCAGCCCGCCTTGTGAAAACAGCTTCCCCCTTCCTCAACACCTGTCATCGTCCAGCCCCAGTGTGAAAAAATAACCTGACCAACTGTCCCGTTATCTCGTAGAATCAACAGCAACAAATCTCAACCACATAAACATATGGTAAGACATTAATCGTAATAGCCACATATGTCCTCGCAAGGCACCAAGCTGACAGAAATCAGTCTACGCTGAAATTCCCGCTTGTAATGACCAATAAAATACACACACACACACACTGCTGGGAATGACATAACACTTTTCACACAGGTCGGTTGAATAAGATGCTCACAAACTATTTAAGAAAATATTAAAACCTACGAGAGAGCTGACTGCTCCTCGCCACAACTCACATTGCTCCAAAGGCAATAAACTCACTGAATCTGATCAATAATAAACATTACAAAGATTAATTTACCCTCCAATCTACTGCATGATTATACTAATTCAGTCCTACTTCTGAAACACAACATATCTCCGAGAGACGTTTCTCAACCGCATTACGTAAACATATGCGAACACGGTCGTCCACATAGCCACGTTAGTTTAAAAAAAAAACAAGAAATTACGACTAAGAAAAAAATTGTGCGAGCTGTTTCCATGCAAAAGGTGTGTCAGACCAAACTAAATACACTACGTTAATCAACACAAACAAGATATTTACAAAAAAAATATGTCCCATATACCATTAGTTAATTTGTCAGATAATAAGAATATTATTCAGTACTCATCCTCGGCCAATCACCGTCAGCGAACATCTGCTGCCATCTCCCTATTTAATGCTGCTTAGCTCGTCTCAAACATCTCGACGGAGTGTTGACAGTTCAAAACTTCTTCCAGGATATGCGATGTCATCTCTCGTGCTGATGCAAAAAGTTATAGATTATTACACACTCGATATCTGACTACTAAATTCACCGTTTTAGGTACTTAGTTCCCCAGAACAGTCTGTTGGCGAATTGTCGAAGATACTGTCCCTACAAAATAGTACAGTGACTATCTATCACACTGAATTTAACACACACTTGTATTAATAAAAATCTGTGTCCTCATGACACGCAAAGTACAAGTGCCTACGTCCTCAGACGCGCAAAATGTAATAATAACCTGTGTCTTCCGACACACAAAATGTAATATAACCTACGTCCTCAGACGCACAAATGTAATCCGTCAGGTCTTGGCTCTTCACGCCACTTATAAATGAACTGGCCCTAGGTATCGATAGGGGGGGGGGGGGGGAATTATATAAAAATTTCTCAAAATAATAGTGGTACAGGATTGAAACAAATATCACTGAACTCGTAAAATTGCGCAGGTCAAGAATATGCCCATTAATTCTAGAATCGATCGTAGAGATGTTGTCTAGCCGATCTCCCGCGTTAATGCTAGATATCGCGTGCCCAAGCTAGACTTGGCGCGTTCGTAAGCATTCATCTCTCATTGGTTTAACTTTTTCGTTAACTTCGCGGTTTTTATCAGACCTCGGCCTCATAGGAGTGTCCAGTAGTACCATCAGCCACTCACGTTACTGCATTATATTTTTTCTAAGCGCGAATAGTACAATGCACATGCCATAAGCGTGTCTCACCACGCGTCCCTTCTATTTTGAGGTAGCCACCACCTGTCCTTCTGAATCATTGCTATGCTCTTTCTTTCCACAATCCTTAAGTATTTAGCCTTTTGTCAAACTGCTGCAGGTATGTCCCAACTGTCTCCAACAAATGCTTGAAGTTTCCTCATCTTCGTCTGGCTATTTCATGACGCTGGTGGAAATATTAATTAATTGAAGAAATAAAACATCGAATCATTTATCCATCAGAGGATAAAGGGTTCAGTACTTAATATAATTGGCACAAATTTTTCCAAAATTCGAATTTCGATTCCACACCACTTTGTGGAGCAGATGCCCACCATCGACGACAGTGCGGTGATTTGAGAGAAGCTCGAAATCAATGGGTGTGAACGCTGCATATCAAGCAGACTTTGTGCACTTGCGCATGACATACTCGATGAACAACGACATAGGGTACGGTGCAAGCTCATAGGAGAGGTATACCTCAAGGTCGTCCTTTTTTTTGCTATGCACATCCTGTGAGAGATTGTGAGTGGGTCCACAGCAATCTTCTTCTCCCCAAATTTCAAGATGTTCTTGTCAGCTACTCAAGATATCACTTTGTCCTTCTTTTTGAAGGACACTTCACCGAAGGTTGTTCCCACTGTTCTTGAGAGTCCATCCATACCGACTTGCTGAGCCTTGTAGCAGTTCACCTGCTCACTTCCAACTACACCAGAGCTGATTGCATGGGAAATGGCAATACTGATCCTCTTCCATTTATCTTAACTTCCTTGTTTGTTTTTAGGAAAATTGTTTGGAGCATTGTCAATAACTTTGGTGGAATATCTGACTCGATACTGTTCAAAAATTTATCAGGGGGTGGATAGTCAATGGTATTGTACACACGGGAGCGAATATCCTCTGTAATTATATCTGCAGCTGCTCTTACCACTCTCATTCTTTCTTCCTAAGGATTCGATTTTATATTGGCATTCCAAGTGCCATTCAATATTTTATAACCAGTATTCTTGAAACAGACCGTCGATTTATTGCCTGTTTCAACGATCATGATGTCATCCTCGTACTTTTTCAGCAAACGGGATTTTACTGTTATCCGATCAAGTTCACATCCTTCCTTAAGGGACCCCATCAATTGATCAAATGAGAATTGGCATTCTTCTTTGTTTCTTTCCAGAAAAGCATAAACACATTCCATTGCTTCATCAACTCTGGGGTGTGTTCTGTATCCTCTTGCCCCTCCCTCAGCTCTCGGTGGTGGGTATAGCTTTTTCATACAAGCATCGTGGTACTGACAGTCAGGAGCAATAAGATCTAAGTCTGGGGGAACACGATTAATTATTTGTTGAGCCCCCTCATCCCTGCGTGCCCGAGCTGCTAGCAACAAGTTGTCCCTTACCTCCATCTTCTCCACCAAGCGAACTGGATTTCGAGAAATCAAGGGGAGCTTTTTCTGTTTTTTATATAATAATTTTTTCCGCACATAGAAATCAATGGTCCTTGAAAATAAACGCCTCACTTACTGACCTTAGCTTTGAAGAAGGTCCAGGTGTAGGGGATTCTGAGCGTAGAGCAACGTCTGTCTTGGAACGGTGTAATTCTTTGAGCAGGCATTGTGAACTTTAATTTCATCTCTTTTCTTCAAAATATGGCAGTGGTCGTTTCGCCCCCTTCGAACACTTGCGCTTAATAGAGTCTGAACTCCTTTCTTCTTCACAGTAATAACAACTCCTTCGTCCAAACCCTTCCCGCATATGAAGCACTCACTGTCCGGTGTTTGGGATGAAGAAGCCATCCTTCACCACTACAACTCACTCCACAGGAAAACTCTTTCCAATCACGTTGACTAAACCCGATGTGAACACTGGAGGTACGAACACCAACTGAATAAAACAAAAACAATATGCGTGGGTGTGAGAGTGTGAGTGTATGTGTGTGATTACATTTATACAAAAATGGTTCAAATAATATTTAGATGCACTGCTGTGTTCAAAAAATGGTTGTAATATAATGAAAACGAAAAACTTTCACCAACACGGCGTTCCAGAGCTGAATCGCAAAAAACATATTTCCTATAGTTTTCTTAAATTCTCCTACCCATTGCTCGTAATTGTTTTTTTTGATACAGGAGTTTCAAAGGAAATTAAATTCTCTACAACTTTTATTCAATAAATGTTTTGCTGAAATCAAGTTTTCCCCCTGTTTTTGCGATAGAAAGTGGAGCAAAAGTGAAAAATATGCCGAATCGCCTATTTTCGCCCCTTTTCGCCTTCTCGTAGCTCGAATACGCTTGGTCCTACAAAAAAACTTCCAAATCAAAGTTGTTGCAAATGTAGTAATCTAAATTTTCTTATTTAGACATAATGTTCAAACAAATGAACTGGGAAAGAGCTAGAGGCCAAAAACTGAAAAAAGTGCCGATTTCTGACAGTTTTTTCAAGATGGCGGACGAAGCAAGGGGGGGGGGGGGAGGATAACGGAAACTTGGATTAATAACTACCTAATGGTCCTAAACAACATCAAAAAATTAAAAAAACGATCCCGCATCTGAAGTAAGGTGAACCCCCTTTTTGAGCCTCTATTGACTGGACTAAGGCTTCATTTATAGAATTAAGTTTTCATATTATGATAATAGAATAAGGTGTAAATAGTTGTCCAATAAGATTGTATCTCTTAAGACTGTTATTACAATAAGTTATAAATAGTTATAGTATTAGTATTACTGTATATACCTATAGTACTTTTATTTTATAGATGTAAATTCTGACGTGTCCTAAATCAAAAATGTATTGTATACATGTATTTGATCAAATGGAATTAATAAAACTATCTATCACAATATATCACTAATAATATCTTCTCTCTTGATGCCTCTTCTCGACGGATGAAATGCCTAAATTAAACTAATAAAAATTCATTTAATGGGTAACATAGACGAAAATGTCTATCACCTGAATTCAAAATGAATTCATAAACGTCGAAAATAAATTACTATTCCTTAAAGGAAATGACAAAAATGCTTGTTCCTCGAACAAGTGAAAATCTCAGTTCAAAAACTGGATTTCAAACAAACAAAGCTAAAAGCGTCGAAAGACGATTACTACAAATGATCTCGAAGAATAAAATGTCTATACATGGAGTACATAAATATTGTGTCGAAATATGGATAAAGGATTTGCTCAATAATGTCACTATAAAGCTCTAACTATAAGTTTAGTGAACACGGCTAACTGGTCTGGAAGTCTAGAAGCTCAAGATAGAGTATTACAAAATACTCAGTTGTTACATCTTCCAAGGATCCGGGTTGGATCCTAGCTCGTCTCCAAGAACTCGTGACCTCAGGAAAGGAACGAATTCCCCTACTGGAAAACAGCAAGTTCCGACCGGGATCGAACTGCGGACCTCCAATCATCATCTTCATTGTGACCGGGTATACCCTGGACCTCTTGATAATCTTCATGTCTCTTCTTACTCCGTCATAGTACAGTTTCATCAAAACAACGAGAAGTGTCAAAAGTTCAGCTTCCCATTTCGAAAGACATTCGAAAAGGAAGTCATGGACCTCACTCGCATAACGAATATTCATGTAGATGGAATATGAACATCGTTCTGTAGTCGCTGGTGTTAATGTCGAGCTCATGTCTGACAATAATGCACTAGAATGTAGTTGAACATCAAGTCTCATGTTCGCTCATCAAGTAGACATTCATGAACAATCTCCTCTAACGAAGCTCCATCGCTGACTATATTTCTTCTATCTGCTTATATTCCTGGTGCACATACTAATTTAGTCCATAATTAACTTCATATTAGCAGACTTAATAATGTTCTTCAACATAGAATACATCTTCATCCTACTGGTGTTGTTATACAGTTCCACAAAATCAATGCTAACACTCACTCTTACTCACTTGTGTCTCGTGCATTCGCTGTAGTCGCTCGAACAAAAGTGTCTTATCGCACTGGAAACAAACACTTTTCTCGCGCTTCACAAAAACGTTTATATCTTCTGAAATAATCTTCTTAATTTTCTCAAAGTTCGTAATACACTAAATACGATTGTACGCTACAATCTGTAGTCGAAATAATGTCTCTGAAGCGGATCAGACTGAAGTAATTGCGGCATATAAGTTTATTGCAACTACACTTAGTTTCAAGGCGCGGCAATCTCCTAACTCTCGTCTCGCTATACCTTATCTCCACGAGTCAACCTTTCACAAGCTCGGTGAAACACTCGGAACTCCTCTCTCTTCCGGTAAAACACGTCCGACCTCTCCAACATTCAGATAATAAAGAGCCTCGATGCTTGGCATCTCCTCTCCAAGTCCACCGATTCTGGCCGCCTTTTTCGTTCCCTCTCAAATTCGAGCGGGCTCTAGCAAATCGCTTATTCCTTCCAATTGCGACCTGCTGTCGACTTATAAAATATTTCCAATATTTTATTATCATATTCTTCTCTTTACCATTATATAAATTCACTTTCTTGGGCTTAAATGTATTAAATATCCATAAACATTTAGTTGCTGGAACTCCCGTCTTCTCTAAAACTTCTTCTTATTGACTGTAAGCTCATATCCAATCGGATAATTTATAACAATGTTTAAACAATTCCTGGGATTATTCGCTGTTGCTAGGCTGATTCTAAGCTTCTGGAAAGTTCCATTGCGCAATACAATCACGTGACGGAATTTCCCTCCTGCTCAACGTCACCTCTAGACTGGTTTCTGCCAACATCCAGCCTCAATATTGCTTGGTTAAATTTTATCATGGGCTTCGAAACAATATTCCCATTTTCATCACAAATAATTCATTTTACGGGGGCAGTACTCCAGGGCTGCCTTTATAGGTACTTTCGTGAAAAGAGAGACAACGTCAAAACTGACTAGTAAGTCACCAGCTTCTAGTTGAATAGTTTTCAATTTTTCAATGAAATGGCCGGAATCTTTGACGTACGACTGTGTACCGCCGATATGTGGTTGAAGTAAGGTCGCTAGATGTTTGGCAATGCTATAAGTTGGGGATCCAATAGCACTCACGATAGGACGAAGAGGAACATTATCTTTGTGTATCTTAGGTAAGCCATATAGTCTTGGTGGTAAAGCTTCACTTCTGGTGGTTCCCTTCTTTACGTTTTCAGGTAGCGAAGATACCTTGATCAGGCCATTCGTTTCACGAAGAATCAGGTTGGTAGGATCTCTCAGTAGTTTGCGGTATGTACCCGGGTCTAAAAGTTCCAAAACCTTGCCAGTGTAATCGTCCACGTCCAAGATAACCGTTGCGTTCCTTTTGTCTGCAGGAAGAATGATTATGCTCTCGTCCATATTGAGAGTCTTTATAGCCTTCCTCTCCCGAGGTGTGAGGTTACTCTGCGGTGCAGGTGCCTTCTTAATTATACGTGAAGCTTCATGACGAATTTCATCTGCTTGTTCAGATGGTAGCTCACGGATTGCTGCTTCAATATTGGCGACAATGTCTTCCACGGGAATCGAAGGAGGGGTCACTGCGTAATTTCCTCCTTTCGCTAGTATAGAGATTTCCCCTTCTGACAGGTGGCGATTGGTCATGTTAAAAATTGTCCGTGAGATGTCCAGCGTAGGCACAGGTACCAGCGCGGGTTGGTCTCTCTGTAACCGCTCATACTTTTTCTTCTGCCGAATGCTAGACTGTTCAAAGGTTGAACGCATAGAATAGAAGGTGATACGATCTACATTTTCCCAGTCCTGATATGAGAGTGTGGAGCTGATGCGTAGTGCAGCTGTAAGAGTGCCTGATCTGTAGTAGCGAGCCCCTTACGTGCGAAGCTTATGCGTTAACGTAACAGCGAACGTTCAGTTCGATCATATATTCTACGAGCTCGAGCTGAAGTTAGTGGTCTCTTCATTTTAATAAACTTGGCAATCATACCTGTGTCTCGGCATAGAAGAAGAAACGCGAGTGATGACAGAAGTTGCGACTTTTTCTTCCTTAACCTCTCAAAGCGACGAACTAAGTGTGATATTTCCTCCCCGTAGAGGCGAATTAAGTAAAAATTCAGACTTTCACGACCGGCGTTGAAATAGGAATGTCTGTTTCGCGGGCTTATAGGCCGTGTTCTAAGGACATTTAGTTGTCCTGACGTTTCGCTGAAAACTGCGTTCATCATGTCTGGAGCTCTAATCTGGAGCATTCCAATCTGGAACCTTCCATTTTATACTATGTATTGAACCCATGTACCATGGCCTCAAAGAGAGTCGAATCCATGTACTTTGAGAAAAGAATGAAAGAATCATACAGTTTCTAAGGGAACGGAGAGAGATTTCAAGCCAGGATTATAGCCTAACATTGTGCAAGCGCTAGGGCCAGGTGTTCCTTAGATGAGCTCATGCCTCTTGACATTTATAAGGAGCCAGTCATGGATATTATTAGAACGAGTGGAAAGTTTTGACTGTAAGACGAAGAAGCTGGACTCGGAAATTGCTCTTACGTTGCAGGAATATGGCAACCTCGCTGCTGAGTCAGAACAGGAATAATTAAATTTAACCCGTTTACGAGTATAAAAATAAGTAAACAGATACAGTACGGTGAATCATTTTGGATTAGAGATTTTTGTGTAAAGATAAACCTTGTAAAAATTGCACAGGAAAAAACTGCAAACGCAAGTAGACGTCATTGGGGGTTCACCGTGACCCAAGGAGTGGGAGAATAAAAAAAGAACAGCACCACCCACACAGTTGAGGACGAGAAATTAATTAATATCTCGGAAATGCACGATCGATTTCCATGCACAGGAAGATTATTTTACGTTTGGAAGACGTGCTTTCTGGATATATAATTTTTATAATTGTGCGACAATTAGTTCAAAAGTTGGTCACGAAAAGGACTAGAGTTTTATCTTTTTGTGGCTGAATAGTATAAAGCTCCTGGCAGAGCCAGACCAAACATGCAGTTATTCTGATAGCCCGTGAGGGGGTGTTACTCTGCATCAGTGCATGCAGTCTACGAGAGCCCGTGAGGGGAACGTCACGCTGTATCAGTACATGCAGTATTAGTCCGTCCAGGGGGGCGTGACGCTGGAGCATCATAATCATTCAGTCTACGAGCATTCCGTGAGCGGAAGTGCTGCACCACATCGTATACGCAGTATTCAAGAGCCCGTGAGGGGGACGTTAAGCTGTATCAGACATCGATCCAGAGCCTGTGGGAGGCTATGCTACAAGTTCACCGAGTGTAGACCAGTTACGATATAAGTACGCTACGCTGAGGGTTAGCAGTTCGAGACTTTGAAGAGTCCTAAATTATAAAGAACATTAAATATACGGACTTTAAAGCAATATCGCCAAAGTAAGACACAGCGATCAGTAGGGAACTTCGAGTTCCAGAAGAACACTAGTTCAATACAGTTATGAAGTTATAAGAACTCCAACAAATAAACGGCGTTACGTCTAGTAAAGACATTGTTAAAGACATTAAGTCCTGTAAAGGACAAGAATAAACAGTAATTACGATCGCGAAAGATAGAAGTTCAAGCGAAAGGAACTTAGGAACTTAGCTTCGAAACCAGAGGAAAACGTACTCTAGTGAGAAAACGTCAAAAATATACGATAGACAGTATACGGTCCTCGAAGGGAGGCCAAGATATAGAAACTAAACGGTACGATAGACAGTATACGGTCCTCGAAGGGAGGCCAAGATATAGAAACTATAGGGTGCGATAGACCACCATATATAAATAGAGGTGACGGCAAAGAAAAGACATTTATCGCCTAGTTAAAGCAGATAAAGTAAAGCCGAGTAATAGACAATAGAAGCGGTTTTGAGAGACTGAAACCAGTAGTTTCCATTGTAGGAGAGAGAAACTTTGAACGAGTAAAATCACACGTCCAATGCAGGTCGATAGGATTCACATCAGGGATCATCAACAGCCGACAGAAATTGTCAAAATCGTTGAGATACACCCGTGTGATAGGAGTGAAGTGTAAATATTGTAAGAAAAGAAATAAGAGTATCATTTTAAGTGTTTTAGGTAAAGTGAAAGCGTTTTATGCACAGTGATATGTGTTATAATATGTACCAGAGTAATATTTTTTAGTGTTTTAATGTGTGTTCAAAACGGATACACCAGTGTATTTAAAAAAAATGTTGTCAGTGTTAAATATAGTGAATATGTGTCAAGAAATTTCTGTACATAAGATGAGATTGTACAATATGGAGTAGGTCAAGAAGGTGGGCCAAAATGTCACATCAAACGAGAATAAAGGTCAGAAAGCGACCTTAAACATGTAAGTAAAGATTTTCATTATGTTTTGGTGTCGGGAAAATTTTTGTGTACAATTCCACCGGAGTTTTAGTAGAAGGGATGTTTTTAAATGAATAATAACTAAATAAGAACGCGATCTGAACGAAAATAAAGTTTTAAGAAATAATAAATAAGTATGTGAAATAATAAATCCTGTAGAGGGAATGCATGGAATAAAATGTCAGTATTTAATGAATGTTATAAAAGCAAGCGTGATAATAATAATTATAACAAAGATATTTACATAAAGGTAAATTTGAATTATATGGAAGAAATAGCTTTTGAGCTTTTGTAAGGAATGAAAACATGATGTGAATAACAAGGTAAAGAAATCTAAATAAAGATTAAATTGAATGATATAAAAATATAGAGCGTTGAAGCCTTAACAAATGTATAAGACATGATGTGAATGCGTGTTCTTAAAAAGGGAGCGATTTATTGTCAACGGAAAAGATTAATATAAGAATTAAGATATGTATCAATTGTTACTATGAAATTTATCAGTTCTTTGGAAGACATTCGGCCGTAAAAGTAATGTGTAGCGTAATGGAACGCAATTAAATAAAAAGTTACGCTAGGAACGCGTAAAAGTTAAAGTACTTGGTAAGTTACTTATGGAGGGTAGTTGATTGCAGTGAATTGAGATATGTTGTAAGTCCTCTAAATTGTGACGTGGATCACGAGGCTATGTGTGTATTATTTAAAAGGGAGCTAATGTACGGTATTATTGAGCGTAGGTCCTGTAAGCTACGGCTTGACCCTAAATCGCGTTTTGTATAAGTCCTCTGATGTGGAAATGTTCCCGAGGCATGTTAAGAGATTCGAACCTAGAATCCTCTTGTTGTTAAAGCCCCTAATTATTCGTCGTAGAATGTGTATTAATCTTCCCAATCAATGAGGACCCTCTCATAATTAATAAATGCCAAGGTTACGAAAGTGGTTTATGAGCCAAAGAATATTGTTGAATGGAAATAAGTGAAGTAAAAGCCAGGTCTCTCCACAGAACTGAGAATAATGTGAAGGTTTGTTTTAAAGCATTGAAGAGAGCTGCCACCGTAGGTTAGGCAGAGAGTCGCTTTCCTTGTTATAAATCACGCCCGAGTATAATGGCCTGACCCTCATAGAGCGAGGGTGGGTAAAAACCGTCTTGTAAGATGTGTTAAATACACCGTGAGTGTTTAAAGTTGTTAATGACCCGGGCGTTGAACCGAGGTCCTTGTAGATTGATATTATCGCTTGCCAATTCAGATCGTAGTTTTCTTATGTGATAATGGTCTTATAAGACAAATGAATTAAATAAAATCCCTATTGTAATATTGGATGGAAAATAGGAATCCACGAGTTTTGTGAAGATAACTAGGTTTCGGGAGTGATCATAGTTTTTGACTTTGTCAAGTAATCTTTATAACTCTGGAGTACACAAATAGTTTTCCCGATCACCGTAGTGAATTTGAAAAACTTGAGAGAGATAGTAAACACGGAGAACATGTGATATGCCCAAATATTGAAGTGAATAATTAACATGTAATTTTAAATGTAATTATATATTTGTTTTGATGATAAGAAAAGATAAAAATAATTCTTGAGGTGTACAAAAATATGACACCATTATTATGGGAAAGTATCGAGCCAAAGAAGCTCGTAGTTATTTGAAACTTAAGATAAGTACTTTATGGAAGTGAAAATAATCATGAATTGTTGGTTTTAAAGAAAACCATGTGTTTTAATCTAATATTTGTTTTATTTTTATGCTATTCCTTGTTCACTTTGGACAAGTAGAATGATATTGGTCAGTAGTTTATGTGTTTATTTGTTTGTAGCGCCATAATTTTTGATTAATTAAATGTGTTAAAATAGGAGTTGATTTTGTTGTTATTTTTGCAAGTGTATCCTCTATTTAATCCAAAATATGTAAGTCACAGAGTGGGAGAACTTACCGCAGCCCCGAAAAATCCCGAATTGAGCAATGCTGGCATACTGTGATTTGCATATTTCTTGCTGCAAGGGCACAGTATATATGCACCCGCAGACTGTAGACGTCAGTTCCGTGCATATTCTTTAGTTCCGCTCTGGACCGCTCAAGTTAAGCCACCTTGTGTATCGTTGTGTATCAACTAGTGTTAAATAAACTGTTGTTTTATATTAACAAGTGTATGTTATTTTTCTTGAATCTCCCACGACATAACACTTTCCATCTCACAACCTATTCTTCCCTATCTGTTAGAGGCTTTCCATCTGTGTCCTTAATATTACAGCACTTAGTCTCCTGTTTCCCAAAAGTATTCTTAATCCTTCGATAAGCTGTGTCTACTTTGCCGAATTTCAGACAATTTTCTATATCTGCACATTTCTCTTTCAACCATTCTTCTTTCGCTTGCTTGCACTTCTTGTTAACCTCATTTCTCAGACGTCTGTATTCTGCTCTCCCCTGTTCATCTCTTACATTCTTGTGTTTCCGCATTTCATACATTAAATCTAGTATATCCTGAGTGGTCCACAGTTTTCTACGTATTCTTTCTTTCCTACCAATGTTTTCTTTGCAGATTTTGTTATTTTATTCTTCAAAAGAGCCCATTCGTCTGCAATTGAAGTTTGTTTAGGGTTTTTCATTAGTCCTTCCTTTATATTATTTTTGAATCTTTCGTTTACATCCATCTCTTTCAGTCTGTCTATTGCCCACCTTTTTGGCCTTTGACTTTTCTTCAGTTCCTTAAACTTTAATCTGCATTTCATAACAACCAGATTGTGGTCAGAGTTTATGTCTGCACGGGGCTATGTTTTACAGTCCAAAATCTGGTTGCGAAATCTCTGCTTGACCATAATGAAATCGATGTGGTAACGCCCAGTATCTCCTGGTCTCATCCATGTGTATATTCTTCTATACCGGTAGTGGTTATTGAATAAGCTGTTAACTATGACCAACTCATGCTCGGTGCAGAATTCCATCAGCCTGCTTCCTCGATCATTCATTTCACCTAATCCGAAATCTCCTACTATCTTCCTTTCTCTTCCTTTTCCTACCACAGCATTCCAATCTCCCATTACTATAAGATTTTCATCACCCTTGATATACCACAGAATTTCATCTATTTCTTCATAGACCTTTTCAACATCTTCAGCATCAGATTGACTGGTAGGCATATAGACTTGTACCACTGTGGTGCACGTAGAGTTTGAATTGATTTTAGCTACAATAATCCGTTCACTATATTGCTCAAAATATTCTACCTGCTGTCCAATTTTCCTACTTAATATGATACCTACCCCCGCATAGTCGTTGTTTGATTTAGTGCTAATGATCCTATTGTCTCCTGACCAAAAGTCCTGTTCTTCTTGCCAGCGCATTTCACTAATCCCAACCAAATCCAACCTCAACCTATCAATTTCCCTTTCTAAGTTTTTTAATCTTCCACTTCGTAGCAGACTTCTAACATTCCACGCTCCGATCCGTAGAATGTCAGACTTCCTCTTTGTCACTTCTGTGATATTAACCCCCTCTCGAGTAGTCCCCACCCGGAGATCCGAACGGGGAACTAGTTTACCTCCGGATTGGAATTTTACAAGGGAGGAGGCCATCATCACATATAATTATGCATAGAGAGTTGCATATCCTCGGGAATAACATTTCGGCTGTAGTTTCCCGTTGCTTTCAGCCGTGCAGCAGAACGCATTGTAGCCATTAGTTGGCTAATGGTATCAATATCTTAACCATCTATAAGACAAGTAAAGAATTGATTTATTCTGAAAGTCTGCTACTCCCTCTCAGAATAACGTAATGGAGCAATTCTACTAACAAAAATACTAACCATCTTCTAACAACTAAATACCAAAATTCTACTAACTAAACGAAAAAAAACTTAAGTTCTACCAACAACAAAATACTACCACTAAAACAGTCTGTCACCAGGCACACTCATATGGACCCTCCCACATCACAGTCTAATGGAACAATGAACTATATCTAATAAACAATATAACTGTCACCAGACACACTCACATGGACCCTCTCCCCATCACAGTCTAATGAAACAATGAACTAAACCTAATAAACAATATAACCGTCACCATACACACTCACACGGACCCTCACTCACCACAGTCAAATGAAACAATGAACTATATCTAATAAACAGTGTAACTGTCACCAGACACACACACATGGACCCTCCCGCATCCCAATCTAATGAAATAATGACCTTTATCTAACAAACAATGTATCTGTCATCAGACACACTCACATGGACCCTTCCCTCTCACAGTCTAATGACACAATGAACTATATCTAATAAACAATGCAACTGGCATCAGACACACTCACATGTACCATCTCTCACCACATTTTAATGACACAATGAACTATATATAATAAACAATGTAACTGTCATCAGGCACTAACATGGACCCTCCCACATCACAGTCTAACAAAAAGTTTTTATTTCAAAAATGTTTCGCCATCCCTTTCCACTGAAATGTATTTATTTAACAAAACATATTTATAAGTACAATTCTGCAGTTCTGGTCTGAATTAAGTGAGGGGGAGGGGGTGGACCGCGAGTTTGGGGCGCAGACTGCTCAGTTGTCCAGGGGCCTAAGAATCCTGTCACCGGGCCTGTATTATTCAATCTTTAGTTGCATTATTTGCCGTGTACTTCAGTGGACACTTCATTATGTCTTGCTTGCCTCTCAGCAAAGCGGACCGAGTTCGATTCCTGGTCCGTTAGTTAGTTATTGTTGTTTTAAGAAGCAGAACTACGAGGTCATCTGCCACTGATTCCCGGTCAATGCGTGTGATATTTTCGAAGTGAAATATCACGTCCTATGGTTCGGATTGCACTTAAAATATAGTATGTCCGGTTGCTCACGATCACGAGATTAATGGCCACGCAAATCTTCATTTTTTAGAAATAATTACTGATAGTGTCCCTATTTGGGCGACCTCAGCGCTTCGAGTGAGTGAGATATGTGACATCTCAGCTTCCAAAACTTAAGCGCTATGTAGCTTGAACGCTAAGATAGTGAGTGTTGTTGTAAGGGGCGGAACAGCGACGTCATCTGCCTCTTGCTTGAATGCTGCAGTCCGAATTTGCAGCCTACGCACGTTGTCTATAAGTCCATACCCTTGAAGAAAATGTTTAACGTTTGTTAAACTGAACAAATGTCAAGAACATGTAGTAAAAATCGCCGTCTACAATCTCAAGTTGTGTCGTAAGGTTTGGAAACACCACCCATCTGTCATCTGGGAGGTGGGCGTGTACGTGTCAAAAGTTGTCACCAGAGTGCAGCATGACTAGCATGGGTCCAGTACGTAATATGGCTAATGGCGAATGCTAAGCTAAGTTCATAGATTCTGACATTTACATGCGTGAATAATGCCTAGTACGTGCTGCTGTGTTCCACTGTGTAAAAATAGAGGTGGGCATAGGTTTCCAAAGGATCCCAGTTTGAGAAAACAATGGACAAAACAAATTCGGCGTATTAAATGGAATCCAACTGACAGCAGTGTTGTTTGTTTCGACCATTTCGCACCCAAGGATTATATAACCTCTACTTGGCGAGGTAGGACGAGCAATTCAATCATCAGTAACGTATTTAGAAACTAATTGTCCCATAAATGTCTGATTAGCGCCTCCAGAATTTCCTATTTAATTCTAACCTTTAATCCTGCACTTACGACAGGCATGTGCAGTAGGCCTATAGCTGTTGCCCTAGGCCTATATATCAGAAAGATCTGCGGAAGTCATAGCTACTGCTAGCCTATTTAAGTTACGGTACATTAAATCTTAATCCTAAAATAATATCTGCTATTCCATAACATGCCACAATGTGTTCATTTTCAGGAGGCAATATACCTATTAAGAAGACCTTGCAAAAGACAGCTGTGTCTACAGTATTTGCATGGACAAAAGCAAAGGATGGCAATGAAACAGGAAAGAAACGAAAAGAAAGCAATGAAAGGAGACAGCAAATTGTTTTGTCCCTTGGTTGGGGGTGGGATAAACAGGTTAGTGTAGGTGTGCTAATTTTGAGGGATGCTTCCGGATTAATCTATTGGGGGCGTCTCTGCAGGATGCAATTACCTGCCAGGGGATGAATGTCTAAGTGCAGGCTGCTAATCTAGCCTGGCAATTAAGTGGAGTGAGCAATTCAGCGAATGTGCAGAGTCGGTGACTCGGCCCTCTGCAGCCGAGTCGCTTGCTCGAGTACAATAGAACCTGACGATGCAGTTACTGGCCTCTACGGTCAGGGCCAATTATGACTAAGGTCAGGTTGGGTATAAGGATGTAAAATGGAGTGTGACTAGTAATAAACGTGTATGTATACTGACCATGTGTTTATTGGCCAGTAGATGTGATGTGATGTCCCTCTTGGGGAGTTTAAACAAATATAAAATGTAGTACAATTTGTAAGGTGTACAGTTGTTCAGGGTAGGTGTTTACAAAGATAAAGGACTCTGAGCACAGCTAGATCTCACCTGGTGAAGCGCTGGAACGGACCTCGTCGGGCAGGACCGCTGGCCGAGAACAGAACAGAACAGATGATGGGGTTCCTCCGGGCCTAGGCTTTAAGGCCTTCCCCCACTGCCTGGTCAGCATTTCCTCATAGCTGTCGCTCCATTTACCGTGTTTATGTTTATATTTCGTAAGCGTGGCCGTCAGCAGTATGCCGGGCCCGCTTGTGTCTAAAGAAATGCATGAGACTTATGGTCTGCCTATGTGGGTGGTTTTGGTAAAAGATGGCGGGGTGGGTCTCAGGGGGTACTGCCCCCGGGCTGTACAAAATGTTAATCCAAAGAGGCCAAGATAGCAGTGTATGTGTGCCTCCTGCGAGTAGCCTGAATAATTTGGAGGTTATTGATAACATTTGTCTCTTTCCAATTTGTGAAGAATTAGAGGTTTCTACTACTGATCATCCCCCTGACCAAAATACAGCAAGGCCACCATCTACAACACAGACTGATGAAATAGGCCTTCAGTTAAAAATGCAATTTCTGGAGTATCTCACTTCACCCAAACAAAAAGAAAATTTGTCCCATATAGTATACATAATTTTCAAAGAAATGACAGCATGCTGCACTATTACACTGGTTTGGAAAGTTATGTGAAATATATGTATGTTTTTTATTCCCTAGGATCTGCATCATATCATCTTAAGTATACAAATAGCCCACCACCTACCCATTTAGAAGTTCTAGATTTATCCTTTTTGACTATGATTATTCTAAGAAGGAATTTACCCTACAAAGAGGTGAGTTTCATGTTTTCTACTTCTGTCTCCCAAGTCTCAAACATTTTTAACACTTGAATGAGATTCATGTATCTCCAGTGGCAAGAGATAGATATATGGCCTTCAAAACAGCTGGTGAAGTTTCATATGCCAACTGATTTTAAAATTAAGTATCCAACCAAACGCTTGATCATTGACTCAACTGAATGCCCCATCAAAAAACCATCTCTTCCAACAGCTCAACAAGCAACATTCTCCTCCTACAAAAATATAAATACAGTAAAGGTTTTGATTGGTTCAACACCAGGGGGGTTGATTTCATATATTTCACAATGCTATGGAGGTGCAACTAGTGATAGACAGATGATGGAAAGAAGTGACATTCTGGAAAAATTTCACTTTGGTGATTCCATTATGGCTGATAAGGGATTTGATATACAAGATATGCTTGTTCCTCATGGTGTCACTGTTAACATCCCAAGATTTTTAAAGAAAATGAACAGGCTTCCAAGTGAAACTTTAAGAAGAGACAGGAAAATAGCCAGTAAAAGGGTACATATTGAGAGACTGATAGGCTTGGGTAAAACAAATAAAATACTGCAATCTCCAATGAGTCCCTCACATAACAGCCTGTCATCAGAAATCATATTTATTTGTTATATGCTTTGCAATTTTAGAAGAAATATTGTAGGGAAGGATGCTTGATTAGTAGCAGTGAAGTCAGTTTCATTACAAATCGTAATAAGTTACTGTAGATTTAAAATACAATGGCTATAAAAACAGAACTTCTAGTGATGTGTAGCATTTTCCATTATACTTGACCAGTTATAGGCTTACAGCCTTTTAGGATATAAACACAGGTGCTTATTATTTTAGGAATTAAGTTTATGAACAGAAATGATGTAACAAAATAAATGAATTATATTAAATAGTGATTTCCCTTAAGGCATATGCTGCTGCAGTAGCCTAGTAAGATTACAAAAAATCCTTGTGTTTCACAATGTTAACTCATCTCTTATTCATTGCCTAAGTATAGGAACTTATTTATGATATACGATTTGTGATGGTTATTGTGAAAGAGTTTCAGTGAAGAAATCATATGTTTAATAAATTCTTCATTCCTATGAACAAGGATAACTTTCATGTCCCTGAAGGTGTATATTACAAGCCTGCAAACATTCCTTTCAGCACAGTACAACTGACCTTGTATCTGATAGTAGTACGAGTGATCAGTTTTCAAAACTAGGTTTCCTGATACTTCACAAAGATACAAGTATTCTACAGATTCACAGGAAACCATTTGATCTCTGCAAGAGTATGGGCACTTGATTTCAAGAAGTTCATTCTCATACAGAACTCGGTCAGGTGAGGCACACAAGTATGGATATTCTGTGCTTATGAATAATCCACACTCATGTGCCTTCATAGAATAAAGTTCCTCAAAAGCTTTTACTGCCACAGCGTCATACTTTCTTCCATGAAGAATAGCAGGTGTAGTCAATTCATGACTTGATGTTAGTTGTGCTAAGAATTGCTTTGTGTCAGTCCTCTCGGTAAGGTGACAAACACGTTTGTACATTGAACTAGGTATTCTGATGGAGCGTTCTGTGAACCAAAGTGGATTTGCACTCTGTCCCTTAGTTTTAAGTTCCACATCAGTACAATCCCCTAGAGAAACATCTTTCAACTTTCTAGAAGTTAAGAATTTCTCCTCATCGGATCCAAAATAATCATGATCATTATAAATAGCTTTAAGACGTGCAGAGGGATACAACTGTAAGATTGGCATGGGATTTGGGGATGGGTAATTTGCAGTGAAGTTTATGGATAAATTTCTGAAATACTCATTGTAAGAAGAAGTATTTCGGAACTGGTGTGGCCGGGGATCATGACTTCTTATATCTTGAACAGATGACTTGACCTGGACTGTCTTTAAAACTAGTGCATTTGCCTTAATTGGGGAGGCTTTAAATTTTTTGCACTTTTGGAAAGATTGTAGCTGGCTGGTACAGGTTTCCTGGCAGATGAAGGTCTAGCTGGTATTGAAATCCAACAATGCATGTAATGTAGTGCATACATGTTTGCAATGAGCAAATGGCCCCATACCTCACACTGGCACTCCTCAATTAAGAAGTCGGCTACTTTCAAGTCTACATGGTATACCACGTTCTTTCTGTATTCTGACGCAACTCTGCCTTTAAAAAAAATTCACCTTCCACTGCCCAACGCAAGCACAACAAGTACGTCTCTTTATACATATTTCTACATACACCTGAATCACGTTGCTCACAGTACTTTAAATATCTAGAAAAACACTGGGCTGTCACAGTTGGAAGGTCTGTACTTTCATTAACATCCTTGTATACTGCTGCACTTGGTACTTTCTTGACGTAAATATCCTCCTCATCCTGCCGATTTTCCGCATTATAGATAGATAGATAGATAGATTTTTATATCTATCTATCTATCTATGAAAACTTAATTCTATAAATACAACAACATACAGGTAGGTATTAAAATTAAATTAAAAAAGTAAAATATAGTTATAGATTCCATCACTCCTATACGCTAAAATATTCAACTACTGAGTAAAAAAAATGGCACTGCAGATAAGCTTTCAACATTCAATCAAAGGTTTTATTTTTGGGGCCAGTTTTATATACTGGGGTAGTTTATTGTATAATTTAACTCCAGTGTGAAAAGTTCCTTTTTGATATATGCTTGTGTGTGTGTGTGTGTGAAATATGAATGTTTTGATTTTGTCTTGTGTTATGCCTATGCACATCATTGTTTGTTTTAAGAAAAACATCTTTATTCATAAAATTCTTTTTAAAAAACATAATACTTTCAAAGATATATATGCAGGGCAGTGGGAGAATGTTTAAATCTTTAAACAGAGGTCTACATGATTCTCTAGAGTTTACATTTGCCATAATTCTAATCGCCCTCTTTTGTATCCTAAACGTGCTTAGTACATCTGGCGACATACCCCAAAATATGATCCCATATCTTAAGTATGAATGGAAATAAGCAAAATAAGTATTTCTTAATGTGTGCATGCTAGTGCAGGTTTTCAAAATACGTAACGCAAAGCACATCGAGTTCAGTTTAGTATTCAGATATTGTATATGTTTATTCCATTTCAAGTCTTGTTGTATCCATAGTCCTAAAAAGTTTGTTTCTGATTTATTTTCTATTTGATGACCATTTAATGTTATATTGGGCATCGCAGGATTCCTATTCTGTATAGTGTGGACATTTAGACATACTGTCTTTTTATAGTTTATTATGAGGCGATTATCTTGTGACCATTTGGTTAACTCTCCTGTAACGGAGTCAGCAGACTGCTGTATGACCTGTTTAGTTTCACCTTTTATTACGAGTGTTGTATCGTCCGCAAACAAAATTTCCTTATGTGAATGAACGTTCTGTGTTATATCATTGATATATAGAAGAAAGAGTAGTGGGCCCAAAACCGATCCCTGGGGTACTCCAAATTCAATAATTCCCTCATTGGACAATGTTTCATTAAGTAATTTGGTTCCATCATCCTTGTATCTCAAGCTTACTATTTGTTTACGCCTTGTTAAGTAAGACTCTATCCATTTATTAGCTAGACCTCTAACACCATATTGATTTAGTTTGGTAAGGTGGATTTTATGGTCAACAACATCAAATGCTTTCGATAAATCCAAGAATAGGCCAGTTACATGTTCCTTATTGTCAGTTAATTTCAGTATACTATTACTACATTCGTAAATTGCTGTCTGTGTAGATTTTTCCGTTCTGAATCCATGTTGTGAGTTTGATAATATTTTATTTTTTTCTATGAAACGTATCAGTCTCTTATACATAATTTTTTCCACAATTTTTGCAATACCAGTTGGTAAGGTAATAGGACGATAGTCATCTAATTCATCTTTTGAACCGTTTTTGTGCACTGGAATTACTTTTGATAACTTCAAAATATCCGGGTAAGTTCCTGAGAGAATTGAACTGTTTATTAAGTGCGTAAGTGGATTTATTATATTTTCTGCACATTTCTTTAAAATTGCATCAGGGATGCCATCAATGCCAGCACAGAATTTATTTTTTAGCTCTTTTATAACTATTCTTACCTCTTCACTTGTGACATGATTTATAAATAAAGAATCACTGCATATATTTATTTTATTATTAGAATTTAGTCTATTTACCTGTGATTTATTTATTAATTTTTGTGGAATTTCCAGAAAATAGTCATTAAAAGTGTTTGCTATTTCCTCTGGATTATTAATCACTTTATTATTTCTGGTCAGTGTAATGTTCCTTTGTATTTTAGCAGATTTTCCAGTTTCTTTCCTTATTACGGACCACATAGCCCTGTTTTTATTAGATGATTGGGAAATAAAATTATCATTATGCATTTTCTTTGCTAGTCTTATTACCTTATTTAATATGCTAGTTTAATTTTTGTAGTATAAATTGAATTCAGGTGTTGTGTGGTATTGTTTATGTAATTTGTGTAGAAATTTCTTTCTTTGACATGAATTTATAATCCCTGTTGTTATCCAATTGCTAGTTTTGTTATTTTGAACAGTTCTTCGTTTAAAGGGGAATGCTATTTCAAAATAGTGTTTTAGGGTACTGTTAAATGCATTAAATTTATCATTTACATTTTCTAGTTCATAAATTTCTGACCATGTTTCCTTATTTAATAAGTCATTGAAATATGTAACATTTGATTCAGTGAATGACCTGCACTTTGATTTTAGTCCATTATCATTATTATTGATTACTTCGGATACTTCAAAACTCAGTATTTGTCCATGGTGGTCACTAAAACCCGGACAATAGACTTCTATTGAATGGTGATATTTATCTGTATTTATAAAAATTTGATCAGGAGTGGTTTTACTAAATTTTGTTATTCTTGTTGGTGTATTTACTGTAGGATTCAGTCCATAGGAAATTAGTAACTGTGTTAATAATTCACAATTTCTATCAAGTTTTAAGAAATCCACATTTACATCCCCACAAATTATTATATCGAAATTTACTTTGCTCATGTTATTGAGTAACAATTCTAATTTATCTATAAATAGAGGAAACTTTCCTGACGGAGAACGGTATACGCATACAATTATTAACTTAAACTGCTGAATTTTTACGGCAGAGAATTCAAAATCCTGTTCCATAATTAGATAATCATAAGCTGTTATCTGTTCATGATCTAAATTATTTCTTAAGAAGATGCAAGTACCACCATGGCTAATATTAGATCTAGAGTATTTACTAGCTTGTATAAACCCTGGGAATTGAATTAATTCAAGTTGTTCCTCTTTCAGCCAATGTTCTGAAATACATAGTTCTGAGATGTCTTTAAGTTCATTTTTAAGCATTAGATTTATGTAATCAATTTTATTATAAAGAGACTGGACATTCTGGTGGTACATTTTAAATTTGTTACTTTTGCAAGCTTCTGTTGGTGATTTATTTACATTATTATTATCATAATTGTTATTATTATTGTTGCTAGACAAATCCGAAATACCATTGTTGCACTCCGTTAAATTTGACTTCAAAAGATGTGAATGCCAAACCTCACGTTTGGCTTCTTCTACCAGTTTCCCTGCTTCCACTCTAATGATATTACTGTTGAATTATTCTTACCATTTGAATTTACAATTTTGCAGATTTCATCACTAAGATACTCTATTCCTAATCTATTTAAGTGTAGGCCATGCCGAGTGTGGAACTTCCTGTCTAATTTACTTACATCTACAATTTGGGCATTTGGAAAACTCTTACAAATTTTATGAATTTTTCCATTTGTAGCCTCTATTTCTACATTTACACATGATTTGGGAATTAAATCGTATCTCTGCGGAATGTTTACAATAATGACATTTGTTTTTTGCATGGATGGCAATGTACCCTTTAAATCTTTGATTACCTTTTTACTCTCATTTCTATAGACGTCGTTTGCTCCAGCGATGATCACTGCGTAGTCCTTTGCAGTAAGGGACGCACACTCTCCTATCATCCCGTTCTTGACTTCTGCAATTTGAGCTCCTGGCTTCACTGTCGAAGTGACCTCCATTTCTCGGCTTCTCTCCAATACGCTTGCTGCTGCATCTCGCCCGTGGCTATCCGCAAATATCCGCATCTTCCTGGATTTTCTCTTTATCACTTTCTTCTTTTCTTCTTGAGGAAAGTCATCATTTTCTTCGACAAGCACTCCAAATGAATTTGAGACGGGAATTTCAGTTACATGTACTCCATTTATAGGCCTAGGCTTATTCAATCTTACCTTACCAGTAATCACTGTTGACCAAGTTTCCTTGCTTTCCTCTCTGTTTCCTTTTAATTTATTCAACTCTTCCATTAACTTAGCAATATCTTCCTTTAGCAGCTTTATAATTTCGTCTTTTGAGGACAGTTCGTTTCTCAGGTTATGACATTCGCATGACGGTAGCGGTAGGCCTACATTACGACAATCGGTTTCACTTTTCTCCTCATTCAATTTTACCTGAGATCTTGTGATGATTGTATTTGCATTTTTTACTTTTATTTTGCACGACGAGCATAAATCCGTAACGGTTACATTACCTGACGAGACACTAACACTGTTTACTGTCGTCATACTAGAGATCTAAGTTAGCCTAGATGTTTACACCAAATTACACTAAATTTAATTTAATTATTACTACCTAATAGAATTAATCTAATTACCTACCAATAAAGAAGAATGTGAAATACGTATATCTTCCAATCGGGTTAAGTCTCGTAAAAGCACCACTGCTCTACTTGGTTCAAACAGTGATTGAAGAAGTCACCGAATCTTTGGATACACGTTCCCACAACTTAGTTTAAGTTTATTAAATTATCAACAAGAATTTCTAAATACTATCAATATTCCGTATTACACTTGATCTAAGGAAAGTAACTTTATAGATTTTAAGCCTCTGTTATAATATTTTACCACTTTTATCAAATATTTACACTAGCTGCTATTTCACTACACTTTCACTGTGACGCCATCTTGGAGCTACATTAAATGTGGCATCATAATCTTCGAGCCTATGAAGGATAAAATACGAAATTTTAAGCGGATATTGACCAGAAAAACATCCATGGAATTGGTACTGGACTAGGCCTAGACCTATGTCAGGTTAAAAAATATAGAAGTGATATTCCAAACAACAATACCTCTTTATAAGTTCACCCTTCCTTCCATAAACTTTCGCATTTCTTCTTCTGAGTTCCGCCTTCAACTGAAATAAATTCCAGTTCCCATACTCCTTTTTTTCATTCATTTGGATGCCTGACAGAACAGCTGATTGCATTAGAAAGAATGAAGGAGGCCCACCAATTCGTATGCGCCTGGACCCATCTTATGCCTGCTGCGCTCTTGTTGTGACAACACGAAGTTCGTCTAGAACACGCTCATTGCTATCACTGCGTCAACACATAGATTTTGACACCAAATGTTTCCGAAAATACAACAGAACAATACGTCCGCTTAATCTACATACAAACATCACTAATAAAGGGTACATATACATATTATTATGCTATTGTCGATTCCTGATAAGGTAATAATAAAAGGCTGTACTGTACCTCAAATGTCCCAATGTCTGAAGTTTCCTTTTCTTGCTGTTATGCTCACTGCCGTCATTGACGCGCTCAGAAAAAAATATTTAAGACTATTCTTACGAACTTAGAGACTGCCTTTGAAAATAAATTCTTCACCTTTTGTCCATTTATATGCACCCATCATAGTCACAATAGGCCTCCAAGCTTAATGTTGACAGTCTAACAATAATGCTCCACTTAATTTAAAAACAGGTAGCTTTGTAATGAAATCTACATAAAGGCACTTGTCAACTGAGTACAGTTCATAATATACTGGAATATAGAGGCCACATAAAGATATATACCAAAACTAAATTACTAGGCACCGAAAGTCCACCTCGCTGTAGTGATCAAAACTTAGTGATATAACCAGTTATTTTAATAGTGCTGCCATAATTTGACTTACAGTCAGACACACAACACTTCCTAGGCATCTGAAGTTTAATGAAATATTAGTGAAGAATTTTAATTAAATTCATTAGTTGCACATGTAACTTAATACGGGAAATACTTCTACAACTTTCAGTAGGTCTGATTTACCACGAGGAATTTCACGGGTGTTGAAATAGTTAGTACGAACTGCGTTTAGATGCTGTCATATCAAAATAAACGATAGGCATGAATAAAACCTAGCACGTGGTCTTACGTGTTTATAGACCTTATTAAGGACTCTACTCAGTGTTGCCAATTCTACCAACAAAACGGCTTGAGAATTTTAGACGGCGATGCAGTAAGTCATCGTTATAGATGGCGATGAGTAAGAGCATTATTAAAACTTAACTCTTAAATGCAACTGTTGCCTCCCTACATATCACTAATTTGTATATTCCTCCGGCTGTCAAAGGTAATTTCCGACAATGGTATTCCTTTTTTTCCTACTGCAATTCCTTCACCTCCCACATTATTGGTGGGGATTTTAATGGCCATCATACTGACTGGGGTTGTGTCCGCACAACACCCAAGGGTAGGAATATCATGACCACTGCTCAGCAGTTTCATCTCCAGATTTTAAATGATGGTTCACCCACTCGTATTTCTCCTCCTGCTCAGGCCCCCAGTGCGGTTGACCTAACGTTTGTTTCCCTTTCTCTGGCCCACCGAATTATATGGCACACAACCCCTGATTTACATCAAAGTGACCACTATCCGATCTTGATGACCTTTGATTCGGCTCCTCGTCCTAGTAATACCTTGCATACTCCGGTTTTTACTAGGAGTTTCAAAAGTTTTGATTCAGCTCAATTTTTCACCTATATCCAACAGCACTATTGTAATACGGCTCCCCCGATTCGTTCCTCCTATAATTTGCTACTTACTTACATTGTTTGCTATTTTGACACCTATCATCCGTTAATTCCCAATGCACGCACCTCTGGAAAGAGCAGGTCCTTACTACCCTGGTGGGACGAGGAATGTACGAGAATGGTGAAAAGACGCAAACATTTATTACGACTTTTTAGAACGTACAATACTCCGTATACTTATCGCCATTATAAACAGTTTGTTGCAAAATGCCAGCAGTCTTTTAATGATAAAAGAAGATCGGCTTGGAGAGAATACGTCTCTCATATACATCACCAGACTCCCATTACTCAAATATGGACTGTGTTAAAAACCTTATCGCGCCGCCACTTAGGTCCAAGTCTGCATCGTTTGAATTATGATCAGTCAGTAGAATTTTATCACACGATGACTCCTGAATTTGTAGAACAAGAAATTATCTTTCCATCCCTGGAACACAACCATATGTTTTCTTGTCTTTTGCATCCGGTTATTGTTTCCGAATTTCAATCAGCCTTATCACAAAAAAAATCTACTACACCTGGACCAGACTATATCTCATACCACGTCATTAAGAGTCTCCCCAATAATGCACAACAAGTTCTAATAGATGTTTTTAATGCCGTCTTAGCCTCCGGCAATGTTCCCGAGGATTGGAATGAGTTTTTAGTAGTTCCTATTTTAAAACCAGGGAAAAATCCGGATTTAGCAGGAAGTTATCGTGGTATACATCTTGGGTCCTGTATTAGGAAGACATTCCAACGTATTCTGTTGACACGCTTAGTATGGACTTTAGAATATTATGATCTGTTTCCGAAAACTCAATACGCCTTTGCTAAACGGAAATCTACTACCGACGCCTTGAATATTTTTCTTCTTGATGTCATGTTGTCATTTTGCCGTAAACACTCAACATTAGCAGTCTTTTTAGATATTAAAGGGGCTTATGATAATGTGAATACCGTCCTTTTACTGCAAAAACTACACCAACAACAATTTCCGATCAGTTTTATTAAAATCATCTCGGCATTTCTCCGAAGAAGGCATATCACACTTTCCAACTTTCCTACTGGGTTAAATTACAGGTATTCGTCTTCTGGTTTGCCGCAGGGTGATATTTTGAGTGGAATCTTATACCTTATTTATACTAGTGAGATTGAGAGGCTTTTACTTCCTCATGTCCGCCTAATACAATATGCTGATGATATACTCCTATATTGTTCCCATTCTGATATAAATATGTGTCGGCAGATCATGTCACGTGCTCTCACGATATTACATTCATGGCTGTTCTCACATGGCCTTGATACTGTTCCGCTCAGAAATGCGTCTTTGCTCTTCACTCATAAACGGGTGTGTGACCGGTTGCCTATCCGTTATAATCAGGGTACCATTCCTATTGTACACCATACAAAATATTTAGGACTCATTATAGATGATAAGTTGATCTGGACGCCTCAAATATCTCACTTAAAAGCTCATGTGTTCCAGAAATTAAATATCTTACGGTCATTAACTCGTCGTAAGTGGGGAGCTGATCCTCAGATAATATTGTTATTTTACAGAAATCTTATTCGATCTGTCCTTGATTACAGTAGTCACTACTATGACGTCATGCCGAAAACACGCCTCAATGAATTGGATAAACTACAATTTTCCGCCCTCAGAATTGTTCTCGGGGCCCTTTCTTCCACCCCCACACAAGCTCTTCTCGTCGAGGCGGCAGAGCAACCGCTTCACCTTCGGAGACGTTATCTGTCTTCACGATATCTCCTACGACAAATGGCACTATTAACAACACCCATTCTTCCCAAACTACAACTTCTCTCCGAATATCATCAAAAAAGTTTATTCAAACGCTATGCACCTCCCTCTATTCTCCTGGCTTATCTAGAGCTTTCGGGTTTTCGCCCACAAATTCTTCAAACACGAAAACCCATTTGTTATAATGCACCGCTCTCGGTATTAATGTTTCAACCTGATGTAGTGAGACATTCCTCGCATGTATCTCGTATGTCTTCTATGCTTACCCCTACGATTGCCCGCAAATATGTATATAATCTTGCATTGAATCATCAACAATATACGACAATTTATACAGATGGATCAAAATTTCCCTCTCCTTCGAATACGGGTGCTGCTTTTTATATCCCCTCTCTATCTTATCTTGCTTCCTTTAAATTACCGCATACCCTCTCTATTTTTTCGGCTGAAGCCTTTGCTATTCGACAAGCCCTTCTATATATTAAACGGAATAACATCACTCAAGCATTAATTCTATCTGATTCTCAAAGTGTCCTCCAGGCTTTACAACATGTCCAAACTACGAATAATTGGTATATATTTAATATTGTACAATTAACGTATGACCTATATCATTCGGGCTTTCAGATAGTGTTTTCTTGGATACCCGGCCATGCCAACCTCTCGGGGAATGCATTAGTGGATAAAGCGGCCAAGGATGCGGCTTTGGGTCATGCTGTATTGATGAATGTGGCTACCCCTGCCTCAGATTATCTCCCCATTCTCAAATCTCAATTACTTAATGTTTGGTTACACCAATGGCAGGATTATACACGCACAAAAGCCAGGTTATATTATAGAATTCAACCTACTATCCCTAGACACCCTTGGTTTTATAATGGATCCTACACTCGACGGCATATTATTACGATTATCCGTTTACGTTTTCATCATGCTTTGACTCCGGTCTATATGGCCCGCTGTAAGCTTCGTCCTTCGGCTCTCTGCGACTGTTCTCAGGCAATCGGTACTATTAATCATTTAATTTTTCAATGCCCTATATTTGACACTCAACGAGTCCCATTTCTACATACTTTGCGTTCTTTAGGTTTCCCCCTCCCTCTCCACATTTCCGTGCTCCTTCATACTCCTATTCCTTCTGTTATTCATGCCTTCCTTAGATTCCTACACGAATGCTCCCTTACTTTTTAATTTCCATACCCTTACGTGTGACGATGTCATGTTTGTGTTCAAGTAGTAAGTCACTAAGATACGTCGCTTGGTGTGAAGATTAGTACCTATTTGTGTCCTTGTATATCTGTGTCACAATTTTCCAGTAGTTTATAGTTCAAATATTGGATACTTTTCACGTGTAACAGTATTTTTTAGGGCTGCGACTGGGTCCAGAGCATCCGTGCTATGCCCATTACCTAACCTACAAAAAAAAAAAAAACCTCTTAAATGCGAACACTCGTCGTACTCAAGGCTTATAGCCTTTCGTCGATTCGAGTTGGGATTCTCCGTGCGTCAGGACGTGGTGTGTTAGTGCTCTTGGTGTTTCGTACCGCGTGTGTTCGGAGTGTACCATAGTCTACCTATTTTCTTCTTCCTTATTGTGTGATCATTATCTTTAGAGTAAACCTTTTGTTGTCTTTCCCGGTAATCTAGTGCATGCTGTAATGGCGTCCTCTAGTGACGGTGGATTGCATGCTCGACCACATGAACTCCAGCATTTTACTACGGATGTAGTCCCTCTTACGGCACCTTTTCAACCTCAAATGGATACCGAAAATTCTGCTCCTTCTCCAATTACTCCATCGGATCGTCCCAGATCCGACATCTTCATTTGCTCTGATATTTCTGCGGCTTACACTCCTAATCACATGGGACCGTATATCGTACATGTCGAGTCTACTGATCAAGGGAGGTTGGGGAACTTACATCCCATGAGTCTTGGCCGAACCTTTTACGATCGCAAAATTACAGGTATCACCTCTATTCAACGAAAAGGTCGTAATCGGGTACAAATTAAATTTAATTCAGCTGCCCATGCAAATGATTTCATGTTGCAATCTATCCTGAAGGAACGCAATCTTAAAGCTTTCATACCCTCTTCCAGTATTCAGAGAGTAGGGGTTGTCCGTGGAGTAGATTTAGACCTCTCTCTTGAAGATATCATGAAATTTATTGAAACTCCGATACCCATTGCTAAACTTCAACGTATGACTAGGAGAGTGACCAGAGACGGCCGCACTGAATATGTTCCCACAGGGACTGTAAAAATCACCTTTGCGTTTCAAAATTTGCCTAGAGCAGTTTCCCTTTTTAACGTTTACCTCGAAGTAGAAATATTTGTATTTCTACCCATCATATGTCAGAGATGTCAACGTTATGGTCATGTTGGCCTCAATTGTCGAGCGAAATCGCCAAGATGCCGCAAATGCGCTCAGTCCCATTTGACGGCTGATTGCACTAGTGTACTCTCCTATTGTGCTCATTGTCTACAGAATCATCCTTGTGGTTCTGCTAGATGTGACTTCCATCAACAACAAATAGCAATCAAACGCCAAATGTGTCTCAATAATCAAACTTATGAGGAAGTAACCAAACGTCAACCGCTCACAGTCAATCCCCTGTATACTCCGCAACAATTCCCTTCATTAGCGGCAGCTAATACTCCGTTTGTATCTTCCCAAGCTCTTTCCAATTCTCTACCAACAGAGGGGATCGCTAAAAAGCGGAAATTCACTGCTGTTCTGTCACGTTCTACCAAATTACCCAACCCTCCGGGGTATGACCATCAGGCCTATCAGGCGATTTTACATCCTCCCACCCACTCTGCTTCTCGGTCCCTTGCTGGACCGTCTTCATTGAACCCCCTCCCCCACTTCCCCCTACTTCGTCCGATCCGCTACCGCCTGCCGGTATGCCCACAGAATTGTATACTGATTATACTCAATTACTCGCGTTATTAGGTACCAACGCTCAATGGCAAATGTTATTGAAAAAATTATTTTTCAACTTTCTAACTTTTTTACCCCCACAATCGCATGTTTCCCCCGTTAAATCCCCGATAACTCCTGAACCCCATCCCTCTCCATTAGATGCGTCTCCACCAATGGAATTGTCGGAGCCTGCTCCACAAAAAGCATGAACTTATTCTACTTGTACAGGAATTCAATCCTGACATCATATTAATTCAGGAAACTTGGTTACCGTCACATTTCACTTTTTATCTCCCGAATTACCACATTGAACGCAGTGATGGCACTCCCTATGGGGGAGTCATGACCTTGATTAAATATCATATTCCGTATACACTTGTCCCCACCCACTTTACTATTCCCCGCACGTATTCCTTAACTATACGCCTAGATGCCTTCTATGTCACGAATTTTTATTGTCCCCCAGCTATCAAAGGCAATTTTCGTCAATGGTTTTCTTTTTTACAATATCACAGTAGCTTAGGATCCCACATTATTACTGGTGATTATAATGCTCACCATTCTGTATGGGGTTGTGAGAAAACCACTCCCAAGGGTCGACATATTTATTCGGCGTTTACCAAACTCCAGCTTCACCTTTTGAATGATGGTTCCCCCACCAGACTCACAGGACCGACCCAGGCAAAAAGTGCCGTTGATCTTGCTTTCACCACCATTAATATAGCACACCGTCTTCATTGGCAAACTATTCCTGATCTCCATCAAAGTGACCATTATCCTATTCTTATGTCCTACTCTCTTGTCCGTCCTTCTCTACGTCCTTCTATTCTTTCACCACCCACTCGTTTGCTTCGCCACTTCGATCCTTCCTTGTTTGCTGATTATATTCAACATACCTCTCCCTCACCTCATGGGACCTCATCTACTGCTTATACCCATCTTTTATCATCGATCGGCGCTTATTTAGATATTTATCATCCCTTCACAGTTCGCCGCCCCCTTGCTTCCCCTTCTTCTCAAATTTCTTGGTGGGATAATGAATGTGCCTTGTTACTTAAACGTCGCAAACACGTTTTCAAATTATATCGGCAGTTTAATACCCCCTTTACTTATCTAAATTATAAAAAAATTACCGCTCAACTTCAAAGAACCTTTATAATGAAACGTCGAGCCGCTTGGCAACGCTTCACAACTTCTATAAGTCGATCCACTCCTATTTCTCGTATTTGGACCGCAATTAAATTTTTGTCTCATAATTCTTCTCCCAGTTCCCCCTCTTCCATATCTGATGATGTTCTTCGTTCCTTTTATCGTCAACTTACGCCGGATTTTGTTCCCCCACTGCTCTCCTTACCTCCAATTCCCACTGGTACCAAATTTTCGTGTTTACTCCGTCCCATAACTCTTTCCGAATTTACTAAAGCACTTCATCATCGCAAATCTACCCAACCGGGACTGGACTTTATTACCTATAATATGTTGACTTCCTTACCACTTTCGGCTCAAATAACATTAATAAACTTTTATAACTCTATTCTTCAAACGGGCCTTACTCCGCCTGAGTGGAATGCGTTTCGAATCGTACCCCTCCTTAAACCAGGTAAACATCCCCTGGATCCTCATAATTATCGGGGTATTAGTCTTGGTTCTTGTCTTCGCAAAACCTTTCAAAGAATCCTCTTACAGCGCCTTATGTGGGTCTTAGAATATTATTCTCTTCTCCCCGTGAATCAATATGCTTTTACCAAAAAGAAGGGCACCATCGATGCCATCAATATATTTTTAACGGATTTTCTTCTCAACCGATATCGAAAACATCATCTTCTTGCAGTGTTTTTAGATGTACAAGGCGCTTATGATAATTTCAACATTTCTCTTTTATTACAGATTCTGGGCCGTTTACAATTTCCTCTCGTTTTTATCTCTATTATCCATAATCTTCTTACCAATCGAAGATTATCCGTTCTCTCCTCTACCCTTGAACTCAATGATCGCTATACATCTCTCGGATTACCTCAAGGTGACATATTAAGTGGTCTTTTATACAATGTTTACACCCATGAACTTGAGACGATAGTGAATCCTCACGTACGTATTCTGCAATTTGCGGATGACATTCTTCTCTATTGCTCTCACCCCCAGCTTTCTGAATGCCGCCGGAACATGACTACGGCTTTAAATCTCAGTCATGATTGGTTGACCAATCCGGGTTAACTACTGCCCCTTCTAAGAGTGCTGCTCTTATTTTTACTCCCCGCCGTCTTTATGACCGATCTCCCATTCGCTTCCGATCTGGGCATATCTCCCTGAGACGTTCTGTTACCTATCTTGGAGTAACTATTGATGATCGACTCCTATGGACACAACATCTTCAAAAGATTTCTGTTACTATCCAACGCAAATTTAATCTTCTTCGTTCCCTCACCCGTCGTAATTGGGGTGCTGATCCTTATGTCCTATTACTTCTCTATCGAAATTTCATTCGGGCGACTCTCGACTATGGATGTCATTTTTTCGATTTAATGTCACCCACCCGCTGTAAAAAGTTGGACACTATGCAATATACAGCCTTACGTATTATTACAGGCGCTCTTCGCTCCACTCCCACTGGCGCGCTTTTAATTGAAACTGCTGAATTTCCCCTCGTCTTAAGGCGTCAGTATTTATCGCTTAAGTATCTTCTCGGTAAGATGGCTCTGACTCAATTTCCACTTATACCTAAATTGCAATTGTTACATACCTATACGCAAACTTTTCCTCGTTTTCGGAATTTCCTTCCATCCCTCTTAGTTGCTTATCGTTTTTTACAACCCCGTCGTTCCTCCATTCTTCAAACACGGAAGCCTCTCTGTTATACGGTACCATACCCTATTCTTTATTATTCCCCGAATTCTTACTTGCATTTAGCCAACTCTCCTCTTACCGACCTCCGTCACAATCCCCTTATTACTAATTCCCTGGTACTCACTTTCTTATCTACGCACCCTCATCACATTGTCTTTTATACTGATGGATCCAAATTTTTCAACCCCCTTCGTGTTGGTGCAGCCGTTTATTCTCCTCAACTAGATCTTTCACTACAATATTGTATATCTTCTTCGCTTTCCATCTTTACGGCTGAAGCCTTTGCCATTCGACAGGCTTTGCTTTATATTAAGCAACATCACATTCGCCAGTCTCTTATTTGTACCGATTCACTAAGCGTGCTCAGAGCTCTTTCGAATATCTCCAACACAGATAATTGGTACCTTATGCAAATTCTCCTATTAACTTTCGATCTTGCTAATCTTGATTTTGATGTTATTTTTTTATGGCTCCCTAGTCACTCTCACATTCCTGGTAATGAACTGGTCAATACTATGGCTAAAAATGCTGCCCAAGGACATGGCGATACATATGATTTAGCGATACCGTATGCTGATCTGCTCCCTGATATTCACACCCAGTTACGTCAAGAATGGCAACAATGGTGGCATTCCTATTCCCGCTCCAAAGCAACCTTTTATCATCGATTGCAGCCCATACCTCCTTTCAAGCCCTGGTTCTCTACCGGACAATATACTCGTCGTCATATCACAACCATTCTTCGCCTCCGTTTTAATCATGCTTTATCCCCTGTTCATTTAGCCCGCCTTCGTTTCCGACCTTCACCAATGTGCGATTGTGGGAAGTTTTTCGGTTCCGTCAATCACATAGTATTTCAATGTTCCCTTTATGATTCTCACCGACCTTCATTTTTTCACACCTTATTTACTTATGGCTTTCAACTTCCCTTAACCATTGAAACGCTTCTTACAGACCCCACCGCCCCAGTCATTACCTCTCTCCTAACATTTATTGATACGTGTAACCTTACTTTTTAAATTTCGTACCTTTATGTGTGACCCGGTTGTGTTTATGTTTTAGGAAGTCGTCATTGTGGGTCAATTGACGTGAAGAATAGTTCCTCTGTCTCCCTGGTTTCATTTTCCTTTTTTCGTTTTGTGTTACCCCCATTTCTTTAATGTCGATGGTCCATCCAACCTTAAATACGCTCTTAACCTAGTTATTGGGTAAAAAGCTATTCGCTCTGCCCACCAAAACCCCCTTACAAGGAGAAGAAGAAGCCTTTCGTCTTACTAACATTATTTCACGGTGATCACCCGAAGTCTCTATGGCTAGCGAGAATCGCTCTCATCAGTAATATACCGGTATGCTAATGACTGATTCCTTGCGCGACTTGCTGTACGCTGGGTCATGGCTGCAAGCGGTTTAAGTACAGGAGAAAGATTACTGTCACTGATGGACGATATTGAATTGATTGCCAAGTATTGTTAATGCTATTTATCAAATTAAGGAATTATATTGACTGTACAGTTTGCTGTCATTTTTATTTTATTCCATTTGTAGCTTATTGAAGAACTGCCCAGTTTAATTGGGGTTAAAACTGGAAGTTGGAGTGGTGAAAATAAACTTTGGTCTAAATTTCGTTTGAATATTGTAGTAAAATGATTGATATTCTTATAATGTGACAAGCTACACTTAATGGGTTATCTGTGATGAATACTATTGTTTCTTTACAGGGAATTGATAGAGAACACTATTGCCCAGAAACATCAAAAATTGACCAGCTCTGAACATGCTCAAGTTACGGAATTGTTGGTCGCAAAAGATCTTGAACTCAAGGAGACACTCAAATTGGCTGATGAACAAGCAAATATTAATCAAAGGATGGAGGCCCTCAAGGCTGAAGTTGAAAGACAGGACCAATTTATCCAGCAGCTGCAGAAGCAGTTGAAAGAAGCAGAACAGATTTTGGTGAGAATATCTTTTTAGCTGTTGGTATTTTAGTTATACTCTGGGATTTGATACTGAAGACTTGTCAGTATGGTTATGATTAGCTGGCAACAAGCATTTATTCACAGGGCATACTTTCTTAGAAGGGACGGCAAGATTTAAGACTATGTCTGACATTGCCCATGCGTTAGGAAGGTATGTGAAAATGAAGGAACGATCACTCCTTGATAACGTTTCTCAAGTACAAGAATTAGCAATTAATTCTTTACGAGAGGGTTTCCTTCCTTTATATCACTTTCACAAGGCTAAATATTGAAAATATATATATAATTTGATTCACATACCTTCTGGGAGCTTATGGGAGTTCATTTTCGATTTGCATCGGCATTGCTGCACTTTTACTAACGATAACAGTTAATTCTTACGAGATTCCGCGCCATCTTACATTCACGTCACACGCTACGTCATACCCGTTGTCAATGTTACCAACATGTCCAATACAAAATACACCACACGACTTGAAATGAAAGGCAAAACTATTGGCCTGGATAAAGATTATTGATGCGTGACTTCCCCCACTGTCCGTGACAAAAACCAGGGGTGTTACCTACTAGCTAACGCGAGGGCCGCGCCTTTCAATCCACCATTGGTCTGGACAAAAAAATTGGTCTAGGCAAAACCATTGGTCTGCCGGATGCGATATAGAACCGAATGCGTGTGGTTGGCATTACTGACTCCTTGAAAAAGATGGATGCCAAAGTCGCAATTTCAACTATATAAGTAGTGATCCTATTTGGGATGGCTGGGTGGGTCTCAGACAGCGGAGGAGTAACATCTATTACTACATTATCTCCAGATATTTTCCAGACTGTTGATTCAGGTGAATTCGTTAATTTCAGTAGTTACTTACTTACTTTCCGTGTCCGGGAGACACACTAAATTCTTCCTTTCCAGAACTCTGCAGCTCTTATCCCTCGGTCTGTGGCCAACATAAGGTCTTCCTGGCTGCAGGTTTCATTAAGATCTTTGCACGTGAGCAGGTGTTGTGGAGTCTGGATTTCTCCACAGGCACATCGTGGATCTTCTGCATAACCCCACTTCACAAGGTTGCTACGACACTTAGGCACTCCTGTTCTCATCCGGTTTAAGGACCTCCAGGTGGTATAAGGCAAATGACAACCACTGCTCAGTTCTTCTTTAGGGGTAAACCCCTCTGGTACTATTTGTTTCCAGAGTGACACACGCCGGACGTCTGGCTTGGTATGGAGGGGTACTGTTCTCTTAATAAAACTCCTCCTGGATCTTAGGCGAGGAGTGGTCACCTTGTGGTTGAACATAGAATGTCTGGGATCTGTTTCAAGCTTTTGTCTCTCTTTCTCTGCTGCCACCCTGCGTCGAATAACTGGAGGTGCAATGCCAGCGAGAGGGTAGATCTTCTGCACTGGAGTAGGTCTCAGACATCCAGTGACAATACGTGTGGACTCGTTAAGAGCTATGTCCACTTGCTTGGTATGGGCAGATGCTCCCCACACTGATGATCCGTACTCTCCTGCTGCAAAGCAAAGTCCCAATGCTGTTGAACGTAGAACCTGAGGGTTCGCTCCCCATGTTGAACCTATCAACTTCCACATTATGCTATTTCTTGAGCTGATCTTGCACTTCAATTCTCTACAATGTTTCCTGAAGCTGAGGGTACGATCAAGCTTGATTCCCAAATATCGAGGCGTTTCACAGCTTTCGAGTGTCACTCCTTTCCAGACAACATTCAACTTTCTCCGGGCCTCTTTGTTGCGAAGATGAAATGCGCATACTTGTGTCTTTCCAGGGTTAGGTTTCAGGTGATTCTGGGTGTAATAATTGTCTAATCTCTCAAGAGCATTGGACAGTTTTCCCTCCACCTCCTCAAAGCTCCTACCCTGTACAGCAATAGCGGTGTCATCCGCATAAATAAATCGCCTGGCCTCTAAATATTCTGGCTGGTAGTTAAAAAATTGGTAGCGTTTCACTTTAGACCATCTTTTGTATAAATATTTTTAAAAACTGAAATTACCTGATTTAATAGTCGGGAGGATATCAGGAGAGGATTGAGTATTAGATGTTCACTGCTCCGCTGTCACAGACCCACCATCCCGCCCAAATAGAGACACGACTTATGTAGTTGAAATCGAAGTTCTCACCCCCATCTTTCTCACTGAGTCAGTGTTGCCAACCCCATGCGTTTGGTACTATTTCGCACGTGATGTATGAAATCACTAAGTGAATCAATTACAGTGTTTATTTATGTATTTATAATGTTTTACATACAAAAACAGACCTAACCTGGGGCTTACGCCCCAGACCCGCTTGCTTGTGGTACTAGCATTAATTTTCGACCAGGCAGTACCTAACCTAGCAGCGGACATAAATTGTATGTTACCGGTATTAATGTTTTACATACAAAAACAGACCTAACCTGGGGCTTGCGCCCCAGACCCCCTTGCTTGTAGTACTAGCAGTAATTTTCCACAAGACAGTGCCTAACTTAGTAGCGAAGGCGTGTGGTGAATTTCTTTATTCAAGTTGGTAATGTAGTCCCATGATCGACTTTCGGGTGTCGCATGACTGTTAAAGATGGCGTCCGTAAGTGAAGAAAGTGACGAAAAATTGCATTCTTTCCGTGAAATAACAATTATTGCGGTGCAGCAGTGGCTATTGAGTATGAAGAGATTGTGAAACGACTCCAACTCCCCGAAAGGTATGCATATCATAAATGATATATTTTCAATAAGCTAAGGTGTTAAAAGTTGTTAAAAGTGATGAAAAGGGAGGATGGTCTAGTGAACAATAAATAAAAAAATTTATACAAAGAAAACCCTCTTGTGAAGTTTAACCGGTGAAAATGAAGGAACGATCACTCCTAGATAGCGTTTCTTAAGTACAAGAATTAGCCAAAATACCTTTAGTAGTGGTCGGCAAAAATATCTGGAGATGATGTAGTAATAGATGTTTACTCGTCCACTGTGTGTGACCCACCCAGCCATCCCAAATAGGATCACAACTTAGGCTATATAGATGAAATTCCAGCCGAGTCTGCCATTTTGCGCGTGAGTTACCGGCAATTGTTGCATTGCCAACCCCGCGCTTAAGGTACTATGTACGCGGTACCTTTAAACAAAAGAGCGCCAAATGGTGTTATGTTATAAAAATTTGTTGAATTCAGCCCAATGGGTTTTGCCTAAACCAATAATTGTATGGTGCGTTAGGCAATATAAATACCCCTGGTTTTTGTCACGCACAGCTGAGGTAGACACACATCAATAATTTTCATCCAGACCAATGGTTTTTGCCTAAACAAATAATTGTTGTGCGTTTGGCAGTATAAATACCTCTGATTTTTGTCACGCTCAGTGGAGGTAGACACGCAATAATAATCATCCCAACCAATGGTTTTTTACAATGGTTACAGCCTAACGTGTACAGATCAATGGTTTTTTGTCAACTGTGCCGTGCTAACATGTTACATGTGTCTTGTGGTGTATTTTGTATTGGACATGTTGGCAACTAGTGACGCCAATGTGTGCGCGTCGTTGTGAGCGCCTTTGCGACAGTTTAATATACTAAATACGATGTAGAATATTTCTCCAACATGTTTGCCCTTGTGAAATGAGCAATAAATAAAAACACATCTTTACGCGATTTTTGCACATATATACGGTGCAGTCGGTGCGGAAGTGACTCATGGTTAATTATTACAATTCATAATGTTCCCCAGGTAGATTAAGTACGGTATGAAAATCATATACAGTTGAACCTGCTTTATACGTAACTCTGTTCTGCGTAATTCATATTTGTACGCAATTTCTTTTAGGACCCGGCAAAATGTAATTGAAGAGCGTGTTAATTTAACCTTATTTATACGTAATCCATTTATACGTAATTCGCTGTTATGCATATGAAGTGTCAGTGAAATACATCTGAGTATTGCGTAATTGTAATTTAATGAGCACGTGCTGTTATAAAAGAAACTACAGTACTGTATTTATGTAGTCTCCTCTTTGTCGGCATAGACGGTGGTAGAGCGGTCGGGTTTTGGTGCTGAAACAGAACAAGGAGTTTCTGTCTCATGTGGGATAAGCTCTAGATTGTTCACACGAAAAATTTCTCATATTCAAGTTAATTTATTTTCTTTTGTTTCCGCGCCATAAACAACGCAGCTAGAGAAAGAGCGAGATAGAGAGCGAAGGGAATTCGCTCGGTTGGCCTTTGTCACGCCCCCAGTAAGTAAGGGTCAACAATGTCACTCTGCGAAACTCTGTGTTTTGATTGAATATGAGAATTTCTTTTGTGGGAACAATGTACAAGTAAAATGTCCACGGTGCCGGTATTTCTGTTGAACAGTAGTTTTGTCATTCATTAGACATGGAGAACACAAAAAGGAAAAGTTGTACACGACATGAGAAAGTAAAATTCATACGAGAAGTGGACGCTAATCCACACAAAACAAAAACTGAAATTGGTTGAGACTTAGGGATTGCTTACACCAAGCTATGTACAATCAGTAAAAAATAACAACAATATTTTGCATGAGATTTTAAAACTGGGTTCGAAATCAACAAAGCGTAGCCGTCATCAAGAAGAGAGGTGCGTAGATTTGGAGAAAGCACTTTTCACATGGTTCCAACAAAAGCGGGCTGCAGCTCTACCAAATAGTGGCGTCACGCTGAAAGCAAAGGCGAGATTTAGCTAAAATGATGAGTATCACTGCTGATTTCAAGGCCTCGTCGAGATGGTTGCAAGGATTTAAAGATCGTCATGGAATCACTGGGAGAACAATTTGCGGTGACTCTTAAAGCTGTGGACGACGTCACGGTGCAACACTGGTAAGAAGAGGTTCTGCCGGGTATCATAAGCGATTACCAGCCTACAAACGTCTACAATTGTGATGAGACCGGTTTATTCTAGTCTCCTTCCTAATAAAACATTAGCTGAAAAAGGTGACTCCTGCCATGGAAGGAAGAAAAGTAAAATTCGAGTAACAGTTATTCTTGCCATCAATGCAGATGGATCGGACAAACTTCCTCCACTTGTGACAGGAAAATCGAAGAATCCGAGGTGTTCTAAGGGTGCGAGAATAAAACCTACGGAATATGAATCCAACAGAAATTCTTGGATGACTATGCTTCCAATGGAACAGTGGTTCAAAAAACTGGACATTAAAATAAAAAGAAACAGAAGAGCCTTCTTACGGATCGATGTGCAGCACATCCACCTCAAATCGTTCTGGAGAATGTCCGAGTGGAACTTTTCCCTCCTAACCGTACCAGTATTCTACAACTCTCTCCACGGACTTAATTTCGGCTGCCTGGAAGCAGGTGTCATCCTCCACAATCAGCGACTGTTTCCGCAAACCTGGTGTCTTACTGGAAGAGGCTGCCTCTAATGCTGATTATGGGGATGAAAATGTCTGGCAATGAGCTAACTCTACTGGAGGGTGCAGATTTCAATACTTTTGTGCATTTCGATGATAATATCGCTATATGTGGGGTTGAATAGATGAAGAGTATTGCTGATGTTTGCCAACAACGCGGTGGTGACGGACCAGCTACAAGCGATAGTGACAGTGATGGAGATGACGACTTGAATCTTGCAATACCTGAACTAAGGTAAATGCACCAATGGTCATCATGTTAAGACAGATTTAGTCCAGAAAATGCAAAAACAACTAGATGCACTGAACGAAAATATTCAGAAGTATGGCCTGAAAATCAGTATAGAGAAAAGCAAGACCATGGTGATGACAAGAGGGGAAAGACAAGGAAAGGGCATTGTGAAAATTGGAAGTCAGAGTTTGGAAATTGTGGACACGTTCAAATACCTAGGAAGTGAATTGATGCAAACTGGTAGGTTGGACATGGAGATTGGCAGGAGGGTACAGCAGAGCAATGCATTCTATCAAAGTGTAAGAAAACTTGTTTGGGATAAGGAAGTACCAAGGAAAAGCAAGGAGGTAATGTATAAAATGTACTATGTACCCATATTAACGTATGCAGCTGAGACTTGGACCCTGACGAGCAGGCAAGAGAGTAGAATCCAAGCCAGTGAAATGAAATTCCTAAGAAGTATGATAGGTAAGACAAGGAAAGACAGAGTGAGGAATGAAGATGTTAGGAAGGAAGTTGGGATGGGAAAACTAAATGAGAGAATTGAGAAGAATAAACTAAGGTGGTTTGGACATGTAAAGAGGATGGAGGAAAATAGAATACCAAGACAGATGCTGGAGGCAAAGTGCAAGGGTAAGAGAGCAAGGGGAAGACCTAGAACAAGGTGGATTGATTCAGTGAAGAACAGCGTGAGAAAAAGAAATCTTGGACTGGGACAAGATCGTGGAAGAAGAATGGTGGAAGGAAAGAGGAAAGTGGAGAAGTGCCATAAATACCCCGACCCGGCAGGAGCTGGATAAGGGGAAATGATGATGATGATGACATTTTGGTAAACTCGACTCAAACACTAGGAAACTCTCAATATCGAAAATATTTGTTTTAGGAAAAATTACGTAATTTTAAGAAAAGGGTGTTTTTGCCCTAGTCCTCGGCACGATGTCTTTAGATTTTTACTATATTCGTCACCCGTTTGCACCAATTGCCGTCACATTGTTAGTTTTTCTTGTCTGCTGTTTATAATGCATTTCTGTCAATTGTTGCTTAAGACACCGATTTATTGACTTGGAGGCTAACATTTACGAATAAAACAGTACCAGTAATTATGGCGGCTTCGGTGGCGTAGTTGGTAGCATACTGAGCTTCTATGCCCAAGATCGCGGGTTCAAACCCGGCTGAAGTCGTCGGATTTTTTAAGAACGTTAAAAATCCGTCTGTATGCCTTCCTTTGGAGGGGAAGTAAAGCCGGCGGTCCCATGTCATAGATTTATGGCATGTTAAAGAACCTTCCACTAATTATACCTGTGTGAAGCTAAATTATAAATAGGTTAAACATTTGACTAACGTTCTTAGGTTCCTACGTTCGTCGTCAAGAGCAGACTGCTGTGGCATCTGGTAACTAAGTTCTGAACTAGTTGGTCGTTGACGGTGGCGTTTGGCGGCAAAAATAGGAACTACTTGAAATAATTAAATGTCTGCAGTCCTTACTTGAATTAAAACAGATACACACCACTAATACAGTCATCACAATTAACACCGGTTATCAGACAGATTCTACACATACCCAAAGTACATGGGGCTACATGACTGCGTTGTCGCAGCCCCTAAACTGAGGAACCAACCAACCAGTAATTATGTTAAAAAAAAAAAAAAAAAAATGACGGCATCGGGAAGCGGAAATGGTGGGCAGAAATATAATAATAATAATAATTGAAATTCGAACAATATAACCACAAGAACGTGTATTGATGTAGGCTTCCCTGACCGGTGTTCAAGAGCGAATGGTCATTTTCCGGGCTGTTATGACGTGGTCTTTTTTTTTTTTATGACGGGGGATGGGAGGCGTAGTCACAAAAAGTGAGACCAGACCATGGCATAACATAACGTCTGCGTTGAACAATCGCCGCGAGTCTGACAAGATAGACAGTAAGTCGTTTTCCACCAAATAACAGTAGGTTTTAATTTGATGTTCTGTAATATTGCAGCAGGGTTTACTGTCAAATTTTGAAGGGTTCGTAAAGACAGGCTTGGATTTCTTTTTAGGAAAGATTCACACCATTTCCTCCCTGGCCGCCCATCTTTGAAAGGAGAGTCCCTCTTCAATCCTTTTGTGGGGTATTGGACGGTATTTTGCAAATCGTCCTTTGTTACCGGGAACCCCGCTTTTCTTAGTGAGATAACCCATTGAACTAACACCCTTTGTTAAAAAGGAACTTGGGCCCCATCTTCCTCTCTAGTTTTTCCTTTAATTTTGTCCGAGAGGGCGTTTCTTGGAACACCATTCCTCTCCGCGGCCGTTGTGTACAGTACTCATGCCGTCCTCCTCAACGACCTTAATAGCAGCTTCCATTTGCTGAATATTGTAGGTTAATTGAGAAATGTGCATTTCGACATATTACTTGAAAGCAAAGATTTAGTCTTATGCCCGTTGCTCACGGTAAAATTTTCCTTCAAATTTATTGTACAATAATTTAATTTTATAAAATTTATGTTGCTCACGGTCAAATTCAAGTTTTATAAAACCTTTGATAAAACGTTTCATAAAATAGGACATGATCTATTCCGTAAAATTAATTTTACGAAACGAACCAATCAGGGAAGCTGACATGAAGATGATGCTGGCGCCACGTGGTGAGAAGATTGTGAAGCTCGCTTGTAAACAAACTCTTCGAAAATAAAACATGGAGGACGGTTGTCGTTTGGGGGTAAAATTTACAGTCGATTCGCATTATTAACGCAAAGCAGTCATGAAACTTGCTTTAAGTACATTTGAAAATATGCGTGGTACTGAATGAATTAATTCCAATCAATATTTCATATATAGTTGTAACAATTGGATATTTAACCATATGCGCTGATAAGAAGTGCAACAAATTGCTGTATCGTCAGTTGGAAAAGTGTGCTAGTGGTATCGCGCTCGCTTGCTGATCAGAAGATCCCGGGTTCAAGGCTATCCAGGCGCGGAGATTTTTACTTCCTTTTAATTATTTTATAATTTCCTCCTTACGTCGTACAGCAATATTGCAACTATGTTTTGCGTTTTCTCCCATTTAATTTTTGTATTTTCCCTAAATACTGTAACCATGGACGGATACCATTCGTGATAACTATTAGAATTTAAATAGTTAAATATTTATCCCAGAATAATAATAATATGACACGTTCTGTATTTACTGGATATAGCTAGCGCTTATAACACAGACGCCGTTTAAAGAAAATATAGTTTAATTCTGATGTATTTATTCGTAGGCCTACCCACATAACAAATCTACTTGTTTATGTTGCCCCTAGGATAACTACCTGAACGAGAAAAACAATCCGATTGGTTGTTGTACTCAAACTTCCATGAAAACTGCCAGGAAAAATGGCACCTGTTCAATTTCGTGAGTTGTATGGAAGCTATTATGGAAGGCAGAACCTAGCATGAAAGGTACATATCACACGGTGCTAGACTCGTCTATACCAGCGTGTACACCAGTACTGGTAGAAGCTTTCATACTAACTAGTGTCGTGTGATACGGGCTCCCAAGCTGTTAGTGTTTTACTGGACGAGTACCAGAAATATCAGTGTTTGTATGAGGTTAAAACGCCCATATACCACAATAGAAATGTAAGAAGGGAGGCAGAAATCTCAATCGCCGAATATGTTTCACAAATTCGACCGAACACAAGCCAGGCTGATGTGAAGGCGAAGATAAACGGGTTTCGAACTCACTTGCAGTCTCATTTCAGGAGAAATACCTTGCCTCATGTTAAGTGTCCTGTCGAATAATTTTGGGACTAACGAGATCTAGGAGTTTTTTAAAACTGCTTTCCTCCATTCTTAGAAAATTCCTATATGAATTCTGATTTCTAACCTCAACTCATTTTCGACCAAGGAGAGTATTCCTCTACTCTTCTCCTCTTGTTATCCATTCCCGAGTCCAGGACTTCCTAGCATTTCTTTTCTTCCTTTTTACCACTGTACAACATATAATTGTAGCTAAAGCAGCAATTTTTGCAATGTTTGATTTGTTTGTTTGTTTGTTGGAGCCACACTCTCAAACCAATGTGTGTTGAACAGCTGATTCTTGGTTCAGAAGTTTATCGGTAGATGGCGATCCTGATACATCCACGGATTTTATAAAATAATTTTACCGTGAACAACACAGCTTGCTTTCGTCAAATTTTTATAAAATTAGTTGTAAAATAAATTTTAAGAAACATTTTACCGTGAGCAACGGGCATTAGAATATATTTTTCATCTCAACTTAAAAAGAATCTCCTTTAGCTCACCTAAAAACCCTAGGCCTAGACCTACTGATAATAATAATAATGTTATTTGTTTTACGTCCTTTTTAACTATTGCGGCTTTTAGAGACCCCGGGGTGCCGGAATTTTGACCCAAAGGGGATCTATAACGTGCCAGTAAATCTACTGATATGGCTACCTCGCATTTGCGCTCCCTCAAATTCGAGATGACTGCGCCAGGATTCGATCCTGTAACAGCAGGCGAGAACGTTACCGCTGAGACACGCAGCCAGCGTAGACCTACGGCCGTCAAAGAGACAGATCTACATAATAACAGCACACTGTAAATGTTTATTGGTTCTGAAACGTTAACGCAAACTTTAACATTATTGTGCACTAGTGTTCGTCACGCATATGCTCTAAAGATCGTTAGCTATTACGACTATTGGACACGATGATCAAACGACAATTTAATTAATGCAGGGTGCTTCAGAACTACATTATAAGTAGCCTATATTGCCGCTGTTAGTTAGGTCTTACAAGGAGATATGACAATGTGCCAGTTTTCGTCACAAATGACTAGCATTGGTAAAGTGCATGTTTTTAAATCCAGTGTTCGTCACCAGCATTTCTAACCAAACTAGGAACGTGAGCACGAAATAGCAAATTGCATATGTTACAGAAACAATTACCAACTATATCACACACTTGTAACATATTAAAATGTAAGAACATAACACGTATGCATATAATTAACTCGCGTGCCTGCTTAGCACATGCGAGAAGCAATAGGCTGTGTCAAGACAGCTGAACTCACATGAGATGTTTGACGCTGGGAATCACCTATTACATCGCACGCATGATTTCGCCAAGTTGCTCCTTATCGGCAACGAAGGTATGACGAATCTCGTAAGACTTCGTGCGTTGAGAAAGACATCCTTATTATATGAGGAGCCTATTTCCAAAAGTCGACATCTGACATTTTTTACAAAAAGTTGATTTATTTTATTTTATATTCCTCTTGGAGAAACGCATCAAATGGATGGTAGAAGATGTTCCAAAACACGATATTTGTGGTTAAAAATCAATATTAAAGTTTGACTTTATTTCCAAATCTCGACACCTGCTTTGTTAAGTTATTTCCATAATCCGACATCTGCACTTCGTTCCTAAAGCCGACATTTTGCATAAGAAAATTGATGCAACTTCCAAAGTGTGTTCCAATACTCGACATTCCTGTTGCTTTACTTCGAGACAGTGTTTCCCGCGAACTTTTGACTGTAGTACTTAGCAATGTCCGCGCCAATTAACTTCTTTCTAAGTGTTCCCGCCATGTTCGTTCTAACGTGACAATGCACTGTTTCAACGCAGTATTTGTTGCCTATAGATAAACGAGGAGGAGATACTCGTAGCAAGTACAGTGAAAATAAAAATGTACCCCTTCCAAAATTACCAGATCAAGCCACGTATTACTCCAGACAATTGTATGTGTACAATTTTACAATCTGTGTAAAAACATCGCGTGAGCGTCAAACTATACGAAACACCTTTATATACCAGTGGCTGGAATCTTCTCGTCCAAAAGGATCTAACGAAATAGCTTCCTGTGTTGATGACAGACTTATTCATCTTGATCTTACAGGTATCACAAAAGTTAATTTGGTTTCTGACGGCTGTGGGGGTCAAAATAAAAATATTATCATGATTGGAATGGTTTCCTATTGGCTGTATAATGATTCCCCCGCACAAGTTCAAGAAATGGAGATGGTATTTCCCATTGTAGGACACTCCTTCAAACCTCCAGACCGAGTCTTCGGGAGAATTGAAAAGGAGATTAAAGTGCGAGACACTATTGTAAAACCTACACTCAAATTTTCATGCAGTTTGGCACAATGAACACGTTAGGTGTTGATTGTCCGGTGTATGACTGGAAAGGTAGCGTCCAATCTTCCTTTAAAGCACCAGGGTCATGGTATTTCAGAATTCAATCCTGCAAGAGATTCGTGTTTAGGAAAGTAAAATCCTCTACTCTTCTTCGTGGAGAGCAAAATTATAGGGGTGACTTCCCTGATTTTAAAGGGATAACTAAAACGGGAAAAACGGTAACTTTCGAGAAAGTTCAGTTGCCTCTTGGAGTAGCCGTCAAAGAAGAGAAGATGAATGATGTGAACAAACTACTAACACTTCACTATGGGGTAGAGTGGAAAAATAACTAAGAACTTTAATATTATAAGATAGTCATGGATCCAGAAAACGTGACAGTTGACGTGGAAGACGATCTTGTTTGTGAACCCCAGGAGGAGGATGACGCCATGAGAATCTAATCCATGTGACTTATTGCTCCTTGTGTATTATTTTGTTACTGCATACTATTTTTTATCTAATATGCTAGAAACTTGTGTTCACTGGAAATTTTGTGTTTTTATTAAATTAGGAGTGCATAACAACATTATGTGGCTTAAAATGCTTGCTAAGCAAAATCCATGTTTTGTTCCAAAACTCGTCATATGCTAGAAGTTCGTTCCAAAATACGATTTTCCATTATCATACTTCCAAAATACGACATCTGCGAATTTTAATGCTAAATATCTACTAAACGAATTGCTGAATCTACCTCTGAACCTATTTTTTATATTTATGTTATGTTTATGTTAGAGTTTGTACCAAGAACAACATAACATTTCCTGAATTTTACCGTTTAAGCGTTTTTTTTCGTTTTTCTCAATAACTTAAAAAAATGCACATGTCGACTTTTGGAAATAGGCTCCTCATTATGTACTTATATGCGATAGTGACGACTATTGGCTTTGTGACAAAAACTGGTACAGTTACCTTAAGTGAAGTGTTAAGTGCAATCAGTGTGTGTAGGAGTTACATCAGTGCGAAAAGTTGTAGTGAAATTGCTATGAATTCATTACCACGTTTGCAAAAGGAGGTTTATACACTTAATGCAAGAAAAGTGAAACAAGCCAAACTATCTGATTTCTTTAAGGCTGGGCCAAATTCAAAATAATACAGTACTGTATTTTCTGTCTTAAGGTAAATGCACCAACATACCTGCCAACTTTTACGGTTTATCCGTAAAATTTACGGAAATTGCAGCATTTTACGGTTTTACGGATGAACGGTGTCATTTTACGATTTCGCGGACAAAAATTTGAAACGATAATTAACATTCGATAATCCCTCCCACTTCCGTACAATCGATTGTTTGCGTGGGTCGAAGGCAAGTCCGCGATAGTCGATAACTCGTTCTTTGAGTTGATTTGTACTTTTGACCGTGTCATGTTTGTGTCGTCATTGTAATTGAATTTGAAGCCGGGATAACCGTTCTTCCATGTGAATCTTAGGTGTCAACACGCTCTGCTTCGCAAATTCTTTGTTCCCCTACGTTCGCTCGTTGCGATTTAAACGATATTCTTTGACCACGTGAGTTGAGTTGTTTATTGTTCGCGAAGTTGGCGTTCTTTGAATGTTTTCGTATTTTAAGGTTATGGCATATATTAATGAAGTGTTCGAGTTTTTGTGCTATATCTTCGTGCTTCGCAGTTTCCTGTATTCCTTGGACTAATTACATTCGTTCCACGTGTGTGTTTTTTTCTCTCTACCATGTGCATATTCTTTCTTTACGAGGTTGGCGTCGTGTTCATTTGACTTGTGTGCTTTGACTTGTTTTAATGAAGTGTGGGCTGTGTTTTATGCGATTTATGTTATAATTTTATGTGACGTTTAGTGATCCAGGTTCCTTTCGATGTTTTAGTAGATATCGAGAATGAATTTATAGATAAACTAGAATTGTTACTCAATAACATGAGCAAAGTAAATTTCGATATAATAATTTGTGGGGATGTAAATGTGGATTTCTTAAAACTTGATAGAAATTGTGAATTATTAAACCAGTTACTAATTTCCTATGGACTGAAACCTACAGTAAATACACCAACAAGAATAACAAAATTTAGTAAAACCACTCCTGATCAAATTTTTATAAATACAGATAAATATCACCATTCAATAGAAGTCTATTGTCCGGGTTTTAGTGACCACCATGGACAAATACTGAGTTTTGAAGTATCCGAAGTAATCAATAATAATGATAATGGAGTAAAATCAAAGTGCAGGTCATTCACTGAATCAAATGTTACATATTTCAATGACTTATTAAATAAGGAAACATGGTCAGAAATTTATGAACTAGAAAATGTAAATGATAAATTTAATGCATTTAACAGTACCCTAAAACACTATTTTGAAATAGCATTCCCCTTTAAACGAAGAACTGTTCAAAATAACAAAACTAGCAATTGGATAACAACAGGGATTATAAATTCATGTCAAAGAAAGAAATTTCTACACAAATTATATAAACAATACCACACAACACCTGAATTCAATTTATACTACAAAAAATACACTAGCATATTAAATAAGGTAATAAGACTAGCAAAGAAAATGCATAATGATAATTTTATTTCCCAATCATCTAATAAAAACAGGGCTATGTGGTCTGTAATAAAGAAAGAAACTGGAAAATCTGCTAAAATACAAAGGAACATTACACTGACCAGAAATAATAAAGTGATTAATAATCCAGAGGAAATAGCAAACACTTTTAATGACTATTTTTTGGAAATTCCGCAAAAATTATTAAATAAATCACAGGTAAATACACTAAATTCTAATAATAAAATAAATATATGCAGTGATTCTTTATTTATAAATCATGTCACAAGTGAAGAGGTAAGAATAGTTATAAAAGAGCTAAAAAATAAATTCTGTGCTGGCATTGATGGCATCCCTGATGCAATTTTAAAGAAATGTGCAGAAAATATAATAAATCCACTTACGCACTTAATAAACAGTTCAATTCTCTCAGGAACTTACCCGGATATTTTGAAGTTATCAAAAGTAATTCCAGTGCACAAAAATGGTTCAAAAGATGAATTAGATAACTATCGTCCTATTACCTTACCAACTGGTATTGCAAAAATTGTGGAAAAAATTATGTATAAGAGACTGATAAGTTTCATAGAAAAAAATAAAATATTATCAAACTCACAACATGGATTCAGAACGGAAAAATCTACACAGACAGCAATTTACGAATGTAGTAATAGTATACTGAAATTAATTGACAATAAGGAACATGTAACTGGCCTATTCTTGGATTTATCGAAAGCATTTGATGTAGTTGACCATAAAATCCTCCTTACCAAACTAAATCAATATGGTGTTAGAGGTCTAGCTAATAAATGGATAGAGTCTTACTTAACAAGGCGTAAACAAATAGTAAGCTTGAGACACAAGGATGATGGAACCAAATTACTTAATGAAACATTGTCCAATGAGGGAATTATTGAATTTGGAGTACCCCAGGGATCGGTTTTGGGCCCACTACTCTTTCTTCTATATATCAATGATATAACACAGAACGTTCATTCACATAAGGAAATTTTGTTTGCGGACGATACAACACTTGTAATAAAAGGTGAAACTAAACAGGTCATACAGCAGTCTGCTGACTCCGTTACAGGAGAGTTAACCAAATGGTCACAAGATAATCGCCTCATAATAAACTATAAAAAGACAGTATGTCTAAATTTCCACACTATACAGAATAGGAATCCTGCGATGCCCAATATAACATTAAATGGTCATCAAATAGAAAATAAATCAGAAACAAAGTTTTTAGGACTATGGATACAACAAGACTTGAAATGGAATAAACATATACAATATCTGAATACTAAACTGAACTCGATGTGCTTTGCGTTACGTATTTTGAAAACCTGCACTAGCATGCACACATTAAGAAATACTTATTTTGCTTATTTCCATTCATACTTAAGATATGGGATCATATTTTGGGGTATGTCGCCAGATGTACTAAGCACGTTTAGGATACAAAAGAGAGCGATTAGAATTATGGCAAATGTACACTCTAGAGAATCATGTAGACCTCTGTTTAAAGATTTAAACATTCTCCCACTGCCCTGCATATATATCTTTGAAAGTATTATGTTTTTTAAAAAGAATTTAATGAATAAAGATGTTTTTCTTAAAACAAACAATGATGTTCATAGGCATAACACAAGACAAAATCAAAACATTCATATTTCACACACACACACAAGCATATATCAAAAAGGAACTTTTCACACTGGAGTTAAATTATACAATAAACTACCCCAGTATATAAAACTGGCCCCAAAAATAAAAACCTTTCATAGAATGTTGAAAGCTTATCTGCAGTGCCATTGTTTTTACTCAGTAGTTGAATATTTTAGCGTATAGGAGTGATGGAATCTATAACTATATTTTACTTTTTTAATTTAATTTTAATACCTAGCTGTATGTTGTTGTATTTATAGAATTAAGTTTTCATATTATGATAATAGAGTGAGGTGTAAATAGTTGTGCAATAAGATTGTATCTATTAAGATTTGCTATTATAATAAGTTATAAATAGTTTTAATCTTAGTAATATATACCTGTTAGTTCTTTTATTTTATGCATGTAAATTCTGACGTGTCCTATATCAAAAATGTATTGAATGCATGTATTTGATCAAATGAAAAAAAAAAAAAAAAAAAAAAAAAAAAAAAAAAAAACAAATACAACAAGAAACAGTACTTCCAGACATTTAAAGAATCATACTCGGTTGATTTTCCGTGCATACTAAAATCAAGAAAGGGAGAAAAATTTGCCTTTTGCACGGTATGTGCGTGTGATATTAATATTGCTCATGGTGGAAAAAACGATTTAAGTAATCATGTGAAGTGCGGTAAACACATAAGTTATGTTAAATCGAAGGAAGATAGCAAGAAAATCAACACCTTTTTTGCCAAGGCTGGTAACGTTGACAGTGACGTAATTAGGGCCGAGTGTCTGTTTACTTCCTTTTTGGTGGAACACAATGTGCCCTTAAGTGCGGCTGATCATGCTGGCGCTTTATTTAAGAAGATGTTTCCCACATCAGAAGTTGCAAAGAAATATAGTTGTGGTCGCACGAAAACGACGTGCATTGTAAATAAAATGGCAAAAAATGCATCATCTGAAGTTGTTAAGTGCCTTCAGAACGGACCATTTTCTTTGGCAACGGATGGAAGCAATGATACGAATGCCAAGTTGTATCCTATTGTTGTTACATTCTATGATGTTCGGCAGGAAAAAGTAGTGAGCACTGTGCTATCCATACCAGCGTTGGACGGGGACTCAACAGGGCGAAACATAGGTAACCTGATGTTATCACAGCTGAGTTCTCATAATATACCAATTGAAAACTGTGTGGCTTTCTGCTCCGACAATGCTCCTGTTATGATAGGACACAAAAATGGGGTTTCAGCAGTTCTGAAGGAAGTTCAACCAGGTATTGCCATCATAGGGTGCATTTGCCACCTGATTAATCTAGCAGCTGAAAAAGGTGCTGGAAGATTACCAGTTAAAGTGGATGAGATCCTTGTAGATATATTTTATTTCTTAGAGAAGAGTGTAAAGAGAAAAGAACGCCTTCAGAAATTTCAGAACTTGCACAATAAGGAAGCAAAGAAAATTCTGAAGCATGTATGTACTAGGTGGTTATCTTTAGGCAGATGTTTGGATAGACTACTGGACCAGTGGGATCCTCTTCTTTCTTTCTTCAAGGAGGAAGTAATATTATGTACCCAAAACATTTCCACAAGCTTGACATCTTTCAGAATACCTAAAGTTGAACAAAGTGGATCCAAAGAGTATCAGAAGAAGAGAATTCTTGATTCTGCTACTACACATGCCCCTAAAAGAATAGCATATTCTTCCAAATGTGACAAACCCATCCTAAAAAATAAGACTTCTGCTACAACTCGTGAGGAAAAATTGTTTATGTTCCTGTCCTCAAACTTGAACAAGGCCTTTTGCACTTTTCTTCATGTGACTATTCCTGTATTTGACTAATTGAATGTTGCCCTTCAGACTTCTTCCCCACAAGTTCACTTGTTATTAGAACTTCTAATGGATTTGCTAAAGCAGCTGTTCACCAAGTTTGTTAAGCCCAAAATTGTCAAAAGCTCCTCATTGCTTGAAGTTGAGTACAACTTGATTCAAAATCAAAGAAGTGATGATGAGTTAGTTATTGGCATTCAAACTTCGAACATAGTGAATGATCTCCAGGATACAGATAAATCCCTTTTCTTTTCATCAGTGAGAAACTACTTTTGTACTGCCTGTGACTACATCATCAACAAGTTTCCACTCAAGGATGACGTGCTAAAGAATGCTCAAGTTGCTAGGTTAGACAAAATTGAAGATGCACAGTTTTCTTCCGTTCGTTTTTTCTTGGAAAAGTTTCCTATCATGTTATGCAAGGAAGAGAATGAAACTACCGATGAGGTGGTGAATGAGCTTCAGAGGCAGTTTACAGCTCTTCAGGTAGATGACACTTTGGCTGCACATCAAGATGCTGCAAGTGATTCCAGTTGGGCACAAATATCAAGAATTCGTGGAGCCGATGGACTTCTTAAGTATAACCGAATTTCTAGAGTAATGCTCTCTATTCTCACCATACCCCATAGCAATGCAGAATGTGAACGTGTTTTCAGCCTTGTGAAGAAAAATAGAACACAGTTCAGGTCATCCATGTCCAATGAATCTCTGGAGTCTATTTCTATTTTGAAGACCAGGAGTTCTGGTCCCTGTTATGACAAAGCATTTTCTCAAGACTTTTTGCTGGAAGCTAAAAAGGCCACAACCATGACTTTAAAGTCGAACTAGCATGTGATTTGCAGTGTGTATTATATTATTTCTTGCCTGTGTTACGTTAAACAAGTTTTATTGTGTAAAACCTTTTTCAAATATCGTATATCGGCTTAATTTATCAAGGAAGTCCTGTTATGTATGCTCCAAACCAATATTCACCACGCCTGCTGCTGATTAACATCGATTTCTTCTTGATTGTTATGTTCATCTACAAATCATGTAAGTAGATATGATTTCATTGAAATATCCTGTTTAAAGCATGAATTATTGTATTTTGTTGCCCAGAAGTATTATTATTTTCGTCAAGCCGGGGTATGTCGAAAATCGTTAAATTTTTTGTCGCGCGTGAGTTTTACTGATAGCCCTTTTCAAAAGTTGGCAGGTATGCACCAATAGTCGTCATGTTAAGGGAGATTTAGACATGAAATCATATACACCGTACACATTTTGGTAAATTTAATCAACAAAAGCACTGTACCTAACCTCAAACTCTACTCAAACACTACTAAAGACCAAATATCAAAGATATTCGTTTTAGGAAAAATGACGTATTTAAAAAAAAGTGTGTTTTTGCGCCAGTGTTCGGCACGATGTATTTGGATTTTTCCTATATTCGTCACCCGGTTGCACCAATTGCCGTCACATTGTTAATTTTCCTTGTCTGCTGTTTATAATGCATTTCTGTCAATTGTTGCGTAATACACCGATTTATCGACTTGGAGGCTAACAATTACGAATAAAATAGTACCAGTAATTATGTTTTTTAATAAAAATGGAATATTAAAAAAAAAAGACGGCAACGGGAAGTGGAATTGGTGGGTAGAAGACATACGAGCAGGAGAATATCATAATTCTGCTCTAAACAAGTGAGACCATGGCATAACAGCCCGGAAAATGACAACTCGCCGAGGCCTAACACCGATTGTTGCCATAGAAACCCTCTGAATTGGCCACTCATGTACATTTTTCTTCCAGGCAGTCTTTAGTAGCTTAAAAACCCCTACATCCGTGGGTTGAAGTACGTGTGTGACATTAGGTAGTAAAGCGACCAAAACAATTCCATGATCCTCACAAAATTTACTAGTATGTATGGTCAAGTGTGAGAAGTGCCCATGTATGAATAATGTCAGGGAGAGGAATCTCCTTCTCAACCAACCCAGGATGAAATATGTTACTGAGAAATTCGTAAAACACTTCCCCCCCGTCATTCACCCGTTTGGCGATTTGCCAATGCCCCAGTGTGCTGGCATTGAGGCAATAATGATGTCTTGCGGCAGACGTTCATACTTGAACACTACAAGGGAAGGAGAAATCTCGCCGTGGGCATTGCCTGTTAGAAGTACCGTCAAGCATTCTTTCTCATCCGAATTCACTTGCTGATATATTGTCTTGTAACCCCTGTTCACCCAGCACTTTGTTACCTTTCGGATCGAGAAAGAAAACCGTCTCGTCAGCGTTGAATAGTTGCCGAGGGTCTGACAAAATAGACTGGAAGTCGTTTTCCACTGAATAGCTGTAGACTTCTGAAACCCAGGTTTTATTTTGATGTTCTGTAGTTGCAGCACGGCTTACTGTCAAATTTTGAGGGGTTCGTAAAAGATAGACCTGGATTTCTTTTTATGAAAGATTCATTCCATTTCCTTCCTGGCGGCCATCTTTGAAAGGAAAGTCCCTCTTCATTTCTTGTGTAAGGCACTGGACGCTTTTGCAAATCGTCCTTTGTTACCGGGACCTCGCTTTTCGTAATGAGATTACCCATTGAACTAGCATAGCCTCAGCTTCCTTTGTTAAAATGGAACTTAGCCCCATTTTCCTCTCTCTAGGAGATTTTCCTTTAATTTTGTCCGAGAGGGTGTTTCTCGGAACACCATTCCTCTCCGCGGCCTTTTTAATACTCATGCCGTCCTCCACAAAGGCCTTAATAGCAGCTTCCATTTGCTCAATATCATAATTCAGAATTGTGCGTTTCGACATATTGCCTGGGGCAGATGACCTCGTAGTTCCGCCCCTTAAAACAACAATAACTACCTAACATATTGCCTGAAAGCAAAGATTTAGTCTTAGAATAATATATTATTTATCATCTCAATAAAAATTTAAAAAATCCTCTGTAGCACGCCTAGCCAAAAAAACCTAGGCCTACTGAGGTGCGGCCGTCAAGAAGAGAGACCTACGTAATAATAACAATACCCTGTAAATGTTTATTGGTTGCGAAACGTTAACACAAACATTAACATTATCGTGCACTAGTGTTCGTCACGAATGTGCTCTAAAGTTCGTCAGCTATGACGACTACTGGTCACGATGATCAAATGATAATTTAATTAATACAGGGTACTTCAGAGCTACATTATAAGTATATTGCCGCTGTTAGTTAGGTCTTGCAAGGAGAAATGGCAATGTGCCAGTTTTCGTCGCAAATGACGAGCATTGGTAACGTGCATTTTTAAAAATCCAGTGTTCGTCACCGGCATTTCTAACAAAACTAGGCACGTGAGCACGAAATAACAAATCACATATGTTACAGAAACAATTACCAACTATATCACGCACTTGTAACATTTTAAAATGTCGGAACATAACACGCATGCACATAATTAACTCGCGCGCGTGCTTAGCACATGCGAGAAGCAAATGGAGCGTCAAGACAGCTCAGCTCACAGGAGATGTTTGACGCAGGGAATCACCTATTACATTGCACGCATGATTTCGCAAAGTTGCTCCTTATCGGCAAGGAAGGTATGACGCATCTCGTAACACTTCGTGCGTTGAGAAAGACCCGTTGACATGCTTATTTTTTGTACTTATATACGAGAGTGACGAAGACTGGATCAATGACGAAAACCGGTACAGTTACCTTAATGTATGTATTGTTTGCTAGGATTTACACATTCCATTGGTTTTTCAGTAAATATGTCATGTTGTGTAAGTCTGATTTCTAAGTAATTCTGAGTTACAAGTAGTCTTTTCTCTTCCCCTTGATATACGTATAAGTCAGGTTAAACTGTGTTATCAAAAATAAATAGTTATTTTTGTTTTAAGGGGTGGAACTACGAGGTCATCTGCCCCTATCGATAAAGAAAGCAAAATAAAAAAGCGTAAGCATTCATAATTAAAGGAAGTTCTTCACTAGCAGATGGGATGGGAAGATACCAACACAAAACAATTTTCTTTGGAGAGCTGAGATATTTATATTGCGAGAGGGAATATGTTGTCAGCCGCCATCAAAATCCGGAAAATTTTCTATTGTGATTAAGATGCAGGATTTGAATATTTTATCGCTAGAGGGTGTTATTGCATTTTTTCAGCAGTGCCAACATTATTGCTTGGCGCAGGTTTTGCCTCTTAGTTTGAAAGTGGTAAACGCGGAATAAGGCTTTACATACATACTGCAACCGAACCTGGGGTTTAAACCTCACCCAGACCCCTCTTGCTTGTAATGCGAGGGGTAATTTTCGTCCAGACATCTAACCTATACTCTGTATTTTGAAAGAAAGAACGTGACGAATATGGCGGAAGATCAGAGCAGATGAGCTGTGTTGCCAAGTTTTTATTGTTGTAAATCAGCTGATTCGAGTAATACGCAGGGCTACACTTCGGACATTATATTGCTACAATTATGCGTAATAAATTGTATAAGTCTATCTTGAGAGAAATACGGTACGTCATCATCATCATCATCTTGCACAGTTTCCAGCCACTGGCCGGGTCTGTTTGGAACACAAGCCTCTCCAACGTCTTTTGTCTTCCCACCATCTCTCAGCCTCCACCCTTGTCCAGTCTTCTCCTCTCTTCTTCACGCTTTCTTCCACCCCCTTCAGCCACCTGTCTCTTGGCCTTCCTCTCGGTCTCTTTCCTTCCCACTTCGTCTCGTGTATCCTCCTGTGCATCCTCTTCTCCTCCATTCGTTTTACATGTCCATACCATCTAAGTCTAGATTTCTCTATACCATCCTGTAATGGTTCCTCCTTCATTAATTCTCTGATCCTCTCATTTCTTATTCTGTCCATCTTTGTAGCTCCAAAACTGCTTCTCAAGAACCTCATCTCACTGGCATGTATTTTGCTCTTCTCCCTTCCTTTCATAACCCAGGTCTCCGAGGGATACGTCAGGATAGGGACATAGTACGTCCGATATATGATCTTTTTGCTGTTCTGAGGGACATCCTTGCTCCATATCATGCTTCTCACACTCCTCTGGAATGCTTCTGCCTGTCTCGCCTGCTCATTTTTTTCTCTATCGTTTCTTCCATTATCTTGTATCAGGCTTCCCAAATACTTGAAACTCTCCACTTTCTTCAGCTGTTCCCCACCAATTGTTATTCCCATTGTGTTTCTTTCCTTCTTCCTTGTTGTGATCACCATCTCACTCTTATTTATGCTAAATTTCATCCCATATCCTTGTATTATTCCTTCCCACACGTCCAACTGCTCCTGTACTTCCTCCTCCTTGTTTCCCCAAATCCAAGGCTTCATAACGTAACAGAATTGTCAGAAATAACGAATTAATTTTTGTTACGTTACTGCTTCCGTACCCAAAACAAATGGTATATGAATAACGTTTTTAGTGCGGCAACGAAATAAGGGGTTATAATTTTCCCTGGTTTGTGCTATTAACGTTATAACCAGCAGAGGAAAAGATTCCGTTATTTTAAAATGTGCTCCCGTTATTAACGTTATAAGTCTAGTAACGGTATGACAGCGATTTTTACCCGCTGCGCGCCATCAATAACGTTATTCAGGCAGAGTGATCGATTCGGTTATTTCAAAATGCAAACCTACTAATAACGTTATATGCCTAGTAACGGTATACGAGAGATTTTAACCTGTTATACGCCATCAATAACGTTGTTCAGGGCAGAAAAATTAATTCCGTTATTTAGAAATGTGAACCCACCAATAACGTTATAAGCTTTGTAACGGTATACGAGCGATATTTACGAGCTTTGCGCTGTCAATAACGTTATTCATGGCAGAAAAATAATTCCGTTATTTAGAAATGCGAACCCACCAATAACGTTATAAGTCTAGTAACGGTATACGAGCGAATTTTACCAGCCATACGCTATCAATAACGTTATTCAGGGCAGAAAAATTAATTCAGTTATTTTGAAATGCGAACCCACCAACAACGTTATAAGTCTAATAACGGTATACATGAGATTTTTACCAGCTATGCGCTATCAGTAACATTATTCTAAGCGGAGAAATTGATTCCGTTATTTCAGAAAAGAATCTCGTCAATAACGTTATGGAAGTGTCTATTTGCCCGCTTCCCGGACAAGCATGGAAGGTGACCGTGAACTGACGATGCTGGGCCATAAGTAATTCCAGGCCAATTACTTCTTGAAATATCAATAATAATCAACATAATGATTTCAATCTGAGCGCGTGCCCCATCAGACAGGGCAAGGCACCTTGCTCGTTTCGATCGCGGTCATATTGTAGCCTACGTTAGAAACATGTTTCCTAAAATCAATACGATGGATCCCATTGATTCGAAATATTTCTTGTTGCTTCATATAGGGGTTTGGAACATAGCCTATTGTTCATCAGTCCCATGTAGTTGAAGTCTGATAAACTTTGTTATTTTTGGAGTTGGCAATGGCCTTGAGAGCCTCCGTGGCTTAGGCGGCAGCACGCCGGCCTCTCACCGCTGAGTCCGTGGTTCAAATCCCGGTTACTCCATGTGAGATCTGTGCTGGACAGAACGGAGGCAGACAGGTTTTTCTCCGGGTACTCCGGTTTTCCCTGTCAAAATTTCATTCCAGCAACACTCTTCACTATCTTTTCATTTCATCTATCATTCATTTAATCATTGCCCCAGAGGAGTGCGTCAGGCCTCGGCAGCCGGCACAGTTCATATCCTCGCCGCTAGATAGGGGCTTCATTCATTCCATTCCTGACCTGGTCGGAGACTGGAAGCAGGCTGTGGATTTTCATTTTCAATGGCCTTGACTTAGGAACTATCCACGCATTTTCCTGGAGTGGAAGTGGGAAACCCCAGAAAAACACTCTAAGATAGCTAAGATGGGAATCGAACTCACCTTCTCGCAGTGTTGCCATATAAGGCAGAGTGTAACCTGCACACCAAACTTTCACTCCTTTGTGACCAATAAGAGTATTTCTTTCCTAAATGAAACCTCCCGTTCTTGCTTTTCGTTTACTTGGTATCCTATTTTCATTTAGTAGTGATAGAAGCCATTTTTCAGTGATGGTTATTTCTAATGAAGAAAGCTATTCAGTCGGTCAACACGAAATTCGCGTAGACCGAATGAAAAGCTTTCTTTATTATTTTCATTTATGAAAAAATAGGCTTATGACATCACATTTAGTCCGTGTGTGTGCGTATGTGTGTGTGTCCCCTAATAAAATATAAACGGCTGGAGCGATTTCAATGAAACTCGGTAAAGTCATAGTACTATTTTGTCCGACCCCGACCGTGATCTTCAAATTTTATTACAGCTCACCAATCCAACATGGCGACTGTGCGAAATATTTCACTGGCATTCCATATCTCCGAAACTATTACAGATATCACCCTGACATTTTGTACGGTGATAAAATGAACTACTAGATGGGACTCTCAAAATTCCTGTTAAGTAACAAACGAAAATGGGGGCCAAGCGAAGTTGATACATTAAAATAGATCTTTTTTTCGCGATTAAACCATTCGAGCGCCGTCAAATGGTATAGCAAATGTTATACACCTTGTAATGCACTGATATCTTATTCAGCTCAATTGTTTACATTACCGCAAGATGGTGCCTGTGAGAAATTTAAAAATTAAGTTTTAATTTCTTGTGTCCTAATCATGCGATCGTAGCCAACGTTTGAACAATGAACCTACCGTACGCAATAATCGTCATCTAATAGTACATAGATCAATGGTCTACACATGTGTTTAGAAATATTTAGACGATTCTCAATGTCAACTAATCAATGACAGCAATCAAACTGAATTGTTTTCATAACCACAAGATGGTGCCAGTGCGAAATTTTAAAATCTCGTATTTAGCCTATTTCCATTTATGAAAAAATAGGCTTATGAGATCACATTTTGTCCGTGTGTGTGCACCAGGGCCGTGCAATGGTCAAGGTGAAGCAGTGCTAGCAGGTGAAGCGCAGGCCTATCCTGCCCATTTCTGAGCAGTGCAGCACAACATCACACTAGCACTGCAGCGCTTAGTCGCACAATCACTGTCCATTTGACGGGGTGCTGCCGTACGTTTAGTACTGAGCGCAGAGCCTGGACACTAGGCGCACTGGAGCCAACATTTTGTCATATGCTTGTGGTCTGCCGTGCTCATAACGTCTTTTGTGCCTGGGGAGCACAAACATACCATAGTGGGAAAGTCACACCTTAAAGAAACACACCGAAGACGTATAAAACATGATATTTGGACGCACATGAACCAGATCTGCCACAAGGATACAAGAAGTTGCGTACGTTTTAGCCTATTTTCATTTATGAAAAAATAAGCTTAGGAGATCACCTTTTCTCAGTGTGTCTGTCTCTGTGTGCGTGTGTGTGTGTGTGATATGGTGTGTGCCCCCACCCCCAATAACTTCTAAACCACTGGAGCGATTGCAATGAAACTCGGTAAGTTCATAGCACTATTCCACACCATTCCGACCGTGCCCTTCAAATTTTGTTACATCATACCAATCCAACATGGCGGCTGTGCGAAATATTTCACCAGCATTCGATATCTACCAAACTATTACCGATATCACCCTGGAATATTTCACGGTGATAAAGGGAACTACTAGAAGTTCACCAATGGGATTTTTGAAAACCTGATAACTACAGAACCAACATGGTGGCCAAGCAAATTTGCGACTTTTAAATAGACGTTTCTCACGATTTAACCAACCAAACGCAATGCAACTTGGTACAGTATATGTTTATACACATTGTAATGTACCGACATCTAACTTCATTAAATTGTTTACATAACCTCAAAAAGGCGGCTGTGCGAAATATTTCACCGGCATTCTATATCTCTGAAACTATTAGCGATATCACCCTGAAATTTTGTACGGAGATAAAGGGCACTGCTGGAATTTCATCTATAAGACTTTCCAAAACCGGTTAACTACAAAACGAATATGGCAGCAAAGCGAATTTGAAAATTTTAAATAGACCTTTCTCGCGATTTAATGATCCAAACGCAATGAAACTTGGTACAGGAAATGTTTATACACATTGTAATGCACTGGTATCTATATTAGTTCAATTGTTTACATAACCTCAAGATGGGGAATGTGCGAATTTTAAAATTAAGTTTTTATTTCTTGTGTCGTAATCATGCGATCGAAGTGAGAGTTTGAGTAATGAGCCCTTGCAACAATTTTTCTTTAATGGTACGTGACTCTATGGCCTATACATATAACAATCCAACATGGCGACCATCCGAAATACTTAGATGGATCTCAATATCTACGAATCTATTACAGCAATCAAACTAAATTTTTTAATCTTCATTGGGGCTATGAACATAAGTTCACCTATAGGACTTTCAATAACCTGCTGATCACAAATCCAACATGGCAGCGACGCGAAGTATAAATATTCACATGGTCGTTTCTCGCAATTTAACCATCCGAGTGCAGTGACACTTGGTACAGTAAATCCTTCTACAAATGTTAATCCACTGGCATCTAATTTTTTCATTTGTTTCCATAACCACAAGATGGCAGCTGTGCGAAATTTTAAAATCTCGTTTTTACTTCTTGTGTCCTAATCATGCGATTGAAGTTTGAATACCACACGTACACAATAATCTTCACGTAACAGTACATAACTCTAAGACCTACAGATATAAAAATCCAACATGGCGACCATGCGCAATATTTAGCCGGTTCTCAATATCTGCGAATCTATTACAGCAATCAAACTGAACTTTTGTATGTTGATAGAGGCAATTAACATACGTAGGATATATGAAAATAGGCTGTATAATTCTTCACGGAACTACTTGTTGGGTTTGTTATTGTTGTTTTAAGGGGCGGAACTACGAGGTCATCTGCCCCTACTTTTTGGGTGATGTAGCAGGTGCAGCGAGATATAATAATCCTAAAAATGGAATCAAGCATATTGGTAATCATGCATGTGACAGTAACAGGGGCCGGTATGGAATCAGGAGTGTTAAAATATATTTTTTAAATTTGTTGACATAATGTCACAAACCAGCCGACGTAGCTACACACGCTAACGTGCATGGTCAGACTACAACGAACTCGAAATACCACACACAACCATTTCATACCTTGCCTCATTAATTTCATTTGTCATTAAATCCTCTCATTAGATTGACGTCATGAAGGGCATCTATCCGTAATATCATTCCCACAAGGAAACTGTCTCACCATATCCCCTTCCTCATAGCAACCTAAATAATTACGGGTAGAACAAAAAAACTACATTAGGACTATAAAGCTATGGTCGACAGTATTTCAATAACAAGATTCTGAGTTCACCAACTGATTAGATTGGTGCTGTTCAGGGATATGTGAATTCGAGAAACGTGCGTTAGTAAATTTATCAGGTTTTTAAACTGAACAATATTCCGTCGCAATCTGAGGTAATTTATGTCTTTTATTCGTATTTTCAACATCGCCTGAAACAATAACTCATTGAATTTACCTACACATAAGATATACGGCAAAATAAGCAAGTTGACATGAAAGCCTTCTAACTTTTTAAGTTTTAGGACAATTTTCATTATTTTAACAGTATGGAGACCAAGAGTGCTCTTCATTGGAAAACAATTTTGCTCTGAAAATTACAAAATCTGTTGTCTGTCTTTCTACCAGCTTGTCGGTATTTCTTTCGGTTGTTTGTTGGTTTTTGGAATTATTCGGCTCTTTGGTTATGGTATGCGAACCATCTCTCTAACTTACCAGGGGCAATGTAATGCCAAAAATACGAAGAAAGGTGTACTATTATAGTTTGTACTGAAATTACATGGCATCGTGCAATAGATTGCACTGACGATGAAAGAGATCACCTTGTGGTGTAGCGTCTAACATTCTTGGCTGTCGCCCCGGTGGTCCGGGTTTGATTCCCTGGCCTGCCAAGAAATTTAATTTCGGTTTGAGGTACTGAAATGGTATCGATGATACCTAAGTCATCAAAGGGGTGTTCATTTTGAGGACTTGCACCAGGTCAGTGAGCACAAGTTTTCCTTTTTTTTTCTACATTCTTATTCTGCAATTCGAACATTCATATGAGAACTCGGAGAGAAACTCACCTCGTAGAGTTGTTAGAATAGCTTCCGTAAACTATTCTCAAAGGCCAATGCTACAAGTAGCCGTCGTGAGTTAATCCAATTGCATATTTATATGTAATCCACACATCGTATTTAGGAACATTTGATTGTCATAGCATTCTATGTTCTGGGCATAGGAAAACCTCGAAGCTAATTTCGCAATTTTCAGTGAATGAACATCCAAAGTATAGTAATCATCATGTAGGGACACGGTGCCACATATATACAGAGAGTGCAAGAATTGCTTGAAGGCAAGGTGACATGGTGCGTAATTTGTGTTTGTACAACGAATGAGGTTTTCATTACGGTGATGATGATGAAGATGGTGGTAACTATGAAGACGGTGATTTACTAGTTAGGAACCAAAGGAATACTTGAGAATTAAGCCTGAAGTGGATGTATGGAAAAAAACAAAATGAACTTGCTGGTTGATTGCGAAAGTGTCTAATCACCATATTTTATGGAGAACAACTTATCCAGAAGTACACATGAAAGAGAGTAGTCAAGCACAAAAAGGTGGAGGCAAAGGTTGCTCTTGTTTGAGACTGTATGCTGCAACCACTGTGGAGTGTCTGATAACCTAGCTCCGTTCAAACACCAAAATTAAGAATGGAATCACCGACATAGATCTAAGATACATCTGTAACATTTCAGAAATGTTACGCGATCCATGTTTTCGTGTCTTCCTCGTGTTAGATGCAAAAGTACAATAGAATAATAATTGTTATTGGCCGTAAGAAGGATACAAGATTTATGTTGGACCCCACCATCAGATGTGAAGTAACCATCGGCATAACAAGACAGGTCTTTAGAGCTAACGATAGGTTTCAAAGAGAATTGAAAGCTTGTGGTACGTTTCGAATAAGGGAAAGAAACAACATCAACATTTTTTAATAACTTATCGTGTTTGGGTATGCCTAACTTAAGTGTAAATGGCATAATTTTGCTATCAAATGAATCCATTCAATAATAGTGAATTGATCTACAATGTACTCGGGAACAGTATGAGACGTAGTCAATTGGTATCCAATAACATTTTATTGCCAATAATAATAGTCTAATAATAATAATAATATGAAGAGAAGAGAGGAACGACTTCGAGAAATCCAGCCGCGACAGGCCGGCCACGCGCCCCTGAACTGAGAGTTCCAGCATAGACAGTGTGCGCCCGGGTCATATGGCCCTAAAAGCACTTGCCTGGCTTGCAGGGTACCACGACATACTATACACAGCTCACTCGCACACGTAGCTAGCGGCAGGCGGGGAGAGTCAAGGACACAGATTACCTACTGACATCACATGACGTCACGCATCTACGCCGGGACTTGGTGTGCATCCCCACCCCTCCCCCTCTTACCCCACACCCCGCCTAATAAAATCTAAGCGGCTGGAGCGATTTCAATGCAATTCGGTAAGGTCATAGTAGGCCTACTATTTTGGCCGACCCCGATCGTGCCCTTCAAAGCTCATTATGTTTCACCAATTCAACATGGTGGCTGTGCGAAATATCTCACTGGCATTCTATATATCCGAAACTGTCACCGATATCACCATGAAGATGAAATTTTGTACGGTGATAAAAGTCACATAAGTGACTTTCATAAACCTGTTAACTACAAAACGAACATGGCGGCCAAGTGAATTTGAACATTTAAATAGACTTTTCTGGCGATTTAACCATCCGAACGCAGTGAAATTTGGTACAGCAATTGTTTATATACATTGTAATGAACTGATATCTAATTTTGTTAAATTGTTTACATACACTCAAGATGGCAGCTGTGCAAAATTTTAAAATTATTTTTTTATTTCTTTTGTCCCAAACATGCGATAGAAGTCAACGTTTGAATAATGAACCTAAGCAATAATAGTCATCTAATAGTACATAACTCTATTGTCTACATATAGGGTCTTTCATATTAAGTAAGAACGACGAGCGGCGGTTTTGTTATTCGCTACTGCAGAGGGCTTGGCCGAGTTTCTGGCGCCCCACGGTCCCCTGCTGTAGTATTGAAAGCGCGCGCATAGTATAAACTTGACCTTGCAATAAGCGTGCAGATGTTGTCAGTCGCCAGTCTGAACCTCAGATGGTAACATGTTCAGACAGTTATCATTGCAACATCGTATTTTTGTATGTAAAACTTATTTTAAGTACGAGTCGGCCTGGTGGGTAAGTTCAGCAATTTCCTGATGAAGTGTCACCTTCACTAGCACAGATTCACGTAGTTGTAAATAAGTTTGCCACTAGGCCTACTGACTCAGTGCTCAATAAAGAACATAAAATACAAAATCAGAAACATTACAGTGGCAGAACTCACTCGTGTGAGCCAAAATGTGGTTACCGGATACAATGCCTGTATAACCCAGGAAGGACGACACTTCCAGCATCTTTTATAAGGTAATATTTCATACAGGATTGTACACACGCTTAAAGCAGGCAGCCAAGGCGCGCCACAAGCTCGACCAAGGCCACCGCAGCAGTAGGAAAGGGGAGCGAAAGTCAAGTGAGAGAGTGATGCCCTTACCCCTTACCTGACGGTATGGGATTCCTGAGCATCTAGTCCGATGTTGCGATTGACTGTGACTGTGATGGCTAGTTCTGAATTAATATTCAGTTCTGGATATTTCTGAGTGATCCTTTGAAATGTTACCAGTTTGTACTTACGACTTCTAATTTTCCATGTTGTTTTTCCTGTTTTTAGTTCATCGATCCCTTTAATTACTTTTTACTTAGTTTATTTTATCTGCAACACCATTATTTTCAGTGTTCGTTAGGTGTTCTATTTTCGGCAATTTATGTTTGGACAGTATCTCTGGTAGATCATATACATGTACGATGTACATATATAGGTACGACTGATGGAGAGCATTACGGTCATCAAGTGCAGTTAGTTTTACATTTTAGGTGAAAAATGGAGCCACCACCAAAACCGATTCAAGGCAGGACTGGCATGCAAAACGAAATGTATCATCAATTTAAATTAGCGTCGCGAAATTAAATTGTTCAAAGGAATAAAATTTCACTCCTGGTGCAAAATAAAATTAGTAACAGAATTTTAATTTCGCTGCAGAGGCGAAATAAATTCATTAGTCTTTTAATTTCGCTTCCGGCGCGAAATAAAATGCATTACTGACTTTTAATTTCGCTCCCGGTGCGAAATAAAATTCGTACCAGACTTTAAACTTCGCTCCCAGTGTGAAATAAAATCCGTTACATACTTTTAATTTCGCTCCCGGCTACAAACCGAATTCTTAACAGACTTTTAACTTTGCTCCTGACGTGAAATAAAATTCATTAAAGACTTTTCATTTCGCTCTTGGCATAAAATAAAAACTGTTAGTCTTTTAAATTCACTTCCGGCGCGAAATAAAAAAATACAGACTTTCAATTTCACTCCGGGCACGAAATAAAATTCGTTACAGACTTTCAATTTCGCTCCCGGCTCGAAATAAAATTCATTACAGACTTTTAATTCTGCTCCTGGCCTGAAATAAAATTCGATACAAGACTTTTCATTTCGTTCCTGGCACGAAATGAAAACCGCTTCAGTCTCTTAATTTTGCTCCCGGCGCGAAATAACATTTTTAACGACTGTTAATTTTGCTCCTGGTATGAGAAAAATTGCTGGCCCCATGGTATTGGGGATAGCGTGCATGCTTCTCACCTGGAGGCCCCGGGTTCGATTCCCGGCTCCGTTAGTGATTTTAGAAACGGACGTGTGGGTTGGAACGGGGTGCACTCAGCCTCGAGAGTAGCTGTCTGAAAGTCACGAAAACTAAGATTAACGGCCGAGGGAACCCGATGCGCTGACCAATATCTGCAGATGCCTGGGCAGCGGTTGCTTGGTAGGCCTAGGCCTTTCATGGGATTTAGAGCCACGGTTTATTTTAATGACACAAAATTCCCAAACAGCATTTAGTTTCACCCCCGGCGTGAATTAAAAATGCATGGAACATATCATTTCATGTCTGAAATTAAATCTGGTCTGGCATGCGAAACAAAATGGTTGTGGACGCGTTAACATTTTAATTTCGCCATGAGCGTGATATTCGGGTGCGAAATGATATTGATTGTAAGCGCGAAAATTAAAATGGAAGCAAAATGTAATTCTAAGCACAATAACATAGTGAAAAGCGACGCAAAACTAATTGCAGTGCGAAACGAAATACTGTACATGGCACAGGGGTTTGCTTTCGTGCCATGGTCAGTATAAATGCGCTGAGGGTAAGAAGGAAGTAGTAAGGAATGCCAAGTCCCCCCCCCGAAATTTCCGGAAGTGTAAGAATAAAGAATGTAGAAATGAGAGGAATGACCCCTCAACCCTGTTGTTCGAGTAACCCACCTCCGAAACAGAACTCCATATACGCCGTGGTACTACCACAGACGATTTTCTGTTATTTGTAACTCTTTAGTCAGTCAACATTAATTTACACGATAACTGGGTGGGGTACAACGTATATAAGATGTAAGTAACACTCCTGAAAAAATAATTACATGTATTAGATTTAAGATCACTAAAATTGCTGCATTATAATCGTGACCATAAACTAATACATATAATGTTATTTACATATTACTGTATATACATTGTATCCCTCCCAGTTATTGGGCAAATTAGTGTTGACTGACTGAAGAGTTACAACTGACAATTTGTATTGTAATTGGAGTTCGTCACTTATCTTGAATGTCTGTCCACACAGCACATTCGTCTTCTTGTTCGCTATACAACAAGCAAAGGTACTTGTTGCCCCATTGCGTTATGAACGTCAGGGAGGGCCAGCCACGAGTCCGAGGTGCAGTCAACGACGATGGTGATGTTGATGCCATAGCACTGACTTTCTCCTCTACTGGAGTGATGACCATTGAATGGCTCACGTTGCTGTTGCAGCCCTGCAGATTGTGCAGGCGGTGAACGGTAATAAGACTGCTACTGCTGCCAACGTCAGGACTTTGAACATCGCTCCGAACATAATTTCACTCTCGAAACGAATACATTTTAATTTCAACAACGAAATGAAATGTTCCATTCATTTTAAATTCACATTGGAGGGCGAAACTAAATACCGTTTGGGAATTTTATTTCACGTCGGGTGCGAAATTAAAAGTCTGTAACGAATTTTATTTCGTGCAGGGAGCAAAATTAAAAGTCTGTAACCGAGTTTTATTTCGCGCCGGGAGCGAAATTAAAAGTCTGTAACGAATTTTATTTCGCACCGGAAGCGAAATTAAAAGTCTGTATTGAATTTTATTATGCGCCGCGAGCAAAATTAAAAGTCTGTAATGAATTGTATTTCGTGCCAGGAGTGAAATTAAAAGACTGCAACGAATTTTATTTCGCACCGGAAGCGAAATTAAAAGTCTGCATCGAATTTTATTTTGCGCCGCGAGTGAAATTAAAAGCCTGTAATGAATTCTTTTTCGCGCCGGGAGCGAAATTAAAAGATTGTAAGGATTTTTTTTTCGCGCCGGGAGTGAAATTTTATTCAACTGCACAATGTAATTTCGCGTTGCTATTAAGTTTCGCGTTGATTTCGCTACGTCATTTCGCTTCGAATTAAGTTTCGCTTCGATTTAATTTCCCACCGACAATCATTACCATTTCGCTCCTGAGTATCGCGCTCAGGGCGAAATTCAAACATATTCGCCCCCACAGCCATACATTTCGTTTCGCATGCCAGCCCTGATTCAAGGGCATACCACTAAATCCCAGGGGGAATTGCGACTACTATCGACCAAAATATTACGTGTACTCGAGTTTGAAGGTTGTTTGTGAAGTAACCAATAATAATGATAATAATAATGTTATTGGTTTTACTTCCCGTTTAACAACACTGGCTTTTAGAGACGCCGGGGTGCCGGAATTTTGCCCCGAAGGGATCTTTAACGTGCCAGTAAATCTAAAGTAACCAATAGACCTACATAAAATCCAATAACATCTTCATTTTCGTCGTTCTGTTTTACGATAGTTCATGTTGGTTTGGAAATTTGTATTTATATTTTAATATTTTTATCGCAGTTGGAACACAAAAAGTGCCCGTCTTTAAGCGTGTTTCAACCATGCGTCACATTTAAGAATTATTATCTCACAAACCCGTCAACAGATCGAATCCAAATTTTAACACAATATACATTGGAATGTTGTATAACTGGTTCATTAATTTTAAAATTTTGTATGGCCAAGAAACAAAGTTGTTATCATTTTGGTAAGGTAACTTTTTCTCGGCTTGGGTTGGTTTGAAAATGTAGTTCTTGGTCGCGTTGTAATCCTTATACATCAAAAAGGTATGCTGTATGGTTGTGAAATACGTAAATTAATTCACTTATTTTATATCGGTTTGTATTTGTATTGAAACGTTATTTACTTTGCTCCACGTTGAGCGTACAAATGAGACGTTTTGCTAGCTCCTAACTGTTGGGTGAGAAATGTAACTGTTTACCTTTGCCTAAGCTATGTTGTTTTAATGGGCGCCAAGACCTCAACGCAATGTTGAAATCTAAATTTGTATTTAACAACGTCTAGCTCTGGCAGAACACCTTCAAGACTCTATTCACTCAGATCGTGGTATGATTTGATCATTAACCCAACAAACAATTGTATCAGGAGAAGGAATTGGTCTATATCTAATGCTACCTACTGAAAGCAAAGATTGCATTGTAAAAGAAATGAATTTATTATATAAAACAAGAATAGCAAAATTAATAATAATAAGTATAAAATTTAAATTGGAGCGTTGTGATTTGAATATTACCGATAGAAAATTACGTGAAAACGGAGTCTGATAAATTGATTTTACTCTTATTTCCAAGCTATGAAGTTACTGAAATATGAAATGTAGAACAAAGAAAATGAGAGATTGCGTATTTCTGCGTCATTGGCGCTTACCACTGGAAATTGCCAAAGCATTTCCCTCGTTCTTGAAGATGTTGTGAGCTTCCCACAGTCTCCTGGACGTCGTCATCTCCGTCGGAATTTGATGATATTCTGGTAGATTAGATAATTCTATGGTCCGTACCTCGGACCCAAACACTCGTACAACCAAGTTTTACAAAAGTTCGTCGCTAACTCCACTGAACATCGGAGCGACACGCACTTGCGACCGTACACCTCAAGTATTTCACAGATAGTCCTCTTCCACGGAACATCGGAGCGATTCCCGCGTATATCCACACTCGGCAAGAACTACACAGATTGTTCTTGTTTCACGGCGCGTCGAACGATATATGCACCTGTTGGCTCCCCCACCATGGTACCGACATCTAGCTTACGTCGTCGCCACTGATTGGCTGCACCCTACGCGCTAGATCCCCACTCCTTCCTCATTACACTCCGCGGGAGGGAGAAGTCGATTTCCGTTTCCACAATTCGCCTTTTCTAGACCTTGCGACCCAAGATTGCGTCGTGCTCCTCGACAAGATTCAGCGTGTACTTGAAATCCCAGTGAGTCATCTCTCTCAAATACCCTAACTGACAAAAACTCCGTAAAATTCCGTAATCAGATAATTTTCTATGATATCGTCGTTCGTAATAATTTGCTTGATAGCGTTTTCTAAGACATAGAAAACCTATCTGAATGCTAATAATTTTTATAAAATGCTCCGAAAATACCTTAATAATAATTATAATAAATTAATAATAATAATAATAAATTAACATGAAAAATTATCTTGGCTGAACAATTTGCCACGTAAATAAATATAGAATGGCTTCCTACTGACTTATGCCAGTTGCATAAAACCCCACGAAAAATACGTTACATATTCGCCTCGGATCATCGGATGATTTACCGTGACGACGGTCCATTATCCGATTATCCCAGACACGTTAATAAACCCCATCCAAAATACATATTACATAAACGAAATCACCCTAAATTACAGATATATACACTCATATTTTTTCTTCACGCACTTTGCGTCAAAGTTTGTTGTCACTATGGATTGCACTTTGCAACCAGTCCAATGTTTTACATATGGAATAGTGTTCCACGGATATTTCCGCCTCTCAAATTTCTCTATGTTGGAGAAATAGACATAATTAATGTGTGAGCACTATGTATTTATGATGTCATATCACACGCATTGAAGGTGTTCTGATATATTTATATCACCATAGAACTCCCTAATTTCACTGGAGGTCCCCTCCTTATGGTGACATTTAATTCCACTTATCACTGAGCACACGATCACACTACTGTGGCAGCGCCTCGTGACCATAATACTTAATCTCTCTTTAAAGTAGATTAAATGAATATTGACTTCTGAAAAAAAAAACAGTAAATGCGCATTACATATAACACCAAATATTTCTGTGCCGTAATCGCCCTGTCTTGTTAAGTTCCCGTTAACCATATTCTACTTAATACTAGTTCTCAACACAGACCATTTCTCCTCACACACATAATACCATTGTACAAATTATCTTAAATTACACACTTACAAATCTTACATGGCGAGGCCGTAAACAGAAATCACGTGTGCTGATATGTATGAGTTTCATGAAGGACTGTCTCGCATTCTGATGGCCCATCTTTTATCTCGTGGACGCCTTAAGCTAACAAGCCCTATTCAAGCGCTCCCCCATCTCTTGGAGATAAATGGGAACCCATCAGCGCTGCCAAAATGGCCTTGGTGCATCGAGACAATTTAGTGCTCAACAGCATCCGACAATCCCGTCATATTTCCCTGTACCTTAAAAACTCTCATTTACTTACATACTACCCCCCTGTGTGACTTCTGATACGCCTGCCTTAAGACCAGATCTTCCACGCACCAGACACCACACTTACTCATTTGATAGGCTGGCTCGCCAGCTAAACACACTCACTTTATGACACATATTTTCGTAGACTATGTATATTATACGTCCCGTATAATCTGTTTCCCTCACTATTCTCCAGCACATATGCTGTTTTCCCAATACGTTTGGAAACTATAAATGGGCCCTCGTAGAGATAAAAGAACTTGGACATGACTTTCTCTAGCTTATTTGACTGTTTCGGCACTCTAAGTAAGACTCTGTCTCCCGGCTCGAATAGGTCAAATTTAGTTTCTTTTTGTTGGCGAATTCTCTTTTGTGCTGACTTAGATAAATTCTGTTTCGCCAACTGGACAGTGTAATCCATCCCCGGTTGCTTACCCTCATTTAATCCCAACACCCTCGCTAGTTCATTTTGTGGTCTTTTTCCGAAGTGAACTTCGTATGGCGTCAATTTCGTGCTCTCATGCTGGACAGAATTCAGCCAAGTCTCGACCTTGGGAAGATGTCCAACCCAGGCCGCATGCTTGTCATGCACTAGAGTCCGAAAAAGACGAGCCACTTCCCTTAATGGACGCTCTGCAGAATTACCCTGAGGGTACCTTACAGAGGAATGAACGTGTGTTATACCAGCTTCCTGCATACTGGTTCTCCATTTCTTTGCAGTAAACTGTGGTCCACTGTCAGATAGTATCCTGAGAGGAATGCCAAACTCAGGTACATACTTATTAATGATCAGACGGCTACACGCTAGTCCCGTGGCTTTCCTTAGCGGATATAGCTTGACATACTTACTAAAAGCGTCAATAACTATAAAAATGTACTCGTAGCCGTACTGTCCTTTAACGATCGGGCCAAATAAATCCACACACAGTAGTTCGCCGGGACTACTGGTGAGAACTGCAGATCTCTCCCCCACTAAATATTTAACTGGATATTTACTCCTTTGACAGGTGTCACACTTAGCTAAAATCCTCCTAACGTCCCTTCCCATTTTACTCCAAATAAAGTCACGACCAATTTCATAGAAGACCTTGGCAGCACCAAAGTGTCCTAATTCCCTATGAATGAACCAAATTAGCTCCTCCCGCAAAGTGGCAGGAACACATATTGCCCACCGATTATTCCTACATTTCCTTGCAAGAAGCCCATCCTGCATCTTGTACGTGAACCGTCCTACTTTCACATACTCTTCTTCACCTATTTCCAACCTAGCCAGTGGCTCCTTTAACTTAACGTCATCACGTTGCTCCACTAGCATATTTCTCAGTGTCTGTAACGATGCCCTGTTGCTACTGTCCACACATGCACATATTAAAATACCATCCTCTGCTTTAACCACAGGATAATCCCTACATAAATTAGTGTCCCTCGATAGCATGTCTGCAAGAATGTTATCTTTACCTTTAATATATTTTACTGTGAATTCGTATTCCTGCAGAGCAAGAATCCACCTACTAACTCTGTTAGAACTGAGTTTACAAGTCCTCATATACAGTAATGCATGGTGATCTGTGTGGATCTCAAATTTCCCCCCTACTAAATACATTCTAAATTTCCCTAAACTGAAAACAATACCTAAAAGCTCTAACTCAGTAATCGTGTATCTTTTCTCCGCTGCTGTCAGTCCTCGCGAGGCTAAAGATACAATGCACAGATTACCCTCATCATCTTTCTGACATAATACTCCAGCAATGCCTATATGTGAAGCATCTGTCATAACCACATATTCCTTATCTTTTAACGGATATTTCAGCACTACAGCTTTCTCAAAACCTTCCTTCAGCGCTCTAAAAGCCTGTTCATGCTTAGACTCCCATCTCCACCGAGTCCCACTTTTAAGCAATTCCCTGAATGGTTCTACCAACCCTGAGTATTTAAGAACGAACCTCCTGAAAAAGTTGCAAATTCCCAGGTAAGTTTTTAACTGTTTAACATTCTGTGGCACCTCTGCGTTAAGTATCTTATTAACCCTACTTTCCTCTGGTGTTACACCTCTACTCGACACTCTATGACCTAAAAATGTCACTTCTGACTGACAGAATGACGACTTAGACAGCTTCAAAGTGAACCCTGCCTGATCTAACTTCTGAAAAACTATATTTAAATGACATAGATGCTCCTCAAAACTGCGTGAACTAATTACCATATCATCAATGTAAATGGTTACAAACTCTCCTGTGTCATCCCCTAATGCGATGTTTAAAGCCCTAATTAAAGCTGCTGAACTACTCTTTAACCCATAAGGTGTTCTACAAAATTGATAAAGGTTATATTTATGACTAAAAGCTGTAAATGGTCTATCTTCGTACATAAGTGGCACTTGCCAAAAACTGGAACTCAAATCTACACAAGTGAAATACTTCTTCCCCTCAAATGTTTGCATTAATTCCTCTATTGACATAGATTTCAGCTGATCTGAACTAATTCTACTGTTAACCAAACGAGCGTCTAAACAAATACGAACAGTGCCGTCGGTCTTGGGTACCGTGATCAAAGAATTAACATATGGACTGTTCGAGTGCTCAATAATCCCATCTTCAAGCATCTGATTAATTTGTGCCTCAACTGCACTCTGATAAGCGAAAGGTACAGGATATCTATGTCCTGTGAATACTGACCTATCAATAACGTTCAATGAATGTGTATAGCAATTGGCCATACCAATGCGATCGTCAAAAACTCTCCTATTACACAATAACACATCATAGAGCCGAACACACTGTTCATCCTCTATATTTCCCTGAAATGCAGCCTCACGTAACGAGTCCTCTAGACTTCCGTTCGTAATCACACTGCCCACAAAACATGGAGAACCCCGCTCTACGGCTGGCGATATCTCATTTAAAGTACAAATCACACCTACAATACTACTCCTCTGAATATGGTCATTGAACGCTACTTCTACTTCAGAATCTCCCCATTTAAATTTCAAACTCCCTACATCATAACATAAGTTACCAGACACTCTACTTAGCCACTCTGAACCCAAGATAACACTGAATACTAAATTTGGAATTACAAGGCAAATCTGCTTCTCTACATGATTATTAATTTTAATGTCTACTAAAACTTGCTTAGAAATTACTTTAGACCTCTTCCCAACAGCTGTGATAACAAAAGTGCTTTTAATTGGCGTCTCCTCAAAATTTACTCCAGTTCCTTTCATTTTATCATAAAATGCACTACTTATGCAACTCTTCATACAACCACTATCAATTAAAACATCTGTGTACGCCTCGGACACGTTAAATTTAACTATGGGGCTCTTACTAACCACTTCCTGAATAATACCTTCATCATTTAGTTCATGTAATAATTCATTTCTTACATTTAGGTCATAGGGTTCCTGTATAATTGTATGGACAGGGCATGCTACAGACTGAGATTCTGACCTTACTTCGCAGCCTGGTTCGCGTTTAAAGAACCGCTACAGCTGGCCGTAGTACTAGTTACTACTGCACTGGTCTGGTTGTTCTGAGTTGTGTTGTCATTGTTTGGCTGTATATTACTACCACTAGGCTGTCCTCTTCCTTGACCCCTATTCTGGTTGTAATTATTGTCATAATTTCTCCCTTGATTTCCCCTGAAATCATTGTTTCTCCCTTGATTTCCCCTGTAATCATTGTTCCTCCCTTGATACTGATTACCATAGCCATTTCCTCTGTTCTGATTTAGCTGATTATTATTATTTCTATTTTGAGCATTGGCCCCTTCGCCACCGTTCCCTTGAACTTCCTGATGCCTGGCTTCATTAGGTCTATTATTATTATTACCCTGGTTCCTATTGAAATTGTCCTCATAACCCCCTCTCCCTAGTGCATCAAATGTGCTTAACAAACTTTCTACTTGTGATATAGTCTTTACATTCTGGATACAAGCAGCCTCCTTGATCCTATAGGGAAAGTGCCTAAGTAGCAACCTTACCACATCACTTTCCTCCTTCAAGCCATCCAGATATTTACACACTAATACCTGCCCTAAAAAGTATTCGGTCATGGTGGAGCTTCCTTTAGGGTTATATTTACCACACACTACTCCCTCACGATGCTGCGACTGAATAACCTCATTCCAGAACTTTTCACAGAATTTTATTTTAAAATCATTCATATCAGTAAACTTGTCTCTGTAGACAGCAAACCAATTCCTCGTTTCCCCCACAAACACTTGTTCTAAAATTTCAACTACCTGGCACCACTCAATACTACCATTTTCCAACCTCTCCCCGAATTTATTTTCTATAGTGTTCATGAACTCCATTGGGCACCCCTGTCGATTGCTGAACTTACCCAGTTCTACCTCCCTGTGTGTGCTATTCACAAAAACTGGCCTATTCTGACTATTTTCTTGCCTGATCCTAGCTTTTAATTTTAACTCTAATTCTGCGATTTTCTCCTCAGCCTTCCTCTCAATACTGTTTACTGTTAATTTAATGTTTCCTTCTGATTCTTCTACTTTATCATATAGCTTTGCTTGTTTCTCCTCAATCTTGCTAATGCTCTCTTTATTACTCTCTCTTAAATCATTTACTTCTGCAACTATTTGTGAGTGGACTTTCTCAATTCTACCCCCCAGCTGTTCCTTAACCTCTTTAGTAGCTACCTGAATTTTGTCAATTTCTCCCCCCAATTGCTTTTTGACCTGCTGTGTTTCCAGTTGCACTAGTTCTTTTAAATTTTCAGCCTGTGTACTGATTCTAATTTCCAACTCCTCCTGTACTTTTCCTAATTTTCTGTCTACATCTGCAATAATCTCTTTAGCCTTTTCTTCCATCACCCCCCGGATCTCACCTCTAATCAGTTCGAATTTGTCACTCATTTCCCTACTGTTTTGTTCTAATCTGGCGTTTAAACTATCGCTCAATTCCCTATTACTCTCTTTATTTTCCCTACTGTTTTGTTCTAGTTTAGCGTTATTCTGTTCTAATTTTGCATTTAAAGCTTCTGTACTTTCTTTATTTTCCCTACTGTTTTGTTCTAGTTTAGCGTTATTCTGTTCTAACTTTGCATTTAAAGCTTCTGTACTTTCTTTATTTTCCCTACTGTTTTGTTCTAGTTTAGCGTTATTCTGTTCTAACTTTGCATTTAAAGCTTCTGTACTTTCTTTATTTTCCCTACTGTTTTGTTCTAATTTAGCGTTATTCTGTTCTAACTTTGCATTTAAGGCATCACTACTAACTTTGTTCTGATACATAAACTCGAGAAGTAAAGTTTTTAATTCTGGTTGGCCGCCTACACTCCCTGTTTCAGTATCGGGATTTACCTCCGCTACCCCGGTACTACCATCACTCGACATACTGCTCGTATCATCACTCTCCCGTTGATGACCACTACGTAACCTCATCTGTCTTTCTTTCTCATCCCCCATAATGATATACACTGATACAGACAAATAACCCCCAAAATACAGGCACAGAAATATATACCCTTCTCCTTCCACAAATGTTATTAGGTTTTCAGCCCCACGTTGGGCGCCAAGTGAAACGTTATTTACTTTGCTCCACGTTGAGCGTACAAATGAGACGTTTTGCTAGCTCCTAACTGTTGGGTGAGAAATGTAACTGTTTACCTTTGCCTAAGCTATGTTGTTTTAATGGGCGCCAAGACCTCAACGCAATGTTGAAATCTAAATTTGTATTTAACAACGTCTAGCTCTGGCAGAACACCTTCAAGACTCTATTCACTCAGATCGTGGTATGATTTGATCATTAACCCAACAAACAATTGTATCAGGAGAAGGAATTGGTCTATATCTAATGCTACCTACTGAAAGCAAAGATTGCATTGTAAAAGAAATGAATTTATTATATAAAACAAGAATAGCAAAATTAATAATAATAAGTATAAAATTTAAATTGGAGCGTTGTGATTTGAATATTACCGATAGAAAATTACGTGAAAACGGAGTCTGATAAATTGATTTTACTCTTATTTCCAAGCTATGAAGTTACTGAAATATGAAATGTAGAACAAAGAAAATGAGAGATTGCGTATTTCTGCGTCATTGGCGCTTACCACTGGAAATTGCCAAAGCATTTCCCTCGTTCTTGAAGATGTTGTGAGCTTCCCACAGTCTCCTGGACGTCGTCATCTCCGTCGGAATTTGATGATATTCTGGTAGATTAGATAATTCTATGGTCCGTACCTCGGACCCAAACACTCGTACAACCAAGTTTTACAAACGTTCGTCGCTAACTCCACTGAACATCGGAGCGACACGCACTTGCGACCGTACACCTCAAGTATTTCACAGATAGTCCTCTTCCACGGAACATCGGAGCGATTCCCGCGTATATCCACACTCGGCAAGAACTACACAGATTGTTCTTGTTTCACGGCGCGTCGAACGATATATGCACCTGTTGGCTCCCCCACCATGGTACCGACATCTAGCTTACGTCGTCGCCACTGATTGGCTGTACCCTACGCGCTAGATCCCCACTCCTTCCTCATTACACTCCGCGGGAGGGAGAAGTCGATTTCCGTTTCCACAATTCGCCTTTTCTAGACCTTGCGACCCAAGATTGCGTCATGCTCCTCGACAAGATTCAGCGTGTACTTGAAATCCCAGTGAGTCATCTCTCTCAAATACCCTAACTGACAAAAACTCCGTAAAATTCCGTAATCAGATAATTTTCTATGATATCGTCGTTCGTAATAATTTGCTTGATAGCGTTTTCTAAGACATAGAAAACCTATCTGAATGCTAATAATTTTTATAAAATGCTCCGAAAATACCTTAATAATAATTATAATAAATTAATAATAATAATAATAAATTAACATGAAAAATTATCTTGGCTGAACAATTTGCCGCGTAAATAAATATAGAATGGCTTCCTACTGACTTATGCCAGTTGCATAAAACCCCACGAAAAATACGTTACAGTATCGGGAATTAAGACATGGTTCACCAGTTGGCCACTCCAGTGAAAGCTGTACAGCGTTGCCAAGATGGGCTCCATCACGCCTCATGGCTCGCTTCGCTCGGAAGTGATGGGCTCCATATCAGCAACGCTGTACAGCATTTCCCGGAGCGTCTAGCTGGTGAACCATGTCTTAATTCCCTGTACAAATACAAACCGATATAAAATAAGTGAATTAATTTACGTATTGCACAGTCATACAACATAACTTTTTGATGTATAAGGATTACAACGCAACCAAGAACTAAATTTTACAACGACCCCGAGCCGAGAAATAGTTACCTTGCACAAATGATAACAACTTTCGTTCTTGAATACACAAAATTTTGAAATTAATAAACCTGTTATACAACATTCCAATGTATATTGTGCTAAAATTTGGATTCGATCTGATGACGGGTTTGTGAGACAATAATTATTAAATGTGACGCATGGTTGAAACACGCTTAAAAACGGTCACCTTTTGTGTTTCAACTGCGATAAAAAGAAATATATAAAAAAATCCAAACCTACATGAACTAACGTAAAATAGAACGACAAAAATGATTATGTTAGTGGATTTTATGTAGATCTATTGGTTACTTCACAAACAACCTTCAAACTCGAGTGCACATAATATTTTGGTCGGCAGTAATTACTGTACCAAGAAAAGGAAGCCAGGCCCTAAGAAAAACCTCTACACATACATATGATTTTTTCCCTAGTTTATATTTGAAATTATATATTTCTTTACGCTTGCATTAGAGAATGTGTAAAGTACTGAGGAGTTTTGATTTCACTTCAAATTTATTTGTACAAGTTGGATGACTAAACGTCACCCCACAATCTGCTAGCTACATGGCTGAACAGCGGTTGCTTGGTAGAACTAGGCCCTTCAACGGCTGTCGCGCCACGGGTTTAGTCTTTTTTTTTGAACTTCTGATATATAAGTGTAAGAGTACAAGACCACGAACTATTCAGTGACAACTTTTTTCAGAGAAGAGAGTTCCACTTCCTTTGTACGCTCACAGAAAACTAAGAAAAGTCCCAGCAGAGCTTGTGTATTGGCGTATTGAACGAAATAAAAGGTAAGGAACTGAAACAATGTTTCTTACAGCAGATGTTTATTGCCATTCAGAAATTCCTTCTTATTTTATGATTTTTTCCCCCAGGAAACTGTCATCAGTCCAACATCTCTCATTTAATAGTTCACCTGTCAATCAACCTACCATTGTGGTTGCACCTGAAGTTCAGTTGCGTCTTGTGTTTCGCAGGGTTTTCCACACTCCCTCCAGGTAAATGCTGAGATAGTACTTTACTTGAAGACTCAGGGCACCTGCCCCATCCCTGGCTCTAATACAGTAACATACATAGTCAACTACATGGGACTGATGACCAAGATGTCCCAAGCCCCTACAATGTATTATCAACAAAAACAAGAACAAGAATGTTTGAGGAAGTAAGAAAGTATCTGTATAAACACAATGTGTCAACGTTACATAGCCTAAGCGTGACATTACTATAATTTTATTGCTCAGATATTGTTCCACTCCTAGGCACTTGTACATGTAACTCGCCGAACTACAATATTCGTCAACTCGGCGTGTTCATCATTTTCCTTGCGCTAGAGATCTTGTGTAACCGCGCCGCTACTCCTACCACCCTTTTCAAAACAATTCCCAAACTAATGCCGACGATTCCATTCACACGATTTTATTTATGAAAAATGCATTGGAATCAGGAAATAAATCTCCATTTTCGTATTACCATTTTTTTCATATTTTAAGCAGAAATATAAAAAACTGCTAGTAACGTCTTTGTTTTTCACATTTTGGAAAATTCATTGAATTGATATCAATTCTATTGCACTCTAGTATACATAGTGGTTTTGACATCGCAAATATGAGCTTTCATTGAAGAGAAAACTTAAAACAGAAATTGTCTCACTTTGGTGCTGCTACGTGGTGTCAGAATTACAAACTAAAAATCGGGACATTTAGTCTTAGTAGTATCTGGCTGCTGCACAGACTGCTGTGTTGCCTGCTAGTGTGTCCCTTCCCCGTGCTGTCCGATCGTGACGTCACAGTTCCCTCTTCATTGCTATGTAAAGTAGTCAGGGATGTTTCAGCTACGTTATCTGATGGTTGAGTTACTTCCGCAATGCTATATGTGTTTGTAGAATGGGGCCTGTTATGAAAGGCCTCTGATATGGCTGGATATTCAGGGGAAGGTACTGCAGTTTCCATGTCGGTAGTGTTGCTTAGCTTACTACTCCCATCTGACTCGCCCAGCTCCGTGCTGTAGGTTTGTTGTCTGACATGAAGTACGGGGCGATTCCTTCTGTTCGGACAGTCTATTTGCGAGTGGGAGGTGTCTTTACAATAAAAGCAATACTTAGCTTGTCCTTCATATGTTAACAGAACTTTACAATCATTGACCGTCAAATATGATGGAATGGGGTATTTAAGTTCAATTGTTACTATACGTATGCCATTACTTACAGCAGTAAATTCGTATACTTCATTCCAGCACTCGTTCCGTATGTCCTTGAGAACTCCATGCGTAGAAAGCACGTGGGAGAGCCTTTCATTGTTGACTTCGGGAGGAGATTAAACAGACACGCGCACGTTTTGTTAAAGAGTCTGAAGCAGTGATAGTTACCTTTGTGGTGTTACCGCTAGCAAGCCGGAAGGATTTCACACCTTCATGTCGTGATAATATGTTTACATAAAGTAAGGTGTACACTAATTTAATGTACACTGAATTTTCCCCGTTGTCTAGTTGATTCGCTAGTACTTGATCTCTATTAAGCTTCAGGTCGTTTGCTATCCACCTAGGCCTATGTATTTCAAGTGGTGTCGGTCTGTTGTTCCTTTCTTCAAAAGCGCATTTAAGAGTGTTTTTCCGGACATTGACCACTTTCGCAAGTTCAACAAGCAGTTCCGTGACAAACTAAGGAGCCTATTTTACTTAAACTTAAGGATTCATGCCAATGATTAATCTATATGGAACTATCTAAGTTAATGACGAAATTAAGTTGGTAATATCAAAATTTCTAATTAGTTCGAAATATACCTGCACTACAGTTGGAAGCCCTGGTGACTTAATATATTCTTAGTTCCATCTCTTAATACAAAATTTGGTTGAAGATCAATGGATAACATGGACGTTACATGCAGTTAGATATTGGATCTATCAGCGCGCGTAAAATCATATTGACAGCAATGTCATGCATGTCTTGGTCAGAAATAATCTGACATATTATGATCTATTGTTGTGCCAATTTTGGACGAAATCCATTTGTATGTATAAAAGTTACATGCATTTTAGAATTGAACCTATCATCAGGCTTAGAATCATGTTAGCGGCATTGGCATAATATTAGTTACTCCAAATTAATCTAGAATGTCAGGTACTATACGTGTGCAAAGTTTAGAGTTGTTGGCTTGCATGCATTCTGATATATTAATATAAGGGTAAAAAAGTAGAGACAGCAATTATCAACAGTTGTCAGCAGCTGGTTGCTCTTAAGAATACGCATAGTGATATCTGGTTATGTACACATAGTAGACTACATACGAAATTTGGTTGAAATCCAATTGATAGTGTAGAAGTTATATTAATTAAAAAAATTGACCTATCAGCATGCTTAGAATCATTTTGCCAACACTGTCATGTATGGCCTCCTGGAAATTAAACTGAAATATTATTATCTATATAATTATGTGCCAATTTTGGAATAGCTCCCATGCATACCTTCCAAGATATCCAACATGGAGCTCAAATTTCAATAATTTCAATCTTTACTCATACCAAATTTGGTTTTGATTGCTTCAGCCGTTTAGGAGTTGATAAGGGGGCGGGGGGACATGCACAGACAGACAGACATTTGCCCAGATCGATCTCATAAGTCTACTTTTTCCTCATTTTTGTAAAATGTGAAAAGTAGGCTAAAAATACAATACCCTATCACGGTAAGCACTTCCGAGTATTTATTAACCTCGCGGCTAAACTCAGAACCTAACACGACGTAGGTCGCAAAGTGACACTTCCACTCTTTCTACTCAATGGAGTTCTCCAACGCAAAATGTATCAAAATGGTGCCATTCTCAATCGATGATGCCGTTTGTAATATATAAACGATATGCGAATAACGTTATTAGTCCGAATAACGGTATTGAGGGAATATTTTTCGATAGATGTATTCAAATAACGTTATTTCTAGTGAGCACTACCATTTCGTTCCTGCGATAACCGATATCCGAATAACGTTATTAGTCCAAATAACGGTATTGGGGGAATAATGTTCGAGAGATGTATTCAAATAACGTTATTTATAGTGAGCACTACCATTTCGTTCCCGCGATAACCGATATCCGAATAACGTTATTAGTCCGAATAACGGTATTGGGGGATTTTTTTTGGAGAGATCTATTCAAATAACGTTATTTCTAGTGAGCACTACCATTTCGTTCCTGAGATAACCAATATCCGAATAACGTTATTAGTACTAATAACGGTTTTGGGGGAATATTTTTCGAGATATGTATTCCGATAACGTTATTTCAGGCGGGCACTACCATTTCGTTCCTTGGTTAACTGATATTTGAATAACGTTATCAGTCCAAATAACGATATTAGGAGATTTTTTTCGAAATATGTATTCCGATAACGTTATTTCAGGTGGGCACTAGTATTTCGTTTCTACGATAACCGATATCCGAAGAATGTTATTAGTCCGAATAACGGTATTAGGGGATATTTTTCGAGAGACTTATTCAAATAACGTTATTTCTGTCGGACAATACTATTTCGTTTCTTCGATAACCAATATCAGAATAACGTTATATGGACCAATAACGTTACCATGCGATACAAATGACTTCCGGATATGAAACGTAACGACCACAATGTGGCCAAGACCCATTTTGTTACATAATCTACCCAAACAACCATTTTCGTTATGTTAAGTTATGAAGCCTTGCCCAAATCATCAAATCATCTGCAAACACCATTGCTTTCATCTTTCCTTCCCCAATTACTTGTGCCACTCGGTCATTATGTCATCCATCACCACAATGAAAAGTAACGGTGACAGTGCACTTCCTTGTTTCAGGCGAAACGCTGGCATTTTATGTTTGATCTAGCCGGACCAATTTTATCATATTAATTGATAATTTATCTGATCAAACGGAAATAACATCATATTCCCATTCGGGAATGTTCATAACCTATTTGGATTGCCAAGGTAAGGTTTTTGTTTTATGAAAGGGAGCTTGACTTCTGTAGCACATTGGCATCACTCGTGACGTCAATACTACTTGTATTTTGTGTCTTGTGATGGCCTTCTCAGTATGTGCTAGCCATGCGTATTGGTGAGGTGTGTCTGTACCAACTGACGAGCCCAACGGCACACCGGGGCGAAACGCTGGCATTTTATGTTTGATCTAGCCGGACCAATTTTATCATATTAATTGAAACAGTTTCTCCCACCAATCACAGCTCAAGAAACAGTTGTTTGACTAATTAGATAAGGTTAGCATCGCACCCGCGCTGAGTTCCAAGGCCTTCTAATTTAAATTTCACTGCGTTGCCTAGTGTCATAGTGGGGTGATCGAGGAGGCCTTGGTCAAATACATGGCATTCTCTGCGTCCCATGCGCTCTGTTCAGTACATAAAACTGGCGAAATCTCGAAAGATATTTATGAATATTTATCTTCGAACATAAACAGTCATATGCAACTCGCCTATAATGGTAATTAAGACACTCGTATGGAAATTATAAAACTTTCGTACGCTCGTTTTATAAACATACTCATGTCTTAATTATTGCCATTATAGGCTCGTTGCATAATGTACTATTTCAAATGATGTCAAATAAATCAGGAAATGATGTAATAGATGAATACTCTTCCGCTGACTATAACCCACCCGCCATCCACTTTTTAGATCACTACTTATGTAGGTAAAACTCCAGCTGTGTCCACCATTATGCGCGTGAATTATCGTCAAAGACAGTATTGCCAACCCCGCTTACGGTACTACTGTGTATATAATTAATATCTGCTTTCTTGCAATATTAAAATTTGCTAAATGTCTTTTGGTTTTGACAATGGTTACAGCCTAATGTGTCATCACCAGTGCCCCGCTAGCTTCCCGTGGCCAAGGCCGCACCTCAACCCGACCATTCTAACCTTTTTGTCCAATCCAAAGGGTTTTGACAATGGTTACAGCCTAACACGCCCAATCGAATGGTTTATTGACTATGGTTACAGCCTAACTCGTCCAGATCAATGGCTATTAATTCTGAATCGGACGTCATTGTGGCTTTTACACTTACATACTCTTGCATTTCGATACACTAGCATGCAAATTTAAACGTTTTGTTTGTTGCCTAGAGTAAAATATGTGATTTTATATAATGTCGATGTGCTGAATCCGAATTTTCAATCCGTTTACTTCTATAACGTAAGGTTTTCTTGCGAAATCACTTTACATGTGTTGTATAAATTATGCAAATTTCATCACAAACATTTTCGTAATACTGTTTTATTTTGAAGAAAAAACAATATTTAATGTATACAACTTGCTGAAATTAATGTGTATGGTTGTTCATACATGTCACTAGAGCGTTTTCCCCTTGTGAGTAGTGGAGAGATACCGAAGCAGACCCCACGACCTTCAAATACGAGGGCAATTGTTTTTCAATCACCGTTAAGTTCTGAAATCAAAACCAGAATGAATACCTAAACGGTTTTATTGATGAAAGTTAAGTATTGGGGCAGATGACCTCATAGTTCCGCCCCTTAAAACCTCAATAACTAACTAAAGTTAAGTACAGGGTCTTTCATATATAGTAAGAACGGTGAGCGGCAGCTTTGTTATCTGCTGCTGCAGTGGCCTTGGCGTGCCACGGCCCCCTGCTATAGTATTGAAAGCGCGCACATAGTATATACTGAACTCGACCTTGCAATAAACGTGCAGGTGTTCAGTCGCCAGTCTGAACCTCAGATGCTAACATGGTGAGATAGTTATCATTACAACATCGTATTTTTGTATGTAAAACTTATTTTAAGTACGAGTCGGCTCGGCGGGTACGTGATGCTTTTGTTCAGCAATTTCCTGATGAAGTGCTACTTCACAAGCACAGATTCACGTAATTGTAAATAAGTTCGACACTACTGACTCAGTGCTCAATAAAAAGCATAAAATTAAAAATCAGAAACATTACAGTGGTAGAACTCGCTCGCGTCAGGCAGAAAGTGGTTACCAGATACAATGCCTGTATAACCAAGGAAGGACGACACTTCCAGCATCTTTTATAAGGTAATATTTCATACAGTATTGTACACACGCTTAAAGCAGCCGTGGCGCGCCACAAGCTCGGCCAAGGCCACCGCAGCAGCGAATAACAAAACTGCCGCTTGCCGTTCTTACTTTCGATGAAAGACCCTGTATACCAATTACCTACTATTCAACATAACTGTCATGAAGCTTGAGACATTTGCTGTACCGATGCACCAGCTTTCCAATACCCTCTTCAAAGAACTTCCCAACTGTCTGTTGAACCAGGTCAGAACTGTAGATGGGTGATTGAATACTTTGTTTAAGAAATGGTGCAGAGGGCTGACCTTGAGAATTTTGGAAAGTCTTTGGACATTTCAAAATAATTGTAAAAGGCATTGGAAATGCAATTCCTTTGCAAAATTGAAGGTTTAGGATAAGAAACTGGACTACAGCATCCAGCCTTTATGTTTTCCCTTGCTAGAAAGAGTCCAGCAAAGCCAGGTGATGTGGTTTGGTCATGCCATTAGAATGAAAGACACCAGAACTTAATAAAGTACCATAATGAACCAAGATATACTAGGCGCCTTCTTAATTATCTGTTTTATAACTACTGTATTTATCATCTAACAATTGATTATAAAGAAACACACCAGTATGAATTAAGAACACAGTGGCAGGTGACTAATTGGCTGAGTGGGTAATGGTGGAACTGATAACTTGTTGGAGTAAAATTTGACCAGAATGGGTTGGTATCAAACAGGTTACCTTCCTCTCCTTTCTCTATCCCCTTTCCTCTTCCTATGGTCTCATATGTGGCTGTGTAGTGGCTTAGTTTGTTAGCATGCTCTTTCTTTGAAACATATCCATCTGAATTTCTACAGATTACTGTGGGCCATGTGGGAAATCATATAATCGTGCATTTTCCTTTTTCATGTGACAAATATCATTTTGTGGTCAGTTAATGCATGATGTCATGATTTTTAAAAAATCTGGTGGTATTAACCTACAATTTTTATGTTCTATAGGCTACAGCAATTTTTCAAGCAAAACAAAAGCTTCAGTCCATTTCCAGAGCAAATAAACGTCCAGTTCCATCTGAAGACCTGATCAAATTTGCACATCGGATCAGTGCATCAAATGCTGTGTGTGCTCCTCTAACATGGCAGCAAGGAGATCCTCGACGGCCGTATCCTACAGGTAATTGAGAGAAATCAGAACTATTCATAGCTTACTTCTGGGATGAGATGCACGTGAATCTTCGGTATGTGTGTGTGTTTATTAACCCCTGTTTTTAACATGAGAATGGCTTATTCCATTTTTGTGAAACTTTACTGCAATACAGTTATCAGTTCCAACAGGACTTTTATACCGTACATACTGTAGAAGCCAGTGCTGCTAATTGTAAGTAAAAGCTAATACCAACCTCAAGATCTCCCTTCAATACAGTAGAGTCCCGCTCAACCAACCTTCGCTTACCCGATATTCCGTGTTATCCGACATTGTTCCCTTGTTGAATTGCATTCCTGGCTGTGAGGATGCTACGACTCAAGATGTGAGTAAGTGGTGTGCACAAGATCAGCTGTTTGATCCGACTCTGATATTATTGATTTCGTGAATGCTAACGAAAATGACGAAGGAGGTATTTTAGAACAAAAGGATAAAACAATGTCTCACAGTCACGGATTAGGTTCATTGGATATGGCATTAACATACGTGGAGCAACAGCCGGAGGCGTTGATTTTTCGTCGATGGCGAGATCTTGCAGCAAGAAAAAGTGAATCAGCAGGCAAGCAGACATTGTAGACAAGTTACTTTTCTGAAGGCATTTGGGACTTTCTGTTCAACACTGCATGTACAATGAATTAAAAATTCTGTAAATAGAGTACCGTAAAAAATGGCATTATTTTAGTAATACAGTATAGCCTACATATTTGTTTTAGTTAATTTTCAAAGTAATTCTGTATTATCTGACATTTCCGGTGATCCGACATACTCTAGGTCCAGTTTAGGTCGGATAATCAAGACTCTACTGTAATTCAATTCACTGTTGAATGTGTTTGCTATTTTCAGATATGTGTAAGAGTCTTCATTTTTGCACCAAAACACCTTTCACTTCTTGTTGTTAATCTAAAATGCTTTGAATTGTACGTGTTATTTTGTATAAGGACTTCATAACCTGTGATACCTGCTTTGTTAATCTACCACAGAACATTTATCTGAGCTCCACTGCTTTTGTAACCATAACTCATGGTGGCCACTACTCCTGGAAAACCTGGAAATCCTGGAAAACTCCTGGATTTTTATTAAGTCTGGAAAATTCCTGGAAAATGATGAAAAATTTGAAAACTCCTGGAAAATAGCCACTGTTAATTATAAAAATCTTTCCATCTTAAATCATACTCCCGCTGCAGTTTTGGGTGAGCACTCTTATCGTAACGAATGAAATTTCCTCAGGCTACCTGTTTCTGTGTGGGAGAACACGCCGTAAAACATTTTGAGGAAGGACGACGTCACCGCAATAAAATTGCAGGTGGCAGTCTTTTCTCTTTTTTTAAGCGGATATTTCAGTCGCAAAGGCTTTTTTAAAACAACAATATTAAATCATTTGTGTGTAGGCTTGCGTATCAATAACGCAATCACCACTAATTTTTGTCAACATCTGTATAAGTAAACCAAACACCACTGCTTTATTTTGGTCTTGAAGTAGGCAACCGATAAAGCTTCCCCCCCCCCCCCCCTACTCCTGGAAAATTCCTGGAAAACTCTGGAAAATCGTTGACCGATTTCAGTGGCCACCATGCCATAACTGGAGATTTCCCTTGTAGAAAGATGGGTGGAAGGAAGTTATTCAAGAAGCTTGGCATCATCATCGAGGATGATCTTGAGAAGATCTGCTTGGGCGTATTGAGAGCTTCACTCAACATGCTACATAACCATTTATATGGTGTATCGTAATGACTTATGTACTGTAGAGCCAACAATGTACCTACACTGTATTCTGGATCTTTATGGTCTCCCGGAATGCCGGGCGGATGTCCTTCAGGAAATATATATATATAGAGGAAACAACCAATGCTGTCATTTCATACCATATGTAAATTAGATTAGAAGAAATAACCTATGCTGAAGATGACCTCATTGTGGGTCGAAAACATGTTTCATTAAATAACAAGATAGCCTATTAACAGGTGCCACCAGTAATTTCATTACCTGAGTTATGTAGCACATTATCCAATATGGTTAATGTTTTTGCTTCATATTTAATATCTTCGAAGTTGTTTACAGAAATCCTGGAAATAGCTTATTCAAAACTCAAATGGCAAGGCACTGGAATACAGGTGAATGGAAAGAGGTCAAAATCTGTGGTTTGCTGAGGAATTTGAACGATTTATGAAGGAAACTAGAAACCATATGCCGAGAAGTAAGTGTTAAATTAAATCCTTTAGAAACCATATGCCGAGAAGTGAGTGTTAAATTAAATCCTTCCAAAGCCAGAGTTATGCAAAACAAATAGGCAAAAGATGGAAGGGTGGTTGCAAATAACATGGACATTGAGATCATTGAGCTGTATAACTGAGTTGAACAGTTCATTGACACGAGTGGTAATTTCATAGCCAAAATCTGCCAATGAATAAAACTGGGTTGGAGAGCATTTGGAAATACGGAAATGCTATGTGTTAGGTAAGTGTTATTTCCCAGCCAATTTAATTGGGCACATTTGTGTTGACCAACTAAAAAACATTTGGAGTAGGGGGCGTAATGGTGCAGTGGTCAAGCTGCTTGCCTCTCACAATAGCGGACCGGGCTCGATTCCCGGTCAATGCATGTGAGATTTTTGAAGTGAAATATCACGTCCTGTGGTTCGGATTCCACATAGTAATGGCTCATGATCGTGATATTTAACGTTCATTTAGAACTACAAGCTTCCTTTTAGCGCATTTGAAAGGAACTCCATAGTTTTTAGATCTAATATTTCACAAAACGGGTGTTTGATAGATGTCTTCCGCCAGTAAACGCTTGCGTGTGAAACTTGGAACTTGAACAATCAATAAAAACATAATCTGAGAATTGATCAGTGAAGTATGGAAAGGGTTGTAGGTGCTTATTAGAAGAGGCAGAAAGAAATCTGCATATATTCAGTCCAGTGGCGGCTCGTGAATTTTACTGAGGGGGGGGGACTCAACCGTATAAAATAGGCACATTTCAATATAATTTTATTTACCTCACACAACCACTCATGTGTAGTGGAACTCCATTTTTCTGGACTTGTCAGTATAATGAACTTCTCTATCACTTGATTGTCGAAGTTTGGAATTTCTTTCACCATTTGTTTCTCGATTGACAGCATCCCTAAAGCTGTTAACCTGTTCTCCCCCATCGAATTCCGTAGATATGATCTTATCATCTTCAGAGTCTAACATCTTTCAGTTTCACATGTTGTCATTGGCATTGTCACTAATACAGGGCACCCGAGAATGTTCTCCGCAGTGGGAACGTGCGGCTGTGAGTGGTTGAGTCATGAGTTTTAGTTGGCTGCACTGCACTGTGTCCTTCAAAGTGGGACTTCCTCAGGTGAGCTGTCGATGTGTATCGCGATAAGCGCGCCAGCCTACATGTCTTCAGCCTATATTACAGACAGCGAGCGTTCAGATAGATTATTATTGGAAGGGTGCAACAGTATATAGGCGGTAATGTTTACTACTGAAGAGAGAGTTTTTTGGTGGAATACGTTATTCGCGAAGGCGATCGGTTTACAGAAAATGTAAAATTAAGATTTCAGGTGCAGTTTCCTAATTCATAGTGTCCAAACCGTGATACCGTTCGGGATTTGGTAAGTAAATTTCGTGTGACTGGCTCAGTTCACGATGTACCGGGAACAAGCAGGCCTACGCTTTTAACAGTCGAAGAACTTGATGAAATCTCTGATATAATGCTGCGTAGTCCAAGTAAATCAACACGAAAATTAGCTCAACAAACAGGGATCTCTAAGTCGACAGCACATAGAGCTGTAAGAGACAAGCTTCAGTTGTTCCCTTATAGTGAGCGATGTATGGAAGATAGACATATGCTCTCGTGGAGTTTTTTGTAGAACTTTTCATGCTGAACAATTCTTACACTCATAGTATTTAGATATTTTTAACGGTTTGCCCAGCGTAAGCTTACAAAGCGCTCAACGCCAGGTATTTTATCGACTTTTCCACTAAAATCGTTACTGCTCGGCTTCCTTTGATCGTAAATAAATTATTTTCTACAGAAATCATACTCGATATATCCTTTACAGAATGGTGAAAACCGCATCAAAATCCATCCAGTGGTTCTCGAGTTTACCCGTAACATTCAAGAATCGGGGACTTTGTTTTATACTAAGTAGAGATGTTGCAAGCGGCAGCCGTGATACCAACGTAACTGCAGTAGCTAGCTCTCCCAGACGCATGTAGGCGCTGCGGAGAACATTCCCGGACTCGCTGTATTTTTAATGCCTTTGTTATTTCTTTAAAAACATTAGTGTCAAGTCCAAATGAATTAAGAAGATTTTAAACACCCGGATATGTTGCCATACGGAGAGAGCTCTGCCCTTGAGTAAAAAACACCCAATTCATAAATGAAATCATCTCTTATCAATTACTGGAAAAGCATCACAAATACGGTTTACATCTTCAGGCAGCCGTTTCCTGTAGTCTTCATAGTTTTCAAGCAGGAACAATTTGCCTCCTGAAAGATGATTTCTGAACTCAAATCGATCTATCACTCAGTGAGCATGTAATCTTGCGGCGGCATTTAAATCTTGTGCGGAGCTTCCATGTTGCCATTTTGGTAATGGCTCTTCTTGTGTTGTCTGGTTGAACTCTGTAAACTGTGTCTGATATTGAACAATGTAATCTCAAAACAATGCAGTGCTTGTTGTATCTTTGCAATGTCTGTTTCGATCTTTTGCAACTGAGCATATAAAATGTCCACATGAGGCATCACTTACATTTAATTACATAATAGAAGAGTGCACAAGAAAAGAATAAGGGACAGGGGAAAGATATGGCTCCAGCCCCCGATGAATGAGATGATGTTGATTTATTCAGGGCTTTGCGACATCGTGGTCATGTAGCCCCGTGTATTTGCGTGTGTCTGATTACCTGTCTTATTGTGATGTGTGTATTTGTAAGTCAAGTGAGAATTGGGAGGAAAACGCCCATGGCATTTGCCTGGAGTAAAAGTGGAAACCGTGGAAAACCACACATCTTCTCAGTTGTGCCTCACGAGGCTGAGTGTACTCCTTTCCAGCCCTCAAACCAGAATAAAATTTATTGGCAGAGCCGGGAATCGAACCTGGACCTGCGGGGTGACAGCCAAGCAAGCTAGCCGCTAAACCACGAGGGAAGAATTGAGAGACTTAAAAGCATCGTGTGTGGTGGGGCAACACACCCTAGAAATTGAAGACTACAAACAATAGAGTGATCAGAAGATACCCAGTTGCTTACTCTCTTGTCACTTACTCTGGAAAGCCCCTAACCATTCCCCATGCAAAGAATTGTCCGACGGTATCTCGAGAAATGAAACTCCCCTGTACCCTTTTCTGACTTGCAAAAGAGCGCGCAGTAGTATACCAGTATAAAATCATTCGGAATATATTCGAACACACAAGTTTACCATTGCGAAAGTGGTGTCTGCCATAGTGACTTGGTGCTGCTTTGTAGCGCTTTTATTTGGAAATGAGGTTGTACGCGTAAACCAATGCTGTATTCATGGAATAGGCAGGGAGTTTAAAGCAGCCAGGAGGGATGTGATCCAGCTGGCAGTGGCTTGGCATCAGACTCAAGCTGGCTGATTCCACTTGCTTCTTGGTGTTGCAGGTGAGGGGATGGTGAGAGGATAACTGGAGGTATTCATTGTCATGGCAACGTAAATTAAAAAGCGGTCAATTTCTAAAGACTCGATAGGGGGCGTGGTGGCTCAGCGGTCTAGCTGTATGCCTCTCACCAAGGCGGTCCGGGTTCGATTCCCAGTCAATGCATGTGAGATTTTCGAAGTGAAATGCCATGTCCTGTGGTTCGGATTCCACGTAAAAAGGAGGTCCCGTGGCTTATAATCACAAGATTCACGGTCACGTAAAACTACAATCTTCCTTTTTTCTAAAGACTCGGGAAAATTTGCCATTTTTTGGTCCGTATTGACAATTGTAAATTATGTTTATTCAAATTTTACAGATTCCGCCAATCAATACATTAAGGTTGCGTTATAAAACGCTAGGTGCGGTACATGTTTCGAACCTTCAGTTTCGGTCCTTCATCAGCCAACATCATATCTTGTCAACAGCATTACATTAAAGACACTGAGCATTAACATGACAATATGCATACACACTAAAATATTCACAAGCACACGTTAAAAAATCCTTTATCAAATACATTAAAAAGTTTTAAAAACACTGCAAAACTATTGACTCCTTCACATGTCACTGCATTCTTAAGTGATAATAATATCAAATTTACCACAACATCCGAAGTCAAACAATCCATAAATTACCTTGATTTAACTGTTATTAGATACGCCACAGGCCTATGATTTAAAATATATAGGAAACCATCCCAAACGCACACCACTATCAGGAAAGACTCAAACCATCCATACAGCCACAAAAAAGCTGCTTTCAGAGCATTCATTAATAGGGCCGTTATTGTACCCCTATCAGAGCAAGACTGGAATAAAGAGCTATCCATCATATATCAAATCGCTAGAGCCAATGGTTTTAACAAGCCCTACGTCGACTCCCTTCTAAGTAAAATCAAAAATAAACCGGTAACGAAATTACAACCAATGTAAAAGAATAAGTCTTTCGCAGTTTTTACATACTCAAACCAACTCGATCACAATATTACAAATGTGTTCAAAAAACAAGAGGTAAAAATAGCTTACAGAACAACCAATACCACTAAGAAACATCTATTTAATTCCAAATCGGTTAATAAGCAAGATAAATTTCATAAATTGGGGATCTACAGAATAAAGTGTAAAGATTGTAATGCGGATTATATAGGGCAAACAGGACGTAGTTTCAAAATGAGATGAGCATATTGACGCGGCTAGGCACAAAAAATTCTCGGCCATCGGCAATCACATGAAGGAGTTTGACCATAGTTCTTCGAAAATTGATGATATTTGGAAATCCTATACTACTGCAGCAAAGGAGTTATGCTCAACATCTTAGAACAGATTGAAATAGACCAGGCGCTAAGGAATAATCCGTCATACAACCTAAAGGAACTCAATTTTGACACCAATATTTTATATGAAACATTGACGAATTATGTCACTAACAGCAAACGTAAAAAACCCCCATAGAGAATATATCATTTTCACAAACCCCCTCCCGGATTCCTTTTCTCATTCTCCTCCTCCTCTCCGCCCCCCCTCCTGGCTCCGTGTCGTCACGCCTGCCCCCACTTTCCTCACACGACTTTGAACAAGCACCTCAGTTGCTGCAGTTGGCTCAAGCTGGCATGTGTACTGTTCACACACGAGGTAGGAGTTGTCACTTTCACTTTCATGTAGTGGCTATTTTCGACAATCACATTTGCGGCGCATTCTCTCATTTTCTCTCCATTTAATGCAAGCTTACAACTATTTATTTCTTGTTCAACAAAGGACTATTTTTGCTGTCTGGATGAACCCATGATATACATTTTTTCCTTTCTTTTTAAGTAAGTAAATATTAAAGATTTTAATAGGTTTTGATATTATTAAACTACATTGATTAATTTTAAGTTTTTTCCGTTATTTCTAGGCCGCTCAATTGGGACTAGTTATCCTTTTTTCGCTCCCTATACATGGCAACATAATCATCTTAGCAACATGTAAGACTTCACCGCTTACTTTGGGAAGAAAATAGGTAACATCCAATGGACAGGACAAGATGTTAATCGAGAACATTAGCGTCACTTAAGAATGCAATGACATGTGAAGGAGTCAATAGTTTTGCAGTGTTTTTTAAAACTTTTTAAAACTCTTTTTAATGTATTTGATAAAGGATTTTTTAACGTGTGCTTGTGAATATTTTAGTTTGTATGCATATTATCATGCTAATGCTCAGTGTCTTTAATGTAATGCTGTTGACAAGATATGATGTCGTCTGATGAAGGACCGAAACTGAAGGTTCGAAACATGTACTGCACCTAGCATTTTATAACACAACCTTAATGTATTGATTGGCGGAATCTGTAAAATTTGAATAAACATAATTCTGAAGACTCCTTACTAGTTTCAGATGCCAACTGCCGGCAAGGACAGGAACTTAAACAAATTTGGTCATCATCATCATCATCATCTTGCACAGCTTCCAGCCACTGGCCGGGTCTGTTTGGAACACAAGCCTCTCCAACTTCTTCTGTCTTCCCACCATCTCTCAGTCCAGTCTTCTCCTCTCTTCTTCATGCTTTCTTCCACCCCCTTCAGCCACCTGTCTCTCGGTCTTCCTCTCGGTCTCTTTCCTTCCCACTTCGTCTCGCGTATCCTCCTGGGCATCCTCTTCTCCTCCATTCGTTTTACATGTCCATACCATCTAAGTCTAGATTTCTCTATACCATCCTGTAATGGTTCCTCCTTCATTAATTCTCTGGTCCTCTCATTTCTTATTCTGTCCATCTTTGTAGCTCCAATACTGCTTCTCAAGAACCTCATCTCACTGGCCTGTATTTTGCTCTTCTCCCTTCCTTTCATAACCCAGGTCTCCGAGGTATACGTTAGGATAAGGACATAGTACGTCCGATATATGATCTTTTTGCTGTTCTGAGGGACATCCTTGCTCCATATCATGCTTCTCACACTCCTCCGAAATGCTTCTGCCTGTCTCGCCCGCTCATTTATTTCTCTATCGTTTTTTTCCATTATCTTGTATCAGGCTTCCCAAATACTTAAAACTCTCCACTTTCTTCAGCTGTTCCCCACCAATTGTTATTCCCGTTGTGGTTCTTTCCTTCTTCCTTGTGATCACCATCTCACTCTTGTTTATGCTAAATTTCATCCCATATCCTTGTATTATTCCTTCCCACACGTCCAACTGCTCCTGTACTTCCTCCTCCTTGTTTCCCCAAATCATCAAATCATCTGCAAACATCATTGCTTTCATCTTTCCTTCCCCAATTACTTGTGCCACTCTGGTCATTATGTCATCCATCACCACAATGAAAAGTAACGGTGACAGTGCACTTCCTTGTTTCAGGCCGTTTCTCTGTTCCAACCAGTCCGAGCTCTCTCCTCCCACTTTCACACAGCTCACGCTTCCCTTGTACATCTCCTTTATCCTCCTTATAGTCCATTTTTCTACTCCTCTGTCCTCCAGGGACTTCCATACTTTGTTTCTGCGTACACTGTCATATGCTTTCACTTTAACAGCTGCACTATTCGAAAATTAATGCTTTTCAGTCGGTCAACATGATTATACAATTGGGTACAATCGTGTTGACCGACTGAAAGCATTAATTTCGATTACTAAGGAAACATTGAAAAATGGCTACAAACACGATACTAAAGCTGCACTAGGTTGCGGAGTGAGGGGAAGTCCTTTCATTCCATGATTGTAATAGCTCGTACCAATTTAGCAGTCAGCATTCACTTTTGCGTTTTTGTTAGTGTCAAAAGTAATCCTGTCTTCTAAGAACTTGGAATAAAAGTGCCTTACTCAAGTCCATGTGTCTGTGTTGATCAAGTACAGGGGCATGGTAATGCAGCGGTCAAACTGTTGGCCTCTCACCACGGTGGACCGGGTTTGATTCCCGGTCAATGCACGTGATATTTTCAAAGTGAAATGCTATGTCCTGTGGTTTGAATTCCACATAAAAAGGACGTCCTGTGGCTCATGATCGAGAGATGAACAGTCACTTAAAACTACAAACTTCCTTTGATCAAGTACCATTTTTCATTGCCTCTATTGGATTTTATGAACTATTTGCCATTTCTTTCTATTCTGCTTACGTTAGTAGAATCTTGCTGGAATTAAATGAATACAGTTTACACCACTGATTTCTGCTGGTGTCTTTGAAAGCTCCTACATTGAAGCGAGTGTAGTAGCCTTTTTACAGCTCACACTGAAGGTGCTGTCCGGCCAACAGCGGAGCACACAGCTCGTTATTTATCCATGATCCAGCGCTCATGCTCCAGAGTTTGAGGCTCGCAAACTTCATGGTATCGCGATGCGCATTCAAGGCCCACTGACACACAATGGTGATGTGAACTGTACCTTCTCTTTATTAGGGCCTAAAAAGAGGGGCTGCAGTATTTTCTTGATAATATTATTGTTGTTTCCTATGGCTAGCCCGGATTCCAATCCATCAGCTTTCTTGCGTTCCAATAGAGTTGTGTGAGGTTTCCAGAAGTTCTAGTAGTCACATCAAGTTTGTTGCAATGTAGCTGATGCCCCTTATCCATTTTACTTCCAGGTTCGTGACAAAGTGTGCATTCTTCAGATCTCAGGATGTTGATTCGTTTCAGATGAGCTGCAAGGCAGTCATGGCCAGTGTTAAGTCTGAAGAAGGCTACAGCTTCTCTTCTTGGTGTTAATTTATATTGATCCCATTTAGCATCAATGTCCTTTTTTGATAATATATCAATGGAAGTTTACGTGTTTAGTAATGAACCTGGGAGTTGTTAAGGATAGCAAGAGGACAGAGTACCAGGAAAGGAGAATCAAAGTATGGAAACTGAAGGAAAAGGAAGTCAAGGAAGAATTCCAGAAGATAATAAGGGAAAGGATGCCAACAGACAATCCTAAACAGACAATGGAAGCAATTCGAAAATACAATGGTGGAAGCTGCAGTGGCAGTATGTGGAAGAACAAGCAACAGAAAGCGGTGTAAAGGGACACCATGGTGAAATGAGAGAGTAAAAGAAGCTGTGGGAAGGATGAACAAGGCTTTCAGAGTGTGGTTCCAGGAAAGAACTGATCTAGCAAGGGAAGCTTTATAAGATAAAGAAGAAAGAAGCAATGTCGCAGAGAGGAAGAAGTGGATGGTAAAGTGGACAGAGATGATGGAGGAAGACAGAAGAGGAAATAAGAAAGTACTTTATGAGATGGTCAAAAGTATGAGAAGAGGTCTGCGAGAGGATGTGGTAATGGTGGACAAAAACGGAAATGAGGTACACAACAAAGAGACACTCAAGACAGTGTGGAATGAGTACTTTGAGGATTTGCTGAATCCAAATGGTCATAGGGAGGAACATAACGTATTGGAAGATGGAGAAGACAACACAGGAATGGAAGACAACACAGGAATGGAAAAGGACCTGACTTGGAGAGAACTGGAAATGGCTACAGACAAGATGAAAGGAGGAAGGGCACCAGGTGTGGACGAAGTGAGTGTTGAAATGGTGAAGGCAGCAGGGGAGGTTGGGAAACAGTAGCTGTACCGTGTGATGAGGGTGGTATGGAAGGAGAAAAAGACCCCAGAAGATCGCAAGAAAGGATTAATTGTCCCAATATTTAAGAGAGGAAGCAGAAAGGAGTGCAGAAATTACAGGGGAGTCACACTCATACCACACTGTGCCAAGATATATGAAAAGATATTAGAAAGTAGAATACGAGCCAAAGTGGAGAGAGAAATGAGAGAGGAGCAGTATGGATTCAGACCTGGGAGATCAACAGTGGATCTCATATTTTCAGTGAGACGGCTCCAGGAACACCACTACGAATTTGGAGAGGATCTGTTGATGGCCTTCCTGGACATCGAAAAGGCCTATGATAGTGTGTGTAGCGAGAAGGTTTGGAAAGCAATGGGAAACAAGGGAGTGGAAAAAGGGACTGTAGACAGAGTGAAGGAGATGTATTGTGGAAGTGTGAGTTGTGTGAAAGTTGGAGGGGAAAGAACAGACTGGTTCAGACATATGAGTGGCCTGAAACAGGGTAGTGCACTGTCACTCCTTCTCTTTATTGTGGTTATGGACGAGGTAATGACACGGGTAGCACCGCCCTATTGAAATAAACATATTCTTGGCGTGCCTCCTAGCTGCATCACTGGAACCAACTAGAAAAGAAAGGAGTACGCAGTGGAAATGGATGTTAATTTCTGACCTGTGCTGGGCCCGTACTTGCAGGCCAGATGTGCCGAGCGACTCCAGACTCCGTGAAGGTGGTCCCACGACGAGTGGTAGGAATACCCTCCTGGTGCTAGAAAGCTGGAATAAGTTAGGCCTAGGTTTGAAGAGAGAGAGAGAGCGAGCAGCCCGATCGCCAAACACTACTAAATAAGACACATGGGTAAAGAAATGGAAATTTAATGAATTGAAACCGAACACACAAAGAAACCCGGCCAGAATAACACACACAAAAAAGAATACCCTTCACCTAGGGGTCAAATAAAGTCACTTTCAAACGGGGAAGATAAATATAAATAACAATAAATAACTTACGATAGTAAATAACGTTAACAAATTAAATTCATACCTGTGCTCACTTTCGTGAAAACGATGTGAAAAGGGAGGAAGTAAAAGATCAAGAGGCAATCGAGCCGGTGGCTGGTCAACAACAATCACTTCTCAGCCTAGAGATGGATGGTTGTCATGACGACCACAAATAACAAGCATAGCAAAGATAAAACAAGAGGCTGTGTGCGTGTCGCAGAGGCTGTGGCGAGCAATGGGGATGCGATCGAGCTGGCAGTCCCCAGAGAAAAGAAAAGCAAAACCAAAGATACTATAAGAAGAAACAAATGACGTCAGGTGTCCGTGAAATTTATCAAGATACATACACGCAGTCAAACACACAAAATGCCAGCCGACGATGCAGAAATAAAACTCAAAGCAACTCGTGCTTGTAGGTAGTCTAGCAAAACATGCTAAACCTATATGGTCCCCAACTTACGTTCCGAGTTCGAGCTGAATACGGTAAGGCCTACTTAAAGTTACCGCCGTGATCCAGTTGCCCGAAGCATGGAATGAAGGGAAAACATAAGGGCTAAAATATATGGTGTCATGCCTCGTGTTGGGAGAATGGTCGAAACGCCAACGTCCACAAACCACGGGAGACCCATTCGAAGATATGCCCAATCAAAACAGCATCAATGCACCTGGCAGCAAGAAAAACATGCACTCACAAAATCACTCGCAGATATATTTCACGGCACAAATAAAAGGTTAAACGAAGACTCAAACAAAATAAAACAGGAGACCGCCATTTCGATTGGTTCCACAGCAAATCCAAGCACACGACGAAGATCAAAAAGAAAGGTTAAATTTAGGAAATGAGCATAGTGGACACAAGGTTAGATGTATTACTTACATGAGTAAATGGAAGGCTTCGGCATAATAACAATGTTAAATAAAAAGGAAAAACATTACATTTTAAATAATAAGGCGGAGAGCCTCAAGGCACGTCCGGACAGAAAGCATCTCACATGGCGTCTGAGTCTACCGGGACGGCCGCCAAAGAAAATAAAGAAATGAGAGATGTTAAACATGGCTCAGGATCCACACCACCCCCCAAAAGAAAAATTATTTATAATAATAAAAGATTTTTCTTTTTACATCACTAAGTACCACCGCTTTGAAATCAATCATGTCCCAAGTGTTCCAAAATACACAACATCCTTATCACACAGGTGGTTTGTCAACAACTATAACAGTACACAAAATATGAGGGGGGAGGGTGATCGATATAACAGTCACTTAAGCAATTGAGCCATATCAGAAAGAATACAGTAATAAAAGGAAGTAATATATAAAAATAATCAGATCGCTTCGGCGATCGCAATATCAGGACAGAACTCCTTCGGGGTCCCCAAAGGCGCGCGTTCCTTTGACGATCCCTGGGCTTGTCATAATGGTATCACGGTTCGCCTGAGCGTTACAATGACAAGAAAAGTAGATAGAGACACGGACGAAAATCATAAACAAAAGACTTTCGCCCTTTGACGCCGAAGTCTGCCATTCTCCTTATACCCATCATGAAAGTGACATATTAAAATAACAAAGAAGCGATATAATGTGTCCATTATTTATAGAATATAAATTCTCTACTGGCCGAGTTCGCAAAAATACATATTTTTACAATAAATATTAAGTTACACAGAGTATGTAGGCCTATTTCTTCTTGTATTATTTTCTTTCTTGAGCTCGTAAATTTGTACTTGACTCTGCCTCGGTCAAAATTGGTTCAATAATAGGCAGGTCAAGGAGACGCCATATGAATACTAGCTTCCTTGGATAACATAAGCAAATTATGATTGGCTAACCTACGCAGAAAAAGGACAACATTAATCACAGCAAATAAGAAGGTTACACAATAAATGGTTTCAATTGAGATATGTGAGCTCTGGATACGTCGGTGGGATTCTCCTTGGAGATCAATTCAACAGTGACAGGTGTTAAAAATCTAGTTATAGTTTTGGGCGTGCTCCAGCGAAGCATTAGCTTAGCTGACTCCTTATTCTTGGCCGAACTCTGTGGGTGCAGGCGCACTAGCACGTCGTCATTCACCTGAAAACAAACAGGTTGCCTACCCTTGTTATAGCGAGACGCCACGCGATCTCATGCCCTTTTCAGATGCCGTACAGCAACTTCCCATTTTTCTTTGACTGAGGTACGGCGGGATGGCGCAGCCAGATAATCTATTTTCCACTGAAGCTGAAGTGGATCAACAATACGCCTTCCTAAAAACAATTCCGAAGGGGTAGAATTCGTCGATTCATGAAGAGCAGTGTTAAATCCTAAGGAGAAAAACTGAAGATTTGCGTCCCAACGTGACTGATCTGCGTTGTGGAACGCACTCAAGCAAGCCTTCAAGTTACGATGAAACCTTTCAACGTGATTTGGCTGAGGGTGGTAGGGTGCCAAAAAGACATGATCAATTCCCCAAGAAAAACACATTGATCTAAAAGACTTGGACCGGAAAACGCTCGCGTTATCGGACACTAAAAACTTTGGAGGACCAAAAACACCAAAAATATGATTGGTCAAAAGCCTAACAGTGGTACGTGTCGTGATTTCCCTGACAGGAAATAACCATACAAATTTTGAAAATCCATCAACGACAGTAAGTATAGCTTGATGACCAGAAGATGACCTAACTAGGGGACCAAAATAATCTATAAACAGGCGCTCATTAGGATATGACATCGTGTCAGCGTGGTGAAGTCCAATGCGAGAATTCTTTGCTGGCTTAGAACGTTGACACGTAACACATTTTCGGACGAAAGCAAAAGCATCCGCTTTCAAATGAGGCCAGAAGAATTCCTGAGAGATTTTATGGAAAGTCTTCGTCATACCTAAATGTAATCCAAAACAGGATTCATGGAAATACGCCAAGAGCATACTTCGTATATTCTCTGGCACGAAAATCCTACATTTCGAAGATCGAGGAGCGGTATGCACTATAACATCATTGCGCAATGAAAACTCAGATACACCAGGATCTTTCCCGAGAATTTTTTCACGCAATGTGACACAAAATGGGTCATCTGCTTGGTACGTACGGATGTCAGTAAAAGACCATGGAATGTGTTGGAGAAGATTCACTGGCTCGGGGATCTCAACAATGGGAGGAGGTTCCTCAAACATGCGTGACAAACAATCCGCTACAACATTTTCACTGCCTCTGACGTGAATGATGTCAAAGCTGAAAGAGGATAGACGAAGAATCCAACGATTTATACGTCCCAATTTTTTGACATGCGAGCGCATCCAGGACAGAGCTTCATTGTCGGTATACACTATGAAATGCCGATGTTCTAGAAAAGATCTGAAACGTTCACAGCCGAATACGACAGCCAGACTTTCTTTCTCGAAAGTGGAATACCGGCGTTTGCAATCATTAAGCATCCGACTGGCAAAAGCGATGGGTGCCAAATTACCATGCACCTGCTGACTAAGCACACAAGAAACTGCGACATCACTCGCATCACAATGTAACATAAAATCTTTCCCAAAATCCGGAGTTCGAAGGACGGGAGCAGAAGAAAGACATTCTTTCAATTTCTCAAAGGCGAGACACTGGTCGGGGCCCCACACGAATCGTACATTCTTCTTCTTCAAATAATTCAGGGGCGCTGAAATGTCAGAAAAGCCCTTAATGAACCTACTGTAAAAGCCTGCCATTCCCAAAAATCGTCGGACTGCTTTCACATTCGTGGGAGTAGGGAACTCTTGGATACATTGGACACGCTCGGGGTTCACTTCTATGCCCATATCCGAAAGAATGTGACCTAAAAATTTGATTTGCTTCGAAGCCAAAGAGATTTTGTCCGGGTTAACAGTGAGTCCGGCTCTGCGAAGACGACATAGGACTTCACGTAAATGGATCAGGTGATCCTCAAAAGACTGACTGTAAATCACGAGGTCATCTAGATAGTTAAACACAGATGAATACTTTAAATCTCCAAATAACTCGTCCAAAACCCTACTCAATACTTGTCCGCCGATAGAAATGCCCATGGGTAACTTATTGAACTCAAAAAGGCCGAACGGAGTGGAGAACGCAGTTACCTTACGGCTCTCGGGATCGAGAGGAATTTGATAATATGCACAATTCAAATCTAGGACGGAATAGTACTTTGCCCCGTGAAAATGCTGAAAAGCGCTCTCCAGAGTTGGAAGGGGAAAGTTGTCGAACACCACCTTAGAATTGAGTCGACGATAATCAACTACTAAACGAAAAGTACCCTCTTTCTTAGGCACCAGGAATGCTGGACTACCATAAGAAGACTTAGAAGGGCTCACAACACCGCGTGCCTTAAGATCATGAATATATTCTCTCATGGCAATGAGTTTGGGTGGAGAGCAAGAAAATGGCGCCGACCTAACTGGAACCTCATCTGTTAAATCAATATGACACTCGTAGCCGATAGCGGAACCCAGTTCCGACGTGAGAACATCAGGAAATTCATTCACCAAATCAGATAAAGCGTCACGTTGACTCGTGAATAAAGTAGGAGGGGTTAGAACAGCAGAGATACCAGAAAAATTACAAGGAACACTCGCTTCACAAGTATTAAAATGAAACCGCTCCTTGGATTTAAACAAAAAACTGAAGGAATGATCCGAAAAATCAAGCCTCAACCCTGCTTTGTGCATAAAATCAGAACCTAAGATCATAGGCGTAGATAAGTCATCCACCACATGGAAGTTCCAATCCCAAGAATAACCACATATCTTAATATGACATGTTACAACGCTAGAAACAGAAATAGATGACTTCACCGCAGAATAAAATTTTAAACCCCCATCTTGTGGACAAATCTGAGTAACAGGAAGCTGTTCCGCGATGGAGCGCTGAATAAATGAACGTGAAGCACCAGAATCCAGTAAAGCGGGTATCGACAATTTCTTAACACTTACAGGGACCCAAGGACAGAAGTTTCCAGTCGTGGAAATGTTCATTTCCCGGCGAACTTCATTGCATGGCCACTCCGGCGGGTCTAAACCGGGGACCCATGCTCGTTTCCCTGACGCGAAGCACATCTAGGACAGGCTATGTGCGTCACGTCACGAAGACCACATGTGTGACAAAACACACGAGAGGGCGCACGGCAGGAATTAAAATGATGCCCCAAACGATCACAATTCCAACATTTTATACGGTTATACATGTTCGGGTTTCGAGGTAACTGTTGATCCTGAGGAGCGGGATTCGCAGAAGAAGTAGCATTGGGAATACTCCCGACAATATGCGAGTGGGGACGGTTAACTGCCCGGTCCTCCTGACGAGATATTGAAGATGGGTGCGCAGTCCTCTGAATCTGGGATTGCGCGCAAGCAGTCTCTGGAAACAAACTGTCAGAGGGGAGGGGTGGGGGTACATATGACTTGCGCAGGCGCCGACTGAACTCGCATTCACGTCCTTGATCAACAATGTCAGCCACACTATACACACTGGACCGGCGTATGAAAGACTTGTACTCAGGTGCTAGATTTCTATACACAATATCAACAGTTTCAATAAGGGGAAGGGGCTGCGACAACCTACTTATTAAAGTCTTTAGCCCAGTAACAAAATCGTCTACAGGCTCTTCCAAACCCTGGGTACGGCGATGAATTTCAGCTTTCAAGTCATGTTCAAAATCATAAGTCGTAAACCGCTCCTTTATTGACTTACAGAAATCAACCCACGAGATGAAAGATCTGTTGGTAAGTCGATACCATTTTAAAGCTAAACCACTCAACAATAACGGTAGGCAGACAACAATGTCGTCTGGTTCGAGGTCATAACAATGGCAGAGTTCACTGACCCTGTCTAAGAACTCAAATACAGACGAAACTCCCAGTTCACCAGAAAATGAAATTCCCCACTTGGACACTATATTGGCTACGCCTCCCTTGCGATGGCCTTTCACCTCAGTCAATGGATTAGTGTCTTTCCCACAGACACTTTCAAACGATGGCAGATCATCGTCAGACTGGATGAGCTCCTTCTTCACGTTACAACCTGGGAGAGAATACATGGCTAAACTACAGAAGTACTGCTAGCTACAATTCAAAACAATAACTACAAATGTCTTGCCTCCGTCCTGCGCCTGAAATGAGTACGAAACAAGAAGTAGGGTAGGTTAGTACATTACCAATGCTGGGGTTCGTTGATAGGGTCCAACTCATTGCTCTCTCCTTACAGTTTGTTATTTTTATGGTCCATACTCCTTGGAAGTTCACATTGACTCTCAATATTTGTTTGCATAGTATGCAATAGGGAACATGAAACAGAATAAAAACAACATTGAAAAATATGCAGCAAAATATTAAAATCCAATGGATATGGCTAAGCGACCAGGAGACTTAACCTCGCAACTGATACCATCTGCACCGCCCTATTGAAATAAACATATTCTTGGCGTGCCTCCTAGCTGCATCACTGGAACCAACTAGAAAAGAAAGGAGTACGCAGTGGAAATGGATGTTAATTTCTGACCTGTGCTGGGCCCGTACTTGCAGGCCAGATGTGCCGAGCGACTCCAGACTCCGTGAAAGGTGGTCCCACGACGAGTGGTAGGAATACCCTCCTGGTGCTAGAAAGCTAGAATAAGTTAGGCCTAGGTTTGAAGAGAGAGAGAGAGCGAGCAGCCCGATCGCCAAACACTACTAAATAAGACACATGGGTAAAGAAATGGAAATTTAATGAATTGAAACCGAACACACAAAGAAACCCGGCCAGAATAACACACACAAAAAAGAATACCCTTCACCTAGGGGTCAAATAAAGTCACTTTCAAACGGGGAAGATAAATATAAATAACAATAAATAACTTACGATAGTAAATAACGTTAACAAATTAAATTCATACCTGTGCTCACTTTCGTGAAAACGATGTGAAAAGGGAGGAAGTAAAAGATCAAGAGGCAATCGAGCCGGTGGCTGGTCAACAACAATCACTTCTCAGCCTAGAGATGGATGGTTGTCATGACGACCACAAATAACAAGCATAGCAAAGATAAAACAAGAGGCTGTGGCGAGCAATGGGGATGCGATCGAGCTGGCAGTCCCCAGAGAAAAGAAAAGCAAAACCAAAGATACTATAAGAAGAAACAAATGACGTCAGGTGTCCGTGAAATTTATCAAGATACATACACGCAGTCAAACACACAAAATGCCAGCCGACGATGCAGAAATAAAACTCAAAGCAACTCGTGCTTGTAGGTAGTCTAGCAAAACATGCTAAACCTATATGGTCCCCAACTTACGTTCAGAGTTCGAGCTGAATACGGTAAGGCCTACTTAAAGTTACCGCCGTGATCCAGTTGCCCGAAGCATGGAATGAAGGGAAAACATAAGGGCTAAAATATATGGTGTCATGCCTCGTGTTGGGAGAATGGTCGAAACGCCAACGTCCACAAACCACGGGAGACCCATTCGAAGATATGCCCAATCAAAACAGCATCAATGCACCTGGCAGCAAGAAAAACATGCACTCACAAAATCACTCGCAGATATATTTCACGGCACAAATAAAAGGTTAAACGAAGACTCAAACAAAATAAAACAGGAGACCGCCATTTCGATTGGTTCCACAGCAAATCCAAGCACACGACGAAGATCAAAAAGAAAGGTTAAATTTAGGAAATGAGCATAGTGGACACAAGGTTAGATGTATTACTTACATGAGTAAATGGAAGGCTTCGGCATAATAACAATGTTAAATAAAAAGGAAAAACATTACATTTTAAATAATAAGGCGGAGAGCCTCAAGGCACGTCCGGACAGAAAGCATCTCACATGGCGTCTGAGTCTACCGGGACGGCCGCCATAGAAAATAAAGAAATGAGAGATGTTAAACATGGCTCAAGATAGGAGAAGATAAGATGAAAGCAATGGTGTTTGCAGATGATCTCATGGTCTGGGGAAACAAGGAGGAGGAAATTCAGGAGCAACTGAAGGCAAGGGAAGAAACAGTGGGAGAGTACGGATGGAAGTTCAACATCAGTAAATGTGAGATCCTGTTAACGACCAGGAAAAGGGACAGACCAATGAGTGGGATAACACTTGGAGGTGGACAGCTGAAGAAGGTGGAAAGTCTCAAGTACTTGGGAAGTATAGTGGAGGAAAATGGGAGAAATGACAAAGGGATTACGGAACGTGGCAGACGGGCAGAAGCATTTCTGAGAAGCATTAGGAGCTTAGTGTGGAATATTGATGCCCCACAAAAAAGCAAGGAAGTGTTATACAGAAGCTACTATATCCTGATACTGACCTATGCATCAGAAATTGGATAATGAAGAAAAGAGACATAAGCAGAATTCAGGCAAGTGAAATGAAGTTCCTACGAAGTAGGATCGGAGTAACAAGACGAGACAGGGTGAGGAATGAAAAGGTCAGGGAAATAGTGAAAGAGGAGCCCTTGCAGGGTAGGATTGAGACATCAAGACTGAGGTAGTATGGACACTTAAAGAAAATGGAAGAGAAGAAGATTCCCAAGAGGATACATGAGATGCAGATGCAGAAGAAACGACCAAGGGGAAGACCAAGAGATAGATGGCTGAAAGGAGTGGAGGAATGAGTCAAGAAGAGAGGCGAGGACTGGACTAGAGTGACAGCGGAGAGGTGGTGGGAAGAAAGGACTAAGTGGCGAGGCTTACATTCCAAACAGACCCAGCCTGGGGCTGGAAACTGTACAAGATGATGATGATGATGTAGTTTACGTGTTTCTGAGAAGAAACCAACCCACGTACCTGTGTTTACATTTTGTGGATGACCAATACCTATTGTTTTGAGAGCTCATTGCCCAAATACACTAAATCAGACCTTATTAGAAAAGAAGTTGTTGTTAATTAGTAGAGCTCGGATCGATATGCTCGATAAAATCTCCAGATATGCTCGAAAACCATGTGTTTTATGCTCGATAAAATCTCCAGATATGCTCGAAAACCATGTGTTTTATGCTCGATAGATATGCTCGAAAAACTTTATATGCTCGAAAAACCCATTATATGCTCGATAGATATACTCGAAACCCCCATTATATCTGTCATTTCGCTCCGTCATTTCGCTCATCGAAAAAACTCACTCCCTACATACAATAGACGTCAAGGACATGTACACATGCATACCAATGGCAGTCACCATAAAAATTATTGAAAGTAATCTAAAGAAAAACAGTAACCTATCACAGGTCGAGATACCCTAGTTCATTAATATCCTAACTTTCATCTTGGATTAGTATTAATATTTTGCAAAAGTTCCGCCTAATCAATACCTTTATTGTACTAAATATCCGACCACCTGTTTGCCTTGACTTTTTATCTACACAGGCTGATGAAGGGGCCAAAACAATTAGGCCCCGAAACATGTACCATTGACCACTAAGTGATCATTATATTTAGTACAATAAAGGTATTGATTAGGCGGAACTTTTGCAAAATATTAATACTAATTGTTGCATCAATACGGAACCATAATGAACCATTCAAATACTAAAATTCATCTTGGATAACAATCAGTTTAAGTTTAATGAGACAATATATAGACAGAAAGAAGTTTCAGCAATGGGCTCACCACTATCAGGTACCATAGCGAATATATTCATGGACAACCTAGAATATGAACACATTATTAAGAACAAACATGAAGGAGTTTTCTTTTGGGGAAGATATGTTGATGACATATTTGTAATTCTGGACAACTCAAAAACAAACATGGAACAATTCTTACCCTACCTCAACCAATTAAGCAGCCACATCAAATTCACGTCTGAGAGTGAGATCAACCATTCTATAAGTTACCTGGACCTAGTGATCACTAAAGATAAGGATCACCTCAGTTATAAAATATACAGAAAACCAACACAAACCAACACCATAATTAGGAACGATTCCAACCACCCAGCATCCCACAAAAAAGCAGCAATCACATGTTTTATCAATAGAGCCCTAAGCATTCCACTCACCGAAACAGATTACCTGAATGAATTATCCATAATTTACCAAATAGCAGAAGCTAACGGATTCGATAAGAAGTATGTTAACAGAATAATTAATAAAATCAAAAGCAGACCCGTAACAAAACTAACCAAAGAAGGAAAAGAACCTCTCACATATGCAGCCTTCACGTTCACCAACCCATCCACCTACCACGTCACAAGCACCCTTAAAAAATATAAAATCAAAACAGCATTTCGAACGAAAAACACTAATCAGAAAAATTTTTTAAACTCCAAAAATATTAATGTTACTAACAAATACAATAATTCAGGAGTATACAAACTCAACTGCAACCTTTGTGATACCGATTACGTGGGACAGACCGGGAGAGGGTTCAAGGTCAGATATATGGAACATGTTAATGCAGTCAAACGCAACAGATTTTCAGCAATGGGGAACCACATGACAGAAACAGGACACAAATTTACCACCATAGAAAATGACTTGAAAATACTACACCAGGAAAAGAAAGGATCTCTCATGAACATACTAGAACAAATAGAAATCAACAAAGCACAAAGATTCAATCCCTCACACAACATCAACGAAATTAATTTCGATTCCAACATTTTATTTGACACCCTAATAGGATTAATATATGACAACAGGTAATTCTACTATAGGTCAATTATTTAATGGACCATAATAGGAAGTTCAACATCTCTTTACTCTCGGCAATTACCACCGCACTCCAACCTCACTCCCTCCCCTTCCCAGCACATCGCGCATCTCATCCAGACTCCCCCTCCCATAGACAGCGCCCCCTCCCCTCTCCCTCTGACATGTCCTTCCCCGCACGCTACACTACAGAGCTCTTAACTTAGTCCATCAGTATGCAGAGAGGCTTCAGCTACGGCACACACACACGCAAGGTAAGATGCGCATTTGATTGACAAGTAACTTCCAGTTCAAGTTTGTTGTCTATATCCCACCACCACCATAATAAGTTACTTTTGCTCGATATTTATATAAATTTTCATTATTTTTTTATAGCAGTTTTTCTTCTCCACCCCCATCTACGTCTCAATCCTTTGAACCAATGGAATTGGATGCCACAGTTTTTTCAACTTTTCACGAGTAAGTCAGCCAATTTTTCTTTCTTTCCTTTTACCTACATTTCTTCGGAGAATATCGACCTAATGTAGGTTTTTCTTTCTTCTTCAATCTTTCAGAACATAAATTCGTCATAGTACGCTTACTATCGGCACCGTGTCGCACGCGAATTGATCAGCATCCACGCCACTCACCAATGATAAAATGGGGCCAGCGTATGTTGGAAGAACGCCATTCCAGAGAGGAACTCACATTTTTGAACTATTTACAGTTTGCAAATGAACGGACATATAGAAGTCCCAAAACCAAAAAGTCTATAACATAATATTGTGTCATTTTAATCATGTTTTAGTGTGTCCTCTTTTTTAATTCACAGTGCAATATGTACATACTAGGCTACACAAGGCCATATACATCAATGTTGTTTTAGTATAATAACGTACATGTTTTTAGTACAATAAGTATTTTTTACACATAGGCATATAACTTAGCGAATTCTGTGTTAATATTATTAATTTTAGAATTTTAATGGTTAATCTATCCAGATTTTATCGATGTCTTATGATGTTCAAATGTTAAATTAGGTCAATATAAGGACTGAAGAAGGGACCATACGTTCTCGAAACATGTATCATCATAGTTTTCCATGAACTAAGTCTTTGAATTGTATTGAATAGGGCGGAATATAATAAACTTTACTGAATTTACTGAATTCACTTTACTGAACCCCCATTATATGCGGTTAAATATGCAGAATATGCTCGAAAAACACCGTTAAAAACTATAGAAAGGAAAGTTAAATGAAAACACCAATAACATAACTTTAAATACGAGCTTTATTTTCTAATTGTATGTATGATACACTGCAATATACTCGCATTCAAGTTTTACAAGTATATATACTGTAATAGAAGTGCTCTTATAAAAGATACAGTTTTAAAGTTCATTTACAAAATGTTCAGAATTAGGCGAGTCAATGAAGTAGATCTGCATTGGTCTCTACAACAATAATTTTTTCTATGTTTTCAGTTCAGAATGATTTTCTTAAATCAGTCAATACAAGTTTCAATGACGAGAACGACCTCACAAAAGGTTAAAAACTTGCGGTTCTATTATTCGCACCAGATAGGCTTTTCAATAATTATTTCTGTTTTCGAACCTTAACCCTTTTGATGCCAAGCTATTAATGGGTGGATATGCTAAGAATGCCAAACCAAGTTTAGTGGAATTGCAAGGGTTTGATAAAAATTATCTCCTATTGATAATTATCAAGATAGAATGTTGGATTTTTTTTTCTGTAGCAGGTAGACATATTTGTAACGTAATGGATGCTGGGTAGATTATTGGCTGAGGAATAACCCACCCACCAAGGGAAGATGATTAAGAAAAGGAAGTGGGTTTCTGACTGGAGAAAAAGGATAGAGAAATAGGATGAGAGTTCCACAAAAGTTATAAATTTAGCTTTAAATACACTCAGAGGCGGTTGCCACCGCAAATCCGCTCTCGGATACCTAAAGTGGGTAAGGGCTTGGTCTAAGCTGACGGGAAACACAGCTAGAACTTGGGCGGTTTGCTGGAGAGTGGCCTTAGTATATTCCCTCTCAAGCAGGCATAAGACTACTATGGGGAAGGGTGTTGGTCTGGCATGACTGAAAGTGACAGATTTATTGTATGTCCTTTCAAAGAAATTCGTTTTTGCAAAGTAATTCGAAGAATGCCAATAATTTGAATCAAGTTTGGTATTTCCAGTTTTCGAAGTTATAAGCTTCCTGAACAGTGACCAAGTGCTTCCAAAAAGGATGGTGATAAAGGAATTATGCCTTTGAAAATAAATTTTGTAAATGATCCAATAGTTGCATTTGGATATGGCTAAGCTTTTAACCAGCCAGTAGCCGACTAAAAGTTTAGGCAAAGAGAAACACTTATCTTTTTGAAAACTGACCATAAGATTTTGGAGAGGATCTCCACAAGCAGGTAGCTGGCGTAGCGAGCTGTACTTGCCTTACTGGCCAGTTAGAATTAGCTTTTAAAGCTAAGAGAACTTTTAACAAGGTTACCACTAAGAGTTTTTGCTCAAATGCAACAAGTGGTGAAAGCCCTATCAATAGGTTTAATGGCATTGAGTAGGGAGAGTCAAGGAAGACCGGATCTTGCCTAACCGTTGTTTTCGAAATTATGAATCCAAAAACAAATATTTAATTTATTTAAAAAGGTAAAAGAAGTTTATAACTTTAACAAACATACATTCAATCTGGTTAACAAATTTGGGGTCACAGACCTCAGATAGCATTAAACATTTGTGCCAGGCAATTAATAATTTATGAGGTTTTAAACCTTATATATGTACTAAAATCTTTGTAAGATTTAAAAAAGACAAATGAAATGCTTAAAGTTTAAACATCAAATTGAGTACAAGGAGTGTACTTTAAGGAATTTACAAGTAATTATTTTAGAAAAAGTTACAACTTCGAAAATAACAAAAACGGAAGTGAGTAAATGAAGAAGAAGTTCCTATTACTTCTTATGTTTATGCTGAATTACTTCTATGACAATTATACAAAGGAGGGCAGGTCACTTACTGTGAAACCTGAAGAAAAAATCAACAAGGAAGGTTCTAGACTTCCTGTATTTAGATAGGAATCACTAGATAAATGGGGCAGGTACCCTTTCGTGAGACCTAGAAACAACTCACTAATGAGTTAAAAGAATTGTATTCTCTCGTTATAAAAGAGAAACAATGTGAGCTTGAACCGTGTATAAAACACGTAATTATACAGAAATTAAGTAATGATAAACAAGCAAAATGGAAGGGCACTTCGAAGAGTGACACCTTATGGAGAAGTTACAATTTTATTAATATGTTTTGTTAGTAGAAGGTTGAGGAAAGATCATTGGGATTTAGGATCAATGTTCATGGCCTGATTTAATGTAAACGGACGATCGCGACGCGGTAGAAAAGTGGGATAAGCACTAGTTATCACTATAGTCTTTTAAATAGATGAAAAGTTCACTGTAGAGACACGAGAGTTTATGGAAAGAAAGTTATTGCAATGATGAAAATAACTGGTTGCACTAGGTAGGCGAGAGTCTATTTCTTGAGAAAGTTGGGAATTACAATTAAATGCGCCATAGAACATTCCAACGGTGGACGAAAGTTTGCTATTGCAGTAATTTATAAGGAAGATTCCTCATTTTAAATAGTATTTTCACAAGTGAGTGAAAAATACCTGACGGCAAGACTCGCAGATAAAGTACAGGATCTGGAAGGTTCCAGAACGATCTTAATAGAAAAATGGGGCCAAAGATAATCCAGTGGAGGAACTTACTTTGTAATTTATAGACAGCGGGTATTAGATAATATCCCACGTGGTGAGAAGATTTCTCATTTAGCAAGCATAAGAAATGCTGCTTTTCACCAAGATTGGCTTGATTAGACAAAAGCCCAACATGGAAAATCCCGCGAAGAATGATTACCGCCCCACAAGTAATCTCACGCTGTCTATAAAATAATCAATAAAAGCATGTAGATAAAATTGATGAAGATGAGGTTAAAACCTTAAGTCTGTACTTATCTTGGTTGCATGTTGAAGGTGAAGTTCCCCTTGACAATATTTAATATGCCAACATGGCGTAGAAAGTAGAGTTTGCCTCTTGGTTTGAGGAGACTGGCTCGAGTTGAGCCTTAACTGAGTCAACGGCCGGCGCACAAGTGAGACCCACTCAGCAGAGCACGGAGGGTCCAAGGAAGGGAAAGAGTGGGGGTAGGAGACAAAAGGAGAACATATAAACATAGCCAACATTACAACAAAAATTTGATCTTCTCTTGCTGAGCCGGTCTTCAAAGAGTTGATAACAGATGATACTAGCACAGCATGGTGAGTAAAAAAGTAGACGTAGTTCTCTTGCTCACGGAGAAAATAGCTGGCGATGGTAACAAGATCTGGTGGCCAGATGGATAAGTAAATCCTCTTGCACCAGGAAGAATTTGAGGAGCTTCAGAGATTCGCTGCGAGATGACGCTAGGTGGGTCATAGAAGATATATATCTAGAACAGACTCATAAAAGATATAAGCGAAGTGATTACCACAGAGAAAATAGAAGATCACTGTTGGTGTTTGACAAAGAGGAAGGAAAGAACATGCAAAGAGCATTAAAAATTAGATTCTCACGTACCGTGTATTCAAAGAATACACCAGATGCTAATTAATTGATATTTCACTTTATTTTGTTAATTGCAAAAATACTTTTCAAAAATATTTAAACAAATTAATGAAATTCGAAATTTTTGATAAAATGTTAACAACCAATACACTCAAATTACTATCGTTTGTTATATAGGCTACATGTTATTACATATGGAATGCTACATATATGTTCCAAATTTGGAGTAGTTCTGTCAAATAGTTTTCGAGTACGATCACTTTCTACAAAGGCATGCGTAAATAGTAGTCTTCGCATTGCACAATGTTATTTTACTTCCTACATTTGTGGTAACCTCTTCCCCATCACTGGTTCAGGTGTCACTTGATTTATCATTGGAATCTGAACCTGGTGAATCACTGTTGATTTTGTCAGCGTAAATCCTTCCAGTTTCGAAAGTATTCCTGTGTCTCGGCCTTGGCGTTGCTCTCGCGCCGGCTGCGGACACGGCGGAATAAAATTGTCACTGTTGTCATCAGAATTAAAGTCGTCGTCATCATCATCTTCTTTGCATTTTCCCACTTATGTGGGGTCTGCTCTCCTGCAATGTTTCCTCCACTTCAATCGATCCATAGCGTCTCGGGGGCGGAGCTTAGTGAGCCGCATGTCATCTCTCACCCTATCCAACCAGCGTGTTTGAGGTCGCCCTCGAGGTCGACGACCCTCCACATTTAGTTGAAGGGCAGTCTTAGCAACTGAGGTTTCACTGCTACGGAGCACATGTCCATACCACCGCAGACGTGATTCACGCATTTTCTCTGTGATTGGGGCAACCTTGAAATCCTTCCGCACGGCATCATTCCTAATATGGTCCAGTCGAGTCATACCATTGGACCACCGCAACATCTTCATTTCCATTACATGAAGTGCCTGTTCGTGCTTCGATGTTGTAGGCCAGCATTCAGATCCATGAAGGGCCACCGGTCTAATCACTGTGCGATATACCTTAGATTTTAAATGTAATGGAATTTTCTTATCGCATAGGACTCCAGTAACTTGGCGCCATTTCATCCATGCGGCAGTGACTCTTGTTTTGACATCAGGAATCGTGCTGCAGTCTGAGGTGATGCATGACCCAAGGTATTTGAATTGGGTCACTTTATTAAGTTGAACCTCACCAACAGTGATCGTGCCATCAGTTTGGTCACCGCATTCCAGGTATTCCGTTTTCTTCAGGTTCAATTTCATCCCAAATTCTTCAAGACGCATCTTCCACTCTTGTACTTGCTGTTCGAGGTGCCCACGGGTCTCGTTAGCTATCATGACATCATCCGCATATAATAATGTCCATGGATGCCTGGTTTGGATGTCATTTGTGATGGCGTTCATACAGAGTATGAAGAGCAAGGGGGACAAGGCTGATCCTTGATGGACACCAACAGTGATTTGGAAGGTATCGGACATTCCTGCTGCACACCGCACTGAGCTTGTTGTCTTTCGGTACAGAAGTTTTACCCAGTTTACATAGGCTTCTGGTACACCGTGTAGCCTCAGTGCCAGCCAGATGAGATCATGTGGTACTCTATCGAACGCCTTTTCCAAATCAAGAAAGGCTAAATGAACTGTCTTCCTTTTCTCATGGTGTCGTTCCATCAATAGACGAAGTGCATGGAGAGCGTCTGTTGTTCCGCTGTTTTTAACAAAGCCACACTGGTTAGATGAAACAGTGATGATGTTTCGTAACCTCGCATCAAGAACACGTTCAAAAATTTTCATAGTATGGGATAGGAGGCGGATTGGCCTATAATTTGAGCATTCCAGTATATCTCCTTTTCCTTTCCAAATAGGAATTGTGATACTGGTTATCCAGGCCTCTGGTACTGTGTCTTCCATAATAATTTTGTTGAAGAAGTCAGTAAGCCATACTACACCTTGTTCCTCCAGGAGATTCCATACTTCGGCTGGTATATCATCTGCACCAGGCGCTTTCCCCGACTTCATTTTGCTGATGGCAGTGGACACTTCTTCTGTAGTGATAATGGGCACAGGGCCGTGGATAGGGTCAGCTGTCGGTAGAGGTGGATGAGGGAACTCCGTATTGCATATATCCTCAAAATATTCCTTCCAGCAACATAGTATGTCATGTCTCTTTTGTAGGAGGAGCCCATTTCTGTCTTTGATGTTGATAACATGACCGAGATCGTGTGAGGCACGCTCGCGAGCGCGCGCAAGTTTGTAGATTCTATTTATGCTACCAGGTTTATCCAGTTCGTCGTAGATGGTTTTGTAATGTGCTGCTTTTGCAATTGCAACAGCTCGTTTTGCACTGGACTTGAGAGCCCGGTACCTATCTAAATCCTCCAAGCTGCGTGTCTGGTGCCACGTCTTGTAAGCAGCTTTCTTCTCCCTGGTTACCTGCTGCACATCATCATTCCACCACCAGGTCTGTTTGTCAATAAGGCATCGATTTGGTTTGGTGACACCTAGAGTGGATGTGGCATATGTCTTGATGGATTCGGACAGTGTGTTCCAGCCATCTTCTACTGATGACGTTGTAGAATTTGAAAGCGATGGTATCAATGCTTCTTTGATGGTAGCTTGATGTTCTAATAGTCGTCGTCATCAGTCGAAAATTCACTCTCACACTCTTCACTCAGCGATAAAACATTAGTTATTTCCTCTTCGTTCAAAGAGCTAGCCATATTTATTACCAAGTAACGTAATTAGCTCCAAGCAAGAACATAAACAATCACGACTTCAAAAGATAAAACACGCGCCAAGTCAGCTGACTACAGCATGCTCAAAGAGTGCTTATTATTAATTCAATTGTTCACGGAACTTAAACATATCGATATATACAGAGTGAGAATGATTCCCGCGTTGTATTGGTTACAACTGCAAAACCGCTGCGTTACTGGAAACATCGCTAAAATGTTTAGAAAAACGAGGCCGATAGATCGTCCCGTGGCACTTTTAGCAGAGGCTCCCTGTCCTTACTACGTGACTCCCCCCTCCCCTTGTGACTGGGCCGACACACACACAACGGTTCACAGCAGTCAGTCCAGCACAAGGTTTGCGATAGTTCACATGCTATGTCCGCTTCCGCGCGACTTGCGTCAGGAGGTAAGTGTGGGAACGCATTAGTTTCAAGTTCTCGCTTGCAGTTTAAGACAGTCACTTTAATCTTTCTTTGTTATTTTTCTCAGATTTGCTCGCTGTTCGAATGGGGCAACATCACATCTAGGAGATAATACACCATATTTATAAAGGTAATACAACCAGGGCCACCGGTATTTCTAACATTCAAATGGATTTCGGCGTCATTTTATCACATATTTTATTTCTTTTTAGATGTCGCCAACCACCGAGTTATTTTATTTAAGATGAACTCCATCCTCGAACTATTTTAATTTCCGGCTTTCAACAAACAGCAGCACAGCACATCAATTTGTTATCTCACCATCTCCATCAAACAGGAATGAGAAGTTTCAAGGACGCTTGTCAAAACTTTCATATGGAGCAATGCACAGAGTCTAACCTTTCAATAAATAAGAAGGTTGTATGTTAATAATAGAATATTGGACTTACGGACAAAGTTTTATGTGTTTCAACTAATTTTAACGACGCACCATATTTTAATGTGTAGCATTAAATTTTTAGACTGTACTATGTTAATGTGTCAATTTTATTATAAGTGATTGATAGTGTGTATCTTACTTGTCTAAGTTCTAACTATGTATTGAGGCTGAAGAAGAACATAATGATGTTCAAAACATGTACCTAATTGGTTAAATAGATAATCAAAACATTGTATTGAAAAGGACGGAAATTATTAATTAGTTTGCTAGTAATAGATTCAATACGGACCTAAAAATGGAGAATAATGCTCTAAGGTTAGAGTTCGTCAGAACGCTCTATCAAAGTTCCAACGTTCACCACTAGGTATCATTGATATCTGGTGGCGAAAGTTGGAACTACTTGAAATTGAACAGAACTTGTAGCTCACCCTTTAGGGTGTCCGCTGGAAGCAGCTACAGACTCAGGCGAGCCGAATATGTCCTTGGACACTCCCGGCACTAAAAGCCATAGGATAAATAAATAAATAAATAAAATCATGACATTTGCTTGGAGGAAGTGTAGAACAATCTGGGGAAAATCCACACTCGAGATGGCCATTGTCATCACTGGGATTTGAACCATGGATCTCCAGACTTGTTGCAGCTCCCCATCAGTGGTCTATTCCACTGTCAAGATTCGATTGCAGAATCTTTTTTAAGACTTGTAGTCATGCAATTTCAGTTCATGCTCTGACAAGTTTCTGTACAGTTTATGGAAACAAAAGTTTGGTGCTTTTCAGTCGGTCAACACGATTGTACCCAAATTAGATGGGTTATTCCCTCATCCTGAAAAAGTACGTGAGATTAATAACCCATCTCATTTGGGTACAATCGTGTTGACCGACTGAAAAGCACCAAATATTTGTTTACTAAGGCAACACTGAAAAATGGCTTCAAACACCATAATAACAGTTTAAGGATTAATAACTTTGTTGCTCAGCAGTGTGGCCGGGCATGCTCCATGGTGGCATAGGAGCTCTGGTTTAGAGAAGGACAGTTCAAATCTTGGCGATAATTGTAGACATCCTGAGTGGTTTTCCCCTGGTCTCTTGCATACTTGCTATAAGTCCCGGAGCACCTATCCCAATCCTAGGTCCTAATAATTACAGTTATACATACCTCTACAGTCACCACAGAAACATACGAGGGTAATTCCAAAAGTAAGGTCCGATTCGCCGTAAATATTTGAAAGCGGCGCCAAGGGCAAAACACGCATGCGCGCCGACTCCTGGCATGCCTTGCGCGGCAAAAGCCGCCAGTAGCGTTGTTACTGTTACTGTTGCTGTGTGCTGTGGATAGTGTCACTTCACAATGTTTAAGACAATTAATCAGCCCACCGATTGTGAAGTAAGGGCAGTGATACGGTTTCTGTCTGCAAGAAACATTTCTGCGACAGAAATTCATCGGCAGATTACTGAAGTGTACGGTCCTAACATAATGAGTGACAGTAAAGTGCGCAAGTGGGTGCGAGCCTTTAATGAAGGACGGGAAAATGTGCTCGATGAATCCCGCTCTGGCAGACCATCAGTGATTTCAGACGAGTTGGTTCATGCGGTTGACGAAAAAATTCGTGAAGATCGACGATTCACTATTTCAGGGACAACGATCAATAAAGCTGCTTACTGCGCTCCCTGACTGAACTTCGACGTGCAATCGAGAATAAGCGACGTGGTCTTTTGTTGTCTGGAGTGTTGTTGTTGCTTGACAATGCCAGACCCCATACTGCGAATGACATGCTAACTCTAATCAAGAAAATTGGATGGGAACAGATGGACCACCCACCGTACAGTCCAGACTTGGCGCCAAGTGATTTCCACCTGTTCCGCTACCTAAAGGAGTTTCTTGACGGCAAGCGCTTCGACACAGATGATGAAGTGAAAGAAGCTGTTAAAGACTGGTTAGCTTCGCAGGCGGCCGAGTTCTACGACTTAGGCATTCAAAGCTTGTGGAACGATGTGACAAATGTGTAAATAAGTATGGAAATTATGTAAAAAAATAGAGAAAGACGTAAGGAATGTCAATAAAACAATTGTTTTGGAAACAATTTTGATTTTGGATGTTTTTTTTAAACCGGACCTTAGTTTTGGAATAGCCCTCGTAGGTATTGAAAACAAATTCAATACATATGGAACTGATGACTAAGATGTCCCAAGTATCTAAATGTAGCAACAAGAAAAGTACACACCTCACAGGCTCTCAAATTGAATCAGTGTATGCTTTTAATTCTTCCATAATATTATTTTCAATCTTTTCTGTGTGTTTCAGATATTGAAATGCGTCTTGGTTTCCTGGGCCGGTTGAGTGATTTACCTATCAATGGCCATCTATTGCAACAGCAGAATAGCTTGACGGACTTGCACCGGACTGGACATCCTCAGGGAGCAGGTCAGAACTGTCACATTATGGTTTAATTCTACTTGTGGTGGTACCGAGCTGAATGAAAATCAGAAAACAAAATACTGTATGAATGGGTATTCTCATTAGATGGGAGGTAGATCTAATACACTTCTTCTTCTTCCTAGTTTTATCCAACGGTCAGATTTAGGTAGTTGAACAATTTATTGCTGGGAGGGGTGTCATTGCATATAATCAGTAGGGCCAACATGATCGCAATTGGTGCTCAATTGTTACTATTCTGACACTTGTAAGTAAGGGCATGCCAAAGGCAATGCTATTTTTCTACCGTTTTTTTTTTTTTTGTCAAGTGGTATTGTTTTTCTCAAAAAGTGAGAATTTAATAATAATCTGTAATTACATTTAGAACTACAGTGTGCAGCTGATAATTCGCATGCGGTTAATTCGCGGGTCTCCAGGAGTGTTTTGTAAAGTAGCAATATTCTTACATCAACTTATCATCAGTTAAGTAAAATAATGTCTCAGTCGCTAAAATAATGTCCCAGTCGCTTAAAGAAAGTTGAACGCGATACGATGCATGGAGACTAAATCATTGAGATTTTTGGAACTGCGTTTCTCTGCGATATAACAGTAGGCAGAGGTGCCAACCTTTGAAGTGGGTTATCAGTAATCCCTTATATTGGCCCCCCCCTCCACTCAAAAATTTTCATGTCAAATCCAAAGCATAATGACTCCACTTTTGCCCTACCCGGAAGCAACCTATAGTAAAGAATTTCATATTACACAATAAAATTTGCACATTACCTGCTAGTTCTGTGATAAAAAATTCCCTTTAGTTTGTTTTGCCCCCAGTAGCTGCTTTTCTGTGAAAGTTTTCTTGTAACATACTTCCCCCTTTCATGACATTTTCGTCTTCTTAATCATAAGTGATTCCAGTGTAGATGTGCTTAATGTGGGTCTGAATTCTGTCTGATTTTTCCTAAAAACACTGAAAATTCATTCTGTTCTGTGGGAGGGTTACTGTAAGGTACACGTAATATTGTAAATACCACATTACTGAAGGTTTTATACTTGAACTCGCCACTTTCGTTTTTAAGCTCAGCAAATTCCTCTTCAGGTTTGTCATGTTCTTTGCCCTTGACCAAACTTGGGAATCTTTGAACAAAATAATCAAGAGATGAATAGGAAACCTTCATTCTAAGAGAAATATTGAGATGTTATACGATCGGCGCTGGTCTCAGCCGTTTGACGAAATTCCCGTAGTTTTCACGATAGAACATGGAGAAAAATCGCGATTTACATAATTGGTGTCACTTTAAGTCGATCGATGAGATTTCCAGTGCCCTTGAGGTGTGCACGGGAAAATATAGCATAATTATGCAATTGTAAATACCACATTACTGAAGGTTTTATACTTGAACTCGCCACTTTCGTTTTTAAGCTCAGCAAATTCCTCTTCAGGTTTGTCATGTTCTTTGCCCTTGACCAAACTTGGGAATCTTTGAACAAAATAATCAAGAGATGAATAGGAAACCTTCATTCTAAGAGAAATATTGAGATGTTATACGATCGGCGCTGGTCTCAGCCGTTTGACGAGATTCCCGTAGTTTTCACGATAGAACATGGAGAAAAATCGCGATTTACATAATTGGTGTCACTTTAAGTCGATTGATGAGATTTCCAGTGCCCTTGAGGTGTGCACGGGAAAATATAGCATAATTATGCAATCGGCGCCGTTTGCTGTACGTTTGACAAGAATCCAGTTGTTCTCGTCATTGAATGCAGAGATATATCGCCATGTATCGCAATCGCTGCCGTTTTCGGCCATTATACGAGAATCACGATGTCCTCGCGGTTGGTCACTGAGAACGCGATAATATGCAATCGGTGCCGCACCCGGCCGTTCACCGATTGTCTGCCTGTCTATCTGTCCTGGCAGAATGGCGGAGGCAATCTCGAGGTTGGGCATGGTTAGAATTCACGAGTAGTTATGGACATATATGGTCGGCGCCGTGATTCCCGCTGTCCCTATGCTGTGGTTGGGAGTTCACGGTAGATCACGAGGAGAAATGAGTATCGCGATGCTACGTAGACTGTCATTTCTAAGTGGGTTAACGCACTTCTCGCTCCCCGTACGATTTTAAGTATGGGGTCATGGGAAAAGTTACGAGTAGGTTTCGAGATGTTTCGTGATGGATGCCCCGCAGTCTTTGTGGTCACAAGTACGGGATTTATGATTTTACGCAACTGGCGTCGATCTCGGTCCGTTTGACGAGATTCCCGCAGGCAAGTCGTGCGGTCAGCCGGTCGTCTTGAACATGTGAGTTCGGAGGATGAACGTTCGAAGTAGGTATCGAATATTACGAATTATTCGGAGAGAATTGCATGAATAATACGACGAGAGGGCACATTTTCTTTTGAATTCGAATCACGAATTATACGAGTTTTCGAGGTACCCTTTTAGATTATCCGATGAAACCAAAGTTCGAAGGAAAAATCAACATTACGGAATTTTGAATTAACAATATTGGATGTTGCAAATTTTCGAGACTGATAGATTTTTAAAATATATATGTACTTCGAAGCTTTATCGCGATTTTTTTCGAAACTGTGTCATTTTGCAAGATTGCGACAATAAATTATTTCGCGTTATTTCTAGACTTCAATTTGAGATAGTCTCCAAATTTAGATGTCAATAACAGAAATGAAAGATTTCTGTTGAGTTTCGGAAGTTTTCGCGAATAAACGTCTTGCGGGAAGTCAGGTTTCCTAATAATACAGAAAACTTTTTCACACAACCGAAAATATACGTTAAACCGATGTAAGCTATACCACTCAATGTATCTTCAGTTTGCATTTCCTTAATGTCTGTCACGGAGAAATATAGCTTACTCAATCGGCGCCGGTTGCGTGAAACTTGCTCCATCACAACTTGTGAGCCTAGCGGCGCGAGTTTAAATGATTTAAACCAACCTCGGAAAACTTTCGTTACCTCCAACTAGACATAAAAATTAGCTACTTTTGTTACCTGTTTGTAAAATTACCTACTTTTTCGTTACCGGTAGACACCCTGTAACTTTCCATTTGCTTCATTGAATTTTTTTTTTCCGTGATAATGTCACTTTTCCGTAATAATTTCCCCTTTGACCGTAATGCCGTAATCGTGAGGTGAAATCCGTAATAATTACAGACAATCTGTAATAGTTGGCACGTCTGAGTAGGCTTACGTGTGCACTGCTATGAGAATGCTAAAATCTTGAAAACATACGAGCATGTTGCCGTGGATGGTTTATCACAGATTTCCTTTATCTTCGAAGCTGAGACAATACAAGAGAAATGTACTTTCACTCAGAACTTACCCTACCTTTCCGAAAGTCGTGACCCGTGAGTTGTGAAGGGTAGATGCACGGAGTGTATTGCAAAGAGCGATTATTGCTTGATGGAACAAACCTGTGTGACGCAGAGAACGTGCTTGTTGAATGCTCTTCATGCAGTCAGTAAGTCACTGGAGAAAATTACCACTACTACGCTTGCTCACAAGCAAGCATTTCTTGCTTCTGTGTTGACGACATTTTGAACAGGTTAGAACACGTCGTGATCTGGTAAATGTTTGCTACGAGAAGCTGATGACAAAAGACAAAATAAAGAAGGTGGTCAGTTGAACTCTTGCTTGATTGGGTTATATGGGCATGGGTTATGGTGTCAACAAAGGTTGCATCTTGAAGGCGGGCATCGCAAATGCGTTGGACGGTAGTCAAAATGATGCTGCATGGGATAATGAACAGAATTATGCACGTGGGAGTAGCTTGGAGATTGGCAACAGTGACGGAAGTGACTATACGTTGTCTATAATGCAAACTTTAGTTTTTATAGAAATTCGGTCTTTCGGACACAAATCCCCACATATATCATCATCATCATCTTCATTTCCCCTTTTCCAGTTGACACTGGGTGGGGGCAAATATGGTTCCTCTCCACTTTGCTCTGTCGTTCCACCATTCCTCCTCCGACACTGTTCCAATCCAGGTTCCGTTTTCTAATACTATTCTCCACCGAGTCCATCCAACGCATTCTTGGTCTTCCTCGTCCTCTCTTCCCAGTCATCCGTCGTTCCAGTGCTCGTCTTGGTAGCCTTACTTCATTCTTTCGTTTGACATGTCCAAACCATCTCCATCTGTTTTGCTCCAGTTTCTTATTTAGTTTCTGTACTCCCAGTTCTTCCCGTATATCTTCATTTCTCACTCTGCCCCTCCTCGTTTTCTGGACCATACTTCTCAGGAATCTCATCTCAGCTGCTTGTACTCTGCTCTCATCCCTCTTAGTCATTGTCAAAGTTTCTGCTGCATATGCCATTATAGGAACATAATATGCTTTGTACATATCATGCACCGGAAATGTTCACACTTATTTTCGGTGAAATAAGTGTGAGTTATATGTTATATGTGAGTATACGGTATACTCTATGGATGTTCAGTATATAAATCAAGATACTGGTGGGGAAAAAACAATAAGCTGCGTTTAAAGTGGTAAATATAATTATTTTACCGGGTTCCTATAATTTCACATTTGAATGGGTGAGGACTGCTGAATATCACAATTTGTTGTTGTTTGTTGTTGTTGTTTGAGTCTTCAGTCTTTTGACTGGTTTGATGCAGCGCTCCATGCCTCCCTGTCCTGCGCTAATCGTTTCATCTCTACATAGCTACCACACCCTACATCCGAGGCAATCTGTTTAACATATTCTAACCTTGGTCTACCCCTACAGTTCTTGTCCTCGACCCTTCCTTCCATAACTAAGCTTGCTATTCCTTGGTGTCTTAGTATGTGTCCTACTAACCTATCTCTTCTCTTCGTTAGCAGTCGCCAGAAACATCTCTCCTCTCCCACTCGTCTTAATACCTCTTCGTTTGTAACCCTATCTACCCATCTGATCTTCATCATTCTCCTGTAACACCACATTTCAAATGCTTCAATTCTCCTCTTTTCTGCTGCACCAATAGTCCAAGTTTCACTTCCATAGAGCGCCACACTCCAGACAAAGGCTTTCAAAAATGACTTCCTAATACCTAAATTTATATTCGATGTCAACAGATTCCTTTTTTGTAGAAATGCTTTCCTTGCCTGAGCCAACCTACTTTTTATATCCTCTTTGCTTCGTCCATCACAGGTTATTTTGCTTCCTAAGTAACAGAAGTCTCCTACTTCCTTCAGCTTTTCACCTGCCAATTTGATCTCCATAGAGGTTTCTGATTTATTTCGGCTGCATTCCAGTATTTTTGTTTTACATTTATTAATTTTCATCATGAATTCTTTCTGTAAGACGGAGTCCATACCATTCAAAAACTCATTCAAATCCTCAGGCTTGTCGGCCAAGATGACTATGTCATCAGCAAATCGCAGAGTTGAAATTATTTCTCCTTGAATCTTCACTCCCACTTTAAATTTTTCTCCAATTTCCTTCATTGCTTGTTCAATGTAAAGATTGAAAAGTATGGGTGATAAGTTGCAGCCTTGCCTTACACCTTTCTGAATACCAGCTTCTCTTTCATGTCCTTCTGCTTGAATGGCTGCTGTCTGGTTTCTGTATAGATTGTAGATCACCCTCCTATCCCTGTTTTTTATTCCAATAGATTTCAAAATGTCAAACAATTTAGTCCAATCAATGTTATCAAAAGCCTTTTCTAAGTCTACAAAAGCCATGAATGTTCTCTTATCTTTCCTTATTCTACCTTCCAAAATCAGCCTAAGACTTAGTACAGCTTCCCTTGTTCCTACATTTCTCCTGAAACCAAACTGGTCTTCACCCAACTCCGTTTCTATCTGGCTTTCAATCCTCTTGTAAATTATTCTAGACAGGATCTTTGAAGCATGAGTAATCAAGCTGATTATACGGTAATCTTCACAGCTGTCGGCTCCCACTTTCTTTGGTATAGGGATGATAACATTCTTCTTGAAATCAGGGGGTACCTCACCTGTCTCATAAATCCTACACACCAAGTGAAATAACCTGATCAGACCTTCATCTCCTATGCAGCGTAGCATGTCTCAAGTGACACAGATATATCATCATGTGGTAGTTCCACAATGAATCACTGAAGCAATTTTCACCTCTTCATTTTTTCTTTACTCCCTGTTTTTGTGTGATTATAGAGCCACCTGCCTCGCAGCAGAATCAGTTTGCCTGGCATCCATCTGGAGACCTGCACATGAGTGTTGGGGGCCAAGGGACTGTCGCTATGGACACGAGAAACCACACCAAAGAGACTGAAGATGTGGAAGTCATGTCGACTGATTCCAGTAGTAGTTCTTCCAGTGATTCTCAGTGAACGTACTGTCATTCAAGTATTATATTTTATTGAAGAATGATATATTGAGATATTAAGTTCTTTTTTTAATAACAATATTTTATTTATACAGGGAAGTATTATTGATTTTGTATATGTGATGATGTTATTTAATACCAGTAAATTTTGGAGTACAGTATTGTGAAAATTATTTTCCCTTTTCTTTAAATCAGGCTTTTACTCATTTCATCTTCTGGGTTGGTGAGAATGGTAACTGGTGTAGCTTCTCCCAGGCACAACTCGCAATTGTGCGAGGCATTCTTACCAAACATGTGTATGTATATCGATAGAATGTGGTGTACCAGAAATATGTGCTTATGCTCCTTTTTCTATCATTATGTTAGTCATCATCATTCATTTCCGTGTTCGGTCAACATTTCCAAAAAATTGCAGCTGCAATGGCCTTGTTACTTCCTCTAAAAACATCTTCCATTGTGCATGGGTTCTCCAGGAGGGGGCAGGTAAGTCGGTGAGTTGGGTCTTGTTCAGCTCCACATTCACAAGAGGTGTCTGCGTCTGCTGGAAGGATCCCCCATTTTTGCAGGTTGGTCTTGCATCGAGGGACACCCACTCTTAAGCGGTTGAGGGACCTCCACACAGGATAAGGTAAGTCGGCGCCAGGAGCCAGTTCTTCCTTTGGTGTCATGTCAGTTGGCAGTGAGCTCCTCCATATGTTAAGACGAGTTGTCTCTGGTGTTCTCTCCAGCGGTGTAGTCCTAGCAAGGAAACTCTTGCGGGATCTGAGGCGAGACCTTGCTGCCTGGTGACCATATAGTGGATGTCGATGGTCATTCTCCTGCTTTGTTCTCTTGGCGTCCACAGCAGTGGCCCTCCGGATGCTGGGTGGGGCTATTCCAACAATAGGGTATAGTTTGTGCACTGGTGTTGGTTTCAGGCATCCCGAGATTATCCTTGCAGTGTCGTTGACAGCAGTATCAACCTGCTTAGCTGAAGCGTTCCACACAGGAGCGGCATACTCAGCGGCTGACACACACAGTGCAAGTCTGGAAGTCCTCAGGATGTGCGGGCTGGCTCCCCAGGTGCTGCCGATCAGCTTCTTGAGTATGCCATTGCGAGCACTGACCTTCTGTTTCGTGTTCAGACATTGCTGTCTGTAGGTTAGAGCATGGTCTAGTGTGACACCTAGGTAAACAGGTGTTAGTTATCTGTGACTTGAAGAGGGGGAGCAATTTGTTTGGGCCCCATAATTATGGCCTGCAGATGTTAGGAGGCTAATGGTAGAACATTGATAGAAAATGACGAGAGGTCAAGACGACTTCACTTGTGCTGCACTCCCAATAAAGTGAGGAATTTTGACAAATGTTGCATGATGATCAATGCCTCATCTTCAGAGAATTTGCTAACATTGTCAACATGTAATTTGGAGAGATTCAAGTGATCCTCACATCTGTAACAAACAAGTGCTTCATTTCTGCAGAGTTTGTGCCCAGGCTTCTGTCAAGAGCAAAAAGAGCACCATGTCGAAGCATGTCAAGATCTCAGTCAAAGGACCCTGGATGACAGAGAATTCTTGTTGAGGAGAAGAGAGCTGGGTCTATGGGTAATAATAATAATATCGTATGGTCTCGGGTGCCGGGTGCAAGCTTAGCTATTTGACACCCAGAGGGCAGCTTGCATGTCGAATTTGTATGTTCCTTGAAGCACTATGAAAGTCAAGGTGGTTAGATATCTAAGCTCCTTGACACTATAGCACTTTCTAGTAGAGAAATGAGGAACTTTGTGTTGGCAGAAAATCCCGAGATTAATTTTGCCATTATGAACACGGCCTACTGAATTCAAATGGGTTCTTTTGCCTTTATGAACACGGCCTACTGAATTCAAATGGGTTCTTTAACATGCCAACATCGCATGACAGGAGTGTCGTGATTTTTACCGCCTTTCAAAAATCACTTACAACGGCCAGGAGCGAAACCTGCAAGCTTGGGGTTAGTAACCACTCACCCACTGTCTATGGGTATAATGCTGAGACAAAGTCCATTTATTCAGATATGGACCACAGTGGCATTGACATAATGTACACTCGCTTAGAATACAGGAGATCAATACTTATCCAAACTCAATATCAAAATATTGTAGTCATTTTGACCATAAACATAAAATTGTATAAGATAGCAACCTTTTAACATTGTCCAAGATAACTCGTCAACACACCTCCAGCACTGAAAAAAAGTGTTCAAAGTCGCCCAATGAGGCAATATTAACAATGCATGAATACATCACTACAGAATTGTGTATCAGAATATTAACTTTCTGAAAGACCAGTTCAATAGAAAATCAGTGTATTTTCCTTTTCAGAAAGTCACACATACCGTATTCTGCATCTAAAATTTCGACACCTGCACTAAAAAGCAATATGTGTACTTACCTTGAGGTCTCACTCCTTTAAACAATTATCACCACTACCACAGCCACCACTACAGTAAAGAATTACGCAACTACTAAGTGGCACTACAATTGGAATTGGTGGAGTATATTTGAGAGGTCTTATGCCAGAATGAACTAAGCAATATTCAGTTGGTTTTGAGAAATAAAGAACTGAAGTTATAAGTTTGCAGCAACCTACAGTATTTATTCAGAAAGATTTATAGATATACACGTGGCATGGCGCATAATGGTTGTGAAAAACTTTCAAAGCATTTTGAGCCTTGCAACACATTATATAATTAAGGCATATAACTTTATATGCAGGGAAACAATTTTGAATATCTATCTACTTCAGGTTATTTTGCTACAGCAACGATATGAGCCGAGATTTCAGATAGTTCATTTTGGCATGAGACAAAATGAAAACTAAACATTTTAAAACTGTGAATAGCTCAATATTTAAAAAAAAATGTTGCTTAATTTATTCTGGCATAATGGCCTAAAAGGGAATGTCATGTCTAGTCAATGCCATTTTGTAATCCTTCTTCAACTTCTTCACCAGACATTTATACGCATAACATACACAAACCACTCTCAAGTGATGCTATGAGTGGGCAATCATATAGCCAATAATTATGTTCCTTGATATTCAAGAACCAAAAGAGCTACCGTATTTCCTCGCATAATCGTCGCAGATTTTTGGCCTAGTATTTGTTGAAAAAAAGCGGGTGCAACGATTGTGCAAGAAAAAAATATTATTTGAATAACTATTTACTACACGTATAAAATTAAAATAAACTAATAAAAATAGGTCGTCTATAGGTTATCTTCATCCATGGCGGCCATCTTGCCGATCTGAAAAAAATGCCGTGATTACGTTACCGATTTTTGTTAAAAATGTTATATTGCAACTGTTATGGTGGTTTGTTTAAATTTAGAGAACTCTGCATAGGAAGAATTTTCACTCTCCTCGATGCTCCCCGAGAGCATTTGGTCGTCGTCTTGCTTCTCGTCACTCTGCCATAATTTGTCGTCCTCAGTGCCATCTAAAGCATTATAGATCCGGTTTTCTTGAAGCTCTTCACAACTGTTTCAAGTGGAATAAGATCCCAGCTCTTAACAACCCACGTGCAAATGCATTCCAAGGACGGCCGCTTAAATTTTCCTGTGGGCGTCACTTCGTGGTTGTCACTGATCATCCATTCATTGTAAAACCGGCGCAGATTGTCCTTAAAAGGTTTATTTAAACAAACGTCCAATGGCTGAAAGATGGAAGTCAATCCGCCGGGAATAACCACCTGCTGAGTTTTGGTGTCCTTTAGGATCTCTTTCACCTCATTCACAAGGTGAGCCCTAAAACTGTCCATTACTAGCATCGCTCGTCGTTTTAGCAGCGCACCTGGTCGTTTGTTCCACACAGTCCTCACCCAGTCCACCATAAGTTCCTGGTTCATCCAACCTTTATCTTGCACGCGCACGTGAATGCCACGTGGAAATTTTACACCCTTCGGCATCGTCTTTTTTTTAAAAATTACGTAAGGCGGCAACTTTCTCCCGTCTGCGGTAACTGCGAACATAACCGTGCAGCGAAGTTTCTCGTTGCCTGTTGTTTTAAGTGGTATGCTCGCAGCACCCTTCTCTGCAATTGTCCAACTGCGAGGCATATAAAAAAAAACTGGCGTCTGGTCAGCATTTCCAATTTGTGACAGGAGAAATGGAGTTTCCTGGCGCTGATGGATCACAAACCTTTGGAACTCGATCACTTTGTCCGTGTAGTCTGACGGCAATTTCTGACAAACAGTCGTCCCCTTTCGCACAGATAGGCCTTCTCGTCGCATAAACCTTGTTACTCAGCCACGACTAGCTTTGAACTGGGTTTCGTGATGACGTCCTGCTTCACGCCCCTTCATTTGAAGCATATCGTACGTAACACTGCAACCGTTGTTGCGCACTTCTCTAACATACTCCAGCACTTCCTTATCAATTTCAGGAAATTTTCCAGATTTCGGTCCTCGAAATGCACGTCTGTGCGGGTTAGTGTTTTTCAACTTATTTTTAAGTTTCCGCCAGTCCCGAACTAATTTTTCGTTAACTATGAATTCACGTTCTCCAGCTCGGTTCCCATGTGTTTCAGCGTACGTTATCACTTTTAATTTAAAGTTCGCCGTATAATTATTATATTTGCCCATAGCGAACACCTAAAAAAACACAACTGAAAAACTGAAAAAAGCACACACTGGTCCTCGTTACAAGAGTCCGCAAAAGTGTCTGACAAGGTACAGCTGTATTTCGAAATAAAGAATTGAAGAATGTGGCGGGACCAATATCAAATGACCACCGGCGAGCTCCGGTTACACAAGACATGCAAAAACACGTCAGCAATATCGCCACAGTGTAAATATTCTTTTACCAAACTTATGTTAGCGATTATAAGCAGTCAAGATTATGACCCGTTATGTCTGTAATATTATTTTCAACAGGGTCGGGGATGGGATGTTCTTTGTTTGAAATACACCAGAGTGTAGACACGTGCGTATGCCGGCTCGCCGGCTACCTGCCGCATGGCATGAGTCATAGGCCTACGCACCGAAGGAAAGAGAGACTTCTTTCTTCAAACAAGGTCACAGCTGGTTAGCAATAGAGCTCGCTTACAATAGAAATACGGCAGGGTGTGTAGCGGACTGGCGCGCAAATACAAATGTGCTATGCGCTGAGTACTTCATGAAATGTAATGAACCAGATTTTCATGCGAAAGGTAGGGTGTGACGAATATGCGATGAAATTTTATAAACCAAATTTTCATTCGAAAAGTAGGGGTGCGACGATTACGCGCAGGCGACCATTATGCGAGGAAATACGGTATGTTCAGCAGCATACACAATTTCCAATTCAGGTACTCACATTATGTACTTTAAATTAGAATTACATGGTTTTGTCTATTAATAAACATATTTGTTTACTACTTCTTTACATTTCATGTTGAATGAAAATAATGTTTTCATTTGCAAGGTACGAGATTGAAAAGTTTTCAAAATATCAATGAGTGCTAGCGTCAGTCTTGCTTTAATGGTGGCATTATCAGTTAAGTAGAAGAATCCCTAGAGATTATTGTAGAGAACAGCTCTTGAAGCTGTTGCAATTGTTGAGTAAAACTTCAAAAATGAGACCATTATAGGTATTCAAACCATCAATCCCAAATCTCCTTCATTTCAGGCAGGTGGGTTCATCCCTCAATCCCTCAATCTGTAGGCCAACAGGGCTGGGAGACTGTAGCTGGTAGGCCAAGGTTCTAGGTGCCATGGTTAAAAAAGAAGAAAGAAATAAAATAAAATGTTAATAATTATTACTATTCATTTTTATATTGTACAACAACATGATGTTTTGTCTTATATTACCATACCTGCCAACTTTTACGGTTTATCCGTAAAATTTACGGAAATTGCAGCATTTTACGGTTTTACGGACGAACGGTGTCATTTTACGATTTCGCGGACAAAAATTTGAAACGATAATTTACATTCGATAATACCGCCCACTTCCGTACAATCGATTGTTTGCGTGGGTCGAAGGCAAGTCCACGATAGTCGATAACTCGTTCTTTGATATGATTCGTACTTTTAACCGTGTGATGGCTGTGTCGTCATCGTAATTGAATTTGAAGCCGGGATAACCGTTCTTGCATGTGAATCTTAGGTGTTGACAGGCTCTGCTTCGCATATTCTTTGTTCCGCTCCGTTCGCTCGTTGCGATTTAAACCATATTCTTTGACCACGTTAGTTGTTCATTGTTCGCGAAGTTGGCGTTCCTTGAATGTTTTCGTCTTTTAAGGTTATGGCATATTTTAATGAAGCGTTCGAGTTTTTGGCTATAACTTCGTGCTTCGCAGTTTCCTGTATTCCTTGGACTAATTACATTCGTTCCACGTGTGTGTGTGTTTATTTTTTTCTACCATGTGCATATTCTATCTTCACGAGGTTGGCGTCGTGTTCATTTAATGGTTGGTGTGTTTTGACATGTTTTAATGAAGTGTTGGCTGTCTTAATTGTTTTATGTTATAATTTTATGTGACGTTCAGTGATCCAGGTTCCTTTCGATGTTTTAGTAGATATCGAGAATGAACAAATCCAACAAGAAACAGTACTTCCAGACATTTAAAGAATCATACTCGGTTGATTTTCCGTGCATACTAAAATCAAGAAAGAGATAAAAATTTGCCTTTTGCACGGTATGTGGGTGTGATATTAATATTGCATATGGTGGAAAAAACGATTTAAGTAATCATGTGAAGTGCGCTAAACACATTAGTTATGTTAAATCGAAGAAGATAGCAAGAAAATCAACACCTTTTTTGCTAAGTCTGGAAACGTTTACAGTGACGTAATTAGGGCCGAGTGTCTGTTTACTTCCTTTTTGGTGGAACACAATGTGCCCTTAAGTGCGGCTGATCATGCTGGAGCTTTATTTAAGAAGATGTTTCCCACATCAGAAGTTGCAAAGAAATATAGTTGTGGTCGCACGAAAACGACATGTATTGTAAATAAAATGGCAAAAAATGCATCATCTGAAGTTGTTAAGTGCCTTCAGAACGGACCGGATACAGATAAATTCCTTTTCTTTTCATCAGTGAGAAACTACTTTTATACTGCCTGTGACTACATCATCAACAAGTTTCCACTCAAGGATGACGTGTTAAAGAATGCTCAAGTTGCTAGGTTAGACAAAATTGAAGATTCACACTTATCTTCCATTCGTTTTTTCTTGGAAAAGTTTCCTATCATGTTATGCAAGGAAGAGAATGAAACTACAGATGAGGTGGTGAATGTGCTTCAGAGGCAGTTCACAGCTCTTCAGGTAGATGACTCTTTGGCTGCACATCAAGATGCTGCAAGTGATTCCAGTTGGGCACAAATATCAAGAATTCGTGGAGCCGATGGACTTCTTAAGTATAACCGAATTTTTAGAGTATTGCTCTCTATTCTCACCATACCCCATAGCTATGCAGAATGTGAATGTTTTTTTTTTAGCTTTGTGAAGAAAAATAGAACACAGTTCAGGTCATCCATGTCCAATGAATCTCTGGAGTCTATTTCTATTTTGAAGACCAGGAGTTCTGGTCCCTGTTATGACAAAACATTTTCTCAAGACTGTTTGCAGGAAGCTAAAAAGGCCACAACCATGACTTAAAAGTCGAACTAGCATGTGATTTGCAGTGTGTATTATATTATTTCTTGCCTGTGTTACGTTAAACAAGTTTTATTGTTTAAAGCCTTTTTCAATTATCGTATATCAGCTTAATCTATCAAGGAAGTCCTGTTATGTCTGCTCCAAACCGATATTCACCACGCCTGCTGCTGATTAACATGGATTTCTTCTTGATTGTTATGTTCATCTACAAATCATGTAAGTAGATATGATTTCATTGAAGTATCCTGTTTAAAGCATGAATTATTGTATTTTGTAGCCCAGAAGTATTATTATTTTCGTCAAGCCGGGGTATGTCGAAAATCGTTAGATTTTTTTTGTCGCGCGTGAGTTTTACTGATAGCCCTTTTCAAAAGTTGGCAGGTATGTATTACTCTCTTTGCCTTGTACTTAGCTGCCATGCTGTATGAGACATCAAGCAAACCAGGAGTAGATATCAGATATTGCTATGATGGAGGCCTCTTCAACTTGGCTAGGCTTCGATCACGTCTTAAAAGTGTCACTAAGATAACTGAACTGCAGTACGCGTATGACACTGCATCACCTGCCCTTACACCTGAGGACTTAAGCAATCAGTTAATAGCTACAAGCATGCATGTGATCGTTTTAACCTCACCATCAATCCAGGCAAAACAACATACTTGCTTAGCCTGCTCCTGGGTCTAGCATTGCAGAATTCAACATCTCCATCGCCAACACAAATTTGGAAAAAGAAGACCATTTTACATATCTAGGGGCATCTTGTCTAAGAACTGTACTTCTGAACAAGATATAGACAACAGGCTTCGTGCTGCTCATGTGGCATTTGGTTGATCATCACACAGTGTCTTTAGAAACAAAGATCTTATCATTCGCACGAAACTCGTGGTATATCAGGCAGTGGACATCTCAACTTTACTTTACGGATGTGAAACGTGGACCTTATATCGTCGTGACATCAGAAAACTGGAGCGTTTTCACCAGCAAAAGCTCCGTTCGATCATGAATATTAAGTGGGATGACTACCGGTATGTATCCAATCTTGTTGTCCTTTAGAAAGCATGTATTAATGTAGGAAAGAATTTTGGCAAGCGAATACACCGAACACGTCTTTAAGTAATTTTAAGTATAAAAACTGTATTTACACATAAGATTACAACAGATGAGATTGCACAAAACTTAGCGTGACTTCACTCGACACAAAACTGACACACTGATCGTCCTCTTTTTCTCACGGCTTCCTCTCGGTTCTTCTACGCGGCGCCACCGGGTAGTGCCGAGACTGGCGGGAAACCCACGAACGGTTCATCATCTTACGATTCCCACAATCGGCCATCCTGCAGATCATCCACCTCGGATGATGAGTCGTCTTCAGCCCATGGTTTGAGGAACTCAGCACAAGTAGTTGTTCGGTTGGGGCCTAAGTGATTCCCTTCACGACAGACGTCGTAAGTGTCATTTGGCTTGACTCTGGAGATTCTGTAAGGCCCAAGGTACTTTTTCTTCAATTTAAGGCCTGGTCCAAACTGGGTCCTCTTGATGGCGACGATATCGCCAACTTGGTACTGGTGTGCAGGCCGTCGACGTCGATCGAACGACACCCTGTTTTCTTGTTGCACTTTCTGGATTTGTGCCCTTGCTTCTTCACGGTGTTCACCTCTCCTGGTCTCAAACTCGTCTAGCATCTCTTCATTGATCAACTCAACTATTCTCAGGTCATTTTCACAGCGCATTTTAACTCCTGTCAAAAGTTCAAACGGCGTCTGCTTGATACTGCGGTTGTAAGTGGAATGCATGGCTCTCTGAGTGGCTTCGACGTGTTTGTACCAATCTCCTGGGTTTTCGATGGACAACTTAGCCAGCACAGAGATTATCGTGGAGTTCATCCTTTCTACCTGACCATTGGCACGAGGGAGTCCGGTTGTGATTAGCGAATGGGTGATGTTGTTGGCAGTGCAGTACTCTTCGAATTCGTGTGAAATATAGGCGGCTCCACGGTCGGTGACGATCTGCGCTGGATTACCGAATACTCCTTTTTGCACGTCCAGCTTCGCCGTAGTTTCTTTCGTGGTCGTCGTTTTAGTGGGATACAGCCACACAAACTTCGTGAAGCTGTCCGATACTGCGAGGATATGCTTGTATCCTTTTTTCGTTGAATCCAAGGGTCCGAGATGGTCAGCATGGTAAGTGTGAAACGGTGTGCTTTCTTTAAACAAGGGATGCAAGAGTCCTTCTTGTTTCCCAGCCTTGCGGTTGACCAGCAGACACTTCACGCAGTTGGAGATGACACGGCCAACTATCTTCTTCAAATTGGGTATATAAAATTCTCTCTTGATCTCTTCTTCTGTGCACAGGGCAGCGTAGTGTCCTTTCTCATGAGCGGCTCTCACCACCTCGTTCTGCATTGGCCGTGGGACGACAAGTAGATTTTGTCCATCACAGAACTTGAAGAGGATACCATCCTGCAGGGTGTAATCCTTGTATGGCTTCGACTTCAGGTGCTCCATGATCGCACACAGACCTTCATCAGCTTGCTGAGCTCGTTTCAGCCTGGCAACGAGTCCATCGACGAGACCGTAGAGGACCATGGGATGGCGACTCAAGGCATCAGTATGAGGGATTCTCGCACCCGGTCTATGCTCGATCGAGTAATCAAACTCCTCTAACATCATGGCCCACCTTGCAACTCTCGGGGTGAGGTCCTTCTTGTCCATCGTCTTCTGGAAGGCAGAGCAGTCGGTTATGATCTTGAACTTGATTCCAAGCAGGTACACTCGGAGCTTTTTCAAGGCCGTCACCACAGCTAACACCTCGAGCTCGTAGCTGCTGTACCTTTCCACCTGTGGCGTCGTCTTCTTGCTCAGGTATTGAACAGGATGCAGTTGACCATCGTCTGGGAAACGTTGCAGTAGCACTGCTCCATAACCATACTTGCTTGCATCAGTATGGACTTCCGTCTCGTAAGCCGGGTTATAGATGATGAAGACTGGATCTTCAGATAAGGCTTTTTTCAGACTCGTGAATGCAATCCTCTGTTCTTGCTCAAACTTGAATCCACCGGTTGACTTCAACAGATCACTGAGCGGCTTTGCAATCTTGGCGTAGTTTGGGATGTACTTCCGGAAATATCCGGAAAGGCCCAAAAAACTGTGGACTTCGGCCAGCGACTTGGGTTCTGGGTAATGTTGAACTGTGGCTGCTTTCCTAGGAGATGGTGAGACAGTTCCATCTTCTACAACGTGTCCTAGGAACTCAATTTTCTTTTTCAGGAACTGGCACTTCGAGAACTTAATATCCAGATCATGAGTTTCAGCTACCTCCATCACTTGCCCAAGCTTCTCTATGGCATCATTTTCATCTTTTGCTGGGATTACTACATCGTCCATGTACACTAGGACTGTGCCGGCTTGAATTTTTTCTCTGAATACACAGTTGATAAAGCGTTGGAACACAGGAGGCGAGTTGCAGAAACCAAATGGAACTTGCAGGAACTCATATTGGCCTGAATGTGTCACAAAGGCCAAATACTTTCTGCTCTCTTCCTTGACTGCGACGTGAAAAATTCCATTTCGCAGATCCAGAGTACTGAATACTCGGGCATCACTAAGCTTGTCCAGGACGTCATCAATGAGTGGTAGTGGGTATCGATCTTTGACAGCTTTTCTATTCACTGGACGGTAATCGACGCACACCCTTGGAGACCCATCTTTCTTCCACACAACTACCACTGGACTAGCGTACTCAGACATACTGGGTCGGATGATGCCATCTTGGAGCCACTGCTGCACTTGCTTCTCTACAATCTCTTTCTCAGCTGGTGATAAGCGTCTTGGGTGACTGAGAATCGGTTCTTCTTGTTTCATCGTGATGCTCATCTCAACGCTGGTACTCTTCTCCTTGCGTGGCGAATATTCATTGACCATCTTTCTGATTCTCAAAACAGCCTCTTCCGATGCCTCTCCTATGTCCAATTCCTCGCCTGCTATCACGTCGATTCGGTACAAGTACGCTTCTGATATCTCCTTGGACATCTTGACACCGGTTTTGCTGATGGTAGTTACGGCTTGGTCCAGCAAGTCGTTACCCACGATAGCTGGCAACTTGAGTACATCTCCAGACACCCCATAGAAATCAGTCAAGTAAGTGTCGTCAATCTGGACGTCGGATGGAAAATATCCTAGGGGTGGCACCTCACTTTCACCGAAACCCTTAAGTACTATGGCGGTCGTCTTCAGCTCCAAATCCCCCATCTCTGCATAAATGTCTTCGCGAATCAGATTGATTGGGCAGCCCGTGTCCACCAATGCGTTGATCTTCTGGCCCTGGAGCAACAATTCCTTCATCTTCATATTCGACTTGGTTCCCAAAGCGACGTTCACTGTCTTGTTCTCTGCATTCTGCTCAGGATTTGGGCACTTGGAAGCTATGTGTCCGAAGCTGCTGCAATTGAAGCACTTTGGACCGTGACTCTTGTGTGGACATCCGCTGGACTCATGACTGTTCTTCTGACCACAATTGTAACATCTCTTTACAGACGAGATCTGCTTCTGCCTGTTGTCTTCTCTTGGTGTATGTTTGTCGTCTTCTCATTTTCTGTCAACTTCTGGGAGTTTCGTGCGTAAGCTCTCTCATAGATCTTCAACTTGTCCTTGAATTCCTTGATGTCCCTTGCTCCATATAGAACCATCTTGGATCCAGTGTCGTCCTAGATGCCATCGATGACGTATTGTATCAACGATTTATCATCGATTGCCGACCTGCTGGCTATTTCTCGCATCACCAGGAAATATTCCTGAAGAGTTTCAACTTTTGTCCTTCGTCGGTTGGTTTGCAGTCGATGAATCTCTGCTGCACAGGTATCATCTCGGAATTCTTTCTTCAGGGCTTTCTTCAACTTGTGCCAGGATATGATGCCACGATCACTCTGCACGAACAACTTAGCCAGGCCTGACAGCGACTTTTTTGCAAAAACATATTTTTGCATCTCGTCCCAGCCCATCAACGTTGCCGTTTCCTAAAAGTCCTCAATCCAACGTCGCACCGGATAGTTCTCGCTGCCGTCATAGGGTCTGACAGAGCCCTCTACATCTCGGAAAGTCAACGCAAACTTGTGTGCAACTCCCCGGTTTTCAGTGTGCCGTAAGTCCACCACGTCCTGGTCGACTTCCCCTTCACTTGAGCTTTCTACTACAGTCTTCGATTTGTGTTTGGTCTTTGTTATGTTTTTATGGTTAGGCCTACCTCCTATTGCTTTGGAGAGTTTCTGGTCTTCGGACGAGCTAGATGAATCCAATGATGATCCTGACGTGCTAGAGGTTGAATGTTTCATGGATTTCATACCAGCCATTTTCTCCTTTAACTCACGTAATTCTTCCGCCAGTAATTCGTTTGCCTCTTTCATCTTGCTCATCACATCTTTCGTTTTACCAGTCTATTCTTCTTCTTCTTCTTCTTCTTCTTCTTCTTCTTCTTCTTCATCTTCGTCTTTGGGCATCCCCAGCAACGAAAGGTCCATTAAGTTGTCACAGATGCGTTGCACAAGCACTGCTTTCTCTCCCGTATATTGAATGTTTAACACAGTGCAAATGGCAATTAGATCAGCCTCGGTGAATTCGCACTCAATGAACTTCAATTTCTCCAGGTGTTCTGGTGAGTCACATTCAAACTCGAATCCTGAGAATTCTCTTAAGCGCTGCCTGTTCTTTCGATCACATGGCAGTTTTTCGAAAATGAGGTTATGTAACGTCTTAATCACGGCCGTAGGCGCCGTCTTAATGTTATTATTCACTTTTTCAATATCTTGTAAACACGCCACTTTGTCCGCCATTTTTCTTTGTCTTTCGGCACTCGCACTAATCACTTTTCTTTTCGTCGTCGTCTTAGGGTTCAGGATCCTCGAAATCGTCTTTTGCAGCCTGCTCGAATCACCACGTCTTTGGAAGTTGAACACGGACCCACGTCGTCGTCGATCTTGCCAGAAAAATGTCGTCACCTCACGCCTTGGTTTTATCGCTGTAGCCTAACCAAGATTTCCGTTCCGCACTCAAAATACTTCGTATTTCGGATGAGCCCCCAATTGTAGGAAAGAATTTTGGCAAGCGAATAAACCGAACACGTCTTTAAGTAATTTTAAGTATAAAAACTGTATTTACACATAAGATTACAACAGATGAGATTGCACAAAACTTAGCGTGACTTCACTCGACACAGATTAAGAGTGTAGAAGCTATCATCTTTGGTCATCGACTAAGATGGACAGGACATGTCTGCCACATGAATGACACCAGGCTGCCACGCCAATTCCTCTACGGTGAACTTTGCACTGGTAAAAGGCCACAGGGTGCACCTTTAAGGCACTTTAAAGACCAGCTGAAACAAACCTTCAAGTTGACAGAAATAAACTCTCTAACTTAGGAGGCACTGGCGGAAGATCGTGTACTTTGGAGGCAAACTATATCTACTTCGGTAAATAATTTTGAACAGGAACGTCACAGACTGGCAGAAATGAAGCGACTCTAACGCAAGCTTCGTCAAACCCGTCCACGCTCTCCTCCAATTATAAGATGCTTAGTATGTGGCCGCATGTTCCATGCAAGAATCAGCCTGTTAAGTCACCAGAAATTCATTCATAAAATGCCCTGATTTTGGAAGTGTATTGTCAGAAAATTGTATACTCGGAAACGAGCTGCAGCCGCCGACGACGACATAGTATTGGGAAAGGACAAGACTGGTTTAGTTACGAGAAAATCCTGAGCACTATAAGTGCTAAATTGAATGCCTACCATTTCTTGCTCAAGATCTGTCCTCAGAGGTGAAGTAACTCACTTTCAAGAACTCAAGCAGACCTATCAGACTGGAATTAAGGGAAATTAAGAACAACTAGAGCAAAAAAAGAAGATAAAAATGTTGATCCAGGATTGAAAGAGCTGCATGAAGCTCTTGAGGAACAATGACAGCTGCTGCATAGCTGTATATATGGCATCAGTTCACAGGCCATGAATGACCTCAAGGACCCTCTCGTAAAGTGCAGTAACATGAATTTTTGGGAGAAACAATTGCTGTATGCGGATCGACTGTGTACATAATTTATTTTGATATGCTGCACGACACAATGCAAACAAAAAGTAGTAAAGAGTACCATAAGCCTGCTGGACATGTTTAAATAATGCAACTAAACCGTTTTTATTTCCTGCTAAACCACAAATCTTTTGCTATATGTTTTTCACGTCTTTTGGCACTTCCTGGTGGGAATCATAAATGTTCCCGGCTGCCTATGTAATACCCCACCCACTCGGTAATCGGTGATCCTCTATGGTTGTAGCATTTCGGTCCCTATGGTAATTATTCGTTCATCGCAATATTTATTATCTTCATTAAGTGGTACATCATTATTGATGATTTTATGTTTTGTAAGCGGTTCAAATATAATATACAATAGATTCTCATTAACTATTGTTTGTGACATGATTTGTAAGGAGACTTGAGCTATATAATGTCACACATGTTTCAACAAAGATGTTGCAATGGGAAGTATCTCGAGCTTGACAAATAGGGGACGGTCTTGTCACCATAAATCTCGAGGGTTGTAATTCTGACTAAACCCTCAAGAGGTTTTACAATCCAGTTGCTTCTGGAAAGAAAGAACTTGCTCGTGGAGACACGTCAGTCATTTGGTTCAGTGACCTACAGCCACAGAGATTCAGGTGGCGGGCGCTGGCCCCAGCGGACTATGTAAAAGGCCTACCTGTCCCAGCCGAGCAAAGGGTGTGGAACCTAGCCACAGCTCTACGACATCAGTTGGTGTTCGTATCATCAGGAAGAGACCTTCACGACGCCCAGACGACCATCTACCTGTTGTCAAACTGGGAGCACTTGGACCCAGGACAAAGGAAATACGCATACAACAGAGCCAACCTGTTGTATGCGGCCTTAATCAAAGGTTGGAATTTCGCAATACAAATGGACAGTGCCAGCGGCGACGACATATTGGACTTGCCGCCGAACTTCCAGTACCAACAGCAATAGCCCATGATGTGTCCAGTTAGTCACGGGTCAGTGATGAATGGACTAGGTCTGATGGAAGGGTAGTGTGCTATAGGGGGAGAGATTTTGACAACAACTAGACTGTGATATATAAACGGGAGGCTGTAATCGAGGAAAGGCATTCAGCATTCGACATTCAAGACACACATATTCAAGAAGTAATTAAGAGACAAGTAGCAGTAACTGAAGAGCAGCTTGGGTCCTACAAGGCTTCAGAGTGCAACATAGCTCCTGACCCTATCATCACGAGGTCTACAGATATCCATATCAGCCAGCGAAGGGTTATGGATCTGAGCTACAGTAAATCCACAGGTTGTATTGGAAATGGTTAAGTTAACCCATCTCCAATGAGATGCAACAACCCTTCGACAATATGAGATGAAACATTGAGGTCATCGGTCATACCGTAGACATGATAAAACTCCCAAGTCGGTGAGCGAAAACATGATATAACTTACGTCACTAATGCTATGTAAATTCAAGCTTATTTTCATTTTCAGTTAATTATTCGTTGTTCTTTTATCTGTTGGAGCCGCATTAATTTCTTTAAATTCAAATTTGTGATTTTCTCTATTCTGGTTTTCTTAGTATCTTCTTTTAAATCATTAAATGTATTTTAAGTCAATGTCAGGATCCTCCTTTATTGTAGTTAGCAATGGTATTAAGGCATCCTTTAACTCCTTTGATTAAATACTGAAGCGGTATGATAACTTTGTTTCACTTCGACCAGGGGTAAGAGATCTGGTACTCTGCCACTGATTTTAAGCTGAGCTCTTATTTTTTTAAATTATCTATCGTAAATAGTAGTCTGGCACCCATCATTTTTTATTATCTATCCTAAATAGTAGTCTGGCGCCCGACATTCAATTTTAGTTTACTACAGCAGGTAAGTGCACAACACCAGTGTATTTATCATTATTATTGTATCATTTTCATTTCTTGGCCCATTACATCATTGCATCTCAGCGTGTGGCTTTTCATATTATCATGATCCATTGCATGGTGTCCTATGCTACTTTATTTTACAGTACTTAATATGGAAATTTAATGTTTTTCAACACGATTGTATTGACCAACTGAAGAGCATTACATTTCGATTACTACGGCAACACTGAAAAAATGGCTTCCAATCCCATAACAATATATGGGCTGAAGATATGGAAAATTTTATTTTGGATCTTTGATAACTGAAGTCTTTAATACACTATCCTCAATTAAAATATCATAAGAATGCTGAATTTGTCCGAGTTTTACTTTATAATATCCAATGATGACAAAAATCACTAAATTAGGAAAATAGTGAATATTGGCCTTTCATAATCCAGTGAAGGATTGTGTCTAGAGCAGCAAGTCTCTTGCGAATACTACTTTCTTGTCAATTTGTTGTTGTTTGAGTCTTCAGTCTTTTGACTGGTTTGATGCAGCCTCCATGTCCTGAGCTAATCGTTTCATCTCTACTTAGCTACCACACCATACATCCGAGGCAATTTGTTTAACATATTCTAACCTTGGTCTACCCCTACAGTTCTTGTCCTCGACCCTGCCTTCCATTACTAAGCTTGCTATTCCTGGGTGTCTTAATATGTGTCCTACTAACCTATCTCTTCTCTTCATTAGCAGTCGCCAGCAACATCTCTCCTCTCCCACTCGTCTTAATACCTCTTCGTTTGTAACCCTATCTACCCATCTGATCTTCATCATTCTCCTGTAACACCACATTTCAAAAGCTTCAATTCTCCTCTTTTCTGCTGCACCAATAGTCCAAGTTTCACTTCCATAGAGCGCCACGCTCCAGACAAAGGCTTTCAAAAATGACTTCCTAATACCTAAATCTATATTCGATGTCAACAGATTTCTTTTTTGTAGAAATGCTTTCCTTGCCTGAGCCTACCTACTTTTTATATCCTCTTTGCTTCGTCCATCACTGGTTATTTTGCTTCCCAAGTAACAGAAGTCTCCTACTTCCTTCAGCTTTTCACCTGCCAATTTGATGTCCATAGAGGTTTCTGATTTATTTCGGCTGCATTCCAGTATTTTTGTTTTAAATTTCATCATGAATTCTTTTCTCAAGACGGAGTCCATACCATTCAAAACCTCATTCAAATCCTCAGGCGTGTCGGCCAAGATGACTATGTCATCGGCAAATCTCAGAGTTGAAATTATTTCTCCTTGAATCTTCACTCCCACTTCAAATTTTTGTACAATTTCCTTAGTTGCTTGTTCAATGTAAAGATTGAAAAGTATGGGTGATAAGTTGCAGCCTTGCCTTACACCTTTCTGAATACCAGCTTCTCTCTCATGTCCTTCAGCTCGAATGACTGCTGTCTGGTTTCTGTATAGATTGTATATCACCCTCCTATCCCTGTACTTTATTCCAATCGATTTCAAAATGTCAAACAATTTAGTCCAATCAACGTTATCAAAAGCCTTTTCTAAGTCTACAAATGCCATGCACATTCTCTTGTCATTCCTTATTCTACCTTCCAAAATCAGCCTAAGACTAAGTACAGCTTCCCTTGTTCCTACATTTCTCCTGAAACCAAACTGGTCTTCACCCAACTCTGTTTCTATCTGGCTTTCCATCCTCTTGTAAATTATTCTAGACAGGATCTTTGAAGCATGAATAATCAAGCTGATTGTACAGTAATATTCACATCTGTCAGCTCCCACTTTCTTTGGTATAGGGATGATAACATACTTCTTGAAATCAGGGGGTACCTCACCTGTCTCATAAATCCTACACACCAAGTGAAATAACCTGACCAGACCTTCATCTCCTATGCAACATTGCAACTCAATCGGTATATCATCTATACCTGGTGCTTTGTTCCTGCTTAAGTGCTCCAATGCTCTGTCTAATTCTGATCTCAATATTAAATCTCCTTTAGCATCCTCATCAATTTCCTCCTCCCTTTCCATTACACGATTCTCAATCTCCTTTCCCTTATACAAACACTCTATGTAAGATTTCCATCTCTCAACCTTTTCTTCCCTATGTGTTAGAGGCTTTCCATTTGTGTCCTTAATATTACAGCACTTAGTCTTCTTTTCCCCAAAAGTATTTTTAATCCTTCGATAAGCTGTGTCTATTTTTCCTAATTTCAGACAATTTTCTATACCTGCACATTTCTCTTTCAACCATTCTTCTTTCGCTTCCTTGCACTTCTTGTTAACCTCATTTCTCAGACGTCTGTATTCTGCTTTCGCCTTTTCATCTCTTACATTCTTGTGTTTCCACCTTTCATCCATCAATTCTAGTATATCCTGAGTGAACCACGCTTTTCTACCTATTCTTTCTTTCCTACCAATGTTTTCTTCTGCGGATTTTGTTATTTCGTTCTTCAAAAATGCCCATTCGTCTACAATTATAGGTTTGTTTAGGGTTTTTCATTAGTCCTTCCTCTATACTCTTCTTGAATCTTTTGTTTACATCCTCCACTTTCAGTCTTTCTATTGCCCACCTTTTTGGCTTTTGACTTTTCTTCTGTTTCTTCAGCTTTAATCTGCATTTCATAACAACCAGATTGTGGTCAGAGTTTATGTCAGCACCAGGATATGTTTTACAATCCAAAATCTGGTTTCGAAACCTCTGCTTGACCATAATGAAGTCGATTTGGTAACACCCTGTATCTTCCGGTCTCATCCATGTGCATATTCTTCTATTGTTGTTAGCTATGACCAACTCATGCTCGGTGCAGAATTCCAGCAGCCTGCTTCCTCGATCATTCCTTTCACCTTATCCGAAATTTCCTACTATCTTCCCTTCTCTCCCTTTTCAATTTACCTTTATGTTTTGAAAGTATACAAGTATGCATTAATGATGAACTTGTGCTTCAGCAGAGTGAAGCTCTTGCTAAGCTTTGAAATTGATGTTTATTCAAATGTGAATTATCGATTTTATATATTTAAGATGGTGGTCATGAATAACATTCGGTGTGATTTTATTATGCAAGGGAAATCTATTTTACCAACCTCACAGCATAGCCATGCAGGGGTTCATAAGTTACGAGTTGGGAGTTGGTAGCACACAGACAGACATACAGAAACTTAATCTTATATTCTTACTTTTGCATTTTTAGCCTGTTTTCATTTATGAAACAAGATGTTCAGGAAAGAACATATAGCCCACTCCCTCTTAAATGCATGGGTATAGTTATAATTCTTTGTCCTTTTCAAGGAGTATAATTGAATGTTGGTTGTAGTAGCTTGTTGAAATACATCGTGCTATACAGATATTATACGTTGATTGATTGAATCCTCACCATAATTATTTATACACACACTAATACAGCCAGGTTATCAGAAAAAATTCAACACTCACCCAAGTACATGGGGCTAAATGACCATGATGTCCATGCATATCAAATGAAACAACAACAGCTTCCTACCCAAATCCTTCCTCTTATAAAAGTACACACACTAGTAAGCCTACAGACATCACAGTGACACAGGTTATCAGACAACCACACACACCCAAGTACAGGGGCTACAAGACTATGATGCTGCAAAGCCCCTAAAGAATCAACAACAACAACAATCGACTCTACCGCGAATCAAGGACAACGAATTTTAATCGCAGTAGTCAGTGTTGAAATATGTGGGTTTATACGTATTATTCAATTGCAAATACACATTATATATGGTTAACATTATAACGTAGCTTGCCACGGTGGGTGAGTGGATAGCGTGTCGGTCTACTAACCCCAAGATTGCAGGTTCGCCCCTGACCGTGGTAAGTGATTTTTGAAAGGCGGCAAAAATACGATACGCATGTCATACGATGTTGGCATGTCAAAGAACCCATTTGAATTCAGTAGGCCGAGTTCATAATGGAAAAATTAATCTCGGGAGTTTCCGCCAGCACAAAGTTCCTCATTTCTCTACTAGAAAGCGCTATTGTGTTCAAGGAGATTAGATATCTAACATCTAACCTCCTTGACTTTCATAGTCAAGGAACTACGAAAAAATTCGACATGCAAGTTACCCTCTGGGTGTCAAATAGCAAAGCTTGCACCAGGCACCCGAGGCCATACGATATTATTATTATTATCTATCTATATATTTAAAACACTAAGGCGATTTTTGTTACCGCGAGATTGAGAGAACGACAGAACCGATTTACTTTGTAGAGCACTCTAACGAAAGCTCTTGGCCTCTAGATTTGCAGAGTGTCTCTAAAATAAACAAATATATTACGGTATATTTTTAAATTAATATAGAATATAGCAGAATTCTTGACCCTGACGCATGCGCACAATCCGCCTGGGGTCATGACAAAATGGCGGTGAGAAGTCCATTAAAATGTAAGTTATTTAATAAGCTTCCGTGTAATTGAAAACATACATTAACCAAGTTCTGACAATAAAATATAATAACAGTATGAACGTATACGAATGTGCAACATTGATTTATTTGGATAATGAAATGGATTATTTCCTTCAGACAGCGGCTTTTGAATATAATGTATGGCTGCGTCTGCTGCTAAACATGAGTGCGCGATTAGCTATGTGGTTAAGGCGACTGACTGTGGTTCGAAGAAGCACCGGTTCGATCCCAGCCCTCGCCGGTATTTTTTTTTTTACCACTGAAATATTGTTTAATCAAGGAGTATTAGTAAGGTTTTATGTCTGTTAAAGATACATATTTCTACATTCCCTCTAAATACGTTTTATTTCCGTTTTACCATTGCATTGCAGTATGTGATCAAAAGAGCAAACTGTTGTCCGCAGTACGCCGTTTAAATATCTGCAATCAGTTCCTATAACTGACAACAGATGGCAGTACATCGCCCATATAGTTACAGTAACTGACAGCAGATGGCAAAACCATTGCATCGATATATTTAAAACACAAGATATGGCACGTTTTCACGTGATGGAAAATTATAAAGGAGGGGAATATTTAAGAAGGGAAATGTTGAGGAACATTAACCGACAGTTGAATGTGTAGGCTAGGTTGTTTATGTACCTTAATATTGCAATTTCTTCCCAATGCTTCGGTGGTCAACTTATTAGCGTCCTACACTAAAAGTTATAATTATGCATCGTCGATATACTCTTAAATTATTAAAGAAAAAAGTAGTTTTCCAGGCACTCGCGCGTGTCCACAATTGCTTTCGCCATGAGAGACACTTGGCAAATATAATTCGTTTGAAGGGCTCCGACATCGTGGTCAATCAGCCCCGTGTACTTGGGTGTGTATGTGTGAAATTTTCTCTGATAACCTGTGTTATTGTGATGGCTGCATTACTGTGTGTATTTGTAATTAAGGTGGTAAATGACAAGGAGACGGCCAAGGCCTTAAGTTAGGAACCATCCCGGTATTTGCCTTAAGTGGAAGTGGGAAACCACGGAAAACCACATCCAAGATTGTCGACGTGGGAATTAAACCTTCCTCTTCTTAGTTATACCTCAAGAGACTGAATGTGCCCCGTTTTTGCCCTCAGACCAGAATTAAATTTCTTGGCAGAGCAGGAAATGCAACCCGGGTATCCGGGGCGATAGACAAGAATAGGTGGGCCTCCATGTGTTAATACGATTTTTGACATGCACGGGACATAGAATTCAAAAACTGCCTCCATTAGGGTGACTGTCGAAGTGAGTATTGAGTATAGGCCTATGGTCATTCCAGTAGTTGGCGAAGTGATTCTATGTTCCCCTGCAAAATGTACTGCCATAACCTATAACAGGTGATGGAAATTGCTTATTTAGAGCAGTTTCGTACTGTTTATAACAAAATGAAGAACGTCATTCTGAGCTGCGTTTTCAAGCTATTGCAAAAAATTTCGCTGGCAGGAACAATTATAAGGAATTTATTTTAAGCGATCAGTCTCATCGCATTCTCCTCACCAACCAACTTGAGTATGACAGTCTCTGGACGGTCATGTTGAACTTCATTGTATAATACAATTGTTTAATGATTATTTGTTTAGAGTACTGAGTCTAACTACGCAGTTGATTTCGGCAATGGAAGTATTATTTGCCATTTAATATTTAGCGGCTCCGTTAATGCAGGACACTATAGTGCTGTCGAATAATACGAAGCCACATTTAAAATCCAATATAAATAGGCCATTTCAGAAACAATTCCAGATATTATGCAGTACAGTGTACTGTAAGGTCTTTGACGATCAAATGTAAACATTGTTCTACATTGTATTTCTCTTGCGTAAAATCTATGCGTGGTTACTTTAGTCTTTACTGTTGTGAGGGTAAAATTGATCTGCTGGAATATAAATTATTTGCCAAGCTGCAACAATGTAATGATATTAATTTAAAAGTCATTGAACTTATATCCAGTAGTTCAAACACATACATCAGCGTTAACAGATTGGATACTGAAGATGAAAGCCAGCTACTTCATTTCCCTATTATTAAATTTTTCAATTCCTTGGAATTAAGTGATTCGCCTCCACATACTCCGAACGTTGGAGCCGTAGTTATGCTCCTTAGAAATCTGAACGTTTCCTAAGGACTCATATATGGTAATATATTAATTGTAAGAAATATGTAAGAAATTGCTTGGATTCGGATATAATAGGTGCAGTAATATTAGGCAGAGAGCTCAAATCCTACGACTTGATTCAACACCTTCCGATAAAACACTTGCAGGTACAGTACATTTTCTTTTAATAGGCAACAATGTCCTATTAGCTCGGCCTACTTTATCACAATCAATCAAGCTCAAGGAGAAACTCTTGAACGTATTGGGCTATTTACCTCATCACGTTTTCAGTCATGACCAGCAGGATAGTGAAGGTACAAAAAAGGTCCTGTATGGGATGGTAAAGAATAAGAGGCGGAAAGATCCTACGGATTATGTTAGAATGGTGATCGAAAGGGGACAAGAGATAGAAAATAGGGAAGAACTGAAGAAAATGTGGAAAGAATATTTTGAAGAACTCCTGACCAAAATGGAAACCACGGCGAGGAGGAAGAAATCGGGGAAGAGGTACAGTAGATGAACTGCAAACAGAAAAGGACTTAACATGGAAAGAAGTGGAAGATGCAGTGAGGAAGATGAAAGGAGGGAAGGCACCGGGTGTGGATGAGTTGAGTGTGGAGATGGTCAGAGCAGCAGGAGAGGTGGGGATACAATGGTTGTACCGACTGATGAAGACAGCGTGGAAGGAAAGGAAGACCCCAGAGGACTGGAAAAAGGGAATAATTGTCCCGATCTTCAAGAAAGGTAGTAGAACAGAATGCAGAAACTATCGGGGAATAACACTGATGAGTCATTGTGCAAAGTTGTTTGAGAAAGTTTTGGAAAGGAGAATTAGGACAAAGATAGAAGGAGGGATGAGGGGAGAACAACATGGCTTCAGAGCAGGAAGGTCCACAGTGGATTTGATTTTTGCTCTAAGGCAGTTACAAGAACAGCACTATGAGTATGGAACAGATCTACTGATGGCCTTCCTGAACATTGAGAAAGCATATGACAGTGTATGCAGAAACAAAGTATGGAAGTCCCTGGAGGATAGAGGAATAGAAAAATTGACTATAAGGAGGATAAAGGAGATGTACAAGGGAAGCGTGAGCTGTGTGAAAGTGGGAGGAGAGAGATCAGACTGGTTGGAACAGAGAAACGGCCTGAAACAAGGAAGTGGACTGTCACCGTTACTTTTCACTGTGATGATGGATGACATAATGACCCGAGGGGCACAAGTAATTGGGGAAGGAAAGATGAAAGCAATGGTGCTTGCAGATGATTTGATGATTTGGGGAAACAAGGAGGATGAGGTACAGGAACAGTTGGACGTGTGGGAAGGAATAATACAAGGTTATGGGATGAAATTTAGCATAAATAAGAGTGAGATGGTGATCACAACAAGGAAGAAGGAAAGAACCACAACAGGAATAACAATTGGTGGGGAACAGCTGAAGGAAGTGGAGAGTTTCAAGTATCTGGGAAGCCTGATGCAAGAGAATGGAAGAAACGATAGAGAAATAAATGAGCGGGGGAGACAGGCAGAAGCATTCCGGAGGAGTGTGAGAAGCATGTTATGGAGCAAGGATGTCCCTCAGAACAGCAAAAAGATCATATATCGGACGTACTATGTCCCTATCCTGACGTATGCCTCGGAGGCCTGGGTTATGAAAGGAAGGGAGAAGAGAAAAATACAGGCCAGTGAGATGAGGTTCTTGAGAAGCAGTATTGGAGCTACAAAGAGGGACAGAATAAGATATGAGAGGACCAGAGAATTAATGAAGGAGGAACCATTACAGGATGGTATAGAGAAATCTAGACTTAGATGGTATGGACATGTAAAACGAATGGAGGAGAAGACGATACCCAGGAGGATACACGAGACGAAGTGGGAAGGAAAGAGGTCAAGAGTAAGACCGAGAGACAGGTGGCTGAAGGGGGTGGAAGAAAGCGTGAAGAAGAGAGGAGAAGACTGGACAAGGGTGGAGGCCGAGAGATGGTGGGAAGACAGAAGACGTTGGAGAGGCTTGTGTTCCAAACAGACCCGGTCAGTGGCTGGAAACTGTGCAAGATGATGATGACCTCATCACGTTTTCAGTCATGACCAGCAATATGTTGCAATGCTGAGAGTGCTATCTTTTGACGCCCTTCAACTTGCAATAGTGCTAAAAAGTAATCGTACAAAGAATGTAACTTATATAAGAAGCTTCTTCAGTAATTTTGTTTTCCATTGCCCGTCATGTTTTGACGGGTTTCATCTAGTTAACATTATAACGTGTGACTAGTTATCAATAAATACAAAAAAATCGGGTAAGAAGATTTGAACCCCCTTGGATTCGATCCACGGGCCTCTAGTTACGAGTATAGAACGCTACCACTACGCTACACACGCCCAGTATCAACGTTAGGTTAACAACTGGTTTAGTATAACTGTATTACAAATTTTATCTTGGAATGAACGATTTCATTAGCGTTTTCTGCCGTTTTTTATAAACCATTTGATGCTAAATATGTATTATTTTGTTCAGTACATTCCTAAAAGGATATAAACTTACGGAGTTACTGAAATATGGTGTAGCCAGCAAATAGCCTCCATTTTGACCCAACGGGACCTCACGGTTCAGCACGATATAGCACGGTCAGCCTGACCTATTAGTCACTTCTACGGTTACATATCCTATTATAAAATGCTAATATCCTACCGGTCACCTCCTTGAGGACAGTTTAAACCTCCGTATGTACGATAAGCGAATTTGGTGAGGTCAGGCCTTGTTGAATCGTAAGTTACGGTTAGGCTATAATACTTGCATGATTCATACATCCACCATCTTGAAACTATTTGGATGATGACGTTCTAGTTTGGGCAAAAGACGCTTCCCACATTAAGGTATATTGATAAAAAAAATTAGGAAGAGATCGGATGATTAGGTTATTCGTAATTTGATTTAACCTCAGAACATTTGGGTGGGCGCCATTTCTTTTTCGTTATGATGGCGGCGATATACAACATGACACTGAGTTGTCCCTTGCCAGTGCAACCTCTGTACCAAAGGTGGTTCGATTTGGTTTCGTTGTGTTTGAATTGATAGGGGGGATTGATTTGCACACATACACGGCCGTCATCTTCAAACAATTTGGCTCATGACCTTGTAGTATGGTCAAAAGGTGCTTCCCACATGAAGGTATGTTGTTGCAAAATTTTGTAGAGATCAGATGATTAGACTAGTTGTAATTTGATTTAAGCTTTGAACATTAGGGTGGCCGCCATTACGTTTCCGTCAAGATGGCGGCGATATAAAACGTGTCACTGAGGTGCCCTATGGTAGTGCTAACCTCTGTACCAAATTTCGTTGAATTCGGTTTCGTCGTGTTTGAATTGATATGGGGGGCATATACAAACTCACGCACTCACACACAGAAAGACAACTTTTGGCCCGTGTAGATCTCATAAGTCTACTTTCATTCTTTTTGCAAAAATCGAAAGTAGGCGAAAAACAGGTTCATGAGATCACTTGGCCGTGTGTGTGTCCCTAATACAATCAAAACGGCTGGAGCGATTTCAATGAAACTCGGTAAGGACATACCGTAGTACTATTTAGTCCTACCCTGACCGTGCCCTTCAAATTTTATTACGTCTCACCAATCCAACATGGCGGCTGGCGTTCTATATCTCCGAAACTATTACTGATATCACCCTGAAATTTCGTACGGTGATAAAATGCACTACTAGACGTTCACTTAGGTAACTTTCAAAAATCTTTCAAGTACAAAACGAACATGGCGGCCAAGCGAAGTTCAAACATTTAAATAGACTTTTCTCACGATTTAACCATCCGAGCGCAGTGAAACATGGTACAGAAAATGTTCATACACATTATAGCGATATCTAATTTAGTTCAATTGTTTACATAATCTCAAGATGGCGGCTGTGGGTAGATTATAGGCTAGGGAATAACCCACCCACCAAGGGAAGATGATTAAGAGAAGGAAGTAGATTTGGGATTGGAAAAGAAGGTTAGAAGAATAGGAGGAGAGTCCCACAAAAGTTATTAATTTGACTTTTAATCCATTTAGAAGCGGTTGCCACCGCAAATATGTGCTCGGATACCTAAAGTGGGTACGAGCTTGGTCGAAGCTGACGGGAACCGCAGCTGAGACTTGGGCAGTTTGCCAGAGAGAGGCTTTAGTGTGTTTCCTTCCAAGCACGAATGAAAGTACTATAGGGAAGGGTGATGGTCTGGTCAGACAGATAGTAAAAGCTTTATTGTATATGAACGAGGGCATAAACCTAGGAAGAGCTAGGAAAGCCAGGATCCTGCCTAACTGTAGTATCAGAGAAATGATGAATCCAAAAACAAATATTTAATTTATTTAACAATGCAGGAAGTTTGAGGAAATTAACAATTATGCAATATAATTTTAATAAACATAGTTCATTTGAACTTTTTAACAAATAGGGTCGCAGACCTCTTAACATCAAACAGTTGCTCCAGGCAATTGACAATTTTTAAGGTTTTTTAACCGTGTATTAAAATCTTGGTAAGATTTCATAAATAGGCAAAATGGAATAATTAAAGTTTTGACATTTACAGGAGTACAAGCAGTGTACTTATATGAAACCTCTGAAAGAACATTCTAACGAGAATAACAACTTCGAAGATAACAAAATGGAAAACATAAGAAATAAAAAGGAAGTTCCTACAACTTCTTATATTTAAACAGAATTACTTTGTGAGATTTATACAAAGAGAGCAGGTCACTTACTGTGAACCTGAAAAGTTAATCAGAAGGAAGGTTCTAGACCTTTTATACTTTGAATAAGACTCGCCAGTCAAATGAGGCAGTTTTCATTTAGCGAGACCAAAAAATAACTCACTCAGGAGTTGAGAGAATTGTTTTCCCTGCTTTTGAAGGGAGGAACAATGTAAATTTAAAACTTGCATCACACAAGAAATTATGCAGAATTTAATTAATGTTAAACTAGCAAAGTTGGAAGGGCACTTCGTAAGTAACACCTTATAGAAAGTTGCATTTTTATAAATAATGGTTGTTAGTAGAAGGTTAAGGAAAGATCATTGGGATATAGGATCAATGTTCATGGCCGTATTTAATATAACCGGACGATCGCGACGCGGTAGAAAAGTGGAGCAAGCACTGATTATCACTATAGTCTGTAAAGATGAATGCAAAGTTCACTAGAGAAACACTGAAGTTTATGAGAAAAAAAGTTATTGCAATTATGGAGATAACTGATTGCACTATGTAGGTGAAAGTCTATTTCTTGAAAAAGTTGTAATTTACAATTAAATGCGCCATAGAATTTTCCAGAGGTTCCAGCGGAGGACGAAAATTCACTATTGTAGTAATTTAGTTTTAAACAGAATTCTCCCAAGTACGTGAGAAATACATGATGGCAGGACTCGCAGATAGAGAACAAGTTCTAGAAGGTTCCAGAACGACCCTAGCAGAAAATGGGGTTTGAGAAAATCCAACGGAGGAAATAGTTTCAAAATTATAGGCAGCGGGTATTAGATAATATCCCACGTAGCGAGAGGATTTCTCGTTTGAATCGCTTAAGAAAAGCTCTTTTATAGTAAGGTTGGCTTATACAAGTAAAAGCTCAACATGGCAAAACCCACGAAGAATGATTATTGCCCCAAGTAAATAATTTCACACTGCCTATAATTAAAAGCACTTGAAAGTTAAAACCATGAAGATGAGGTTAAAACTTTTTAAAAATGGTACTTATCTCGATTTCATGTTGAAGTCGGAGTTCCTTATGAAGACTATCTAGCCAACATGGCGTAGAACAGGGTGTGCCTCTTGGTTTGAGGAGGCTAAGCTCGAGCGGAGCTTTGACTGAACGAGTCAACTGCAGACGTAGAAGTGAGTGAGGCTCAGCGGAGCACGGAGGGTCCAAGAAAAAGGGGAAAGAGAGGGGGTAGGAGACAAAAGGAGAACATATAAACATAGCCAACATTACAACAAAAAATTGATCTTCTCTTGCTGAGCTGGTCTTCAAAGAGTTGACAACGGTATCTGGTAGCCAAATGGATGTGGAATTCCTCTTGCGCGAGGAAGAGTTGAAGAGCTTCAGAGATTTGTTGTCATATGACGCTAGGTGGGTCACAGAATATATATCTGGAACAGACTCACACAAAATATAAGAAACCTGAACCCCTAAGAAAGAACAGAAGGTCACTGTTGGTGTCTGACAAAAAGGAAGGAAAGAACGTGCAAAGGCATTCAAAATTGTGATCTCAGGTACCGTGCATTCCAAGAATGCACCATACTGGGAGGGCCAGACACCAACAGCGAGCAAGAAAAACAAGTACAGTAATGAACAATTGTCGAAAAGTAGTCTTGTGATCTGACCATTAGTGGTCAAGACTCTGAATACCCTGACTCTCCCATCTCTTCCAGAGTAACACTTAGTCACTTCTCCAAAAGGCCCGACTAGGGGGGGTGGAACATCCCTAACCAAGACCAAGTCTCCTACTTGAATGTCGGGACTGGAAAGAAACCACTTCTGTCTCCCCTGCAAGGAAGTTAAATATTCCAAGTTCCACCTCTTCCAAAAAGAATTACTGAGGGCTTCAAGTTTACGCCCAACAATAGGTAAATCAAAATCCCTGAAAGAATTGGGAAGGGGAGGAGGGGCAGAGAGAGAAGGGCGTGTAAAGAAGCGACCAGGTGAAAGTGGAAGGAGGTCATCAGGGTCATTGGAAAGCGGAGTTAAAAGGTGAGAATTAACGACACTTTCAATCACGAAATAGCTGGAAGCCGAGAAAAATAAAGCACTAGTAAAGATTGCGATACGATGAGAAAGAAGAATTGGCAAGTTTAAACAAAGCGTATAGGAACAAGTACATCTATTCAGGACAAGAATATACCAAATAAACAAAGGAACTATGCGAGTAGAAAGCAAGAACGCCATAGGTAACAAACGAGTAGCCATAAACAATGACCTCAAGTTATAATGAGTATCAAAGGGTTTACTCAGAAAAATACTTAAGTCAGCGAAAAACGTGACATGACAATCATGAATACAAAAACACATTGAATGTGACGTCGAGAAAAAACCAATTTGTTCATCAATGAACATTAAGATCGCAAAATATGCAAGCAAATTGCAATACATACGCGCGTGAGAAATACGCAACGAAGTTTTGAAACAGGGATCGAAACAATTGTAAGATACGAGCGTGAGTAAGTGAAAAACGTAAACAAGTACGTCCTTGACACACATAGTACAACGAGATAAGACATATAAATAGCTGACAGAGTCCTTAAGCGGAACGAGTTTATTTTGGGAAGTAGGTAAACGGCTTCTGTACTCGTAGTAGCAACTCGCTAGACAATGCCTGGCAATCAGCCAAAGTTGAGATAAGAGAAACTTGTTTTGAACTGTGTCAAGCGTACAGGAAATAAACAACTTGGCATTCCTCAGGCGTGTATACATACCAGTCTGACAAACAAGCAGTTCGAAGTACACACACAACATTTGGTGAATCAGCTGTAACTTAAAGCAGAACGAGTAACACGACATGCAGTCAATCGTAACTTGGACGTGAAAAAGCAATTTAAAGCTATATGAAATAAAGTAGAAAATCAATTTCGCATAATTGAGAGGATCACGAAATCGGACAATTTTCAACAAAAAGAAGCTTAATTCTTCCGAGCAAAGAAGACAAGCTGGGACATTGAGACGAAGGTTATGCATAAGAATAGTTATTCTAGATGCAATAGAATTCAGAGTTTCAATCGGTTTCATGAGCGACTTCCAATTGCGAGGAAGGGGGGAGGAGCCGGCCGTGGCCATCCTTCTACATAACGAAAGAAGTGAAACATAGCGTACAGCAAAGTGATGGTGACTGATAGCCATGGTTTTACACAAGGGGAAGATAGTTTTCGAGGAATAGTTTAAGCAATTAACTGCTATAAAAATGACATAAGAAGATAGACGAAATAACACAAAGCAAGGCGAACTTGAATTGCCATTTTGTGCGGGAAGAAAGAAAAACCATTTAAACAACTTACAGGGTTAGCGCAGTTGTTCACAATAAGACATCGTTTCGACAAGTGGTTTTCAAAAATATTGAGATTTGAAACATGAGCGTTCTCTTTTTCAGAAATGGGATTTATGTCAACTGTGACGAAATGACATTGTGCTTTGGTTTGAACACTGGTATGTTTGATCTCGCCAGTAATAACCCAACCAAAATTGGTGTCTCTAGCGACCACGGTTGAAGATAACTTGCGTGTTTGTTTGCGAATGCAATTCCAAAAAACATTGGCACTGAAAAGCACATCAATGGGACCTTGAACATTAAACTGAGGATCGGCTAACCTTAAGTGCGAAGGAATCTTTAAACCGGAAGTATTGATAGAGTGACTTGGAGTGTCCTTGCCAATACTGGTAAGAATGAGACAGTTTAAATTAAGATTGGTGTTTCTTTGGCAAACGTCTCTGATTTTCAATTTTGAGGACTGCAAAACTTGAGTTTTCAAATTGTCAATGCCGGTCACATTGATAGAAGTAGGCGATGACGAAAGACCTAGTTTTTTAATCAACGATTGCGAAACAAAGTTGTGCGTTGAAGCGGAATCGAGAAGACCACGGGTTTTGAACCAATTTCCAAATCTATCTTGGATTTCAAATTGTACAGTGGTCAACAGGGTTTGCGCACTGTGAAAAGTTTCGGCGTGGGAAATGCAGGAAGAAGCATTAGTTTGTTCGGAGCGGCTCTGCAAGGAGCTTAAAGAGGCAGGTGCTGATGACCTCGATTTATCGTGAACGTGCAATAAAGAATGATGCGGTTTTTTGCAATGAAAACAAAGATTTAATGACGTACAGTTCGAAGAAGAATGCTTAGGTGATAAGCAATTGAAACAATGCTTGCTGTTTAAGACAAACTTTTTTCGATCTTCGACAGACAATTCTTTAAAGGATTTGCACGAATACAAGGTGTGAAGCTTTTTACAGAGCGTGCATTTTAACGATTTATTAAGCGGCCTGATATCTTCTCTTGAATGATTGAAAGAAGAACGGGTTTGTTTGTTTTCGACAACTAGGGGCTGATGTCCCTTTGAAGAAACAAGTTTTTTTTCAAAAATTTGACACTGAGGATTCGTTTCGACTTTTTCGCACTGAAATGCGAGTGCTGTAAGGAATTGACATCGACTGTTGAGAAACGAAACCAGGTGTTCGAACGAATGTTCCTTGTTGCAGGTGAGTTCGATTTCCCAGGCTTTCAGTGTCGAAAAATCGAATCTTGATGTAGCTAGGTGAATAAGTATGGTGTCCCATGTTTGGACAGGCTGTTTTAGCTGGTATAGCGCTCTGACATTTAACTGCATAGAATCTAAGAGGTCTCTTAAAGATGTGACGTCATTAGGTTTGACGGCAGGTAAGTTGAAGAGACAGCGGATATGACGAGCGACACTCAACCGTAAATTGCCATATCTCTCTTTAAGGAGATTAAAGACGATGTGGTAGTTGTCTGCGCTTAAAGGCAGTGACTCCACCAAGGTCAAGGCCTCAGATTCCAAAGAAGTGCGGAGGTAGTAAAATTTATGTATGTCTGGGATCTCGATATTTTCATGAATTAAAGAGCAGTAAAGTTCGTAAAAAGAATACCATTCACCTTCCTTGCCTGAGAAGTGCGGTAGGCTTATCTTGGGAAGTAACGGTTTCGGTTTGTTCTCGTGAACTGAAGCAGGTGCGAACTGGGCCGGATTGATGACCCTAGTGTCCGGTTCTGAGATATTGCGGATCAGTTGGTGGGCCTTTGCAATTCCTTCAAAGTACAAGGGTTCGACCTCATCCCGGTCCAATTGCAGTTCTGGACAAGCGGATTCGATCTCGGTTTGAATTTGGTCATAATAATCATAAGACCGTTCGTACAACTTAAGGCGATGTGTTAAGATATCTAAATCACACTCGGCGGGATTTAATTTGCTGATGAAATTTCGGAATCTAGTGAGTTGCCCTTTATAGGAAGAACGTCTGGCAATGAGAGTTTCATCTTTTTCAGTAGGGGCCATGATAAAAAGAATAAATTGAAATACAACTCACGAAACTGTAGAACCTTGGAGATGCTGTCAGGTTTGCAGCAGAGAATGGGTCGAAAGAACAGGACACACCATAGGAGACAGGAGCGGCCTCTTTCCCGTTCACAGGCTTTGCACGATGTGGTTATAGCTGAAATATTCAACACAGATATTAGAAATGTGCAAAGTATTGTCAAATGACACTATTTTAAAAAGAGAAAAGAAAAAATGGGCTCTCCCGGGTTTCTGGGACCAAATTTTGGGTAGATTATAGGCTAGGGAATAACCCACCCACCAAGGGAAGATGATTAAGAGAAGGAAGTAGATTTGGGATTGGAAAAGAAGGATAGAAGAATAGGAGGAGAGTCCCACAAAAGTTATTAATTTGACTTTTAATCCATTTAGAAGCGGTTGCCACCGCAAATATGTGCTCGGATACCTAAAGTGGGTACGAGCTTGGTCGAAGCTGACGGGAACCGCAGCTGAGACTTGGGCAGTTTGCCAGAGAGAGGCTTTAGTGTGTTTCCTTCCAAGCACGAATGAAAGTACTATAGGGAAGGGTGATGGTCTGGTCAGACAGATAGTAAAAGCTTTATTGTATATGAACGAGGGCATAAACCTAGGAAGAGCTAGGAAAGCCAGGATCCTGCCTAACTGTAGTATCAGAGAAATGATGAATCCAAAAACAAATATTTAATTTATTTAACAATGCAGGAAGTTTGAGGAAATTAACAATTATGCAATATAATTTTAATAAACATAGTTCATTTGAACTTTTTAACAAATAGGGTCGCAGACCTCTTAACATCAAACAGTTGCTCCAGGCAATTGACAATTTTTAAGGTTTTTTAACCGTGTATTAAAATCTTGGTAAGATTTCATAAATAGGCAAAATGGAATAATTAAAGTTTTGACATTTACAGGAGTACAAGCAGTGTACTTATATGAAACCTCTGAAAGAACATTCTAACGAGAATAACAACTTCGAAGATAACAAAATGGAAAACATAAGAAATAAAAAGGAAGTTCCTACAACTTCTTATATTTAAACAGAATTACTTTGTGAGATTTATACAAAGAGAGCAGGTCACTTACTGTGAACCTGAAAAGTTAATCAGAAGGAAGGTTCTAGACCTTTTATACTTTGAATAAGACTCGCCAGTCAAATGAGGCAGTTTTCATTTAGCGAGACCAAAAAATAACTCACTCAGGAGTTGAGAGAATTGTTTTCCCTGCTTTTGAAGGGAGGAACAATGTAAATTTAAAACTTGCATCACACAAGAAATTATGCAGAATTTAATTAATGTTAAACTAGCAAAGTTGGAAGGGCACTTCGTAAGTAACACCTTATAGAAAGTTGCATTTTTATAAATAATGGTTGTTAGTAGAAGGTTAAGGAAAGATCATTGGGATATAGGATCAATGTTCATGGCCGTATTTAATATAACCGGACGATCGCGACGCGGTAGAAAAGTGGAGCAAGCACTGATTATCACTATAGTCTGTAAAGATGAATGCAAAGTTCACTAGAGAAACACTGAAGTTTATGAGAAAAAAAGTTATTGCAATTATGGAGATAACTGATTGCACTATGTAGGTGAAAGTCTATTTCTTGAAAAAGTTGTAATTTACAATTAAATGCGCCATAGAATTTTCCAGAGGTTCCAGCGGAGGACGAAAATTCACTATTGTAGTAATTTAGTTTTAAACAGAATTCTCCCAAGTACGTGAGAAATACATGATGGCAGGACTCGCAGATAGAGAACAAGTTCTAGAAGGTTCCAGAACGACCCTAGCAGAAAATGGGGTTTGAGAAAATCCAACGGAGGAAATAGTTTCAAAATTATAGGCAGCGGGTATTAGATAATATCCCACGTAGCGAGAGGATTTCTCGTTTGAATCGCTTAAGAAAAGCTCTTTTATAGTAAGGTTGGCTTATACAAGTAAAAGCTCAACATGGCAAAACCCACGAAGAATGATTATTGCCCCAAGTAAATAATTTCACACTGCCTATAATTAAAAGCACTTGAAAGTTAAAACCATGAAGATGAGGTTAAAACTTTTTAAAAATGGTACTTATCTCGATTTCATGTTGAAGTCGGAGTTCCTTATGAAGACTATCTAGCCAACATGGCGTAGAAGAGGGTGTGCCTCTTGGTTTGAGGAGGCTAAGCTCGAGCGGAGCTTTGACTGAACGAGTCAACTGCAGACGTAGAAGTGAGTGAGGCTCAGCGGAGCACGGAGGGTCCAAGAAAAAGGGGAAAGAGAGGGGGTAGGAGACAAAAGGAGAACATATAAACATAGCCAACATTACAACAAAAAATTGATCTTCTCTTGCTGAGCTGGTCTTCAAAGAGTTGACAACGGTATCTGGTAGCCAAATGGATGTGGAATTCCTCTTGCGCGAGGAAGAGTTGAAGAGCTTCAGAGATTTGTTGTCATATGACGCTAGGTGGGTCACAGAATATATATCTGGAACAGACTCACACAAAATATAAGAAACCTGAACCCCTAAGAAAGAACAGAAGGTCACTGTTGGTGTCTGACAAAAAGGAAGGAAAGAACGTGCAAAGGCATTCAAAATTGTGATCTCAGGTACCGTGCATTCCAAGAATGCACCATACTGGGAGGGCCAGACACCAACAGCGAGCAAGAAAAACAAGTACAGTAATGAACAATTGTCGAAAAGTAGTCTTGTGATCTGACCATTAGTGGTCAAGACTCTGAATACCCTGACTCTCCCATCTCTTCCAGAGTAACACTTAGTCACTTCTCCAAAAGGCCCGACTAGGGGGGGGTGGAACATCCCTAACCAAGACCAAGTCTCCTACTTGAATGTCGGGACTGGAAGGAAACCACTTCTGTCTCCCCTGCAAGGAAGTTAAATATTCCAAGTTCCACCTCTTCCAAAAAGAATTACTGAGGGCTTCAAGTTTACGCCCAACAATAGGTAAATCAAAATCCCTGAAAGAATTGGGAAGGGGAGGAGGGGCAGAGAGAGAAGGGCGTGTAAAGAAGCGACCAGGTGAAAGTGGAAGGAGGTCATCAGGGTCATTGGAAAGCGGAGTTAAAAGGTGAGAATTAACGACACTTTCAATCACGAAATAGCTGGAAGCCGAGAAAAATAAAGCACTAGTAAAGATTGCGATACGATGAGAAAGAAGAATTGGCAAGTTTAAACAAAGCGTATAGGAACAAGTACATCTATTCAGGACAAGAATATACCAAATAAACAAAGGAACTATGCGAGTAGAAAGCAAGAACGCCATAGGTAACAAACGAGTAGCCATAAACAATGACCTCAAGTTATAATGAGTATCAAAGGGTTTACTCAGAAAAATACTTAAGTCAGCGAAAAACGTGACATGACAATCATGAATACAAAAACACATTGAATGTGACGTCGAGAAAAAACCAATTTGTTCATCAATGAACATTAAGATCGCAAAATATGCAAGCAAATTGCAATACATACGCGCGTGAGAAATACGCAACGAAGTTTTGAAACAGGGATCGAAACAATTGTAAGATACGAGCGTGAGTAAGTGAAAAACGTAAACAAGTACGTCCTTGACACACATAGTACAACGAGATAAGACATATAAATAGCTGACAGAGTCCTTAAGCGGAACGAGTTTATTTTGGGAAGTAGGTAAACGGCTTCTGTACTCGTAGTAGCAACTCGCTAGACAATGCCTGGCAATCAGCCAAAGTTGAGATAAGAGAAACTTGTTTTGAACTGTGTCAAGCGTACAGGAAATAAACAACTTGGCATTCCTCAGGCGTGTATACATACCAGTCTGACAAACAAGCAGTTCGAAGTACACACACAACATTTGGTGAATCAGCTGTAACTTAAAGCAGAACGAGTAACACGACATGCAGTCAATCGTAACTTGGACGTGAAAAAGCAATTTAAAGCTATATGAAATAAAGTAGAAAATCAATTTCGCATAATTGAGAGGATCACGAAATCGGACAATTTTCAACAAAAAGAAGCTTAATTCTTCCGAGCAAAGAAGACAAGCTGGGACATTGAGACGAAGGTTATGCATAAGAATAGTTATTCTAGATGCAATAGAATTCAGAGTTTCAATCGGTTTCATGAGCGACTTCCAATTGCGAGGAAGGGGGGAGGAGCCGGCCGTGGCCATCCTTCTACATAACGAAAGAAGTGAAACATAGCGTACAGCAAAGTGATGGTGACTGATAGCCATGGTTTTACACAAGGGGAAGATAGTTTTCGAGGAATAGTTTAAGCAATTAACTGCTATAAAAATGACATAAGAAGATAGACGAAATAACACAAAGCAAGGCGAACTTGAATTGCCATTTTGTGCGGGAAGAAAGAAAAACCATTTAAACAACTTACAGGGTTAGCGCAGTTGTTCACAATAAGACATCGTTTCGACAAGTGGTTTTCAAAAATATTGAGATTTGAAACATGAGCGTTCTCTTTTTCAGAAATGGGATTTATGTCAGCTGTGACGAAATGACATTGTGCTTTGGTTTGAACACTGGTATGTTTGATCTCGCCAGTAATAACCCAACCAAAATCGGTGTCTCTAGCGACCACGGTTGAAGATAACTTGCGTGTTTGTTTGCGAATGCAATTCCAAAAAACATTGGCACTGAAAAGCACATCAATGGGACCTTGAACATTAAACTGAGGATCGGCTAACCTTAAGTGCGAAGGAATCTTTAAACCGGAAGTATTGATAGAGTGACTTGGAGTGTCCTTGCCAATACTGGTAAGAATGAGACAGTTTAAATTAAGATTGGTGTTTCTTTGGCAAACGTCTCTGATTTTCAATTTTGAGGACTGCAAAACTTGAGTTTTCAAATTGTCAATGCCGGTCACATTGATAGAAGTAGGCGATGACGAAAGACCTAGTTTTTTAATCAACGATTGCGAAACAAAGTTGTGCGTTGAAGCGGAATCGAGAAGACCACGGGTTTTGAACCAATTTCCAAATCTATCTTGGATTTCAAATTGTACAGTGGTCAACAGGGTTTGCGCACTGTGAAAAGTTTCGGCGTGGGAAATGCAGGAAGAAGCATTAGTTTGTTCGGAGCGGCTCTGCAAGGAGCTTAAAGAGGCAGGTGCTGATGACCTCGATTTATCGTGAACGTGCAATAAAGAATGATGCGGTTTTTTGCAATGAAAACAAAGATTTAATGACGTACAGTTCGAAGAAGAATGCTTAGGTGATAAGCAATTGAAACAATGCTTGCTGTTTAAGACAAACTTTTTTCGATCTTCGACAGACAATTCTTTAAAGGATTTGCACGAATACAAGGTGTGAAGCTTTTTACAGAGCGTGCATTTTAACGATTTATTAAGCGGCCTGATATCTTCTCTTGAATGATTGAAAGAAGAACGGGTTTGTTTGTTTTCGACAACTAGGGGCTGATGTCCCTTTGAAGAAACAAGTTTTTTTTCAAAAATTTGACACTGAGGATTCGTTTCGACTTTTTCGCACTGAAATGCGAGTGCTGTAAGGAATTGACATCGACTGTTGAGAAACGAAACGAGGTGTTCGAACGAATGTTCCTTGTTGCAGGTGAGTTCGATTTCCCAGGCTTTCAGTGTCGAAAAATCGAATCTTGATGTAGCTAGGTGAATAAGTATGGTGTCCCATGTTTGGACAGGCTGTTTTAGCTGGTATAGCGCTCTGACATTTAACTGCATAGAATCTAAGAGGTCTCTTAAAGATGTGACGTCATTAGGTTTGACGGCAGGTAAGTTGAAGAGACAGCGGATATGACGAGCGACACTCAACCGTAAATTGCCATATCTCTCTTTAAGGAGATTAAAGGCGATGTGGTAGTTGTCTGCGCTTAAAGGCAGTGACTCCACCAAGGTCAAGGCCTCAGATTCCAAAGAAGTGCGGAGGTAGTAAAATTTATGTATGTCTGGGATCTCGATATTTTCATGAATTAAAGAGCAGTAAAGTTCGTAAAAAGAATACCATTCACCTTCCTTGCCTGAGAAGTGCGGTAGGCTTATCTTGGGAAGTAACGGTTTCGGTTTGTTCTCGTGAACTGAAGCAGGTGCGAACTGGGCCGGATTGATGACCCTAGTGTCCGGTTCTGAGATATTGCGGATCAGTTGGTGGACCTTTGCAATTCCTTCAAAGTACAAGGGTTCGACCTCATCCCGGTCCAATTGCAGTTCTGGACAAGCGGATTCGATCTCGGTTTGAATTTGGTCATAATAATCATAAGACCGTTGGTACAACTTAAGGCGATGTGTTAAGATATCTAAATCACACTCGGCGGGATTTAATTTGCTGATGAAATTTCGGAATCTAGTGAGTTGCCCTTTATAGGAAGAACGTCTGGCAATGAGAGTTTCATCTTTTTCAGTAGGGGCCATGATAAAAAGAATAAATTGAAATACAACTCACGAAACTGTAGAACCTTGGAGATGCTGTCAGGTTTGCAGCAGAGAATGGGTCGAAAGAACAGGACACACCATAGGAGACAGGAGCGGCCTCTTTCCCGTTCACAGGCTTTGCACGATGTGGTTATAGCTGAAATATTCAACACAGATATTAGAAATGTGCAAAGTATTGTCAAATGACACTATTTTAAAAAGAGAAAAGAAAAAATGGGCTCTCCCGGGTTTCTGGGACCAAATTTTGGGTAGATTATAGGCTAGGGAATAACCCACCCACCAAGGGAAGATGATTAAGAGAAGGAAGTAGATTTGGGATTGGAAAAGAAGGATAGAAGAATAGGAGGAGAGTCCCACAAAAGTTATTAATTTGACTTTTAATCCATTTAGAAGCGGTTGCCACCGCAAATATGTGCTCGGATACCTAAAGTGGGTACGAGCTTGGTCGAAGCTGACGGGAACCGCAGCTGAGACTTGGGCAGTTTGCCAGAGAGAGGCTTTAGTGTGTTTCCTTCCAAGCACGAATGAAAGTACTATAGGGAAGGGTGATGGTCTGGTCAGACAGATAGTAAAAGCTTTATTGTATATGAACGAGGGCATAAACCTAGGAAGAGCTAGGAAAGCCAGGATCCTGCCTAACTGTAGTATCAGAGAAATGATGAATCCAAAAACAAATATTTAATTTATTTAACAATGCAGGAAGTTTGAGGAAATTAACAATTATGCAATATAATTTTAATAAACATAGTTCATTTGAACTTTTTAACAAATAGGGTCGCAGACCTCTTAACATCAAACAGTTGCTCCAGGCAATTGACAATTTTTAAGGTTTTTTAACCGTGTATTAAAATCTTGGTAAGATTTCATAAATAGGCAAAATGGAATAATTAAAGTTTTGACATTTACAGGAGTACAAGCAGTGTACTTATATGAAACCTCTGAAAGAACATTCTAACGAGAATAACAACTTCGAAGATAACAAAATGGAAAACATAAGAAATAAAAAGGAAGTTCCTACAACTTCTTATATTTAAACAGAATTACTTTGTGAGATTTATACAAAGAGAGCAGGTCACTTACTGTGAACCTGAAAAGTTAATCAGAAGGAAGGTTCTAGACCTTTTATACTTTGAATAAGACTCGCCAGTCAAATGAGGCAGTTTTCATTTAGCGAGACCAAAAAATAACTCACTCAGGAGTTGAGAGAATTGTTTTCCCTGCTTTTGAAGGGAGGAACAATGTAAATTTAAAACTTGCATCACACAAGAAATTATGCAGAATTTAATTAATGTTAAACTAGCAAAGTTGGAAGGGCACTTCGTAAGTAACACCTTATAGAAAGTTGCATTTTTATAAATAATGGTTGTTAGTAGAAGGTTAAGGAAAGATCATTGGGATATAGGATCAATGTTCATGGCCGTATTTAATATAACCGGACGATCGCGACGCGGTAGAAAAGTGGAGCAAGCACTGATTATCACTATAGTCTGTAAAGATGAATGCAAAGTTCACTAGAGAAACACTGAAGTTTATGAGAAAAAAAGTTATTGCAATTATGGAGATAACTGATTGCACTATGTAGGTGAAAGTCTATTTCTTGAAAAAGTTGTAATTTACAATTAAATGCGCCATAGAATTTTCCAGAGGTTCCAGCGGAGGACGAAAATTCACTATTGTAGTAATTTAGTTTTAAACAGAATTCTCCCAAGTACGTGAGAAATACATGATGGCAGGACTCGCAGATAGAGAACAAGTTCTAGAAGGTTCCAGAACGACCCTAGCAGAAAATGGGGTTTGAGAAAATCCAACGGAGGAAATAGTTTCAAAATTATAGGCAGCGGGTATTAGATAATATCCCACGTAGCGAGAGGATTTCTCGTTTGAATCGCTTAAGAAAAGCTCTTTTATAGTAAGGTTGGCTTATACAAGTAAAAGCTCAACATGGCAAAACCCACGAAGAATGATTATTGCCCCAAGTAAATAATTTCACACTGCCTATAATTAAAAGCACTTGAAAGTTAAAACCATGAAGATGAGGTTAAAACTTTTTAAAAATGGTACTTATCTCGATTTCATGTTGAAGTCGGAGTTCCTTATGAAGACTATCTAGCCAACATGGCGTAGAAGAGGGTGTGCCTCTTGGTTTGAGGAGGCTAAGCTCGAGCGGAGCTTTGACTGAACGAGTCAACTGCAGACGTAGAAGTGAGTGAGGCTCAGCGGAGCACGGAGGGTCCAAGAAAAAGGGGAAAGAGAGGGGGTAGGAGACAAAAGGAGAACATATAAACATAGCCAACATTACAACAAAAAATTGATCTTCTCTTGCTGAGCTGGTCTTCAAAGAGTTGACAACGGTATCTGGTAGCCAAATGGATGTGGAATTCCTCTTGCGCGAGGAAGAGTTGAAGAGCTTCAGAGATTTGTTGTCATATGACGCTAGGTGGGTCACAGAATATATATCTGGAACAGACTCACACAAAATATAAGAAACCTGAACCCCTAAGAAAGAACAGAAGGTCACTGTTGGTGTCTGACAAAAAGGAAGGAAAGAACGTGCAAAGGCATTCAAAATTGTGATCTCAGGTACCGTGCATTCCAAGAATGCACCAGGCTGTGCGAAATTTTAAAATCAAGTTTTTATTTCTTGTGTTCTAATCATGCGATTGAAGTCAACGTTTCAATAATGAACCTACGCAATAATCGTCATCTAATAGTGCATAACTCTGTGGCTTAAATATATAAAAATCCAACATGGTGACTATCCGAAATATTTAGACGGTTCTCAATACGGTGTCTACTAATCTATGACAGCAATCAAGCTGAACTGTTGTATTTTGATAAAGGCTATGAACATAAGTAGGATACATGAAAATAGGCTGTTTAGTTCTTCACGGAACTACTTGTTTAATGTTAAAAGTACGGTCGGCTATAGGCTACACAATTCAACGGTAGCTTTCTAGACCTAAACTTACCACCTTGATGTGATTGAGGTAATAGGGCCAATGGTCGTAACACGTTGTATTGTGACAGTCTTCTTCATCATGTTCCGGAAATTGTTCAGTTTACCAAAGGTCAGGATTTCAGACCTCGTCATTTCTGCAATACATGGTTCAGTGGGGTCACACATGTACAACTTGTGAACACCTTTCCTAATCCAAATTCATAAAATAATGGTTGCCCAACTCGATCAGAATGTCACCCTAAATTACAGCATTGTAGCCTTTACATTTTTCCTTGGATGTCCATAATCGGCTGCCTGTTGTTGATGATTTTTAGAAAAAACATTTTAATTCCCTCTACTAGATTCATGCCCCTAACTATTCTAGGAGAACGTGGTTTTCATGTCAATTCTGAGAGTTCTTATTTATTAAGTTATTTCATTTTTAGCTCGCTGGTTTCATGTTTTGCCAGTTAATACGGTCTTTGCTATGGAGTCGTCAGGTGACACAGTGAATTCTGTTCTATAGGTACCGTAATTGCCAGTAATACTGTGTATATCTTCATTGTTCCTGCTGTTTCCCACAGCCACAATCGAGTACAAAACAAAAAATGTAGACATTACTGTATGAAGAGCCACTGCCATCGTAATGTACAGGCCGTAAGGCTCCTACTGTGACGTCACGCCTAGGGTCGTTATAGTCGCAGCAGCAAGTCAGATAGCTCCCTTCACACGCAGTCTCTTCAAACCTAACATAAATTACGCTCCCGCTTCAAGACGTAGAAAAATAGCAATGCTATTTAGGGCTGATTGGCACTTCCATCCGTTATCACAACATACGCCTAATTATCGCTCCGCTTGTTCAAATCCGGCCGATGTAGCTGGTATTTTGAGAGTGAACAAATTGGTACATTGCCGGTACATTTACTAGGACGTTGAAACACACAAACAGGGCTAAATTGCAGTATTTTGACGTCGAGAATAAGATCTATTCTTGGCCATTTTCTCGTTGTTCACCGCTTTGAAAAGGTTTATGGTAAATGCATGAGAAAACCCCACATCACCCTTGGCTATTCAACAGATCACGTCCTAAACTGCTCGTGGATGACAAAGCACAATGTAACCTATCTCTAACTGTAATCAATGCACAGGCCACCCTCAAGGTGACTTAAACAAGGCCTATCCTAACAGCACTTATTTTCTATGACTCAATCTAACTTGTTTCTTGCATCAGGAATTTACAATGGGTTGTAATTTTGAAATCAGGTATCAATAACCTACAGTACATACACCAGGTGCTAACAATCCCATTAATGTAAATACAGTAACCTACACAAATGCTGCCACGAAAACATTACCATATTCACTTGAGCTTGATCGAGAGACCATTCTCACAAATAATGTAACTTGGACTGACTTCAGTAGATACTGAATACTGGATATCGCTTTTCTGATTTACATACGGTAAGTAACTTTACTTCAGCATTATAATATTAGAAATGTTTCCAGTCCTAGCATATGCTGAAGTTTGGGAACTTCTTACAATAATTGAAACCATATTAACTAACACCCTACCATCAAGGCGATTAGCTCTTCTCTCCCGAAGAATGGTATCTTACTTTCAGGGAAATGTTAACATACACTCTTGTATTCCCCGTAATGTACAAATAATTTCTAGGAATGCTGTGTATGCATTACTTTCTTAAATTGTCGTGGTGGGGAAGGAGAAGCAAGCCATATTATCATTTCTTTCATAATAGCGGTAGTTGCTATAAACAAACTTTTGACATACCTGCGACCTGGGAAGGAGATTTCCTGAACTAACAACATTTTATTACCACCCAAAAAACCTGGTATGAGTCGAAATAATAAGTGATATAGAGGTCCTAACAAAATCATAACCTTCTGTGTGATGACAAACATGCAACGCAAAATTTGCGTAGATACAATAACCTACCTACAAAATGAACATTTGTTTCAGAAAATAAATAATCCTCATTCTCGATGACGTAAGTAGAAGCGTTCTCAAGTATCACTTTTCACGCGGACACTCATTCATAAAAGATATAAACAACACAGCACAAAGCAAAATGGTCGCCATCTCTACCCCTACCGATCAGCTGATCAATCGTTAAGAGCCGCTGCATGGTGGCCTGTACATTACGATGGCAGTGGAAGAGCGGGTTAGTCCTCATATAGGTGTTCTGTGGTCCTCATATACAGTAAAAGAAACCTAAGAGATCACGAAATTACCGAGACTCGTTCTCAACCAAAACGTGTTTCAATGCGATAATACAATATATGCGCAAACAGAGGGCTTAGCCATGGGATCACCGTTAAGTGGACAAATAGCCGACATTTTCATAAACACATTGGAAAACGAGTTCTTAGAATACAACTCGACAAGGAGAATGGTAAAGTGGAAAAGATTCGTAGATGATGTAATATGTCTCCATGATACTGAATTAGCAAACGAAGAAACAATACTCCAGGCCATCAGTAATCTACACCACTCCATTAAATTTACTAAGGAGCCCGAAACCAATCGGAAAATAAATTATCTCGACTTAACTAATGAACGTACTGTAAATATACCGAATTATCATACACAATCTTTCGAAAAGGTCGCATGCAATTGAAAATCGATCTAGCCATCCCGGTGGGCACTAACTAGTGGGCTTCAATTCAATGGTACAATGTACCCATGTAAAAATATAACTATAATAAGGAAATCAGAATAATCAAATAGCTAATGAAAATAATTTTCGACCAAGCAAAATATATCAAATTATAGCCAGGCACAGAAATAAAACAACTCAAAAGCCGGACAATAATGAGAACAAATTCGCGCGGTTAATAATAATAATAATAATAATAATAATAATAATAATAATAATAATAATAATAATAATAATAATATCATATGGCCTCGGATGCCGGGTGCAAGCTTTGTTATTTGACGCCCAAAGGGTAGCTTGCATGTCGAATTTCGATGTTCCTTGAAGCACTATGAAAGTCAAGGAGGTTAGATATCTAAGCTCCTTGATCACTATACCGCTTTCTAGTAGAGAAATGAGGAACTTTGTGTTGACGGAAAATCCCGAGATTAATTTTGCCATTATGAACACGGCCTACTGAATTCAAATAGGTTCTTTGACATGCCACGCGTGTCGTATTTTTACCGCCTTTCAAAAAAGAAATCACTTACCACGGCCAGGAGCGAACCTGCAAGCTTGGGGTTAGTAGACTGACACGATAACCACTCACCCACCGTGGCAAGTTGTCTGATAACCGGTGTTAATTGTGATGACTGTAGTAGTGTGTGTTATCTGTTTTCAATTCAAGTAAGGACTGCAGACATTGAATTTTTTTCAAGTAGTTCCTACTTTTGCCGCCAAACGCCACCGTCAACGACTACTAGTTCAGAACTTGGTTACCAGATGCCACCGCAGTTGGCTCCTGGCGACGAACGTCGGAACCTAAGAGCGTTTGTCAAATGTTTAACCTATAATTTAGCTTCACACAGTTGTAATTAATGGAAGGTTCTTTAACATGCCATAAATCTATGACATGGGATCGCCGGCTTTACTTCCCTTCCGAAGGAAGGCATATTGAGGGATTTTTAACGCTCTTCAAACATCCGACGACTTCGGCCGGGTATGAACCCGCGATTTTGGGCATAGAAGCTCAGCATGCTACCAACTACGCCACCGAAGCCGCTTGAAAACAAATCGACAAGGAGAATGGTTAAGTGGAAACTATTCGTAGATGATGTAATACCGTATGTCTCTACGATACTGAATTAGCAAACGAAGAAACAATACTCCAAGCCATCAATAATCTAGACCACTCCATTAAATTTACTAAGGAACCCGAAACCGATCGGAAAATAAATTATTTCGACTTAACTAATGAACGTACTGTAAAGATAAAGAATTATCATACCCAATCTTTCGAAAACGTCGCATGCAATTGACAATCGATCTAGCCATCCCGGTGGGCACTAACGAGCGGGCTTCAATTCAATGGTACAATGTACCCATAACTATAATAAGGAACTCAGAATAATCAAATAACCGAAGAAAATAATTTTCCACCTAGTGAAATATACGATTGTAGATAATCGTAGATAGTAGCCAGGCACAGAAATAAAACAACTCAAAAGCCGAACAATAATGAGAACAAATACGCGCGGGTTAATTACATGAACGCGATACATTCAAAATCATCAATTTATTCAAGAAACAAGGACTTAAAATAGCATTTACAACAAGCAACATAACCGAAAGACATCTGCACAACAGTAATTTAAATAAACAAGACCCGTACACAAAGTCAGGGGTACATTCAATAACATGCCAAGACACAGGGTGTCAAGCAAATTACATAGGCCAAAGACGTAGAAGAATGGACACGCGATACAAAGAACATAGAATTGAACAGCATTCCCGGGAGTGCTTTCCAACAGTATAATGCACGCCCCCCATGCCGCTGTTGTAACCCAACGCTCTTCAGAGTGTCGACATGCTGCCTTGGCCTGCTCGATCCATCTATCTGTCCCCAATCGAGCACGTATGGGACACCATTGGACAACTCCAGCGTCATCCACAACTGGCATTAACTGTCCCTGTAGGCTATTGACCGACCAAGTGTAACAGGCATGGAACTCCATCCCACAAGCTGACATTCGGCACCTGTACGACACGTTTGCATTCCTAAATTTATCAGTCTGGCGATTATACCGGTTATTAATGGACCAGCCCTTCGGCCTAGGGCATGCAGGGGACTTGGGCTGTAACTGTGTGCATCTAGGCAACTCTTGGCTGACACGTCCACGTCGTGGGGGGCGGGCAACACTTAATTACAGTGGCTGAGTGCAGTCAGGGACCGAGATGGGGCGGTATATCCCCGAGCTAGTAGGTCTCGAACACCAGAGACAAGTGGACGAGATTGTCCACATGGGAGAAGGGAGAAAACCCTGTAAAAATCTAGTAAGTCCAGGGACTATGAGGAGGCAGCCCCTCCACTGGACTAAGGCGCAGTGGGCCAACAACTCACTAGCCCGAAAATCCAAAGTTAAAAGAAATCAAAATGAGAAAACCGGCCTGATTAAATCGTCGACGACTATGCGAGGAAAAAGGATAATGAGAATAGGAGCATGGAACGTAAGGGGTATACAGGGGAAAGAAATAGAGCTAGCAACTGAACTCCAGAAATCACAAGTAGAGGTTTTAGCTATCACAGAAACCAAGAAGAAAGGACGAGGAAGTGAACAAATAATGGATAAGGAAAGTGGAAAAATATTTCTGTTTTTCTACTCAGGAGTGGCACAGAGTGAGAGAGCAAGCGCAGGAGTCGGAATATTGGTGCCGGAAGGATATAGGCAATACACTAGTGAGAGGATCATACAACTGACGATAGAAATGGGAGAGAGAGACTTTCAGGATATGACCTTTATTGCGGCTTATGGACCCAATGAGGATAACACTAAGGAAGTGAAGGAGGTCTTCTATGAAGAACTACAGAAGACCATAGATGATGCAAAAGGAAGAGTGTTCGTACTGGGGGACCTTAACGGCCGAGTTGGCAACAGAGTAGAAGGGTGGGAAGAGGTGATGGGAAGACATGGTGAAGAGACAGAAAATGACAATGGAAGGAGGATTTTAGACCTATGCAACAGCAATGAGATGGTTGTCTCCAATACCATGTTTCAACACAAGAGGATTCATATGTATACCAGATAAGAGCCAAACCGACAAGAGAAGTCTATAATAGACTATGTGCTTGTAGCGAAGGAGATGATGAGGAATGTGCTGGATGCCAGGGTACACAGGGGGTTCGAGATTGGTTGCGATCACTACCTGCTGGTTATGGAGATGGCAGTTACATCGAAGCCGAAACAACAGCAGGGGAGGAAAAAACCTAAGAAGGAGATAAAGGAGTATAGACTCAAGGAGGAGGAAGATGTGAGAGCAGCATATCAGGAGAAGATATCTGATAGACTACAGGGGATAGGAACAGAGGATTTGGACTTGGAAGAGTCATGTGGCTTGTTTAAGCAAACAATTCTGAGGGCGGCAGAAGAAACCTGTGGAGTGTCAAAGGCTGGAGTACAACAGAAGAGGACGGCATGGCGGACTGAGGAGGCGCAAGCAGAGGTGAAGAAGAAGAAGAAACAGCTTTGGCAGAAGTATCTTACAACAAGGTTACAGGGGGATTATGATCTCTATAAAAACCAGAGGCAACAAACAAAAAATGCAGTTAAAGAAGCAAGAAAAACGACATGGGACAATTTTGGTAAAGAGATGGAAGCTAATTATAGTTCAAATCAAAAACTCTTCTACAAAGTTATGAAGAATATGAGGAAGGGGAAGGAATGCCCACTCAAATTTATAAAAGACAAGCATGGAAACCTACTAAGAACAGAAAAGGATATAATGGAAAGATGGAAGGAACATTTTAAGGAACTCTTAGTAGCGGAAGGGCAAGAAACAGACCAAGAAGAACCGGAATTAAGAAGAGAGACTAATCAAGGAATAGAGATTACAATGGAGGAGGTCAAGAAGGCACTGAAGAAAATGAAGCTGGGTAAAGCAGCCGGGCATGATCAGATCACCCCGGAGATGCTGAGGTATATGGGTGAGGAGGGAGAGAGGCTACTGTCAAAAGTATTGAACATTGCCTGGAGGACAAAGAGCAACCCCGAAGATTGGGAAGTCAGCATTATCACCCCCATTTTTAAGAAAGGAGATAATCAAGCGGGAATCATCGAGGGATCTCACTGCTAAGCGTACCAGGAAGGATTTATGCACGAGTGTTGCAAGACCGACTTCGGACAATTGTAGAACCCCAGTTTGATGAAGTACTGTGTGGATTTATGCCAGAAAGGAGTACACAGGATTTGATTTTCAGTGCAAGACAGATAAGTGACAAGGTGCTGGAAAAGGGAAAGGAGGTCCACATGGCCTTCATTGACTTGGAGAAGGCTTTCGACAGTGTCCTGCGGTACAAGATCTGGGAAGCTTTGCGACAGAAGGGAGGGAGTGGAGGACAGCTTGTTGGTAGCACTGAAAAGCATGTACAAGAAGTGTAGAAACTATATCAGAACATCAAATGCAGAGTCAGAGGAGTTCCAGACGACATCGGGAGTGAGACAGGGATGCATTTTAAGTCCACTCCTGTTTATAACTCTTATGGACTCGGTCATTAAAAACTGTAATGTGAGAGTGAAGAAGTTCCATCTTGGCTATAGGAACATGCAGCCAGTGTTTGTTACACATTTCGTTTTTGCAGATGACATCCTGCTGATGGGAGACACCCAAGAACATCTACAACATAACATTAACGTATGGGATGAAGAATTATCCAATAGTGGGATGAAAATCAATACTGCTAAGACACAGACAATGATAGTGTCACGAGATGAAATTGTGCAGCAGGTGAATATAAGAGGAACCAACCTGGAACAAACTGAAAGCTTCAAATATTTGGGAGCAACACTACAAAGAGATGGAAAAATTGAGGGTGAAATCAATAGCAGAGTGCAGGCTACCAGTAGAGTGTTCAATTCAATAAAGTCAAGTTTCCTTAACAACAGAGAAGTTTCGAAGAACACAAAGCTGGCAATATTTCAGGCTGTGTATACACCAGTACTTATGTACAGCAGTGAGACCTGGTGCCTCACAGACAAGTACCGCTGCAAAGTGCAGGCAATGTTAATGAGGTATTTGAGGAAAGTGGAAGGCAAGACGAGACGTGACAAGATCCGGAATCAGACCAAGAGAACGGTTTACGAGTTGTACCACTTCAGCAAAAGGTCGAAGAAAATCAGATGAGGTATGCCGGAATCACGAATTGCCAAGATAGTATGTGAAACACAAGTGCAGGGTAATAGAACAAGAGGGAGACCAAGGACTACGTGGGAGGAAAATGTCAGGAGGGCAGTCGAGGAGAGGGGAATAGAATGGAGGAAAGCAAAACAGCTGAGCAGAGACAGGAAGGTTTGGCCCTCCTTTTGTAAAACCTCGACACTGATGGGTAGAAGAGGATCCGACTAAGTAAGTAAGTAAGTAAGTAATTAATGGACCAGCATGGCACATTTGCGATAGCTTTTCTCGCGAAGATATTAACCTGTTTTCTTGTACCTTCAATCAATTAAGTATGTTACCTCGCCAAATATATTGACGAAATTTCCGTACTCTGCATTCCTTATTTCATGGTGTTGGGATATTTTTTTCCCGCCAGTGTATATACGGATATTTTAACAACGTAATGCTCCATCAGGTCCAAAATATTCCCAATTCAAATGACAGGATGCCTACAAGATCTGGAGTTGGTGAATGATTGTGTATACCTGGGCTCCATAATCAGTAACACGGGAAATTGTGATAAAGAAATAAAACGATGTATCGTCCTAGGCCGTGCTGCAATGGTCAAACTTACAAAGATCTGGCAGAACCGGGCATTATCCAAAACAGTGAAAATGCGATTGGTGAAATCACTGGTGTTTTCCGTTTTCTTATACGGTTGCGAGACCTGGACTGTGAAGGCTAATGACAAGAGCCAAATAGATGCCTTTGACATGTAGTGTTGGCGGAGGATGCTACGTAGCTTATACCATGGACACACAGAAGAACTAATGCCTCAATTATAGAAGAACTTTGCATCCCATGTTAGTGAAAGTTACCTCCAATTCCTGGGACACACTTTAAGGAGAGAAGGAGACAATTTATAAAATACCATTCTACAAGGCAAAATTGAAGGTACCAGGCCAAGAGGTAGAACAACAAGTAGATGGTTAGACCAAGCAAAGAAGATCACCGGCCTATCTCTTCACGATATCTGACGAAGGGCTGAAGATCGCTTAGGATGGAAACGTCTCATCAAGGATGCATTTACTAATGAAGTGAAGAAATGAGGCCACGGCGCTCAGCAATGAGTAAAACGATTAATGATGATGATTTGTTTTATTGATCAGTAGCGCGAGGATCATAAAGAGGTCGCATGCATTGCCGAAGGTGTAGCAGTCAATTGATATTGTATTGCCCTGGGGGGTTGATAGCTCGAGTTAGGGTGGCGTTGTCTAAAAGACAATGTAACTTGGGTGCAAGACAATGACGTGAGTGTAGTGAAGTGAGTGAGGTAAAGAGTGAATGGAACAGGCAAGCGGAAGGCGGGCCGTGCTTACTAAGCGAATGGTAACCCGTGTTTACAAGGTTAAATACCAGACAAGTAATACAGCCGGCGTGGTGCAGCTGAGTAGGGCTTGCTGGCTGAGGGCCAGAGTTCGAACAGGGGGTCCAAGAAATACAAGGAGGCAGTTTAAGAGAGTGAGAATGGTTTTAATTATTGTAAGTGTGAAGTGTGCAAAGAATGAATGAGATGAATACAAGTATGGGGTTTGGAATAGAGAGGATTTACTAAGGATAACCTTTGAGTACACTTACCAAACTGCAGAGCAGTCGAACGGGCGTCAGGCAGCAACTCGGTGGACGAAAGATGATCGGTTCCTGGTGTGGCTTGTATTTAAGTGAATTGCCCATGTTTGTGTAATTTAGTCAGTAGAGTCCTGCACTACATAACAAGAAGCTAACTGTTTAGACTTATGTTGTAAGAGTTACCACATGTGTGTGTGTGTGTGTGGTTGGCCTGCCAGGCCGAGTGTACTTGCGATGGCTAGATATTTGCGGTTGTTGGTTCCTCTTAGGGATTGTGGCGTGAAATGGGGTGAAGGGTGACGAAAGGGGGCGATAGAGGCTGTCCATACCCTGTGGGAACCCCAGGGTATAACAATATAATTGCGATTGAAAGGTCTAGTGTAATTGGGGTAACTCTACTTAACCATTCTTTTTACGATGAACATAGAACTGATTAACATATTCTTTCCTTTCGTCTTTTTTTTTAGTCGGTTTACCCTCCAGGGTTGGATTTTTCCTCGGACTCAGCGAGGGATCCCACCTTTACCGCCTCCAGTGCAGTGTCCTGGAGCTTGAAACATCGGGTCGGGGGAAACAACTGGGGAGGTGGGACGAGCACCTTGCCCAGGTGGCCTCATCTGCAAAGCGAACAGGATCGTTATGAGGGATGGGAAGGGATGGGAAGATTGGGAGTGATAGGCAAGGAGGAGGGAAGGGGGCAGCCGTGGCCTTACGTTAGGTACCATCCCGGCATTTTGCCTGGAGACGAAGTGGAAAACCACGGGAAACCACTGAATACCACTTCGAGGATGGCTGAGGTGGGAATCGAACCCCCTCTACTCATTTGAACCACCCGAGGCTGAGTAGACCCCGTTCCAGTCCTCATACCACTTTTCAAATTTCGTGGCAGAGCCGGGAATCGAACCTTGGACCTCCAGGGTGGCAGCTAAGCACGCTGATCTCTACACCTTGGAGGCGACAACATATTTTACATGGATGGACATGCTCAAGGTTGATTTAGCGACCAGAGGATGGACAGTGGTTGATGTTCTCCATGACAAGTTGTATATGGACAGGTTGAAGTGGAAGAGGCCCATAAGCATTACCCGGGAAACTGGAACTGTACAATGATGATGATGATGGTAAATAGTTCTGAGATATTTTTTGTAAGCATCTATTTAAGGCAGACGTCGCACAGTGGGTCAAAATCGAAATCTAGGGGGACAAAATTATTTTTACGTTTAAATCATGAAATTAGAGTGAAAGCAACGTGTATAATTTGTTTACTTCATAATAAACATCAGTTAAGACCTTTTCTAACCTACGTCTACACATGCAAGAAATTGTCTATGACTAGGAGTTGGATAGAGCATTCAGTTATCTCTTCAGAACAATTTTCTACCGCTAATTTACTTTTAACAAAGTCACAAAGTTCCACTTTTGACATAATCGTCGAACCCAGTGCTTCAAACAGTTGTAAACGTGTGAGAACTGGTTGCGCGGCATCTTCTAAAACGTAAAATAACTAAGTAAGTTGCAAAAAGATGCAAAAAATCTTAATACAGGCGTAAACTACAAGACTGTATCTACATTTTAACATTAAATAGAAAGTGACGCAGAGTGACGCGACATATTAAAAATCTAAGTGAAAATATAATTTTAAAAACAATAGTTAAATATTATATAATGCAAATATAGCTAAAATTACGTAACAATTACGCCCATTAATAACTGAATCACGTTACAAAAATCATACCTTCAGCTGCATGTTCCATCTTAAAGCATCACACTAACCCCAAAGACAACCAGACCACAGCCACTTACATTCACCCTCCAATTCAGACTGCTCGAACAGTGGTGACAGATTAACACTAAGATGCGCTTATATCCCAGAATAGTGAGCGGCAATTATATGAGAATGCTGTAGAAGTAATAAATATTGATTTTTTAATTATGAAAATAAATAATTTTGTCCTCCTAGATTTCGATTTTGACCCACTGTGCGTCGTGGTGTATCGGCTACAGTTCTTGGCTTTCGCCACCGAGGCCTGGGTTCGATTCCCAGCTCTGTCAAGAAATATTAACTCTGGTGTGAGGGCTGGAAATAAATAAATAGGTTAAATTTACGAAAATGCTAAATATTTAGATTCCTCTGAGAATATTAAGATATTGTGATATATTTGTGTACACATTGGAGGTAACGCATCCTCCCTGCCCTTCTCCCGTGGTCATTACGGGCTATGAAGATTTAATAACACATATTCCACTCTGCTACATAATCCATCCGCTCTGTTTTCTTGTCGTCGCCCGCGTGGAGGCTGCCATCCATCTCAGGTAACGATACTAGTTTATGGGACAAGTTCCAAAATATTTAATGAACGTGGAGTGCAGGTGGCGCTAATCCGGCCGAGTGGCGGTGGGGGGAAGTAACTGTATGGCTAATTGCCTATTCGCCAGGCGTGCTCTTAGCACAACCTTTTTCACTCCTCCTCCATATTTAATGCACACAGGCAGATTCGAAATTAAGAACCCCACTTCCAGTTACAATATGTCTGCTGGAGGTTTCCTTCTAAGCAAAAGCTCGTAACACCGAAGTAGTAGTTGTTGTTAATTCATTTTGGGGACTTGGGTCATTTTGGTTATGAGCCTTGTGTATTTGGGTGTGTGTTCAATATGTCAGTTAACCTACGTTTCTGTGACGACTGAACAGTGTGTGTAAAGGGTCTACGATTGGGGGTAGGGCCACAGGATTTTAAACAACGTACGAACAGGGCCGTAGAGAGTGATCACGGGGGCCCTAGGACAGTGTCTTCCAGGCCCCTCCATTTGTATTCAACCTGTGGAATAATTGTGGAATTACGGTATTACAATATATTGCAAATTCTTGACACCCCCACCCAAAAAAAGTAAGTGGAATTTACCTTGCCCAACTGAATATAAGGAATAATTTATTTTGTTTTCAATTATTCAGCCACTCTTCTTTCTTTCTTTCTTTCTTTCTTTCTTTCTTTCTTTCTTTCTCTCTGTCTTGTTGTTCTTTTACATCAATATTTTGATCACTATGCATTAAAATCCCATGCTTGTTGTATCTGAAAGTGTTGAGGCGCCACAAGAATAAGCCAAACTCCTTTCAAAAATGTATGAAGTAAAGAGTCAATATTTTCTGTGATTGAATTAAAAACTCGACGCTCCACAAAGAGTTCTTGAACTTTATCACGTTATAAATTAAATGGATAACTCTGCTAACTTTGCCATTTCCCCGGGAGAAAAAAGAAACTCACAATGATTATTTATAAAATTAATGCTTGCCACGGTGGGGGAGTGGTTATCGTGTCGGATTACTAACCCCCCCCAAGCTTGCAGGTTCGCTCCTGGCCGTGGCAAGTGATTTTTTGAAAGGCGGCAAAATCACGATACGCATGTCATACGATGTTGGCATGTTAAAGAACCTATTTGAATTCAGTAGGCCGTGTTCATAATGGCAAAATTAATCTCTGGATTTTCCGTCAACACAAAGTTCCTCATTTCTCTACTAGAAAGCACTATAGTGTTCAAGGAGCTTAGATATCTAACATCTAACCTCCTTGACTTTCATAGTTAAGGAACAACGAAATTCGACATGCAAGCTACCCTCTGGGTGTCAAATTGCAAAGTTTGTACCAGGCACCCGAGGCCAAACGATATTATTATTATTATTATTATTATTACACTGAGTCATTTGAAAATTTCATTACCGTATACAAGAAAACTAGCACTACTAAAGAATTATCCAAGTTCTGCCAAAAACCGACAATGCCACTCGCAAATATTCGTGGCTCGCCGCCACTAGTCTTAGCTATTGTTACTGTAGTATGTTTCAGCGATGAGCACGTAAAACATCTTGTTGCTACTGTGATCCAGTAGCGGCTCGTGCTTATATTCGTTAGGTAGGAGTATTATTGTTGCAACCCAATCATTCTTAAAATGTGAACTGTGGACCAACCCTGTTCAAAACCCCCCGGAACACACATCCTCCCTATATTATTCTGCTAAGGTCCTATTCCGTTTTTTGTTTACCGAAAATAAGGTCCTGTTAACACCAACCTACACATATGGGGTTCTTACAGGATCCGCATAACCCTATGTGTGTCCGAGACGCACTCACTTCCTCTTTAAATGCCTCACAATTAAATAAATACCTTAAAAATGTACATTTACAATCGGAGCACCGTAACCTAGTGAGCCTGCCGCTAGAGCGCAGGGCAGCGCGGCGGCGGCAGCCTCACGTTGCGAAAGCTCGCACGGGCCCACTAGTAATAAATTAATACTCAGAAACACAAGTCACTAAATACATAACAATTTAGAAGCAATTTGACTGTTGACGCCAATTGGCAGTACGAGGCAAGGAACTTGAATATTCAGCGCAGGGGATCTTTTTCACTGTTCGTTAGTAGTCGGTAATAATCGCAACCGATCGGAAGGGCAGGCAAGGTCCAAACAAGCCTGATAAAGTGCTATATACATGAGTTGAGTATGGTTCCTTTCTTCCTTTCTTTCTTTCTTTCTTTCTTTCTTTCTTTCTTTCTTTCTTTCCACTAATGCTTTCTCTTCTCTTTGTTTGTATGTTTATTATAATTATTCTATAATTTGAATGATACGACTTGTTCATCTAATCATTCGATTGACTGAATAGTCGGGTTATTTCAGTAATGCGAATATATCGACACTTGAATATTAAAATGATCGAATAATTCGCCTAGTCGAACTAATCGTATGTTCGAATAAAATATTCGTATTCAAAATTATTTGAAGTATTCGAATAATTTAAGGGCTTGGTGCAAGCTAGTTCTATGCCTCATTTTCATTTAGCCTAATTGCAATTTTTCGTATGTTTTTATGACATACATGTCATTATACAAACTGAAAACATAAACATAACTGACATAAATCAACTTAATTAAATATACGTTACTTAAAGGAAAATACGAAAATCTCATTTACAGAATTTTTTGAAACTTTAAGATGCATTTTTATCAGAAAGACAAAAGTGTGGCATAGAACTATCTTGCTCCGAGCGTTTCAATTCGATGTTCGAATATGAACAACCCTAGCCACAGAAGGCAACTGTTTGATGTTTAAACAGAGTGGGTATTACTGTGTAATGTGTATTCAATGTACTTTCCTTGTTTAAAAGGGTCGTATTTTAATATGTGCTACCGTTGCTTTTGCATATAATTTATATATTGTTTATTTAATATCAACTGCCCAAGATAATTGGGCTCCCTTAGCGTGTTGACGAACTGGACGTAGAACAAGTTTCATTCATGTAGTTATTAATAGGCTACATATTCAAACAGAGGATTAATACGTTCATCCAGCCAATGTACCGATTTCATTCATTTATTTTTCATTTTAAATACACACACATTAAAGAGAAGTAAATGTATACAGTGGAAACATAAAGACCAGAAATGACGCTGAGCTTATGACTGGTAATTTGCGATATCTGTATTTATAATTACATCTCATTGCTTCGCTGCAAGTTTTACCAGTATGGGACGATACCACATCATTAGCGGCATAAAAAATTCAGTGGTAGGCAGCACACTTATTAAAGCAGTGTGCCGCAAGAGTACATCACTAATAGCAGCCAGTTAATTATTTACTCGAGGCATTCGGGGGAGTTTTAGCCTCCTTTCATCTGGGATGGGTCCAGCCATGAATATTTCATCGTCGTGCCCCTCAGAGTAATAACGACAAAGAGAAAAGGAAGGGGTTGTCTATGTATGAGCGACCAACTTTGGTTTTATGTTCATGAACAAAGGCTACAAACTTACCAGATGGGGAAAGTTTGTGTGTGTGGGTTAGGGAATTACGAGTGAAATGAGCAAAGGCGAAAAGAGATGACAGGAGTCACATGTGCGGTTCATTAGAACAGATGACACTGCTCATCTAGTAGGGGTCGCGAGTTGATACCCTGGGAAGGGCAGCAAGAGCTCAGGGTGAGGTTCTGACAAACGGTCCACAATGTGTGTATGCATATACAGGCAGGATGTTGCAAAACTCTCAGTACAATTATTTACGGGATATGCGAAACGTTCAAATGAGTCATTCAGCCTTTTCACCTGAACTGGTTGTTAAAACTGTTGTAGTTTGTAGAATCGGTTGTTGAACCTTTTAGAAAAATGTCATTTTTGGGTGGGAATAATAAACATAAATTTAATACAAAAATTGTCAATTATTTTGGAAGGGATCACAATCGGGCGTACTCATATCAGGTGAATACGGTGGAGTTCCAGTACCTCCCATCATCCTGATCTGCGTAACTGACAGTGAAACCAACCACCGTATTCACCTGATATGAGTTCGAGCGATTATGATCTCTTTGCAGATGATCTCGGTGTTCCACTTCTTAAAGTAACAACAACAACAACGTGATATATTTGTAAAAATGAAACAATTCTTCGCAGGAAGCATCACGATGAAAGAGAAGCCATTATACTTGACATCCCTGGAAGGACTGAATGGAATAATAATAATAATAATAATAACAATAATAATAATAATAATAATAATAATAATAATAATAATAATAATAATAATAATGCTAGTTTGAATTATTTATTGCCTTTAAGCCACCAATAGTAAATAAGAAAACAAATCCGTTTTATCAACTGGTTTAGCTACGTGTGTTAAAGCGTGAAGCCATGTGGCTAACCTATATCAGGACTTGAGATACGAGTGGATTCGAATTCCACCGCCGCGCCGACCGCCCATCTTGTACTCGTAATATGCAGTTTTCCTTGTTTTCCTAAACGCCAGAAAAGAACAGTATCGCCATATATTCAAGATTGTGGCTGATCGTACTATTAAAACTTCAGAATAGAACAAATCAAGATCCAATTAGCACGAAACTTTGTAATAGAGGAGTATCATATAAGAGACCTCCCTAACATAAGACTATCACACTGCATAGAGCACGCAGCCGCCATATTGAATATATAATACATAAATATCGATAATGCACTATTTATTACAGTTACAATGGCGAAAGGCGGCAAGTATGCAGTCTCACATAGGAGGCTTTCTCTGCAGAAGACACTAGATCAACGATTCCATGCATTCAAGATGGATGCACTTTTCTAATGTTAGAATCAATTCCTCTCGATGCAAGACAGGAATTACATCGAAACTTGGTAAACAAGGAGTCGTATACAGCGTACAACTCTTAACGTTCATCACAAGAACATTCGATTATACTGATAACACTCAGATAGCAGGTTTAAAAGACCTGATTCCGAGAAAAAGCTACTGTATGGATGTCTCATTGAGATGCCACCCCAGCAAATAAATTTACCTCAGAGCAAAGCAAACAAGGAAACTCCGTGTTATATTACGCCCCTTCCTTTGCCACAACCAGCGTATTTGGACAGATTGGTCACACTGCAGTGAAGTCCATCATGCCTAAAGTGAAGTGCGGTTCCTGTTAGTCAGTGTCTTCTAATTCACGCCAACAGATTCCAAAATGCATAGTTTTGGGTTCTCTTTGTTTTGAAAAGCGAGTGAGAACGTCTTCTTAATGCTATGCTATTATCGTACTTAGCGTGCTGTACTGAATTAATATTGAAATATTAAATGTAGGTGTTGTAAATTTATCAGTTTGTATGATTATAAATATGTGGCTGCTGTGTTACCGCGTTTTATGTTAGTAATACTCCAATCCATAGATCATATTTTCCCATTTTAGGTCATATTCAGCATATTGGTTTGCATATTTTGTACTTTTTTAAGGTCTTAAACCTTCGAACCCTAGAACTATACCCATACATGTAAGAGAAAGTAGGCTAATATAATTGGGCATAAAGCCGTGTTGACCGACTGAAAATTATCACTGAAATTAACATTGAAAATGGCGGCTTCGATGGCGTAGTTGGTAGCATGCTGAGCTTCTATGCCCAAGGTCGCGGGTTCAAACCCGGTCAAAGTCGTTGATTTTTTAAGAGCATTAAAATCCCCCAGTATGCCTTCCTTCGGAGGGGAAGTAAAGCCAGCGGGCCATGTCAGAGAATTATGTCATGTAAAAGAACCTTCCACTGACTAAGCTTGTGTGAAGTAATATTTATAGCTTAGGTTTGATTAATGCTCTACAGTTCCAACGTTCGTCACCAGGTGCTGGTTGCGGTGGCATCTAGTAGTAGCCAAGTTCACAGCTAGGTGTTGTGGATGGTAGTATTTGGTAGCGAAAGTAGGAACTACCTGAAATTATCGTCTGCAGTTCTTACTTGAATTAAAAACTGATAAACACACATTAATACAGTCATCACAATTAACACCGGTTATCAGACAGATTCTACACACACCCAAAGTACACGGGGCTACATGACCGCGTTGTCTCAGCCCCTTAACTAAGGAACCAGCCAACCAACCAACCAACCAACCAACCAACCAACCAACCAACCAGCACTGAAAATAGTATCGAAGCGTTCTGTCTTCATTCATTCATTTTCAAACTGTGAAAAGTTTTCGCTTGCTCCTGAGTTTACATCTCAAATCATCATCTTGCCATTTATCCTTATCTCTGAGTTTTCTTTTGTGTTTTATCTTCACAAACTTACTCCTGTTGGTTAAAGTTTTGTAACTTATTGTCTTGATAATCTCTGATACGAAGGTAGCGAGTTTCCTCTTTTTGTTATTAGTTTTATTCTCTATAAACGCTGGAATCTATAAGAGAGATTGGGGAAGCCAAAGATGTCCCAGGACCCAGTCTAAAACGCTGGAGGCTTAAGACGCGCAACCTCGGCGCCGACCTTTCAGCCAATGGCAGGCTTTCGGAAAGAGAAAAAAAGAGGGCGAGCGTCGGTCGGCGCGTGGGTGTTATAGCGACGTCTAGAAGGGGTGAGGGCAGAGGGCACGAGGTAGTGCGGTGCGGGGAGAGGAAGGGGGTGAGGCCAAGGGCCAAGGAAAATGGCGAGCTCCGTTTATATTCTACCACAAGCATGAATTGTTTGGAATATCACCTGCCTTAACGAGATATCTTCAGTGAATCTTAACTCTCAGGCTAGTAAAGAGCAACCTTGAAGAATAATCACTCTCACCAATGGCAATATTGTCTGAACAGCATGATACATATCAGGGAGTATATACATTTTTTTTTCGGGGGAGGGCTGACTATCCTGGAGAATGGTGAGTATTCTCAGGGGATTGTCACCGCAAAATACCCGGAAATATCAACCAATATCATAGAGCATATAACTTTGTGTAATTATTTTAGATAAGAGTTAATTGTAAAATTCAAAGTTTATATAGCCTACAATTAGTGGCAACACTAAAAAAATAGTTATAAAATACAACACAACACACAAATACAAATTTTTACTTAATGAATTTTCTATTATGGCCTATGGAGTATGAATGGCAAATCTATGCTAATATAATAAAGCTGAAGAGTTTGTTTGTTTGTGTGTTTAAACGCGCTAATCTCTGGAACTACCAGTCGGATTCGAAAAAATCTTTTTGTATATGATAGCCAGATTCAAGAGGAATAGTTAGGCCATGTAGCATTAGACTACACCTCACAGATAAACTTAAAGATTGATTTTTGTTCAGTAAGTCGGAAGAACGAGCGCTCCCGAAGAGCTTTATCCGCGTGCGCTGGCGTTGTGGTTAGTGATACGTACACCGTTACACCGATCTGAACCAAAATTTGTATACTTACCCTTTGGAACCTTGCGGGTAACACTGTCCTCTTTAAATTTCGGACAGACCACTCCATTCCCTGCATCTTGGCCCTTTGCTATAAATCTACAAATTTTCACCGATCTGAACCAACATTTGTATACTTACCCTTCGAAACCCTGCGAGTAACACTGTTAACATGAAATTTCGGTCAGACCACTCCATTCCCTGCATTTAGACCCTTTGACACAAATCTACACCGTTTCACTGATCTGAACAAAATTTCACATACTTACCCTTTGGAACCCGACGAGTAACACTGTCTGCTTGACATTTCGGACAGACCACTCCATTCCCTGCATTTAGGTCCTTTGGCACAAATCTACACCGTTTCACCGATCTGAAAAACATTTTGTATACTTCTCCTTTGGAACCCTGCGGGTGACACTGTCCACTTTAAATTTCGGACAGACCACTCCATTTCCTGCATTTAGGCCCTTTATCACAAATCCACACCGTTCCTCCTAATATCACCAAATTTTACATACACTTTGAAACCCTGCTGGTAACACCGTCCACTTGATATTTTGGACAAAGCTCTCCATTCCCTACATTTTGAATAACAAACAAAATGAACTTGAAACCCACGTATTAAGGCCCTAGAACCATTCATGTCCGTAGTAGTGTAACTGTAAGAGTATTTTAATAAGTCTATTGTTGACGGGCAGTTCGGGCTGCATCACGTCACCCCTACCAGTGTTCTGGTGCAGAGTTGCGAAAATAGTTAAATCATGCGCTGCTTATAAATTGCAGTTACGGGGAGTAATTAGTGCAAAAAGATTACTTAGGCCCCTTAAAACAGATATCATCATGAAAATATTATGCCTCTGTATAAGTGCAATGGTGTTGGTTCAGTCCATTGAAGTTATCAGTTGCAATAAGCGTTGGTGCTTTCAAATTTACCTTCATTTATTCCGAAACTTATCTTTAAGCGCTATGTGGCGATAAATGATACTATTGCTACCTCAGGAGCTCGGGACAGCCGAAGTTTTCCAAAATGTTCTGATTATTTTCCTACAGCGCTATGCGACAAAAGACGACACTATTGGTCTCTACATTTCTAACGGCCAATGAGATATAGGCCCTAGGCAGAGTCTTTTATTTCACTTATTCCTCTTTCTAATCATTATTTTAAATTTGTTTGTAAATTACATGTGTCAGTGCTGTAGTTCGTAAATAGCCGTTTCCCTATTCATTATTAACATTATTATCATCACGGGAAAATGACCTGATTGTTACGTCCTTATACTGTACTACTTATCACTCCCACTACAACCACCACCACCACCACCACCACCACCACCACCACCACCACCACCACCACCACCACCACCACAAAAAGTTATATTTTTTTTTTCTGTTGGTTTAAGTATCATGTGCCAGTTCTGTAATAGTATTCATTATCATCCATAAAACAAATAAATCCACCGGGCGAAGCCGGGCTCTACTGCTAGTATCTAAATATTTGTCAATTTACTAAACAGAACGCTTTTTTTTTGCCGAGTGGCCTCCTGAGATAGGTAAACAGTATTTTTTTTTTACAAATTAATAATGTATTTCTCAAAAGTACCGTACTGTCGAATTTTCAGTTTTGCTTCACAAGGTTTCGGTGGTGTAGTTGGTAGCATGCTGAGCTTCTATGCCCAAGGTCACGGGTTCAAACCCGGCCAAAGTCGTCGGATATTTTAAGAGTATTAAAAATCCCTCAGTATGCCTTCCTTCTGAGGGGAAGTAAAGCCGGCGGTCCCATGTCATAGATGTATGGCATGAAAAAGAACCTTCCGCTAACTACACTTGTGTGAAGCCAAAATTTGTAGGTTTGAATTGATAACGCTCTATTAGCTCCAACGTTTGCAGTCAAGTGCTGACTGCGATGCCATTGGTAGGCAAGTCCGCAAGCTAGGTGTCGTAGACGGTAGCATTTGGTAGCAAAAGTTACTGTCCTTGGTCCTTACTTGAATTGAAACAGATAACACACTAACTAATACAGTCATCACAAATAACACTGGTTATCAGACATTTTCTCGGGTGCGTGATGGCGCAGTGGCTTAGCTCTTCGTCTTTCACCTGGACGGCCGGGGTTCAAATCCTGGTGACAGCAGGGTGGAACTCTCACCTGAAACATCACGTGGCGTCAGAAAGGGCATCCGGCCTTAAATACCCGGCCAAAACCAAAATGAGCCTGGTTGGCTCCGGCAACCCCAATTAATTGGGAAACGCCGAAGAAAGTTTTTATCAGACAGATTCTACACACACCCAAAGTACACGGGGCTACATGACCACGTTGTCGCAGCCCCTAACTAAGGAACCAACCAACCAACCTTGGTCATCAACTTTGTGTTCTTGGATGTGTTCAATTTGTATGATAATCTGCGTTTATGTGATGACTGTAGTACGTGTATGATTATTAAGGCTGGGAATAGGGTAGGTACTCCAGGACTTGAAACAAGGTTCAATCCCGTAATTTTCCTGGAGGGAGTGTGAAAGGAAAACAGGGGAAAGACACACTTGGATTGCCACAATTAGCGCCAGGATTCGGACTTACTGCAGTTCCCCATCACCATCATGGTGAGGGAAATAAGGCTAATCCGCGGAATAAAATAAATAAATAAATAAATAAATAAATAAATAAATAAATAAATAAATAAATAAATAAATAAATAAATAAATAAGTAAATAAATAAATCAATCAATCAATGAATAAATTAATAAGTAAACAAATAAATAAATCATGTTAAATGACGCATAAGGACCAACATTCCTTGAAACGGAGATTGAGTGGATTCAGAGAGTAAAGAAATTTAAATATCTCGGTGAAACGATACAGGACAATGGTCTAGAGAAAGCTGCGGTAGGCGATAGCATCTCAAAAAGTCCTCTCGGCACGCCGGAAGGCGGAGGTAGATTTCACCGGACAAACTTGGGGATAGTCGAAAATAGGCAGAATATGCAGGTTTTCGTAGAAGGATCAGACCACATTTATTGCGTGAAAGTATTTTATAATTGGAGATTAATTAACTTTGTTTTTCGTCATTTTATGCATATTTTAAACATTCTATTGTCTTATGATGACGGTAACCTTCTTGTCATTTGGAGTCCATTTTTATACTTGTGGTCACACTGTCCTTATGCAAGGTTTCGACACTGATGTGTAACTATGTAACGGTCTGTTACTTCTTCACGCAAAATTATATCTCCCGCAGAGATGTTGGTTGGTTCCTCAGTTTAGGGGCTGCGACAATGTGGTCATGTAACCCCGTGTACTTTGGGTGAGTGTAGAATCTGTCTGATAAACGGTGTGAATTGTGATAGCTGTATTAGTCTGTAATTCAGGTAAGGAATGCAGACGCTCAATTTCAAGCAGTAGTTCCTAATGTTGCTACCAGATACTACCGTCAACGACACCTAGCTGTGAACTTGGCTACTAGATGCCACCGCAATCAGCAACTCGCAACGAACGTTGGAACTTCCCCTCCAAAGGAAAGCATACTTATGGATTTTTAGCGCTCTTAGAAAATCTGACGACTTTGGCCGGCTTTGAACCCGCGACCTTGGGCATAGGAGTTCAGCATGCTACCAGTTAAGTCACCGAAGCCGCATCACACTTAGTCAGATGGAAATCTGAATCTGATCTCGCGCAAGTGCGTTGTCAAGGCAACGTCTGATAGCTCATCCCTCATCAATTTAGTAGTGTTGCCATGTCAACCACTGATAGCTCTTGGCATTTTCTTACAATTCCGAAATCATTTTTCTCATCCCTTGGCGTAATGGTGGCTCATATCAAAAATTCTTTCAGACAAAAGTTTTAGGTAATTATTAGGGGAATATTGTCCATTTTGTACGGTTTTGATATTGTGCCTATTAACAGAGATATGATTAATGTTTCCCGAAAAAAAAAAACACTTATTCCCACCCCTTTGGTCAATGGTTGGTGCTATCAAAAAAACGTTTCAAACATAAATTTCTGAGCTTTATCCGACACATAGTATGAACTTTGAACGGATTCGATATTTCACATATTAAGAGAGTTATAGCAATATTTCATTTTTTCGAAAAAAAAAATGTCCCCCATTTTCATCCCCTTCGACCGATTTAGCCCAGTAACGAACTCGTCCGAGATTTTAGGGGTATACATATTCGGTAAAAAATTCAAAGTGATTGTTGCAAAATTACGGCAGTTATCGTGTCCACAAGAAACTGATATACATAATTATATATACATATATTACATAAATTATATATAAACTTTTGAACTGACGGTGGTTTTGGGGTCTGGAGGATGTGAAACGCGAAGATATGTCGAAATTTTCCGGAAATCGAAACATGGTACCCATTGCAATAGTTAGCTTTCTAATGAAATCTACCTAAAATACTGCCGTCAACGACACCTAGCTGTGAACTTGGCTACTAGATGCCACCTCAATCAGCAACTCGCAACGAACGTTGGAACTTCCCCTCCGAAGGAAAGCAAACTCAGGTTTTTTAGCGCTCTTAGTAAATCCGACGACTTCAGCCGGGTTTGAACCCGCGACCTTGGGCATAGAAGTTCAGCATGCTACCAGTTCCGATACCGAAGTCGCTTCCCACTGACATATGAAAACTGAATGTGATCTCGTGCAGTGGCGTTGTCATAGCAACTGCTGATGGTCATCCCTTATCAATTAAAAGTAAAGTTGTCATGGCAACCTCTCTTGGCACTTGGCATTTTCTTATAATTTAAATCATTTTGTTCACCCCGTGGCGTGATGGTGGGTCATATCAAAAATTCTTTCAGACAAAAGTTTTAGGTAATTATTGGAGGAATATTGTCCATTTTGTGCGGTTTTGATATTGTGCCTATTAACAGAGATATGATTAATGTTTCCCGAAAAACCCACTTTTTCCCACCCCTTTGGTCAATGGTTGGTGCTATCAAAAAACTTATTTGACATAAATTTTTGGTACTTATCCGACACATATTATGAACTTTGAAGGGATTCGATATTTCATGTATTAAGAGAGTTATAGCGATATTTCACTTTTTCGAAAAAAGCCCCCCATTTTTACCCCCTTTGACCGATTTTGCCCATTAACGAACTCGACCGAGATTTTATAGGGATACATATTATGTAAAAAATTCAAAGTGATTGGTGAAAAATTACGGCAGTTATCGTGTCCACAAGAAACTGATATATATATATATATATATATATATATATAGATACATATATACATAAATTATATATAAACTTTTGAACTGACGGTGGTTTTGGGGTCTGGGGGATGTGAAACGCGAAGATATGTTGAAATTTTCCGGAAGTTGAAACATGGGACCCATTGCAATAGTTAGCTTTCTAAAGAAATCTACCTAAAATGGAGAGAGCGTAAGGGCTTACATAAAACATCTATAACAAGAAATGCAATTCCAGGAACGCCAAAATAAAGCACTACGACACCGTAGTCAAAACAGAATGCCTGTAAATGTCTTTCAATGAACTACAGGCTAGAGAAGTTGGAGGTTCTGGAAAAGAGAATCCTGCGGAAAATCATGGGCTCAATCCAGACGGAAACCGGATGGAAACTTCGGACCAACGCCGAAGTCTACCAGAACGTAGAAAAAACCTCTGCGACCATGAGGAAACGGAGGCTAATATTTCTTGGGCACATGTACAGATTGGACAACTCCACATTAACCAAGCAGTTATTTGACTACTTCTAAAAAACCTACATCATGGATTAAAGAAAGTCGGAAAGACCTTGAAAGATCTAACATCCCAGAGGCCCAAATGATGGAAAGAGATACGTTACGAAACAGTATACACAATTTGGAAGGGTTTCGTGACGAGAGACGAGCTACAAAGACCGGAAGAGCTTGGACGGTCGAACAACAGCAGCACAGCGATCGTATGAAGGAGTACTGGAGGCGGAGGAAATTACTGAAATAGTGAAATTGTAGCGTGATCCTAAGTGGTCAATTCGCAGATAAAAAACAAGATGTTCAGTGAAGAACATATAGCCTACTTTCTCCTAAATGCATGGGTATTGTTAAAACTCTTTGTCCTTTTCAAGGAGTATGATTGAATGTTGGTTGTAGTAGCTTGTTGAAATACAACGTGCTATTGGGATATTAAACATGAATATGAGGTTCCCGTTGCTAGTGCTACCTCTGTACCAAATTTCGTTCAATTCGGTTTCACCGTGTTTGAATTGATAGGGGGAATAGATTTGCACACATACTTGGCCACCATCTGCAAACTATTGGGCTGATGTTCTTGCAGTTTGGTCAGAATATGTTTCCCACATAAAGATATGGTGTTGTAAAATTTGGTAGAGACTAGATTATTAGGTTGGTCGTAATTACATTTTAGCTTTTAACATTTGGGTGGCCGCGATTACGTTTCCGTCAAGATAGCGGTGATATAAAACATGACACTGAGGTGCCCTTTGCTAGTGCTACCTCTGTACCAAATTTCGTTCATTCGGTTCCACCGTGTTCGAATTAATAGGGGGAATCAATTTTGACATAAATATGGCCGCCATTCGCAAACTATTATGCTAATGACCTATTAGATTGGTCAAAGGATGCTCCCTCCATAAAGGTATGTTGTTGCAATGTTTGGTAGAGATCGGATGGTTATGTTAGTCGTAATTTGATTTAAGCTTTAAACATTTGTGTGGCCGCCATTACGTTTCTGTCAATATGGCGGCGATATAAAACATAACACTGAGATGTCCTTTGCTAGTGCTACCTTTGTACCAAATTTCGTTCAATTCGCATTCACCGTGTTCGAATTAATAGGGGGAATCGATTCTGACACAAAGATGGCCGCCATCCGCAAACTATTAGGCGAATGACCTATTCATTTGGTCAAAGGATGCTTCCTCTATAAGGGTATGTTGTTGCAAAATTTGGTAGAGATCGGATGATTAGGTTAATCGTAATTTGATTTAAGCTTTGAACATTTGTGTGGCCGCCATTACGTTTCCGTCAAGATGGCGGCGATATAAAACATGACACTGAGGTGCCTTTTGTTAGTACTACCTCTGTACCAAATTTCGTTCCATTCGGTTGCACCGTGTTCGAATTAATAGGGGGAATCGATTTTCACACAAAGATGGCCGCCATCCGCAAACTATTACGCTGATGACCTATTAGTTCGGTCAAAGGATGCTCCCCCCATAAAGGTATGTTGTTGCAAAATTTGGTAGAGATCGGATGATTAGGTTAGTCGTAATTTGATTTAAGCTTTGAACATTTGTGTGGCCGCCATTACGTTTCCGTCAAGATGGCGGCGATATAAAACATGACACTGAGGTGTCCTTTGCTAGTGCTACCTTTGTACCAAATTTCGTTCAATTCGCATTCACCGTGTTCGAATTGATAAGGGGGGGGGGGGCAGACATTCAGAGTACACACACTCACACACACACAGACTCACACACACACACATACACACACACAGACAGACACACACACAGACTCACACACACACACACACACACACAGACAGGCACACACACAGACTCACACACACACATACACACACACAGACAGACACACTTTTTTCGCCTTGTGTTGATCTCATAAGTCTACTTTCATTTTTTGCAAAAATCGAAAGTAGGCTAATAAATAGATTAATAAATTAATAAATAAAATAAATAAATAAATAAAATCTATTGTAACGTCAAGAAGTGACGTGTTTGAGGTTAGGTATATCGTGTCCATCAGCCGATATATCCTGTAGGTAGGATCTACATAACATGTGTGTGAAATGCATCTGTTATGCTGTGCTGTTGTCTTTCCTGTTTCCAATGATTGAAAGCGATCTTTCGTTTGCTGCACTCGCTACCCGAACCCCTCAGAAGTTTTTGAAGTTTTTCTCCTTTGTCTGCTATTTTTAAATTCTCAGCAAAGAATGTTTTCCTCATTCAGATTCCATTTCATAACGACTTTTTAAAGATGCTCATCCTTAATGTACTGTGAAATTTAAACTGCAGCCTTACTTAATGTTATGAAATATCATTGCTAGGCTGTATTTGTGAATAAACGTGCTTAATGTCTATTTGATTGCTGAAATAAATTTCCTTGAGCAGGTTTGGATATATTTTAATATAGTGGGTCGAGACAAACGAAGCAATGAGGTGCTGCCATCTGGTGTAGAGATCTTGTAGCTGTAAGCAGTGTTAGTGAGCCTCGGTGCATCGGACCAGGAGCGACGCTTGTCATATTCTCGTACTTACTTACAGTGGTGGACCTTGCATGTTCACAGTGGTCTTTCTAGACGCGGTAGAGGGCGCATCGCGACTACTGTCGACCAAAGTATTATGTGCACTCGAGTTTGAAGGTTGTTTGTGAAGTAACCAATAGACCTACATAACATCCAATAACATCATCATTTTCGTGGTTCTATTTTGCGTTAGTTCATGTAGGTTTGGATTTTTAAATTTATATTTTAATATTTTTTATCGCAGTTGGAACACAAAAAGTGCACGTTTTTAAGCGTGTTTCAACCATGCGTCATATTTAAGAATTATTATCTCAATAACCCGTCATCAGATCGAATCCAAATTTTAACACAATATACATTGGAATGTTGTATAACTGGTTTATTAATTTCAAAATTGTGTGTGTCCAAGAAAGAAAGTTGTTATCATATTTGTAAGGTAACTTTTTCTCGGCTCGGGGTGGTTGGAAAATGTAGTTCTTGGTTGCGATGTAATCGTTATACATCAAAAAGTTATGCTGTATGACTGTGAAATACGTAAATTAATTCACTTATTTTATATCGGTTTGTAATTGTACGAGGAAATAACACATGGTTCACCAGCTAGCCGTGCCGGGAACAGCTGTACAGCGTTGCCGAAAAGGTGCCCACACGCACCATGGCGCGTCTCGCTCGGCGGTGATGGGCTCTATCTCAGCAACGCTGTACAGCTTTTGCTGGAGCGGTTAGCTGTTGAACCATGTGTTAGTTCCTCGTACAAATACAAACCGATATAAAATAAGTGAATTAATTTACGTATTTCACAGTCATACAGCATAACCTTTTGATGTATAACGATTACAACGCAACCAAGAACTACATTTTCCAACCACCCCGAGCCGAGAAAAAGTTACCTTACAACAATGATAACAACTTTGTTTCTTGGACACACACAATTGTGAAATTAATAAATCAGTTATACAACATTCCAATGTGTATTGTGTTAAAATTTGGATTCGATCTGATGACGGGCTTTTGAGATAATAATTCTTAAATGTGACGCATGGTTGAAACACGCTTAAAACGTGCACTTTTTGTGTTCCAACTGCGTTAAAAAATATTAAAATATAAATTAAAAAATCCAAACCTACATGAACTAACGTAAAATAGAACGAAGAAAATGTTGATGGTATTGGATTTTATGTAGGTATATTGGTTACTTAACAAACAACCTTCAAACTCGAGTACACATAATACTTTGGTCGACAGTAATAGGAAAACATAAAGATAAAGTGACATAGTCAGTGGCGTACCGACGGGGGAGGGGGTTTAAAGCCCCTCCCCAGAGACATTTCTTTTCTTGAACCTTTATATTTTCATGATCAAAATTAATAAATGTAAAACAAAAATATTGGAATGCAGCCGAAATAAATCAGAATCCTCTATGGACATCAAATTGGCAGGTGAAAAACTAAAGGAAGTAGGAGACTTCTGTTACTTAGGAAGCAAAATAACCAAAGCAAAGAGCTTATAAAAAGTAGGTTAGCTCAGGCAAGGAAAGCATTTCTACAGAAAAGGAATCTGTTGACATAGAATATAGATTTAGGTGTTAGGAAGTAATTTTTGAAGGCCTTTGTCTGGAGCGTGGCACTCTATGGAAGTGAAAGGCTATTGGTGCAGCAGAAAAGAGGAGAATTGAAACGTATGAAATGTGGTGTTACAGGAGAATGATGAAGATCAGATGGGTAGATAGGGTTACCAACGAAGAGGTATTGAGACTAGTGGGAGAGGAGAGATGTTTCTGGCGACTGCTAATGAAGAGAAGAGAAAGGTTGGTAGGACACATAGGCTACTAAGACACCCAGGAATAGCAAGCTTAGTAATGGAAGGAAGGTTCGAGGACAAGAACTGTAGGGGTAGACCAAGGTTAGAATATGAAACGATTAGCTCAGGACAGAGAGTCATGGAGAGCTGCATCAAACCAGTGGAAAAGACTGAAGACTCAAACAACAACCTTTATATTGTCCCATCTATCATCTGTTTTACGCTTCCACTAGTGAGGCGCCTTAACTCCTGTATATATTTTAAAAGTGATCAGGTTCGTCACCTGGTAAATGACCTGCACTCTATTCGCAGCGAGACTCCTCCTTCAGTGTTGGAGCTAGCCATGGATCAGTTTTACTGTTGAAGTGTGCAATCGGTAACCTTCTTCATGTCGCTTCGAGTTGCCTTAATTGAATGTCCGTTTCGTTGAAGATAATTCAGTACATGAGGAGTTTCTGCATTTTATTCCAATGAATGATACAGATAAAAACATCAAGATAGGCAGATTTTGTGAGTCAATAGTAATGGCTGTAGGAACACGGTGAGCAAAACATTATTTTTCTCTCACATAATATCATTATTTTAAGCAACCACGTAACTATGGTCATGATGATACCACTGCATCGTTTCACTTTTAGCCTACTTTTCACATTTTGTAAAAATGAGGAAAAGTAGACTTATGAGATCGATCCGGGAAAATATGTGTCTGTCTGTCCTTCTGCCTGCCTGTCCTTTTGTCTGTATGGCTGTGTGTGTGTCCCCCCTATCAACTCCTAAACGGCTGTAGCAATCGAACCCAAATTTGGTAAAGCTCTCTATCTGAATATCTCAATGCCGTATTTGAAAATGAGGTCAGTGCCACCAACTGCTGAAAAATCGCAATTGAAATTTGAGCTCCATGTTGGATATCTTGGAAGGCATGAATGGGAGCTATTCCGAAATTGGCACACATATAGATAATAATATTGCGGTTTAATTTCCAGGAGGCCATACATGGCAGTGTTGCCAAAATGATTATAAGCCTGCTGATAGGTCCAAATTTTAAATGCATATAACTTCTACACTATCAATTGGATTTCAACCAAATTTCGTATGTGCTATGTGTACATAAACCGATATGACTGAGCGTATTCTTAAGAGCCACCAGGGCTGCCAACTGTTAATAAATGCTCACAATTTTTTTTACCCAAATACCCATATATCAGAAAGTATGCAAGCTGACAGCTTTAAACTATGCACACGTATAGTACCTGACATTCTATATTAATTTGAAGTAACTTATATACGTCAGTGCTACCAACATGATTCTAAGCCTGCTGAGAGGTCCAACTTTAATTACATGTAAATTCTATACTATCATTTGGATTTCAACCAAATTTCGTGTGTGCTATGAGTACCATAACAGATAGGACTATGCCGATTCTTAAGAGTAACCAGGGCTGCCAACTGTTTATACTGAACCCGATGGGGTTATGCTGACCGGAATCGAACATGGTTCTCAGAGACTGTGATCTCAGTAAAAAGGTTCCACCAGGGAGCGAACCAGAGATCTGTACAGGAAGTTTCTTGGTAAAAAAACCCCTCGAAAGAAATGTATATTTAATCACTGGTGTGATTTTTGATGAAATGGCATTATTTATTAAAATAATGTAGGAAATAATGAGCAGATTATATCATTATAAGACGATTTGGTGTAAGCTATTGGGAGTTTGAAGCAGAGAGGAGGGCAGAGCTGACATTTACTAATCGGCCCAGAATTGTGGGTTGGTCCCAGTGGAGCCACGTCCATCTCTGTCACCCCATTATGTCGTCTGGAGCAGGGGAGAGGCCTGAATAATGACACAGTTATTCCCCGACGGAGAATAGATTTAGAGGAGGGGCGGAGAAATGCCCAGAAAAATCATTGATTACTCGTGATTGGAGTAACGAATCGAGATGAGAGTTGCACACAGGTGAATATCTTGGCAAGAAGATAATTTTAGAGTCTTTTACCTGCGAAATTGGTGCATATTTAGTGATGTGCGTAAGGACTGTAAAACGACCATTGTTCGCGGATGGATGTGGAGATGTTGTAGGGGATTTCCCGACTAGGTAGCGTCCCACGCCATGGAGAAAGGAATTAATATTAATTAATTGAACGAGCGATTCCTTTGCACACAGATAGTTTTGGGACCTGTGAAGAGAGAGGAACACAATGATCATGGTTTGAAGACCTGAATCATGCTGTGAGAGGAGCGAAGATTACGCGGGAAGATGTTGCTCTACTTTCTGTGGAAATCCGATATAAGGGAGTAGACCCCAGGAGGAGCCCTCTGTTCTCAGTTGAACCTCACTTTGAACCTCACTCTGTTCTCAGTGTTACTCTGTTCTAACTCACTTGAAGCTCAGTCGAGACGCAGTCAAGCTCAGTCTACATGCCGCCAAGCGCAGTTACAGCCAGTTACAGTTTTACTCAATTGTCAATTGTAGCACAATGGAAATAAGTTGCAATCAGTATGCAGCAAATATGCAGCAGTACGAGACAGCGTGTAAGCCGCAGACAGAAGTCTTCAAATAAGCTACGTGCAGTCTTCGAGTGAAACTTCAGTCAGCTACAGCCAGGTTGAAGCAAGTTCGTCAAGGCAAAACGCATGACGGATCTATTCATCGAGACGCCGAACAAGGACTGGTATGTGTAAAAGAAACAGTAAACATGCTTGTATGAATAATAGTCGTGATACAGGCATAATTAGCCGCACGAACTATGACGTGTTCAGTTACGAAGCACCGTATAGACTAACGGTAGAAATATTGTATATAATTATTTGTGAAAGTGTTGAACTTTATTAAGCGCAGTGTGTATAGTATTAACTAATCGTATATGTGTGTAACAACGATAGAATGCGCTAAAGAAACCTTACTAAGTGTTTGGTATTGCCATGAGAGTACCAGATGTTAACGCTCATGTTTAGGAGCAAGCGTATTGATGTAACGCAGGACGCTTACTGTAGGAGTAATGATCGTCATAAAACTGTTGGAGAGTTCCGAGAGCAGATAACCAGACTTTCAATCAGGAGTTGGTAACGTCAGATGCCGTCGACACCTGCAATTTCGATCTCTGCTAGGGAATTTCAGCATTGAAGTGTGTATAAAGTGACGAGTGTTCAGTGTAATGTATATGTAAAAATATCATTTAAAGTAGTGTTTGATGAAGTGTTTCACATGTTTGGGGAGTGATAACTTCCTGAAAGGTATGCAACGTGTCGTGTTGGTGATAGAAATTATGTGTAATCAAATGCGTGTAAACAAGAGAAATATGTCGCGTTAAACCCATTATGGCGGGCGACATGGAAGAATATGATTGGTCGGAGCCACCTTAGATGCCTATAGAGATGTAAGTACCCCACAAATTATGGTTATAATTATGTAGAAGTATGGACCGATGCATGTCTGTGATTCCGTAAAGATATTGTGAATTCCTTATAGATGCCAGTAAAAATCAGTTAGGAGGCTGATCCTCCATGTTTAATCAGTATTGAGTTGATTTTTATAGAGTTGAAATGATGATTTGCATCATTAAGTGGAGTAATTATTCCCACTATGAATTAAGAATGGCAATCAGTTATGTAAATGCAACGAACGCGATTGTTCGAGTTTAAAACGTCTAGCTATGTCGGAAATTTTGGTAATTTATGTGAGAATAATAATAAATAATGATTTGGTCATTTATGTCAATGAGATTTTCAATAATAATAATAAAGGATGATTTTGGTCATTTATGTCAGTGAGAAATGATGATAATAATAATAATGGTTATTAAGAGTATGAATGAACACATCAGGAAACAAATAAATGTTGTAAGCGAGAATTATTAACGCTAATTGCAAGACTTATCAATCTAAGCAGGAAGATGTTACAATGAGATTACATTACAGTAACTATGGAAAGAAGTTTTATATCAGAATATTGCATATATTCGGTAATGATACCAGTAATGAAAGAGCTTTTATTGAATTGAATTTGCAGCTTAATTGAGAAGCTTATAGAGTAAATGTTAGATTTCTCTTAATATTATAGGTCGGTGTGTCGTAGCATGGAGCATTAGGGGCCAGATAGTCTATTCTACGTATGAATTCTCCTATGTCGTGGACATTGTTGGAGATATTATCTATTCCGGAGTTCTAGTGAATGGACCCTAACTCTGAAGAAAGGATTGAAATGTGTTCCGGATTGGAATCTTTTTAAGAGTCGAGGAAACAGGGACACCTCGCAGCTCTATGATTTCCCGAGAACTTATAGATGAGTTATGTACGCTCGTGGGCAGCGAAAACTCATGGCGACAGTGGTTTTGTGCGCCTATATTATACTTGAGACATCGGTCACCGCCAGGCTCATGCATTACGAACCCCGAACCTTCATGTTGGATGGACCCATGTGAGGCCATTAATTAATCGTTATCCTCGACGTAGGAATAATTACAAAAGCTCATTCAATACCTGTTGGCATAATAGTCAATTAAGATCCTTTGGGAACATATGTGTCGGTCAGGACACAGTATTTGTCTTGTAAATCTCCACTGCTTAGAGAGAGGGAAGCTTTCAAACTTTTAGAAAGGTCGAGATAATTGGTGGAACGACCCATCCCACTTTCTATTGTGTAGCGATTTCCTTAGCTGAGGGTCGATGCCAACCACCCGGACCGCTCAGGCAAGTAAAAGAGGGAAGAAATTCTAGACCTTGTTAAAATGACATATAATGCAAGATTGTTATGTTGAGTATTATAGCCATGTGGTTTGTGAACACATGGATAATTGTAGTTAATCCTGATGGTTCATTAATTTAGCTATCTGACGAATAGTTACATGATATATTTGTACTGTCACTGGAACCAAGTCATGTAGTTGATTACTAGATGCCAATCGCCATGAGCGCGAGGCAGTCTATCGTACAATCCGACATAAGCTATAACGTAACGTTTTATCTAGGAATCACAGACAGCACGCAGTGAAACCATATAATTGAAGGATGTGTAGGGGGTAGCTTACATAATTATGGAGTTGCACGTTGATTTTGGTGCAACGTCCAAATAGGTAAATGCATGCAAAGCATTTCATTGGTGAGAAGAAAAATATTAAAACACGCACGGCACACATAATTGTTTAACGTAAAGAGGTTTAAGGAATAATCCTTGTTGTAATATTAAAGAAGTCACATTGTATGACTGTTATGTTAATGGACAGTGTGTTTTGAAGTCGTAGGTGCATCAGCGCACTAGTATATCCTTGTGAAGTTCACAGAAGGGTAAAGCATTATGGCTAGGTATGACTTTGTTGTGATTTCATATTTGTTTATTTGTGGATTGTGGAAGTAAAAATTTTGTTTGCTTTATTTTATGCTTTTTTTGGGTATTGTTTTGTGTTTGAAGCCATGATTTATATTACTGGATTAAAGTTTTAGAATAGAGTTGTGCCTTATCATTGTAGAGTTGATACCTTTTAGCCTCAAATCCAAAATATGCACTGCAAAATTGGGGTTACCGTACACGCCTGAGAGCTGATGCTAGTTGGAGGCAGATGCATATTATCCAACGAGATTACTCACATGGGTACAATACATACTGTCTCTATTTTTGTTACCCTAATATCAATATATCAGAAAGTTATCAAGCCAATAGCTCTAAACTTTGCACACGTATAGTACCTGGAATTCTAGATTAATTTGGAGTAACTAATATAGGCCTACGCCAGTGTTGCCAACATGATTCTAAGCCTGCTGATAGGTCCAATTTTAAAATGCATGTAACTTCTATACTAACTAATGGATTTCATTCAAAATTGACACAACAATAGATCATATTATTTCAGATTATTTCTGACCATTGCATGCATGACATTGCTGCCAATATTATTTTACGCGCGCTGTTAGATCCAATGTTTAACTGCATGTAACGTCCATGCTATTCATTGGACTTCAACCAAATTTTGTATTCTGTACCTTAAGAGATGTAACTAAGAATACGGTATATTCAGTCACCAGGGCTGCCAACTGTAGTTCTCTATTAGGCTACATTATGCCAGGTATACAGTATTTCGAACTAATTCGAAATTTCGATATTACCAACTTAATTTCGTCATTATTCTAGATAGATCCATATAGATTAATAATTGGCATGAATCTTAAATTTTAAGAAAAGTAGGCTCTTTAGTTCGTCACGGAACTTCTTGTTTAGATTTGGTTGTCATTTTTTATTATGTCGAAAAAATAATGAGTCCTAAAATAGTTTTCATGCAAAGAGAACGGTTATTTAATTACTGTTTTTTTATGAATATTAATCGAAATATTTTAATTATGATGACGACTGCCGTTTTAAGGGGCGGAACAGCAAGGACATCTGCCCCTTTAATAATGTCCACAATTACCCTATTTTATTACTCCCCCCTAGAAGGATAACCTGCGTACTCCACTGGTCATAGTCACAACAAAATAAACTAGATTTATACGAGGGGCATGTTATAATGTTTTACACTTAATGTTCTTCTACCCAAATCTTCTACATGCCATAAATCTAGGACATGGGACCGCCGGCTTTACTTCCCCTCCGAAGGAAGGCATACTGAAGGATTTTAACGCTCTTAAAAATTCCGACGACTTCGGCCGGGTTTGAACCCGCTATATTGGGCACAGCAGTTCAGCATGCTATCAACTACGCCACCGAAGCCGCTAACACACACTAATACAGCGGTTATCAGACAGATTCTACACATACCCAAAGTAGACGGGGCTACATGCCCGCGTTGTCGCAGCCCCTAAACTGAGGAACCAACCAACCAATCACGTTCATTATAATGGTTTTCTTTTAAGTCCCGGAGCAATGGATCATGTTTTGCACAGTCGTGAAGAAGACTATACAAATGTACGATTTCTAAAGGGATTTTGTTGCCTACGGTTGGATTTAGAATTTTAAGGAGGGATCTGCATTAACTTTATTGCTTCGCCCTTCCGCTATTATTGGGATGTGGGAATGGCGGTTTGTGGCATTGTTGGGCTCTCATCTAATGTCAGTATTTCCTAGAGCTGATGATGATGATGATAATTGTTGTTTTAAGGGGCCTAACATCTAGGTTATCGGCCCCTAATGGTTTGGGTGATCGTAAGGATGAAAATGAACTGTAAGTAAAACTAACTACTAACTTATATACTAGAAGAAGAAATGGAAAACAAAAGGAGAATAAGGCACATAAAAGTTAGGAGGAAAAGAAATGCCCTCAACCCTCGAAGAATGCGGAATGAGGGACTTGGAAGGAAGGAGAGCCATAAAAGGCAGATAGGAAAGTGAAAGAGGAGAGCGTCCGCCCCACAGGTAATGAATAAAAGGGGGGAAACCGGACCCAGCTCAGGAATCCCTCGGGGTCGCCACCTCCCGAACTCACCAGCCGTGAGCCCCTGAGGGTGTAGCAATATCCAGGGTGCACCAGAAGTGCTGGGGCTACATACACCCTGTCTCCTTGAGGGCCTCGAGCAGAAGGCAGGAGATAACAGGAAAAGACAAATAAGGCTCACCCCTCGCAAAAGGAGGGTATCAGAAAAGCTGAGACAGGGGCCAATTAAGGCTGGAAAGGAAGAGACTCCCTAGGCCTCGGATACCCTAATACCGTCGGGGTCGGAAGAGAAGAAGAGTTGACCAAGTGAGGTCGACAGGAAGGAAGACGAAGAGGAGCCCGTCACAAGTAAGTGGAAGCAATGCCGGACTCAGCAGGGTCCCCGTAGTCGCCAACCCACGTCCCACTAGATGAGAGCCCCTGGGGGGATTTCCTAGAGCATGGATAAGTTTGGTTACAGTAAAGATGAGTGAAGACTGAATGTCCAAGGATGTGTTGCGATGTTTTAGTGACAGTGATTTCGGTTTAAGCACAAAATATTGGAAATAAACTAGCGAAGTCTGTTCATAAAAATTTGCCAAAAATCAAATTGCTTCATTTATATTCATCTGAACAGCCTCCGTGGCTTAGGCGGCAGCACGCCGGCCTCTCACCGCTGGGTCCGTGGTTCAAATCCCGGTCACTCCATGTGAGATCTGTGCTGGACAAAACGGAGGCAGACAGGTTTTTCTCCGGGTACTCCGGTTTTCCCTGTCAAAATTTCATTCCAGCAACACTCTCCACTATCATTTCATTTCATCTGTCCTTCATTTAATCATTGCCCCAGAGGAGTGCGTCAGGCCTCGGTAGCAGCACAGTTCATATCCTCGCCGCTAGATGGGAGCTTCATTCATTCCATTCCTGACCCGGTCGGAGACTGGAAGCAGGCTGTGGATTTTCATTTCATATTCATCTGAAAGTAAACTTTTATGTGAAAAAATATCTCTCCCTTAGAAGGAAGTTGCTATTTATCTTCCTTGCATTTTAGTTTCAAATAAATACAAGTAAAAATAATTTTGTGTTCATTCTTTGATAATATCCAAGTGTATCGCTTTTTTGCGGCTTAGGTGGCGTAGTTGGTAGCATGCTGAGCTTCTATGCCCAAGGTCGCGGGTTCAAACCCGGCCGAAGTCGTCAGATTTTTTCAGAGCGTTAAAAATTCCTCAGAATGCCTTCCTTCGGAGGGGAAGTATAGCCGGCGGTCCATTGACATAGATTTATGGCATGATGAAGAATCTTCCACTAATTACACTTATGTGAAGCTAAATTATAGGCTATCTTTGACTAACGTTCTTAGGTTCCAACGTTCTTCGCCAGGAGCAAACTGCGGTGACATCTAATAACAAAGTTCAGAACTAGTTGGTCGTTAACGGTGGCGTTTGGTAGCAATAGTTGGAACTACTTGAAAATCGAATGTATGCAGTTCTTACTTGAATTGAAAACAGATAGCTCACACTAATACAGCCATCACAATTAACACCGGTTATCAGACTGATTCTACACACACCCAAAGTACACGGGGCTACATGACCGCGTTTTGGCAGCCCCTAAACTGAGGAACCAATTTCACATTTTGTAAAAATGAGAAGCAAGTAGACTTATGAGATCGATCCGTGCAAATGGGTGTGTGTTTGTCTGTCTGTCGTTCTGTTTGTCTGTCTCCCCCCCCCCTATCAACTCATAAACGGCTGCAGCTATCGAAACCACATTTGGTATGAGTTCTTTACTTTACTATGCACGAATATCTCACGGCCATATTTGAAAATGACGTCAGTGCTCGCAACTGCTGAAAAATAACAATTGAAAATTGAGGTCTATGTTGGATATTTCGGAAGATATGCATGGGAATTATTCCAAAATTGACACACGTATAGATAATATTAAATCAGACTAATTTACAGGTGCCCATAGATGGGAGTGTTGCCAACATGATTCTACGTCTGCTAATTGGTCCAATCTTTAAATGCATGTAACTTCCATACTATCCATTGGATTTCAATCAAATCTGGTATGTGATTTGCTGTCTGGAGCAGATATGAATATACATTTTTTTTAGTGTCAACAGGGCTTCCACTGTTGAAAAAATTCACTCTTTACATTTTTATCCTAATCTCAATATCGGTATATCAGAGAGTATGCAGGCCAACAGTTCTAAACTTTGCTTACATACTGTATAGTACCTGCAAATGTAGGTTAATTTTCAGTAACCAATATACGACAGTGTGGCCAACATTATTCTATGTGTGCTGATAGTTTTAATGTTGAATCACATGTAACTTCCATACTAATAAATAAAGTTCTTTAACAATTGGCACATAGGGTGTCATTTATGTACTTGAGTACCCATAAGGGGCGTGTAGGGTATGGGTATAGGATCAATTTGAGATAGGGAACCTGGGGTTGGAATGGCCTCCTAACCCCAGAAAACAGGTTTGTTTCAGGCCCTCCGCCCCTGTAAAGTAGGGAAGCGCGCCAAGTGTTACTCTGAGGTCAGGCTCTCTTTCGCTGTCAACGGTCTTGTCGCGACCACCGCTCAACGCTGCGTTAGCCGAGAGCTGCATTCCTCTTGCAAATTGGCACACGTAACTCGTTGATACTAATAATCAAAAGGCAATTAATTTACAGAATCAACCATAGTTTTAAAAAATCAGCACATAATTAACACGCACTGTGACTACGCCCCCTCCTTCCCCTCTAAAAAATAAAGAAAAGAAAAAGGAAAATAATGAAGTCACGGCACCCCAGCAGATGCGAACCCGGGACCACCGTGGCACCGCGCCTCTCCGCTATCCTCTCGGCTAACGCAGCGTTGAGCTATGGTCGCGGCAAGACCGTTGACAGCGAAAGAGAGCCTGACCTCAGTGTAACACATGGCGAGCTTCCCTACTTTACAGGGGCGGAGGGCCTGAAAAAAAAACCGGTTTTCTGGGGTTAGGAAGCCATTCCGACCCCAGGTTCCCTATCTCAAATTGATCCTATACCCATCCCCTACACGCCCCTTAAGGGTACTCAAGTACATAAATGACACCCTGTATAGATCATAATATTTCAATTTAAGTTTGAGCATCTCATTTATGGCAGTGTCGCCTACCTGATTTCACGCATGCTGATAAATTCGATATTTAAATACTTTTAACGTGCATTCTGTGTATTGGACCTCAACCATATTTTGCATGTGCATTGTGTAGTGTATCTTAAGAGATGGAACTAAGAATATACTGTATTTAGAGTCGCCAGGTCTGCCAACTGTTGATATATGGTCTGTATGATTTTAAGAAAAGTAGCCTCTTTAGTTCGTCACGGAACTACTTGTTTTTGATTTGTTTCTTTATGCCTTTTAGAGCTATATCAAGCTTTTGATTTTAAAATGATGAATTTTATAATTGTATCCATCTGATTGTGAGAATGAGTTGATAATGCTGCATGCCCTGATTCTCGAGCATCTTGTGTTGCAGACTTGGTAAAAGGAGCAGTTCTTCACTCAAACTAAATGTGTCCGTAATTGAGGAAATGCATTTTCTGTATGTCGGTCTGTAATGAAGAGAAAACACCCACTCATCTTGAGTTGTGTTGGGAGGAATCAACAACACAATAATGTCGGCGATGCTCCATGTGTCTTGGCGGACAGCAATGATGTAATGTGAAGTAAATAAACCGGAAACAGACGAGGGGGACCACTTCAGTAGCGACAGGAAGCAGAGTGGAAAGCGGGGGGAAAATGTGTCCCGGTGAGATTATTGGACTGCGGGGGAGGGGCCCCACCACTCTGCTTCCAATAGACGGAACGTCTTCTTTGCTCACTTTTGGAGATGTACTAAAATATTGTTCATGAAACGTAATGTATTTTTGTTTGCGCTAATATTTGAAAAGTTCGGGTCTTCTTAAGCAAAAATCTAAGAAGTATATTGCCAACCCGTTATAGTGTGTCAATATTTTCAGAGGTACATAATGTGACCTCAAGGTAACATCGATAATAATAGTATAATAATAATAATAATAATAATAATAATAATAATAATAATAATAATAATAATTGGCTCGCAATCTACAAATATTGGGAATACATCCTGGTCTACATATCACCATGCAGAAGGCCGTCATCTTGGAGACCTGTTCCATTGTTCGCTCGTTTCTCAATGTGCCACCTTAAGAGAATTAGCCATACCGTCTTGCAAACAAGCCGACGATATGTTGATATGTCCCACTTATGTGGTGAAATGAATGTAGAAATAATAATAATAATAATAATAATAATAATAATAATAATAATAATAATAATAATAATATCGTATGGCCTCGGTGCCGGGTGCAAGCTTTGTTATTTGACGCCCAGAGGGCAGCTTGCATGTCAAATTTTGTCTTTTCTTGGAACGCTATGCAAGTCAAGGAAGTTAGATATCTAAGCTTCTCGATACTATAGTGCTTTCTAGTGGAGAAAGGAGGAACTTTCTGTTGGCGAAAAATCCCGAGATATATTTGTGTAAGTACTGATTGGCGTATACTTTAAACTTCTTCGGGGAGTTGTTGGGAGTCGTTTCACAATCCCTTCATACTCAATAGCCACTGCTGCACCGCAATAATTGTTATTTCACGGAAAGAATGCAATTTTTCATCACTTTCTTCACTTACGGACGCCATCTTTGACAGTCATGTGACACCCGAAAGTCGATCATGTGACTACGTTACCAACTTGAATAAAGAAATTCACCACACGCCTTCGCTACTAAGTTAGGCACTGTCTTGTGGAAAATTTCTGCTAGTACTACAAGCAAGGGGGTCTGGGCCGTAAGCCCCAGGTTAGGTCTGTTTTTGTATGTAAAACATTAATAACATACAATTTATGTCCGCTACTAGGTTAGGTACTGCCTGGTCGAAAATTAATGCTAGTACCAGAAGCAAGGGGGTCTGGGGCGTAAGCCCCAGGTTCGGTCTGTTTTTGTATGTAAAACATTATAAATACATAAATAAACACTGTAATTGAGTTCACTTAGTGATTTCATACATCACGTGCGAAATAGTACCAAACGCATGGGGTTGGCAACACTGACTCAGTGAGAAAGATGGGGGTGAGAACTTAGATTTCAACTATATACGTCGTGTCGCTATTTGGGCGGGATGGTGGGTCTATGACAGCAGAGCAGTGAACATCTAATACTCAATCCTCTCCTGATATCCTCCCGACTATTAAATCAGGTAATTTCAGTTTTTAAAAATATTTATACAAAGGATGGTCTAAAGTAAACCGCTACCTAGATATATTTGTGTAAGTACTGAACTACTACATCTGGCTTACCAAACAACTCTCCTATCACCATTATGGTGTTTGACCTTTGAAGCCATTTTCAGTGTTGCCTTAGCAATCGAAATTTGATATTCAGTCGGTCAACACGATTGGGTTATTTCCTAATCCTGAAAACAAATCACATGGGATTAATAAATACACTTGGGTGATCAGTTTCGATTATCCCCATATTACAGTATTTCTGATTCGCCAGAATTCACCCTCTTTTACTTGTTCATATACTTTCCTGAGTATCTTCCTTTCTCATATCTTTGGTGGCTTCGCTGGCGTAGCTGGTATCATGCTGAGCTTCTATACCCAAGGTCGTGGGTTCAAACCCGGCGAAGTCGTCGGATTTTTAAGAGCTTTAAAATCCCTCAGTATGCCTTCCTTCGGAGGAGAAGTAAAGCCGGCGCTCACATGTCATAGATTTATGACATAAAAAAGAACCTTCCACTAACCACATTTGTGTGAAGCCAAAATTTGTAGGTTAGGTTTGATTGATGCTCTTAAGTTCCAACGTTCGTCACCGGGCGCTAGTTGCGATGGCATCTAGTAGTAGAGAAGTTCACTGCTTGGTGTCGTGGACGGTAGCATTTGGTAGCGAAAGTAGGAACTACTTGAAATTATCGTCTACAGTCCTTACTTGAATTAAAAACAGATAACACATCACAATTAACACCCGTTATCAGACAGATTGTACACACACCCAAAGTACACGGGACTACATGACCGCGTTGTCGAAGCCTCTAAACTAAGGAACCGACCAACCATCTCATCTCCATAGCAGTTCCTCAGTACCGTACGATATACAGTCAACTTCAGATTCCTACCAAGGCTTCTTGCTAAGGCAAATATCCTCGCATGTATTGTATGTTTTCTCTCATATCATTATTCTCAGCTATCGTTGACCCTAAATATTTAAGTATACCGATAGAAAGAAAAAGAAAGTCATCTCGGCACGCCGGAAGGCGGAGGTAGATTTCACCGGACAAACTTGGGGATAGGCGAAAATAGGCAGAATATGCAGGTTTTCGTAGAAGGATCAGACCTCATTTATTGCGAGAAAGTATTTTATAATATTGGAGACTAATTAACTTTGTTTTTCGTCATTTTATGCATATTTTAAACATTTTATTGTCTTTTGATGACGGTAACCTTCTTGTTATTTGGAGTCTATTTTTATACTTGTGGTCACACTGTCCTTATGCAAGGTTTCGACACTGATGTGTAACTATGTAACGGTCTGTTACTTCTTCACGCAATATTATATCTCTCGCAGAGATTTTGGTTGGTTCCTCAGTTTAGGGGCTGCGACAACGCGGTCATGTAACCCCGTGTACTTTGGGTGAGTGTAGAATCTGTCTGATAAACGGTGTGAATTGTGATGGCTGTACTAGTCTGTAATTCAGGTAAGGACTGCAGACGGTCAATTTCAAGCAGTAGTTCCTAATGTTGCTACCAGATACTACCGTCAACGACACATAGCTGTGAACATGGCTACTGGATGCCACCGCAACCAGCAACTCGCAACGAACGTTGGAACATCCCCTCCACAAGGAAAGCATACTGGGGGATTTTTAGCGCTCTTAGAAAATCCGACGACTTTGGCCGGCTTTGAACCCGCGACCTTGGCCATAGTAGTTCGGCATGCTACCAGTTACGTCACCGAAGCCGCTTCACACTTAGTCAGATGGAAATCTGAATATGATCTCGTGCAAGTGCGTTGCCATGGCAACGTCTGATGGCTCATCCCTCATCAATTTAGTAGTGTTGCCATGGCAACAACTGATAGCTCTTGGCATTTTCTTATAATTCCGAAATCATTTTTCTCATCCCTTGGCGTAATGGTGGGTCATATCAAAAATTCTCAGACAAAAGTTTTAGGTAATTATTAGGGGAATATTGTCCATTTTGTACGGTTTTGATATTGTGCCTATCAAGAGAGATATGATTAATGTTTCCCTAAAAACCCACTTTTTCCCACCCCTTTGGTCAATGGTTGGTACTATAAAAAACTCTTCAAACATAAATTTTTGGGCTTGATTCGACACATAGTATGAACTTTGAGCGGATTCGATTTTTCACATATTAAGAGAGTTATAGCAATATTTCACTTTTTCGAAAAAAGACCCCCATTTTCACCCCCTTCGACCGATTTAGCCCAGTAACGAACTCGACCGAGATTTTATAGGTATACATATTCGGTAAAAAATCAAAGTGATTGGTGCAAAATTACGGCAGTTATCGTGTCCACAATAAACTGATATATATATATATATATATATATATATATACATACATAATTATATATAAACTTTTGAACTGACGGTGGTTTTGGGGTCTGGGGGATGTGAAACGCGAAGATATGTCGAAATTTTCCGGAAGTCGAAACATGGTACCCATTGCAATAGTTAGCTTTCTAATGAAATCTACCTAAAAGCGGACAATATCTTTAAGATACTGTACCTTGAACAAAGAGAACAATATTTTTATGAATGTTTATACTGGAGTTGCAAAACAATAGGGCAGACGGAATAAGGGGCTAGCCCGGACTTGGGAAGAAGGAAGATGTGAAAGGCAGGAAAATAGTGGTATCAATGTTTATAATGCCACAGGGCTAATGCAAGGAGAATTGGGAACAGATCACAAGTCCAATATATTATATTAATTATTATTTAATCAGTTACAAAACAGTAGGCGCAGAGGGAAAAACAAATAGCTGCTAAAATAGTATTTTGAATTAAGTAGCAAATTAGACTAGGTTCTTTTTGTCGTGTGGCCTCCTGAGAGGCCGAGTCCAGGTCGTTCTAGTCGACGCCCGTGGGCGACCTGCGCGTCGGGATGAGAGATGGAATGGATGAAGATGAATGAAACCAGGCAAGGATGTGGCCGTGGTCTGTCAGGAGGTACTCTCCCAGCATTTGCCTCGTGTTGAAAATGGGAAACCACGAAAAATCATTTCAAGGACAGTCGACGGTGGGGCTCGAGCCCACGCGTCTACCGAGTCAGCAGAGAGCTTGGCCCCGTGACCTAACACTGTGCTGTCGGTATTCGACTAGTGATGGGGACTGATGTCCTCACACAAGCACTGAGTGCATTAGAGATGATACACTGGACTATTGTCTTTTGCTGGTTTTCAGTCGGTCAACATGATTGTGCGCAATGAATTGGGCCGGGTACAAGTTATACATATGTAAACACACTCGTGGAAAAAATATATGTATTAGTTACGGTAGTTATCAGCTTATCACACTTAAATGGGCAATGTGCGATAACTAGCTAATACATGTAAATTTTTCCAGGAGTGTGTTTACATAGACTTATTTATAACTTGTACCCCGCCCAATCGTGTTCATCATCATCTAAAGGCCAGGGCTTGTCGCTACAACCACATTTGGCTCTCACTTGCTGAACGTTTCAAGGCAGCATACTGTTTAAATTGAAGTCCATGCATCACAGAATCCAGATGAGCCTTCTGCGGTCTTCCTCTCCCTTTCTTCCCCAGAACTTTTCCTTCCAGTATGGTGGTCAGGAACTCATTATGACGTAGGGTGTTGCCAAAGAATTTTGCTTTCCTCTTTTCTATAGTAGTGATCAATTTTCTTGTTTCGTCTACTTCCTTGAGGACCCATTCGTGTTTTTTTTATTAGATTAATTTATAGTCGCTTTAACTTGGAAAGTCTTATCGCGACTTTCACTGTAAATTTACATTATACAATACAATACATACAATACATTGAATTGAATACACTATAAAATCATAAAATGAACACTAGAAATAAAGAAAAGTCCCACTACTCTGAGTTGATCAATCAGATTTTGAAATAAAGTTCCGAGTCTTTGAAGAACTTGATGAGTTTTTTGAGCTGTGAAAGAGATGAGAAGGCCTCACATATCTTCTTGGGAATGCTGTTGTGCTGGCGCCAGTGGTTGTAGAGAGCACAGTCTGAGATTATGTGCTGCACAGTCAGTACGCTGTTACATGTTGAGCAGATAGGGGGTTGTTTCTTCTCGAGGAGATAGCTGTGGGTGATGTTGGTATGACCTATTCTTATTCGTGATATTAGAACTTGATCTTGCCTGGAAAGTTTATGATGGAGATATTGTTCTGTGGTTCCTGATGTTATTTCATGGAGTTTACTGGTAGAAGTTCTAAGCCAATGATTCTTCCACTGTTGGAATACTTTTCTTTTGACGTAGGAAATGATGTCAGTATGAGGTGTAGCTATTGTAGGATCACATAAAGGTACAAGTGTAGCTTCTTTAGCTGCTTGATCGGCAGATTCATTGCCATGAATGCCTCTGTGAGAGGGTACCCACACAAATATGACTTGTTTACCTTGCTTCACCACTTTATGGAATATCAGTTGAATTTCTTGTACAAGGACGTTTGTCGAAGATAGATTCTCTATTGCGTTTAATGCACTTCGTGAATAGGAGTAAATAATAAATGAGTTGTTGCAGCTGGCTGTATTCAAAATGTATTTCATGGCCTCTTTAAGAGCAAAGAGTTCATTAGAATAGACAGTGAAAGATTCAGGAAGTCGAAAAAGCATTGTATGGTCAGGATAAATTATCCCACAACCGTTTCTGTCGTCATATTTCGAACTATCAGTATAAATAGCACTGTGCATTGGGTATCTATTGGAGATTTCAAGAAATAATCGATGGTACTGTGATCTGTCAGTTTGGTTTTTAACCAAGTTGTTCAGTTCGAAGTTGACTGTTGGTAAGGTAATTGTCCATGGTGGGATATCAAGAGAATGGTCTGAGAGTAGTATGGGAGGAATATTTAGGTTTCATTCTTCAAGGAACTTGGATATTCTGACATTGAAGGGCGAAGGTTGTCGTCTTGATTCAGTGTTTGTTCTTGTGTAGCTGTTAGTAGGGAAAACATACGACTTAATGCGTGATTTAGTCATAGTTGATACTTTGAGTGCATATGATAAACTTAGTTGTTGACGTCTAATTGCAAGAGGTGGTTCATTGGCTTCTATTTGCATACTGGTTACTGGACTGGTGCGGAGAGTTCCCAGAGCAATTCGAAGAGCAGCTGACTGGATAGAATCAAGGATCTTGAGGGAAGACGCTGTTGCAGAGTTGTATACTATACTGCCATAATCTAATTTGGCCCTAATAATTGATCTATAAGTATTCATGAGCACTTGATAGTCTGCTCCCCAGTTTTTTGCTGCGAGAATCTTCATTAAATTAATCCGTCGTAGACACTCATCCTTGAGATTTTTCAGGTATGGAATCCAACTTAATTTACTATCAAACAGAATTCCCAGGATTTTAAGAGTAGATACTGTCTCAATTTTATGACTGTTTATGTTGAGCTCGGGATCTGGTACAGAGTGTTTGTTTTTAGAGAATACTATGCATTTGGACTTTGTTTTGGAGAACTTGAATCCAGTAATCTTGGCCCATTGTTGAATATTTTCAAGTGATTCTTGAAGTAGTTGTTGAGTAGTTGAACTATTTCTTCCAGCACAGAATATGGTCAAATCGTCGGCAAAAAGACAAGCCTTTACTGGCAAGTGGATGTTGGATACAATTCCGTTTATTGCGACCAGGAATAAAGTAACACTGATAACTGATCCTTGGGGGACTCCATTGTCGATTGTAACTTCCTGTGACAAAATGCCATTTGTCTAAACTTGAATTCTACGATCTTTGAGGAAGTTGTAGATGAAATAGAGCATATTTCCCGAAATGTTATATTCCATCAATGATTTAAGTACATGGTCTTTGAACACCATGTCATATGCCTTTTCAATATCTAGACTAACTGCTATGAGGTGATGGTTGTTTAGGAAAGCTTCCCTAATTTCAGATTCCAAACTTATGAGAGTATCGACAGTTGAACGTCCTTTACGAAATCCACTTTGTACATCACTAAAAAAGTTGATATGTTCAAGATACCATCGTAATCTCCTGTTAACAATTTTCTCCATTAATTTGCACATTGCATTTGTTAAAGCGATTGGACGGTAATTTTCTGCAATTGAGTTATCCTTCCCTGGCTCTGCGCCATTGATCAGGGAACGTCTTAGAGGTCCATATGTAGTTGAAAATAGCCAGAAGATAATTTAATGCGTTTAGTGGGAGCTGTCTTAGGAACTCATAAGGGACCGTATCTGGGCCAGGGCTGGATTTGCCACATTTGTCAAGTTCAATAATCATGTCCTGTAATTGAAAAGGTTCATTTAAATTAGAATTGGAGTCGGAGGAGGTTCTTTTTAGATCAAGAGGTTTACTGGTTTTCTTTATATGGAGAAAATGTTGGTCATAATTGTGGTCACTAGAAATCTCGGAGAATGTGTCAGCTAATTTATCAGCAATGTTTTGAGGGTTGGTTATGAAGGATCCATCATTCGGGTTTCTGAGAGAAGTAATCTGGAACTGGTTATATTTACCATTTACACGTTTGAGTTTATTCCATACTTCTTTTTGTGGAGTTTGAGAATTTAGTGAGGAAACAAATGTCAGCCACGAGTTCTTTTTGCTATCTTTAATTTCTTTTCGGGCGATTGCTCTACATTTCTGAAATTGGGCTTTATTTTCAGGAGTTGGTTTTCTCTTAAAGACATAGAAAGCATGGTTTTTATTCTTTAGAGCTTCCTTGCATGCGTCGTTCCACCAAGGTACTGTCTTCTTACACGGGTTTATCTTTATTTTCGGAACACTAAGGTTTGCAGATTTAACTATTGCTTCTGTAAAATCTTGAACAATATCATTGATGTGTTTGGAAGGGAAGTCATGTGGATGGGTTAGGCCAATTAAATGGTTGTTGACTATATGATTGAACTGCGTCCAATTTGCTTTATTTAAGTTCCATTTAAGGGTTTGGGGTATCGGGGCGTTGATTGAAGCGTTGTCGTTATTGATCAGTATGGGGACGTGGTCACTATTTCCTTGGAGCATCGAATAGACAGACCAGTCAAAACCAGTTGCTATCTCCGGAGTGCAGATAGTTAGGTCTATGCTACTATAGGTTCCATGAGCAATATCGAAACGAGTTGGAGCAGTTGAATTCATTAGAATTAGGTCAAATTCATCTAGTATCTTTTCTATCTCCTTCCCCCTTGCATCGGAGTGATGACTGCCCCATAACGTGTTATGGCTGTTGAAGTCGCCTACTAGAATGAATGGTTTAGGTAGATGACGGATAAGATTTCGTAGATCATCTCCGTGAAATAGATAACTGTTTTGTATATAAATATTGCAGATACACAGAGAGGGAGGTAGATGCAATGAGACGGCTACAGCTTCCAAATTGGAGTTTAAATAAATTTCTTTAAGGTATATATTGTTTTTGACATAGGTAGCTATTCCTCCACTTGCATGACTTGCATTAGTTCTGTTTTTATGATACACATTGTAAAGTCTTAGATTAGCAGCAAAATCGTTCCAAAAGTTGGTCTCTTGGAGACAGATAATGGGTGGTTGGTGTTTATTTATTAGGAGTTGTAGGAATTCTAACTGGGATCGATAGCTGTTGATATTCCATTGGAGTAGTGTTGTTGCCATAAGTATGATAAGGAATAGCAAAAGATCCATTTCCATTCTTATAGAGGGAGAGATTAGTCATCGCTAGAATAGTCTAGAGAAACATTGTTATCCATTTGGTCTTCGCTTAGGTTGACGAACTTCAGTAATTTCTTCACTATCCGAGAGCTTCTGTTTTTAATACTTTTATCGGTGTAGTAGGGGTATAGTTTCTGTAGGGCTTTAGCGAGTCCTTCTATGTCTTGGGTGTAATTGAAAGCAATTGCCACCACGTCCTTGACATCTTGGGAATTTTCGAGAAAAGATTGGAGTTGTGTGTAACTGAGAGGAGCTAGTGATGGATCAGCTTCCAAAACCTGTTTCACAGGAAGGAGCATATCGCTGATTGTTGGTTTTTGTGGTTCTTTCTTGGGTTTCTTAGAAGTGTGATTTACCTTGTGATTCTCAATTTGTTCAGAAGAGTCTATTTTGGGTCTGTTGCTATTAGAAATATTTTGGTCAGTTCTTTCACTGCTGGCGTGTGACATTGGTCTTTTAAATCCAGGGAAATGTCCAGTTGTTGAGGCAGGCCATGTTTCACTATGTCCAGGCACTGTTCTTTCTATTGGAATTTCGGAGGGAGAAATACCATTACAATCTCGGGTTAGATTTAAGTTTAGGATAGCTGATGAAGTTTCATCATGTGAATTTGTTGGAGGAAGGTCGGAAGTACTGGTTGCATTTTTGGGGTTTATCTCTGTTGTTTGTGGTTTCTCTTGTAGTTTAGGAAATTTGGAGAGGTTAGGTTTGTCAATTTCATGAATGTCGTGCTGAGAGGTTGGTTGATCATTTGGAACTGAGTTGTTAGTAGGACAGTCTTTGGCCAAATGTCCCTCAGTTTTACAAATAAAGCAGGTGGGTGAGTCAGATGATAGGTAAATCCAGTAGTTAGTGCCATCGTATTCAATTTGGAGAGATGCAGGGAGTTTATCGAAGTCTTCATTTTGGATGTACATTTGTCTTCGAAAGCTCAAAATATGAGAAAACCCTGGGATGGATAAGCCTGCTCTGATAGGGGTAATTTTAGACATGATTTTCACACCAATGTTTAACAATTCCTCTTCAATTACATAGTTGGGTATTACAGGACAAACGTTTGATAATATAATACGCTTGTTTTTTGTTAAGAGTGGTCGTATTTCCAAAGATACATTGTTTATTAAGATCTTGGGGTTTGCTAATATTAACTCTTCAACAACTTTCTTGCTAGAAAGAAAAATGCATATTCGTCCATTCGATATTCGTGAAACAAAACGAATGTTGCTAGGGCTAGTGAGTTTTCCTACAGCTAGCACGTAATCTTTGATACTGATTCCATCTTGGAATTCAATTACGATAGCTTGTTCTTTGGAGGGGAGAGATTGAGCTATAGCAGAATAGCTTGACCTTGGATTTGTTTCTTTGGTGCCGGTAGTTATTGTAGTTGTCATTTGGGTGCCAGATGTACTGTTGTTAAAATCAGAGTTATTTGCAATATTATAATAATTCATTGGTTGGTTTGGTACTTGGTGGGTTGATACGTCAGAAGTTTTATCATTCGTTGTGTTCGTTAAGAGACGCCGACCTCTATCAACAGAGGCGGCGGCCATGTTGGGTTGATCAGAACAGAGATTTAGGTTGTGTTTCTTCCACTTCACGTAACTTACGGTAAGGTTCACAAATATTAGGAATAATACTTACAAAAGTATTGTAGGTATCTAGAATACTTTGATATACAATTCGCACTCCAATGTGATATCCAAAAACCTCTCCAAATGAGATGTAACTACGGCAGCACGAACCTCGTGAACATTGTCTAGTCACAGCCTTCTCGACCTCCCATTCGTGTTGACTGACTGAGAAGCAGCAAAATACAATTTGTATAGGCAACACTGAAAAAAGAATGGCTTCAAATTTCCACATAAGTTACACTGGATTACTCAAAATTTGGTTCAATTCACAAAAATATACACGGCTGTAGAGGAGAAGTGTGAAACTAGTTTTACTCTTTCCTTACTATTGTTCAGTGTTGAAGAGTTTTTTAGAATTTCGAAGATTGTACAGATTTTAAGCTTTGTTTTCTTCGCGTGGTTATTGCTGCAGATATCCATGTTGCTTTATATATTTTTTTTATTTAGTCAATTTACCCTCTAGGTTGGTGGTTCCCACGAACTCAGTGAGGGAACTCACCACTACCGCCTCTATGGGCAGTGTCCTGGAGCCTGGAACATCTGGTCGGGATGGATACAACTGGGGAGATGTGATCAGCACTTCGCCCAGGCGGCCTCACCTGCAAAGCGAACAGGGGCCTCATGAGGGATGCGAAGGGATGGAAGATTGGGATGGATAGGCGTGGAAGAGGGAAGGAGGCGGCCGTGGCCTTACAGTAGGTACTGCACCCGTATCCACGTGGTCTTACCTGTTGAAATCCGATGGAACTGCTGGATCGTAGAATCTGGAAGCGCCCGGCTGAAATGCCCCTAAAATTCTACCAACTAGGATCAACCAGGGATAAGGATACCTCTCTTATAAAGAATGCGATAGGAAGATGCCAGTGGTCGATGAAATGAAAACGAAAAAAAGACTCAAAGTGAGCTAACGAGACTCTAAAAATGACTAAATTAATCTCGAGCGTGGCGCTAGGCATCCTAAAAACTGACCCACTGGTCCTCGTAGCGCATCCTATTTCTAGTATAAATGACCGAGACATCCGAAGTATTTAAAATTGACCAACAGTTTATTAATCTAAAGACTGTTGCATGGTGGACTATCTCTCCACTAAACAAAATAATTCGCCTCTACTGAAGCGTAGAAATCTCATAATGACATTAGTATCGAAACATAATCAAAAATGCTATCAAAATACAGCATCCTAATCGCATGTAAAGTCAGTTTCAAAAATATTTAAACATTATTATATAGACTCGTTACATATTTAAACGATCCTCAAAGTTTATGATATTATTTACATTTATACATTATTGTACACGTTCAAATTCTTCATCAGTAATAAATTCGATTCCATCAATAAGCATTCTATAGTATTAGTTAAAGTCAAATCATGGCATGTTCGACGAATGGTTAAGTTTATCGAACGCATTATCATTCGATAACAACATTTTAAATCACATAGTTATTCATGTTATTATTATTATCTCTAAAGCTTTTAGTGGTTATTATTACAGGATTATATCAATATTATTACTCGTCTTTCCAATTAACCTTTCTCCAAAAACAAATGTTATTAATTTGAACAATCCATTCTAGAACAATTATCACAATGGTGTTTTACTTAAATGTTGGATGTATTAACCTCATACTAGCCTTCTAGTATTAATATTCGTGACTATACTGCACGTTCAAAATATACACATAATTATTATTGTATTCATACATAGCTCAATAGCTAATTTATACTGGACAGAAAAATGACATAGATCATCCATTGATGTCTAATATCTCATTAAAACAATCAAATTCGCAAATACACGTTGCTTCATTCATAGATAAGCTCTCCATAGCTTGTAAACCTTTTTCCAAACATCATTAAGTTCAAATAAGCTTTTACATAAAAGTCATGAAATATCGTGCATCAAATTAACATAAGTTAAAGTATCATGGACAATTTTTATCAGAACTAAGGCAAATATAATATAATCAGGTGTTCAAATAACAGTGCTTGAGAATTTTCGACATTATCATTTCGCTTTGTAACGAAAATATTTTATACAATCATTTTACAATAGTAATTTATTTCTCATTATAATCTCATGTTCATAACTATATCTTTCAAGAAATTGTGGATAGATCACTGTAAAAAGAACGATTTAGCTCTACTCGGTAAAAACTCGACTGGAGTTCCTCACCCAATGAAACACGAAAGATCCTACACCATAGTAATGAGCCTGTCTTAAGAAGGTACACGAAAACTATTAGAATCCAACGCTTAACCAGGATGGAGTTCAACAAACGAATCATGAACAAAATAGAAACTGAACGATCTAATAGTGTCTAAGACAACTCCAAAAAGAAAAATCTCAAAAGCTTTTAGTTTGCCAAATGTAATCCATAAATCGCAAATATCTGCTCTATAAATCATCATGTTTCCATATTTATACTGCACTTGATGAAAGATAGACCCGCACGTCTATTAAAGAAACTCGCATGAAATGCATAAGTGTTCAAATTCAAAATTCGAAATTCGTAGAAATGTCTATTCCAATAATCTTCAAGTATACGTAGCGTATTGGTCATCTGCTTGCTAACTACTATTCTTATATAAAGTTATCGTAGTCTTCTCCCTACTCTTCATATTAATCTTCTCAACAAGTTATATAATTCCATTAAATGCTCAAATTTAGAAAGAAAAAGAAGTGAATTAATGCATAAAAATAGCATTATAAAATATTAATGTTAACTACAAAAAAAAAATACACTACAAGACAGAAGCGATAGAGCCCTGGAGTGAATTTTCTAACTACTAAGAAAAATTGGTGAAAAGGAACACTCTAGAGTATGTCTAATTCATACTGTCTACTATGAAAAGGGGTGGTCAGCTACCTTGTACGTTGCCATCTGGTTGAAATAGGAGTATGCGAGAAACACACTGTCCTCGTTCTGGAACTGAACCCTCGTTCATCAGGTCGCGTAGTCCTCGATACGACTGGATCATGTAGAGAACCGAACCCGAGTCTGAACGTTTGAAAAGGAAAAACAGCTGTTCGCGAAACAAGTTCATCGCTCTCACACGTTCCCAAGATATAGCTGGAGCTTATTCGTAGTATGCCATTATATTTCATGCAGTTACAGTATGAATGTACAATAAACATCTCCAAGACGTCTTCCACCTCTTCTTAAAGAGTTTTCTGCTGTTATAATAATCCACGTTTGGTGCTGGTGATCATCCTAAGAAGTCAATTCAACTATTGCACAGGGGCCGATAACCTAGATGTTAGGCCCCTTAAAACAACAATTATCATCATCATCAACCACTATTGCATTGCATTCCTGCTTTCCATTTTAGCCCATAAGTGACATAGTCATGTCTTGGTGAAGTATCCGTTCAATCAACTTCTGTTCTGAAGTCATAATGATAATATGCTTGTATACTGTAAACTGTACTGTTGTAGAATAAAGTCTTGTACTGGCATAGAAAATATCACACAAGTCCTGGTGAATACAAAGTTCACTGCTCCTGATGATGAAGTTTAACACAGTCTTCAGCTATAATAAGCTGAGACACAAACATTTGTGGTACGAACTGTCTAAATTTAAGTAAATACACGTCCGCGTTGCTTGAGCACGATATGAGTGTCGTACTTCAGCGAAGTATATTGCAATCTCGTGTCTCTGCCTGGACAGATCTTTGCTTACTGCTCTGCGAAACCCATAGTGCTGTTCGTTGAGGAACGATATTGACTATCGATATCGACACTGGATCATGTTCGATAATATTCTGATATTTTGTTATCTGCATTTATTTATGTGTGAAATACACTCAAGTTTCCTCTTCTCTAAACATAATGCATTTGTCAATTACTATTCTGTTTCATGGCTACTATAGCAAAGTATATCATGTTGCATCAGATTGACGTTACTGCCGTCTCCATTTTGTAGACCTCTCTTGTACTAAAACAAAGCACGTGCTCAAGGATGTAGAGCGGGCTGCCTAGTTGCTCCTAACCTCGCCACAGAGTATCCATGCGCTGTGTGCAGTGCAAATAGCGCCGCAGGAATGCACCTGAGTACACACCTGTCCAACATAGATCCAACTCATTACAAAATACGGTCTCAGTACCATCCCAGCATTTGCCCGAAGACGAAGTGGGAAACCAGGGAAAACCACTTCGAGGATGGCTGAGGTGGGAATCGAACCCCCTCTACTCATTTGGACCACCCGTGGCTGAGTAGACCCCGTTCCAGTCCTCATACCACTTTTCAAATTTCGTGGCAGAGCCGGGAATCGAACCCAGGACCTCCGGGGCGGCAGCTAACCATGCTGACCGCTACGCTACGGAGGCGACATATGTAAAATAGTACATAATGCAACGAGTCTATAATGGCAATATCACAAAATGACTTTTTTTTAGTATCTAGCCGAGGTACAGTTTTTTTTGGTCTGCCAAGTGTCAAACGATTAGTGTTTTCTCACCAAGTACTTTACCTCCCGAAAACCCATACATAATGGTCCCATGCCTTAACCGCACAGTTCTCAAAGGGCAGCAACAACAACAATAAAGCTGCAGATTGGACACAAACAACCAACGATCCATAATACTAATCGATACATTAGAGGAAGAAGGAAGAAGGTAATAAGCAAACCTGACTTGAAAACCTACTATGCCCATAATGGCATAATTACCATTATAGGCGAGTAGCATACGACTGTTTATGTTCGACGATAATTATTATAACTATTTTATATTCGAACATAAATATTCATAAATATCTGTCGAGATTTCGCCAGTTTTATGTACTGAACAGAGCGCATGAGACGCAGAGAATGCCTTGTATTTGACCATGGCCTCCTCGATTACCCTACTATGACACTAGGCCAGGCAGTGGAATTTAAATTAGAAGGCCGTGGAACTCAGCGCATCTAATTATCTAATTGGTCAAACAACTGTTTTGTGAGCTCTGATTGGTGGGAGAAACTGTTTCATAATGAAAAATAGTGTTATAATGAGCCTCATTATAGTACAGTTTTCTGACATATAATAGTCAGGGTAGAACATAAAGTTCATTATAACACGTTAAAATAGCCTAATGGGATAGTTAACATTTCCTAGCGAAGGTGTTGCCAATCACATTGCGTGAAGCGAAGAGGTCCTTGGTCAAGGGAGATAGCCCAGGCGGGTTGATGAGACATGCTGGCTGCTCGATGGAGATAGACGATGAGAGCGGTGAAAACCAACCTTAAATGCCTGGCTAGAATACTCCAGAAGGAAAGTGACGTGACCCTCATATGCCACGATAGAAATCTCTGGAAGTCAGCAGACCAGGTAAGGTGGAATCAATCCACCAAAGAAAGACAGCCAAGTCCATGACGTAGTACCGTATGGTAGATGCCATGTTCAGAGTGTCAGTATGCAGACAGACTCCAAGGAGAATGGGAGTGTCTGAAACACTCTTAAAGGAATGCTTTAAAAACCTTTGCCCAATTAAAGCAGCTTTACCAATTACGTAAGTTAAGGATTAAATATTTATTAGAAAATAAATTAGTGAATTTAGGATTACATTTAGTACAAATGGAAGGTTAATACACAGAAACAATCGCTTAATATGCGACTTTCGTGAAAAAGAGAGTTAGTAAGTTACGTTTAAGTATTAGTATTGAATAATTAATTTGAAAATATTAAATATTAAACATTCAGCCTTCGCCCTAGTGGTAGTGAACTCTAAACGAGGATCGGCCAATAAACCAAAGAGAGTTATTATATTTCAAACATAAATAGAGCAAGCTAACTACTTTGAACATTCGCAAATGCGAACACCGTACCTTGTAGAGACTCTAGGTAACATTGATTTACCGATAAAAAGGAAAAAGAGGACACCATCTTTATAATCCTACCTTAAAAAAGGGAACAGCAATTTTAAGACACCATACCTTTAGAAACGAGAATATCTTTAAGTTATCGTGCATTGAAAAAGGAGAATATTTTTAAGATACCAAACCTTAAAAAAAAGATAATATCTGTAAGATACTTTACTTTGAGAGAAGAGAATATATTTAAGATACCGTACTTTAAAACATTAAAAACTATTTTTAAAGTACCTTTCCTTGTAGAGAGAGAACAATGTATTTTAGACAATGCATCTTGAGGTACCGTACCGTTGAAAAAGAGAAACTTGTATTTAATATACCTTTCCTTGAACAAAGGGAACAATGTCTTTAGGATATTGTACGTTGAAAAAGGAGAACAATATCTTAAAAATATCATACGTTGAAATGAGGGAAAAATATCTTTAGGACATTTCAAGGTGCCTTGAATAAAGATAACACTATATTTATGTATGATAACGTACCTTGAAAATGGGAACAATAACTTTAATATAACTTACTGTACCTTGAAAGTATGGAACAATATCTTTAAAATATTGTAGTCATCAGACCCATGTATCTAAATAAGTGTGGAATCTGTCTGATAATCTATGTTGCTATGGTGACTGTACTGGTTTGTGTACTGGTGGTAATTGGAGCTAGGATTAGGAAGGAGGTAGCCTTCACCTTAATTTTATCCTGTCGTTTGTCTGGTGTTGAAGTGAAACATGACTTCAATGACGACTGTGTTAGGATTTGAACGTAGAGTGTTCTTAGTTGCCCTCGCAGGGCTAAATGAATCTCGTTCCATTCCTCAGACCAGAATTTATACTACTGTAGTTTTGGGCAAAGTGAGCCAGAGGTTGGTTGGTTGCTTCCTCAGTTTAGGGGCTGCGACAACGCGGTCATGTAGCCCCGTGTACTTTGGGTGTGTGTAGAATCTGTCTGAGAACCGGTGTTAATTGTGATGACTGTATTAGTGTGTGTTAACTGTTTATAATTCAAGTAAGGACTGCAGACGATAATTTCAAGTAGTTCCTACTTCCGCTACCAAATGCTACCGTCCACGACACATAGTTGTGAACTTGGCTACTACTAGACGCCATCGCAACCAACGCCTGGTGACGAACGTTGGAACTTAAGAGCATTAATACAGGGAAGCAAGCCTGGAAAAGCAGCAGGACCGGACAACATATCAAATGAAATCATCAAGGCATCACTCCCATACACAATACGAATATGGACAGCCCTATACAACAAATATATAGAACTCCGAAATATACCGAACTCCTGAAGGAAATCAACAATCAAGATAATATACAAAGGCAGGGGACCACATGATGCACCCGACTCATACAGGGGGATTGCGCTTGAATGTGCAGCCTTCAAGATGTTATCCAGCGTCATACGTGAAAGAATCTTCGAGCGATTAATGGAAGAGACACCAGAGGAACAACACGGATTCATACCAGGAAGATCGACAATCCAAGCAATAGAGAAAGTACTTGGATACATAGGTGAAGCACTAAGTCAACCCAAAGGCAGCGCATACGCGACCTTCGTAGATTATCAAAAAGCTTTTGATGGAGTGAACAGGAACATTCTCATCCAAAAATTGAAGACAGTTCTAGGACCAGAAGACCCTTTCCTTAGCCTCATAACAAGCATACTGCACAGCAACGTAATAAGCATATGTGACGGTCAGCTAGAATCAAGGAACATAAAACAGACAAACGGAGTTCTACAAGGTGACCCTCTAAGCCCGATACTTTTCAACATGCTCACAAACGACGTAGTTCAAAAGATCACAACGGAAGGGGTAAAAATACTGCTCTATGCAGATGACATGGTGATCCTAAGCAAAAACAGGGAAGCGATGCAGCAAGCTATCAATCGGTTAGAGGAATGGACGAATGAAAACGAACTTAAAATAAACCAGAACAAGACAAAAGTATTGAAGTTTCGGAAAGGCGGACGAATATCCTCGAAGGATGTCTTCACATGTGGGGATCACACTTTAGGCATAGCGAAGGCGTACACATATTTAGGGGTAACTCTGCAGGTCACCGGATTCACCTTCACAAGACATGTTGAGGAAAGATCAATCTCCGCAATAAAAGCCACAATGGAAATCAAAAGACTTCATAGCCTCTCACTAGAAACATCAATTTCACTGTTCAACCTGAAAATAGCCCCAATAGCATCATACGCAATTGAAATAATTTGGCCATACTTGAACTACAAAAACATCAAAGACCTGGATAGAGTTAAAGCCAGATACCTCAAGAAAACACTGTGCGTATCGAAGTACGCCCCAACCAGATTAGTTTATCAACTGGTGGGAACAAACACATTTATAGAAGACCTAATATTAAAACACAACCTGATTCAAACACAAGCATGCATCAAGTTCCTGGAAGAAAGAGCCCAGAAATCAACAGAAATAGACCCCGAATTCTACCGCACCCCAGCCATGAAGGAGAAAGAATGGAGATCAGCCGGCTATGAACTACGACACCTCTACACCCGAGGAGCAATACACGGCTTCCACCATAAAATCTGCAACAGGAAAGTTTACCACAACGCCGACAGTCAATGCAGCTGTGAACTCTGCAACCAATGCTGCACACAGTATCACCTATTTGAATGTACAAAAAGAACAATGCCAATCTCGTACTATGCAAAGGACGAGTGTCAATGATATCTGTTATGTAATAATTCTGTACACATTGTGTTTAATTCCAATAATAAATATTAAGAGCATTAATCAAACCTAATCTACAAATGTTGCTTCACACACTTTTTGTTAATGGAAGGTTCTTTTACGAGTCCGCCGGCTTTACATCACCTCCGAAGGAAGGCATACTGAGGGATTTTTAACTCTCTTAAAAAATCCGACGACTTCGGCAGGGTTTGAACCCGCAACCTTGGGCATGGAAGCTCAGCATGAGCCAGAGTGGGAATCAACTGTTGGCTAACTTTAGCAAGACTGCGTAAATCCCTAACTGGATTACCTGGGATTCGAACCTGGTACCAGTAATAATCTCTTACTTGTCTCCTACCAAAATGAAAGCTTTAGTTTGTCTCAGCCTTCTGTCAGAATAGGCACTGAAGAGAACGGTTGCACGAGGTGCTGACCATTTCACCTACATCTCCAGGAAGCCAAGGAAATGTGAATCCGTAAGCTCAACATTCCTATTAGACACTAAGTACGGGAACTTGTTTCCCGAGAATCTTCCCAATATTATTACAAGCGCCACAGAGTGCATATAGGCCCTGCACACCAGGTCGACACCCACTTTCATCGGACGTCACATATTACGTAATTTTGTGTGGGAATTTGTGAGATCTTCTGAAGTCGAACTTTGACTCTCAGTTACAACATGGAACATAAATATTTACCCGCTAGATTGGAAAATGGTACGGGGTCTAAATATTTGCGAGAGATATTAATGAGAGTGTAACATACACATAACCTGGGGGACAGGAGTTCTTGTGCTCACCTGCTAGGCGCGATCACCCTCAAATCAAACGGTTCCTTACCAGACATAATGTAAAAAGCTTTCTGGCTTCCACAATACACTGACAAAAAAAAAAAAAAAAAGAGAGAGAGAGAGAGAGAGAGAACCGAAACGCCTTGGATTTTTATGTGTGTGTAATTTTACTCCTCATTACACACTGGTGCTCACGACTTCACTAATTCTTACGAAGTATTATTCATATTTCAAAACATTTAATCACACAGGTGTCAATTTGAGAACCCCTTTAGTTTTCTTTGGTAAAAATATTATGCATATTAATGTAATTTCTTATCATTTCGTCAATTTATGGATTTGGCACAAGAAGTTAATGGAAACACTTCAAACACTTCTCGAAATAAATGCGAATTTTCACAGTTCAAGTTCATTAATTCAAAATATGAGATAATAACAAGTATTAACACGTAGATGTTTGTTCACTTTACCAATTTCCAATATTCATATGCAGCCATGTGGTCGCAGAACGTCCTGAGTTCTATCACGAGGCGTGATGCAATAAATCTTGCAAATAATGCAATACAGTTCGTTTAGTAACGAAAGGAAGCTTGTAGTTTAACGTGACCGTTAATCTCGCGATCATAAGCCACGGGACCTCCGTTGCACGTGGAATCCGAACCACAGGACATGGCATTTCACATCGAAAAGTTTAGTAACGAGAAATAACAGTTCCCTGTTGTACAGTTGACAGGAATAAACACATTCGATGAACTTCTGCTTAAATGCAGCTATAATTTCTTCTAAACCACGTTTTCAATTTAGCACAATGAAAATCACTTTTCTTCACCACGAGACTTGACAAACGAGTATGTGTCGGAGTAGACGGCGGAAACTCAATTCATCACGACTGAAGTCAGGTGCGCAATTAATTATCCAGTTCGCATATCTGCGATATTATACCTTAGTTTCTGAGCATGATAAAACCAAAAGTGCATAGTAATAATACCACATAATTCCAAATATCTTCTTAAATGTCAAAAATTTAGAAATACATAAAATATAAATTAATTGCCAAACAAATCATGTCAGAATACTCCAAAGAGGTGACATAACTTCCATATGAGCTCAGCGCTGTTCCAGCGCGGTTTACCATCAATCGATTCCAATGAGCCATTCATTTACATACGGAAAATGCCCGATCGGGCGCACTCCCTTCTTTAAATCCTTCAAGGCCGTGTTTTCTCCCGAGATTCACTTCCTTTAATGGATGATATTTACACCCACGACATTCATATAAGGGCCATATCGCGATGCAGTATAGTGTGAAGTGGGAATTAAGGCCCTAGTTTGGACAGAGCTCAACCCTTCTGTGCATGATTGGGACATAATTCGGCAGAATGTATCGCAATGAGTTCCGTAGAACCTCAAAATATACTTGGGATATGGTGAGTGTGGAATGAGAATGCATGTAACGAACTTGCTCAGGCTCCAGCCTAACATTTTGATATGACTTCAGCCCGAGGTAGCAATACTCACTTGTGAGTAAATCTATGATTGTCAAATGAGGCGCCTTTGTGGTGCCAACTAATTAATAACTCGCAAAAACAAAAATGAGAATTATAAACAACTTCTTGTGTCAAGTCCGCAAATTTACGAAATGACAGGAATTACAGTAAATTGCGTATTGGGCCACCAAAATGGCACCTACGTGCGTAAAGGTCATTGAAATCAGGGGCATATATACAATTTTTTTCGGGAGGGGTCTGACTATCCTGGAAATTATGAGTATTCTCAGCGGAATGTCACCGCAAAATACCCAGAAATATCAACCAATATCTTAGAGTATATAACTTTATGTAATTATTTTAGATAGGAGTTAATTGCAAAATTCTAAGTTTATATAGCTTGCAATTAGTGGCAGCACAAACAAGTTGTAAAATACATCACAACACATCAGCCCAAAGTTCCGAATGGCGGCCATGTAGCCTATGTGTGCAAATCTATTCCCCCTATCTTTTCAAACACGGTGAAACCGAATTGAACGAAATTTGGTACAGAGGTAGCACAAGCAAAGGGCACCTCAGTGTCATGTTTTATATCGCCGCCATCTTGACGGAAACGGAATGACGGCCACCCAAATGTCAAAAGCTTAAATCAAATTACGACCAACCTAATCATATTTTGATCTCTGGCAAATTTTGCAACGACACACCTTTTCGTGGGAAGCATCTTTTGACTGAACTACAAGGTCATCAGCCCAATAGTGTGCAGATAACGGCCTAGTCATCATCATCATCATCTTGAGCAGTTTCCAACCGCTGGTCGGGTCTGCTTGGAACATAAGCCTCTCCATCGTTTCCTGTCCATCCACCATCTCTCGTCATTTACTGTGTCCCAGCACACTCCTCTTTCCTCCACACTCTTCTTAACTCATTTTGTCCATCTGTCCCTTGGTCTTCCCCTTGGCCTCCTTCCCGTCATTTCCATTCCAAACATCTTCTTCGGTATCCTCTCCTCTTCCATCCTCCTCACATGTCCATACCATTGTAGCCTAGATCGCTCTATTCTATTTTGCAATGGTTCCTCTCTTACCATCTCCCTGACTCTCTCATTCCTTACTCTGTCCATTCTTGTCACTCCTACCCTACTCCTCTGGAACTTCATCTCCACTGCTCGTATTTTATTCTTGTCCCTTTCCTTCATCACCCATGTTTCTGAACCATATGTCAAAATTGGCACAAAGTAGGTCTTGTAGATGATTCCTTTACATTTTTGTGGTACATCTTTATTCCATATCATCCCCCTAACACTCTTGAAAAATCCATCTGCGCACCTTCCCCTCTCATTTATTTCCATCCTATTGCCTCCCTTTTCTTCAATTATGCTTCCCAAGTACTTGAAGCATTCTACTTTCTGCAACTGCTGTCCTCCAAGTGTTATGCCCATATCCAGTCTGTTCTTCTTCCTCGTTGTGATGACCACTTCACTCTTTTGTGCTGAGAACTTCATCCCATATGATAACACTACCTTCTCCCACTCATCTAATTGCTCTTGTACTTCTTCCTCATCCTCTCCCCATACCAGAAGGTCATCAGCAAACAACATTGCCTTCATTTTCCTTTCCCCAATGCTATTTACCACTTTTCGTATGATTTCATCCATCACCACTATAAATAACAGGGGTGAGAGGGCACTTCCCTGTTTCAGACCACTCTCCAGTTGAAACCATTCCTTTCTCTCTCTTCCCACCTTTACGCAGCTATTGCTTCCCTCGTACATTGCTTTCACTCTTGCCACTGTCTCCTTGTTCACTGCTTTTGCTCTCATTGCTTCCCATACCTTGTTTCTATTAATACTATCATATGCTTTCTCAATATCCAAGAAGGTCATCACCAGATCTTTCCCATATTCATAATGGTGTTCTTGTAGCTGTCTTACTGCAAAGATGAGGTCAACTGTTGACCTTCCTGGCCTGAATCCATACTGTTCTTCCCTCAGCCCATCTTCAACTTCTGACCGAATTCTTCTCTCCAGTACCTTCTCAAATATTTTGGCGCAGTGGCACATGAGTGTAATTCCCCTGTAGTTCTTGCATTCCTTCCTACTTCCCTTTTTAAATATGGGTATTATTATCCCTCTTTTCCAGTCCTCTGGTATTTTCTTCTCCCTCCATATCACTTTCATTACTCGAAAGAGCCACTGTGTTCCTATCACCCCTGCTGCTCTCACCATCTCCACACTCACTTCGTCTATTCCCGGTGCCTTTCCCCCTTTCATCTTCTTTAATGCTTCCTCCACTTCTTTCCATGTCAATTCCTTCTCTGAAATGTCTTGGTCACTGTCTGTTTCTTCCTCCACAATGTCCACTACGCTGGTTTTAGTTGGATTTAGGAGTTCCTTGAAGTATTCTCTCCAGATAACCTTTACTTCTTCCATATTTTCGACCTCTTTTCCATTCCTGTCCACCATTCTGACATTTTCCCCTGTATCTCTTCTCTTTGCCTTTATCATTCCATACAACACTTTCTTACTGCCATCACAGTCCTCCTCCATCATTTCTGTCCATTTCTCCAGCCATTTCTTTTTCTCTTCCTTCACTACTTCTCTTGCTTCTTTCTTCCGCTCTTGGTATTCTTCTCTTGTTCTGTCTGTCCTCCGTTGGAACCATTTCCTGAATGCTTCATTTTTCTTTTTCACTGCTTCCTTAGTTCTGGGGTTCCACCATGGTGTTTCCTTCCACCTTTTCTTTCCACTAGTTCTGCCACACACGACTTCCGCTGCTTCTACCAACACGTCCTTGAACCTATTCCATTCTTCTTCACCTGTTTTCGGATCATCCTTCGGTAATTTGTTCCTCACTAATATCTGGAACTTCTCCTTATTTCCATCCTCCTTCAGCTTCCATGTCCTTATTCTTCTTTCTTGGTTCTCAGTTCTCCTCTTTTCCTTCAGTCCTCTCACCTTGGCGACCAGCAGACGGTGGTCACTGTCCAGGGCTTCTGAAGGTATTACCCTTATATCCGTGATACTCTTCTTTGTATCCTTCCCGCATAGAATATAGTCCACCACTGATTTCCTAGTCAAATCCCTGCTGTACCAAGTAATTTTATGGCTCTCTCTCTTCTTGTACCATGTGTTTCCAACCATTAGCCCATTTATCTTGCACAGTTCCAACAATCTCTCTCCTTCCTTATTCCTGTTTCCCCATCCTTCACCACCAATCACTTCCTCAAAACCTCTTCTATCAGTTCCGACATGGGCATTTAGGTCTCCCATGACTATCAGGTCTCTCCCCACTAACTGCTTCTGCAACTCCTCTTCAAACTCGTCCTTCTCGCCCTCTGTGCATCCCACCTGTGGTGCATAGACTTGCAGAATGTCCAGGTTTCTACCTTTCACAGTGATTCTGGCTCTAATTATTCTATCACTTACCCTCTTTACTTCCTCCCTCAGCCCTTCTCTCACCACCATTCCCACTCCATTTCTCTTCCCCTCCTCATTTCCTATCCAGTATAGCTGCAAGCCATTTCTCAGTTCTTTTCTTCCTTCCCCTCTCCATCTGGTCTCTGCCAGTCCGAGTACATCCAGTTTTCTCCTCTCCATCATATCCACAGCCTCCTCCACTCTTCCCGTCAATGTCGTTATATTCAAAGTTCCGATTCGTAGTCCATTTCCATAGCCAGGTCTGCTTCCTTTAGATCTGTCCTTTCCGAGGCCCGTTCCCGTTTTAAAAGCAGTTTCATATCCACTACTGGCTTGCTAGGCCTAACGTAGCTTCACCAAAACCCTGGCGAGGGGCCTGTTTTTGGTCCGCGAGAGGTATTTTATTTCCCTCAAACCCTCCAGACAAGTCCGGCGAGCCCCCTATCCGCCACCTGGGACGCGCCCGATAGAGGAACAGGCAAACCCCCTAGTATGTGTGCAAATCGATTCCCCATATCAATTCAAACACGGTGAAACCGAATTTAATGTTTTTTTTACATAGGTAGCACTAGCAAAGGGCACCTCATATTCATGTTTAAAATCCGTATAGTACGTTGTATTTCAACAAGTTACTACAACCAACATTCAATTATACTCCTTGAAAAGGACAAAGAGTTATAACAATACCCATGCAATTAGAAGAAAGTAGGCTATATGTTCTTTACTGAACATCTTTTTTTTATGTTTTTAATAAATTTCGTGAGCTTTTAGAATCTAGTGTGTAGTTTCAGATCCTTCATTCGTCGTCTGTGGATTAATTTTATTCCTACTGTGGACACAACATGTGTCACAGGTTATATGACATCGATGTTCCTTTCCTTAAAATATCAACCCCTACCGTCTAAAGGTTAAGATTAGTGCTCGTGCTCAAAATTAAATTTTTTGGAAGGTCTGTTATCAGCAGGGCCCGGATTTTGATGACCTAAACAAGTTTAAAAATACCTATAAAATGACTGCAATATACCCATAAAATGATCCGAAAACTTTAAAAAATAACTTTAAAATTTGAATGAAACGCATAATTTTATCACACAAGAGATGCAAACAGACTACGTCATTTTATGTTGAAATGTATTTAATAGCAACCTAATATAATTTAATTTATTTGACAAATACGAACAATTTGCACTCAAATACTGGTTCTTATTTCAGTCTAGTGTGTCTTCTGGAATGTGGATATTCCAAGAAATAAGGGTTGAACAAAGTTTTGAAGATTCTCATGTCTTTGTATTCATCCTCACTTTCAAATCCGATAATATCCAGTACCATACGCAAAAAAATGCATCATAAACCATTAAAAATGAGAGAAATTTACTCAAAAACGTATAAATATTCTAATAAATTCCATAAAATGACATAATAACGACGCAAAAAGCGAGAAGATTACCATACAATAAAAGGAGAAATGATGAAAAAATGGCTAATAAAAAAAATGTGATATTTTTTTTAGCGTATGGCTTTTAGTGCCGGGAGTGTCCGAGGACATGTTCGGCTCGCCAGCTTTGTAGCTGCTTCGAGACGGACACCCAATGGGTGAGCTACAAGTACCGTTGGGGAGGAATGTTGGATGGGAGGGTCGAGGAGTTGGAAGGTAGCGGCTGTGGCCTATAGTTAGGGACCAACCCCGGCATTTGCCTGGAAGGAAGATGCGAAACCACAGAAGACCATCTTCAAGGTTGCCGGCGGGGGGATTCGAACCTCCTCGCCTCCCGGATGTGAGCGACTGCCAACAGTCATGCCGCAACGACCTCGGCTAACTCACCCGGTATTAAAATTATTTATTACGGATTTCAGAAGAGCTAATAAGGATGGCATGTTTCGCTCGTCAAGCGAGCATCTTCGTATCCAAATTTATAACACAAAATAGCTCCACAAAGCACTACCAAACCCACAATGTCCTGCTATTAGCCCATCTTTTAATGTTTGCTCGCCACAGTAGGTCAACATAAGCAGAATTCAAAAACAAGTAGTTCCGTGAAGAACTATACAGCCTATTATCATATATTCTACTTTTGTTAACTGCCACTATCAACATACAAAATTTCAGTTTGATCGATCTAATAGATTCATAGATATTGAGAACCGACTAAATATTTCGGATGATCGCCATGTTGGATTTTATATAATTATGTAGGTCCTTGAGTTATGTACTGTTACATGAAGATTATTGTGTACGTGTAGCATTCAAACTTCAATGGCATGATTAGGACACAAGAAGTAACAAGGAGATTTTAAAATTTCGCACAGCTGCCATCTTGTGGTTATGGAAACAATTGAAATAAATTAGATGCCAGTGGATTAACATTCGTATAAGGATTTACTGTACCAAGTTTCACTGCACTCGGATGGTTAAATTGCGAGAAACGTCCATGTGAATATTTATACTTCGCGTCGCCGCCATGATGAATTTGTGATCACCAGGTTATTTAAAGTCCTATAGGTGAACTTATGTTCATAGCCCCTATGAACATTAAAAAATTCAGTTTGATTGCTATAATAGATTCGTAGATATTCAGAGCCGTCTAAATATTTCGGATGGTCGCCATGTTGGATTGTTAAATGTATAGGCCATATAGTCATGTACCATTAAAGGAAAATTATTGCGTAGGTACATTATTCAAACTTTCCCTTCGATCGCATGATTACGACACAAGAAATAAAAACTTAATTTTAAAATTCGCACAGCCGCTATCTTGAGGTTATGTAAACAATTGAACTTAATTAGATACCAGTGCATTGCAATGAGTATAAACATTTCCTGTACCAGATTTCATTGCGTTTGGAACATTAAATCGCGAGAAAGGTCTATTAAAATTTTCAAATTTGCTTGGCCGCCATGTTCGTTTTGTAGTTAACCAGTTTTTGAAAGTCTTATAGATGAATTTCCAGTAGTGCCCTTTATCTCCGTACAAAATTTCAGGGTGATACCGCTAATAGTTTCAGAGATATAGAATGCCGGTGAAATATTTTGCACATCTGCCATCTTGTGGTTATGTAAACAATTGAACGAAGTTAGATGTCGGTGCATCACAATGTGTATAAACATATACTGTACCAAGTTTTATTGCGTTTGGTTGGTTAAATCGCGAGAAACGTCTATTTAAAGTCTCAAATTCGCGTGGCCCCCATGTTGGTTTTTATAGTTAGCAGTTTTTCAAAGGTTACATAGGTGAACTTCTAGTAGTTCCCTTTATCACCGTAAAAAATTCCAGGGTGATATCGGGAATAGTTTCGGAGATATTGAATGCTGGTGAAATATTTCGCACAACCGCCATATTGGATTGGTGAGACGTAACAAAATTTGAAGGACACGGTCGGGGTCTTCCGGAATAGTGCTATGAATTTACCGAGTTTCAGTGAAATCGCTCCAGCCGTTTAGAATTTATTAGGGGACACACACACACACCTCTCTCTCTCACACACACATCACACATACGCACACACTCACACACACACGGACAAAAGGTGATATCATAAGTCTATTTTTCCATAAAATGAAAATTGGCTAAAAATAAGTGTCATTGTGAATTTGGTAGTTTATTGTAGAGGTATTTTTTCTTGCATATTTGGATCCGATGATGCTCACTTGACCAGCGAAACATATCATCCTTGTCAGCTCTTCTTCAATACATAACATATATATATATATATATATATACTGTATATATGTTAATCACATGTACATTTTTTCAGGCAGTTTTTTTTCGCACGAGATAGAAATTGAGATTACTAGCGGACCCGTGCAAGAACTCCCGCATAATGGGTTGTGTGCTCCCCATGAGTACTGTGCCCATTTGGATGGTGGCACAAGTGAACCCTGGGCCATTTATATAAAATATGTTAGAGTTTAATAAAGGCAGTAAGGAACCAAGAGGAATAACTCGTTGTGAAATAAGCTTGAGAAGCACTGCAAGACTCGCAGGTGGCTTATTGAAATCATAAATTCCCATTAGTCCTGACAGTTTAAGTGAAAAAGGTCATTAGAAAAGCCATTAACGAAGCAAGGGAATGTAGAGCTGAAGGGTCGTAATTAACACTCAACATTCCACGAGTAAGCGATCCAACGGAAAGTTATTACTGTTCAAGTGCAACATTTCCGAGAGGTCTACTTTCTCAAGGGCATACTTGAGACGAGGCCCCAAAGAACGATGAACCAGCGAGAAATCGAGCATACAAACGAGGAACTCCCCACTATAAAACTTGACAAAATAAATTCACCAGGTTAACAAGATTTGAAAGTTAAGGCCGTAGTAGGGACAGCATAAATCGGAAAGTTGGTAGAACTGTGAAATAGGTACTTGAGAAAATGCTGAGCTCAGATAACGCAGAGCGGAGTGCTACGAAGGGTTACAGAGGTAATCAGGTCGGCCCCGCAGAGTGCATATCAAACATTTTAATTAATTAAAAATAAACCTGTGAACGAATCCCTTTCCGCCAACAGGCAATCGTCAAGTTATTACAGATTACATCTAGAAACAAAATATAAACTAGATTGGAGCTAGGGATCAGAAGTTGAACTCCCGAGGTTTTCAGGGACTAATTTCTACGCCAAAGCGAATAAATAGGGCTTGGAGCTCAAGCCAAATCAGTCAGTAAGTTTTGATCAGTCGAAGTTCTTCAGAGAGACTCCTGAGGGAGGTCAGGCTACACATCACGTATCGAGAAGCCTCGGTAGAAGCACGTCAAACACGTTAAGTCAGTCAGTCAGTTGATTGAACACCTTGGTGAGGTGTTACGCTATACGTTGCAGCAATAGTTCGATTCCAGACCAAAGTGTTGGTCTTGATACTCAGTAAAGCTTAAGGAAGCAAGACAGAGTTAGGGACTCTGAGTGAAAGCAAACAGACTAACGAACATTTATAACAGAGGACTGCAGAGTAAAGAATAATAGGAATCGAAAAGAAACAGTAAATTTATAGAGGGGAGACAGGTAACGTCGCGCCAAATAAAGACAGTTCAAACGCTAAAACCCCTGAGGGGACGTCAAAGGGACTTTGTAAAGTAAAAATCGCACAGTACAGAAACGCTATAAGAAACACGAGTTTAAAGAAACGAAAAAGCCGTTAGAATATAAAGGTAGAAAGTATACGGTCTTCGAACTGGAAGCCAAAATAGAGTTGCGAAATTTGCGATAAGTAGAGACAGGGTATAAAGTGGCATCAATCACCATAAACATTTCGCCTTAAGCAAATATGCATCATTTAAGGAAGCCACGCACAATAGACAAACTCCAAAGAGACTAGGAAAGAAAGACTTACCAAGAAGTAGGAGATTTGTAGGAGCAAACACACGTTCAATGCAGAATAGGGAGAATATCTCAGGATCACCAGCGCCGTGATGTTATCACCGCCGTACGCTGCGATATGGTTCGTGTGCAGTGTAAATAATTAATTAATGAAATTTGTAGTGAAATAAGTGTCTAAGAAAAAGCAGAGTAATAATGTATCAAGTTATGTACGAGTGTAAAATTGAAGACCAGGAAATGAAGATGGTCTATTTTAGTGTAAATATGTGTTACTAATGCAATTAGATGGGTGAAGGCATCCAAAAGCCAGGTCATGAGCCGAACAACAGAAGGGGTGAGTAAGAAATGTTTATTACACTAAATGATGTGTCATGTGCTAATCAGTGAATTTGAAAATGTATAAAATAACCAATAAATGCACTAGTGAATGAACAAGTAACGTTAAAATGTATTGAAAAAACCGCAAATATATATGATTTTATTAAACACAATGTTTACAATCACGTTTTCACCACTCTGACATTTCTGCGATTAGAGATTGAGACCTGCTTACACATTCCACTAAGTGGTATTTGGGGCATGGATTATTGCAATTCTTGCAGACGCAGTCCTCCTTGGCCTCATGAAATGTCTCATTCTGACAGATCCTTCCATGGAACCCATGGACAGCGAATCGCGTATACAGATGTCGAAGTTTGAAATTTGGCCCCTTCCAGATATCTGTCTTCACTGCTTCAGACTCCATTATTTCTTGTGGTATTCCGTCGGCTTTTTTTCGTCTCTCCTCGATGATGGTTTTATACGTTTGAGTTTCCGGTAGATCGAAAGAGTGCTTTACGTCTTCTATAAAGAAGGATTCCTGTGCTATTTTATAGGCGTAGCTGTTCCTTGAGAATTTTGATATAGATAGAGCTCTTTTAATAAATTTCGCTTTGACGCTCTCTAGCTTCCTGAGGTTATTCACCGACAAGTAGGGCCAAATTAATTGTATACCATATGTGGCGGTCGGCTTAACTTTAATTTTGAATAGCTTTATCGCTGTTGACAGGGATAGGCTTTGGAGTTTGGGAATGTCAAATGAGGCTTTCGTTGCTGTCGTAGCTCGCTCCTGTACATGCAGGTAGAAAGCAGTTCCAGTAGTTTGTAGCGCGCCACCCAGGTATTTGAAGTTGGGTACGAATTTTAAAGGTTCTTCTCCACACTTGAGTTGGCCCATTTTAGCTATCCTTCTTCCCCTTCTAAATTTCATAGCCTTTGTTTTGGAGCTGTTAATTTCCATAGAGTTTTCTTCCGCCCATACCCTAATGTTCCCCATAGCTGTTTGTAGGTCATCTCGGTATTTTGAGAGAATGACCATGTCATTCGTGTACATGAGTAATTTGACTGTTCTTGAGTCTAATGTTTGCCCAATGTCTGAGGTCATTACGTTGAAGAGGACTGCACTCATGGGATCCCCTTGTAGAACCACCTTTGTTTGAGTGATACTCCTCGACGCGGTGATGCCATCATGGATTGTAACATAGTTCACGTTTAAAATCGATTCCAATGTTTCTAATTCACTATTGGAGGTGCCTAATATGTTTTTCAGTTTGTGGATAAGTATCCTTCTGTTGATACTGTCAAATGCCTTGGAATAGTCTATGTAGATTGCATACAGCGGTCTACCTGGTTGGGCTAAGGTCGTTATTATTTCTTGCACAAGTTCCTGTACAGCCTGTAGAGTTGATCTACCCGGGGTAAAGCCATATTGATTTGATGGTATGCTAGCACGTAGTCTATGTTCCACCCGTATTAGAAGGAGTTTAGAGAAGGTTTTGAATATAACATTTTCCAGGGCAATTCCCCTGTAAGAGTTTGGATCCTCCTTCTTCCCTTTCCCTTTGTAGACCACAATTATGAGTGTCTTTTTCCATTGTTCTGGAATTGACTTACGTTTTAGGCATTCGTTAAATAGACATGTTAGCGGGTCTAACAGGTCATGGAGTGTGTCTTTTAAATGCTCTTTAAAAATCCCATCTGGCCCAGCAGCTTTGTTATTTTTCCCATTGCTTATAAGTTGTCTGAGCTCCTCTGTTGTGATTGGGCGTCTTGGATGTTTGCCAGCTGCGGTGTGAAGCCGTTTGTCCTTATATTAGTTTCTCCGAGAAGATGACTAAAATGTGCCTCCCATTGCGCCATGTTTATGAGAGGAGTTGCTGCCTTTTTCTTCGAGTTCCTTAAGATTTTATAAGGTTTCGCTTCCGCCTCTGCTATTAACCTCTGTTCTGTGTATAAATCGTACTCTGTTTTAGTAGACTTTTATATTTCTGACGCTCCTCAGCATATTTCGTTAGTGCGTCCATACCAAATACCCTAGCGGAATGAAGTAAATGCATCGTCTCATGACGTAACATTCCTCATCAAACCATGGCTTTGCAATGCGATCATATGTAGGTATAACAGTGGTGGCGTTTAGAATTGTGTCATTCAGTGCTGCTGTCGCTCCATCCAGGTTCCCCTGCCCTATCATATGCATGATTGTCGGTATCTCCTCTCTGTTCATTTGCCATCTTTCCTCCTCTATATGTCTAGATACTCTCTGCTTAGGGGGTTCTCCTTTCTGATGCTGTGTTCCAGTACTTAGTTGGATTTCCGCTATTACTGGGAGGTGTTTTCTGATTACTACTTTTTCGGTCTTCACTTGTGCCTGTCCTCCTGCATTTGAGAAGATTAAATCGATTGTGCTCCTTCCATTTTGAGCAATGTACGTGTAATCACTCTTCCTGTTTAGTAGCCTTAGATGGTAATCTAGAAGAAAGTCTGTGACCGCTTGAGATTTTGTATCCCATTTGTCTACGCAGCAATTCAGGTCACCAAGTAACAGGTTTGGTTTATCATTATCTGTGTTCTCCAGTGCCTTCCCTAGCTCGTCTATTATAACCTCAGGATCTGTATTGGGCGTGAAGTACGCCCCTATAATGTTCATCTTACTAATGTTTACTGTTAGAGTGTTGAATGTGCTCATAATTTGGCTGAGAGGTTGTAGGTGCGGCTTTATATAGCAGCTCAATCCGCCTGAGGGGCGGCCTCTGTCGCCTTTCTTGGCTAGAGAGTGAATACTGTAGAAACCGTTAATGCCTATTTCTTCTAAGCTGAAAGTTTCTGTAAAAAGCAGGACGTCATTCTCTAAAAGTGTGAGTCGTGGGGTCAAGGCCAACACACTCTTCAACCCTTCTACATTCCAAGTCATTAATCTGACGCACTCAGTGATATTGTTGTTGATGATTTTGTTGCTGTGTGATCTGCACTCCGGATGGCCTCTTGCGATGGTAGATTTTGTTGATAACCGGCCTTCAGTGTTAAAACTCGAAGGGGCGAAAAGTAACCTCTTTAGGCCAAACATTTTCATCGTCAACCACTTCTTTGTCTTTCTCCAGGAATGCTATCTTGAACGCTTTGTTCCTTCCTCTTGTTCGAATGGTGAATCATGCTTTGACGCTATTAATGCCCTTTTCTGCCACATAAGAGGTGATGCCTTCTTCCGTGGTTTCTTCGTCCAGGTGTCCGATGTACATTCAGTATAGCCTTGGTGCCGGTTTGAGTCGTCCACCACTGTTATTCCCCTTCCCTATTTTGGCTGTGGGCGATGTTCTTGCTGAGCAGGGCGTAACAGGTATCTGCTACTTTGGGTATCGCATTTTTTTCTGTTATGCCTGTCTGGTTGCTGTCTGACCTGTCGACTTGTTGCTGTGGCATACTCCGCGTTTACGACGTCCAATTCTGGTTTTCTTGTTGAGTTTCTCACCAGGGGACTGGTTTCATGCTGTGTATTATGAAATTCAAACGACTGTTGAGTTGACTCTTTCAGTTCATTTCTAACCATTATGTGAATATTATCCATCATGGACTGTATCTGCAGGTTAATTTTCCCCATGATTCTCTCCTCTATTTCTGAATTCGATAAAGTCTCGCTATGATGAATGTCATACGACTCTGATCGCTGTAGCGTTACTCCACCGCCTTCTCCGTGATGGTTTGCTTCATCTATGGGATCTTTGGGTGCCACTAGCGAGTTGTCCCTGTGACCGCTAGGTGGCACTAGTAATTTGACCGTCATGTTTCCTGCTCCCTCTTTAATTTGTTGTATCTCTTTCGACTGAGCCGCGGGAGCCGGTACCTGGCCGGTACCACGTTTTGCCTCTCTAGGTCACCAGACTGCGCCACTTGTCCGGACCAACTATTGTCTTCCTGTACTGCAATGTCATTGTCAAGTTGCATAAACTCACATAAAGTAAGCTCTTTAACATGTTTCTCACATCTGCATAGTTTAGATTTCAGTTCAACAAAGCATTCTCGTATAATCCTTACCGCTTTATACAAGTCGTACTTTGATTCCTTCTTGAGATATCTACTTAAATCCGTAATATTTTCAATACTTTTAAGAGCGGAATCAACACGGCTTTCCATCCCGTCCACCATCTTATAGTTTGCAAAAATGTAAAAGGATAATTATTGAAGTGCAAAAATGATAACATTAATAATAATGGAAACCCGTAAAAAAAAGAATAATTAACAATGAAAAGTGAAATCTGAGAGGAGAAATCGAATATAATAATGTTGTTGGCAAGTAAATTACGCCATATAAGTGAAAAGTAAAAGTAAAATGAAACAAGCACCATAATAATAATAATATATATATATATATATATATATATATATATATATTTTACGAGGGACTGTGGAAAATCTTCAAAAAGACACTTGTGAAGGGTCCGCACTCCACAGTAGTGTGGGATTCTTACCCACTAAAAACCACATCCCTTTTCCCACGATGCGTTCGTCACCCCGGAACCGCTCTCGCATTACTTCAGGGTGATGTCGTGCTTACTTAGCCTTCCAGACTTCTTCTTTCTTCATTTCTTCTTAAGGGCGTAATAATAATAATAATAATAATAATAAATATTGAGTTTTTACACTCCGAAAAATAATAAGTTTTGAGTTTTTATATTCCGAAATAATAAGTGTTATATTTAATAATTGTATTCCATCAGCAAATAATGAAGCGATAAGTATTTATGAGAATGATAATTATTATTATTAGCGTATGATACAACACAAAACAAACAACATAAACAATATACATACATACAATAGGTAACACATTACAACTGTAACAATCATGCAAGGGAAAGGGTGTTCAAAGATTAATGTCTACATTTTCTAACCATCTTATGGCTTCAGTAGAGGCTATTACAAAGTCCTATGTTGATCCAGTGAATGCCCTACTAATGCACTCAGTGACAATATGGTTCATACTCTGTCTAACTGCACCACAATCACAGGTTGGGGAAGATCACATACCCCATTTAAACATCACTGATCCGCATCTCCCGTGGTTAGTGCGGACTCTGTTGAGAGTTACCCATGTCTTGCGGGGCAAATCAAATCCAGCTGGCAGATTTTGAATGTTGAACAATGCCTGCCATTGCATTGGAGCTATGCTGTTCCACTCTTTTTGCCAATCAGCTTTTGGATCATAAACCTGCCTAACCAGTTCTTGTGCTGATTGAATAGGTGGAGATCTTGACTTGAGACGGCTATATCTGGTGCTAGCATCTTCATGAATGGGGAGTTCAGGATTGGCCAATATCTTGTTATATTCCCTGACCAAGTTGTTCAGTCTTCTAATTCTAGGCGGTTCTATGTGACTAAGCACAGGCAACCAGAAAAGAGGGGTAGATTTTATTGTGCCACTAATAATACGCATTGTCTCATTCAGGACTGTGTCCACCTTTTTAACATGAGAGCTGTTGACCCAAACTGAGGAACAGTACTCAGCTGTTGAAAGTACCAGAGCCATCGCCGAAGTACGCAATGTAGTTGCAAACGCTCCCCAAGTGGAGCCAGCAAGTTTGTGGATGATATTGTTACGTGTCCTTAATTTGGCTGCTAGGTTGGTGAGATGCTTGCTGTACGATAACGTTCGGTCAAGAGTAACTCCAAGACATTTGGGGTTGGCATTATGAGGGAGAGGGCCTCCACTAAGAGACACTTTCAGGGTAGAGTTCGCTTGCCGATTGTTTAAATGGAAGAAGCAGGTTTCCGTTTTACTAGAGCTGGGCTTCAAGCACCACTTTTCGAAGTATTTGCATAGGACATCCAGGTCTGCATTTAAAGTTCTCTCTATCACATTAGCATCAGCATGTTGAGTAACTATTGCTAGATCATCAGCATAAGCAAACTGACGAGAGCTGGTAGTAGGTATGTCCGCAATATACAGATTAAACAATAACGGAGAAAGAACAGATCCTTGTGGAAGACCATTATTGAGTACCCTTATTTTGCTGTGGTTTTTATGCATAACTACCTGGATTATTCTATTTGAAAGCATATTGTTGATCAAACGTGACATTTGACTGCACTTTGTCAATTTAAAGAACTTGTACACAATACCTTCTCTCCACACTGTGTCGTAGGCAGCTGTTAGATCAATAAACACTGCCCCACTCTTCAATCGCTTTTCAAAACCTGTCTCAATATGTGTTGTCAAGGCAAGCACCTGATCTTCACAATTACGTTGAGGTCTGAAATCAGCCTGCTCGATAGGAATGCTTTTACAATTAGGGGGCTTATTCTATTATAAATAAGTCGTTCCAGGAGCTTAAAACAAACGCTCATTAAGGCGATTGGTCTGTAGCTTTCAACAGAATTCGGAGGTTTACCAGGTTTTACGATAGCTAGAATCTTAGTTCGTTTGAACTCGGAAGGAAGTTTACTTGTTTGAAGGATGTTTGAAAAGAACTGCACTAACCAATTCCTTACATTCTTTCCAAAGTGCTTCAGAAATTCTGGGTGTATACCGTCAAAACCCGGGGCTTTTGCATGTTTCAATACTTTTAGGGCAAGCAGTAGCTCTTGTTCAGTAAAAGGATCAGAAATGTTGGAGGAAGTAGTATAAAGCTTTCTCAACTGAGACAGTTCATCTTTTATAAACCTTTTATGACACTTTTGAGGCTTGACTTTAGACAAGCTGGCAATGCGACTGGCAACATGATTGGGTGAAATCTCTGGCTTCAGCTGGGGACCATGTGGTATTCTTCCTAGCTTACTTAGGAGGCTCCAAGCTTTCCTACTCGAGTGTCTGAAGTCTAATGTTTCCACGGTTTCCGTCCATCGGTTTCGTCTAGCTTCATCTAGGTTATGAAGGAGATCATCAGCTACAACCTTTTCTCCATTTCTCTGGTAATCTTCATGTAGTGCTTCACAAGCATCATCCCAACCTGGGATAAATTCCTTTCTCATTTCACGAGGAATATGTCTTTTAGCACTTGCCAGAACAGCTTTCATAAATCTAGAGTAGTTATCTATCTCTGGAGGAAAGAATGATAATAATAGACTCGAGTTGAAATAATTGAATAATTGAAGGATCTTTGGGATACTTTAAAATAATAAAGTAATAACGCTATTCAGCTAATAGATGTAATGAATTAAAGTAATTGGTGATAACGAACACCTTGGAAATGTATTGTGAAGTTATAGGCCATAGTCCATGTTGAAAGTAAAATGCCGAAGTAAAGACCAGTAAAGTAATGCCGCGATACGAGTAAAGTTGAGTTGTTGAAGATATTTGTAGTATGCGATGAGAGTCCAAGTTATTAAAAGTTGTGTTACCAAAAATGGGCCTATAAATAATGAATAAAAATTAGTATCAAGCTAGCAAATATATATCCTGTAATATGCATATTTTGAGAGATTAAAAAAAAAGTATTAAGTGTCGGAAATCGTCGTCGTTGTTAAGGATTGCACCCATGGGAAAACTATAGGGTTTTCGCCAGTCAGCATAAACTGGTATAGTGACCGTTTGACGGATGTCCCCCGTCCACATAAGCGCACATCTAAATAACAGCAGAGCACAGGACTCAAAAACATCTCAGGGTAATACATATGGGCAAACAGCCAACGCTGTAATTTAAAATAAAAGCTTAGCTGTTATTCCGACGTACACTGCAGCAAGGATAGAAAGGAGTTAAGTTTCAAGAATCATGAATGTCACCAGTTTTCTAAGATAAAATGCGTCAGGTCAATTTATTCACTCAACCATCCTAAACTAATTACAAACTTCCTTCCTGAGGGGAATCACTAAATACACTCCTGAAAATAAAGAACATCCTACCGCTACCCCTGGGATCCTGCTCTAAAGATGCCTTGTCTGACTAACGACAACCATAAATTAAAACAAAAAAAGTGACGTGATTAGTCAAATGCTTCTCCAACATTTTGTGAAATTCATAATTATCACTGGAACGTGTGCATTCGAAACAGCATAAACACCTTAATGATGCGCAGACAATTAATTAGTCCATTCTGACATCATTCAAAAAATTATATATAAGTTACAACAGCATTTATATTTCCAAAATTATCTTCCAAAATATTCTTAGTTTCAATATCACGCATGTGAAAAGTCATGGATAAAAATCTGAAAAATGTTATCTTTATTATTTAACACGCCGACAAAAATTTTATTGGCTGTGAACAATCTTCTTCCATGTCATTTAATGATAATCCAGTTACTTCACAATCGTAAATTCCACACTTGGAATTTATTAAACACTCCAACAACCATGTTGATTTAAAAATAATTTCCTAAAGAAATAAATTTATCCATTTATTAGACTTGGGTGTAATGCGCTATTACCATGTGATTATTAAATTTATATGAATTATGGATCAGTTATGACGGTTAACAAAAATCATCTGAACACGAGGTCTGCATTCCACGAATGCCGAGCATTGAATAGGCTTCACGTATTATATTTCATCACATGATGTTGAAAGATGCCAAGAAAAGAAATATATTAATTGTTCGGCAATTCTAAAACATTCCATAGAATGTTTTTAAGGTGTGAGAAAAAACAAGTGGAATTCGGAATCAACTGATGACGTTATCTGGATGACGGCTTGGGGTTGCTCCACTGGCTTAACCCTTCTTTTGAGAATACAATATGAGGAATCATCCTCCAAAATCATTAACTTCATTTCACATACAACATTATTTAATCATAAACATTATTTCCATATTTCCAAATTCCATTGAGCCTTATTGCTTCTATTAACGGATTATAATAATCATTGTGGGATCAGAACACGCATCTCTGCCCAATCAACTCAACTACCATGCCAGTTAAATCATTTAATTGTGATTAACAATTAGTTTGCCTTCCAATGGTAATCTTACAAAACAATCCCTATTTGACACAAGCGCTCCACACCGCAACTTTATTTCGAAAATAAAATATCTCCTTAGAAAAATCCAAATTACATTATTAATTACGACCTCATTACCGTCCGCCTATAACTTAATCCGAAATTTGATTATGTGAACACCACAGACTGGTTCACTTTCACCCAATAAATTTATTATTATTATTATTAAATATTTCACAAGTCAAAAATGATTAAATTCCAAGTTTACGATCCCAACAGATCTTCAAAATCCCGATAATCATTCAACATGATTCAATCAAGAATTATAACAAGTATTACAATCTTCAATTATTATTATTATTATTATTATTTATCAGAGAATCCTAATCGTGCGGAAAAATCAAACTCATAAAGTAACAATTAAGTATCTAACTTCATAAAGTATTACGGAGATAAACTCCCAAGAATCATCAATAATTAATTAATTAAGCAAATCACTACCCAAAAAAGATAGCTTTAGACCAAAAAAAATGCAACAAGGGGAAAATAATATGCACAAGACTGTACACGAGAAAATCTACGAAGAGTGACTAACTAGCTATCGAAGCATGGATGCCTCAGAAGTATGCCATCATCCAACGATAAGCCGTATCGTGGATATGCTCGACCTCGTGACACACAAACACATCGCCTAGAAATCCATAAAGATGATCCAGTCACTATGCTCCTGCATAATTCAAAAAAATAATTGCTGGCATCAACACGTTGAAACATGGTTGAGTGAAAAAGTCTATAGCCTACAAATCACATGTACTGAATTCTACAAAGTAAAGGTGTTTTCCATTTCCCTTATGGTGATCTTCCTCGATGAGTCCCGTGTCTGCAGCCGGCCACGTCCATGCCTAACAGCTGGCTCGAACGCCCGTGTGCCCTCATCACGATCTAAAGTTTCATCACGTCGGCCTCCATTGCAACACCAAATAGGCTTTATCACTCCATAGTAACGTTTCGATCCATGGCAGTAAGATACCAAAGTTTATTACGACTGTTCGCTACCACGAATTCCTGTTCGTTGTTTATTATCACCATAGCTTTTGCCACAAAAACTCCCGTAATCTCGACTGTTGTATTCGAAATATAGTCACCCGGTCATGCACCGTTTCCAAATAAGTCTGTGTCACAAATAGAAGACACAACAACTTGGTTATCATTCAAGCTGGTATAGCAGAGTCCGCTAATGACTTGCTTGCCATGTTTCCAACATCCTTCGATTGAAGCTATACATTTCCCTAGATTCGGATTATGAATATGATCCGGGCCATAGGCTACCTGTAAGTGAGACCAAAATGAGTCCACAACAGTTTTGAACATTCCACAACTGGTCCACCTGCATAAAAGCATTCAGTGACCAACACTGAAAGAGTGTTTCCTCGTAGACTGTACGTCTGGCACGCGAAATGCCGATCCAAGAAAGATCTTCGAACTCATGGTAGGCCACGCATGACACAAAATCCGTTCGATATTCTCCTGCTGACTTCTACCACTCGCTTCAACAGATGCTCTCCGAGCAATGACCCTGTCGTAGTTCCGTGCGCAACCAACCCGCACATGTGACGTAACGCCTCGCCTACAGGGCGACTCACAAACTCTTCCTTGGCGCTTTTCTTCAAACTAAAAACTTCCAAAATGTAATCCCGAAAAACGACTCATTATATCCGGGCAATGGGCTCCCTCAAATTGGGCACTGTATATATGGTTAGCGACCAAAGCGGAAGATACATTTCTGCTGGAACAGCTTCGTTTATTGTAATATGCAGTGTATCCGACAATAAAAGTATGTGAAATGAAATGATAGGACAGAAGGAAGGAATTATAGGGATCTCTTGCTGTCTACCTATAAAAAGGACGGAAACAAGGTATGATCGTGATCTCTTGTTGTCTGCCTAATAAGTATATGAATCGTCGTGATCTCTAAATATGGCATTGGTTATAATGAAGTGAAATGAATGATAAGTAAAGTAAGGAATAAATAGTTGAAATAATGTGTTAACTTGGATGCTCATACGCCCTTTAAGGAAAGATGTTTTAAACAGTAAAAGTCGCGTAGCAATGAATGAATGGGAGGCGATACGAGGTCATAAATCACGAGCTAAGTAAGTGGTGTGAGGGGGAGTCAGGCGAGTCGACCAACCTTCACCGACCGAAAGGGAAACGAATACAATAGACGCTTTGTGTACAGAAGTTGTAAGAGCTGAATAGGCATTAGTAATTGAACGGAAAATATGCAAATTTGTTAAATCAAGGTGCTACAAGCATATAAAGTAGATTGTTGTACTGGTGGGTCATTGACAATTGTCCCCACACTAAGGTTGAAGAACTTCTATAATATTTGACCATAGTAGACAAGGAATAAGTTTGTTAATAAACAATCGATTCCTGCCTCGAGAGATTTAGTGAGTGACACGGGTAACAAAATGATTGAGTTTATAAGTAAACCAAGTAATGAAAAAGAGATAGCACATGATACATCATTAATGTATGCCCCTTGAGCATGAGAAATAAGTTGGAAGGATATGTGTTCGATTCATGGCACGTTAAAAATTGTTGATTTGTTGTGTAAATGTTTAAACCTAAGGCTTAACTGGAAGAATTAATATAGTTTGAAAGTGACTGAAAATAAAGCAAACAATGAAAATAAAGGTAAAATAAAGCCCTGAAGGGACTATGATAATACGGTAAATGTCCGTAAAGCCTTAGTGTATTTTTCATAAAAAGATAGGGACGCTCGTTGTCTTAATGAGTAGAAATGAAGTGTTGTAAGAAAGAAAATTTGTATTGACATTAAAGAATAGATGTCAGCTAAGCAAGATAAAGCTATAATGTAGAGTTGTATGATTTTTAGGAATTTAAGGATTTTGAGTTTTTTTTATTTGGATTCTTTCCAAAATATTGATGTTTATGTGTATTTGTATTTGTTCCTGGAAGTTTTAGTAAAATAAACTCATATTAATTGTAACATGTTTAGTTTTCAATGTAGTCTTGTAGATCCTAGAGTACTTTCATATATGAATGTGAGATCATGTTGTGGGCTGAACGGTACACGCCTCGAAGCCGCAGTAGCAAGCCAGGTGATGATCAATCATTCTCCATGTGATATGGGTACAGTAAAGACTACCCGCCCGACTCTAGTGCTGTGCGGGCTTTACGCGACAGAGTTCTGCCAGGGCTATCGTCTTGTTAATTTGTTTAACACCACTTTATAAACAAATAATTATATTTCCGTTGACTTTTCAAGAAATATATACTGTATAGGCTATATATATATATATATTGTTGTTTACGAGCGTGCCTTTGAATACAATTGAAGATTCCACGGGGAAAATGGGGTAAGTCACATTCTGTAAATTTTTTAGGAGAGCGAATTTAAACTTCCAACACTAAAAAGAAATACTTAAAATACTCCAATTGAGGGTAAGCAGTACAATGTTTTTTTACCATATTTATTCCTTATAAAGGAAGTACATGTAAAACAAATAACAACTAAAGTTAATTATGAAAATTCCTCTCGGAACGCCGGAAGGCGGAGGTAGATTTCACCGGGCAAACTAAGGGATAGGCTGTAATGGGCAAAATATGCAGGTTTTCGTAGGAGGATCAGACCTCATTTATTGCGAGAAAGTATTTTACAATTGGAGGTTAGTTAACATTTTTTCGTCTTTCTATGCATATTTTTAACATTTTACTGTCTTCTTGTCATTTGGGTTCATTTTTATACTTGTGATCACACTGTCCTTATGCAAGGTTCGGAACTAATATGTAACTATCTAACAGTCTGTTACTTCTTCACGCAAAATTTTATCTCCCGCAGAGATGTTGGTTGGTTCCTCAGTTTAGGGGCTGCGACAAGGTGGTCATGTAACCCCGTGTACATTGGGTGTGTGTAGAATCTGTCTGATAAACGGTGTTATTTGTGATTACTGTATTAGTCTGTAATTCAGGTAAGGTGTGCAGACGGTCAATTTTAAGTAGTAGTACCTAATTTTGTACCAAATACTAACGTCAACGACACCCAGCTGTGAACATGGCTGCTAGATGCCACCGCAACCAGCAACTTGCAACGAACGTTGTAACTTCCCCTTCGAAGGAAAGCATGCTGACGGATTTTTAGCGCTCTTAGAAAATCCGGCGACTTTGGCCGGCTTTGAACCAGCGACCTTGGGCATAGAAGTTCAGCATGCTACCAGTTAGCCGCTTCCCTCATAGTCAGATGGAACAAGAAGTTCCGTGACGAACTAAAGAGCCTACTTTTCTTAAAATTAAGATTCATGCCATAGATTAATCTACAGTATATGAACCTATCTAGAATAATGACGAAATTAAGTGGGTAATATCGAAATGTCTTAATTAGTTCGAAATAAGGTATACTAGCCATAATGTAGCCTAATAGAGCAATACAGTTGGCAGCTCTGGTGACTGAATATATTCTTACTTCCATCTCCTAAGGTACAGAATACAAAATGTGGTTGAAGTCCAAAGGACGATACATGGATTTAGACATTGGATCTATTAGTACACGTAAAAGCATGTTGGCAACAATGTCATGCGAGTGCTGGTCAGAAATAATCTGAAATATTATATCTTTTTGTGCCAATTTTGGATGAAATCCATTTGTTGGTATAGAAGTTACATGTATTTAAAAATTGGTCCTATCAGCAGGCTTAGAATCATGTTGGTAGAACTGATGTATATACGTTACTCCAAATTAATGTAAAATGTCAGGTAATTTACGTGTGCATAGTTTAAAGCTGTCGGCTTGCATACATTCTGATATATTTGGATACAAAATAGAGAGCAATTATTAACAGTTGGCAGCCCTATTGGCTCTTAAGAATACACTCAGTCATATCTGTTTATGTACACATGTTACATACAAAATTTGGTTGAAATCCAATTGATAGTGTAGAAGTTATATGCATTTAAAATTGGACTTATCAGAAGGCTTAAAATTATTTTGGCAACGCTGTCATGTATGGCCACCTGGAAATTAAACCGAAATAGTATTATCTACATGTGTGCCAATTTTAGAATAGCTCCCATGTATACCTCCCAAGATATCCAACATGGAGGTCAAATTTCTAGTGCGTTTTTTAGCAGTTGGTAGCACTGGCATCTTTTTCAAATATGGGCCTGAGATATTCCGGTATATATCTTTACTCATACTAAATTTGGTTTTGATTGCTGCAGCCGTTTATGAGTTGGTAGAGGGGGGGGGGGGGGCACACACCCAGCCAGACAGACAGAAGGACAGACAGACAGACAGACAGACAGACAGAAGGACAGACACATTTTCCCGGATATATCTCATAAGTCTACTTTTTCCTCATTTTTGAAAAGTGTGAAAAGTAGGCTAAAATTGAATGTGATCTCGTCAATGGCGTTGTCTTGGCAACCTCTGATAGATCATCCCTCATCAATTTAAGAGCGTTGTTATGGTAACCTCTGATGGCACTCGGCATTTTTTAAAATTCCGAAATCATTTTTTTCATCCCTTGGCATAATGGTGGGTCATATCAAAAATTCTTTCAGACAAACGTTTTAGGTAATTATTGGAGGAATATTTTCCATTTTGTACGGTTTTGATATTGTGCCTATTAAGAGAGATATGATTAATGTTTCCCGAAAAACCCACTTTTTTCCACCCCTTTGGTCAATGGTTGGTGCTATCAAAAAACTTATTTGTCATAAATTTTTGGCACTTATCCGACACATATTATGAACTATGAATGGATTCGATATTTCACGTATTAAGAGAGTTATAGCGAAATTTCATTTTTTCGAAAAAAGCCCCCCATTTTCACCCCCTTCGACCGATTTTGCCCATTAACGAACTCGACCGAGATTATATAGGAATACATGTTACGTAAAAAATTCAAAGTGATTGGTGCAAAATTACGGCAGTTATCGTGTCCACAAGAAACTGATATATATATACATAAATTATATATAAACTTTTGAACTGACGGTGGTTTTGGGGTCTGGGGGATGTGAAACGCGAAGATATGTCGAAATTTTCCGGACGTCGAAACATGGTACCCATTGTAATAGTTAGCTTTCTAATGAAATCTACCTAATAAAGTGAGAGGATATGGGACGTTCCTTCCGTTTCCACTAAAAATAAAAACCTCTGTATCTCGGTTACATCTTTATTTGAAACTAGCAACCCGTCCCAGCTTTGCCCGGGAACAGTTATGAATGCATTACGTGATAAGCGCTTTATTTTCGATGTCAATGAACTGCGACCTATATCCGTTTTACGTCTCGGCATGATGGGTTAAAATCACTGACTGGACTATTAATTATATTATCATGGAGATGCTTGTGCAACGAATTCTTGTCAGACGTAATTTAAGGATGGCGAGGTGCATGAAACACAATCCCCCTTCCGTCCAATCTTAACTTGACTGTGTATTTTGCGGAACGAAAGGTTAACTGGCGAAATGAAGAAAAGCCGAGTTGCACTTCCAGGGAACCGACAGTAGTGGCTACGCTGGCTAAAGCGCAGCATTAGGCCATGGGGCCAAGCTCTCTGCTGACTCGGTAGACGCGTGGGTTCGAGCCCCACCGTCGGCCGTCCTTGAAATGGTTTTCCGTGGTTTCCCATTTTCAACACCAGGCAAATGCTGGGACGGTACCTTCTGACAGGCCACGGCCGCTTCCTTCCACATCCTTGCCCAGTTTCATTCATCTTCATCCATTCCATCTATCATCCCGACGCGCAGGTCGCCCACGGGCGTCGACTAGAAAGACCTGCACTTGGCCTCTCAGGAGGCCACAAGACAAAAAACAAACATCCAGGGAAACTCCAAACACAACCACTCTTCTCTGCAGTCTTAACTCAACACGACTCGACAGTTTGCTGTTGGCTGTATCTGGGGTAATAGGCTCGACTCTAGCTAGCTCGTAAACTGTCGCCTCAGTAATATTGACTGGAAATTGTTGGAAGAAATGAAAACGTAAAAACATTTTTAGTGGGCGATGTATTGAAGATAGCGATATGGTCTCCCGGACTTTTTTTTGTAGAACTTTTCATGCTGAACAATTCTTACACTCATAGTATATTGATATTTGTATCGGTTTGCCCAGCGTAAGCTTACAAAGCGCAGGGACGCCAGGTTTCTCTTCGACTTTTTCACTGATATCGTTACTGCTTGGCTTCCTTTGATCATAAATAAATAATTTTCTACAGAAACCTTCCTCGAGATATCCTTTACAGAGGGGTGAAAACCTCTTCAAAATCCATCCAGTGGTTCTCGAGATTACCCGTGACATCCAAGAATCGGGGACTTTGTTTTACACTGAAGAAAATTGAAATTGCAACACCATGAAGGCATTGGTCGTTTGTGTTGATTTTCAAGATATGAAACGGTGCCATGTAGGTATGTAAACGATCAAAGTTTCAGACCCATTGGATTGCTGCTACAGGTCTCCCCACGTGATTGGTCGCGGAGGAATCAACTCCAGTATACGGACTCTGGTGTAGTGTAGTTGTCTTGCAGTCTGTGCAGTGAAGTGTTCCCCGTCAAACATGCCTCGACGACAAGGAAGAGCACGCTATCAACAACTATCGCCGTTTGAGAGGGCTCGGATAATTGGGCTGTGTTAGGCTGGATTATCGCTAAGGACTGTCGCTGCACGTGTTGGCCGACAGGCATCTACGGTTCAACGTGTATGGCAGCAGTGGTCAAATGAAGGTACCCACACTCGTAGACCTGGCATAGGCCCAGCGCCACAAACAGTTGGTAATCGCCTGCGTGCAGCTGGCTTACGATCCCATGTCCCTGCAGAAGGTGCTCCATTGATCACACAACAGCGACGTGTAAGGCTGGCCTGGTGTCGAGAACGATCAACGTGGGTCGACGAATGGCATAGGGTCGTCTTTAGTGATGAATCGCGCTTTGGTCTTGCCCGCAGTGATCGCGGGAATCGTGTGCGCCACGTACCGGGGAGAGGGGCCGCCCAGACCTTATTGTCGAGAGGCACAATGTGAAATGGCTTTAATGTGAAATCACAATTAGTGGTTGTTGAGGGTAATATGACTCATCGACAGTACGTTGGTAGAGTACTCGATCTAGTAGTTGTCCCTATGATGGCGAACTTTGCGAATGGGATGTTTCAGCAGGACAATGCCTGGATTCACACTGCACGCATCTCCAGAGAAGCTCTCCACGACATCACAACCTTAGAATGGCCCGCCAGATCTCCGGACTTCAGTCCTATTGATCATGTGTGGTACATGTTGGGTCGACAACTGGCCAACCGTCCTCAGCCACCCACACCTCTGGAACAACTGACCCGTGCAGTGCAGCAAGCATGGGCCACAATTCCTCAGGAAGCGATCCAGGGCCTTATTGACTCCATGCCTCGCCGAATTCATCAATGTATTGCAGCTCGTGGTGGGCACATCCTGTATTGATTGTTGTCCGAACTTGCGGTCAGAGGGACCTGAAAGTGTAATCTTCGAATCACAACCGAACACTCGTCCTGCATGTTCAATTGCAGCAATGTAGCACCACTCCTTCTGGGTGTTGCAATTTCCATTTTCTTCAGTGTATACTAAGTAGAGATTAATTTCAACTCATCTGTAGTGACGATGAATGGCCACCAGAATGCGCCATACACTCATTTCTGAATAAAAGATTGACTTATTCCGTTCTTTCCGTGTGGTCTTCAATTGCTGAGTATACACTTTGTTCTGAAACAGACTACACATACTCTCCTCGTGTTTCTCTCCCTCTAACCCTCATAATACAGTATACTGCTTGAAAGAGCAGTCCTTGTGTTTTCAAATCACGGATGCTGTCTGAATTAATGCCACTCATAGAAGATAATATTTCATTACTGCTTTGTAACACAGACGTCCACATATTGATTTCTGTTCGGTTTCTCATCAAAGGCAACATATTTCCTGTTATTAGCTCATCTTTTCTGTTCGCTCACCACACAAACAGAATTCAGAAATAAGTCCCCCACTATTATAATTTGAGACGAGAATGCGCACTGTTTTGCAGATCATATTAAATGGTTTAAGTTTGTTCTGTGGATGATTCATTCTCACCAATGAAGTTGTAATTAATTGAATGTAATAGCATTTCAGTGACTTGGAAAAATATGAAGGGATATTCTCGAAAAATAAAACAGAGGGAGAAATTACTCGTATATTCTTTGATCTTTTAACCGACAGCAGTAGCTACGCTCGCTAACGCGTAGCACCAACACCGTCTATCTTGAAACTTGGTAGACGTAGGTTCGAACCTCACTGTCAGCCGTCCTTGAAATGGTTTTCTGGGGTCCCATTTTCAACTGTAGGCAAATGCTGCGATGGTAACTTCTAATAGGCGACGGCCGCTTCCTTCCATCTCCTTGTCTAGTTTAATTCACCTAGGCTACATTCATTTCATTCATCTATGCAAATGACATCGCATTGGTCGCCCAACACCAACGCTTCGATGAGCCTGAGTCGATGCTTTCATCAGACTTAAAAATCCTAGACAGCTACTTTCGTCAGAACAACCTTAGACCAAACCCTCAGAAAACTGTTGTGTCTACCTTCCACTTGTGGAATAGAAGTTCTGGTTACAAACCAACCATACCATTCAGAGGAGAGAATCTACAATACTGTAGTAACCCAAAATTCCTGGGAGTCACCCTGGACAGGTCGTTGACTTACAAGAATCACCTCTGCATTGTGTCAGCCAAGATCAAGACCAGGAATAACATCCTTCAAAAGCTGGCGGGTACATCCTGGGGTGCTAATGCTCAAGTCCTGAGATCCACTGCTCTTCCACTTTCTTATTCCGTCGCTGAATATTGTTGCTCAAGTTGGCTTAACAGTGCTCACATTGGACTAGTAGACACCCAGCTGAACCAGGCAATGCGTATCATTGCAGGGTGCATCCGACCTACTAACACACACTGGCTTCCCACCCTAAGCCACATACCACCTCCATCCTAAGAAGATCACAGTCACTGCTTAACTTATGGAAGAAAATAGAAAACAATCCTCACCTCGCTATTCATTCTGATATAGCAGCTTCTCCAACCAAAACGACTGAAATCCAGACACTCTTCTTGGCGTACTGCAATGAATCTACAGGACACCTCCTTTAATGTATCGGACGCCTGGAAAGAACAATGGCATCTGCAATCCTCGTTACCAAATCATCACATCATTAAGAACCCCTGCAAGTGCCCTGATGGATTTTCCCTTCCCAGACGACAGTGGAGGACGCTAAACCGTATTAGGACCGGCCAAGGTAGATGTGGAGCCACTCTCTTCAAATGGGGATGGAAGGCATCACCTCAATGTGACTGCGGAGAAGAGGAACAGACAGTGGACCATATTACATTCGAGTGCCCTTTACGTGCATACAGAGGCTCTATAGAAGACTTACACTGTGTCTCAAGCGAAGCCCTTCTCTGGCTCTCAACTTTTAACATGGAACTCTAGTTATGAGTCTGGCTGCGTGGCTCAGGGGAAACGTTCTCGCTTGCTGAGCCCAAGGTTGCAGGTTCGAAACCTGGCGCAGTCAGCTGGCATTTGAGGGTGCGCAAATGCGAGGGAGCCGTGTCAGTACATTTACTGGCACGTTAAAGATCCCCTTCGGGGCAAAATTCCGGCACCCCAGCGTCTCTAAAAGCCAGGGTAGTTAAAAGGGACGTAAAACCAATAACATTATTATTTATCTAGTTATGAACTTGAGATGGTAGTTGCACTGTATATATTGTAGCCATACATACTATTGTATTCATCATACGCTAAATTGGCCTGTTCGCCATCTCTTGATGAATACAGTACTTTTGCATTTGTCAGTTGGCACAGGCTAGAGTAAAAGGTGGCTTTTCACCGATGTCTCAGTCTCACTCATGGCTGTGATTATATGGAAGCTACTGAGGTAAGGGTGGTGCTTAGTAATGACATTCAGGGCACAGTCAGTGCCTGTGGATTCTGTGAAAGGTTCTACTCATAGGGTTAGTACTGCTATACTGACTCAGTGAGGAAAGCAATGGCAAACTACCTCACTCCTCTTCTTGCCCAGAACGCCTCAAAATAGCGCTGCCTTAGGTTTTTGTGGGTATCTACTCACTTAACGTAACGGCGGTACTTTTTGAGGATCCAACCAGCCTTCGGGCTGACTACCTAACAGACAGACATACGCTAAATAATAATAATAATAATAATAATAATAATAATAATAATAATAATAATAATTTCATTCCTCATTAACTCCTCATGAGGTTGGTGTTAGGGAGGGCATCCGGCCGTAGAAAACACCATCGCCTCTCATACCAGACCACGGTAAAGCGGTGCATTCTTTGATCTTTCACTGTCTATTACGAGTGCAGGTTTATTGGCCACATTGATTATGCTGAGCTTCTATGCCCAAGATCGCGGGTTCAAACCCGCAGAAGTCGTCGGATTTTTTACGAGCGTTAAAATCCTTCAGTATGCCTTCCTTCGTAGGGGAAGTAAAGCCCGGTCCTATGTCATAGATTTATTAAGTTACTTGTAAAAGAACTTCCCACTAATTAAACTTGTGTGAAGCTAAATTGTAGGTTAGATTTTATTGAAACGCTCTATCAAAGTTCCAACGTTCACCTCTAGGTGTCACTGACATCTGGTAGCGAAAGTTGGAACTACTTGAAAATGAACAGAACTTTTAGTTCACCCCAGGGGTGTCAGCATTGAAGCAGCTACAGTTTTTGGCGAGCCGAACATGTCCTAGGATACTCCCGGCACCAAAAGCCATACGCTAAATAAATGTCTGCAGTCCTTACTTGAATCGCAGATAACACACACTAATACAGTCATCACAATTAACACCGGTTATCAGACAGATTCTACACACACCCAAAGTACACGGGGCTACATGAGCACGTTGTCGCAGCCCCTAAACTGAGGAACCAACCAACCTATTTTATTTTTATTTTACATACTCTGCTTTTCAGTCGGTCAACACAATTGTGTATCGTCATGAGTTTTAGCCTAAGTGATTTGAATCTTTTGGATTCACGATTTGTCTGACCGGCTCGTGTTGACCAACTGAAAAACATTTACATTTCTTTTATTAAGGCAACGCTGAAAAATGACTTCCAACACGATGATTCATGAAAATGAAAATCCACCGCCTGTTTCCAGTCGACCGACCGGGTCAGGTTGGTTGGTTGGCTCTTAAGTTCAGGGGCTGCGACAACGCGGTCATGTAGCCCCGTGTACTTTGGGTGTGTGTAGAATCTGTCTGATAACCGGTGTTAATTGTGATGACTGTATTAGTCTGTGTTATCTGTTTTTTTTTAAATTTAAGTACAGACTGGAACTTAGAATTTTCAAATAGTTCCTACTTTTGCCGCCAAGCGCCACCGTCAACGACTACTAGGGCAAGTTAAGAACTTAGCTACTAGACGTCACCGCAGTCGGCTCTTGGCAATGAACGCAGAAACCTAAGAGCGTTGTGTACATTCTTAACCTATCCAATTTAGCTTCACACAGGTGCAATTAGTGGAAGGTTCTTTAACATGCCATAAATCTATGACATGGGACCGCCGGCTTTACTTCCCCTCCGAAGGAAGGCATACTGAGGGATTTTTAACGCTCTTAAAAAATCCGACGGCTTCGGCCGGGTTTGAACCCGCTATCTTGGGCATAGAAGCTCAGCATGCTACCGACTACGCCACCGAAGCCGCCGCCCGGGTCAGGAAATGGAATGAATGAAGCCTCCATCTAGCGGCGAGGATATGAACTGTGCCGGCTGCTGAAGCCTGTCTCACTTCCCTGGGGCAATGCTTAAATTAATGACAGATGAAATGAAATGAAAGTGTTGCTGGAATGAAATGTGTGACAGGGAAAACCGGAGTACCCGGAGAAAAACCTGTCTGCCTCCGCTTTATCCAGCATAATTCTCACATTGAGTGACCGGGATTTGAACCAAGGATCCAGCGGTGAGAGGCTGGCGTGCTGCCCCTTAAGCCACGGAGGCTCACGATAAATCAAACCCTGTATAAAGTTAGCAGTTCCTCAGTTGCAGCTGAAAGGTAAGATAACGCAACTCTAAACTAGGAGAACACGAGGGAAATAAATGGGTTACTCGAGAGATAGGAAGAAAGGAAAGAGGGAAGAAAGACGACAGAAGAATAAAACCGGAAACGCGAGTAGAGACGGGGAAACAAATGGTTGTCCCATAATCCCGACAGAGTGCATTAGCGCCGCGGTAAGATGGCGCCACGCCAACAGCTACTTTATGGACTAGACGCCTGCGGGAGACGACTTTAGGCAACGCTCCACACACCCGATCTCCCCGAGTGACAGCATTCCGTCTTTCTTCGCAGATGAGCCATTCCGAGTTCTTTTGTTGGGTGTCTTCACAAAGCTCTTCTGCTGTGTCAAACACCGCTCCGATTGTGATAACATCTTGTTCGCTCGAGTAGAAGCATAAATAATAGTTTGAGTAACACGTCACTCCTGCACGTTCAGGTGCGATTATCTAGTCTCGCATTGTTGACCAGGGTCGAAAAAAGACACAAGACTACATAGGACTGGGAGAAACGATGTTGAATACATTCTTCTTCTTATTATTATTATTTAGAATATCCCATTCGGAGGGTACGATGAATCAACTTTGGCTATTGTTCATTGTTTTCGATTTCCTTTGCTTCCCAAATATCCGTCATCCTTCTAGAGCAGAGCTTTCCAAAATTTTTCTCATGGCGACACCCTATTAGCAGATATCATTCTACATGACACCCATTTAATTTTTTTTTATAAACATAGACTATTTTAACAAAGGAGATTCACTTTAAAGAAATTTAAATTTTTGATAGAAAATATATGATTTTCCCATTAGTATAATAGGCTATATTAGACACCTTTCTCATAGATACAAAACTTGCACCTTGACGTTCGAATTCAATGCCTGCTATGGGCTTGGAGATCATTGCAAATCTACTTTATATCGGGTCGGATGCAGGACAAATTAACACGCATTTCCTCATCTAACATTCTTAAACTTCCACGTTTAACTGCTTTTGTATTAGCCATAACAGAAAACGCACTTTCACACGAATTTGTCGTAGAAAACTGCAACAAACCGATGAGGGCTCTTTTACTCAGGTGAGGAAAAACTTGTTGAATAGAAACCCAGAAACTATCTAATTCTAACTCTTGGTACTTAAGTTTTAAAGTCTGGTTGTCTTAAAGGCTAAATGTCCCATTTTTAGCCTATTTTCAATTTTGAAAAAATAGGCTTATGAGATCACCTTTTGTCCGTGTGTGTGTGCGTGTGTGTGTGTGTGTGTGTGATTCGTGTGTGTGTCCCCCCCCCCTAATAAAATCTAAACGGCAGGAGCGATTTCAATGAAACTCGGATAGTTCATAGCACTATTCCCGGCGACCTCGACCGTGCCCTTCAAATTTTTTTACGACTCACCAATCCAACATGGCGGCTGTGCGAAATATTTCACCAGCATTCAATATCTCCGAAACTATTACCGATATTACCCTGATATTTTCTATGGTGATAGAGGGAACTACTATAAGTTCACTTATGTGACTTTTGAAAACCTGGTAACTACAAAACCAACATGGCGGCCAAGCGAATTTGCGACTTTTAAATAGACGTTTCTCGCGATTTGACCAACCAAACGCAATGAAACTTGGTACAGTATATATTTATATACATTGTAATGCACCGACATCTAACTTCGTTCAATTGTTTACATAATCACAAGATGGGGGATGTGCGAAATATTTCACCGGCATTCTATATCTCTGAAACTATTAGCGGTATCTCCCTAAAATTTTGTACGGAGAAAAAGGGCACTACTGGAAGTCCATCTATAAGATTTTCAAAAACCGGTTAACTACAAAACGAACATGGCGGCCAAGCGAATTTGAACATTTTAAATAGACCTTTCTCGCGATTTAATGTTCCAAGCGCACTGAAACCTGGTACAGGAAATATTTATACACATTGTAATCCACTGGTATCTAATTTAGTTCAATTGTTTACATAACCTCAAGATGGCGGCAGTGCGAATTTTAAAATTAAGTTTTTATTTCTTGTGATGTAGTCATGCGATCGAAGTGAAAGTTTGAATATTGAACCTACGCAATAATTTTCCTTTAATGGTACATGACTCTATGGCCTATACATTTAACAATCCAACATGGCGACCATCCGAAATATTTAGACGATACTGAATATCTACGAATCTATTTTAGCAATCAAACTGCATTTTTTAATGTTCATAGGGGCTATGAACTTAAGTTCACCTATAGGACTTTAAATAACCTGGTGATCACAAATCCAACATGGCGGTGACGCGATCACATGGACGTTTCTCGCAATTTAACCATCCGCGTGGAGTGAAACTTGGTACAGTAAATCTTTATCCGAATGTTAATCCACTGGCATCTAATTTATTTCAATTGTTTCCATAACCTCAAGATGGCAGCTGTGAAAATTTTTTAAATCTCCTTGTTTTTTCTTGTGTCCTAATAATTATGCGATTGAAGTTTGAATACTACTCGTTCACAATAATCTGCAAGCAACAGTACATAACTCTAGGACCTAATATATAAAATCCAACATGGCGACCATCCGAAATATTTAGTCGGTTCTCAATATCTACGAATCTATAACAGCAATCAAACTGAAATTGTGTATGTTGATAGTGGCAATTAACATAAGTAGGATATTTGAAAATAGGCTGTATAGTTCTTCACGGAACTACTTGTTTAGTTTGTAATTCTGACACCACGTAGCAGCACCAAAGTGAGACAATTTCCTTTATCAGTTTTCTCTTGAACGAAAGCCCGTATTTGCGATCTGAAAACCACTATGCATACAAGACTGCAATTGAATTGATATTAATTCAATGCATTTTCCAAAATTTGAAAAACAAAAAAGTTACTAACAGTTTTTTATATCTCAGCTTAAAATATGAAAAAGCCTGGTAATACGAAAATGGAGACTTATTTCCTGTTTCCAATGCATTTTTCAGAATTAAAATCGGGTGAAGGGAATCGGCAGCATTAGTTTGGGAATTGTTTTGAAAAGGGTGGTAGGCAGCGTGGCTCCACAAGATCTCTTGCACAAGGAAAATGATGAACACGCTGACAGGGCGGAGGGAGAAAGGAACAATTTGACGACAGGAAGGAGTTGTCTTCCTCTTGTCACAAATATTATAGTTCGACGAGTTACGTGAACAAGTGCCTAGGCGTGAAAAATATCTGAGCAATAAAATTATACTGTAGTAGTGTCACAATATGTAAAGTTGACACAATGTGTTCGTACAGATGCCTTTCTTACTTCCTCTCACATTCTTGTTGATAATAATACATTGTAGGGGCTTGGGACATCTTGGTCATCAGTACCTTTGGCTGGCTGCGTGGCTCAGCGGTAACGTTCTCACCTGCTGTGCCCAAGGTTGCAGGATCGAATCCTGGTGCAGCCAGTTGGCATTTGAGGGTGCGCGAATGCGAGGGAGCCGTGTCATTAGATTTACTGACACGTTAAAGATCCCCTTCGGGGCAAAATTCCAGCACCCGGCGTCTCTAAACGCCCGCAGTAGTTAAAAGGGACGTAGAACCAATAACGTTATTATTATTATTATTATTATTATTATTATTTTATTTACATAGTTTACGCCCACATTGGAGCACTTAAATCAATCCATATACACTACAGTCTTTACAATATTAGTTGTAATGGCTTCTCAACTTCCTCTTCTCCTTCCAGAGCTTCTTTAATCTCTCCGACCTGGCCGCCCTCTCTTCATTTGTAATGGTGTACTGTTTTCGTTTGACTGTTTTTAATTTCAATCTTGTATCCCTACTTCTCAGAATCCTCTTCTCTTTTCTCTCTGCAATTTGTTTCATTGTAATATTTAGCTCGTCTAAATCATTCTGGACCTCAACGAACCAGTTGTTCTTGGTTTTACTTTCCCAAAAGAAATTGAATAATTGTTTCAGTAGTCTGGTGTTTGGTAGTCTTACTATGTGGCTGAAAAAGGCAATTCTCCTTTTTCGCATTGTATCCACAATTGATTCATTTTCCCGATAGACTATTTCATTAGGCAGCTGTCTCCATTGTCCATTTACTTGATGTTTTTTATTGATGATTGTCCTGATGATCCTTCTGTCTATTTCTTGGATTTTATCTGTTGTTGCTTTGGTATTCATCTTAAACAGGGTTTCACTTGCATAAGTTGCTTCAGGTTTAACTACTGAACCATAATGTTTGAATTTGGCGTTCATCGAGAGAGATTTCTTCTTATAAGTTGACCATGTGACTCGTTGTGCTTGTCTCAGTTTTGTTGTTCTGTACTCTATTGCGGCTTTCGCATTTAGGTTCCCAGTTATAGTTTCCCCAAGATACTTGAACTTTATATTGAACCCTTTACCCTATGTTGGTTAAACGATTCTACTTTTTATTTCTTCAATTAATAAATATTTCAACCAGCATCGTGAAAGTAGCCAGACAGTGATGAGGAAATCTCAAGCATTTGTTGGAGACAGTAGGGACATACCTGCATCAGTTTAACAAAAGGCTAAGTACTTGAGCTATGAAAAGAAATAGCAGAGCGATGTATCACAGGGACAGGTGTGGCTACCTCAATTTTAGAAGCGACGCGCGGTGAGACATGGTTCTGGTATGTTCATTGTGATATTCGCGCCTAGAAGAAATATGATGCAGTAACGTGAATGGCTGATGAAGAAAATAGACACTCCCAAGACGCCAAGATCTACTAGAAACCGCCAAATTACAGAAAATGGAGAACCAATGAGAAGAGAATGCCTACTTGCGCGCCAACTCTGGCTGGGGTACGCGGTGGCTAGCATTCACGCGGGAAATCGCCTAGACAAAATCTCTACGATCGATTCTAGGATTAATGGGCATATTCTTGACCTGTGCAATATTACGAGTTCAGTGATATGTATTTCATTCCTGTATCACAATTACTTCGATAAAATTTTACATAAAATCCCCCTCCATCTAGACCCAAGGGCCAGTTCATTTATAAGTGTGTCGAAGAGCCAAGAGATTGACTTTCATTCTGTGTGTTGAGGACACAAGAGATGACTTTCATTCCGTGTGTCTAGGAGACATGACTTTTATTCCGTGTGTTGAGGACACACTATTATTATTCTGTGCGTCTACGAACGTAGACTTGTATTTTTGTGTCGAGGACACAGGATATTCATTGTAAAGTGGTAAAATCAGTGATAGATAGTCATAGTACTATAGTTATAGGGACAGTAGCGTCGAGAATTCGCCAACGAACAGTGACAGGGAATTTAGTACCTGAACAAGCGAATTTAGTAGTCAGGCATAAAGTGTATAATAACCTAATTTTTGTATCAGCGCAAGGATGATATCAATGAATGCAGAGGAAGTGTGGAAGTCTCAACAGTCCGTCCAGATGGCTGCTATGAGATAAAAGATCATCCAGTTGGGGAATGGCATCTGATGTTCTTTGACGGGTGACTACAACACGAGATGAGTACAAATAATATTTTATTATTTATTAAATTAACTTATGGTTTATGGGACATATTTTTGTAAATACTTTGCTTGTGTGATTTAATGTAGTATATTTTAGTTTGATCTGACACACTTTTGTTTGGAAGCAGCTCGCACAATTGTAGTTAATGGAAGGTTCTTTTCTTTGTGTTGTGTTAACTAACGTATCTATGTGAACGGCCGTGTTCGCCTAGGTTACGAAGTGCGGTTAAAAACGTCTCTCGGAGATATGTCGTGTTTCAGAAGTAGGACTGAATTAATATAATTATATAGTAGATTGGAGGGTAATTAAATGTTATTGAGAATTATTATTGATCAGATTCAGTGTGATTATTGCCTTTGGAGCAATGTAATTTGTGACGAAGAGTACTCAGCCCTATCGTAGGTTTTATATATTGTGTTAAATGTTTGCGAGCTTTAATTCAGCAGACCCATGTGAAAGGTGTTATGTCAGTCCCAGATGTGTGTATTGTGAGTATATTGTTGTGGTATTACAAGCGGGAACTTCAGCAGAGACTGATTTCTGTCAGCTTGGTACCAGATTCAGATTGCATCCTTGCGAGGACAATTATGGATATGTGATTATTGTCTGACCATATGTTGAGTGGGAGGAGATGTTAGCGGCTGTTGATTCCTTGAGATAACAGTTCCGCTGGTCGGCTATTTATATACACTGGATGGGGGACATGACTGGTATTGTGGAAAGGGGTGAGTTGTTGTCACAAGGGCTGACTGAGTTTCGCAAGCAGAGCTCATTAAAGTGGAGTGCAAGTCTGGCTCCCAATTACTTGAAAATAAATATAAATGTGAGAAACTGATCAATGGTAAAATTGTTTAAATAAATGGGAGTTGCCTACGAAACACGATTACCTTCGAAGCGTTTCATTAACATGCAGTTTTGTTAATATAAAGTAATCTTAACCACTCAGGTTGTTTGTTGTTGTTGGTTTATTCTTTGTTTATTGTACATGTCAGTGGCCCGTGAGTCACGTGCGGCGCTGTTTTTCCTTGTTGTTGAGTATCTGGCCACTGTGGCAGCTCATTTGGATAAGTGTGTCACCACACTAATAAGGGTCTCAGAGAGATGCCTGTAAATAGTAGAGTTGTAATATGTGTGTCAGAGTTAGATTTAAGGATTTTTATTAATGTTATGCCCATAGCCATAAAAGTTGATTTTACGAGATGATTGTCCGTGAGCACCGTGGCTGTTAACCCGTTGTGAACGAATGATCATCCAAGTACTCATTTCTCGTAGGTAGTCATCACGCGAACATAAATTCATATGCAAGATAGTGGAACTTGGATCCACATTTTATTAGAAAGGGGGAGAGCCATCTGACTCCTCATTGTGATAAATATTCCTGTCAGGGGAAAATTCAGGGAGGATTTTGTTTATTATTGTTTGTTTTATTTTTTATGCACAAATTAGTTATTAAATCTAGTTATTATCTTACGTTTGTCTCCTTTCTTTCTTAGTTATAGTTTTCATCCTATAACCCTTGCCTCAGAAAAGCACGTAGTTTGGCGGACGTAAACACCACACTATGAACTGAACGCGACCCCTTGATCTAAGATTCTTGCATAAAACACTGCTATTCTGAAGGGTTCATAGGTGAAAACTGGCGGCCAACGGTGGGGCTATTCACTGTGGTGTAACGGGGAGATTACACATGTCAATAGTGGCGCATTTGAGTAAAACTGGCATGCCGCAAGTGCAGGCAGATATGACAGTATTTAATCACCGGGAAGTGATATTTTATTAAAAGTAGTTGAGGCGAAGTGGATACCGCCAAATGTGTGAAAGATAAATTAAAATCAGGAGTTTGCAAAGTAAAATACGGTTCACGTTGTTGTCTTTTAAATTAAAGTAAAATTAAGATGTGATACCGGGCGCCCAATGATAAAGTTAAAACTAGATTTGTGTAGAAAGTCAAACTCATGGAAATATTAGGAGGCTGTAGCCTAAAATGACAATTAATACTTTGTTAATTAGTCAGTGTTAATATCAGATCAGGATAACTGTTTAATGACTAAATATGTGCTTGGGGTTAAAATTAAATTGAGTAAAACTAGAACTACTCAGAGATGCAATCGACTAATGGGATTTAAGGTAAAAATAAATGAACTGAGTAGGATAAAGAAATTAAATGTGCATTGGATTTATGTGCGTGTCAAAGGGCATTGGCGTAGGCCATTTCCCATATGTCTCATATATATTGTAAAACATGGCAACGGTGGTGCAGATCCAGGAGATCATTGAAAGTGCGGCAAGGAGAACTCAGGAATTGTTGGATACTAAATTAGCAGAACAAAGTGAATCGCTGAACACGAAGTTATCTGAACAAATAAACACTAGTATGGTAGAGCAAAGTGAAGCGTTGAATACAAAATTATCTGAACAAATAAATACGAAAATGTCAGAACAAAGTAAATCGCTAAATACTAAACTGTTAGAACAAAGTGAATCATTGCGGACACAGTTAAATAACAGTAGAATTGAGCAAAATTAATATCAGGCGGAACAAGCTAGGTTATTAAAGAGTGAAATTAATGACACTATAAATTCACAGTTAGAGGCGCAAAATAATAAAAACACGAACCAATTAGCTTCGTTAACCGCAGAGATGAAAGAGCACACAAACCAACAGATGATATTACTGGCCCGTGATGTAAGCAAAAATAATGAGAAACAATTAGAGCAGATTAAACAAATGGAGAGTATTTTCGATAAAAAACTTAGCATTCTCGATGAAACGGTGTTAGCTAAATTAGAGCAGATTGAAATAGCATGCACAATGAATACAAGAGAGGTCAAAATAGCCCAGGATAAGTTGGAAGATCGATTTAAGGAGATGGAGAAAAGTGGCAGGGTCATTCAACAACAAATATCAGCAGTAGATGAGAACATATCAGGCATAATTAAAGATATGGACCGTCTAGAGTTAAAATCAGCGGAACAGTGGAAAAGCTTAGAAACGGAACAAGAACAATTTAAGAGTACATTAGACGAAAGGCCGAGCCAGATAGAAAATAATCAGGATGAAAGTAAGAGCCAAATTGAAGAAAAAATAAGCACGATTAAAGAACAGATCAGGAAAGATTGGAAGAAAATGAATATTGATTCTAAGGAGGAAAGATCCACCATTATCAAAACAGTAGGCGAAAACCACACGCGTATTCAAGCTTTGGAGCAAGAGGTAAAAAATAGACTTAAAGAACAGACAGACAGGATCATTAAAGCCGAACTTCGCTCATTAGAACAATCGTCTATATTTAAAACGGGAGCATTGAAAGACAAGCAGGATGACTCACATAGTCCCCAACCCAGCATAGCAGGAAGTCACAATCAAGCAGAGAGCCCATTAACAACAAACACGGAAGGATTTCGTAAGAACGTAGATAGAAGCTCAACACCACAGGACGGTCATCAGCCCACACAACTTATTCAAGTAATTCGCTCAAATGACTACAAACCGCAGAAATACACCGAAAATTCAGGGGTAACGCCTAAGGCCTTTATCAAAGAGATTGAAGACCATTTTAATGACACTGGGGTACCTGAAGCACGTAGATTGAGAATGATGGAGAGATTTTTATCAGGGAATGTTCTCACCTGGTTTTTAAGTTTCAAATACACATTTGGAACCATGTCAGACTTTAACTTAGCGTTTCTGCGCAAATACTGGTCTCCCGCCATACAACAGAGTTTAAGAATGGAGCTTTACTCTAGAAAATACCAAACTACCCAGCAGACAAAATACTCAGATTTCTTTAACATGCAAATGCTAAAATTTCGCGATCTGGATTACCCATTAAACGAATCAGATTTGGTGATGACAATAGCAAGGCAAATGCCAGTTAATGTACAGCAAGTGCTAGTAGCAGCAAACGTCAGTACGGCCCTACATGCAGAGCAGATATTACGGCAAATAGATGAGACCACATCTCATAGTCATTTTAGAGGAGGAAGACAACTGGAATTAGTCAACACTACAGAGGTCGTAAAAACAAAACAGGGAAATACTAAAACGCAGGGTACTAATACGAGCACCTCCACACCTAGGCGAAACCAGGAAGAAGGGGAAAACAGACCATATCAGCGTAACGAAAATTACTACAACAATAGATACCAGAGCAACAATAGATACCAACAGAGAGGATATCAACAATGGCGTGATAATCGAAGGAATGACAGGCCTTATGGAAGATACGGTGATTATAATGCCAATCAACGATGGAAAGGAAGGAGGGATCAAAATCAAGGAGATCAACGTAACTATCGAGATGACTGGGATGATAGGCACGCTCAATCACAAAATTACTTAGAGGAGTTACACGCTAATCAAGGTGGAGAGCTAGGAAGATGGGAAAAGGCCATTGGGAACAGAAAGAACCCAGATACACATACTGAGGAAGCTGGAAGTCTACTGAGACAAGAGGAATATCAAGGACATGAGCGACAGAAGGATGATGGGAGTCGAAATGGAGCTAAAAAAAAATGTTAATTTTGGATCAAGGAGACAGTCTCCAAACACAACAGTCGGAAGTTGAAGATGGATGGATAGTAGCGAACATACAAGAATGGATTGCTTTACCAGAAGATTGCCTGGAGGAGACGGTGAAACCACGGAACGATGAAATTAGGCAATTACCCATTATTTACGCAAGGATTGGTGGAATTAATATAAGATGTTTATTGGATACAGGGTCACAGATCAGTCTAGTATCGGAGGCCTTGGTTCGAGAGTTGGGACGGACTCAGAATATTCCTGTAATTCCGGTACCACAGCTCAAAGTGAGGGGTGTTATTCCTGAACGCACCGTTACTTGTAAACGTCAGGCATACTTAGAGCTGAACATATTGGAACATACTTTTGGGCAAACATTCATTATCATGGCAAAGATGAATTTCAATATAATTCTTGGTGCAAATTTCATTTGTGACTATCAAGCAGTGATAGATTTACACAAGAATACAGTCAGTTTTAGAGAATATGACCAGCTGAAAAACGTGGGATTGCATATGGATGAAATCACTACCGGAAGAGATGTAAATTCTTGGGCATTGGAAGCAATATCAGAAGAGACGGAAGAGGAGGTACGAAAGGCGGAAGATAACATCGTAGAAGGGGCTGTTGTGGAACTAGATGAGGAGATAGAATCCCAGGAGATATGGTCTTTATTAACAGAAGGAAGTGACAGCGATACACAATTTGAAGAGTTACTACAGGAGCGGATCAATGACATTCAACTTTGGGGTGAACACAGAAAACAGTTGGAAGAGATATTAAGGAAGCACAAATCAGTATTTGATACAGTACCTGGGAAAATTTTAAATTTCAAGTACTCTATGAAAGTCGAGGACTGGTCACCTTTCAAAAGCAGATTGTACCCAATTCCTGAAAAGTATCGTGGTCAAGTTAAAATCATTATAGATGAGATGTTAGAAGCTGGAGTGATAAGGAAGACACCTACACCTTATCTAAATGCGATTTTGGCAGTCACAAAACCAAATGGATCTATTAGACTTTGTTTAGATGCCAGAAATCTCAACATGAGACTCATTTTTCCTGAGTATGACAGAGCGCCAATTATCAGAGACGTATTAAAAGGCTTTAAAAACAAGAGCATTTATTCATCAGTCGATCTGACGAGCTCGTTCCATCATCTTGAGTTGGATGAGAAGTCACAGCTTCTAACTGGCTTCTTATTCGATAACCAGACATATTGTTTCGTCAGAATGCCTTTTGGGGTCAAAACAGCGGGCTGTGCTTTAATCCGAGCACTGGACCGGAACCTAACCGAGGAAGTAAAGGAGATGACGGTGCGATACATTGACGACATTCTGTTGGCATCCGACAACATTGAAACTCACATGGAAAATTTAGATAAAGTATTGGGCAACTTGAACGCTTCGAATTTCAAAGTAAACCTGAAGAAATCGCATTTCTTCAAGAGCGAGATCTTATATTTGGGTCACGTCATTGACAAGGAGGGAGTGATGCCAAATCCAGCCAAGATCGAAGCGATAAAGAATTTCCCTACACCAACGAGAGTCAAGCACATTCGGGCTTTCTTAGGCGTAACGGGATTCTTTAAAGAAAACTGTCCAGGTTATACGGAGACTGTAGCTCCAATGCAAGAAATGTTAAAGAAAAATAACAAATGGTCATGGAACGCGGAATGTGAGAAGGCATTCCAAGCAACAAAACAGCTATTGGAAAACTGCATTAAATTAGGATATCCAGATTTCAAGCTCAAATTTATAATCCAAGCGGATGCTTCACTAATTGGGATAGGTGCTATGCTCTACCAAGAGGATCCAGCGAACCTGCAGCACAAAACATATTTGGCATTTGTCAGCCGGAAATTGCGTAAGCACGAGCGCAATTATACTGTAACCGAGCTAGAATTGTTGGCCATCCTTCATGCGCTCCAACAATGGAAACGAATAATCTATGGTTACCCGATTGTTGTCAGAACTGACCACAAGGCATTAACATTCTTGTTTAAGACGTCAATGGCAAGCGAACGTGTGACACGTTGGTCTATATACATTCAGCAGTTCAGCATTGAAATTGAACATTGTCCAGGGAAGATGAACGTGATACCGGATGCACTCAGCAGGAATCCAGAGCCTGATAATGAAGAAACAGCGATGGTACAACACTTGGAGTTAACACCGAAGGACCGGGAATTCTTGGAGGAGTTACGTGAGATACAGCGAGAACAGGAAGCGGAACCATGGATGATGCTATTAATTAAATACTTCAAAAAGCAACTACCTACAGGAACACCTGCATTTCGAGAAGCGAAAGCCAAAGAAGGAAGATATGTTTATGTCAACAATTTGCTGCACAAATGGGTAGATAATGACCACACCAAGTTACGCATATTAGTACCTGCATCGTTACAACGAGGATTGACATGGCATACGCACGAAAGTTACGGTCACGTGGGCTTAGACAAGTGCGAAGCGACAATAGGAGAGACATTTACATGGCCACGTATGAGGACAACTATATGTGACGTTATTACAACTTGTGACCCGTGTCAGAGGACAAAGCCAAATAATTATTTACTGAGACAATATCCTAGACCATTGCTACCTCAGAAACCATGTGAGTTGCTGGCGATGGACTGTCTTGGTCCAATTCCGAAGGGAAGGAGAGGTTGCCGTCATTTGCTGGTGTGCATTGATGTATTTTCTAAGTTTGTAGTACTATGCCCTATTCAGAAAACAACATCGAAGCAGGTACTCAGTCGTATTCGTAATAGAGTTATTCTAACCCTTGGAAAACCAGAGTTTATGTTATCAGATCACGGCAGTTATTTCACAAGCGCCGAATTCAAGAAAGGAATGGAAGACATGGGTATAAAACATGTTTTAAGCAGTATCCGACATGCCCAAGCAAATCCAAGCGAGAGAGTATTTAAATCTGTAACTGCATATTTGAGAATCTTCATTCCGAACGAACACCACAAATGGGTCGATAAAATTAAGGACGTAGAGACATGCATGAATTCTACCAGGCACAAGTCAACAGGACAAATCCCTATGGTCCTACACAAGAACGAGTATCCAGTAAGAACGTGGAAAAGCATCATTAACTGTCCACAAGATCCCATGATAGCACCAGTCCTGAGAATTGAAAGAACGAGAGCATACATGAGGAAACAAGCAGACCGCAGATTACGGCGAGTAAGAAATAAGAGGTTCCACGGTGATCTTGAAGTCAACCAGCTCGTTTTGGTAAAACGACCTGCTACATCGGACCCAGAAAAGAAAATCTTTAGTAAGTTCTGCGAAAAATTCATAAGACCCTATTCTATCGTAAGAAACCTTGGAAATAATGCTTACAGAGTGAAAGAATTGAGCACAGGAACAATGTCAGTTTACAACGCTGCCAACCTAAAGAAATATCGTCGAAGTGAACCATGGTAGCGCCGAAATAATGACGCTGTTTGAATATACGGACGTCCTACTATCAACAAAGTCAACGGGGAGCAATTGACTACGGCACGTGATGAACGAGGAAGTAGAGCTGTTGTTGACAAACATTAACGAGGCAAGTAAGATGTTGCCGCAGGCAGTAGAGCGTCACGCAAGATTGGAAGGGGAAGAGACAAGCAGGATATGAAAACGAGTATATGCCATTGAAGACAGGAGCGCCTAGACCAAGTAAGAAAAAGGGGTGATTCTGGAAATAAAAACAAATTGGCCTACGGAAGTATTGTAAAATTGTCGACTTTATTCCTAAGTTCGAAATTTTGTGAGTGGGAGAGTTGTGAACCCTTTACCCTATGTTGGTTAAACGATTCTACTTTTTATTTCTTCAATTAATAAATATTTCAACCAGCATCGTGAAAGTAGCCAGACAGTGATGAGGAAATCTCAAGCATTTGTTGGAGACAGTAGGGACATACCTGCATCAGTTTAACAAAAGGCTAAGTACTTGAGCTATGAAAAGAAATAGCAGAGCGATGTATCACAGGGACAGGTGTGGCTACCTCAATTTTAGAAGCGACGCGCGGTGAGACATGGTTCTGGTATGTTCATTGTGATATTCGCGCCTAGAAGAAATATGATGCAGTAACGTGAATGGCTGATGAAGAAAATAGACACTCCCAAGACGCCAAGATCTACTAGAAACCGCCAAATTACAGAAAATGGAGAACCAATGAGAAGAGAATGCCTACTTGCGCGCCAACTCTGGCTGGGGTACGCGGTGGCTAGCATTCACGCGGGAAATCGCCTAGACAAAATCTCTACGATCGATTCTAGGATTAATGGGCATATTCTTGACCTGTGCAATATTACGAGTTCAGTGATATGTATTTCATTCCTGTATCACAATTACTTCGATAAAATTTTACATAAAATCCCCCTCCATCTAGACCCAAGGGCCAGTTCATTTATAAGTGTGTCGAAGAGCCAAGAGATTGACTTTCATTCTGTGTGTTGAGGACACAAGAGATGACTTTCATTCCGTGTGTCTAGGAGACATGACTTTTATTCCGTGTGTTGAGGACACACTATTATTATTCTGTGCGTCTACGAACGTAGACTTGTATTTTTGTGTCGAGGACACAGGATATTCATTGTAAAGTGGTAAAATCAGTGATAGATAGTCATAGTACTATAGTTATAGGGACAGTAGCGTCGAGAATTCGCCAACGAACAGTGACAGGGAATTTAGTACCTGAACAAGCGAATTTAGTAGTCAGGCATAAAGTGTATAATAACCTAATTTTTGTATCAGCGCAAGGATGATATCAATGAATGCAGAGGAAGTGTGGAAGTCTCAACAGTCCGTCCAGATGGCTGCTATGAGATAAAAGATCATCCAGTTGGGGAATGGCATCTGATGTTCTTTGACGGGTGACTACAACACGAGATGAGTACAAATAATATTTTATTATTTATTAAATTAACTTATGGTTTATGGGACATATTTTTGTAAATACTTTGCTTGTGTGATTTAATGTAGTATATTTTAGTTTGATCTGACACACTTTTGTTTGGAAGCAGCTCGCACAATTGTAGTTAATGGAAGGTTCTTTTCTTTGTGTTGTGTTAACTAACGTATCTATGTGAACGGCCGTGTTCGCCTAGGTTACGAAGTGCGGTTAAAAACGTCTCTCGGAGATATGTCGTGTTTCAGAAGTAGGACTGAATTAATATAATTATATAGTAGATTGGAGGGTAATTAAATGTTATTGAGAATTATTATTGATCAGATTCAGTGTGATTATTGCCTTTGGAGCAATGTAATTTGTGACGAAGAGTACTCAGCTCTATCGTAGGTTTTAAATATTGTGTTAAATGTTTGCGAGCTTTAATTCAGCAGACCCATGTGAAAGGTGTTATGTCAGTCCCAGATGTGTGTATTGTGAGTATATTGTTGTGGTATTACAAGCGGGAACTTCAGCAGAGACTGATTTCTGTCAGCTTGGTACCAGATTCAGATTGCATCCTTGCGAGGACAATTATGGATATGTGATTATTGTCTGACCATATGTTGAGTGGGAGGAGATGTTAGCGGCTGTTGATTCCTTGAGATAACAGTTCCGCTGGTCGGCTATTTATATACACTGGATGGGGGACATGACTGGTATTGTGGAAAGGGGTGAGTTGTTGTCACAAGGGCTGACTGAGTTTCGCAAGCAGAGCTCATTAAAGTGGAGTGCAAGTCTGGCTCCCAATTACTTGAAAATAAATATAAATGTGAGAAACTGATCAATGGTAAAATTGTTTAAATAAATGGGAGTTGCCTACGAAACACGATTACCTTCGAAGCGTTTCATTAACATGCAGTTTTGTTAATATAAAGTAATCTTAACCACTCAGGTTGTTTGTTGTTGTTGGTTTATTCTTTGTTTATTGTACATGTCAGTGGCCCGTGAGTCACGTGCGGCGCTGTTTTTCCTTGTTGTTGAGTATCTGGCCACTGTGGCAGCTCATTTGGATAAGTGTGTCACCACACTAATAAGGGTCTCAGAGAGATGCCTGTAAATAGTAGAGTTGTAATATGTGTGTCAGAGTTAGATTTAAGGATTTTTATTAATGTTATGCCCATAGCCATAAAAGTTGATTTTACGAGATGATTGTCCGTGAGCACCGTGGCTGTTAACCCGTTGTGAACGAATGATCATCCAAGTACTCATTTCTCGTAGGTAGTCATCACGCGAACATAAATTCATATGCAAGATAGTGGAACTTGGATCCACATTTTATTAGAAAGGGGGAGAGCCATCTGACTCCTCATTGTGATAAATATTCCTGTCAGGGGAAAATTCAGGGAGGATTTTGTTTATTATTGTTTGTTTTATTTTTTATGCACAAATTAGTTATTAAATCTAGTTATTATCTTACGTTTGTCTCCTTTCTTTCTTAGTTATAGTTTTCATCCTATAACCCTTGCCTCAGAAAAGCACGTAGTTTGGTGGACGTAAACACCACACTATGAACTGAACGCGACCCCTTGATCTAAGATTCTTGCATAAAACACTGCTATTCTGAAGGGTTCAATATTATTATAATTATTATATTATTATTGTTATTATCATCATCAGTCCCATGTAGTTGATTATGTGTGTAACTGTATTAGCATCAGGGATGGGACAGGTGCCCTGAAACTACACGTACGGTACTATCTCGGCATTTACCTGGAGGGATTATGGAAAAACCGGTGAAAACACACTCAGGATAGATGCTGGCAGCGTTGGATTCCCTTCTAGGTAACTGTTTTAGAGTTGTTTGAGGATAAACTACTGATCAAAAAACATATTGTTCCGACATTAGTAATACATTGTAGGGCATAATTCTTACCGTACAGATCAGCGACTGGTTTCACTCGATGCGAAATTGAATATTGTATAGAAAGATATGACTGGTTTGTAGTTAGCACGTTCTTGATATTTTAGAAAAAAGGATGGACAAGATATAATCGTGTTCATGTTTATTGGGAATATCTCTTCTAAAAACCATCCGATGCGGACGTCCAACTCTAGGTATCGTCTTCTAGACATAAGAAACAAGACCACAAACCGTGAAATATTCTAATCAATGGAGCCAGCTATTATCGATTTATAAGAGGCCAAATGCGCACGCACATAGATCTACATACATACATACATACTGCACCTTTCAATAAAGCAGTGTTTTATCAAGATTCTTTCTACGGGGTCGTGCTCAGTCCTGAATGCTTTTCAAAGCAAAGTTCGCAAAAACAACATGCTCAAATGAATAGAAAGGTCCATAACAGAGGCTATACTAGAAATAAAATGAATAACAAGTAGAATAAAAAGTATTTAATGACTGAAAATTATGTGCATAATAATAATAATAATAATAATAATAATAATAATAATAATAATAATAATAATAATAATAAAAAGAAGTACTCCCTGACTTTCACTATCATATAAAATAAAGATAATACTGAGCAGTCAGAACTCGCTCCACCCAACAAACAATGTGAATACTGCTTCACTCAAATGATTAATCATAACATAAAATTGAGCGGTAAGAACTCGCTCCTCACATTTATATGGATACAAGTCCATTTATCCTGGTCAAGAAGTTATACACACATCAAAAAAAGTTTTGCATCACCTCGGTTCCCAGATCTCCGGCATATAGACGTTGACTGTGTATATTGTATCAAAGATACAGTCCCTTTGACTGTTCATAGATGTCACTAAAACTGCTCAAAGATGTAAACAACCATGCATGAGCAGGGCCTATTAGACGGAGGGGGTACGACAGCCGATCAGTTCCAGTCATTCCACCAGGACGAAGGTACGCTGCTCATGTTGTCTGTAGTTCTACCATGCCTAGAAGGTCAATACCGCAGTTCGATCGCGTCCGCATTGTTACTTTGTGTCAAGAAGGGCTCTCAACAAGGGAAGTTTCCAGGCGTCTCAGAGTGAACCAAAGCGATGTTGTTCGGACATGGAGGAGGTACAGAGATACAGGAACTGTCGATGACAGGCCTCGCTCAGGCCGCCCAAGGGCTACTACTGTAGTGGATGACCGCTACTTACGGATTGCCGCTCGGAGGAACCCTGACAGCAATGCCACCATGTTGAATAATGCGTTTCGTTCAGCCACAGGACGTCGTGTTTCAACTCAAACTGTGAGCAATAGGCTGCATGATGCGCAACTTCACTCCCGACGTCCATGGCGAGGTCCAGCTTTGCAACCCCGACACCATGCAGCGCGGTACAGATGGGCCCAACAACATGCTGAATGGACCCCACAGAATTGGCATCACGTTCTCTTCACCGATGAGTGTCGCATATGCCTTCAACCAGACAATCGTCGGAGACGTGTTTGGAGGCACCCTGGTCAGGCTGAACGTCTTAGACACACTGTCCAGCGAGTGCAGCAAGGTGGTGGTTCCCTGATGTTTTGGGGTGGCATTATGTGGGGCCGACGTACGCCGCTGGTGGTCATGGAAGGCTCCGAAACGGCTTTACGATACCTGAATGACATCCTCCGACCCATAGTGCACCCATATCGGCAGAATATTGGAGAGGCATTTGTCTTCATGGACGACAATTCTCGACCTCATCGTGCACATCTTGTGAATGCGTTCCTTCAAGATAACGACATCGCTCGACTACAGTGGCCAGCATGTTCGCCAGACATGAACCCTATCGAACATGCCTGGGATATGTTGAAAAGGGCTGTTTATGGACGTCTTGACCCACCAACCACTCTGAGAGATTTACGCCGAATTGTCGTTGAGGAGTGGGACAATTTGGACCAACAGTGTCTTGATGAACTTGTGGATAGTATGCCACGACGAATACAGGCATGCATCAATGCAAGAGGACGTGCTACTGGGTATTAGAGGTAGTGGTGTGTACTGCAATCTGGACCACAAATGCTGAAAGTCTAACTGTATGATGGTACAACATGCAATGTGTGGGTCTCATGAGCAATAAAACGAGCTGAAATGTTGTTTGTGTTGATCTCTATTCCCTTTGTATTTAAAGGTTCCGGAACTCTTGGAACCGAGGTGATGCAAAACTTTTTTTGATGTGTGTATAATGCGTGGTGTACTGATCCTTAATAAGAAAATGAGTACTGATGCGAGTCCGTTTACAACTGAAACAGTCATATTGCTCACGGAGTTGCATCTTTTAAATCACACTACGGCTATGGGACCCACCCTTAATTAACACACTATAATTACTACTGACGCATGCAAGATCTAAAATACTAAAACATGATGAACCTCCCCAAGATTCTAGCCCGTGCCAAAGCACACAAAACACAAAGAGCATGCCGAAATAGGCCAAAAAACTCGCATCACAAAATGGGAAACAGCCTCGCACACACTCATGCCACATGGGGTCATTGAACGTGTAAAATAAACACACTAGAAGTCAAGCAACAACAACAAAATACAAGCCTAAACAGCTGAAAATTATATTTACATGAATAAAAGCCAGACAAACAGATGTTTCGGAAGATACCTTTAAACCATGGACAACTCCCATTTAAATCAATCAAATACCCTTTATAACCGATCAGTTTTTAGTGAATTTAAATAACATCTTATGTTGAAGTACAGGAACCTAGCCTGCTGCTAATGACCACGTCGCGTTATCTGATTGAGCCCTCCCCTAGTTATGAGTCAACGCTGCCTCTTCTCTCTGTCAGTCTTCCAAGCTTGGTGCTAATTATACATGGAGCCATACAGGTCCCGTTATCCATCTGGAAACGCGCAAAGACATATCTCACTCATCCGCTCGGATGGCAAGAAACACAAATATTTACCACAAGCTCAGCTTCGCGAGGTTATGAACTGGGCTGATGTGCTGCAAGTCGGAATAATCTCAATGATATATTTCCCGCGAACACATCATAAAATCACATCATACACCATAAAGCTTGGACTGACTCACTCATAATCATACCATCTGGGTCGGCTCAAAACATATCAACCTACATTGCGTCCATAGCCACATCAAACAAAATAAACAACAAAAACTCGGGTGCAAGAGTGCCATCCCGTACAGACTTGCTAGAAAAGCAATTATCAAAATAATCCTGATCCAACATAAATTCTGCTCACAAATAATCTTTTTACCCTCCAATTTCTATTTTTAATCTCAAATTAATTCAGTTCCATTTTTGTTATAAGGCGTACTTCCGAATTACAATGCTTGACCGCGATTTACGCAAGCGAATGCGAGCACGTGCTGCGCATAGCCTCGTATACTTTAACCAAACAATATCACAATATCTACAAAATACAAAGCGCTCAGCTGTCCCATACTTAATGTGTCAGTAAACAAGAACTAAGAATCTACATTACAAAACAAGCAAACAAATATCTACAAAATACGTCCCATAAAACCATAGCTGATTTAATAAATAATACAATTCATTTGTACTCATTCCTTTAGAACAGCGTCAGGGAAACATCTCCAGCCATCACTCCTTTAAAATGCTTAGCTCGGCATCGACAGCTTCTGGCAAATGTCCTGCTGGTTCCAAGATCCTCCCTCGTTCCTAGACGTCATCTCGTGCTGAATTAAAATAATGTTTGTCAGATACACACACGATATATTTCCTATTAAATTCACCGATCAAGTACTAAATTCCTTGACTGTCTATTGGTGAATTATTTCGATGAACTCCCCCTATCTGTAGTACTAGGACTACAAATAAATCACTGAAATTACACTTATAACTTGACGAAAATGTTCCATGTTCACACACAAGAAAAATATGCAGAGTGTCCACGACACTAAAATTAGAAGTTATGCCTCGTGTCCTCAGACACCTGAATAAAGGCCTTACGCCCTCAAACGCTCAAATAAAAGTCATCTCTTGAAGCTTCCTGGACCACTTATAAATGAAACTGGCTAGAGTAGGCATGGAAGGGGGTTTATGGAAAAATATTCCTTAATAATTATCAGACTAGCATGCGATCGGTATCATTAAGTTCGTAGCAATATGGAGGTTAAGATTATGCTGTAGCTAGCTCGAATCGATCGTGGGATTAATCCGTAGATAACTCCCGCTTTAATTCACCAGGATGCGTTATAACGCCGAGTTGCCGCTTAAAAAGGGCCTCTTGATATTATTGGTTCAGACTCTTGTAGATCTTCGCGAGCTCTTACTTGTATTCCTCCCAAAAGGAGTGGTTAACATGAAGATTGACCATTCACATCGTAGCATTCAGTTTTCTTCTTGGCACCAACTCTCATAGTAACAAGCCATTCTGTGCGTACCCAAGCCTCCCTTCGCGCTAAAAGTTGCACCTGTCCTCTGCGTCATGATTTCTATGCTACTTTCTAAAATACCACAGGAGCTTAAACCTTTGTGTTCTCTCTGCCACTGATTTCTCAACATTTTCCCAACTCCGTCAGGCTCTCATATCTGCTGTCTGTAGAAATGTATCAAATGATGATGAATAATTTATTAGTATCCTTTATACAGCCTGTGGATAAAGGGTTCAATACATACATGTATTTTGTTGATTCGTATGGTTCTTTGGTTCTTTTGACTCTAATCCCCCTTTTTGTGAGATCTGGAACGACTCCGTGTAGCCAATCACTATAACATACTTCAATTTTCATGGAGGTAATAATAAAAGTTCATTTATGTAGGACATTTTATTACAATATAAACAAATTATGAAAATGCACAAGAAGAGCAAAATTATTATGTACATAATAGAATTAAAGTTCCTAAGATATTCTCATCTGCCTATTGTTAGCACAGGCACTAGTACTGCGTACTATAAACAAACAAAAATATTATACCTAATTATTTCCTGTTCTTGAAATCAATGATTCAATTCTTCCATATCAAAGATAGCGTTTCATGATTTACACACACTCTGTATTTTACTTCACTTCACCACAGTGGTACAAGTCTATATGCCTACCAGTCAAGCTGATGATGAGGATGTTGAAAAGGTCTACGAAGAAATAGACGAAATTCTGAGGTATATCAAGGGGGATGAAAATCTTATAGTAATGGGAGATTGGAATGCTGTGGTAGGAAAAGGGAGAGAAGGGAAGATAGTAGGAGATTTCGGATTAGGTGAAAGGAATGATCGAGGAAGCAGGCTGATGGAATTCTGCACCGAGCATGAGTTGGTGATAGCTTACACCTTATTCAATAACCACAATAGAAGAATATACACATGGATGAGACCATGAGATACAGGGCGTTACCAAATCGACTTCATTATGGTCAAGCAGAGGTTTCGAAACCAGATTTTGGATTGTAAAACATATCGTGGTGCTGACATAAACTCTGACCACAATCTGGTTGTAATGAAATGCAGATTAAAGTTGAAGAAACTGAAGAAAAGTCAAAAGCCAAAAAGGTGGGCAATAGACAGACTGAAAGTAAAGGATGTAAACGAAAGATTCAAGAAGAGTATAAAGGAAGGACTAATGAAAAACCCTAAACAAACTTCAATTGCAGACGAATGGGCACTTTTGAAGAATGAAATAACAAAATCTGCAGAAGAAAAATATTGGTAGGAAAGAAAGAATAGGTAGAAAACCGTGGATCACTCAGGATATACTAGAATTGATGGATGAAAGGCGGAAACACAAGAATGTTAGAGATGAAAAGGGGAAAGCAGAATACAGACATCTGAGAAATGAGGTTAACAAGAAGTGCAAGGAAGCGAAAGAAGAATGGTTGAAAGAGAAATTTGCAGGTATAGAAAATTGTCTGAAATTAGGAAAAGTAGACACAGCTTATCGAAGGATTAAGAATACTTTGGGGGAAAAGAAGACTAAGTGCTGTAATATTAAGGACAGATTTTTTTTTTCTTGAGGTCTCCTCAGAGACCTAGTGCAGGTCTTTCTATTCGACGCCCGTGGGCGACCTGCGCGTCGGGATGAGAGGTGGATTGATTAAGGTGAATGAAATTGGAGAAGGATGTGGAAGGAAGCAGCCGTGGCCTGTCAGAAGGCACCGTCCCAGCATTTGCCTGGTGTTGAAAATGGGAAACCACGGAAAACCATTTCAAGGACGGCCGACGGTGGGGCTCGAGCCCACGCGTCTACCGAGTCAGCAGAGAGCTTGGCCCCATTACCTAACACTGCGCTTTAGCCAGCGTAGCCACTACTGTCCGTAGGACAGAAATGGAAAGCCTCTAACATATAGGGAAGAAAAGGTTGATAGATGGAAATCTTACATAGAGAGTATGTATAAGGGAAAGGAGATTGAGAATCATGTAATGGAAAGGGGGGAGGAAATTGATGAGGATGCGAAAGGAGATTTAATATTGAGATCAGAATTTGATAGAGCTTTGGAAGACTTAAGCAGGAACAAAGCACCAGGCATAGATGATATACCGATTGAGTTGCTACGCTGCATTGGAGATGAAGGTCTGATCAGGTTATTTCACTTGGTGTGTAGGATTTATGAGACAGGTGAGGTACCACCAGATTTCAAGAAGAATGTAATCATCCCTATACCAAAGAAAGTGGGAGCTGACAGATGTGAAGATTACCGTACAATCAGCTTGATTACTCATGCTTCAAAGATCCTGTCTAGAATAATTTACAAGAGGATTGAAAGCCAGATAGAAACGGAGTTGGGTGAAGACCAGTTTGGTTTCAGGATAAATGTAGGAACAAGGGAAGCTGTACTAAGTCTTAGGCTGATTTTGGAAGGTAGAATAAGGAAAGATAAGAGAACGTTCATGGCATTTGTAGACTTAGAAAAGGCTTTTGATAACGTTGATTGGACTAAATTGTTTGACATTTTTAAATCTATTGGAATAAAGTACAGGGATAGGAGGGTAATCTACAATCTATACAGAAACCAGACAGCAGTCATTCGAACTGAAAGACATGAGAGAGAAGCTGATATTCAGAAAGGTGTTAGGCAAGGCTGCGACTTATCACCAATACTTTTCAATCTTTACATTGAACAAGCAATGAAGGAAATTAGAGAAAAATTTAAAGTGGGAGTGAAGATTCAAGGAGAAATAATTTCAACTCTGAGATTTGCTGATGACATCGTCATCTTGGCCGACAAGCCTGAGGATTTGAATGAGTTTTTGAATGGTATGGACTCCGTCTTACGGAAAGAATTCATGATGAAAATTAATAAATGTAAAACAAAAATACTGGAATGCAGCCGAATTAAATCAGAAACCTCTATGGAGATCAAATTGGCAGGTGAAAAGCTGAAGGAATTAGGAGACCTCTGTTATACTTAGGAAGCAGAATAACCAGTGATGGACGAAGCAAAGAGGATATAAAAAGTAGATTGGCTCAGACAAAGAAAGCATTTATACAAAAAAGGAATCTGTTGACATCGAATATAGATTTAGGTATTAGGAAGTCATTTTTGAAAGCCTTTGTCTGGAGCGTGGCGCTTTATGGAAGTGAAACTTGGACTATTGGTGCAGCAGAAAAGAGGAGAATTGAGGCATTTGAAATGAGGTGTTACTGGAGAATGATGAAGATCAGATGGGTAGATAGGGTTACAAACAATGAGGTATTAAGACGAGTGGGAGAGGAGAGATGTTTCTGGCGACTGCTAATGAAGAGAAGAGATAGGTTAGTAGGACACATACTAAGACATCCAGGAATAGCAAGCTTAGTTATGGAAGTAAGGGTCGAAGACAAGAACTGTAGGGGTAGACCAAGGTTAGAATATGTTAAACAGATTGCCTCGGATGTAGGGTGTGGTAGCTATGTAGAGATGAAACGATTAGCTCAGGACAGGGAGGCATGGAGAGCTGCATCAAAGCAGTCAAAAGACTGAAGACTCAAACAACAGCAACAGATTCCCTTATATCCATTGATCTGATCATCCTGGAATCAATGATCTCAGGCAACATGATTTTCTCGCAGCAGAATGTCAGTTACTTAAGCATTTTTTGTCTCCAGAACTTTTCGTCCCTCTTTATTGTTTCTATGTGAATGTCCTTGGCGTCCATTCCACAAAATAACATATTTCTCGCTGTGTTATTTCCAACTGGCCCTGGTTGTGGAAATAAAAACCATGTGAGTGTTAGAGAGTTATCAATCTGTTCTCTTCTGAAAGGCACTGTTCTTGACATACTCGGGCTTTCTTTTTCGCTTACTTTCTGCCAAACAAAATCCCTTTAGCTTTTTGCAGGCTTCCAGTGTGGTGATATTCCATGCAGATTAAGGGCACTTGACTTCGAATACAGCGTCCTCTCCTATTAATCCGTCTGGGGAGGCACCTAAATACCCATAAGTTTTATGTACGAAAATACCACATTCTTCGACTTTTCTTCCAATTTCTCCTCTAAATTTCGTTTTGCAATTCGCTCATTATCACAGTCATACTGCATTGCTCTTGAGTGAAATTCGCCGTACAGAATGTCATTTGCTAATGGAGCCCATTTCCAAGTAGGTTTCCTCTTGCATACATATCCAAAATTGGATGCCGTAAGTCTGTCCTTTCTAGCTGTGTTCACTTTTCATTTTCCCTTTGGCCCCTTGTTTCCTTTTCCAGTTTTTGTATATGGCCTTCACTAAGCGTTAGTTGCTTGATCTTCTCATCACTAAACTCTCTCAACAGTACCTCATCGAAATCCAACTGCATTGATCGGTTTCCATAATCACGTGAGACAGTACGTTTCATTTCATTAGACTGTTGTCGGGACATTCTTTTCCCTTCTCGCGACGCAAATAAACTTTTTCGGAAAGCAGCTCTTCTTCTCTTTCTGCTGAGTGCAGTGTCCTTCACTATTGTGGCAGTTTTTTTCTAAACGGATTTCATTGTTTTATAGTGCGAGGATGGCCCAAACTGAGAGACCAGTCCGGCAGCTTTGGTTCTATGAGTGAAGGAACCTCGTTTCCCTCGATTGATCTGCTTACCTCCCGTGAATTTTGCAACAAGGGACATATAATTTGCGGCAGCATTGCTGGTGGTGTTTGATACTAGCTGGGAACTTTTTGCAATTAGGGGCTGCAAGCAATAACACATAAGTGTGGTTGCAGTTAGCTGTTTGTTTTCACCTTGCCCACTGGTAGTTCAAAAGTACTGTTTGCAGTCTTTATGGATCCCAATCGAATCCAGTATTTCCGGAAACCAATTTTCGATTTTCACATTCGCTACGCCTTTATTTTTCCGCACAACGCATTGTTTGCATTTGAAGTGGAACTTGCTTCTCTGAAAAAAGTTGACACTGAATAGTTCGTGATCTTATTAGAAGTAAAAAACGAACTACACCCGTGGCGCGACAGCCCATGAAGGGCCTAGGCCTACCAAGCAACCGCTGCGCTGTTCAGCCATGTAGCCTGCAGATTTCGGGGTGAAGTTTAGTCATCCAACTTGTAGGCCACAGGTAAAATATAAGTGAAATCATAACTGCTCAGAGCATTACAGATTCTCTAATGCAAGCGTAAAGAATTATATAATTTCAAATATGAACTAGGAAAAAAAAACTTACGGATGTGAAGAGGTGTTATTTCTTAACTTTTTTTTCTCTTGGCCTGGCTTCCTTTTCTTGGTATTTAGTCGCAATCTCCTCTGTGATTTAGTGGAACGCCCTTGAATCGGTTTTGGTGGTGGCTCCATTTTTCAACAAAAACGAAAAAATTACTCCTCGTGATGACCGTAATGCTCTCCACCAGTCGTAGCCTACATATATAGATATATATACATGTATTTATTCAACCTCCGTAGCGTAGTGGTCAGCATGGTTCGCTGCCGCCCCGGAGGTCCTGGGTTCGATTCCCGGCTCTGCCACGAGATTTGAAAAGTGGCATGAGGACTGGAACGGGGTCTATTCAGCCTCGGGTGGTCCAAATGAGTATGGGGGTTGTTTCCCACCTCAGCCATCCTCGAAGTGGTTTCCCACTTCGTCTTCGGGCAAATGCCGGTATGGTACCTACTTATAACGCCACGGCCGCCTCCTTCGCACTTCGTTGCATATCCATCCCAATCTTCATTTCCCATCCCATCCCTCATGAGGCCCCTGTTCTCTTTGCAGGTGAGACCGCCTGGGTGAAGTGCTGATCATATCTCCCCTGTTGTATCCAATCCGACCAAGGGTTCCCAGCTCTAGGACACTGCCTGGAAAGGCGGTAGTGGTGAGTTCCCTCGCTGAGTCCGTGGGAACCACCAACCTGGGGGGTAAGATTAACTAAAAGAAAAAATCTATTCTACCAGAAATACTGTCCAAAAAATAAAGTGCCGAAAATAGAACACCTAATGGGCATTACAAAATAATACTGTTGCAGGTAAAATAAATTAAATAAAAAGTAATTAATGAGATCGATGAACTAAAAACAAGAAGTAGTGACTAGGAACTGGTAAAATATCAAAGGATCACTCAGAAATATCCAGACCTTGACAATAATTCAGAACTAATCAGCACAGTCAATCGCAATATTGGACTAGATGCTCGGGAATTCTATACCGTCTGGCAAGGTTGTCGCTCTCTCAAATCACTCTAGATCCAATCCCCTCCCCCCAACCCTCCACCAACCCGCTCTCCATGACCTTGTTCTACTGCCGCGCCTTGTTGCAAGTACAGTAACACTTTTATTCACAAACTTCCCAAAGTGATCCCGACGGTTCTATTCAACCGATTTAGGTTTTCGATGCGGCTTTGGAATCAGTGAGTAAAACTCGACTTTCGTAATACCCGTTTCCTTTCGAATTTTAATCAGATATTTGAAAAAACAAGCAGCAACTTTTCTGTTTTTGAAATTAAAAAGTAAGCAATGAATTAATATCAATTCTGCTACTAGACAGAGTGCATAGCAGTTTTCAGATCGCAGATCGGAGCTCCCCTTCGATACAAAAATAAATAAATAAGTTCAGCTTCGCTTGTGCTGCCATCTGTTGAAATATATTCTTACTAAAGTGTCGGGACATTTAGCCTTAAGTTCATCCAGTTCCTCCTCTTCGATAAGTTGAAGTTCACAGGAGCTGGGGGGTGCAAAAGGATTTCTTATCCAGTCATATTGGTTTACATTATTTAGTGTTGGAAAATATCCATCCAGGCTAACGCCGAACGAGGGGAAGCAAGTTTACTACGTTCTCACAGGTTCTTTATTCGTTTTCCTGAATTTATGAGTACGACAAATCTCTCGACACCCTTTTTGGAAACCACTGTTCTAGAGTGTCGTTCCTTTTCTTCTTGAGTTCACTTTCGTCTAGTTGTTAATTTCTTTCTCTCCTGAAAATCTCTTTAGTTAGTCTATTGTTGTCCATTCTGTAAATGCGCCAAAAACTTCAGTCTTCTCTTCTTCATTACGTCAGTTAGTTTACAATTTTCTATATTCTGCAATATTATTTATTTTAGCTTCCAGTATTTTTCTCAAAAATCTCCAATTCTTGTTAGTTTAAGTGTTTCTGCCGCATACAGAGTTTCGGGTCTGACCACTGTTTGATAGTGTCTTAATTTTGTATTCCAGGATAAGTTTTTGTTGTTATATATTTTGTCATATTAATACATTATTATTATTACTATTATGATTGTTAATTATTATTATTAATCTTCAAGATAGGGAAAACAGGTTCTTTAAATATTTTACTCGTAGCCCTTATTTTAATATTAAAGAGTTGTTTCAAATTACTGTACTGAATCTCTACTACCATGATGCAAGATTCAGGCATAAGGTCTCTCGCAACATACAAACAAGAGCCATAACAAGTAATACATATGTAAAACCTTTATGTATAAATAGCTATGGTTTCAAGAGACTAAATTATATTATACCAACACTACTTAATGAACTACCACCTGGATTGTCCAACATGAACAGCAAACAACTAGCTGTACGTCGCATAAAAAACTATTGCCTAGATAAACATTAACTCATAACATAAAGTTATTATTATTATAACTAATATAGTGTAACTATTTGTGTCTTTGATTATTTACATTAATATTTTTCTCATTATCACCTAACATGTTAAATTTATAAAAAAATAAAAAAATAATATTAAAACAAAACAAAACAAGAAGTTCCGTGAAGAACTATACAGCCTACTTTTCATGCCAATGATTGTTCTACAGTATATGAACCTATCTAGAATAATGACGAAATTAAGTTGCTAATATCGAAATTTCTAATTAGTTCGAAGTACTGTATACCTGGCATAATGTAGCCTAATAGAGCTCAACAGTTGGCAGCCCTGATGACTGAATATATTCTTAGTTCCATCTCTTAAGGCACAGAATACAAAATTTGGTTGAAGTCCAATGAACAGCATGGACGTTACATGCAGTTAAACATTGGATCTAACAGCGCGCGTAAAATCATGTTGGCAACAATGTCATGCATGTATTGGTCAGAAATAATCTGAAATAATATGACCTATTGTTGTGCCAATTTTGAATGAAATCCATTAGTTAGTATAGAAGTTACATGCATTTTAAAATTGGACCTATCAGCAGGCTTAGAATCATGTTGGCAGCACTGACGTACATTAGTTACTCCAAATTCATCTTGAATGCCAGGTACCATACGTGTGCAAAGTTTAGAGGTATTGGCTTGCATACTTTGTGATATATTGATATTAGGGTAACAAAAATAGGGACAGCACATATTAACAGTTGGCAGCCCTGGTTGCTCTTAAGAATACGCATAGTCATATCTGTTATGGTACACATAGCACATACGAAATTTGGTTGAAATCCAAATGATAGTATGGAAGTTACATGTATTTAAAGTTGGACCTGTCAGCAGGCTTAGAATCATGTTGGTAGCACTGACGTATGTAAGTTACTCCAAATTAATATAGAATGTCAGGTACTATACGTGTGCATAGTTTAAAGCTGTCGGCTTGCATACTTTCTGATATATTGGTATTTGGATAAAATAAATTAGGTGCATTTATAAACAGTTGGCAGCCCTGGTGTGTCTTAAGAATACGCTCACGTCATATTTGGTTATGTACACATACAACATACGAAATTTGGTTGAATTCCAATTGATAGTGTAGAAGTTATATGCATTTAAAAATTGGACCTATCATCAGACTTGTTATCATTTTGGCAACACTGCCATGTATGGCCTCCTGGAAATAAAACTGCAATATTATTATCTATACGTGTGCCAATTTTGAAATAGCTCCCATTCATATCTTCCAAGATATCCAACATGGAGCTCAAATTTCAATTGCGATTTTTTAGCAGTTGGTAGCACTGACATCATTTTCAAATATGGTCGTGAGATATTCAGGTATAGATCTTTACTCCTACCAAATTTTGTTTCGATTGCTCCAGCCGTTTAGGAGTTGATAGGGGGACACACACAGCCAGACAGCCAGACAGACAGACAGAAGGACAGACAGACAGACAGACAGACAGACAGAAGGACAGACAGACAGACAGACAGACAGACACACATTTGCCCGATCTCATAAGTCTACTTTTTCCTCATTTTTGCAAAATGTGAAAAGTAGGCTAATAAAAATCAATATTTATGATTAAAATATATAAATAAAAATGAAAATAAAAAATAAAAACATATTTTTTGCATGCACGCTTGTATTGAAATACAATCTGTAATGTTGTAATAGTACATAATGCAAAGAGACTATAATGGCAATAATTAAGACACGAGTATGTTTATAAAACGAGCGTATGTGAGTTTTATAATTTCCATACGAGAGTCTTATTTACCATTATAGGCGAGTTGCATGCGACTGTTTATAATCGACAATAATTATTATAACTATTTTATGTTCGAACATAAATATTCATAAATATCTGTCGAGATTTCGCCAGTTTTATGTACTGAACATAAACACCTTGTATTTGACCATGGCCTCCTCGATTACCCTACTAAGACACTAGGCCACGCAGTGAAATTTAAATTAGAAGGCCGTGGATCTCAGTGCAGGTGCGATGCTATAATTGGTCAAACAACTGTTTCTTGAGCTCTGATTGGTGGGAGAAACGGTTTCATAATGAAAAATCGTGTTATAATGAGCCTCATTATAGTACAGGGTCGAACATAAATAATAATTAATATGCGTCACAGATAATCTGTGCTGGATTAGCCGTCAGATTCCTGAGACATATCAAATTAATGTAATATCAATGGTATTTAATAAATAAATTAAAATTAAATTAAATTTAATTATTATTATTATTATTATTATTATTATTATTATTACTGCTATTATTATTATTAATTCACTCTCAGAACATTATCTGTCAAATACAGTCGAAGTGCTTTCGGAAAAAGAATATTCGAGTTATCAATTTTTTGAAATAGATAAATACATGAAAAATAGCGTTCTATTATCATAACTAGATAAATAGTCAACTTGGTCTACTCATACACGTATACTAACTAGGGTTAAATGTTGTGTGGAATATTGCAGATTCATTTCGATTGATTGTATGTACCGGTATTTTCGTTCCTTTCAAAAACCTGACTCGTGCGTAGCACTATAATTATTGGGATTATTGATGTGTAACATCTTTCCACTCGGTTCTGGATATTTTTGTGGGAGTGATTTTGAAAAATGGGACGGAAGTGGATCGGACGGAAGTGTGTAAGACCATAGCCTTATAGGTGGCTATGGTAAGATGCACTGCCAGCTGCTTTAGCAGCCAGGAGGGATGCGATCCAGCTGGCAGTGGTACCATGTGGAATGTATATAACATACGAATTATTTCCAGGTATGGATGCGCCATTACAGCCATTACAATAAATCATCTTCAATTTTTCGTTCTTTGGTGTAAAAATATTCATTATATCATATTTGCTGAAAACAATTATGATTTATTAGGAGTCTGTTTTTCAATCTCTGGATGAATGTGATGGGCATCCACTCCCCGAGTAACTTTGCTCAACACTTTCATAATGAACGGTAAACGGCCATGCGAACTCTGGTGTCAACTGATTGAAACACAACCCACATGTTAAAAGTCTCGCGTATCAGTATTTAAATGATGATATGCTTTAATATGGAACATTGTAACTAGTCGGCAAAGCCTGCATTATGTTTCTGCACAATGACTATTGAGATATTAACCCACATTACGGTAATGCAGTGATCAATGTAATATATATCGATGTTTTTATACGGGAACTGAGGTAGCCTTTCATAGACAACTACAGGAATTCCCTTTACTGTCAAGTAGGCGTATTCATAACTAATTTGAAACTCAATTCCACGCAGGAACATTATCGAAAAAAAAAGCAAAATATTAATGGAGCATAAACAAGTAGTTCCGTGAAGAACTATACAGCCTATTTTCATATATCCTACTTATGTTAATTGCCACTATCAACATACACAATTTCTGTTTGATTGCTGTAATAGATTCGTAGATATTAAGAACCGACTAAATATTTCGTATGGTCGCCATGTTGGATTTTATATATTTAGGTCCTAGAGTTATGTACTGTTACATGCAGATTATTGTGAACGTGTAGTATTCAAACTTCAATCGCATAATTAGGACACAAGAAAAAACAAGGAGATTTTAAAATGTTTCACAGCTGCCATCTTGAGGTTATGGAAACAATTGAAATAAATTAGATGCCAGTGGATTAACATTTGTATAAGGATTTACTGTACCAAGTTTCACTGCACTCGGATGGTTAAATTGCGAGAAACGTCCATGTGAATATTTATAATTCGCGTCACCGCCATGTTGGATTTGTGATCACCAGGTTACTTAAAGTCCTATAGGTGAACTTAAGTTCATAGCCCCTATGAACATTAAAAAATGCAGTTTGATTGCTAAAATAGATTCGTAGATATTCAGTATCGTCTAAATATTTTGGATGGTCGCCATGTTGGATTGTTAAATGTATAGGCCATAGAGTCATGTACCAATAAAGGAAAATTATTGCGTAGGTTCATTATCCAAACTTTCACTTTGATCGCATGATTACGACACAAGAAATAAAAACTTAATTTTAAAATTCGCACAGCCGCCATCTTGAGGTTATGTAAACAATTGAATTAAATTAGATACCAGTGCATTACAATGTGCATAAACATTTCCTGTACCAGACTTCAATGCGTTTGGAACATTAAAACGCGAGAAAGGTCAATTTAACATTTTCAAATTCGCTTGGCCGCCATGTTCGTTTTATAGTTAACCGGTTTTTGAAAGTCTTATAGATGGACTTCCAGTAGTGCCCTTTATCTCCGTACAAAATTTTAGGGAGATACCGCTAATAGTTTCAGAGATAAGGAATGCCGGTGAAATATTTCGCACATCCGCCATCTTGTGATTATGTAAACAATTGAACGAAGTTAGATGTCGGTGCATTACAATGTATATAAACATATACTGTACCAAGTTTCATTGCGTTTGGTTGGTCAAATCGCGAGAAACGTCTATTTAAAAGTCGCAAATTCGCTTGGCTTCCATGTTGGTTTTGTAGTTACCAGGTTTTCAAAAGTCACATAAGTGAACTTATAGTAGTTCCCTCTATCACCATAGAAAATGTCAGGGTAATATCGGTAATAGTTTCGGAGATATTGAATGCTGGTGAAATATTTCGCACAGCCGCCATGTTGGATTGGTGAGTCGTAACAAAATTTGAAGGGCACGGTCGAGGTCGCCGGGAATAGTGCTATGAACTTTCCGAGTTTCATTGAAATCGCTCCTGCCGTTTAGATTTTATTAGGGGGACACACACACACGAATCACACACACACACACACGCACACACACACGGAGAAAAGGTGATCTCATAAGCCTATTTTTTCAAAATTGAAAATAGGCTAAAAATACTTCCATGTTATTACCAGCACGTGAAAATGAGTACCTGTCTTGTACTCTAAATGTCTGTGATTGTAATGGCTGCGTTTGTAGCATCTCGGTCTGCGAATCATGAGGTCTCTGGTTCGAACCCCCGTCCCGGTAATTATATTTGCTGCGGATTATCGATTTAAACGATATCTATCATAACATTATGCGTCATTTTAACAGAATCTCCATGAAATTACGATTTATCTAATTTTAATTACAATAGATTGCACCAAGCAGGAGTTGGGAAATTTGATTGTATTGAACATTATTTCTAGTAGTCTATAGATAGGCTAGAGACTATGGTTTCATTCCTCCTCTTAATTTACAATATAATATGTGATGTTTGTTCAAACAAGTGTGACAGTAGCATATCTCCAATTCAATCTATACATTCATCATAGTACCAGTATGAAAACGGTGCGTAAATTAACATTTTAAGAATGTCCAAGCTGTGTAGTATACGAGTAGGATAACATGTCAGATGACTTCACATACCTTTCATCCCAATTTCATAGTAGGATAACATGTTACACATCAAATGCGACTTCTGTAAGGCTTGTATCTTTTTTTTTAAATAATGGTTGACAGCATATTAGCTGGATTTCCGAGCATATTATTAGCTACTGGCAGAAATTGACAGAAATAGACAGTTCTGGTACCCTACACAACTGAATCGATATTTTAATTCCCATGTCACACGTATGAACGTAATTGAACTGCACTTTCACTTTGAGTTAAACACACATATTTTATGTCTCAGGAAGAAAATATCATTCGAGGTATCGAAATATTCGAGTAATTGAACTACGAATTATAGAAAACAAAACAAAAAACAAAACAAAAAAAACATGACATATTGTACCCATGCGTATAATCTCGATGGAAAATATGCTTCTGCCTCCAGCTAGCTTCAGGACTCGAGGGTGTACCGTCCTCCCACTGAGCAGTTGCATACTTTGGATTTGAGGCTAAGAGGTATCAACTCTACAATGATAAGGCACAACTCTTTTCTAAAACTTTAATTCAGTAAATAAAATCATGGCTTTGAACAAATAAAACAATCCCCATAACCATAAAACAAAAGCAAACAAAAATTACTTTCCACAATCCACCAATATGAACATAACATAATCATAATAAAATCATATCATACCACAAACCTTTACCCTTATGTGAACATCACAAAGATATTCTAGTGCGCTGATGCACGTACAACTTCAGAAACAAACTGTACATTGACACTACTGTCATACAATGTGACTTCTTTAATATCACAACATTACTGATTCATAAAAACCTTCTTAATTTGACAATTATGTGTACCGTGTGTGTTTTGATCTTTCTTTTCCCACCAAATGCTTCACATGCATTAGCCTATTCCGGTGTTGCACCGCAAACTACGTGCAACTCCATATTTATGTAAGCTACCCCTACTCCACTATTTATATAGTTCCACTGCATGCCGTTTTGTGATTTCATATAAAAACGTTATGTTATTGTTGTGTCGGATGGTATAATCAAACTACCTTGCGCGCGTAGCCTGTGGAATCTGGTAACCAACTTCTGAAAAAGTTGTCAGTGACAGTATAAATGCAACGTCTAACCATTCGTTAGATAGCTAAAATCATGAACCATCAGGATAATATATAATTATCAATGTGTTCTTAAACCACATGGCTTCATTACTCAACATAACAATATTTCATTCATGTCATAACAGGGTCTAAAATCTGTTCCTTTCAACTTGCTTTCACGGTTCGCCTTGACCGTCCCCAGACCCTCTCCTCGAGCGGTCGGTATACAATAGAATGTGGAATGGGGTTCCACCAATTAGCTCGACCCTCGCTTTTATGTTTGAAGGCTTACTTCCAAAGCATTGTAAGATTTTACAAGACAATACTGTGCTCCCAATGGCACACATATCTCAATGGATTTTAACTGAATATTATGCACACAGGTAGTGAATGAGCTTTATATTTATTCCTACCCCGAGGATAAAATAATTACTGGCACCAAACAGGTCCATTCAACATGAAGGTACAAGGTTCGTAACACATTGGTCTCATAGGCAACCGGTGTCTTAAATAATACGCGGTCAGCCCAATGCTGCCGGTATGAGGTTCGCTTCAACAAGCTGAATCACTCACAATAATAAGTTCTCGGGGAATCATTAGAGTGTCGAGGTGTCCTCGTTTTCCTCGCACCTAATCACGGGATTCCAACCCGGAACATTCACATCCTTCATCAGAGTTAGGGTCCATCACTAAAACTCTGGCACAAAGTATATCTCCGCTATGCCCCCGGCATAGGAGATTTCATACGTAGAATAGACCACCTGGCTCCTTTACCTAATGTTACGACTTCGTCCTATAATATTAAGAGAAATCTATCATTTACTCTATAAGCTTCTCACATAAGCTGCAAATTCAATTCACTAAAAGCTCTTCCATTCCTTGCATAATTATCTTCCCATTAATACAATATATTCTGATATCAAACTGTTTCATTAATCCCGTAATGTAATCTTACTGTATAATCTTACTGCTTGGATCAATAAGTCTTGCAAATAGCGTAATTATTTCCTGTTTACAATAATTTCCTGATGCGTTCATTAATACCTTTGATATTCATAATTATTATTATTCTCACTGACATAAATTACCAAATCATTCCTTATTATTATTATGATTTCTGACATATTTTACCAAAATCATTCCTTAATATTATTATTATATTTCTGACATAATTTACCCAAATCATTCCTTATTATTATTATGATTTCTGACATATTTTACCAAAATCCGACACAACCAATCCTCTCAAAACTCGAACAACTGTGCTCGTAACATTTACATAACTGATTGCCATCTTTATTAATAGTGGTAATGATTAATCCACTTATTGATGCACATTAACATCTCAACTCTATAAAAATCAATACAATAATGATTAAACCTGGAGGGTTTACCTCCTAATCTGATTCTTACTGGCATCCTTACTGAAATCACGTCACATGCAGTGGCCTATATTCTCTAATTAACCATAATTTGTGGGGTACTCACATATCTCAATGCTTCTCATAGTGGCTCCAACCAATCATATCCTTCCAAGTCGCCTGCCATGTGCAGGTTTAACGCGACATATTCATCTTGAATACACACATTTTATGACACACAACTTCCGTTAACCATACGGCACTTTGCATTTCTATAGGGAAGCTATTGCTCCCAAACATGTGACACTTTATAACACTTATAAAACCACTACTTTAAAAGATATTTTACATATGCTTTATACACTACACACGTCACTGTGTACACTTTTCATTGCTTGAAATTCCCTAGCAAAGATATCAAAATTGCAGGTGTCGATGGCATCTCCCGTGCTCCTACCAACTCCTGATTGAAAGTCTGGTTTACCTGCCCTCGGAATTCACCAACAGTTTTTATCCATACTCCTACGGTAAGCTTCCTGCGTCGCATAGGTATGCTAACTTCCGTCCTGAGCGTTATTATTTGGTATCCTTAAAACATTACCAAACGCTTCGTAAAGTTTCTCCCAGCGCATTCCAGCGTAATTAGACATGAATGATCAGTCGATATTTGATACATTGCGCTTAACACTGTCCATAACTTTACACAAATTATTATTATTATTATTATTATTTACAATAGTTCTGCCACTCATCTTACACGATGCTTCCTACGTGAACAAGCCATTGTTCGTACTGCTGAGTATACCTGCAGCGCGATTATTATTAATAAAAGCTTATTAAATGCTTCACTCAAATGTAGGACTCTTCGTGCGGGCGTCCTTTCATGCACCGGACCAACATATGTTCCGCCATGACGACTGCCTCCGCCTCTCTTGACAAACTGTGACAAACTGGTGTGAGACTGGCTCCAACTAGGGTAAGACTGACATATAAACTGACTGCTTGCTAAGGGTCGACTCCCTTATATCGGATTCACACAGAAAGTAGAGCGCAATCTTCCCGCGGGATCTTGGCTCCTCTCCCAGCATGATTCTGGTCTCGAAACCATGTTCATTGGGTTCCATTTTCTTCTCTGATCCCAGAACTGGCTGCGTGCTGAAGAATCGCTCGGCCAATTAATTAATATTAATTCCTTTCTCTATAGCGTGGGGACGCCATCTCCCGGGATTCCCTGGCGACCTCCTCAAATCCTGCCGCGAACAATGATAGTTCTACGGTCCTTCCGCACTTCCTTAAATATGCGTCAATTTCGCAGATTAAAGGCTCTAAAATTAGCCTCCAGTCTAAAGATTCACCTGTGGGCAAGTCTCATATCATTTCGTTACTCCAATCACGAGTAATCAATGACTTTCCTTGTGATCTCTCCCCACCATTTTCAAATCCATTCTCCGTCGGGGAAGAACTGGGTCATTATTCAGGCCCTCACCCTCTTCCAGACGACAGAATGAGGTCAGAGAGATGGACGTGGCTCCACTGAACACCTCCCACAATTCTGGGCTAATTTGTAAAACGTCCACTCTGCACTTGCAGTGCTCCAAGCCCCATATAGCGTACACCAAGTAGTCTAATAGTACTGTATTCTGCTCAATTTCCCTTCATTATTTTAATAAATAATGTCACTGCAACTGAAATCACACCAGTGATTTAATATACACTTCTCTCTAGGGGTTTTTACAATGAAACTCCCTCCACAGACTTCGGGTTCGTTCCCTGGTGGAACCTTTATACTGAGATCACAGTCTCTGAGAACCACGTTCGATTCCAGTCAGCATAACCTCCTCGGGTTCATATTCCCCTTGCGAAACTTATAAAAGTCAATTGCAAGTGGCTTTGTATAAGTAACCAGCTGACTGTCTATCACTGTCTGTGTTTACATCTGGGGTCCTTCACCTCGTCTGGCTGCGAGTAGGTTAGTACAGCTCCCCATTCCACTCTGCGCTCTTTCTAAGTTGTTCATTCTCCAGGCGGAGGGTCGTATTTATTGCCTCAACCTCTCTCGCCGCTGCAACCATTTCTTCATAGAATTCTCGCAGACACTGGCATCTTTGTTGTTCGTCCCTTCCACTGGGCAAACTGTCTGCTTCTCGTTCCGTCTTGCCGCTCGAACTTTCAGTTCTGACTGCCTGGCTGACTTCGCTCTCCACGTTAAGTTGGGTGTGCGCTGTTAATACTTCTTCTTGTTCGTCGATTTCTTCTGTCGGATAATAAACCTTTAAATTGGCTACATTCATAACGACCTCGTTTCCAGTTTCTAAATGCTTTAACCTGTATGCATTGTTCTGTAGGTCTCTTATCACCTCGAACGGGCCGTGGTAAGCAAAAATGAACTTCCTATACTTCCGTGCCTCTGGATCTGAACTGGCTGGTTTTTTAATTAAAACTTTCTCTCCGACGAGAAGCGGTCTATGATACCTCTTCGCACGATTTCTTCTCTGACGTCTCTCCGCCTGTGCTTTGAGATATTCGAAGGTTCGTTGGATCCTCAATTCTCGACCTGGCTGTGCGTCTACTGGTAATGGAATGACACCAGTCCACGGTCTTTCCGGTCTCTGATCCAGATGTAGAGTCACGGGAACCTGACCTGTCGCCTCATGTACAGTATTATTTATACAGTATTCAATTACTTCTAGGAGTTCAATCCAACGCCAATTCGCTTCAGAGCAGTAGATCTTCATGTATATCTGGATCTCTCTCATTACTCTTTCAACTGGACTTGCCTCAGGATGGCGAATGGTAGATAAAATCTGCCTAATTCCTAGAGTTTCCAGTTCTCGACGAAATTCTGCACTCGTAAAGCAACTTCCGTGGTCCGAGAGAATATTATCCGGCTTCCCAAGAATCGGAATAACTCTCTCTTTCAGGCGTTTCAAGACCTGCTTTGAACTTGTCTTTTGTATGGGGCATAATACCACCATTTTCGAAAATGCATCCATGGCTACAAAAATGTGTCTATTGCCTCTACGTGCTCTAGGCAAAGGTCCAAAGTTGTCTATGCTCAATAGCTGCCTTGGCTTCTCCGGTAACAACGGGATAGGTCGTTGCCTCATTAAAAAGGGATTTGGCTTTACCCTCTGGCATAGATCACATGTCCTAATAGCATTTCTCACCGTTTCTCTTAATTTTGGCCAAGTAAATGCTTCCTTCAACAGAGCACAAACTTTGTCTATCCCTGGATGACCAAATGCTCTGTGTGCTAGCCACACCAATCTCCTCTGCAAAGATGCAGGAATCACAATCCTTTGACGTGTATGGTCTACATCGTCCCACTTGTGTAATATCTGATTATACCATATATAATCTGTTGCCAATGCCTCTGCCTCTCCGTATATTGCAGTTCCCCTTGCTAAGCGTCCCTCGAAGTAATCGATCATCATCTTCAACCACGGGTCTTCGCGTTGTAGGTTGGTAAGGTTCCTTAAGTCATCCAACGTCTTCTGATCTCGATTCTCAATCTGGACAGCTAGCGCTTCCTCTTCTCTAGGGTAACGGCTTAATATGTCCGGTATTACATTCTCTTTCCCTGGACAGTATTCTAATTCCACATTAAATTGCTGAATATACAGGGACCATCTTGTCAATCTCTGGCTAGACAAGTCTGTTTTTAACAAAAATGTTAAAGCTTTATGGTCTGTTCTGAGGACTATTTGAAAGCCATACACGAGTTTATGCCAAGATTGCAACGCGTACAAAATTGCGAGCAACTCTATCTCTGTAATCGTGTAATTTTTCTCATGGGCTTTCAGCCTCCTACTTATAAAGGCAATAAAAACTTTCTTTTCAGGCTGGTCAACATTTTCCTGGAATAGCATCGCTCCGATCCCAATGAGTGATGCATCCGTCTGTATGATGAACTTCTGGGTATAATCCGGGTATCCCAGCTTCACATATTCCAAAAGCATTTGTCTTGACCTCACGAATGCTTCCTGACATTGCTCCGTCCAATTCCATCTGCCGCCTTTCTTCAATAGGTCCTGCAGGGGTGCTACTGTCGCAGTATAGTTTGGGCAGTGGTTCGAAAAGAATCCAATTACTCCCAAATACTGTCGGACGTGTTTAACTTTCGTGGGTCGAGGGAAATTTCGAATTACCTCCAATTTATCTGGGTAAGGCTTCACTCCATTTGCATCAATAACATGCCCTAGGAATTTGACTTCCCTCTGACAGAAGTGCGATTTCTTGATATTAACCTTAAAGTTAGCTTCTCGAAGGTCATCTAGCAACATCTTCAGGTCTCTCATGTGCTCCTCCAGAGATTCTGATGTGAGTAGAATGTCGTCTACATATCTGATGGTACTCTCTTTCACTTCATCTGATAGATTGCGATCTAACGCTCTTATCAGTGCTGAACCAGCTGTTTTCAACCCAAAAGGTAGCCTTAAAAATGTGTATGTATGTTGATCAAACATAAATCCTGTCAACAGACTAGTTTTCTTCTCTAATTCAAGATGATGGAAACTGGATGTGATGTCCAGATTTGTGAATACGGTTTTCCCTTTGAACTTCCTGAGGATCTCTTTAATAGGTGGCACTTGGTCAAATTCTGGAATAACCTTCAAATTTAAATGTCTCAGGTCCAGGCAGACTCTGACAGTTCCGTCTGTCTTTGGTACAATTACCAACGGACTTACATAAGGCGTAGGTGTCTTCTCAATAACACCGGCCTCCAACATCTCCTGAATTGCCTCTTTCACTTTAGCATAATGCTTTTCGGCTATAGGGTAGGGTTTCTGCCTAAATGGTGTCCAATCACTGACTTGAAAAGCATAAGTGAAGTTCTTTATACGACCAGGTCTCGAATCAAAGACTTCCTTCTGTTCCAGTAATAACTGCTTTAAGTTTTCCTTCTCTTTTAGCCCAATTTTCGCTTCTTCTAGCTTTTCCGAAATATATTCTTCCAGTTTGGGTTCCAAATCTTTCTCCATGTCTGTGGCTAGTGTTTTCAGCCCTTCTTCTAACCGCTCAATAACTAACACTTCTTCTCCAGCCACGTCTCTGTATGTATGCCATACTTGTTCACTTGACCCTGGTTCAATCTCATTGAGTGCGACCTCCAAGCCTTCAGCTTCTTCATTCACATGGAACATAACCCTGTCCTGTGCTAGGTCGATTATCACTCTGTATTCCCTTATAAATTCTGCCCCAATAAGTAGGTTATAAGGCAATTTGTTTACTAACAGAAAACTCTGTGAGAAAATAGAGCCTTCTATCTGTAAATCTAGGAATACCTGATATTTACATATCATCGTTCTGTCTGGAATTACCCCTTTTATCTTGACACTAGAGATCGGTATTTTCAAAATATTCTCTCTCCGGGCTATTTCATCATATAAGGCTTGTGTCATAAGGCTCACTGTTGACCCTGTGTCTAGCAGACTTCTTACTTTTAATCCTGCCACTCTTACTATTATAATAGGCAATTCTCGCTTGACCATGACCTGTGATCCTCCTGTATCCTCGATTAGCTCTTCCGGTTTGGCTATCCAATTGATGATGTTAACAGACTTCCATCCCTCAGTCTCGAACTCTTCTAATTTTGGCGTTTTTTTTTCTTCAGCGCCCGTCCCCTTGGAGTTTCTTCTCTCCTGTTCGCTGCGTTGTAGCTCCAAACTCTTAGCTCCATCTCCATATCTGTCTGGCGATGTCCTGTTCTGCATAACTTCTTGCCAGCGGACTTGTTGTTTCTGGGGCTCATCTCCCCTCTCCTCGAGGTATCGCAAAGAAGCGTGATATCGTTCTTCTACCTCGTCATCGAAGTTACTTCTTCTTTCTTGGGGTCTCCAATTTCTATTGCTGCCTTCTTGGCCATTATTACCTCCATTGTTTTGGTACGGTTTACCCCTGATATTCTGCTTATTCCACGAGTTTCGACCTCTTCCTCCTCTATTTGCATTTCCTTTGTACTTTGACTGCCATCTTCTGGGTTCCTGTTCCCATTGCCGTCCATAGGAATCTAATGTTTCAGTGCTCGTAGCTTTATTGTTCCTTGGAGCTTGCTGTTGGTCAGTCTGCGTGTTGGTCACGTGTACCTGTTCCACGGTTCGACTCTGACGCAACGTATTTGCTGTTGTGAGGTCCAGTTGTCTAAGAACTGTCTCCATTTCTATAGCAGTTTTCGCATTAGCCGAGATTAGTAGTCTTTGGATCTCGTATGGAAGCTGCTTGGCGATAGCGATACATAATTCCAGCTCGCTCGGTTTTTGATCCAGTTCTTTGAAGCGACACATCTGCGATATGAAGAATTCTGCGTACTTCGTTGGGTTGTTGGTACTGTATTTCTTTGCATATAAATCCAACCGTAAATTCTGTTGGGTCGCTGCGTCCCAGTATCTCTTCAAAAACGCCTCCCGAAACTCCTCAACAGTATCGAAAGTGTAGCGGAAGCTGCGAAACCATAATGCACACTCCCCCTCTGTTAATTTCTCTATAGCTCGTAGCCTGCGCTCCTGTGGTATTCGTGCATCATTCAGATATTCAGTCACTTCCTTCAACCAATATTTTGGTGTCATATTACAGTGGCTACCTGAGAATTTCCTTGGTTTTTCTTCGCTTGCCCTTATGACATTTATCACCTGGGTGTGCATAGCATTTTCATGTGGCGTCGATGCCGCAACTGGTACACCTGGCGTCATATAAGGACTTTCCCCTGGGCCTGTAGCACTCCTTATTATAGGTTGGGTTTCTAAGTCTGCCCACCTTGTTTTCCTCATATCTTCCATGCTGCCTTCGCTTGACTTAGGATCTTTCAAAAGTGTTTCCTCCTGTGCTATTATCCTAGTCTCCATTTGATTGTGGCGCATCTCTGCTCTTTCCAAACGAGTAATGACTTCTTTCTCTATTCTTGTAAGCCTATCTCGATTTTCCTCGGCTACTTGAAATATTTTCTTCTTGTCTTCTTTCAGACTTTGTTTGATATGGGAGATTTCATCCTCTACATCTTCCTTAATTTGAGCAAGGGTCTTGTCGCTTGCCTCTGTTTTCTGGCCTTCTCTCACTTCGAGTTCTTCCCTCAATCCTTTGATTTCTTCTCGAATGTGTCCATTGACCTTTGACATTTCCTTCTGGACCTTAATAATTTCACCTCTATTTTCCTCTTGCCTTTTGTTGACTACAACAATGTCATTCTGAACTTGGTCCAGTTCTTGATGAACTTTGCTTATCTGACCCTTCATGTTTCCTACCAGCTCTTTACTCTCGTTAACGACAGCCTTGATTTCACCTATTTCTTGACATTGACCTAATATATTCTGGTCCTGTTTCTTGAGATCACCGTTAATTGCTCTAGCATAGCTTTTCAATTTCTGGTCCCATTTAGAGTCGTTCTCCTCTAATCTCTGGTCTACCGTTCTCGTAAACTCTGAAAATTGTTTCGCTTGGCGTTCGAGATTCGCCTCGTTTTGGATTTGAATATCCTTAATGTCGTTAGATAACGCGTCTAACCTACTGTTGGTTTCATCCTGAGCATGCTTACACGCTTGTAAGTTACTTTCAAGTTTGGCTTCTATGGCCTCGAACCGTTTATCTGTTTTAACCTGCATTTCCGATACAATGCTTACAACAGTTTCTGTTACTTCGGTCTTAATTACCTCTTGCATTTGACCTAACTTGTTGTTTATTTCAACCTTATTTGCATTTATTGCCTCCTGATTGGCATCTAAACGAGCGCCCAATTCACTCTGGTTATCATCTAACCGAGCGTTTATTCCGTCCTGGAAAGCCTTAGCTTCCAGCCTATTCTGCTCGTTAACAACATCAAAATGCTGTTTCAACCCTGCAATAACCTGCAAAATCTCCTCCGTGCCTGACATTTTCACAATAATACACTTAAATATGCAGGCAGGCTTCCTGGAAAAATGTGTGGATATGTTTTGAAAAGAAACATCAAACACTGTACACATATTGTAACGTCGTGCAAAACCTGATAATATTATGATAAATTGTGGATCTGGTATGTAGCGCTCATACCCTTGGGTAATCCTCTTCTCAATAGAGAGATTCTGCGTTACATCAAAAGCCTACTGAACTCAAAAATCACTCAAACACAGTTTGAGGCAAAAAAACAATTACCATGGTTTTCCCCATGAAATACCATAAAAAATCTATGGGTTTTCCCTAAATCCCATAAGCTCCACGCAATCTGGGCGCCATGATAATTAAAAGGTGTAATGATGTCAAGTATGCCATGCATGTGCAATGCCAAGATCGCTCATATTGCACTGACGCAGGCGGTTCCACAATGAATTTATACCGCTCCACGGTGCTTGGGCCATGATAAATATGGTCATGGGAGGTGGTCCACGTTAAGACATCGCAGCAACCCTCCAAGGTCTCGGTTGTACTGTCGAATGCCCCACTTGGGTCTCGCCATGATAAATGAATGATGTCTATCATGTTCATGCGCCTATGGTGACCCGTAATTTTCAACAGGCCCCACTCACGGGCGCCATGATAAATATCTGCATACTAGACGTATTGCATTATCAAAATTTATATTGTGCGTGTCAGAGCTTAGCTAGAATTAGGTGCGGTCCTCCCCTACTTCATGTTAATCGTTACTCTAATAGAGTTGTGTGCATTAGATATAGACCGACTTTAGTTGTACCTTTAGCTCAAATCACTGTACAGGACATCAATTTCCATGTACCCATGCGTATAATCTCGATGGAAAATATGCTTTTGCCTCCAGCTAGCTTCAGGACTCGAGGGTGTACCGTCCTCCCACTGAGCAGTTGCATACTTTGGATTTGAGGCTAAGAGGTATCAACTCTACAATGATAAGGCACAACTCTATTCTAAAACTTTAATTCAGTAAATAAAATCATGGCTTTTAACAAATAAAACAATCCCCATAACCATAAAACAAAAGCAAACAAAAATTACTTTCCACAATCCACCAATATGAACATAACATAATCATAATAAAATCATATCATACCACAAACCTTTACCCTTATGTGAACATCACAAAGATATTCTAGTGCGCTGATGCACGTACAACTTCAGAAACAAACTGTACATTGACACTACTGTCATACAATGTGACTTCTTTAATATCACAACATTACTGATTCATAAAAACCTTCTTAATTTGACAATTATGTGTACCGTGTGTGTTTTGATCTTTCTTTTCCCACCAAATGCTTCACATGCATTAGCCTATTCCGGTGTTGCACCGCAAACTACGTGCAACTCCATATTTATGTAAGCTACCCCTACTCCACTATTTATATAGTTCCACTGCATGCCGTTTTGTGATTTCATATAAAAACGTTATGTTATTGTTGTGTCGGATGGTATAATCAAACTACCTTGCGCGCGTAGCCTGTGGAATCTGGTAACCAACTTCTGAAAAAGTTGTCAGTGACAGTATAAATGCAACGTCTAACCATTCGTTAGATAGCTAAAATCATGAACCATCAGGATAATGTATAATTATCAATGTGTTCTTAAACCACATGGCTTCATTACTCAACATAACAATATTTCATTCATGTCATAACAGGGTCTAAAATCTGTTCCTTTCAACTTGCTTTCACGGTTCGCCTTGACCGTCCTCAGACCCTCTCCTCGAGCGGTCGGTATACAATAGAATGTGGAATGGGGTTCCACCAATTAGCTCGACCCTCGCTTTTATGTTTGAAGGCTTACTTCCAAAGCATTGTAAGATTTTACAAGACAATACTGTGCTCCCAATGGCACACATATCTCAATGGATTTTAACTGAATATTATGCACACAGGTAGTGAATGAGCTTTATATTTATTCCTACCCCGAGGATAAAATAATTACTGGCACCAAACAGGTCCATTCAACATGAAGGTACAAGGTTCGTAACACATTGGTCTCATAGGCAACCGGTGTCTTAAATAATATGCGGTCAGCCCAATGCTGCTGGTGTGAGGTTCGCTTCAACAAGCCGAATCACTCACAATAATAAGTTCTCGGGGAATCATTAGAGTGTCGAGGTGTCCTCGTTTTCCTCGCACCTAATCACGGGATTCCAACCCGGAACATTCACATCCTTCATCACAGTTAGGGTCCATCACTAAAACTCTGGCACAAAGTATATCTCCGCTATGCCCCCGGCATAGGAGATTTCATACGTAGAATAGACCACCTGGCTCCTTTACCTAATGTTACGACTTCGTCCTATAATATTAAGAGAAATCTATCATTTACTCTATAAGCTTCTCACATAAGCTGCAAATTCAATTCACTAAAAGCTCTTCCATTCCTTGCATAATTATCTTCCCATTAATACAATATATTCTGATATCAAACTGTTTCATTAATCCCGTAATGTAATCTTACTGTATAATCTTACTGCTTGGATCAATAAGTCTTGCAAATAGCGTAATTATTTCCTGTTTACAATAATTTCCTGATGCGTTCATTAATACCTTTGATATTCATAATTATTATTATTCTCACTGACATAAATTACCAAATCATTCCTTATTATTATTATGATTTCTGACATATTTTACCAAAATCATTCCTTAATATTATTATTATATTTCTGACATAATTTACCAAAATCATTCCTTATTATTATTATGATTTCTGACATATTTTACCAAAATCCGACACAACCAATCCTCTCAAAACTCGAACAACTGTGCTCGTAACATTTACATAACTGATTGCCATCTTTATTAATAGTGGTAATGATTAATCCACTTATTGATGCACATTAACATCTCAACTCTATAAAAATCAATACAATAATGATTAAACCTGGAGGGTCTACCTCCTAATCTGATTCTTACTGGCATCCTTACTGAAATCACGTCACATGCAGTGGCCTATATTCTCTAATTAACCATAATTTGTGGGGTACTCACATATCTCAATGCTTCTCATGGTGGCTCCAACCAATCATATCCTTCCAAGTCGCCTGCCATGTGCAGGTTTAACGCGACATATTCATCTTGAATACACACATTTTATGACACACAACTTCCGTTAACCATACGGCACTTTGCATTTCTATAGGGAAGCTATTGCTCCCAAACATGTGACACTTTATAACACTTATAAAACCACTACTTTAAAAGATATGTTACATATGCTTTATACACTACACACGTCACTGTGTACACTTTTCATTGCTTGAAATTCCCTAGCAAAGATATCAAAATTGCAGGTGTCGATGGCATCTCCCGTGCTCCTACCAACTCCTGATTGAAAGTCTGGTTTACCTGCCCTCGGAATTCACCAACAGTTTTTATCCATACTCCTACGGTAAGCTTCCTGCGTCGCATAGGTATGCTAACTTCCGTCCTGAGCGTTATTATTTGGTATCCTTAAAACATTACCAAACGCTTCGTAAAGTTTCTCCCAGCGCATTCCAGCGTAATTAGACATGAATGATCAGTCGATATTTGATACATTGCGCTTAACACTGTCCATAACTTTACACAAATTATTATTATTATTATTATTATTTACAATAGTTCTGCCACTCATCTTACACGATGCTTCCTACGTGAACAAGCCATTGTTCGTACTGCTGAGTATACCTGCAGCGCGATTATTATTAATAAAAGCTTATTAAATGCTTCACTCAAATGTAGGACTCTTTGTGCGGGCGTCCTTTCATGCACCGGACCAACATATGTTCCGCCATGACGACTGCCTGCGCCTCTCTTGACAAACTGTGACAAACTGGTGTGAGACTGGCTCTAACTAGGGTAAGACTGACATATAAACTGACTGCTTGCTAAGGGTCGACTCCCTTATATCGGATTCACACAGAAAGTAGAGCGCAATCTTCCCGCGGGATCTTGGCTCCTCTCCCAGCATGATTCTGGTCTCGAAACCATGTTCATTGGGTTCCATTTTCTTCTCTGATCCCAGAACTGGCTGCGTGCTGAAGAATCTCTCGGCCAATTAATTAATATTAATTCCTTTCTCTATAGCGTGGGGACGCCATCTCCCGGGATTCCCTGGCGACCTCCTCAAATCCCGCCGCGAACAATGATAGTTCTACGGTCCTTCCGCACTTCCTTAAATATGCGTCAATTTCGCAGATTTAAGGCTCTAAAATTAGCCTCCAGTCTAAAGATTCATCTGTGGGCAAGTCTCATATCATTTCGTTACTCCAATCACGAGTAATCAATGACTTTCCTTGTGATCTCTCCCCACCATTTTCAAATCCATTCTCCGTCGGGGAAGAACTGGGTCATTATTCAGGCCCTCACCCTCTTCCAGACGACAGAATGAGGTCAGAGAGATGGACGTGGCTCCACTGAACACCTCCCACAATTCTGGGCTAATTTGTAAAACGTCCACTCTGCACTTGCAGTGCTCCAAGCCCCATATAGCGTACACCAAGTAGTCTAATAGTACTGTATTCTGCTCAATTTCCCTTCATTATTTTAATAAATAATGTCACTGCAACTGAAATCACACCAGTGATTTAATATACACTTCTCTCTAGGTTTTTTTACAATGAAACTCCCTCCACAGACTTCGGGTTCGTTCCCTGGTGGAACCTTTATACTGAGATCACAGTCTCTGAGAACCACGTTCGATTCCAGTCAGCATAACCTCCTCGGGTTCAATATAAATTGTGTTGGACTTCGAGCCGTGATTTTAAAATTACTTCGAGATATTGAAGTTTGACTAATATAAGTTCGAGATACGAAGTTCAACTGTATGTGGCAACAATACAGATGACAAGAAATCAGAACATAATCACCACCTTTAATAGCACATTATGCAACAAGCCTATAATGACAATAATTAAGACACGAGTATGTTTATAAAACGTGTGTCTTAATTACCATTATAGGCGAGTTGCATACGACTGTTTATGTTCGACGATAATTATAACTAATTTATGTTCGAACATAAATATCTGTCGAGATTTCGCCAGTTTTATGTACTGAACAGAGCACATGGGATGCAGAGAATACCTTTTATTTGACCATGGCCTTCTGGAATACCTCACTATGACACTCGCCACGCAGTGAAATTTAAAATAGGAGGCCGTGGAAGACAGCGCAGGTGCGATGTTATCCTTACCTAATTGGTCACACAACTGTTTCTTGAGCTCTGATTGGTGGGAGAAACTGTTTCATAATGGAAACTTGTACTACCTAGTATAATGAGCCTCACTATACTACAGTTTTCCGACATATAATATTTACATTTCCCCATGGTCGAACATAATAGTACATTATGCAACGAGCCTATAATGGCTATAATTAAGACACGAGTATTTTTATAAAACGAGCGAAGCGAGTTGTATAATTTCCATACTAGTGCCTTAATTACAATTATAGGCGAGTTGCATACGACTGTTTATGTTCGACGATAATTATAAATATTTTATGTTCGAACATAAATATTCATAAAAATTTGTCGGGATTTCACCAGTTTTATGCCCTGAACAGAGCGCATGGGACGCAGAGGATACCATGGCCTCCTCGAATACTGCACTATGACACTAGCCACGCAGTGAAATTTAAAATAGGAGGCCGTGGAACTCAGCGCAGGTGCGATGCTATCCTTACCTAATTGATCACACAACTATTTCTTGAGCTCTGATTGGTGGGAGAAACTGTATCATAATGACAACTTGTACTACAATGAGCCTCATTATAGTACATTTCTCTGACATATAATGCTATTTATGTTCGACCCTGACTATTATGTGTCAGGAAACTGTATCATAATGATGGCCATTATAACACTATTTTTCATTATGAAACAGTTTCTCCCGCCAATCACAGCTCATGAAACAGTTGTTTGACCAATTAGATAAGGTTAGCATCGCACCTGCGTGGAGTTCCAAGGCCTTCTAAACTGCGTTGCCTAGTGTCATAGTGGGGTAATCGAGAAGGCCATGGTCAAATACAAGGTATTCTCTGCGTCTCATGCACTCTGTTCAGTACATAAAACTGGCGAAATCTCGACAGATATTTATGAGTATTTGTCGAACATATTAAGACACTCGTATGAAAATTATAAAACTCGCATACGCTCGTTTTATAAACATACTCGTGTCTTAATTATAGCCATTATAGGCTCGTTGCATAATGTACTATTACAATTCGCCATGGTCGAACATAAAACTATTTTTCCTAGTCAATGAATTTTCGTGCTAATCTGGTTGTTGCAATGATGACTGCTTTTTGCATTGACTTCTATAAATTTGAGTCTACATCAAGTTCCTTCAATCCATGCAGTAGACTTCTTGGTACAACGCCAGTGCTTGATATAACAATTGGTATGATCTTCACCTTTGCAATCTGTTATTGCTTCCTGTTAGGTTCCCACCCAGGCAGCTGATTTTGGAAACAAAACTACTACATTCAGAAACTTACTCAGCCTACAACAGAAATGAGTAGCAGGGTAATTCTTGGAAGCAAACTGACCCATCCTGGAAAGAAAATGAATGGCCATTGGCTGCATGAATAAAATTAAAGGAACTGACAACTCCATCTCATCTAGTGTTGATGTCACGAAAGGTGAACGCCTCTGCTTCAAGAGCCTCCATGACCCGTACGGAATTGGCTTTGCTTTAATTGCTATTATACTCGACGAAATTGATTGCCTAGCTAATGGTCCATAGAGAGCGACATAGTCTAAGAATCCTTTCAGATTACAACAACACCGCAAATGTGACAAAGAAAGTGGTTTAGTCGAAGGTTAAATTTAATCAATTAGGAACTATAAAACCAGTAATCAGTAACAGATAACTCCTATAGTGATTTACAAATATAGATCTCCCCATTTAAGTTGTAATGACATTAATATCAGTTGAACTATTGTGATATTAAACAATAAACAAGTTTCCCGCCAATATTTATTAAATAAACACTTCCGATGCTGAGGTGTTACATCATATGAAATTTCAAGTATCCCTCGATTTACGCGATGAATTCGTTCTGAGTAATCATCGCGTGATGCGAAAACTCGTAAAGTGAATCAATTATATTATGGATTAGATAGGAGATATTGATTATTTCAAGGAAAAATAAAAAGCCTATGGGTGTTAAAGAAAGGCAATTGAGTGCGCGTGGGTTCTCGGAATGATAAACTAACAGGGCTTTGATTTCATGGTCTCGAGACGCATTTCCTCCTAACAACAAAGTGAGGCGATCTTTGGAGACCTTAAAGCCCGGGGTCCTCTTTTATCGCATTGACGGAAATGTTCTCGTCGCACTTTTGCAGATTGCTTTTTTTTTTGATGTGTAACATCTTTCCGCTCGGTAGCTGGATAGTTTTGTGGGAGTGATTTTGAAAATTGGGGACGGAAGTGAATCGGGCGGAAGTGGATCGAACGGAAGTGAAGACGCACTGCCAGCTGGAGGTACAATTGAAAATATGCGTATTGGAAACAAGACAGTGTGTGCTCTGTAGCGCGAGAATGTTATGGCAATACAGTAGGCAGTGCCTTTAGCAGGCACTGGTTTGACGAGCACAGTGCCAAATGTTTCACCGACTTTCATTTGTCATTGAGCAGTTTATGAAGCTTCACGTTCACTGTTGAATATCACATGGGGTAGGACAAAGACGACAAATGGCATTTAAGTAAGCGGCATTATTGTCAAGCTGTGGGTGAGTAGTCAAATATTAAATGCATAACAGAATGTTGTTATATGAGTGGAATAAAAGCTGTATTTTCATCATATGTGAGACTAGGTCATTTCATGATTGTAGGAAGCCATGTTATGATTATTTACGACGAACTGTATGAGAGCCTAGAGAATAATGATTGTTTTAGTTACTGAGCTAAGTTTTGTAGTGAGTACCGAACAATCAGTCTCATGAATCACATCTTGAAGGTATTTCTGAAGATCATTCATCGCAGAATATACAAAATATGTGAAGAACAAGTTTCTTCTACACAATTTGGTTTTAGAAACGCATTTGGCACACGTGAAGCCCTATTTAGCATTTAAGTATTGTTTTAAAGGTACCGTGATGTGAACTGCGATATATATGCCTGCTTTATTGACTATCAAAAGGCTTTCGATAGAGTAAGACATCATAAGATGATAGAAATTTTACAAAAGATTGGCTTAGATGATAAAGATTTGCGAATAATTGTGAACTTGTACTGGAATCAATCTGCTTATGTGAGGTTGGGTAACGAGAACACGGAAGATATAGATATTCTAAGAGGTGTAAGACAAGGCTGTATATTGTCTCCATTGTTATTTAACATCTATTCGGAATATATCTTTAAAGAAGCTCTAGAGGAAGTTGAGATGGGAGTGCTCTTAAATGGTAACTGGATAAATAACATTCGATATGCCGATGACACTGTGATTTTTGCGGATAGTCAAGAAAGCCTGCAACACATCATTGATAAAGTTATCAAAAAAAGCCATGATTATGGTTTAGATATAAACTCTCAGGAGACAAAATTGATGGTCATTAGTAAAAACAAAGGCTCTGCATGCAAACTAAATATAGCTTTCGACATTATGGAACTAAATATAGACCAGAAACCCATTGCACAAGTGCATAAGTATATATACCTTGGCACTACCATAAATGACCAATGGGACCCGTCTGATGAGGCGAAGTCTCGAATTGGGAAAGCCCGGACAACTTTCAATAAGATGCGGAATTTGTTCAAACATCATGGGCTGACAATGACTACGAAAATCAGGCTTTTGCGTTGTTATGTGTTCTCTACTCTTTTTTACGGTGCTGAGACATGGACTCTGACAGAGTCTCTATGTAAACGGTTAGAGGCCTTTGAAATGTGGCTGTACAGAAGGATATTGCGGATACCATGGACAGACCATGTCACAAATGTTGAGGTTCTCCAAAAAATGAAAAAAACTAAGGAAGTATTAACCACCGTGAAAATCAGGAAAATCCAATACCTAGGACACATCATGAGGAATACCACCAAGTACCATCTCCTACAGTCTATTCTTCAAGGAAAAATACTAGGGAAGAGAAGTGTTGGACGAAGAAGAATATCCTGGTTAAAAAAGTCCTCTCGGCACGCCGGAAGGCGGAGGTAGATTTCACCGGACAAACTTGGGGATAGGCGAAAATAGGCAGAATATGCAGGTTTTCGTAGAAGGATCAGACCTCATTTATTGCGAGAAGGTATTTTATAATTGGAGCTTAATTAACTTTGTTTTTCGTCATTTTATGCTTATTTTAAACATTTTATTGTCTTATGGGAACGGTAACCTTCTTGTCATTTGGGGTCCATTTTTATACTTGTGGTCACACTGTCCTTATGCAAGGTTTCGATACTGATGTGTAACTATGTAACGGTCTGTTACTTCTTCACGCAAAATTATATCTCCCGCAGAGATTTTGGTTGGTTCCTCAGTTTAGGGGCTGCGACAACGTGGTCATGTAACCCCGTGTACTTCGGGATGTCTGTATTAGTCTGTAATTCAGGTAAGGACTGCAGACGGTCAATTTCAAGCAGTAGTTCCTAATGTTGCTACCAGGTACTACCGTCAACGACACCTACCTGTGAACTTGGCTACTAGATGCCACCGCAGCCAGCAACTCGCAACGAACGTTGGAATTTCCCCTCCAAAGGAAAGCATACTGAGGGATTTTTAGCGCTCTTAGAAAATCTGACGACTTCGGCCGGCTTTGAACTCGCGACCTTGGGCATAGACATTCAGCATGCTTGCTACCAGTTACGTCACCGAAGCCGCTTCACACTTAGTCAGATGGAATTCTGAATATGATCTCGTGCAAGTGCGTTATCTTGGCAACGTCTGATGGCTCATCCCTCATCAATTTAGTAGAGTTGCCATGGCAAGCACTGATAGCTCTTGGCATTTTCTTATAATTCCGAAATCATTTTTCTCATCCCTTGGCATAATGGTGGGTCATATCAAACATTCTTTAAGACAAAACTTTAGGTAATTATTAGGGGAATATTGCCCATTGTGCACGGTTTTGAGATTGTGCCTATTAAGAGAGATATGATTAATGTTTCCCGAAAAACCCACTTTTCCCCACCCCTTTGGTCAATGGTTGGTGCTATAAAAAAAACTCTTCAAACATAAATTTTTGGGCTTTATCCGACACATAGTATGAAAGTTGAACGGATTCGATATTTCACATATTAAGAGTGTTATAGCAATATTTCACTTTTTCGAAAAAAGCCCCCCATTTTCACCCCCTTCGACCGATTTAGCCCATTAACGAACTCGACTGAGATTTTATAGGTATACATATTCGGTAAAATATTCAAAGTGATTGGTGCAAAATTACGGCAGTTATCGTGTCCACAAGAAACTGATATGCATATATATATACACATATACATACATAAATTATATATAAACTTTTGAACTGACGGTGGTTTTGGGGTCTGGGGGATGTGAAACGCGGAGATATGTCGAAATTTTCCGGAAGTCGAAACATGGTACCCATTGCAATAGTTAGCTTTCTAATGAAATCTACCTCTGGTTGGTTCCTCAGTTTAGGGGCTGCGACAACGCGGTCATCTAACACCGTGTACTTTGGGTGAGTGTAGAATCTGTCTGATAAACGGTGTGAATTGTAATGGCTGTAGTAGACTTAATTCAGGTAAGGACTGCAGACGGTCAATTTCAAGCAGTAGTTCCTAATGTTGCTACCAGGTACTACCGTCAACGACACCTAGCTGTGAACTTGGCTACTGGATGCCACCCTAACCAGCAACTCGCAACGAACGTTGGAACTTCCCCTCCAAAGGAAAGCATACTGAGGGATTTTAGCTCTCTTAGAAAATCCGACGACTTCGGCCGGCTTATAAACCGCGACCTTGGGCATAGACATTCTGCATGCTACCAGTTATGTCACCGAAGCCGCTTCCCACTTAGATGAAAATACTGAATCTGATCTCGTGCAAGTGCGTTGTCATGGCAACGTCTGATGGCTCATCCCTCATCAATTCAGTAGTGTTGCCATGGCAACCTCTGATAGCTCTCGGCATTTTCTTATAATTCCGAAATCATTTTTCTCATCCCTTGGCATAATGGTGGGTCATATCAAAAATTCTTTCAGACAAAAGTTTTAGGTAATTATTAGGGGAATATTGTCCATTTCGTACGGTTTTGATATTGTGCCTATTAGAGAGATATGATTAATGTTTCCCGAAAAAAACACTTTTTCCCACCCCTTCGGTCAATGGTTGGTGATATAAAAAACTCTTCAAACATAAATTTTTGGGCTTTATCCGACACATTGTATGAACGTTGAACGGATTCGATATTTCATATATTAAGAGAGTTATAGCAATATTTCACTTTTTCGAAAAAAGTCCCCCATTTTCACCCCCCTTCTACCGATTTAGCCCAGTAACGAACTCGACTGAGATTTTATAGGTATACATATTCGGTAAAAAGTGATTGGTAAAAAATTACGGCAGTTATCGTTCCACAAGAAACTGATATATATACTTTTGAACTGACGGTGGTTTTGGGGTCTGGGGGATGTGAAACGCGAAGATATGTCGAAATTTTCCGGAAGTCGAAACATGGTAGCCTACCCATTGCAATAGTCAGCTTTCTAATGAAATCTACCTCTCGTTGGTTCCTCAGTTTAGGGGCTGCGACAACGTGGTCATCTAACCCCGTGTACTTTGGGTGAGTGTAGAATCTGTCTGATAAACGGTGTGAATTGTAATGGATGTATTAGTCTGTAATTCAGGTAAGGACTGCAGACGGTCAATTTCAAGCAGTAGTTCCTAATGTTGCTACCAGGTACTACCGTCAATGACACCTAGCTGTGAACTTAGCTAGTAGATGCCACCCCAACCAGCAACTCGTAACGAACGTTGGAACTTCCCCTCCAAAGGAAAGCATAGCCTACTGAGGGATTTTAGCGCTCTTAGAAAATCTGACGACTTCGGCCGGCTTTGAAACCGCGACCTTGGGCATAGACATTCTGCATGCTTCCAGTTACGTCACCGAAGCCGCTTCCCACTTAGTAAGATGTCAAAGTCAACCCCTGGCACCATCCAGCCCATGACGGGCTAAGGCCGACCAAGCGACCGCTGCCCAGCCATTTGGCCTGCAGATATTGGGGTGACGCGTGATCAGCGCGTCGGGTCCCCTCGGCCGTTATTAGTGGTATTCGTGATCGGGGTGCTGTCTCACTGTCAGACAGCTACTCAATTGTCCTCACGAGGCTGAGTGCACCCCGATCCAACCCTCACGTCAGTTTTAAAATCCCTGACGGAGCCGGGCATCGAATCCGGGGACTCCCGGTGAGAGGCAGGCGCGCTACCCCAACACCACGGGGCCGGCTTAGTCAGATGGAAATACTGAATCTGATCTCGTGCAAGTGCGTTGTCATGGCAACGGCTCATCCCTCATCAATTTAGTAGTGTTGCCATGGCAACCTCTGATAGCTCTTGGCATTTTCTTATAATTCCGAAATCATTTTTCTCATCCCTTGGCGTAATGGTGGGTCATATCAAAAATTCTTTCAGACAAAAGTTTTAGGTAATTATTAGGGGAATATTGTCCATTTAGTACGGTTTTGATATTGTGCCTATTAAGAGAGATATGATTAATGTTTCCAGAAAAACCCACTTTTTTCCAACCCTTTGGTCAATGGTTGGTGCTATCAAAAACCTTATTTGACATAAATTGTTGGCACTTATCCGACACATATTATGAACTTTGAATGGATTCGATATTGCACGTATTAAGAGAGTTATCGCGAAATTTCAATTTTTCGAAAAAAGCCCCCCATATTCACCCCCTTCGACCGATTTTGCCCATTAACGAACTAGACCGAGATTTTATAGGGCTACATATTATGTAAAAAATTCAAAGTGATTGGTTCAAAATTACGGAAGTTATCGTGTCCACCAGAAACTGATATATACAGGGTCTTTCATATAAAGTAAGAACGCCAAGCGGCGGGTTTGTTATCCGCTAGTGTGATGGCCTTGACCGAACTTGTAGCGTGCCGTGGCCCCCTGCTCTAAGCGTGTGTACAATCCTCTATGAAATATTATCTTATAAAAGTTGCTGGAAGTGTCGTCCTTCCTGGGTTATACAGGCATTGTATCTGGTAACCACATTTTGGCTGACGCGAGTGAGTCATGCCACTGTATTTTTTCTGATTTTTTATTTAGTGTTTTTTATTGAGCACTGAACCAGTAGTGTCAAAGTTATTTACAATTACGTGAATCTGTGCTAGTGAAGGTGGCACTTCATCAGGAAATTGCTGAACAAATGCATCACGTACCCGCCGAGCCGAATCGTAATTAAAATAAATTTTACATACAAAAATACGATGTTGCAATGATAACTGTCTCAACATGTTAGCAGCTGTGGTTCAGACTGGCGACTGACAACACCTGCACGCTTATTGCGAGGTCAAGTTTGTACTATGCGCGCGCTTTCAATACTAGAGCAGGGGGCCGTGGTGCGTCACAAGCTCGGCCAAGCCGGCTTCAGCAGCGAATGACAAAACCGCCGCTCGCCGTTCTTACTTTATATGAAAGACCCTGTATATATATATATATATATATATATATATATATATATATATATATATATATATATATAAACTTTTGAACTGACGGTGGTTTTGGGGCCTGGGGGATGTGAAACGCGAAGATATGTCGAAATTTTCCGGAAGTCGAAACATGGGACCCATTGCAATAGTTAGCTTTCTAATGAAATCTACCTAAAATCTCACAGCCTGGACCTCAAAAACATCTACTGAATTATTCCGAGCTGCAAGTGATAGGAACAGCACTGTCAAGATGGTAGCTAACATCCGGAACGGAAAGGAACCATAAGAAGAAGATAGTTACTGATGAATGTGCTCACAGTATTTGAGAGTACTGTCGACGTTGTGTGTCACTTTGTTATTATGAATTATTAATGTAAAAGGAAGGTTGTAGTAAAAGGTTGTAGTTTTGCGTGTCCGTTAATCTCACGTTCATGATGCACGGTACCTCCCTTTTACTTGGAATGCGAACCACAGGACATGGCATTTCAATTCGAAAATCTCACATGTATTGACCGGGAATCAAACACGGTCTACCTTGGTGAGAGACTAACAGCTTGACCGCTGCGCCACAAATGTTACAGTAGCATATCTCCAATTCAATCTATACATTCATCATAGTACCAGTATGAAAATGGAGTGTAAATTAACATTTTAAGAATGTCCAAGCTGTGTAGTTATACGAGTAGGATAACATGTCAGATGTTACACATCATATGCGACTACTGTAAGGCTCGTATCTTTCTTTTTCTGTTTGACTTCTTATGGTTCTCAGAATTGATTCCGAGATTCCATGTAACTCTGACAATGTCCACAGTGCGCCTATTGCTTTATACCTTTCAGCTTTTCTTCAAGTGTTATTGTTTTTTGTTTGTTATTGGAAGCATTTTGATCACACTTTATTTTCTCCATAACGTTTTTAGAAACAATAGAACACAGCTAGTTAACTCAATGCTCTCTTAGATAATGACCAAATGCGGCCAGTCAAACGCAACACAGCCAATCAGCACCCTCCTTGAGATGGACTACACGCCGCGCGCCGCCTTGCAGCACTGCCCACACGATCACAATAAGTCCCACAGGGTGATTGTGAATCCGCAACCTAACTTTGTCATCCCTCCCTATATTATTCTGCTAAGGTCCCATTCAAGTTTTGTACCGAAAATAAGGTCCCATTAACACCAACCTTCACATATGGGGTACCTACAGGTTCAGCATAAACCAATGCGTAAGCGAAACGCACTCACTTACTCTTTAAATGCCCCACAATTAAATAAATACATTAAAACATGTATATTTACAATGAAATAATGAAAGAATGCAACACGGTAACCATGGTAACAGAATCTCACAGGTCCATCTATTTCTGTAAGACGCAATGCAATTCCAATTATTTCATTACTGTGAAAGTTTCCAGACGGTTATAAGGTTATCACTGAACCAAATTAAGCTATAAAATTCATCAATACATACAGTATTATGCACTTAAGGGGGTCAAGGGGCATTCTAGAATTTTATCACGCAAATTTCACGTGTGAATGTGGTACGAAAGTTCTTTTTCACCCGACTCTAAAGGGTCTTCGAAAACCACATTTAAAGGCCCTTAAATTAACAGTGTCTGTTATATTCCCAGAAAACTAACTTCGCCCTGATATACCTATGAAGGAATGACAAACCCCTAACCACTGCACCAGTAGCTGAATTGATAAAGTCTGATCATTCATAACAAGGATAAATCAGTCATAGCATTCATGATTGAGATTTTGCTAAGTGAGTTATGTATTCCGTCTAGGGTCGAACTACAGACCCCATTCTAAACTAAGACTTATGATTATTATTATTACTAGAACCCCACTATCTATGAGTGTTCGCTTGTATGCAATTCAGAGAATTCTTATTCTCGGAATCAAGGAAATGACACACTGCCTATGAGTGTTCACTTCATGGAATTCCTGTTATCGGAACCATGAATCAATATCTTGTATGACACACATTGCCCTCTCCCTTGTGAAGGGATTTGTATAAACGCCCCAATTCAGAGAATTCTTATTCTCGGAACCAAGGAAATGACATACTGCCTATGAGTGTTCACTTCATGGAATTCCTGTTATCGGAACCATGAATCAATATCCTGTATGACACACATTGTCCTCCCCCTTGTGAAGGGAACTGTATAAAAGCCCTGCGCTGAGGAGCACAGAGGCTCTTCCAGTTACAGCAGCGACCGAACAGGTTGACTGTCTGGTGTTAACTTGTATATATTGGATTGCCAAAGATTAATAAATACATCTACAAAACTAACCAACGAGTTCTCATTCATAGAAAGCAGATACTACTCATCAGAAGTAAGAACCACGAGACCTACTGACTTAGCAGTAGCGACAACTTCTTAGTACATCACTAAAGAAGACTGTTAAGCGATAAACTTAACTGGGGGCCCGTCCGGGATAGGTAACGATTATCCTTGCCAGATAATCTACGAGTAAGTTGGTACAGTGTTCTGACAAACCTCACAAGGAGGCCTTTCGTCACTATACTAGCGACACCAAGGTACCTATCTTCAACACTAGATGCAGTCATCGTTTCTATGAATCAGCCAGCAAGCCAGGAGTGGAACTGACAACCTCAGGGAGGCCTTTCGTCCACAAACGACTTTGCTAGCTTGAAGGAAGCAAGTTAGAAGTGGAACTGACAACGTACCAAGAAGCAAACGCTCCAAGAGACGCCTTTGGTCCACAACCTACTTTGCTAACTTAACGGAAGGAAGGAAGTTCGCCGACAAACGCTCAAAGAAGCCCACGCTCCAAGTAACGCCTTTCGCAACAACCGACCGCCATCGCCGTACGTGCCAACAACGCTCCAGAAGCGCTTTCCGACCACACGACGACACAGGAGAACCAACCGACTCCGCAGTTCCAAGAGGATGCAGCCAGCACTGATCATCTTTTCTTGTCTGTAAGTCAAACTCCAAATATTACCTGATTTGTGAACTAGAGTATTATTAGTAAAGCATGGTTCAATATTTCAAGTAACAAATTGGGAGAGCAACAATAATAATAATAAAACCTAAATAATACATTCTTTCCCTTTCAAACGAAAACAAATTACAGTTAACTTTAACTAGTAGAGTTTGCCTTGTCATTTCGATTTGAATTAAAATTAATAAACTTAAAACAAATAATAAATACATAATAATAAATATTTGTACTTTCAAGAGGAAGTAATTTAGTGGGCTCTAATTAGCAGACCTTACACTCTTTATTTACTTTTGAATTAATATTGTAAGTAAACAAATTAAAACAAAAAAAATAATAATAACGTTATATCATTTCCTAACAAAAGTGAGTTAGTGCAGCCCATTCTGGTCTTTCGCTTGTCACTATTAAAGGAATTAATATAATAATTAAATATTTATTATCATCATAAATCAACATTCTCATTTCAGAAGACATATCATTAATCTCATCAATTCACTAGTTCATATTGTGGAGAATCTAAACGAGATATCCACATATCATTAATTTTAGATTAATAATAATAATAATAATAATAACTTATTTCCTTTATTGTGAAAACCTAACCGGGGCTCTTTCGCATATGTTTTGATTAATATTAAAACTTATAAGTAAGTAATTAACTTTAAAAGTAACCACTGTTACAAAATTTAATCTAGCAAATTAAATATTTATTATAAACAATTTTGAAAACCGTCTTTATAAATTCAAACAAAATGCCTGAGACCGAGTTACTTTCAAAATTCGAATATGCTCAGATACAGCTTTTGCCTGAATTTAACGGCACTAATTCTTGCAGTCTTGACTATTTCTTAGCAAGAACAGAATCGTTTCTAAACACTCATAAGAGAATAGCGTCAGCTACAAACTCAGTATTAATAAATGACTTCCTATTTAACGTCATAAAGTCAAAACTAAAAGGTGAAGCATGTAGCATTCTTGACTTAGAAGCCAACAATACTTATGAAAAATTTAAAGATAAACTCATAAGAAAATACGGTAACGTCAAAGACGAGAGACTTCTCATCCAGGAGATCTCTAATGGCTACCAGAAAAGAAACGAATCATACAATGACTACCATGGTAAATTGGAAGGATTGACTTTGCAATGCAAAAGCTTATGCAAACTCAATTGAAAAAAAATAAATCCACAGCCTGCTTCCAGTCTCCGACCGGGTCAGGAATGGAATGAATGAAGCCCCTATCTAGCGGCGAGGATATGAACTGTGCCGGCTGCCGAGGCCTGACGCACTCCTCTGGGGCAATGATTAAATGAATGACAGATGAAATGAAATGATAGTGGAGAGTGTTGCTGGAATGAAATTTTGACAGGGAAAACCGGAGTACCCGGAGAAAAACCTGTCTGCCTCCGTTCTGTCCAGCACAGATCTCACATGGAGTGACCGGGATTTGAACCACGGACTCGGCGGTGAGAGGCCGGCATGCTGCCGCCTAAGCCACGGAGGCTTCGCAAACTCAATTACCAAAATCAAATTTTGGAATTGAAATTAAGAGAACTTGAAGAGTTAAGCCTAAAAACATTTAAAGCAGGAGTGTTGGAACCCTACCGTTCATACTTAAGATATGCACAGATTACAGACCTGAATCATTGTCTCAGGTTATGCAGGTCTTATGATAACGATCGTGCCCATGAAGATTACATGGACCAACTAAGAGGAAAACTTTCTCCTAGCAAGTTTCCACCAACAACTCGACCACTAGGCCACTCAGCACACAATCTATTCTCGAATTTTAACCCCGCTCCACCAAGGAACCCATTTAACCAACCTTTCATGCAAAATCAAACCCACAGACCCTTCTTTAAAGATAAACCACAACCAATTTTCGGACACGCTCAATCTCCGAACACTCAGCCTTTCAAGCCACCAAACTCCATGAATCGTCCTTACCCAACTCCCAATAATATTGGCCGACGTTTCACACCCACTAACCAGCAAAGATTTCCACAGCCGATGTCAGGTGTTTCAACCATTAGAGGTAATCTGAATGCTCACTTAGAACCTTCAGAAGACATCGAACAGGAAGCTTTAGGTCCCATACAGCAATCACTAGAGTATGTAGATGAGTACAACATACAGAACTACCCACAAGAGTACGACACTCAGTACTATGAATACGAGTGCGGTACAGAGGAACAGTCTCAGGATTTTCGCTTGGCCCAGCCATCAAAATCGAAGACTTAAATAATTTAGGTAGCGCAGATTTCGCTCAATTAAACCCAAAGATTGACTACGCCTCGAACCTAGTCACTCTCAACAGCACAGACATACCGTTTCACTATCATTCCTCACATAAGCAAGTGAATCATTTTCAACCCACAGTAGATACAGCTAACACTGCGATTCCCGTCAACATCGAAAAAGAAGATGAGTATGTACTGAATTTTAAATATGGTGAAATGTATCTCTTAGATGCCAAAACTCACCAAGCCATACAGCCCACAGAGAGAAAATTAAAACACGAGTTTAAGGAACCGATTTTAGTTGAGCCACTGGAAATAAATTCCATTACACACAGTAATATTCAAGAATATCCCCGCACAAAACTAGGAGAGTCGCAGACGCACTCTCTAGAGTAGAGATTAACATGGCTGATGAAGCAGCTTCAATCATTGCCATCCCCGGAGATGACACCTACCAAAATGATATGGATAATGAAACTGTCCATTCAAACCAAGCAGACCCCATATTCACATTGAAAATATCTGAACGGAACTTAAACCAAAACCGCAATCAGATTATTTTAAAATATGGTAATTATCCCAAGGTACTTAAACAAAACCTGTTTAAAAAATGTACCAGACACATAATGATTGTCACAAAGAAGAATCTTCAGGAAGATTTAGCAAATCACCTCCTCAAAATAATAGTAACCTCAAACAAGTACGCTACTTATTTTGACGATATCACTCTCGAGATCCCATTCATCAGGGCATGCCAGAAGCTATTTACTTCTGAACTAATCATTACCAGGTCATCCAAATTCTTGGAAGACATTGAAAGCCCCGAAACTCAGAGACAGCTGATTTCACACTATCATTCTGAAAACCACAATGGTATAGTAGAAACTTACGAACATCTTAAGACCAAATACTACTGGCCTCATTTAAGAGAACAAATTAGGACAATCATCAATCAATGTAACCTCTGTCAAAGAAACAAATACGAGAGACACCCTAACGAGGTATCGAACCAAGGTCCCATCACCGCCGATCACCCTTTCTCTCAAATTCACATCGACACGTTTCACTTCGAGCAAAGTCGCATATTAACTATAATTGACATTTTCTCAAAGTATGGACAAGCCTACATTTTACCAAATGGTACAGGTCTGGCCACACTAAGCCAATTACAAGTTTACTTTTCCCACCATGGATTCCCAAGGAAAATCACACATGACCAAGGAGGAGAGTTCGAAAACAATGTCATAAAGGAATATTGTAAAGCCACGAACATCGAATATCACGCTACTACCCCTTTGAATTCTTCATCTAATTCTCCAGTAGAAGGACTGAATTCGACCCTTCTAGAGAAACTTCGTATCTCCAGAGATCACGATAAGATCACTTCGCTCTCAGAGCTCGTGACCACCATAATCACGAATTACAATTCCTCAATCCATTCCACTACTAAACAACCTCCTTTCAACGTTCTATATGGGCCATACTATAAAGCTTTAGACCATGTCTTCTCGCCATGTCCCAAAATCAACGAATACATTGAAAGACAAGGAAATCAGTTGAAAATTGTAAAAGAGAGTCATACTAAACCTAACACCGACACTTTCAATCATAATTACCAAATTAATGAAACAGTCTACGTATTAGATCCCCTCACCAGAAACAAGAAATCAAAAAAAATGTACAACGAAGGTATCATTACCAAAATTGAAGAAAACAGGGTATACTGTAAAATGAGAAACGGTAAAACACATGTAAGGAATTTTCGGGACATTAAACCAAAAGAAAATTTCTTATTCTAGATTCCTCCCCGGATATGGCACCATCATCACACAGCGCATCCAGACATAAGGATTCTATGCCGACTCATTAGGACCAGCCTTAATAATTAACGATTATCACCGGTTCATGTTTCATTTCAATTTAACGAGTTTAAAAGAATCTTATAATAATATTCAAGACACTATCTCAAATCTCGTATCACGAAGCAATAAAACCTTTCCTTATCTAATATCAAAATTAAGAGAATCAATTAAAGAAACAAAAAAGGAATTAAATAAGTTGCTGCCTGCTACACCTAGAAGTAAGAGAGGTCTTATAAATGGTTTAGGTAGTATAATTAAATTCATATCAGGTAATCTAGACCAAGATGATCTAGACAATCTACAGGAACAATTAAAAGCACTAAAACAAAGTAACGCCAAAGAAATTAAACATATTAATAAATTAGTATCATTCAGTAACTCCATTGCTCAAAAGTTCTATAATGAAATGAACCATGTAAACTATAATATGAAGGTAATTAAAGGTATTTTACAAGAAGAAGACTTCAAGATTAACCTTCTGGAACATCAACAATATGTGCTCTTGTGTACGAACAAATTAGATAAAATCATACAAGTAATGCAAGATACTATTAGCTTGTCATTTAATGAAATGACAAATATCAAGATGTTCTCCCAAAAGGATTTAACAAATGTTGTAAAACATTTACAACTAATCTACCCAACAAAAACTATAATTCATACTGACCAGTATCATCAATTTGAGAACCTTAAACTGTCAAAAACGCAAGTTCTCATGATGAACGAAGAAATGGTTGTAATATTATATATGCCAATCACTGATGCTAAAACTTATACATTGTATAAAATTTCTCCTGTACCTAGCAATAATCTAATATTAATCCCTCCGGAAAAATATTACTTGCAAGGACCTAACTTAAGATGGTCTAACGCACCTTGTATAAAAATTACTCAATATTACGCATGTATACTCTTTAATACTAGAATAACTTCATGTAATTTAACGGACACTACCAGATGTCAATTTGCCACTGTAAAAAACGAGGTACAACTATTTCAACCACTAAATAAGAAGCATAGCCTTTTCTCTAGCAAAATTCCTCAAATAATCTTGCAAACCTGCCCAGAATCTCAGAGAACTATAAAATTAGCAGGATCGTATGTTATCTACTCAAATGAGTCTTGCCCTATTACAAGTATGGGCATAACTTTGCAACAGCAACCTACAAATTATGTGCACCTGTTTCCACTCCTGACAACTCCAAGTGATCCATACGTTAAGACCGAAATAAATTTCCATTCATCCCACCTCGATGTGAAAGGAATGAAGTTAGATTTAAAACCCATTCAAGAATATAATACTAAAATGAAGACTTTTGTGTCTATGAACACAAGTATATTAATACTTATTTTCTGTGTTATCCTGTTAATATATAGAACAAGGATAAATCAATGTATTAAATCTGTAAAAAATAGATTTAAGAAAATTGTTATCGAGGACAATAACGATCCACAAAGGGTGGAGGATTTATGTATTCCGTCTAGGGTCGAACTCCAGACCCCATTCTAAACTAAGACTTATGATTATTATTACTAGAACCCCACTATCTATGAGTGTTCGCTTGTATGCAATTCAGAGAATTCTTATTCTCGGAATCAAGGAAATGACACACTGCCTATGAGTGTTCACTTCATGGAATTCCTGTTATCGGAACCATGAATCAATATCTTGTATGACGCACATTGCCCTCTCCCTTGTGAAGGGATTTGTATAAACGCCCCAATTCAGAGAATCCTTATTCTCGGAACCAAGGAAATGATATACTGCCTATGAGTGTTCACTTCATGGAATTCCTGTTATCGGAACCATGAATCAATATCCTGTATGACACACATTGTCCTCCCCCTTGTGAAGGGAACTGTATAAAAGCCCTGCGCTGAGGAGCACAGAGGCTCTTCCAGTTACAGCAGCGACCGAACAGGTTGACTGTCTGGTGTTAACTTGTATATATTGGATTGTCAAAGATTAATAAATACATCTACAAAACTAACCAACGAGTTCTCATTCATAGAAAGCAGATACTACTCATCAGAAGTAAGAACCACGAGACCTACTGACTTAGCAGTAGCGACAACTTCTTAGTACATCACTAAAGAAGACTGTTAAGCGACAAACTTAACTAGTGTACTCTTTACAACTAGAATATTCACGGGCGAAGCCGCGACGGGTAATGCTAGTTTTTTAAATTTCATTTAATTGCAGTTTTTAAAATCGCGTTATAGCGAAAACGCGTAAACTGAGGACGCCTATAACGATGGCTGACTGTATAGTGATGGACATTTTGAATACTTACCACCATCATCTACTTTGTCCTTCGTTGAGGGGGTGAGAGATTCCCTCACTGTTCCACCCCTTAAAACTTCATCACCATCAGTCTTGAACGGTTTCATACATTTTGGAACGAGACAATGCTGTTTGAAGCATCCAGCTAAAAATGATAGCTCATTCTCCCGCAGTCGGGACCATCGATTCAAAATGACTTGATTCCCTACAAATAGAGGCGTCTTTGCTGTGCAAAGAATATTATATACGCATTAATGTGTCCAACTATTTTATAACAAATGTATTTTCTCTCAGAAGAGTGTATGAATCTTGTTTGATGTTGTTGATTATTTTAGGGGCTTTGCGACATCGTGGTTATGTGGCCCCGTGTACTTGGGTGTACGTAGGAGTTGTCTCATAACCCGCGAAAACTCCAAGTGGTCTGAGGCATGGAATAATTTATTCCATGAGAAATATAGAAACTTCATTGATTCTATCAAGAAACCAGCTGGCATGGAACTACCACACCATATATGGAAATCAGTCAACAGGATTCGAACGGGACGTGGGGTCTGCTCAGACAGCTTATACAAGTGGAATAAGGCTTCCTCACCTCAGTGCGACTGTGGATTTGAAAGACAGACCATCCAGCATATTGTGGAGGACTGCAGCCTTCGAGCCTATTATGGGAACCTGAAAGACTTTCATGACGCAATGCAGCCTGGTCTTGATTGGATTTCAAATTTAAATATTAACTTGTAAATCTGAACATTTTATAATTTTGCTTACTGCTGAATATGTGTCTTCTCATCAAAACTGATTTTAATATTTATTGTTCTTGTAAATGCTAATTTATATGTTTAATGCGGCTTCGGTGGCGTAGTCGGTAGCATGCTGAACTGCTATGCCCTAGATAGCGGGTTCAAACCCGGCCGAAGTCGTCGGATTTTTTAAGAGCGTTAAAATCCTTCAGTATGCCTTCCTTCGGAGGGGAAGTAAAGCCGGCGGTCCCATGTCATAGATTTATGGCATGCAAAAGATCCATTCACAGACTAAACTTGTGTAAAGCAAAATTTGTTAGGTTAGATTTCGTCAGAACGCTCTATCAAAGTTCCAACGTTCACCACTAGGTATCATTGATATCTGGTGGCGAAAGTTGGAACTACTTGAAATTGAACGGAACTTGTAGCTCACCCTTTAGGGTGTCTGCTGGAAGCAGCTACAGACTCAGGCGAGCCGAACATGTCCTCGGACACTCCCGGCACTAAAAGCCATACGATAAATAAATAAATATATGTTTAATGTGTTCCTTAGCTTGTAATGATGTCGATGTACCATGTCATACGGTAAGTAAATAAATACAGTAGAATTGAAGGAAATTGGAGAAATATTTGAAGTGGGAGTGAAGATTCAAGGAGAAATATTTTCAACTCGGAGATTTGCTGATGACATCGTCATCTTGGCTGACACGCCTGAGGATTTGAATGAGTTTTTGAACGGTATGGACTCCGTCTTACGGAAAGAATACATGATGAAAATCAATAAATGTAAAACAAAAATACTGGAATGCAGCCGAAATAAATCAGAAACCTCTATGGACATCAAATTGGCAGGTGAAAATCTGAAGGAAGTAGGAGACTTCTGTTACTTAGGAATCAAAATAATCAATGATGGAAGAAGAGGATATAAAAAGTACGTTGGCTCAGGTAAGGAAAGCATTTATACAAAAAAGGAATCTGTTGACATCGAATATAGATTTAGGTATTAGGAAGTCATTTTTGAAAGCCTTTGTCTGGAGCATGGCGCTCTATGGAAGTTAGACTTGGACTATTGGTGCAGCAGAAAAGAGGAGAATTGAAGCCTTTGAAATGTGGTGTTACAGGAGAATGATGAAGATCAGATGGGTAGATAGGGTTACAAACGAAGAGGTATTAAGACGAGTGGAAGAGGAGAGATGTTTCTGGCGACTGCTAATGAAGAGAAGAGGTAGGTTAGTAGGACACATACTAAGACACCCAGGAATAGCAAGCTTAGTTATGGAAGGAAGGGTTGAGGACAAGAACTGTAGGGGTAGACCACGGTTAGAATATGTTAAACAGATTGCCTCGGATGCAGTGTGTGGTAGCTATGTAGAGATGAAACGATTAGCTCAGGACAGGAAGGCATGGAGTGCTGCATCAAACCAGTGAAAAGACTGAAGACTCTAACAACAACAACAACAACAACAACAACAACAACAACAACAGAATTGTTAACTAATATGCGGAAATGAACAACAAGTAATCTGTTGTAAAACCAAGTCCCCGATTCTTGGATGTCACGGGTAATCTCGAGAACCACTGGATGGATTTTGATGCGGTTTTCACCATTCTGTAGAGGATATCTCGAGGAAGATTTCCGTAGAAAATAATTTATTTGTGATTAAAGGAAGCCAAGCAGTAACGATTTCAGTGAAAAAGTCGAAATAAAACCTGGCGTCCATGCGCTTTTTAAGCTTACGCTGGGCAAACCGTTAAAAATATCAATATACTAGAGTGTAAGAATTGTTCAGCACGAAATGTTCTACAAAAAAGTCCGGGAGAGTATATCTCTATCTTCAATAGATCGCCCATTATAAGTGTTTTTAGATTGGACGGAAGGGGGATTTGTGTTTCATGCACTTCGCCATTCTTAAATTACGTCTGACAAGAATTCGTTGCACATGCATGTCCATGATAATATAATTAATAGTCCAGTCAGTGTTTTAACCCATCATGCCGAGACGTAAAACGGATATAGGTCGTAGTTCATTGAGATCGAAAAAAAAAAGCACTTATCACGTAATGCAGTCATAACTGTTCCCGTGTTCTACAATACATAATATTGTTCTTCCACTACTAATGTGTTGAATGATCTGATATTGATACTTATCTGGATTTGTGGAATGTCTACATACTGCTCAGATAACCACTTTTGGTGTAGGTATTAATAAAATCTGTATGTATAAATAGAGCCTGAGTTCTTTGAATCTGAGTAGCTTTTATAAAGCGATAAAACTTAAAGGTTTTCCAAATCTATCTTTACATTTTATTCTTACATTTTTTCGCGCATTTTATCTCCTAAAATATAGTTAACACCCTGTATATATAAGCGGACCCGTGCGAGAAATCTCGCATGTTCATAAATCACACTTTCCCCAATAGGTTTATAATAAGAGACTTAAGGAGAAAGGTTGTTATGTTATTATTTCAAACAATGATTTTAGAACACTATTTACATTTCAGTTAGAATTCCAAGTTGTACGTTCCCTAACTTAAGAAGGCAATCACTGAAAATTGGATCATCATAACACTCACCGATTATTCGATATTTATGAAATTATACGATTTGAGTATTCGCAAAATGATAAAGGAATTACCTCAGAATGTTAAAAAGACATGAAACAGGCGTCACAGCTGCCAAAATGTGATTTGGACAGCGCTTATGGAGCGTATTTTCCTACAACAACAGTATCTAAATCGCACACTTCGGATATTTTTAAGTCATAAAGGCATTATCGATATTTATGAAATTAGAGGCAATTCGTCACTGCTAATGTCTATTCTCTTTATTTTGAATGCTCATTTGTCACGATCGGTCGCTTGTGAGCGCCGCAGGAGGGATCTACTATTGAAATAATATATATTATCTTTTGTACGGTATCGTATTGGGAAGGTAATCAAGTCACTGTGTCAACCTGTCGCAGGTACGTTTTGAGCTGTCGAAAGCGAAAGTTACTGCTTTAATCGATACCCGTTAGCTCGACATTGAGGAGGTCTCACTGAAGATGTAAGGCCTTTAAAAATCTGCACGCTACGTTTTTCGCCGTCATTTTAAATGCATTACGCTGTCGACGTTTTGTTCAAAGAAATCTCAAGTTTTCCTATCGGCTCCACCAGATCTCTCCACTGCGCACCCTCGTGTCACATCGCCGCGGAAAAAGAAACCCATTAACTGCTCTTCCCTCTTCCTCTCTGTCTTCTTCTTATTCTTCTTCCACAAAAATCTCGAGCGGAGCGCAAATCCATTAACACGAGAAAACAAATGAGGATTGCGATGCGGCGTATCGTGTCAACGGGTAATTTAGCTTTGTCACAGTCGTTAGGGAAGGAATTAATGTCTTTTTACTTCTGCTGCAACTTTTTTTTCGCAACTCAGTCCATTTATTGCCTTGATAATCTGTTTTATTTTAACCGGGAAGTCTGCCATACGTCGCCTGTTTGAATAAAGATACAAAAATAGAGGGAACGGTAAGGTTTTTAGATTATGATTAAGGGAGTGGAACGCTGCCATTTGTTCCCGTGACAAGGTCGTTAAAGCGGCCGGCGTCCCTTCGACCGACGCTCAGCGTCTCCAAAGCCTGGCTGATGGAGTCAGCTCACTGTCAAAGTAGAGCTTCTGAAAAATAGAAAGCGCTTACTAGCACCTTGGTACCAACTCACGTTTCTGAGCACTGTTCATAAACAAGAGGCCAACTTTACAACAACAAAAAGAAGAAGTGAAAGACGCCATTTTTTCAGTGTTACCTAATTCTATTAAAGAAAGCTTTCCCAAATCAACAACTGACAAACTGCAGAAAGCAGACAGAAGAATCATCAGAACAAAGAACATCAAGTAAATGGCCAATGGTGATTGCTGCCGAATGAAGTGGTATATCGAGAGAGTGAATCAATAATAGATCCAATGCGGAAAAGGAGAATCATTTTTTTCTGCCATATCTCACACCTACCAGAAATCAGACTAATAAAACAGCTGTTTAGTTACTTCTGGAAGAGTAAAACAAAGAACAACTGGTTCAAAAAGTACATTATTTCAATAACTCATGGTGGTTCCGCATATGGTGCACCATATTAGGTTTAATAACTTATCTTATTACTGTGCTACGTTTTATTTTGTTCTTTCAATATGTTTTTTAGCTGATGAATGGGATAAAATGTAATTAATATTCTCGAAACATGTACTAAAACAAGTTAAATATTTTTTTATAGTATTGATTCAGGCGGGTGTACAATTCTTATTAAGAACTATTATGTTTCAAAGAGATCCATCGGGATTTAGATGAATTACATTTAACGATGTTCCAAATTAAAAATAGAGAAGAGAAGAATATTTTAAGGAATAAATACTTACGATTCACATTAACAACATTTGAACGGAAAAACTACACCGTCACAGATGAACAAAGGGTGGCCAGGTCAGATAGAATGAAGAAATGTTGGGTGCAGAAGATGCTGAAGCTGAATCTCTAATCTCCAAATACCGTTGTTAGACTTCATTGTAATTGTATTGCTTCAAGTGCTCCAATGAGGGCGTAAAATATGAAGAAAAGAGAGCTTTCCAGAGTCGGTCAACAAAAACTGTGCCTTATGAACATTAGGCAGGAAACAAGTATTTACATGCCCTAACCAGAAAGAAATGAGATCTTATTACAAACTAAAACGCTTTTATATACACACATCAAAAAAAGTTTTGCATCACCTCGGTTCCAAGAGTTCCGGAACCTTTAAATACAAAGGGAATAGAGATCAACACAAACAACATTTCAGCTCGTTTTATTGCTCATGAGACCCACACATTGCATGTTGTACCATCATACAGCTAGACTTTCAGCATTTGTGGTCCAGATTGCAGTACACACCACTACCTCTAATACCCAGTAGCACGTCCTCTTGCATTGATGCATGCCTGTATTCGTCGTGGCATACTATCCACAAGTTCATCAAGACACTGTTGGTCCAAATTGTCCCACTCCTCAACGACAATTCGGCGTAAATCTCTCAGAGTGGTTGGTGGGTCAAGACGTCCATAAACAGCCCTTTTCAACATATCCCAGGCATGTTCGATAGGGTTCATGTCTGGCGAACATGCTGGCCACTGTTGTCGAGCGATGTCGTTATCTTGAAGGAACGCATTCACAAGATGTGCACGATGAGGTCGAGAATTGTCGTCCATGAAGACAAATGCCTCTCCAATATTCTGCCGATATGGTTGCACTATGGGTCGGAGGATGTCATTCAGGTATCGTAAAGCCGTTTCGGAGCCTTCCATGACCACCAGTGGCGTACGTCGGCCCCACATAATGCCACCCCAAAACATCAGGGAACCACCACCTTGCTGCACTCGCTGGACAGTGTGTCTAAGACGTTCAGCCTGACCAGGGTGCCTCCAAACACGTCTCCGACGATTGTCTGGTTGAAGGCATATGCGACACTCATCGGTGAAAAGAACGTGATACCAATTCCGTGGGGTCCATTCAGCATGTTGTTGGGCCCATCTGTACCGCGCTGCATGGTGTCGGGGTTGCAAAGCTGGACCTCGCCATGGACGTCGGGAGTGAAGTTGCGCATCATGCAGCCTATTGCGCACAGTTTGAGTTGAAACACGACGTCCTGTGGCTGAACGAAACGCATTATTCAACATGGTGGCATTGCTGTCAGGGTTCCTCCGAGCGGCAATCCGTAAGTAGCGGTCATCCACTACAGTAGTAGCCCTTGGGCGGCCTGAGCGAGGCCTGTCATCGACAGTTCCTGTATCTCTGTACCTCCTCCATGTCCAAACAACATCGCTTTGGTTCACTCTGAGACGCCTGGAAACTTCCCTTGTTGAGAGCCCTTCTTGACACAAAGTAACAATGCGGACGCGATCGAACTGCGGTATTGACCTTCTAGGCATGGTAGAACTACAGACAACATGAGCAGCGTACCTTCGTCCTGGTGGAATGACTGGAACTGATCGGCTGTCGTACCCCCTCCGTCTAATAGGCCCTGCTCATGCATGGTTGTTTACATCTTTGAGCAGTTTTAGTGACATCTATGAACAGTCAAAGGGACTGTATCTTGGATACAATATACACAGTCAACGTCTATATGCCGGAGATCTGGGAACCGAGGTGATGCAAAACTTTTTTTGATGTGTGTACAAAATGGGGTACTTAATTGGATGGCATGTTTCAGGTTGGGGCATGTAAATACTTGTTTCCTGCTTAATGTAATTGGGCACAAATAGTGTTGACTGACTGGAAAGCTTTATTTAATTTAAAAAAATGGAATAACAAGAGCTCTTTCTCTTGGCAGAGAGTTCAGAATAGTGACAAAAGAGTGATGCGTTTCAGTCGGTCAACACGACTGTACCCAAATGAGATGGATTATTCCCTAATCCTGAAAAAAATAAGAGACAGTCAGTCTGTATATCATTTTAAATGCTAGCAGCCGAGTACCAAGAAGGCAGTGCGAGAACAGAGTTTCAAGATTTTATTTTGTTTCTTATTTGCCTACTTGATTGTTCTCGCACTGCCTTCTTGAAACTCTGCTCTCGCACTGCCTTCTTGGTACTCGGCTGCTACATCGTATTATGACGTCAGACACCTCAGTGAATTCTCGGTAAATTTCGTGACGTTGCCGTACGTAACGACGAAGTCGACTATATCATTTAAAATGATAAACAAGAAGTTCCGTGAAGAACTATACAGCCTACTTTTCATGCCAATGATTATTCTACAGTATATGAACCTATCTAGAATAATGAAGAAATTAAGTTGCTAATATCGAAATTTCTAATTATTTCGAAATACTGTATACCTTGCATAATGTAGCCTAATAGAGCACTACAGTTGGCAGCCCTGATGACTGAATATATTCTTAGTTCCATCTCTTAAGGTACAGAATACAAAATTTGGTTGAAGTCCAATGAATAGCATGGACGTTACATGCAGTTAAACATTGGATCTAACAGCGTGCGTAAAATCATGTTGGCAACAATGTCATGCATGTATTGGTCAGAAATAATCTGAAATAATATGATCTATTGTTGTGCCAATTTTGAATGAAATCCATTAGTTAGTATAGAAGTTACATGCAATTTAAAATTGGACCTATCAGCAGGCTTAGAATCATGTTGGCAGCACTGACGTATATTAGTTAGTCCAAATGCATCTAGAATGCCAGGTACTATACGTGTGCAAAGTTTAGAGCTATTGGCTTGCATACTTTCTGATATATTGGTATTTGGATAAAATAAATTAGGAGCATTTATTAACAGTTGGCAGCCCTGGTGGGTCTTAAGAATACGCTCAGTCATATCTGTTTATGTACAGATATTACATATAAAATTTGGTAGAAATCCAATTGATAGTGTAGAAGTTATATGCATTTAAACATTGGACTTATCAGAAGGCTTAAAATTATTTTGGGAACACTGTCATGGTTGGCCTCTTGGAAATTAAACTGAAATAGTATTATCTACATGTGTGCCAATTTTGAAATAGCTCCCATTCATACCTTCCATGATATCCAACATGGAGCTCAAATTTCAATTGCGATTTTTTAGCAGTTGGTAGCACTGACATCATTTTCAAATATGGCCGTGAGATATTCGGGTATAGACCTTTACTCCTACCAAATTTTGTTTTGATTCTCCAGCCGTTTAGGAGTTGATAGGGGGACACACACACACACACAGACAGACAGACAGACAGACAGACAGACAGACAGACAGACAGACATTTGCCCGATCTCATAAGACTACTTTTTCCTCATTTTTGCAAAATGTGAAAAGTAGGCTAAAAATACATGAGATTAATAAATACACCTGGATGACCAGTTTCGATCGTCAAGCGATAATATAATAATATCGTATGGCCTCGGATACCGGGTGCAAGCTTTGTTAATTGACGGCAAGAGGGCAGCTTGCATGCCGAATTTTATCGCTCCTTGGAGGGCTATGAAAGTCAAGGAAGTTAGATATCTAAGCTCCTTAACACTGTAGCGCTTTCTAGTAGAGAAAGGAGGAACTTTTTGTGTTGGCGGAAAATCCTGAGATTAATTTTGCCATTATGAACACGGCCTAATGAATTCAAATGGGTTCGTTAATATGCCAACAACGTATGACATGCGTACCGTGATTTTTGTCGCCTTTCAAAAATCACTTACTACGGCCAGGAGCGAACCTGCAAGCTTGGGGGTTGGCAATCCGACACGACAACCACTCATCCACCGCTGCAAGCTGTCAAGCGATCATCTGATCCATTACACTTAGGGTACAACATTTTTAGCCTACTTTTCACATTTTGAAAAAATGAGGAAAAAGTAGACTTATGAGATCGGGCAAATATGTGTCTGTCTGTCTGTCTGGCTGTGTGTGTGTCCCCCCCCTATCAACTCTTAAACGGCTGCAGCAATCGAAACAAAATTTGGTAGGAGTAAAGATCTATACCTGAACATTTCACGGCCATATTTGAAAATGATGTCAGTGCTACCAACTGCTGAAAAATCACAATTGAAATTTGAGCTCAATGTTGGATATATTGGAAGGTATGAATGGGACCTATTTCAAAATTGGCACACGTATATATATTAATATTTCAGTTCAATTTCCAGGAGGCCATGCATGGCAGTGTTGCCAAAATGATTCTAAGCCTGCTGATAGGTCCAATTTTAAATGCATATAACTTCTATACTATAATTGGATTTCAACCAAATTTTGTATGTAATATGTGTACATAAACAGATATGACTGAGCGTATTCGTAAGAGCCACCAGGGCTGCCAACTGTCAAAAAATGTTCTCTCTATTCTTTTATCCAAATACCAATATATCAGAAAGTATGCAAGCCGACAGCTTTAAACTATGCACACGTATAGTACCTGGCATTCTAGATTAATTTGGAGTAACTTATGTACATCAGTGCTACCAACATGATTCTAAGACTGCTGATAGGACCAATCTTTAAATACGTGTAACTTCTATAATATCAATTGGATTTCAACCAAATTTCCCATGTGCTATGTGTACCATAACAGATATGACTATGCTTATTCTTAAGAGAACCATGGCTGCCAACTGTTAATAAATGCTGTCTCTATTTTTTTAGCCAAATATTAATATATCAGAAAGTATGTAAGCCAACAGCTTTAAACTTTGCACAAGTATAGTACCTAACATTCTAGATTAATTCTGAGAAACTAATATACGTCATGCTGCTAACATGACTCTATGCCTGTTGATAAGTCCAATTTTAAAATACATGTAACTTCTATACTAACAAATGGATTTCATCCAAAATTGGCACAACAAGAGATCATAATATTTCAGATTATTTCTGACCAACACATGCATGAGATTGTTGCCAACATGATTTTACGCGCGCTGATAGATTCAATGTCTAACTGCATGTAACGTCCATGCTATCCATTGGACTTCAACCAAATATTGTATTCTGTATCTTAAGAGATGGAACTAACAATATACGCAGTCACCAGGGCTGCCAACTGTAGTGCTCTATTAGGCTACAGGTATATTTCGAATTAATTAGAAATTTCGATATTACCAACATAATTTCGCTATTTTTCTAGATAGGTCTATATAGATTGGCATGAATCTTAAATTTTAAGTAAAGTAGGATCTTTAGTTCGTCACGGAACTTCTTGTTATGTTTTATTTATGTCACCCACTTGACGAAGACAACTGTTCTCACCAGGACAGCGCAAGACACCATCAGATAAGTAGCCTGTACAATAGAACCTGAATTGACCATTTAACTACAATCACATATTCACTCTAAACAAGCAAGTTTGGAGGTCTATCATCACTTTCAGTATTTTAACAAAACATCACATAGACCACAACTAACACATATTGACGAGTTGAATTATCTCAACTAATACCGTAACTAAATAAATGTACATATTGTAAATATTTTCACCCATACTTTCAGATATAATTATTTTGTAGCCTAAGTGTAATGGATCTGATGATGATCGCCTGACGATCGAAACTGATCATCCAAGTATATTTATTAATCTCATGTAAGTTTTTTTAGGATTAGGAAATAACCCATCTGATTTGGGTACAATCATGTTGACCAACTGGAAAGCATGAAACGTTCGTTTACTAAGGCAACACTGCAAGTGGCTTTAAACACCATAATGCCAGAATATTAATCTTGGGAGGTTGACAAGAAATAAACTTTCAGGATGTGAGTGTGATCAGCTGGTTGGATGCTTTCAAGGTTCCCCCGCAGATTATGTGAGAGAAATCCCAAAATACCCAAGGAAGCGATATAGTGGGCAAGATGAGGTAGATTGCCATTGCTTTCCTCAGTGAACAAATGCAACAGCACTCGCCTTGTGAGTACTGAAGCACGTTTAACAGAATCCACAGGCACTAACTGTGCCACGAATGCCATTACTCAGTAGTAGCTTCCATCAGTGGCGTGTAGTGGAATTTTAGTTAGGGTAAGCAATGGTATACAATATGAAACATAGTACCGGCAGTCAAATTGTGTATACCCCTTATATGGGCCTTTCGAATACTACTTAAATTCAGTTGATATTACTGCAACAAATTATACCACTACCGTACGACTCCCCCAAGGCTCATGGCTTGTGCCGCAGATCACAAATTTTGCAGTGACTGTCCCTGTCATCTCTAGGCTCAAGTTCCGACGCCATATTTTTACACATTTCTCACGCTTACTAGTATAAACAAAAACGTCCACTGCATACCGGTACCTTACTCCTCGGTATTGCAATAGACAACATTATATCGCTGAACTAAACAAATGACGGCCTTCCACAGTAAAACAGGCACACGTATAAACAAAGCATACAAAAATCTGTTTTCCACCAACACTGACATATATTTTCAACTATAATGAGCGAGTAAACACACATCTTTCAAAACTGACCGCTTCTTCTTTTCGACCTCAGGTATGTAATTTGAAGAATTGCGTCCTAGTCTACGCTTTCACTCATCCTGCAGTACAAAGAAATACCAAAAGAGGGATGTCGCGCCATTGTGCTGCTACTAGCGACTCCGCAAGGAACTCGTAGTAGGCATCAAAGGCCACGAATTCACAGATTACTCTACACGAAATACTGAAAGAGTTCATTAAATAATACTGGTCACAGAGACTGGAATATCACTTCAACCAAAGTAAATAAAGGCTACGTGTCATTCTTTCGCTTGGATATGTAATGATTACCTTACATCCAGGGAATACTCGCGCCTGGCTTCCATGGACGACTGAGGCATTTGTGAAGAGCTACATTTTATTCTAGCCTATGCCAATATACAATTCAGGTTGCATGGAGTATATTTTGAGGGAGGGGGAGGGGGGGGAGGGAGGAGGCTAAGAGTATTTGTATCTGTGTTTAGTGTGACACGGAGACAGAGTTAATGTAGCGTACGCATGGACCCACACCAAGGCTATGCAAAGCTATTGGGTATCGATTTTAGTGATGATTGTGGTGATTATTATTTTCAAGGGTGAAACTTCTATTATTTAGGAAGCAAAATAACCAGCGATTGACGAAGCAAAGAGGATATAAAAAGTAGGTTGGCTCAGGGAAGGAATGAATTACTACAAACAAAGGAATCTGTTGACATCGAATATAGATTTTGCTATTAGGAAGTTATTTTTGAAAACCTTTGACTGGAGCGTGGCGCTTTATTATTGGTGCAGCAGAAAAGAGGAGAATTGAAGCGCGTTTGACATGTGGTGTTACGGGAGAATTATGAAGATCAGATGAGTAGATAGGGTAACAAAGGAAGAGGTATTGAGACGACTAGGAGAGGAGAGATAATTCTGGCGACTGCTAATGAAGAGAAGAGATAGGTTGGTAGGACACATACTAAGACACCCAGGAATATCAAGCCTAGTTATGGAAGGAAGGATCGAGGTCAAGAACTGTAGGGGTAGACCAAGATCAACCATAACATTCAAAACTGATATAACCAATACCACTTCACATAACAATTCACCTGTATGGAGGCTTTGCAGTATTTACAACGATGCGGTTCGTGTAAACTGGAAACTAGATTTCTGTCTCTCAATCAGACCGTTCTTGGAAATTATAACCCAGTCACTCTAATTCATACTTGAAATAAAATTATCACACATAACAGAATCAACAATGTATATATGTGGATAGGCCTGTTCCCTAGTTATTGATGTTACCTTTTAGTTTATTATGTAATAATTTCAAAACCTGTTGTTATATTTGGCATTAGATCATAATATTTAGATTTAGTTTTTATATTATCTTTTTACTGCTATGCATTTTGATCTGTGTGAACTTCTTAGTTTTAAGAATTACATTAAGATATTAATACTTAATGCAGACATATCAGGAAATGTATCTTACTGTATAGGTGCACTATTATTGGGGCGCGCACTGAGCCCTGTTGTGTACCATCAACAAATAAATAAATAAATAAATAAATATGTTAAACAGATTGCCTCGGATGTCGGGTGTGGTAGCTATGCAGATATTAAACGATTAGCTCAGGACAGGGAGGCATGGAGTGCTACATCAAACCAGTCAAAAGACTGAAGACTCAAACAACAACAACAACAGGGTGAAAACTTTAGGTCATCCGCCCACATGCTTTGGGTGGTAGTGGAAATAGATACCTTTGAAGCCATTTATCAGTGTTGCCTAATTGACAATCGATATTGTAACTTTTCAGTCGGTCAACACAATTACTGTTCTGGGACATGCGACAAAACAACCTGAAAAATTACATGTGACCATTTATATATATATTTGTTGTGGGTTAAAGAAGAGCTAATGAGGATGACATACCAGTTTTTTTTTCAAGCTCCGATGGACTGTATAAAAATAACAGATTGACGTACCAAACTGATTTTACTACTAAATGTTTGCTTGTTTTATTCTTATGTCTCAACATAATCGCCAAAACGATTGAAACATTAGTCATATCGTTACATAATAATGTTATTGGTTTTACGTCCCTTTTAACTACCCTGGCTTTTAGAGACGCCGGGGTGCCGGAATTTTGCCCCGAAGGGGATCTTTAACGTGCCAGTAAATGTACTGACACGGCTCCCTCGCATTTGCGCACCCTCAAATGCCAGCTGACTGCGCCAGGTTTCGAACCTGCAACTTTGGGCTCAGCAAGCGAGAACGTTACCCCTGAGCCACGCAGCCAGACTCATATCGTTACACCAGCTTTCCAATTCCCTCGGCAAAAAATTCTGCCGCCACTGAGGTGGATACGTCTGGAGAGTCTCCTGAAGTTTTTCCTTTTTGGCGAGGCGTTGCCGCCCAACCATACCTTCAATTCTCGAAAAAGTTGAAAATCATTCACGACCGCACTGTGTCAACGCTACGAAAGACTTTTTCAAAGAATTCAAGTGTGAAGTTTTGGACCGTTTAGTCCAAACCAGCATTGAATGAAAATTGAAAAGCTGGAATTTTTGTATTTATAGAAAAAATCATGGCTGTGATTATATGAAAGCTACTGAGGTATGGGTGGTGCTTAGTAATGGCATTCGGGGCACAGTCAGTGCCTGTGAATGCTGTGAAAGGTTCTACTCATAGGGTTAGGACTACTGTTCTGACTCAGTGAGGAAAGCAATGGCAAACTACCTCACTCCTCTTCTTGCCTAGAACGCCTCAAAATTGCGCTGCCTTGGGTTTTTGTGGGTATCTACTCACATAACGTAACGGCGGTGCTTTTTGAGGATCCAACCAGCCTTCGGGCTGACTACCTAACAGAACAGAAAAAATGCTTAAAATATGTATTTACAAAAAAAATATATTTATTTACCTAAAAATCAGAGCCCAAGTTATCTGTTCTTAATTCAAGTAAGGACTGCATACATTCGATTTTCAAGTAGTTCCCAACTTTTGCTACCGAACGCCACCGTCAACGACTAACTAGTTCTGCACTTTGTTACTAGATGCCACCGTAATCAGCTCCTGGTGACGAACGTTGGAACCTGAGAGCGTTAGTCAAAGATAACCTATAATCCAGCTTCACACAAGTATATTGTTAGTGGAAAGTTCTTTTACATGCCATAAATCTATGACATGGGACCGTATGCTTTACTTCCCCTCCGAAGGAAGGCATACTGAGGGATGTTTAAGGCTCTTAAAACAATCCGACGACCTTGGCCGGGTTTGAACCCGCGACCTTGGGCATAGAATCTCGGCATGCTACCAACTACGCCACCGAGGCCGCTATTTGAAGATCTACTGTTGATCTACTGATACTTATCTGAAGTTGTAAAATGTCTAAAGGCTGCTCACATAACCAGTTTTGGTGTAGCTTATGTTTTTGTAAACTGTTTAAATAATCTGAGCTTTTTGAATTTAAATAGCTTTCATAAAAGCATGTATCTCATGAAAGTCTTCAGACTTTTCCGTGGTTTCCCATTTCCTACTCCAAACAAATGCTGAATTCTCCCAGATAGCCAAAGATTGTTTTGAGGCTGAGAGATCGTGCCCACCCGGTGCTCAGTGGGTCAAAATCGAAATCTAGGAGGTCAAAATTATTGAAACATTAGTCATATTGCGTAGTCGGTAGCATGCTGAACTGCTGTGCCCAAGATAGCGGGTTCAAACCCGGCCGAAGTCGTTGGATTTTTTTTAAGAGCGTTAAAAATCCTTCAGTATGCCTTCCTTCGGAGGGGAAGTAAAGCCGGCGGTCCCATGTCATAGATTTATGGCATGTAAAAGATCCTTTCGCAGACTAAACTTGTGTAAAGCAAAATTTGTTAGGTTAGATTTCGTCAGAACGCTCTATCAATGTACCAACGTTCACCACTAAGTATCATTGATATCTGGTGGCGAAAGTTGGAACTACTTGAAATTGAACGGAGCATGTAGCTTACCCTTTAGGGTATCCGTTGGAAGCAGCTACAGACTCAGGCGAGCCGAACATGTCCTCGGACACTCCCGGCACTAAAAGCCATACGATAAATAAAAATTCATAATAAAAGGAACAAAATTTATTACTTCTACAGCATTCTCACATAATTGCTGCTCTCTATTCTGGGATATAAACGCATCTTAGAGTAAATCTGTCACCACTGTTCGAGCAGTCTGAATTGGCTGAAGTGGCTGTGGTTTGGTTGTCTTTGTGGTTAGTGTGATGCTTTAAGATGGAACATGCAGCTGAAGGTATGATCTTTGTATCGTGTTTCAGTTATTAATGGGCGTAATTGTTACGTAATTTTACCTATATTTGCATTATATAATATTTAACTATTATTAGCCTATTTTCAATTTTGAAAAAATAGGCTCATGAGATCACCTTTTGTCCGTGTGTGTGTGCGTGTGTGTGTGTGTGTGTGTGAGGTGTGTGTGTGTGTCCCCTAATAAAATCTAAACGGCTGGAGCGATTTCAATGAAACTCGGTAAGTTCATAGCACTATTCCCGGCGACCTCGACCGTGCCCTTAAAATTTTGCTACGTCTCACAAATCCAACATGGCGGATGTGCGAAATATTTCACTAGCATGCAATATCTCCGAAACGATTAGAGATGTCGCCCTGAAATTGTGTACGGTGATAAAAGGCACTACTAGAAGTTCACCTATGAGACTTTCAAAAACCTGGTGACTACAAAACCAACATGGCGGTCAAGCGAAGTTGAGACTTTTAAAAAGACTTTTCTCGCGATTTAACTATCCAAACGTAATGAAATTAGGTACAGCAAATGTTTATACACATTGTAATGCACTGGAGTCTAATTTAGTTCAATTGTTTACATAACCTCAAAATGGCGTCTGTGCGAAATATTTCACTGACATTGTTTATCTCCGAAACTATTACAGATATCACCCTGCAATTTTGTACAGTGATAAAGGGCACAGATACAAGTTTACCTATGTATATTTCATAAACCTGTAAAGTACAAAACGAACATGGGGACCAAGCGAATTTGAAATATTTTAATAGACTTTTCTCGTGATTTAACTCTCTGAGCGCAGTGAAATGTGGTACAGTAAATGATTTTGCAGATTGTACTGCACTGCCATCTAATTTAATTCAATTGTTTACATAACCTCAAGATGGCGGCTGTGCGAAATTTTAAAATTAATTTTTTTATTTCTTGTGTCGTTATCATGCGATCGAAGTGAAAGTTTGAATAATGAACCTAGGCAATAATTGTCCTTGAATGGTACATAACTCTATGGCCTATACATATAACAATCCTAAATGGCAAGCTTCCGAAATATTTAGACGGTTCTCAATATCTATGAATCTTTTACAGCAACCAAACTGATTTTTTTTATGTTCATAGAGACTATGAACATATGTTCACCTATAGGACTTTCAGTAACCTGGTGAGCACAAATCCAACATGGCGGCGACGCGAAGTATAAATATTTACATGGACGTTTCTCGCGAATTAACTATCCGAGTGCCGTGAAACGTTGCACGTTAAATGCTTGTACAAATGTTGATCCACTGGCATGTAATTTATTTCAATTGTTTGCATAATCACAAGATGGCAGCTGTGCGTAATTTTAAAATCTCGTTTTTATTTCTTGTGTTCTAATCATGCGATTGAAGTTTGAAAACCACACGTACACAATAATCTTAATGTAATAGTACAAAAATAAAAATCCAACCTGGCGACCATCTGAAATATTTAGACGGTTCTCAATATCTACGAATCTGTTACAGCAATTAACCTGAAATTTTGTATGTTGATAGTGGCAATTAACATGAGTAGGATATATGAAAATAGGCTGTATAGTTCTTCACGGAACTACTTGTTTTTAAAATTATAATTTCACTTAGATTTTTAGTATGTCGCGTCACTCTGCGTCACTTTCTACTTAATGTTAAAATGTAGACAAAGTCTTGTAGTTTACGCCTGTTATAAGATTTTTTGCATCTTCTTGCAACTTACTTAGTTATTTTACGTTTTAGAAGATGCCGCGCAACCAGTTCTCACACGTTTACAACTGTTTGAGGCACTGGGTTCGACGATTATATCAAAAGTGGAACTTTGTGACTTTGTTAAAAGTAAATTAGAGGTAGAAAATTGTTCTGAAGAGATAACTGAATGCTATATCCAACTCCTAGTCATAGAAAATTTCTTGCACGTGTAGATGTAGCTTAAAAAAAGTCTTAACTGATGTTTATTAGGAAGTAAACAAATTATATACGTTGCTTTCACTCTAAATTAATGATTAAAACATAAAAATAATTTTGTCCCCCTAGATTTCGATTTTGACCCACTGTGCGGTGGGGACGCCTCTGATGTCATCCTGCCCGCGTGCGCTTTTCGACAGCGTGACCCTCCCCGCCGCCGGTGCAGCAAGCATATTTGATTTAAACATGGGTGTCGGTAACTCTAAAGGGCATGTGGAGATGGAATTTGTGGTTGTTGATATCTTTCGCTGAGGTGGGTTCGTTTCACGCTGGTTGCCTCCCTCCATCATATATTTTAAAAAGAGCTCAGGCGACGTTTGGTCAACATCTCGGCCTCCCCTGTCTCGCGAGACGTGAAATGGCAAGGGGGGGATGGGAACGTTATCCACGCCACGGTGACTGCTCAACCACCCGACCTTACCATTACGCGCAACCAAATTCCGCGCAATCAAATTTAGACAAGTCTTTCCCTCACCCTCATATAAATTCCGTCCCCTTTATCCAAGTCTCACGAGACAAATAAAAAAAATAAGATGAACTCGAATAAAAATTGAGGTGATACTAAGATTTAATTATCTCGAAATGCTACGGTCATCAAAATAAAGAGCTCCCTCGTGCTCTTCGAGGTTAGAACCCACTGAGACGTTTATTAACCACCAGATTCTTGTGGCTGTTAACAAGAGGATGGAGCAAGAAAATCAGTGAAAATGCCAGGCTAGAGTGCTAGGGGGTTCAAGGGGAGGAAGTGGAGTGGTTGTTTTTTGTAACAGTCGATAGTCATTTTATGATTGACACAATTGCTTAACCCCCGGGTGGTCGCGTGGATTACTATTGTAATCCAGGTTTCTTTATTGTATATCTGCTAACATAATACGCTAGCCTTTGGTACGTGGTGTTTAGTATCTTTCCTAGAAAGTTTCTCCCACTACAATTACAGCAAAATATTACCACTAGATTTGAATGAAACGTTCAAACGCTGAACAACAATGTGGTACATGTTCAGATTAGAACACTTGAACTGGATTGGCTTTGTTGTGTACGGATAGGATTGGGAAACATTAGGTTATATATTTTTAAAAACTTTATTGTCGATTAATGCTCAAGTGTTTCCAAACATTTAATGCTTTCACTCAATACGGGAAATGTTAGCAAATTTCTTTAAAAAGTTTAAATTACATTTATCAAGCTGTGTCAAAATATTCGATATTTTGTGTATTTTTTGTCTACGATTGGTACATACAACCTATGCCACTACATCCACCTTAAAATTTCAAAAACCAACATTTTAAAACAATCGATTGTTAATGAAATACCCATTAAAATTAGACTACGATTGTAATCCACGCGACTAGTTGCGTTGCATTTCCGAACGTGACCACCGGAGGGCTACATCTGGCTTGCTCAAGAAAGCTGATAAACTAGATGTTATATTATTATAATCATCATCATGATTACCAGCGCACGGAATTTGATGACATGTCATATTTTAATTGGTTCACCACAAACCTTGCTAACTTATACAGAAATCCTGATCACAATTCCCACATTGAAGAAATGCTAATCTTTCTTCATATATATAATTATTCGACACGTGTGTATGTGACTGAACTCCTCCTAAACGACTGAAATGATTTTGATGGAATTTGGTATGTATATTAGGGTGGGTCCATGTATGGTTTAGATTCACAATGTGACTCGGTAGGTGGAATGAACACAATTTTAGAACCACAATTTACACACAATTTTAGAACCACAATATACAGTCAAAAACAGTCGTCATGGAAACCACTAGCCTTGGCCTTCATGAAAGCTGATGTCTTTGGACGGTTTGTCTCTGCACGTTAGAGCCACCTGGTCGCAACCTGGCATCTACCGCCATTACATACACTCCGCCCGTGGCGAAAAGTTGTGTTTTATACCAACGGTGGCCGTGATGTCGAACTCTACTGTTTGTCTCTGCACGTTAGAGCGTTTCAAAGTCCCGTATGCGTTCATATATCGTTCATCCGATTGCCATGAAACTTGGGTAATATGTTGAGTGAGCTCCAGGGAAGGTGTTTGGCTTAGTAAATCCATTTTATAATAGATAGCGCACGAATAGATTCAACAAATGAGCGACGACGCGCGAAGCGTTTCAAAAAGGTCCCGTATGCGTTCAAATACCATTCGTCCGATAGCGATGAAACTTGGGTGAGATGTTGTGTACACTCCAAGGAAGGCTTCTGGCTTAGTAAATCAATTTCACATTAGGTAGCGCACGACTAGATTCAACAAATGAGTGACGACGCGCGAAGAGTTTCAACAAAATCCCGTATAAGTTTATATTCCATTCATAGATTGAGATGAAACTTTGATGAGTTATTGTGTACACTTAAGTGAAGGCTTCTAACTTAGTAATCCATTTCACAGGAGGTTGCGCACGAGTAGATTCAACAAATGAGCGGCGACGTGCGAAGCGTTTCAACAAAGTCCCGTATGCGTTCAAATACAATTCGTCCGATAGCGATGAAACTTGGGTGAGATGTTGTGTACACTTACGTGAGGGTTTCTAACTTAGTAAATCCATTTTACAATTGGTAGCTCACGAGTAGATTCAATAAATGAGCAACGACGCGCGAACTTTTAATCAAAGTCCCGTATGCGTTCATATACCATTCATCCGATTGCAATGAAACTTGGGTGAGATGTTGTGTACACTTACGTGAGGGGTTTTAACTTAGTAAATCCATTTCACAGGAGGTTTCGCACGAGTAGATCCAACAAATGAGCGACGACGCGCGAAGCGTTTCAATAAAGTCCCGTATGCGTTCAAATACCATTCGTCCGATTACGATGAAACTTGGGTGAGATGTTGTGTACACCCTACGGAAGGTTTCTGGCTTAATAAATCCATTTTACAATAGGTAGCGCACGAGTAGATTCAACAAATGTGTGACGGCACGCGAATCATTTCAACAAAGTACCGTATGCGTCCATATACCATTTATCCGATTGCGATGAAACTTTGGTGAATTGTTGTGTACACTCCAGGAAATGTTTCTGTCTTAGTAAATCAAGTTTTTAATAAGTAGCGCACGAGTAGATTCAACAAATGAGCGACGGAGCGCGAATCGTTTCCACAATGTCCCGTATGCGGTCATATATCATTCATCCGATTGCGATCAAACCTTGGTGAATCATTGAGTACACGCCAGAGAAGGTTTCAGGCTTAGTAAATCTATTTTACAATAGGTAGCGCATGAGTAGATTCAACAAATGAGTGATGGCAGGCGAATCGTTTAAAGAAAATCACTTATGCGTTCATATGTCATTCATCCGATTCCGATGAAACTTTGATGAGTTGTTGTGTACACGCCGGGGAAGGTGTTCAACTTGGTAAATCCATTTTACAATATTGGTAGCGCACGAGTAGATGTAACAAATGAGTGATGACTCGCGAAGCGTTCCAACAAAATCCTGTATGCGTTCATATACTATTCATCGATTGCGATGAAACTTTGATGAGTTGTTGTGTACACTTACGTGAAGCTTTCTAACTTAGTAAATCCATTTCACAGTTGGTAGAGCACGAGTAGATTCAAAAAATGAGTGACAGAGTTATCAGTTGGCAGTCAAAGTGAAAGGTCGTGTTTTTCCCGAGCTCTCAGGTGTGCTGAAATGGGTTGTTCTCTGGAGTGTTATCGGGCGAGGATCGGACTGTGGTATGCGAAGGGTAGTCGGGATTTCCGGTGTTTGTGTGTGCGTACGGGACCTAGCAACTTGTGGTTCACAGCCCTAGTGATAGCTGCATTGCTAGTTATTGGTGGAGTGGAAGTGAATCCAGGGCCTGTTACTCCAAATGTGAATCAGGCAAATGATCCAGTGGCAGCTTTAAAGTGTTCGACGTGCAGTAAAACATTGAAGAATGGTGTTGAGTGTGGGCTATGTGAGAAATGGTTTCACTTCGGCTGTATTAAGGTCAAGAAGGAGGATTGTGATGTCGGAAATTGGTTTTGTAAAGTATGTGATACGCCGGACTGTTTGAGGGTGCAAATCAAAGCAAGGGGTCAAACAATACAGGAACATAGAGCAAAGCTTCGTGAATCAGAAGAAACGGTGAAGGATGTGACTGGACGGCTTTCTACTGGGATCAGTGTGGAAGAGGGCGTGCAGGAGCAAACTGAGGATGACGTTATCATAATGGGTGATTCAATGATACGATGGAGTGTGAATATCTCGAGGGAATCAGGTGCGAAAGTGCGGTGTTATCCGGGGATTAAAATTGACCAGCTTGCCCAACAAGTGGAACAATCAAATGTAGAGGACTGTGACAAAGTTAAAGTGTTGTTGCTACATGTTGGGACGAACGATTTGAAGAAGAGAGCTACAGCTGATTACATCATGGGGGAGCTCTACGAACTAGGCAGAAAAGCTAAAAGCAAGTTTAGAAATGCAAAAATTATAATGAGTGGCATTGTTCGGCGGGGAGATATTCCGTTAAGGCGAGTTAAGACTGTAAATGACCGCATGGACTGGGTATGTGCACAACTGGGATTAGTGTACGTAGAAGCTGACTGCTGGATTGGTGGCCGAGACTTCGCCCGAGACGGGCTGCATCTAAATCGACGGGGCGCTTTTAACCTAGGGAGCCTACATGACAGGGTCATCGGTTCGTGCCGGCTTTTGTGAGGAGGAGCAGGTCCAGAGGTTGCCAGCCGATGGGAACAGAAGGAGCTATTTCGAGATATTTGCTGCGGAGGTAAGACTCTAAGATTACTGCAGGTTAATTGTCAGAGTTTAGGAAATAAATTAATTGAATTTTGGAATCTTGTAGAGACGTATTCTCCGGACATTGTCATTGCAACTGAATCTTGGTTATATGAGGACATAAATAGTAGCGAAATAATTCAAGGGACCTACGAAATGTACAGAAGGGATCGGGGGAAGCGAGGTGGTGGGCTATTTATTTGTGTGCGCAAAAATATAGCTAGTTTCTTAAAGTGGGCTGATATGGATCATGAAATGTTATGTGTACAAATTTCGGATAAAGGAAATGAATTCCCTCTTCAGGTGATAGGGGCGTATAGAGCACCGAAAGATAACTTTTCTCTCCTCGAAACACTGTATGATAAAACTTGTACGGGTAATGATATGAAAAAGAGCATAATAATTGCTGGAGATTTAAACCTCCCCACAGTAGACTGGTCTGGTGGGTCAACTAGCTGTAGTCAAGCTCAGAGCGCTGCAAATAAATTCTTAAGGGAGGGGGGATTTTCCCAAGTAGTTGACTTCCCAACTAGAGACAATAATACCTTAGATGTTTATCTCGTAAGGCCTGTAGAGCTGTATATTAACTGTCTGAAAGTACCAGGAATTAGTGACCAATCTGGGGTTGAATTAAATATTAGATATGGTGACATTACAAAATTAGACTCTGATGTAGCAAAAAAGATCATATTCCAGTATCGCAGGCGGATCAGGGCAAGTTTCAGGGGTATTTGAATGAGCTATTTGTAGGAAGGGCATCGGAAGGAAATCACATTAATATCCGGTGGACTAACTTTTTGAAAATTTTAAATAGCGCTGTTGATAAATTTGTCCCATTTAAATTGCTGAAACAAAACCCAGATCCTGAGTATTACACACGAGAAATTAGGAGTCTGAAACGGAAAATTAGGAAATTATACAATAAAAGACATGATAGTGACAAGTACATGTTGAAATTTAAGTCCTTATCAAGAGAGCTCGTCTTAAAAAAGAGGGCTGTTCATGACAGTTATATGCAAGGTTTACTTGGTTCGGGAGGTGATGGGTGGAAAAATTTTTACAGTTATGTTAGGAGAAGAAAGGGAAATCCAAATAATTTGTCAATGATAATGTCCGGTGACGGTAAATTAATTACTGAGAAACAGGCCATTGCTAATGAATTAAATGTCTTTTACGGTAGTGTGTTCAATAAATCCAATAGCTGTGTGTTGGACCTTAACGACGAATCAGGGGCTCCCCTGTTCCAAATAAACCAGTCAGCAATTGTAAAGCTAATACAAAAATTACGTTTCAATGTATCAAAGGGTCCTGATAATATTGTTAGTGAAGTACTTAAACTAGGAGGTAGGGCCGTGGCACGATACTTGGAGGTGATGTTTAATGTGTCCATAAACAATGCGCAAATCCCAGATGACTGGAAAAGAGCTACGGTAGTCCCAATATTTAAGGGAGGGAGCAGACTCGAATTGGGCAACTACAGGCCGGTTAGCCTTACGTCCATCGTTTGTAAACAGATGGAATATCTCATTTGCGACTACTTGAGGGAACAGTGGGAAACATTATCATGGTTTAATGATAGGCAACATGGATTTCGGAAAGGTTGCTCATGCGAGAGTCAGATGCTATCACTTTTTCAAGACATTAGCGAATCGTTAGACCATGGAGTCTCAGTCGACGCCGTGGTTATAGATTTTGCGAAGGCATTTGATGTCGTGCCGCATGACATGCTTCTCCATAAATTCGCTTCGACGAAGATTGATAGAAGAGTAATTTTATGGATCCAAGAATTTTTGACGGGTCGTTCACAGAAAGTGAAAGTCGAAGGCATATTCTCGGATGAAATTACCGCAATGTCGGGTATCCCTCAGGGCAGCGTAATCGGAACTTTGTTATTTTTGGCGTTTATAAATGACTTACCAAATGGGATTCGCAGTGACTGTCGATTGTTTGCGGATGATTGTGTAATATATCGAAAGATACATGACTCACAAGAAAATGCAGTGCTTCAAGAGGACCTGAACCTGGTCTATAAGTGGGCGATTGAAAATAAAATGAAAATAAACACAAGAAAATGTAGTCTCTTAAAAATAGGGAAAGTGCGGAGGCTGGATTTTCAATATAACATTGGCTCGGAAATACTTGTAGAAGAAGATTCTTGCAAATATTTGGGCGTTTACGTACGGTATGATATGAAATGGAGTAGTCATGTAGGATGTGTAGTTTCAAAAGCTTACAAATCCCTGCACTTTGTAATGAGGGTATTAAAAGGAAGTAGTACCTCTGCTAAAGAATTAGGCTATTTGTCACTTGTAAGACCTATTCTGGAATATGCCTCGGCGGTTTGGGATCCATATCAAGTAGGGCTCATCAATGAGTTGGAAATGGTACAAAGAAAGGCCGCTAGATTTGTGCTCAGTGACTTCAATCCCAGGAGCAGTGTGAGCCGTGTGTTAAAGAAACTTGGGTGGGAATCACTGGAGGCTAGGAGGATGAAATCTAGACTCTGCGCTATGTACAACACGTATACAAATCAACCAGCATGGGGTGAGCTTAGCAAACGATTGAGAAAGCCCACTTACATGGGTAGAAGCGATCATCCTTTCAAAGTTAAGGGCCGACCACAGCGAACAAATTATGGTAAATATTCTTTTGTAAACGAAGCCTCCGTGGCTTAGGCGGCAGCGCACCGGCCTCTCACCGCTGGGTCCGTGGTTCAAATCCCGGTCACTCCATGTGAGATCTGTGCTGGACAAAACGGAGGCAGACAGGTTTTTCTCCGGGTACTCCGGTTTTCCCTGTCAAAATTTCATTCCAGCAACACTCTCCACTATCATTTCATTTCATCTGTCATCCATTTAATCATTGCCCCAGAGGAGCGCGTCAGGCCTCGGCAGCCGGCACAGTCCGTATCCTCGCCGCTAGATGGGGGCTTCATTCATTCCATTCCTGAACCGGTCGGAGACTGGAAGCAGGCTGTGGATTTTCATTTCATTCTTTTGTAAACCGTGCCATTGATAACTGGAACTCTCTACCTGCCGCAGTCTTAGAGCCTTTTCCAAATATATAGGTGTGTTTAAGAAAAGACTGACTATTTGTGTAAATACTCCAGTTTAATTGTTGTATAATTGTTATTGAATTGTTATGTATAATTATTTATTTGTTATGTATATCCAATCTGCCACCAGGGGACACTCCCCCCATTGCAAATAAATGAATGAATGAATGAATGAATGAATGAATCATTTAAACCAAATCCCGTATGCGTTAAATATCCGTTTGGGATGAAACTTTGGAGAATTGTTGTGCACGCTCCAACGAATGTTTCTAAATTAGTTAATTCAATTCACGATAGTTTAGAGGCAGTTAACAGAAATTGAAAAAATATTGTGTACCCAAACGCACTTCAAGAAACAAAGTTACAACACTTTCTTTGATTGGCCGGGTCAGCTTTTTTATTACATAAATTTTTGGACATTTCTTAAGTTTAGGTCATATCTAAACTAATGTTTTTCTGTCGGTCAACACGATTGTACCCAATGATATTGGGTGTTTTCCTAATCCTGAAAAAAAAACAAGATGTTCAGTAAAGAACATATAGCCTACTTTCTCCTAAATGTATGAGTATAGTTATAACTCGTTGTTATTGTCAAAGAGTATAATAGAACTATTCTTTGTTGAAGACCTTAGAAACGATTTACCTCTACCAAACGCCACAACCTAGATAAAAACTGCTACCATCATTGAAGAAAGAAAGATAAGAAGTATCTAAAGAATGTTATGGATCTGGAGACATAATCGACCGGACTGGCGGCGTGGCTCAGCGGTAACGTTCTCGCTTGCTGGACCGTATGTTTCAGGTTCGTATCCTGGCGCAGTCAGCTGGCATTTGAGGGTGCACAAATGCGAGGGAGCCGTGTTAGTAGATTTACTGGCACGTTAAAGATCCCCTTCGGGACAAAATTCTGGCACCCCGGCGTCTCTAAAAGCAACAGTAGTTAAAAGGGACGTAAAACCAATAACATTATTATTATTATTATTATTATTATTATTATTATTACATAATCGGCCTGACGCGGGCAACATCCAACTTTGAGTTGAGGCATGTCTTTACACGTCTGGCTGCGTATGACTTTCACAACCCTAATTGAATTAACAAATCTTTCCATGACCCTACAGAGACGTGTGTATACCAACTATGTGGATATTTTCGATTGCTATTTGGCTGAAATAAAAGTATTAATTAATATCCTGAACTAGCACCAACGGTAGAGTTCAGATACTATGTGAAATCGTTTTGTTCTTTACTTCAATTAACATTTTCAGATAACGCACAATACGCTGTTACAAACCCTTTAAAATAAAAAGTAAAAATGTATCGTAGTATCATCTTGTCATTCTTCAAATTCGATGCGCATAGAATGCCAATGGTATAGTAATCAATGGAGCCCCACGTAAACTAGTCGTGACATCTAGTGGTGAAATATCGAACAATATAATCCTAACAGAGCGAGTGCATTCTAGCGGCTAAAAATACATGAGATTAAGGAATACATTGGATGACCAGTTTCGATCGTCAAGCGATCATTATCAGATCCATTATACTTAGGTTATTAAATCTGTATGTCTACAAGTATGGGTACAGGAAATGACGGGAGTAGATGCTCGCATCCGGTTCGTAAACCACTGAAATAGCTAAGATCACAATCAATTCTAACCTGACCATTTAACAGCAATCACATTATCACACTAAGCAAGTACATTTAAAGGTCAATGAATGCTATCAGTAAATTAACAGAAAACACACATATAACTAACAAATATTGACTAGTTGTGCTAGTTTAACTTCTACTGCACGTAAATAAGTGTACATATTGTAAATACAGGGTCTTTATATTTGCTTGGCAAGGACATTCTCGCTCGCGCGCTCCGCCAGTGACAGCTCAGTTCCCGGCAGCCGCGCGCGCATATGTACGGCAGAATACCGTGCTGAAAATCAGTATCATGCATTTTTAGTCACCATGTTTACAGCAGATGCTGAAAATGTTCCCCATCCACTGCCAAACATAATTGGCATCTCCTTATGAAGCTTCCGGTTGCTCCTGTTAATTTAGCTTCAGTAAGGAAATCTCCACGTCTATTTTTATTATTTACTGAACCTGTACGTTTGAATCTCTTAGCCAGTTGTCTTATTGTCCAATTTATAGGAATGGATCCCCCCCGGAAATCTCACTCGAAACTTTTGTCTTGTTCTGCGCACGATTTCCCGCACTTTATGTACGTATTGTGCAGATATACACGTTCACATAACGAATATTTTACATAAGGCATTACAGTACTACACACAATCACAATAAAACACTACACAATACGATATACAGTGCCGGTACACAGTAGCTTTATAAAACACAAGACTGAAACACCCAATTAGCTCAGAGTTCACTCGTCTACAGAAGAGCGAGGGAATACCCGGCGTATACGACCAAGGTCGAGCGAAGGCCTGCACAATACGTGCCGTATAAAAAGTGCGCTAAAACAAGACAAAAGTTTCGAATGACATTTTCAGGGAGACCCATTCCTATAAATCGGACAATAAATCAACTGGCTAAGAGATTCAAACGTACAGGTTCAGTAAACAATAAAAATAGACGAAAATGTCGTTATTTCCTTGAAAATCCACAGCCTGCTTCCAGTCTCCGACCGGGTCAGGAATGGAATGAATGAAGCCCCCATCTAGCGGCGAGGATATGAACTGTGCCGGCTGCCGAGGCCTGACGCACTCCTCTGGGGCAATGAACAAATGAATGACAGATGAAATGAAATGATAGTGGAGAGTGTTGCTGGAATGAAATTTTGACAGGGAAAACCGGAGTACCCGGAGAAAAACCTGTCTACCTCCGTTTTGTCCAGCACAGATCTCACATGGAGTGACCGGGATTTGAACCACGGACCCAGCGGTGAGAGGCCGGCGTGCTGCCGCCTAAGCCACGGAGGCTTCTTCGTTATTTCCTTACTGAAGCTAAATTAACCGGAGTGACCGGAAACTTCATAAGGAGATGCCGGTTATATTTGGCAGCGGATGGGGATCATTTTCAGCATCTACTGTAAGCATGGTGAGTAAAAATGCATGATATTGATTATAATCACCGTATTCTGCCGTATATACGCGCGCGCGGCAGCCGGGAACTGAGCTGTCATTGGCGGAGCGCGTGAGCGAGAATGTCATTGCCAAGCAAAAATAAAGACCCTGTATTATCACTAAATACTATACGGCATTGCAAGGAACAAGCATATTTGGACGAATAGAAACGTGGCAGCAGGCATCGGATGGCGCGCGTGACCTAACGAAATAGAGGATACTTTGTATTACTATTAAATACATTTAAAAAAATCCGCCAAAATGACCAAAATATTGATTTTTAAATCTCTAGATTGTCCCCTCAGTGCTCAAATTAGTTTTTCTTACAAAGCAAACCTTAAATTAACAACCACAATTGAGTTTTAGTTGCAACTTTTCTCAACGCAAGCACCTTTTTTTTCACCTTTTTATACATTTTGTGTCTCATCTGCCACATTTTATTCCTTAACAAGACGTTCCGAGACGAACTAAAGAGCCTACTTTTCTTAAAATTTAAGATTCATGCCAATGATTGATGTATATGGACTTATCTAAAATAATGACGAAATTAAGTTGGTAATATCGAAATTTCTAATTAGTTCGAAATGTACATGGTATAATGTAGCCTACAGTTGTCAGCCCTGGTGACTGAATATATTGTTAGTTTTATCTCTTAAGGTACAAAATTTGGTTGAAGTCCAATGGATAGCATGGACGTTACATGCAGTCACTCATACCAAATTTGGTTTCGATTGCTGCAACCGTTAGGAGTTGATAGGACACACACACACACACACACAAACAAACAGACAGACAGACAGACAGACATACATTTGCCCGGATCGATCTCATAAGTCTACTTTTTCCTCATTTTTGCAAAATGTGAAAAGTAGGCTAAACATTTAAACAAGGCAAACCGAACGTTTGCGGTGTTTCATTAATTTAGCTTTATTGCAGTTCAATTAAGCTACGGCAGATGACTTTACAAGTACTGTGTTTACTTAGTGACCAGAGATGCAGCCTCACTGAAAATAACATTGAAATGCGATCTGTTTTAACAGTGTTCTGGATGTGTGATTTTAACGATACTTTCTGAGACTGATTTTAAACAGACCGTTCAATACATGATAGTCTAACATGTAAAATTGCTTTTGGTAACGTTTGTATGAATATTTCCATTTACAATTTGCACCTTTTCTTTTTCGACTATATTAAAGGACTTTTTATGCACCTACTTAACCAAAATGTTTCGCCTAAAATTCCTAGCTCTAATTATAACACAAATTCATTACACTTACAAGTACAGTAGGGGAGACTCAGTTAAATCCGCAATATAGTTATTGTTGTTTTAGGGCGAAACTGCGAGGTCATCTGTCCTTAAATCCACAATATTAAGGGATTATTGGTAAACATGATAAATTAAAGAAAGGGTTTTAAAAGAGTAACATAAATTAAATTACTGCATATAGCCTATGTGACATAAATTCAGTTTTTAAAATTTCATTTGACATGGGTTGTCTTAATCAATTAATAGAATACTTTAAGACTTTCGAAGACATTTGAATTTAGTAATTTTTCAGTGCTTTTTAATTGATACTAGTGTTCCTAGGGCTTAATATCTAGTCTAAATCCACTGTATGATGAGTCTAATAATATGCCTCATTACTACCACTATAGAAACACCGAACTACATTAGATTTTATAAATACTTCACTAATTAATAACACAAGTTTTCACGAGCTTACCACCAGGTGGTAGCATTTGTCTTTCGAAATTTGTAACCAAGGGAAATTAATTATTTGACTCAACACAACTGGTGAGTTGAATCGTCTCTTGCACTGCATACGAAGTAGGCCTATAATTCAAGTACTGCTGTATCGCGGAGTTAGCAAAGTAATAATACTAATACTAATAATAATGTTATTGGTTTTACGTCCCTTTTAACTACTGTGGCGTTTAGAGACGCCGGGGTGCCGGAATGTTGCCCCGAAGGGGATCCTCAACGTGCTACAAAATCTACTGACACGGCTCCTTCGTATTTGCGCACCCTCAAATGCCAGCTGACTATGCCAGGTTACGAACCTGCAACCTAGGGCGCAGCAAGCGAGAACGTTACCGCTGAGCCACGCAGCCAGTCCAGCTAGCAAAGTCTTCCATACATGGAGACAATAACTAAGATGTTCATAGCCCACAAACAACAGCAACAGCGCTGTTTTTCCATACAGATGTCCAGCAATCACAGTGCCTGTAGCGAGTGACGCGTCGCGACGCGCGGGAAGAGTGATTAATACAGGCCGGAACCGCGACCCGACACTCCGGTAATGAGGGTGATGGATGGGTGGAGCTCACCTGGGCCCGCACAGTATTTGTCAACCACAGATAACAAAGGAGAAAATTGCTTTACAATTCGACGCTAGCCCAGCGTTATGTTCGCTGGTGCCAGCTCGTGTTGTACACTCACTGCGTCTTTTGTTCGAAAATCCTCTACTCGTGTCCATAATTGAGTTCGTACCTTTACACATACTTCTCTCTCAATTATTTCAAAAATGTTATTTGGCTATGGGTGGCACTAGTAATAATAATAATAATTATACTGTAAATATGGGCTGCCATAAGACAAAATATAACAGAATGATTCTACCAAAATGTTGTAACGTGTTTTTCGAGGGGATTTTACGCCACTGACATAAGTCAGTAGGAAGCCATTCTATATTTATTTACGCGGCAAATTGTTCAGCCAAGAGAAGTTTTCATGTAACTTATTATTATTATTAACTTATTATTATTATTAAGGTATTTTTTGGAGCATTTTTTATAAGAGTATAAAGTATACAGCTAGGTTTTCAATGTTATAGACAACACTATCAAGCAAATTATTACGAATAACGTTATCGCGGAAAATTATACGATTACGGAATTTTACGGAGTTTTGTCAGTTAGGGTATATTGAGAGAGATGATTCACTGGGAATTCGGCTACAGGCTTAATCTTGTCGAGTAGCGTGACGCAAGCGGGGTTGCTGCTTCAAGAAAAGGCGAAATGGCCTGGACCGGTAAACGACATCATCCTCGCGCCGAGTGTATTGACCCTGAGGAGGGGAGTAGCGCGTGGTGGCTCAGCCAATCAGTGGAGAGCGGGCGAGAAGAAGACGGGTCCAGAGAGGGGAGGCGAGGAGTGCATATATGGTTTGCGCGCCGTGGAGGCAAGAGGATTATCTTTGTAAAACTTGACCAGTGTGGTTGCACGTGTGGTTGGTTCCGATGTGATCGGACCATAAATTATCATATCTACAAGTATCTCATCAACTATCGAAGAAGATGACGACGTCCAGGAGGCTGTGGGAAGCTCTTTTCAACATCCAGTACGAGGGAAATGCTACGGCAATTTCAATGGTAAGCGCGAATGACTCAGAACTACGTAATCTCTCGTTTCTTTGTTTAATATTCAGTATTTCAGTAACTTCATAGCTTGGGAATAAGAGCAAAATCAGTAATTCATCCGACTCCGTTTTCACGTAATTCTCTAGCGGTAATATTCGAATCGCAACGCTCCAATTTAAATTTAAACATATTATTATTATTATTATTATTATTATTATTATTATTATTAATTTTGCAATACTTGTTTTATATAATAAATTCATTTCTTTTAACCATGCAATCTTTGCTTTCAGTAGGTAGCTTTAGATATAGACCAAATTCCTTCTCCTGATACAATTGTTAGTTGGGTTAATGATCAAATCATACCACGATTTGAGTGAAAAGATTCTTGAAGGAGTTCTACCAGAGCTAGGTGTTGTTAAATATAAATTTAGATGTCAACATAGCGTTGAGGTCTTGGCGCCCATTAATACAACATATCTTAGTCAGAGTAAACAATACATTTGTGTTTCAAAGTGCAAGGCACGGCTAGTAGAAACCATTACATTTGTCACGCAACAGTGAGGGTAGTAGAGAAAACGTTACAATGTGATACCGAGGCGTTAAGTTTCAAATTGGTACTATATTTGTTTTGCTCACGAATTATGTGTTCATAGGCTATAGTTAAATCCCAGCGCGGATAAACAATACGTCATCCGCATCCGCCCCGCAACTACACGACTTTTATCCGCATCTGCATCCGAACGTTTGTTATCTGAATCCGCTGACATTACGATAATATTTTTAATTTATTAGAAAGAGCATAAAGTATTAAAGCAACATATTTAGACATTTGAGGAGAAATTCGTTCCCTTAGGCAATGTGTGAAGCACAAGACAATGTTGACTGCGTCTTGTCCCTCTGAGTAACGGCATGCGAAACAGCGGGTGGCTAATTATAGCACTTCGTCGTAGGACACAGGGGCGTATATAGGGGGGGGGGGCACCCCCCCCCAAATTTTTGTCCCATATAATATTTGTTTATGAATTAAAACATTAAAAAGTGAAGTTTGGCAACGTTGCAAAGCAAGGCGAAGGTAGAGCGATGTAAACCTTGTGACTCAGTTTGTTCTGATCTTATGTGTAACAACATAACCTCGCATTACTCTCCAGTGCCTTCGCTCTTATGAACGAACCAAGAACAGCAACAAGTGCCCTTGAAGCGTGTGACAAAAGTTTTTTCCCTAACTTTTATAACCTTATCAAACTTTTGGAATAATTTGAGTTGTAAATCAAAAAAGTAACATTAATTCTTTCCATGTAAACACTATCAAGTGAGCAAGATAATTGTATTAATAAAAAGTAACATAAAATGGTCTTACTTGTTTTTGACATTATCCAAACATAAAACATCACAACAAATTGGTTGAAAAAGGGGTGCCACATAGCCTTAAAACTCATCATTTTGCCCCAAATTATACATATTCTTTGGGCCTATACCTTGGCCCTCACCCCCCAGTTGGGCACCCCCGAAATAACATTCTATATACGCCCCTGGCCTAGGACATACACACGCAGGCAAACTCAGGTATAAAGGACGTTTCTTTTTTTTCATAAGTCAACACTAATTGAGGGTATTTCCATGAATGGCTTCTCTCACTTCTCTACTATTCTCATACAATCCAAGCGAAAGCAAGCGGGGAAATAACAAGAATCGTGAAAGACGCAGATCTTTGCAAAAACTAAAATATTATTTAAAAAAAATCCAGTTCAACATTGAATTTTAAAAACAAACCACAAATTTACTTAGAAAATTATCCGAGATTATCCACTATCCGCACAGCCATGCAAACTATATCCACATGGCGAAATATGTTGCATCCGTGCAGGGCTTTAGCTAGCCTACAGTTTCAAAACTCTTATTACAGAAGGAAACATTGGTAAACCATTTTGCAACAGCCCATATCTTACTTCAAATGTTGTGACATTGAGCACACTGAGAAATACACCAAAAATAATGATATTTGCGTTTGTTTTATTCCAAGTGGGAAAATGCATATTTAACTCAGCCATTTTTCTAAGTTTATGCCGTGTCTTGTGCAGGGGTTCGCCGTGATAGCCAATATTACATGTTTTTGAAAGCCTTTATAGGGAGGTGAAAGTGCTACTTGAGCTTTTAGCTCTCGCAGTAAAGAAGCACAGTTGCGCTTCATAAGAAGGGAGGTAGGACTGTTCACTACTCCTGTGGGGGTCCAGACACGGACACACAGAGCCCGCTGATGAGCCTATCTTGGAGTTCCTAGACGAAACTCCACACAAGACTCGGCATAAACCTAGAGAAATTGCTGAGTTAAATTACCTTGGCCGTCAAAGAAATATACCATATTTTTACATTTATTTTATAGTTTATATCACGTTTTCTTTGGCCAGTAAAATTGTGTGAGAGTAAATTAATATGATTAAAGAATTAAAGTCAGTAAACACAGTACGAAATGTGCAACACAAGATATGTCAGTCAGTCACACACCACATTTTCTCCTATAACATCCTTAACAAGTAGTTCCGTGACGAACTAAAGAGCCTACTTTTCTTATAATTTGTGCATTAATCTAAACTATTATGATATATTATTGTGCCAATTTTGGATGAAATACATTTGTTAGTATAGAACTTATCAACAGGCTTAAATAATGTTGGCAGCACTGACGTATATTAGTTACTCTAAATTAATTTAGAATGTTAGGTACTATACGTATGCAAAGTTTAGAGCTGTTGGGTTACATATATTCTGATTTATAGTTATTAGGGTACAAGATTTATTTACAGTTGGCAGCCCTGCTGGCTCTTAAGAATTCACATATTCATATCAGTTATGGTATACAAATCACATACGAAAATTGGTTGGAATCCATTTGTTAGTATAGAAGTTACGTGAATTTAGAATTTGGACCTATCAACAAGCTTAGAATCATGTTGGCAGCACTGACGTATACTAGGTACTCCAAATTAATGTACTATACGTGTGCAAAGTTTCGTACTCTTGGTTTGCATCAGGGACCCGGAACAGAACTGAAATGCGTTACGTAACGCTGTGTTCCACGTTACGTTACGTATGCCATACCGCGGCCCCGAGCTGGCTTGCGGTATCGTTCCGGAACTGTAACTTGGAACTCAGTACGAGCATGTGGAACGTTACAGCGCTGAAACGGTACAGTCGGAACTCGACTCCCAACTGTACCGAGCATCAAGGTACGTGTTAGCGGAACGTTACGTATGGAACGGTACATGACTGGAACGATTCCTCAGCGTTACCAGTTGGAAAGTTACTCTGCGTACCGTTCTTGGTTATCGAAATAGAGTAACGTTTCCACCAGTACCCGGTTACACTGTGTACCGTTCCAGGTTATACCAACCAGCCACCCGGTATCTATGCGTAACGTTCCAGGTTCTCATGTTCCAACGGAAAGTGGAACGGTACAGAGCCTGTAACAGTACAGCAGCATTTCCCAAAATGTATGTAGGCCTACAGAATATTACAGGACTGTTACCGGAACTACTGTCCATTAGCTATTAAAACCATTATGGCTATTACACCGAATTTTTACGTAGACTATTACGGCTATTACACAGTCTATTTAGTTACCACGGCAATTGTAACACTGCGTTTATTACACTGTTACGCTGGTTGTTACAAACTGTCACATAATAGCCTAATTACACAACAACTATATCAATTACATACCTGTTATCTAATCTAGGGGCATTTCTTTCATGATATCGAAATACTCTATCTAGCCTAAGGAATTATTTCAGTATCTACTGTCCTACCTAGAACCCTGATGAAAAGAACATTTTTTCTGCGTCAACAACTATCCCAGTTTGAACGATGCCATATGCAATTCCAGGCAAATTATTTATTCAAACATAGGATAATTACTTCTTGAAATATCAATAAAAATAAAAATAAAAATACTGATTTCAGTCTGAGTGCGTGCCGCATCAGACAGGGTAAGGCACGTTGCTCGTTTCGATCGCGGTCATACTGTAGCCTACGTTAGAAATATGTTTCCTGAAAACAATACGATGGATCCCATTGATTCGAAATATTTATTGTTGCTCCATATAGAGGTTTGGAACATAGGTTATTGATCATCGGTCCATGTAGTTGAGGTTTTTATGGAATTTGTCTGATAGGTCTAAACTTTGTAATTGTGATGTCTGTAGTAACGTGTGTATTTGTAATGATAGCATGGCTTGGGAAGGAGTAGTCCGTGGCCTTGACTTAGGAACTATCCACGCATTTTCCTAGAGTAGAAGTGGGAAACCACGGAAAACCAATCTAAGATGTCTTAGATGGGAATCCAACTCACCTTCTCGCAGTGTTGCCATATAAGGCAGAGTGTAACCTACACAGCAAACTTTAGCTCCTTTGTGACCAATAATAGTATTTCTTTTCTAAATTAAACCTCCCGTTCTTGCTTTTCGTTTACTTGTTAGCCTATTTTCATTTAGTAGTGATAGAAGCCATTTTTCAGTGATGCTTAATTCTAATAATGAAGGCTATTCAGTCGTGTTGACCGACTGAAAAGCTTCCTTTATTATTTACATTTATGAAAGATAGACCTATGACATCACATATAGTCCGTGTGTGTGTACGTATGTGTGTGTTTGCATGTGTCCGTCGCCTCGCTCCCCTCCCTAATAAAATCTAAACTGCTGGAGCGATTTCAACGAAACTCGGTATGGTCATAGTACTATTTTGTCCAACTCCGACTGTGCTCTTCAAAATTTATTACATCTCACCAATCCAACATGGCAACTGTGCGAAATATTTCACCGGCATTCCATATCTCCGAAACTATTACAGATATCATCCTGACGTTTTGTATGAATGAAAAAAGCACTAATAGAAGTGTAACGATGGGACTCTCAAAAACCTCTTTACAAAACGAACATGGCTATACCATACCAAATCATTTTAATATACAGTAATCAATATTTTATTAACACGACTCAACATCGCATCCAAAGACATTCCAAAGACACTACACTCAAAGATAACAAAATCAAAACTATGTAAATCAAAACACTGTCTATTTTCTAAATTAAAACACTGTCTATTTTCTACAGGAAATAGATTGCTCGAAAGAGCTTTAGTTCACTTTCTCCACATTCTCCCACCTTGCAAAAGGTAGTTTTGCAACACACACTCATAAACTGAAGTAAACATTCTAAAATTATAGTTGAACATTGAGCTCAGGAATGTGAACCACTATAAGTCTAGTTTCTTGAGTTGCCTAACAGTTCTACCACAACGAGTCTTGAATTCACTCTCCTTTTCAGTTCCTGAGTTACTGCAGGGAATATCTTCATTAAGGACCGGCTCACTTAGTCGGTGTTGTGAAGTGTTGACAGAATCACATTTGTTAAGACAGTTTATCTCTAACGAATAAAGTCGCTGTACTGGACGAAGAAGAATGCCAGTTGCTGTCTTAATTTTAACCAGACGAGTCACATTGTCTCTTCCTGGTAACAGCTCCACCACTCTCCCTAAGGGCCAGTTGATACGTTTCTTGTTGTCGCTCTCCACCAGAACTATGTCTCCTACTTGTATGGATCCCTGTTGCTTTTTGCTCCGTGCTCGGAGGAATCCCAGGTATTCTTTTTTGAAGCGATTTCTCAGGCTCTCCCGAACAGGTTGTAGATAACGCCATCTGTCGTTTAAACTGCTGGTTTGAATTTGGTCTAAGTCGGTTACATCATTACCCTCTAGGCTCTGTAGGAACATGGAGGGTCTGAGTGGCTTGAGTTCATCTTCTTCAGAAAGATAAGTCAAAGGTCGATTATTCATCAGGTTCTCACAATCGCATAGAAGAGTATACATTTCCTCATAATTTAGGCAAGCTTTACCCAAATTACGGCGAAGCAAATCCTTTAGAATCTTAATCAACCTTTCCCAGAATCCTCCCCACCAGGCTGCAGTGGGAGGGTTCAGCTTCCATTTAATCTTCAGAAGGCTGCACGTCCTCTCTATTTCAGTCCAATCCAATTGCTCCATGGTTCTGCGAAGTCCGGTGAAATTCGTCCCATTGTCCGAATACATGGTATTCACTCTTCCTCTTCTTGCCGCAAATCGGCGTAGTGCTTGGATATACGCTACTGTACTAAGTGAAGTGATCAATTCCAGATGTACAGCCCGATAAACTGCACAAGTGAATATCACATTCCATCCCTTTTCTCCTCCTCGTAGAAACACAGGGCCGGCCAAGTCTGTGCCCGTGATCTGGAAAACACTCGATGCCTTGATTCGATCCTGTGGCAACGGAGTAAAAGGTACCTCAAAACCCTTAGCAGAGTTACGACGACAGATCACGCATTTCCGAACAACTGCTGCCACCGTCCTTCTTCCTCTAATTATCCAAACCCTTTGGCGCAACAAAACAAGCAGTGTGTGCGTCCCAGCATGGTTATGGAATCGATGAAATTGTTCAATCATTCTTTCAACCATCACATGTTTTGATGGAAGTACAACTGGATAGGTATACTCAGGAGTGTCGTCAGAATCAACGACTCTTGACTTCATGTGTAGAATTCCTTCATCGTCTGTGAACACCTCCAGATTCTTCAATTGTTCCTCTCTTCTTCATAAAGCGTTTCCTTCTGGATGAGGAAGTACAGTTTCGTCTCTGCATTGAGAAATTCTTCGCTATCAATTTCCGTTGATACGTGGTCTCTACGATTCCTTTGTTTCAATCTCAAAATCCAAGCAATGGTCCTAACGATTTTGATGTATCCAGAGAATCGTGAACTTAATAGCAGTAAAATAGTTTCCACAGCAGTGTTCTTAGCAGCTACAACTGTTTTCCTCCTTTCCCTGTTGACTTCTTCCAACAATGGTTCAGGACGATTAAATACGCATTCTTCTTCTTTACATTTAAGCCAAGACGGACCCTCCCACCATCTGGATCTCCAAAGTTGTGTTGGTGAACACCCTCTAGACAGGAGATCTGCTGGATTGAGGCTGCCCGGTATGTGTCTCCATGAACTAGCCTTACTGTAGTCATGAATTTCCTTTACCCGATTCTCTACGAACACCGACCAAAGCCCTTTATTAGCAATCCAAGCCAAGACTACTGTTGAATAGGACCACAACACTGTGTGTATGTCATTCCGGTGTAGGCATCGAAGGCTCAACCGAGACATTCTAACTCCAAGGAGCGCTCCCATCAGTTCAAGGCGGGGTAGTGTCAGTTCTTTGAGAGGCGCCACTCTAGATTTAGCCATCAGAAGACTCAGTTTGATCTTACCTTCTTCTTCCGTTCTCAGAAATATGCAACAACCAAACGCTCTTTTGCTAGCGTCCACAAATACATGCAAAGTGCTGTTGTCATTCAGGAAAATCCTTCTAGGTATCCGACAGTCATGTAGGTATTGCAACTGCTGAGTCCATCGACAGAATTCCTCACAAATGTCTCCTGGTGAAACCTCATCCCATCCTATACTTTTCTGCCATGTCTTCTGCAGAATGAGCTTGGAAATCAGAGTTACTGGGGCTGAAAATCCAATCGGATCAAATATTTTTTGCACGCTGGATAGTACCACTCTTCGGGTTACTAAACCGGTAGTCGGGCTGAAGTTACATCCAAGTTCATCTACGTCGCAATACCAACGAAGTCCTAAGACATTCTCAGTTTTACCAACACCACAATCAAAGGAATTCACCCATCCCCTCAAATTGAAACCTGCGGATAACATCAATTCTTGTGCCTTTAAAATAAAGGGTCCAATTTCTTCCTTTGAAGCGACTCCAGTAAGACAGTTGTCCACATAAAATGCAGGTTTCATTTTTGTAGCTACTTCCTTCAAATGAGTTGGGGGCTCTTCCAGAAGGTTGTTCGGTACAGAAACCAATAGGAAGGGACTGGAACAAACACCAAAAACCACCCGGCAATGTCGAAAAGTGGTAATCTTATCATTATCCCACCAGAGAAAACGGAGCATATCCCTGTCTTCAGGATCAATTATAATCTGCAGGAATGCCTTCTCTATATCAGCTATTAGACCTATAGGAGAGGTTCGAAAATTGGTCAGCACTGATGGAACAAGGTCGATGAGGTTGGGTCCGGGCTCGAGGCAATCATTCAAGGAATGACCATTTCTGTCTTAGTTGGAAGCATCGAACACCGGCCTTATCTTTGTAGTGCCACCATCTTTCAGCACAGCTCTATGAGGCAAATAATGTGTAGGTCCATCCAAAACCTCGTTTTCAACACCTTCGATAATCCCTTTGTTTACCCATTCCTGTAACACCTCATCATAATCCTGAAATTTCTGCATCACTCGTAACTTTCTTGAAGTGTTCAATAATCGTTTCTGAGAAATTTCACGATTCGTTTCCAGAGAAGTACAACCATCAATCCAGGGTAGTTTGACAATGTAGCGCCCAGATTCCTCTTCTCTCTTCACAGTCCTATCGAAGAACATCTGAACTTCTTGTTCCCTTTCTTCCTTTTTTATCTGTTCGCCAGGATCTTTTATACCCAAAGTCTCAATTTCCCACAAATCCGCCACTCTTGTTGATTGAGTTAAAGTAAGTAGAGTGTAAGACGAGGCAGTAGTTGAAGTGATCTCAGATGAACCTTAAGTGTCCACCCTAAACAAGTTCTCACAGCTACTAGACTCTTGTATACATGTAGAAAGTCTGGCGTGATTATCTGAGCCCACACGTCAGCTCCTAACAATACCTGAATGTCAGTACTGTTGCCACCATTATCTTGGCCAACATCACTAAGTTCAACTCCCTTGTCCCTCAGTAAATTAAACAAGTCAGCATCAACTAGGGGAGCACCTCCACAGATACTATCAGAGCCTAACACTGCAACCTCACATCTGTTTTCCTCGTTCATACCCAGCAAAGTTATTTGATAGGACTCGAAACAAACAGGTGCTGTTTTCCTACCTCCAAATAATTCTTGACTTAGTGTTACCTTTCCAGTTTGTCCAACTCTAATTTCTTAGCACAAGACTTCTTTATGTAGCTTCTCTGCGATCCACTGTCACACAGAACTCTTACTCTGTGCGTGGATCCACCAACAACTACTCTAGGAACTAAAGTCTGCAGATAGGTCACATGTCCTTTATTACTACCTGCCATCATGCTAACTGTTTTTGGAACCGAATTACCTTTTGGTTCATCTGAGTCTGTTTTCGCACACATCAAAGCGTAATGTTTCCCCTTGCAAAATGGGCACTTCACAAACATCTTACACTTAACACTGACATGTCCCGGTCGTAGACACCTAAAACAAGCTCCCTTTTTCTTTAACGTTACTTGGCGTTCTTCTTGAGAATAATCAATAGCTACAGCACAGTCTTGAGAAAGATGTGAGGTTCTGCCACAGAATATACAAGCCGTATCTTTGTTATTTCTGTTTCCCTTACTAACTGAAACATCCTCTATTGAAATTAAAGAAGCCGCTGAAGGTATGTCCCTATTCTTAGTCTTGGTCCTATCATCTTGCTTAACTCGATCCGTCCTCTCGTTAACTTCAAAAGAACTATGTCTTAGCTTAAGCCGTTCTTCACCTTCTACCTCAGTCTTTAAGAAGGCAAACAATTCACTCAAGCAACAGTCAGGTTCCTTGGTAGACGTTTCTTTTGATACACGATACCTGTCCCAAGTTCTAAACATAACCTCTGGCAAGGCACTCTCTACTAGTGGAAATAACATTGCAGCATATTTCTCCTTTGTTACGCCCAAGGAATCAAGTGCTCTCAACTGTCCCTCCAGACTGTCATACAGTTGGGCTATGAATCTTAAACTATCCTTCTTTAACACCAAGGATAAAAGTTCCCTAACATAGTACTCAATGAGCAACTCATCCTTCCCATACCTAGACTTCAACAATTCTATAGCCTTTTTAGTTTTCCTTTGAAGGAGGAAAGTTTTCTACCAACTACTGAGCACACGAAACAGGTTCCATACACTGAATCAAATAAACAAATTTATCTTCATCTTTAAGCCTGCTATCTTCATGTATTTTAGTAAATTTAGCTTCAGAAACGGCTTGATCTCCAACTTGTAAGGCCTGCACTTTTCCCTAACCTTAAAATATTTCAAGTCGTACTGACTGCAATTGTTGATCTCTGTTTCAAGCACGATGTCTTCAAGGTCTTCCTTTAGCAGCAGCTCATTGTAAACTTCATCATCCAGACGTTTCAACTTCTCGTAGCGTTCCACAAGTGAAGCATATCTGCTACGAATCTCCACGTGGTCACCATCAGCAAGCGCTAACAGTTCTTCAAGCTTGTTTACCTCACGTGTAAATACGCCGCGTAATACTCGACGTTCGGTCATCGTTGTTCTGTTTTATTTGATGTTGAGATTGCCAGTAGTCCTGTCACGGTCGCCAGTTATATGCCATACCAAATCAGTTTAATATACAGTAATCAATATTTTATTAACACAACTGAACATCGCATCCAAAGACATTCCAAAGACACTACACTCAAAGATAACAAAATCAAAACTATGTAAATCAAAACACTGTCTATTTTCTACAGGAAGTAGATTGCTCGAAAGAGCTTTAGTTCACTTTCTCCATAATGGCGGCCAAGCGAAGTTGTTGTATTTAAATAGCCTTTTCTCGCATTTAAACCAAACAAACGCCGTCACACATGGTACAGCAAATGGTATACACCTTGTAATGCACTGATATCCTATTCAGCTCAATTGTTTACATAACGTCAAGATGGCGGCTGTGCGAAATTTTAAAATTAAGGTTTAATTTCTTGTGTCCTAATCATGCGATCGAAACCAACGTTTGAACAATGAACCTACGCAATAATCATCTAATAGTACATAGCTCTATGGCCTACAAAGTATATAAAAATCCAATATGGTGGCAATCGGAAATATTTAGACGATTCTCAATGTCAACTAATCTGTGACAGCAATCAAACTTAATTGTTTATAAACCACGAAATGGCGCCAGCGTCAAATTTTAAAATCTCGCTTTTAGCCTATTTCTATTTATGAAAAAATAGGCTTATGGGATCACCTTTCATCCGTGTGTGTACGTCCGTGTGTGTGCCCCCCCCCCCCCACTAATAAAATATAAGTGGCTGGATAGATTTCAATTAAATTCGGTAAGGTCATATTACTATTCTGGCCGACCCCAACCGTGCCCTACAAATTTTATTACGTTTCAAAAATCCAACATGGTGGCTGTGCGAAATATTTCACTGGCATTCTATATCTCCGAATCTCAGAAGACTTCTGTTACTTAGGAAGCAAAATAACCAGTAATGGACGGAGGAAAGAGGATATAAAAAGTAGGTTGGATCAGGCAAGAAAAGCGTTTCTATAGAAAAGAAATCTGTTGGCATCGAGCGTGGGCTCTATGGAAGTGAAAATTGGACTATTGGTGCAGCAGAAAAGAGGAGATTTGAAGCGTTTGAAATGTGGTGTTACAGGAGAATGATGAAGATCAGATGGGTAGATAGGGTTACAAACGAAGAGGTATTAAGACGAGTGGGAGAGGAGAGATGTTTCTGACGACTGCTAATGAAGAGAAGAGATAGGTTGGTAGGACACTTACTAAGATACCCAGGAATAGCAAACTTAGTTATGGAAGGAAGGGTCGAGGACAAGAACTGTAGGGGTAGACCGAGATTAGAATATGTTAGTTTGCCTCGAATGTAGGGTGTGGTAGCTATGTAGAGATGAAACGCCTAGATCAGGACAGGGAGGCATGGAGAGCGGAATAAAACCAGTCAAAAGACTGAAGACTCAAACAACAACATCAGCCGATATGAATGAATTGATTAATATCAAAGACACAAGATAAATGTATAGCGTAACACTAAAAAGTCCCTTGGTATTAAACCTTATATGGTGCACCATAAAGAAGGATGGAAAATTGAACGCCTAAATCAACATACCACAACATGATGTATGAAAATATGATAAAATAATCATCTGCAACAAATTTCAAACACATATTAAAACTCTAAAAATGCCTGATTTTCCTACAGACCATTGCCAGTGGAAGAACGTGGCTAGTATTAAGGGACTTTTTTCAAGAAACATTGTGTGTCTGAGTGTGTATATGTGTGCTCCCCCCTTTCAATTGAAACACGAAATTTTGTCCAGAGGTAGCACTAGAAAAGGGCACCTCAGTGTCATGTTTATTTTGCCGCCATCTTTACCAAATCTCAATTGTGGGTACTCAATTGGTCAAAACTTAACATTAATAAACGACTAAACTAATCATCAGGGACCCGGAACAGAACTGAAATGCGTTACGTACCGCTGTGTATGCCATACCGCGGCCCCGAGCTGGCTTGCGGTATCGTTCCGTAACTGTAACTTGGAACTCGGTACGAGCAAGTGGAACGTTACAGCCCTGGAACGATACAGTCGGAACTCGACTCCCAACTGTACCGAACATCAAGTTACGTCATAGCGGAACGTTACGTGTGGAACGGTACAGTCGGAACTCGCCTCCTAACTGTACCGAGCATCAAGGTACGTGTTAGCGGAACTTTAGCTCCTTTGTGACCAATAATAGTATTTCTCTTCTAAATTAAACCTCCCGTTCTTGCTTTTCGTTTACTTGTTAGCCTATTTTCATTTAGTAGTGATAGAAGGCATTTTTCAGTGATGCTTAATTCTAATAATGAAAGCTATTCAGTCGTGTTTACCGACTGAAAAGTTTCCTTTACTATGTACATTTATGAAAGATAGGCCTGTGACATCACATATAGTCCATGTGTGTGCACGTATGTGTGTGTTTGCATGTGTCCGTCGCCTCACTCCCCTCCCTAATAAAATCTAAACTGCTAGATCGATTTCAACGAAACTCGGTAAGGTCATTGTACTATTTTGTCCGACCCGACTGTGCTCTTCAAATTTTATTACATCTCACCAATCCAACATGGCAACTGTGCGAAATATTTCACCGGCATTTCATATCTCCGAAACTATTACAGATATCACCTTGACGTTTTGTATGGTGGAAAAAAGCACTAATAGAAGTGTAACGATGGGACTCTCAAAAATCTCTTTACAAAACGAACATGGCAGCAAAGCGAAGTTGTTGTATTTAAATAGACTTTTCTCGCATTTAAACCATCCGAGCGCCGTCACACATGGTACAGCAAATGGTATACACCTTGTAATGCACTGACATCCTATTCAGCTCAATTGTTTACATAGCTTCAAGATGGCGGCTGTGTGAAATTTTAAAATTAAGGTTTAATTTTTTGTGTCCTAATCATGCGATCGAAACCAACGTTTGAACAATGCACCTACGCAATAATCATCATCTAATAGTACATAGCTCTATGGCCTACAATGCATATAAAAATCCAATATGGTGACCTTCTGAAATATTTAGACGATTCTCAATGTCAACTAATCTGTGACAGCAATCAAACTTAATTGTTTTTTTAACCACGAAATGGCGCCAGTGTCAATTTTAAAATCTCGTTTTTAGCCTATTTCTATTTATGAAAAAATAGGCTTAAGATATCACTTTTGTCCGTGTGTGTCGGTGTGTTTGCCCCCAACTCCCACTAATAAAATCTAAGTGGCTGGATAGATTTCAATTAAATTCGGTAAGATCATAATACTATTCTGGCCAACCCCGACCGTGCCCTACAAATTTTATTACTTTTCAACAATACAACATGGCGGCTGTGCGAAATATTTCACTGGCATTCTATATCTCCGAATCTCAGAAGACTTCTTTTAAGTTACTTAGGAAGCAAAATAACCAGTGATGGTTGGAGGAAAGAGGATATAAAAAGTAGGTTGGCTCAGGCAAGGAAAGCATTTCTACAGAAAAGGAATCAGTTGACATCGTGTGTGGCACTCTATGGAAGTGAAAATTGGACTATTGGTGCAGCAGAAAAGAGGAGATTTGAAGCGTTAGAAATGTGGTGTTACAGGAGAATGATGAAGATCAGATGGGAAGAGAGGGTTATAAACGAAGAGGTATTAAGATGAGTGGGAGAGGAGAGATGTTTCTGGCGACTGCTAATGAAGCGAAGAGATAAGTTGGTAGGACACATACTAAGACACCCAGGAATAGCAAACTTAGTTATGGAAGGAAGGGTCGAGGACAAGAACTGTAAGGATAGACCGAGATTAGAATATATTAATCAGTTTGCCTCGAACGTAGGGTGTGGTAGCTATGTTGAGATGAAACGCTTAGCTCAGGACAGGGTGGCATGGAATGCTGCATCAAACCAGTCAAAAGACTGAAGACTCAAACAACAACATCAGCCGATATGAATTGATTAATATCAAAGACACAAGATAAATGTATAGCGTAACACTAAAAAGTCCCTTGGTATTAAACCTTACATGGTGCACCATAAAGAAGGATGGAAAATTGAACGCCTAAATCAACATACCGTAACATGATGTATGAAAATATGATAAAATAATCATCTGCAACACATTTCAAACACATATTAAAACTCTAACAAGAAGTTCCGTGACGAACTTAAGAGCTTACCTTCCCTAAAATTAAGATTCATGCCAATGATTAATCTACAGTATATGAACCTATCTAGAATAATGACGAAATTAAGTTGGTAATATCGAAATGTCCAATTAGTTCGAAATATACCTGGTATAATGTAGCCTAATAGAGCACTACAGTTGGCAGCCCTGGCGACTTAATATATACGACTTAGTTCCATCTCTTAAGGTACAGAATACACAATTTGGTAGAAGTCCAATTAATTTTACATGCAGTTATACTCTGGATTTATCAGCACTCGTAAAAGCATGTTTGGCAAGAATGTCATGCGTGTGCTGGTCAGAAATGATCTGAAATATTATGATATCTTGTTGTGCCAATTTTGAATGAAATCCATTTGTTAGTATAGACGTTACATGTTTTCTTAAATTGGACCTATCTGTAGGCATAGAATCATGTTGGCAGCACTTACTTACATTGATTACTCCAAATTTATCTAGAATGCCAGGTGCTATACGTGTGGAAAGTATGGAGCTGTTGGCTTGCATATTTTCTGATATATTGATCTTGGGGAAAAAATATAGACAGCATTTATTAACAGTTGGCAGCCCTGATTGCTCTTAAGAATGAGCATAGTCATATCTGTTAAGGTACACATAGCACATACGAAATTTGGTTGAAATGCAACTGATAGTATAGGAGTTACTTGTATTTAAAAATTGGTGCTATCAGCAGGCTTAGAATCATGTTGGTAGAACTGACTATATATGTTACTCCAAATTAATCTAAAATGTAAGGTACTACACGTGTTCATAGTTTAAAGCTGTCGGCTTGCATACTTTCTGATATACAGGTATTTGGATAAAAAATAGAGAGAGAATTATTAACAGTTGGCAGCCCTGTTGGTTCTTAAGAATACGCTCAGTAATATCAGTTTATGTCCACATATTACATACAACATTTGGTTGAAATCCAATTGATAGTACAGAAGTTATATGCATTTAAAAACTTGACTTATCAGAAAGCTTAAAATAATTTTGGCAACACTGTCATGTATGGCCTCATGGAAATTAAACAGAAATATCATTATCTACATGTGTGCCGATTTTGGAATAGCTCCCAAGCATACCTTGCAAGATATCCAACATGGAGCTCAAATTTCTAGTGCGTTTTTTCAGCAGTTGGTAGCAGTGACATTATTTTCAAATATGGGCTTGAGATATTCCGGTATACATCTTTACTCATACGAAAAATTGTTTTCGATTGCTGCAGCCGTTTATGAGTTGATAGGGGGGGGGGAGGACACACACAGCCAGCCAGACAGACAGATAGACAGATAGACAGACACACAGACACACACACATTTTCCCGGATCGATCTCAAAAGTCTACTTTTTCCCCATTTTTGCAAAATGTGAAAAGTAGACTAATAATTCCTGATTTTCGCACAGATCACTGCCAGCGGAAGAACGTGGCTAGTATTAAGGGACTTTTTTCAAGAAACATTGTGTGTCTGTGTGTGTATATGTCTGCTCCCCTCTATCAATTGAAACACGAAATTTTGTACAGAGGTAGCACTAGAAAAGGGCACCTCTGTGTTATGTTTATTTTGCCATCATCTTTACCAAATCTCAATTGTGGCTACTCAATTGGTCAAAACTTAACATTAATAAACGACTAAACTAATCATCAGGGACCTGGAACCGAACGAAAATGCGTCACGTACCGCTGTGTATCACGTTACGTAACGTATGCCATAACGCGGCCCCAAGCTGGCTTGCGGTATCGTTCCGTAAGTGTAACTTTGAACTCGGTACTAGCAAGTGGAAAGATTCAGCCCTGGAACGGTACAGTCGGAACTCGACTCCCAACTGTACCGAGCGTCAAGGTACGTGTTAGCGGAACGTTACGTATGGAACGGTACAGTCGGAACTCGCCTCCTAACTGTACCGAGCATCAAGGTACGTGTTAGCGGAACTTTAGCTCCTTTGTGACCAATAATAGTACAGTGCACTCTCGGTAATTCGCGGTAATTAATGCACGAAATTCCGCGAATTATTGAAAACCGCGAATTATCCGCAGTTATTTTTGTTAAGCCTAGTAAAAACAAAACTATTGATTAAAATATTGAAATAGGCTTGAACACGCAAAATAATAATTATAACACTTGATTGTAGTGTCCTATAAGACATGCTAGGCTAGAGGAAGGCCTATGTGGATTATGCCTACAATAATATTTAAAAAAAAAAAGTAATTCCATTTTGTTTCTTAGATCGTTTATTCTAATTTTCGAGTGCACATTTCCGAAGAAAACATTATAAGAGAACAAAAATTCATTTCGTTTTTCTATATAAGAGATAAGTGTGACTAGAGACTGTGGGAAACTTTCGGGATTTCCGTTGCATTACTCCCGCACTCGATATCAACTGGATCTCAGGTTTCCTCACCAACAGTCAAATTCCGCGCTATTTCATCTTTGCCTTCATGTCTTAAATCATAATCGTCTTTATCGGCGTCTAACTTGCCCGTTCGAAATATCGTCGTTACAGATGTCGGCAAGAGCTTGCTTTTGTAGCGGTATTTTTCTCTTATGACTGGTTCAATGCATGAAGAGCATCCAACAAACACGCTCTATGTCTCGCGAAAGTTTACGTCATTACGCAATAATCCCTGTTTACAATACGCTGTCCGCGCATCCACCCTTCACAACTCACAGGTCAGCGACCTTTGAGTGTGGCTGTTGGGAAAGGGAGGGTAGGTTCCCAGTGAAGACGCATTCCTCTTGTCTTGTTTGGGCTTCGAAGATAAAGGAAATCTATGCTATACCACTCGCGGCAACCTACTCGTATGTTTCGAACTTGCGCAAGTAGGACTACTGTTCCATCACAGAGAAACGCAGTTCAGTCTTCTCGAATGTCAATGATTTCGTCTTTTCGCATTGCGTCCCACGAAAATTATTTTAAATGACGGGGAGGTTGCTTAGCTTGATAATTAGTTGCCGTGAGAATTTCTATTTAAAAATATATTTGGAGACCCGCGAATTAACCGCAAAGCGAATTATCCGCACCCGAATTATCGGGAGTGCACTGTATTTCTTTTCTAAATTAAACCTCCCGTTGTTGCTTTTCGTTTACTTGTTGGCCTATTTTCATTTAGTATTGATAGAAGCCATTTTTCAGTGATGCTTAATTCTAATAATGAGAGCTATTCAGTCGTGTTGACCGACTGAAAAGCTTCCTTTATTATTTACATTTATGAAAGATAGGCCTGTGACATCACAAAGAGTCCGTGTGTGTGTTTGCATGTGACCGTCGCCTCGCTCCCCTCCCTAATAAAATCTAAACTGCTGGAGCGATTTCAACGAAACTCGGTAAGGTCATAGTAGGGCCTACTATTTTGTCCAACCCGGACTGTGCTCTTCAAATTTTATTACATCTCACCAATCCAACTTGGCAATTGCGCGAAATATTTCACCGGCATTCCAAATCTCCGAAACTATTACAGATATCACCCTGACGTTTTGTATGGTGGAAAAAAGCACTAATATAATTTTAACTAAGGGACTCTCAAAAACCTCTTTACAAAACGAACATGGCGGCCAAGCGAAGTTGTTGTATTTAAATAGACTTTTCTCGCATTTAAACCAACCGAGCGCCGTCACAAATGGTACAGCAAATGGTATACACCTTGTAATACACTGACATCCTATTCAGCTCAATTGTTTACATAACTTCAAGATGGCGGCTGTGCGGAATTTTAAAATTAAGGTTTAATTTCTTGTGTCCTAATCATGCGATCGAAACCAACGTTTGAACAATGAACCTACGCAATTATCATCATCCAATAGTGCATAGCTCTATGGCCTACCATGTATATACAAATCCAATATGGTGACCATCCGAAATATTTAGACATTTCTCAATGTCAACTAATATGTGACAGCAATCAAACTTAATTGTTTTCTTAACCACGAGATGGAGCCTGTGTCAAATTTTAAAATCTCGTTTTTAGCCTATTTCTATTCATGAAAAAATAGGCTTATGAGATCACCTTTTGTCCGTGTGTGTCCGTGTGTGTGCCCCCACGCCCCACTAATAAAAACTAAGTGGCTGGATGGATTTTAATTAAATTCGGTAAGGTCATAGTACTATTCAGGCCGACCCCGATCGTGCCCTACAAATTTTATTACGTTCTAATAATCCAACATGGCGGTTGTGCGATATATTTCACTGGCATTCTATATCTCCGAATCACAGAAGACTTCTGTTACTTAGGAAGCAAAATAACAAGTGATTGATGGAGGAAAGAGGATATAAGAATTAGGTTGGCTCAGGCAAGGAAGGCATTTCTACAGAAGAGGAATCTGTTGACATGGAGCGTGGCACTCTATGGAAGTGAAAATTGGACTATTGATGCAGCAGAAAAGAGGAGATTTGAAGCGTTAGAAATGTGGTGTTACAGGAGAATGATGAAGATCAGATGGGAAGAGAGGGTTACAAACGAAGAGCTATTAAGGCGAGTGGGAGAGGAGAGATGTTTCTGGCGACTGCTAATGAAGAGAAGAGATAGGTTGGTAGGACACATACTATGACACCCAGGAATAGCAAACTTAGTTATGGATGGAAGGTCGAGGACAAGAACTGTAAGGGTAGAACGAGATTAGAATATGTTAAACAGTTTGCCTCGAATGTGGGGTGTGGTAGCTGTGTGGAGATGAAACGCTTAGCTCAGGACAGCGAGGCATGGAGAGCGGGATAAAACCAGTCAAAAGACTGAAGACTCAAACAACAACATCAGCCGATATGAATGAATTGATAAATATCAAAGACATAAGATAAATGTATAGCGTAACACTAAAAAGTCCCTTGGTATTAAACCTTACATGGTGCACCATAAAGAAGGATGGAAAATTGAACGCCTAAATCAACATACCGCAACATGATGTATGAAAATATGATAAAATAATCATCTGCAACAAATTTAAAACACATATTAAAACCCTAACAAGAAGTTCCGTGACGAACTAAAGAGCCTACTTTTCCTAAAATTAAGTTTCATACCAATGATTAAACTAGTGTATATGAACCTATCTAGAATAATGACGAAATTAAGTTGTTAATATCGAAATGTCTAATTAGTTCGAAATATACCTGGTATAATGTAGTCTAATAGAGCAGTACTGTTGGCAGCCCTGGCGACTTAATATATACATCTTCGTTCCATCTCTTAAGGTACAGAATACACAATTTGGTTGAATTCCAATGAACTTTACATGCAGTTAGACTCTAGATTTATCAGCATGCGTAAACGCATGTTTGGCAACAATGTCATGCGTGTGCTGGTCAGAAATGATCTGAAATATTATGATATCTTGTTGTGCCAATTGTGGATGAGATCCATTTTTAGTATACAAGTTACATGTTTTTTTTAAATTGAACCTATCTGCAGGCATAGAATCATGTTGGTAGCACTGTCTTATATTGATTACTCCAAATTTATCTAGAATGCAAGGTGCTATACGTGTGGAAAGTATGGAGCTGCTGGCTTGCATATTTTCTGATTTATTGATATTAGGGAAAAATATATAGACAGCATTTATTAACAGTTGGCAGCCCTGATTCCTCTTAAGAATAAGCATAGTCATATCTGTTATGGTACACATAGCACATGCGAAATTTGGTTGAAATCCAACTGATAGTACAGGAGTTACATGTATTTAAAATTTGGTGCTATCAGCAGGCTTAGAATCATGTTGGTAGAACTGACTATATAAGTTACTCCAAATTAATCTAAAATTTAAGGTACTAAATGTGTGCATAGTTTAAAGCTGTCGGCTTGCATACTTTCTGATATTTTGGTATTTGGATAAAAAATAGAGAGAGCAATTATTAACAGTTGGCAGCCCTGTTGGTTCTTAAGAATACGCTCAGCCATATCTGTTTATGTCCAAATATTACATACAAAATTTGGTTGAAATCCAATTGATAGTGCAGAAGTTATATGCATTTAAAAACTAGACCTATCAGAAAGCTTAAAATTATTTTGGCAACATTGTCACGTATGGCCTCCTGGAAATTAAACAGAAATAGCATTATCTACTTGTGTGCCAATTTTGGAATAGCTCCCATGCATACCTTGCAAGATATCCAACATGGAGCTCAAATTTCTAGTGCGTTTTTTTTCAGCAGTTGGTAGCACTGACATCATTTTCAAATATGGGCTTGAGATATTCCGGTATTCATCTTTACTCATACTAAAAATGGTTTCGATTGCTGAAGCCGTTTATGAGTTGATAGGGGGGGGGGGGAGACACACACAGAGCCAGCCAGACAGACAGACAGGTAGCCAGACAGAAACACATTTTCCCGGATCGATCTCATAAGTCAACTTTTTCCTCATTTTTGCAAAATGTCAAAAGTAGACTAAAAATGCCTGATTTTCTTACAGATCACTGCCAGTAGAAGAACGTGGCTAGTATTAAGGGACTTTTATTCAAGAAACATTGTGTATCTGTGTGTGTGTATATGTCGGCTCCCCCCTATCAATTGAAACATGACATTTTGTACAGAAGTAGCACTAGAAAAGGGCACCTCAGTGTCATGTTTATTTTGCCGCCATCTTTACCAAATCTCAATTGTAGCTACTCAATTGGACAAAACTTAACATTAATAAACGACTAAACTAATCATCCGGGACACGGAACAGAACTGAAATGCGTTACGTACCGCTGTGTATCACGTTACGTAACGTATGCTATAACGCGGCCCCAAGCTGGCTTGCGGTATCGTTCCGGAACTGTAACTTGGAACTCAGAACGAGTGTGTGGAACGTTACAGCCCTGAAACATTACAGTCGGAACTCGACTCCCAACTGTACCGAGCATCAAGGTACGGGTTAGCGGAACTTTAGCTCCTTTGTGACCAATAATAGTATTTCTTTTCTAAATTAAACCTCCCGTTGTTGATTTTCGTTTACTTGTTGGCCTACTTTCATTTAGTAGTGATGGAAGCCATTTTTCAGTGATGCTTAATTCTAATAATGAAAGCTATTCAGTCATGTTGACCGACTGAAAAGCTTCCTTTATTATTTACATTTATGAAAGATAGACCTATGACATCACATATAGTCCGTGTGTGTGTACGTATGTGTGTGTTTGTATGTGACTGTCGCCTCACTCCCCTCCCTAATAAAATCTAAACTGCTGGAGCGATTTCAACGAAACTCGGTAAGGTCATAGTACTATTTTGTCCAACCCCGACTGTGCTCTTCAAATTTTATTACATCTCACCAATCCAACTTGGCAATTGCGCAAAATATTTCACCGGCATTCCAAATCTCCGAAACTATTACAGATATCACCCTGACGTTTTGTATGGTGGAAAAAAGCACTAATAGAAGTGTAACGATGGGACTCTCAAAAACCTCTTTACAAAACGAACATAGCGGTCAAGCGAAGTTGTTATATCTAAATAGACTTTTCTCGAATTTAAACCATCCGAGTGCCGTCACACATGGTACATCAAATGGTATGCACCTTGTAATGCACTGACATCCTATTCAGCTCAATTGTTTACATAACTTCAAGATGGCGGTTGTGCGAAATTTTAAAATTAAGGTTTAATTTCTTGTGTCCTAATCATGCGATCGAAACCAACGTTTGAACAATGAACCTATGCAATTATCATCATCCAATAGTACATAGCTCTATGGCCTACAAAGTATATAAAAATCCAATATGGTGACCATCCGAAATATTTAGACGATTCTCAATGTCAACTAATCTGTGACAGCAATCAAACTTAATTGTTTTTTAACCACGAGATGGCGCCAGTGTCAAATTTTAAAATCTCGCTTTTAGCCTATTTCTATTTATGAAAAAAATAGGCTTATGGTTCACCTTCTGTCCGTGTGTGAGCCCCCACGCCCCACTAATAAAATCTAAGTGGCTGGATAGATTTCAATTAAATTCGGTAAGGTCATAGTACTATTCTGGCCGACCCCGACCGTGCCCTACAAATTTTATTACGTTTCGACAATCCAACGTGGCGGCTGTGCGAAATATTTCACTGTCATTCTATATCTCCGAATCTATTACTCATATCAACCTGAAATTTTGTACGGTGATAAAAGGCACTACTACAAAATCGTTCAAGGGACTTTCATAAACCTGTTAACTACAAAAACATGGCGACCATGCGAATTTGAAACATTTAAATAGAATTTTCTGGCGGGTTAAAAATCCGAACGCAGTGAAACTTGGTACAGCAATTCTTTATACACTTTGCAATGCACTGACATATATTTTTGTCAAATTATTTACATAACCTCAGGATGGCAGCTGTGCAAATTTTTAAAATTAAGTTTTAATTTTTTGTGTCGCAATCATGCAATCGAAATCAACGTTTGAATAATGAACCTACGCAATAATAGTCATCTAATAGTACATAACTCTATGGCCTACATATGTTACAATCCAACATGGCGAGCATCCAAAATATTTAGACGGATCACAAAATCTGATAATCTGACAGCAGTCAAATTGACATTTTGTGTGTTGATAGAGGCTATAAACATAAGTTCACCTATGAAACTTTCATAACCTGGTGATCACAAATCCAACCTGACGGCGACGCGAAATGCGAATATTGAAAAAGATGAGCACAGTGAAACTTGGTATGGTATATGCTTATACAAATTTTAATCCACTGGCATCTAATTTATTTCAATTTTTTTTAGAACCAAAAGATGGAGGCTGTGCAAAATTTTAAAATCTCGTTTTTACCATTTATTGTGTCCTAATCATGCAATTGAAGTTTGAATAATACTCTTACACAATAATCTTCATGTAATAGTACATAACTCTAAGGCCTACATATATAACAATCCAACATGTCGACTATCCGATATATTTAGACGGTTCTCAATATCTACGAATCTATTACAGCAATCAAACTGAATTTTGTATGTTGATAGAGGCAATTAACATAAGCAGGATAAATGAAACTAGGCTACACATTTCTTCACGGAAATACTTATTATTTCTTGTGTCCTAATTATGCGATTGAAGTTTGAATAATATATTTACGCAATTATCTTCATGTTCTTATATTATATTTTTTAAGCGTATGGCTTTTAGTGCCGGGAGTGTCCGAGTACATGTTCGGCTCGCTCAAGTTTTCAGCTACTTCTATGCGGACACCCATGGGGTGAGCTACAAGTACCGTCCCGTGTGGTGGTTGTCTGGCGAGGAAAATGTGAATGTAAGGATGAGGAATTGGAAGGTAGAGGCTGTGGCCTATAGTTGGGGACTAACCCCGACATTTGCCTGGAAGGAAGATAGGAAACTACAGAAAACCATCTTCAAGGTTGCCGGTGGAGGGTTTCGAGCCTCCTCGCCTACCGGATGTGAGCGACTGCCTGCAGTCACGCCGTAACGAGCACGGTTAACTCAACCGGTATCTTCAGGTAATAGTAGTCTACAAAACTCTATGGCCTACATACCGAACGGTCCACTGGCCCCTTGCGATCCAGTTTTATGCACTGTCACATGTACTACAATTCTGAAAGACATAGGTCCCTCTCCCTAAACCGGGGTAATATAACGAGATGTGTGTTTACGGGCTGGAAGACAGCAGGAATCGTGAGCGCCACTATTAATTCAGTATGGGTACCTCGAATGAACCCGTTAAACGAGCCGAGATACGCAGAACACACACTTGAAAACAAGAGGTGCACGCACACACCAAGAGCAGGTATTGTATAGACCGAGAGGTGCGCGTTGCAGGTCAAATGTCGCAGTAGCTCACATGGCAAGCGCGCGATTGGAGTTGCCAGGCAAGTGGCAAGGTTATATACTTAATCGTTTTCACAGACTGATTAGTTTTTTTTTTCGTTATCTTTTTACCCTCCTGGGTTGGCTTTTCCCACGGACTAAGCGAAGGACGGTGTCCTGCAACTTGAGGCTCTGAATCAGGGGATACAACTGGGGAGTGTGACTAGCAATTCGCCCAGGCGGCCTCACCTGCGAAGTGAACAGTGGCCTGATGAGGGGATGGGAAGAGTGAGCGGGATAGGCAAGGAAGAGGGAAGGAGGCGGTCGTGGCCTTTGGTTAGGTACTGTACCTTTCCAGCATTTGCCCGAAGACGAAGTGGGAAACCACGGAAAACCACTCGAAGATGGCTGAGGTGGGAATCGAACCCACTCTACTCTTCTCCCCGAGGCTGAGTAGACCCCGTTTCAGCCCTCATACCACTTGTCAAATTTCTTGTTAGAGCCGGGTATCGAACCTCAGACCTACGGGGTGGCATTTATGCACGCTGACCACTACACCACGGAGGCGACACGATTTGTTTATTTGGCTCTGTAAAAGACCATGTCACTGCGGAGGCCCGGGTTGAAATCTCGGCTCTGCCACGAAATTTTGTTCCTGGTCTGAGGCCTGGAACGGGGTTCACCCAACCTCGTGGGGCACACAGACTTAGTAGAGGCAGGTTCGCTTCCTGCCTCAGCCATCCTAGAAGTGGTTTTCCGTGGTTACCCACGTCTCCTCCAGGCGATTGCTGGGTTGGTTCCTTTCGACAGGACCACGGCATCTTTCTTCCCACTCCCTTCGCTGCCCTTTCCTTCATTAGACCCAAGTTCGTGGTCACAGGCGATTGGCTTGTCACCATCGCCAGTTGTATCTGCTGTCAAGGTGTGTTCAGCTCCGAGGCACTGTCCTGGAATTCGACGGTAGAGGACTGATCCCTCGCAAAGTCCGAGGGTAAAGCCGAGCTTGGAGGGTAAGCGATCAAATAAAAAGAAAAAGAAAAGAAGACCGTGTGTATCATTGCATAAGCTAAGGTGCTGGATTGGACAAGGATGAGGAGGTGATTGTCTCTGGCTAGGGCACAGGCAACCAGATAGCTACGTCGTACATGTTCCAAGCTTCGTAGACCACAGTTAGGGCAAAGTGTGCCCCATTGGAACGAAAACAACATGCGATGGCAAGTCAGTATGTAGCTGCGCGAACTCGCTCCTTCGACGTAATTCACAACACGAAGCGTATTCACTGCCTCGAGATGTATTCCAGCGAAGAGCATATGAATATGTTCAGGCGCGGATCTAGTGTTTGGCTTGGGGGGGGGGGGGGTCAGAGAATCGAAATAGTTAAGCAAAATGGTATCACTAAAAACGCAATCACAAAATAACCAAACGTACAAAACCAGACCAATTTTTTGCAAGCTACATGGATAGAAATTTGATGCGTTTAGCGCACCTAAAATATTCGTACAAATTGCAACGGCGTGTTTTGCGACTTTTACATCGAGCTTCGAGAAAAATACCAAAGTACCTTGCAGTTTCGGCAAGTCGGGTTGGTACCGACAAAGGGAGAAAGTCACAGCTTAAATTGCCAACCAACCTTGCAGTTTGGACGTCGGAAAATTTTTTTGGTGCGAAAAAAGCCCCAAATTCCTATTCGTGCATTGCTGCACATTCATCGTGACATCACTATAAACATCGATTCAGTAATCACAAGGCTTGCTAAACAAAATAGACGAGTTGATTTTGTTATATAAATACTCGTTTTTATATAACAGGTATGAAGTAGTAAATAAGTACAGTTGTAACAGAACACAATAATTGCAATAAAGAAATTTTCAGTATTGAATAAAATGAAAAAAAAAAACTGTTTTTCAGTTAAAATTCGTTAAGTTTCATTTGTCTGGTTATTTTGTTTTGGTTTTCTGAGTTTGTAAAAAAAGTGTTCTCCGTTTGGGGGAGGGGGGGGGGGGGTCATGACCCCCGTGACTCCCCCCCCCCCCTTGAATCCGCGCCTGAATATGTTATATTAATGGAGGAGCTCGACAGAATGCATACCAGGCGCATCGCCTGTACCAAGAACTCTATCCGGATAGACAATGACCGACAGGCATGGTATTTCGGAGTGTGGAAAGACGCCTGGGAGATACTGGATCCCTGGGAAAAACACGGCCTGTTTGAGATCATCGCGTGACGTCTGCTCACAGTGAAGAGGTTGTGTTTGACGATATCCGGCGTCACCCTCATACTACCACATGGGCCATTGCACTGGAGACGAACATCAGCCGAGTGTCTGTTATGCGGATAATGCACACTCACTGGTCTCACCCGTACCATCTGCACTTACACCTGGAGATACATGGTCATGATTTCGAAGCACGGGTGGCGTTCTGTTGAAACTGATCCGGCTTTATAGCGACCATCTTATTTACGGACGAAGCACGATTCCACAACAATGGAACCGTTTATCGTCATAATATGTATTACTGGAGTGTGGGTAATCCCCATTGGGTGCGACAGACATCCTTTTAGGTACACCCCCGTGTGGGTTGCGGGTTAGAATACACACACGGTATGCTCTGCTTGTCGTAGGAGGACACTAATAGGGCCGACAAGACAGACTGACATGACTGACTTTGATTTTGAAGACTCCCTGTTGATGGGAAGAGAAAATTCATCTACGGTATCCCCTGCCTGTAAAAGGTCTTTTCCGACTTCCGGTCCCATTTTTGGTTTGACCCTTAGAAATAAACGTCATGCTGCCTGCGGAAGGGCCACCAACTTGGCCATCTGGCCAGAAAGCCTGGACGGTATTCCCCATCCCGTCAGGTGGGTGCGCCATGTACCCTTGCAGTGGTATCCGCCTCACAACGGAGGTCCCTGCACGGCCGAATAATTTCGCCAAACATATCACTGTGCATGCCGAGGGGGAAGTGCCTATTCAAGGCACTGGGACCCCGGGCAATACCTGCTATGCCAGGTAGGTATTGCCTTGGCTGGGTGGTGCCCACAGTGATGACCCTCGTTCGGAGTAGGTTGTATTCGGGGAGGGTGATTTCAGGATGACGCGAAAGCGGCCCAATAAATCATCAGAGGGTGGCCCCCTTAAATAGCCGTCTCTTGAGTGTCGGATCAGGGATAAAACTTTCAATGCACGTTTCCCTGTTGACAAGTCACATCGCTACCAGGTAGCTATCAGGACAGACGGGGATTATTTCAAAGTGGTGAAATCAATGATCTTTTCCGAGGAATTCGAGGGGAAATTTGGAGATCTAAACGGGATTTCCAAGCTCCGGAACGGACAGCTCCTACTGCATACAATTAGCCGACAGCAAACCGAAACGTTGCTGGAATGCACGCATTTCAGCGAAATTCCCGTTAAGGTCTCAAAACACGAAACGCTGAATAAGGTCCGTGGAGTTATTTTCCATCGTAAATTCATTTTGAATAGCGATGCGGAATTGTTGCGGAATCTGGGGAAGATAGGCGTCACCAAGATTGGGCGCATCACCCGAATGATTGGAGAGAACAGCGTCGATACCGGCGCTTTTATTCTCCATTTTGAGGGTGATGTTTTACCTAAGCAGATGTAGGTCACATCGAACCACTGCGATGTTCGACCGTACATCCCTCCACCTATGTGATGTTATCAATGCCAGAAATTCGGGCATGTTTCTGCCTGGTGCACTGCCAAGGCCGTGTGTAGAGAGTGTGACAAGGGGACACATGAGGGTGAGAGGTGTACGCCTCCCCCGATTTGTCCTATACCAGACCCAAAACAACTGTGAACATGGGCTCGCCCATTAGCGTGCGTCCAGCGGAGCGCTGTTGCCACAGTGAGACTGACAGAGATGACACAGCTCTACGCTCGCAGTATACACACGACCTTCCCCCAGAACACAAGGCGCTCCGAATGCAAGCGCATGTACGAGCTGGGGGACCTGATCCTTCGAATATCTATCCTCACAACGGATTGCACACAATGTGATATGAGGCAGATATAAGATGCCAAACAAACGTTATTCGTGAAAGTGACCACCAGCGACCAGCATTCTTGGCTGTCGCGCAGGAGGTTCAGGTTCGATTGCCGGCTCTGCCAAGCTATTTAATTTTAGTCTGAGGGCTAGAACAGGGTTCGCTCAATCTCGTGAGGCAAAGCTGGGAAGATGTAGGTAAAATTCCTACCTCAGTCATCCTGAAAGTGGTTTCTCATTTATACTCCGGGCAAATGCCGGGATGGTTCCTAACTTAAGGACACGGCCGCCTCCTTCCCAATCCTCACCAGAATAATAATAATACACACACTCTAATACAGACACCACAGTAACCCAGATTTTCAGACAAGTACACGGGGCTAAAGTACGAATATGTCCAAGCCCCTCAAATGAAACAACAATTACAACGTTATTATATCACATGACGTAATCTACACCCCAAGCCATTCTGAATAACATTGCTTGGTAGCCCTTTATAAGGTAATAGAAACAGAGAATACAATTTTTGGGATAATTTTTTGTTTATTGGAGACCACCTTGTGGTGTACTGGCTAGCACATTGCTGTCCATTCTTGGCTGTCACCGCGGAGTCCCGGGTACGATTCCCAACAAATGTAATTCTGGTCTGAGGGCTGGAACACGGTACACTCAGCCTCGTGATGCAAACCTAGGAATATGTGGGTTGGATTCCTACCTTAGCCATCCTGGAAGTGGTTCTACTGTGGATTCGCACTTCTACTCCAGGCAAATGCCGGGATGGTACCTAACGTAAGGCCACGGCCGCTTCCTACGCAAATCCTTCCTCAATTACAAATATACACACTAGTAAAGACATCACAGTGTCACAGGTTAACAGATAAATTCCACACACACCCAAATACACGGGGCTACATGACCACGATGTCACAAAGCCCCTACAACAATAATAATCAACAACAACAACAACTCTTGCTGTCACCCATGATGTCCAGATTCGATTCACGGCTCAAGCAAGACATTTAGTTCTGGTCTTAGGGTTAGAACCGGGTACTCTATGCCTCGTGAGGTAAGACTGTGAAGAGGTGAGTTTTATTCGACTCAATTAAAAAAAAGAAAACATATTTGCCGACAACACAACAACACAGGTTATCAGATTTTGTGTTTTCACGTACTTCTGTATTCGAAAGATTCTTTAAAAGGCCGTATACCCTGAAAAATATTGTTCTTGCCTCGCTGTTCGACTGCCACTCGGCTTGCTACGGAACATTGTTATGAGTTCAAAACATCAGCTCACAGCACTAACTTCTATAAGCTCCACTACTGAATTGATACAGCCATGCTGTCACTGTTATCTTCCCCAGCGAAACTAAATATTTCAACACCTAACCATTCTTCGCTCTAATTATCCCTTCAGTTCAAGAGCAGAAGATATCTCCCGAACGGCTGGTCGTATCGTCATGGGGTTTGCACAGTCAGCTTCAGAATGTTTAGCTCTATAACATAGGTTCATCTAAATAATTGGATAATTAATGATTTTCGTGCGCGGAGAGAAATAGGGATTTCGTACGGCACAGCGAGCCCAGATTGTGTAGTCAACTAGGCAACGCCGCGCTATGCAATTGGCTGGCGCGGGTGAGCGCGTGAATCTGGCTCCTCCCTCATGTTCACAGTTGTTTTGGGCCTGGTATAACTGCCAAGGAAGCCACTCTCCACGATCGAAGCAGTGCCCTGAGTTCTGTAAAGAAGCCACAATCCAAGAAATCAGAACATTGCATCGGCTGTCATATCACGATGCTCGCAAGAGGTACTGTGATATGGATGCCCCCGAAGTTCGGGTGACGTTTGTGGCCGCAGCGACACCCTCATTCACCCCTGCTGTCACAGTTCCCAGTGTAGTACCCTCGACGTCCGGTAATTCAGCAGATTTGAAATCACCCCTCGCTGTACCAGCGAAAATTGTCTGCCCGAAGGAGGTCCCACAACCTTCTTCGGGCAAGGAAAAGAAGGCGACAGTTATATCATCTAAACCGGCGAAATCGGAGAAGTCCTCTTCTTCTTCGAACCGGTCGGCTAACATGTCTTCCTCAGTTCACAGGGGAAAGAAGAGTTTGCCGACCAGGGCTGGTCCTTCTTCCAGTCCACCCGATATGACAAAAGTAGTAGTGGAGATGAGAGAGAAGGTTCGTCGCCATCTCTCTCGCCCTCCTCCTGACGGAGTGGCTACTGTCTCTGCTGGCCTTCCCGCTCCCACGACCATCAAGGGAGGGAAGCCGGCTGAAGCCAAACTCGTCCGTATGGAGGACCTCCCCTACAAATAGGAAAATACATCAGCGGAGGAGAGAGGAACGGTTCAGCGCCGTTTCTCTTCCTCTCCTAGAGACAGGGCTGCTTAGGTATCTGCTGGCCATTCCACTCCCACCACCACCAGTGGAGTGGTGTCAGCAGGAGCGGTCATGTTTTGTAAGGAACTGGCGTCTGTGGGGAAGCGACCATCTACTTCCCCAAATAGACGTCAGCGCCGATCAAGAAAGAAATCTCTTCGGGACATGTCGGGGACAGACACCCAGTCTTCGGACCGGGAGAAAGTCCCTCGACACCGCTCTCGCTCTTCCCCAAGAGCGAGACTCGTGAAGTCCGACGAGGACCGCGCGCCATCCAGGGGACTACCCGCTCCATTTTCTTTGTCTTCGGACCGAGATGTGGAGATTGAGGTGCGCTCTCCTGCCCCATCATATCCAACTAGAGATGAGGAATGGTGGCAAACGGTCAAGCGTAAGTAGAAGACCCACTTCTACTTACAAGGGAACTGTAATAGCTATTCTGGTCATCTCAATGAGTTACGTCAATTAATATCTTCGTTTTCGACAAATTGTCTGTCTTCAGGAATCCAGGTTTCGTCCTGGACGTGAGACAATAATGCGTTACTTCAACCTCTTCTCTGAAGACCCGGTGGATGGAGCTGTGGCCGTCGGTGTCGTCTGCATTCTCGTCCACTCTAGCCTCTTTAGTGAAGAGGTGCCGTTGCGTACTCAGCTAGAGGCAGTTGCGGTTCGTACTTCGTCGCCAGTAATGGCCACAGTATGTAACGTGTACATTCCACCTGATTCTCAACTGGATTGAAACCAGCTGGTGGATCTAGTCTCTCAGCTCCCTCCCCCCCCCCCCTCCTTTTCTCCTTCTGGGATATGTTAATGCCCACAACACCATCTAGGGCTCCGCTACCACTAGTGATGGAGGGAGGGATTTTGAGAGACTGATCAGGTGGCTGGAGCTGTATTTCTTAAACACAGGGGAACCTACGCACTTCTCTATTGCACACGGCACTTATTCAAATGTCGATATCACCTTGTGCTGTCGTGCGCTGGTTCCCCTGCTACAGTGGGGTGTACACAACGACCTTTGTATTAGTGACCATTTCCCGATTATCATTACTCTTCCGAACCAGAGAGCCATCGAATTACCAAGTCGATGGCTTCTCCGTCGGGCTGATTGGACAACTTTCACAGCACGTGCTGATTTTGCCTAAGATACCTTTGAGAGTGTCTATGATCATACCATTCACATAACGCATGGTATTTCGGCTGCTGCTGAGGAAACAATACCTTCCTCATCCGGCAACTCCCACCGGAAACTTGCCCCTTGGTGGACAGCAGAGATTGCAGCAGCCTTTAAAGATCGCCGACGTGCTTTCAAATGCTACCGGAGGCAAAACACTATGGCCAACCTTATCACCTTCAAAAGGATGCGTGCTAGAGCCCGATATCTGATTCGGGAGAGTAATAAAACGACGTGGGAAAAGTATGTGTTGTTTATGACGACACATACTCCTTCATCTCAAGTGTGGACTAAGCTTCGTCGGATCTCCGGACTCCCGATATCATTGATGGCACACGGAGTCTCCATCATCGGAGACATCATCATGGACCAACTCGCCAATGCCAACCGTATTGGATCGCACTTCAATGATGTATCCTGTTCTGGGAGTTACGATCCTACGTTTCTGACTCTGAAGCGGGAGGCGGAGGCTCACCCCTTGTCCTTTGCCACTACTGCTTTGGAGTCCTACAATGTACCATTCTCTGAAAGGGAACTGCGCAGTGCGCTTTCACTGTGTAGGGATACGTCTCCCGGACCGGATAACATACAGAATCAAATGTTAAAACATCTGTGCGAATCCAGTATAAACCAATTGTTGGTCCTCTTCAATCGTATATGGATTGAAGGGTAGTTTCCAACTCAATGGCGAGAGTGGATCATGATACCGGTTCCCAAGGCTGGAAAGGATCCCAAACTTGTCAGCAGATACAGGCCTCTCAAATGTCCTATGTAAGCTGCGAGAGAAGATGGTGAACCATCGACTGGTGTGGTTCCTGGAAGAGAGAGGCTTACTGTCAGGGTACCAGTCTAGATTTCGCTCCCATATGTCCACCACCGTCTATCTGGTGCGACTTGTGAGCGCCATACAGGAGGCATTTCTCCGAATTACCTACGACACCATATGGCGCTACGAGATCCTTTCCACCCTTCATGAGTGGGGACTCCGTGGTAATCTACCGACTTTCATTACGAATTTCATGTAGTCCGACTCTTCCGTGTAAGGGTCGGTAGAACATATCGCAATATTATACCCAAGAACACGAAGTTCCTCAGGGTTCTGTTCTGTCACCTTGTTCGAGGTTGTCATATCTTTTGGCCAAAGATGCTACATTAAGATTGTTATTTTTTTTCTCTATTATCCTTTTTCCACTGTTGTAAAATTGACTGTCATGGCATCCAGAAGTGTCAATAAATGTTTGTTTTGAATTGATATATTTTCCTTAAATATAAAAGAAGAAAGAATCTGCGATACGCCGGTGAGCGTAAAAGTAAAATAAGTGGCGACCAGTGATAGGATAAATATATCAATATATTTTAATTATGGAGACAACCCAACGTGAACTGGATCGAGCGATAAAGCTACGTAAGGTAACACGGGCGGCGTTTTCGAGGCAGTTGAATAACCTCAAAGGTGAAATTGATGACGTCCAGATGACAGCTCATGAAAAGCGAAGGAAAGTTCAGGTTTCCCTTTCTTTACTTCGGAAGAAAAATGATGAGCTCCTGCAGCTGGATGGTAAGGTCGTAAGTCTAAAACTTGACCTCGGCCAAGAGGACTTGGACGACGAATGTAGACTTGCCGATGACTATCAACGTCAATTTCTTGATATAGAGGTGAGTGTTGAATATATTCTACCTTCAGGAGGCATCGCTCAAGACAACAGTGATTGTAGCAGTGTAGATCTTGTGAGTAAGAGAAAATTCAAACTACCTAAATTAGAACTAAGGAAATTTGATGGCGATGTAAAACAGTGGATACAGTTCAGGGGCCAGTTTGAAAAAATAGACAAGGATCCGGATATTGCACCGGAAGATACGTTTCAATACTTAATGCAAGCTACAGTGAAAGGGTCTCGTGCTCGAGAAATTACTGAAAGTTTCCACCTATTGGGGAAAATTATACGAAGGCAGTAGAATGTTTAAAGAGCAGGTTCGGTAGAGATGATCTGTTGGTTGAAGTTTACGTAAGAGAGTTCTTAAGAAATCTTCCACTCCCGGTGATGGCAATTCAATGTGTAGCCTTTATGGCAACTTGGAATCGCACATACGGTCACTTGAAACCTTAGGTGTTACAACAGATAAGTGTGCATCTATGTTGTATCCTTTAGTAGAGTCATGTTTGCCTGAGGAGTTTCTTAGGGCCTGGCAAAGAAGTTCCAATTTTGCACACACACGTGATTCGAAAGATAGGTTAGACAATCTCATGCTATTCATGAAAAGGGAAGTGGAAGCCGAGGAACGGATCAGTTTAGCAATTTCCGGTTTTGGAATCAAAGATAATAACAGGAGTAGAGACCAACCCAAATTGTCAGAGCACATTGCTACTGCAGCTGACTTGTTAAACACTAACCCAGTTGAAGAGAGGAGAGGGTACTGTATTTTTTGTGGAGGTCAACATGATGCCCTTAATTGCTTTAAAGCACACTAATTAGGTCTATCTGAGAAACAGAAGGTCCTAAAGGACAAGGGTGGGTGTTTTAAGTGCTTTAAGAAGGGACACTGTGTCAATAAATGTAAAGCCGTAGTACGGTGCATTATTTTTAGTAAGAGCCACCAAGTTCTGATGTGCCCTGATTTACCTCAGAATAAACAAAATATATCCCATAATAATGTCGAACACAGGCAATCCGGGGGGAAGAATGAACAAAAGACAAATTCGCTGAGTAATATTTCTAAATATCCTAAAGTTATTTTGCAAACTTTGGTTATAAAGATGAAAGGTATTGGCTCTTCCTTCTCTGTTAGAGCCTTAATTGACTCAGGATCCCAAAGATCCTATGTTAAGAAAGACATTGTTAAAAGATTAGGTTACACTCCAGTCAGAACTGAAACAATTAAACATGACCTTTTTGGGGGAGTGAAAACGAGTGCTAATGAACATTCATGTTACAAAGTAGAAATTGAAAGCCTGGATGGAAAATATCAATGTAATTTTGAAGTATTGGATCAGGTTTTAATATGTAATGGCATCCCTTCGGTCAAGAAAGGACCTTGGTTGAATGAACTTGAGGAAGGGAATATCAGCCTAACAGATATTGGGGATGAGTCTAGGCCTGTGGACTTGCTGATTGGAGCGGATGTAGCGGACAAACTTCAGACAGGAAATATTAAAGTTCTATCTTCTGGTTTGGTTGCTGTGGAAACAAATTTAGGCTGGACTTTGATGGGGAAAGTTCCACAACAATCTTCTGTTAACTTGGCAGAAGAAGTTACAGCTCTGTTTGTTAATGAGATCAACGATCGCTGGAGCCTAGATACCATTGGAATCTCAGACTCAGCTGTTAAAATGTCCAAAAATGAAAGACAGCTTCAAATTAGAGATGATTTTCTAAGAGGTATTACTGTAAATGATGAGAGACGTTACGAAGTTTCATTGCTATGGAAAGAAGATAGCTTGGCTCTTCCTAGTAACAGGGAGCTAGCACTCAAAAGGTTAGAATCTACCACTAGAAAGCTTCAGTCTCAAAATCTTCTCATTTCATACGATGCAGTTCTAGCTGAGTGGGAAGAACTGGGAATTATTGAAGAAGTACCAGTCAAAGAAGTAGGGAATTATGGACACTACCTACCACATCGAACTGTTATTAAGGAGAATAGCACCACCAGAGTTCGTCCTGTATTTGACGTGTCAGCAAGAGGTAGAAATGCTCCTTCTCTCAATCATTGTTTAGAGTGTGGACCCAATCTGATTGAACTGATTCCTTCCCTGTTACTAAAATTTCGGGAAGGGTGATTTGGGGTGACAGCTGATGTAGAAATGGCTTCTCTACAAATAAGTGTTCGTCAAGAAGACAGAGATTTTCTTAGGTTCTTCTGGTGTGATTCAAATGACTGGAAGGGTATAAAGATATTTCGGCATCGGAGGGTGGTATTTGGATTAAAATGTAGCACTTTCCTTTTAGGAGCAGTTCTTGATTACCATTTGGACAAGGCAATGGAAGATTGTCAATATAGTAAAGGACAGATATCAAGACTTAAACAGAGCCTTTATGTGGACAATGTTGTAACCAGTGTTGATACTGAATCAGAACTGAAAGAATTCATTAATGAAGCACATGATATAATGCAGGAAGGAAAGGTCGACCTCAGAGGTTGGCAGGCCAACAATGATGCTTTCATTCTTGTAGGACAGACAGCGGTGCTAGGTTTACGATGGGATTTGGAATCTGACAATTTATTGCTAAACTTGGAATGGTTACAGAACCATGAATTAGGAGTGATCACGATAAGATCCATTCTGTCAGTTGCACAAAAGATATTTGATCCGAATGGCATAGTTAGTCCAGTACTTCTAGTTCCTAAATTGTTATTACAAAAGATATGGCTAAGTGGTATATCTTGAGATGAAGAGGTTACTACTGATATTAAGGACCAATTTGTAACCTGGTATTTAAGCCTTTTTCTCCTGAAAGAGATGAGAATTCCACGCTGGTTTCATTATTCCAAGAACCACAGGGATGTCAGTCTACAAATTTTGTGTGATGCTAGTGCACAGGCCTACGCTGCAGTAGTCTTCATACGACTACAAATTGACGGTGAGAGTAAGGTACACCTTCTTGCAGCCAGTGCAAGAGTAGCCCCATTAAACACAGTCATCATTCCCCGACTGGAACTAATTGCTGCAACAGTGGGAGCTAGATTAGGTAATTCAGTGCTAGAAGGATTAAACTACCAAGATGTCAAGTTGAATTTCTAGACTGATTCGACAACGGGTTTAGCATGGATTCTATAGGAAGAAACATGGACTGTGTTTGTCAACAACCGTGTTAAAGAAATCCATCGGTTGACTTTACCAGAAATGTGGAGATATGTTCCTGGCCATTTGAATCCTGCAGATCTTCCTTAAAGAGTTGTCTGACAGAAAAATTGTTAGCACTTCAATTGTGGGAGGGGCCAGAGTTTTTACGAAAGGACCGGCCAGAGTGGCCTGGTGAATTTCCACCTGCAGAGGCAGAGCTGATTTTCGCAAGAAAAGAGAAAATCAACTCAAATAATGAGTTACTTTGTAGATACTTCATGTAGCACCCCAAAACATGTAAATAATGATCAGTGCAGGTACCACGATTTTAATTGGTATTACTTATATTTTTCAAGCTATGAAAAAATAATTCGGTTGGTTGCTTGGATAAAGAGGTTTATCCAAAATACGCGAAGAGCAAACCTTACAAGAGCTCGTGGAGAATTATCATGTGAGGAGATAATGTCAGCAGAAAAAATAGTCGCAAGATTGGTACAGGAAGAGCCTTTCTCTTCAAAAAATGACAAAAGTCTCATTAGCCTAAATGTGTTTAGGGATGAGAAGGGATGTCAAGAGTAACCACTAAAAGTGGTAGAGCTGTAAATACACCAAAGAGATTAGATTTATGATTACTGTATTTTGAGGTAATTATAGTTATTTATGTATGGTTGAGTTGTTCTTCCACCAACTCAAGGTGGGAGTGTGTCATATCTTTTGGCCAAAGATGCTACATTAAGATTGTCATTTTTTTCTTTATTATCTTTTTTCCACTGTTGTAAAATTAACTGTCATGGCATCCAGAAGTGTCAATAAATGGTTGTTTTGAATTGATATATTTTCCTTAAATATAAAAGAAGAAAGAATCTGCGATACGCCGATGAGCGTAAAAGTAAAAGAGGTTGCCATAAACGGCATTGTTACCGCCACCAGGCCCACGATAGTTCCATCGCTGAATGTAGCCGATTTAGCTCTGCTTTACAGCTCTGGAAGTATGTCAATCGTGGAACGGCAATTGCAGATAGCTGTTAACCGGGTCGACAGGTGGGCTCACGACCGGTTTTCATCAGCGAAATCCTCCGTCGTCCATTTTTGTCGGCTCCGAAGGCTACACTTACACCCTGAACTACATCTCAGGTATGCTGCGTTGCCGTTGGTTGACACTTATCGCTTCTTGGGGCTCCATTTTGACAGCAAATTAACGTGGCAGCCCCATATACGGCAACTAAGAACGACGTGTCTCAGGAAACTGAACATGCTCAAGTTTCTTAGTAGCACTACGTGGGGGGCTGACGGAGCGGTGCTGCTACGGTTCTACCAAGCCCTCGTCGTGTCCCGGCTAGACTATGGTTCTGCGGCTTATGGTTCAGAAAGACCGGCAACCTTGAAAATGCTGGACAGTATCCACCATAGTGGCGTTAGGCTGGCTACTGGTGCCTTCCGGACCAGCCCGATACCCAGCCAACTCGTCGAATCGGGTGTTCCACCTCTAAATTATCGACGCCATCTTATGCTTTTGGCATATACTACTAATGTGCGTCAGTACCCAATACGACCAGAGGTACGCCAGCCAGCCTCGAACCACTCGGCCTGTTGGTATTAGACTCTATAGCTCGTGTACTGAAATAGGAGTGGCTGTGGGCCCTAGCCTACTTTTCACATTTTGCAAAAATGAGGAAAAAGTAGACTTATGAGATCGATCCGGGAAAATGTGTGTCTGTCTGTCTGGCTGTGTGTGTGTCCCCCCCCTATCAACTCCTAAACGGCTGCAGCAATCAAAACCAAATTTAGTATGAATAAAGATGTGCACCGGAATATCTCACGTCCATATTTGAAAATGATGTCAGTGCTACCTACTGCTGAAAAACGCACTAGAAATTTGAGCTCCATGTTGGATATCTTGCAAGGTATGCATGGGAGCTATTCCCAAATTGGCACACATGTAGATAATACTATTTCAGTTTAATATCCAGGAGGCCATACATGACAATGTTGCCAACATAATTTTAAGCCTTCTGATAGGTCCAATGTTTAAATGCATATAACTTCTACACTATCAATGGGATTTCAACCAAATTTTGTATGTAAAATGTGTACGTAAACAGATATGACTGAGCGTATTCTTAAGAGCCACCAAGGCTGCCAACTGTTAATAATTGCTCTCTCTATTTTTTATCCAAATACCAATATATCAGAAAGTTTGCAAGCCGACAGCTTTAAACTATGCACACGTATATTCTGACATTTTAGATTAATTTGGAGTAACTTATATACATCTGTTCTACCAACAGGATTATAAGCCGGCTGATAGTACCAATTTTTAAATACATGTAACTTCTATACTATCAGTTGGATTTCAACCAAATTTCGTATGTGCTATGTGTAACATAACAGATATGACTATAAGTATTGTTAAGAGCAATCAGGGCTGCCAACTGTTAATAAATGCTGTCTATATTTTTTACCCTAATATCAATATATCAGAAAGTATGCAAGCCAACAGCTCTATACTTTGCACACGTATAGCACCTGACTTTCTAGATTAATTTGGAGTAATTAATATAAGTCAGTGCTGCCAACATGATTCTATGCCTGCTGATAGGTCCAATTTTAAAATACATGTAACTTCTATACTAACAAGTGGATTTCATCCAAAATTGGCACAACAAGATATCATAAAATTTCAGATTATTTCTGACCAGCACACGCATGGTATTGTTGGCAACATGCTTTTACGCTGCTGATAGATCCAATGTCTAACTGCATGTAACGTCCATTGGACTTCAACCAAATGTTGTATTCTGCACCTTAAGAGATGGAAATAAGAATATATTCAGTCACCAGGGCTGCCAACTGTAGTGCGTTATTAGGCTACATTACACCAGGTATGTTTTGAACTAATTAGATATTTCGATATTACCAACTTAATTTCGTCATTATTCTAGATAGGTTCATATACTGTAGAATAATCATTGGCATGAAAAGTAGGCTGTATAGTTCTTCACAGAACTTCTTGTCTTACGTATGAAACCACCCAACAATCTTCTTCTTTCCTGGCGTTTATCCCAGTACAGAGTCCGCTGCTCTACCACCCAACCATCAGAATATAATAAATAGGGGCCGGATTTTGGTGGTTTTTAAAATTGTCATTTTAGGTTTTCAAAAACATAAAATTGTTCTTTTTAGTTTTTTACTAGCAGAAGTACCCGTTCTTCGAACGGTGTTCGGTGTTAACACCAGACATTATAATAATAATAATAATAATAATAATAATAATAATAATAATAATAATGTTATTGGTATTACGTCCCTTTTAAGTACTGTTGCCTTTAGAGACGCACCAGACATTATCAATTGAGCTACTGTTGCAATGGTTAGCGGCTTGTCATTCCTTCATAAGTTTATCAAAACGAAGTTAGTTTTCTGGGAATATCACACACACTGTTAATTTAAGGGCCTTATAATGTGGTTTTCGGAGACCCTTTATAGACTCGCGAATTTTGTGTCTCACATTGAGAAGTGCAACATATGCTTTGGTCGTCCTTCTAGGATAATTTTTATATTTCGCCTATTTTAGCATGTATTTTGAGAAGTTTATCCCTATATCCACCCTTCTACTGTATGAAATGAACGGTGAAGAGTTTTATAAATGATTGGTGTATTGACTCATGTTTACCATACCTAATTTTACGATGCACCAAGCATCCGAACATGAGTTATAGGCGTACATAAGGATACACAGAAAGACAGACAGACAGACAATACTATTGTCTACAACATATCACCCAGAAATCCAAATATGGGTATATCTACCACACAGTATCAAAGAAAATCATCCTTACGATGAACCCGTATGTCGACAAAAAAAAAAAAATTAGTTGAAATATGCTCTCAAAGTAAATTCACCTGACGTGTACTTCCTGACATGAAATAGAATTGAAAGCCTTGTAGATGAAACGCAATACACGTCACATAAAAACTGACCCTCTACGTTGTGTTGGGTCCCCATACACAGGAAGACCTCTTTCATAAATTATAAAAGCTTGTGGTGCATGAAAATTCAGGTTCTTTAGTCTCAAATGGCCCAAATTCCTAAAAGCCGCCAAAAATGCTGATTCAATTCAAGAATTTTTGAAAATAATGTTGTTGTTTGGAGATATAATAGACCTTCTGCACTATATGTCGCACGTGAAAATTGCATGAAAAAATCCTAGGTTACCCCTTGACCCCCTTAATTGCATTGATGAATTATACAGTCTACGTTGGTTCCGTGATAACCTTATATTTGCAAACTTTCACAGAAATGTAATGAATGTAATAAATTGCTTCTTACTGAAATAGATGGAATGTTGGATGCCACCCCTTGAGATAATGTTGTCATGGTTACCGATTTGCATTCCTTCATTAGTTTGTTAAATTTAATTTAATTAGTTTTCTGGGAATTTTTCAGAAACTGTAGGTTTTAGAGCCTTATAATGTAGTTTTCGAGGACCCTCGAGTTTTATTTCTGGCACCGAGGGCTTTGTCTCGTCGTTGTACGCCATAATATAATACTAATAATAATAATATAACATAGGGATAGGAATCTAATAGACCTGCCATACCACACCCGCAGATGTAAATCGCGTGAAAAAAATCTAGACTACCCCGTGACCCCATTAAGCGCATTTTACGTATTGATGAAATTTACAGCTTAATTCGGTTCCATAATAACCATCTAACCGTTTGCAAACTTTGACACTAATGTAATTAAAGGAATTGTATTGCGTCTTACAGCAATAGATGGATCTCTGAGAATTTGTTGCCATGGTTATCGGCTTGCATTCGTTCATAGTTTATTAAATTTAATTAGTTTTCTGGGAATATGTCAAAAACGGTTGGACGTAGGACCTTAAAATGTGCTTTTAGGGCCCCCGAGGTTTGTCTCTCACATTGAGGGGCTGAAAGTGAGCTTTGTCTCGTCCTTCTACTCCTATTTCAGCATGTATTTTAAGGGGGTATGCCCCCTTTTATGAGAGGTATAGAGAAGAGTTACATCAATGATTAGTGTCGTGCCTCTGATGGATATCTGTACCAAATTTTACGTTGATACACCCAGCCGTTCTCGAGTTATAAGGGAACAAAGTTGTCCACAGACAATCAAGCAAACAGACAGACAGACCAAAACATTATTTTCGCGCGCATCTATCATAAAACAGTCTGAAACGTGTAAATAACTCAAATTTCCGTAGAAATTCAGAAAAAAGGACAAATTTTCTTTTTTATATATGTAGAGATTTACTGCACCGCTCGATGTGACCGTGTTTTATTGCACAAATTTAGGTTTTACTCGCTAACCGTCGGAGATACACGAAAAGTAATAAGAAACTTTTGGATAGAAAATTAAATGCTAAAGCTCGTGTATACCATCAAAAGTTTGCTATTTCTTAGCGTTCTCTTTTTATTTGAAATGGAAATACGAAATTTTGAAACCAAAGGGTGTAGTGACGTCACAAATGTAGGTTTTACTCGCTAACCGTTGGAGATACACGAAAAATGATAAGGACCTTTCGGATAGAAAATGAAATTTTGAAGCTCGTACGTGCCATCAAAAGTTTGCTATTTCCTACCGTTCTCTTTTTATTTGATATGGAAATATGAAATTTTGAAACCAAAGGGTGTAGTGACGTCACTAAAATGGTCGCCATTTCTTAATAGTGCAAAATATCGAAATTAAAAGTATCCTATATGTAACCCTGGTATTTCAGATACATCCATGCAAAATTTCATTTAAATCGGACCAGTGGTTCTTGCGTTATTAGGTAACAGACAGACAGACAGACAGACAGAAAGACAGACACACACCATCTCATTTTAGGTAGATTTCATTAGAAAGCTAACTATTGCAATGGGTACCATGTTTCGACTTCCGGAAAATTTCGACATATCTTTGCGTTTCACATCCCCCAGACCCCAAAACCACCGTCAGTTCAAAAGTTTATATATAATTTATGTATATATGTATCTATCTCTCTCTCTCTCTCTATATATATATATCAGTTTCTTGTGGACACGATAACTGCCGTAATTTTACACCAATCACTTTGAATTTTTTACATAATATGTATCCCTATAAAATCTCGGTCGAGTTCGTTAATGGGCAAAATCGGTCGAAGGGGGTGAAAATGGGGGGCTTTTTTCGAAAAAGTGAAATTTCGCTATAACTCTCTTAATACGTGAAATATCGAATCCATTCAAAGTTCATAATATGTGTCGGATAAGTGCCAAAAATTTATGTCAAATAAGTTTTTTGATGGAACCAACCATTGACCAAAGGGGTGGAAAAAAGTGGGTTTTTCGGGAATCATTAATCATATCTCTCTTAATAGGCACAATATCAAAACCGTACAAAATGGAAAATATTCCCCTAATAATTACCTAAAACTTCTGTCTGAAAGAATTTTTGATATGACCCACCATTACGCCAAGGGATGAGAAAAATGATTTTGGAATTTTAAAAAATGCCAAGTGCCATCAGAGGTTACCATAACAACGCTTTTAAATTGATAAGGGATGATCTATCAGAGGTTGCCAAGACAACGCCATTGACGAGATCACATTCATTTTTAGCCTACTTTCGATTTTTGCAAAAAATGAAAGTAGACTTATGAGATCACTACAGGGCGAAGAAAAGTGTGTCTGTCTGTGTGTGTGTATGTGTGTGTGTGAGTCTGCCTGTGTGTATGTATGTGTGTGTGTGAGTCTGTGTGTGTGTGTGTGTGTGTGTGTGTGTGAGTGTGTGTACTCTGAATGTGTGTCCCCCCCTATCAATTCGAACACGGTGAGCGCAAATTGAACGAAATTTGGTACAAAAGTAGCACTAGCAAAGGACACCTCAGTGTCATGTTTTATATCGCCGCCATCTTGACGGAAACGTAATGGCGGCCACACAAATGTTCAAAGCTTAAATCAAATTACGACTAACCTAATCATCCGATCTCTACCAAATTTTGCAACAACATACCTTTATGGAGGGAGCATCCTTTGACAAATGTAATAGGTCATTAGCCTAATAGTTTGCGGATGGCGGCCATCTTTGTGTCAAAATCGATTACCCCTATTAAGTCGAACACGGTGAAACCAAATGGAATGAAATTTGGTACAAAGGTAGCACTAGCAAAGGGCACCCCAGTGTCATGTTTTATATCGCCGCTATCTTGAAGGAAACGTAATGGCGGCCACCCAAATGTTCAAAGCTTAAATCAAATTACGACTAACCTAATCATCCGAGCTCTACCAAATTTTGCAACAACATACCTTTGTGGAGGAAGCATCCTATGACAAATCTAGTAGGTGATTAGCCTAATAGTTTGCGGATGGCGGCCATCTTTGTGTCAAAATCGATTACCCCTATTAATTCGAACACGGTGAAACCGAATGGAATGAAATTTGGTACAGAGGTAGCACTAGCAAAGGGCACCTCAGTGCCATGTTTTATATCGCCGCCATCTTCACGGAAACGTAATGGCGGCCACACAAATGTTCAAAGCTTAAATCAAATTACGACTAACCTAATCATCCGATCTCTACCAAATTTTGCAACAACATACCTTTATGGAGGAAGCATCCTTTGACAAATCAGTAGGTCATTAGCCTAATAGTTTGCGGATGGCGGCCATCCTTGTGTAAAAATCGATTACCCCTATTAATTCGAACTCGGTGAAACCGAATGGAATGAAATTTGGTACAGAGGTTGCACTAGCAGAGGGCACCTCAGTGTCATGTTTTATATCGCCGCCATCTTGACGGAAACGTAATGGCGGCCGCACAAATATTCAAAGCTTAAATCAAATTACGATTAACCTAATCATCCGATCTCTACCAAATTTTGCATCAACATACCATTATGGAGGGAGCATCCTTTGACCAAACTAATAGGTCATTAGCCTAATATTTTGCGGATGGCGGCCATCTTTGTGTGAAAATCGATTCCCCCTATTAATTCGAACACGGTGAAACCGAATGGAACGAAATTTGGTACAGAGGTAGCACTAGAAAAGGCCACGTCAGTGTCATGTTTTATATCACCGCCATCATGACGGAAACGTAATCGCGGCCACCCAAATGTTAAAGGCTAAAATGTAATCACGACCAACCTAATAATCTAGTCTCTACCAAATTTTGCAACAGCAAATCTTTATGTGGGAAGCATATTCTGACCAAACTGCTAGATCATCAGTCCAATAGTTTGCATATGGTGGCCAAGTATGTGTGCAAATCGATTCCCCCTATCAATTCAAACACGGTGAAACCGAATTGAACGAAATTTGGTACAGAGGTAGCACTAGCAAAAGGCACCTCAGTGTCATGTTTTATATCGTCGCCATCTTGACGGAAACGGAATGACGGCCACCCAAATGTTAAAAGCTTAAATCAAATTTCGACCATCCTAATAATTTGATCTCTACCGGATTTTGCAACAACATGCCTTTTTGTGGAAAGCATCTTATGACTGACTACAAGGTCATCAGCCCAATAGTTTGCAAATAGCGGCCATGTATGTGTGCAAATCCATTCCCCAGATCAATTCAAACACGATGAAACCGAATTGAATGAATTTTTTTACAGAGGTAGCACTAGCAAAGGGCACCTCATATTCATGTTTAATATACCTATAGCACGTTGTATTTCAACAAGCTACTACAACCAACATTCAATTATACTCCTTGAAAAGGACAAAGAGTTATAACAATACCCATGCATTTAGGAGAAAGTAGGCTATATGTTCTTTACTGAACATCTTGTTAGCCTACTTTTCACACTTTTCAAAAATGAGGAAAAAGTAGACTTATAAGATATATCCGGGAAAATGTGTCTGTCCTTCTGTCTGTCTGTCCTTCTGTCTGTCTGGCTGTGTGTGTGTCCCCCCCCCCTATCAACTCCTAAACGGTTGCAGCAATCGAAACCAAATTTAGTATGAGTAAAGATGTATACCGGAATATCTCAGGCCCATATTTGAAAAAGATGCCAGTGCTACCAACTGCTAAAAAATGCACTAGAAATTTGAGCTCCATGTTGGATATCTTGGAAGGTATACATGGGAGCTATTCTAAAATTGGCACACATGTAGATAATACTATTTCAGTTTAATTTCCAGGTAGCCATTCACGACAGCGTTGCCAAAATAATTGTAAGCCTTCTGATAAGTCCAATTTTTAAATGCATATAACTTCTACACTATCAATTGGATTTCAACCAAATTTTGTATGTAATATGTGTACATAAACATATATGACTGAGTGTATTCTTAAGAGCCACCAGGGCTGCCAACTGTTAATAATTGCTCTCTATTTTGTATCCAAATATATCAGAAAGTATGCAAGCCGACAGCTTTAAACTATGCACACGTAAATTACCCGACATTTTACATTAATTTGGAGTAACTTGTATACGTCAGTTCTACCAACATGATTCTAAGCCTGCTGATAGGACCAAGTTTTAAATACATGTAACTTCTATACCAACAAATGGATTTCATCCAAAATTGGCACAAAAATATATAATATTTCAGATTATTTCTGACCAGCACTCGCATGATATTGTTGCCAACATGCTTTTACGTGTACTAATAAATCCAATGTCTAAATCCATGTAACGTCCTTTGGACTTCAACCACATTTTGTATTCTGTACCTTAGGAGATGGAAGTAAGAATATATTCAGTCATCAGAGCTGCCAACTGTATTGCTCTATTAGGCTACATTATGCCTAGTATACCTTATTTCGAACTAATTAAGACATTTCGATATTACCCACTTAATTTCATTATTCTAGATAGGTTCATATACTGTAGATTAATCTATGTCATGAATCTTAATTTTAAGAAAAGTAGGCTCTTTAGTTCGTCACGGAACTTCTTGTTCCATCTGACTATGAGGTAAGCGGCTAACTGGTAGCATGCTGAACTTCTATGCCCAAGGTGCAGGTTCAAAGCCGGACAAAGTCGCCGGATTTTCTAAGAGCGCTAAAAATCCGTCAGCATGCTTTCCTTCGGAGGGGAAGTTACAACGTTCGTTGCAAGTTGCTAGTTGCGGTGGCATCTAGCAGCCAAGTTCACAGCTAGGTGTCGTTGACGTTAGTATTTGGTACAAAATTAGGTACTACTACTTAAAATTGACCGTCTGCAGACCTTACCTGAATTACAGACTAATACAGTCATCACAAATAACACCGTTTATCAGACAGATTCTACACACACCCAATGTACACGGGGTTACATGACCACCTTGTCGCAGCCCCTAAACTGAGGAACCAACCAACATCTCTGCGGGAGATAAAAGTTTGCGTGAAGAAGTAACAGACTGTTAGATAGTTGCACATTAGTTCCAAACCTTGCATAAGGACAAAGTGATCACAAGTATAAAAATTAACCCCAAATGACAAGAAGGTTACCATCCCCATAAGACAGTAAAATGTTAAAAATATGCATAGAAAGACGAAAAAATGTTAACTAACCTCCAATTGTAAAATACTTTCTCGCAATAAATGAGGTCTGATCCTCCCACGAAAACCTGCATATTTTGCCTATTATAGCCTATCCCCTAGTTTGCCCGGTGAAATCTACCTCCGCCTTCCGGCGTGCCGAGAGGAATTTTTTATATATTAAGTATGATTAGGTAGAATGGGTTTTTACAATAGGTTCTTATGTTTAAAGGGTAGCGAAAGTTGACATACATTACATAAGGCTTAAAATTAATACCTCATTGTTAGTAGACAATCTGATTGCAACGAGAGAGTAAATATTTAACATAATGATGCGTAATCAAATTATCACCGATAACTTTACACTTTTAGGGATTGCAATAAAACCAAGGATGTCAGAGATGATTTTCACACTCTATCTCGTTCAAATAATGTTGATTCTTTACTATATTGGATTCTTGGGAATAATAAGAGATTTATTCGCTCTTTCCTCTCGGTAAATAACCAAACAATAATATATAAGCTGGAAAGTGCTGAAAATATTTCATTTTTCCATTAGGTAGGATTGCTTTCAATCGACTGGAGCTAGGAGTAAACACTATCTTCACATTTAATTTCAAGGATTATGGACAAAATTTGAAATATACTACAATAAATGGTACAAAACTGCAATTAGTTATTTTAGGTACTCGCGTATTATTTAGTTTATTAGGTAGTACGGAATTTCAGTGTGATTCGTAAAAGTATTTAGAAGTATGGGAAAAATAGATAAGAACCTAAGAATCCGGTTCCTAATAATAGGCTAACTGCGCCCCGATAGTATAAGGTAGTTTCTCTGTTGCTGGATAGCGAATTTTTGTACAAACTCAATTGTCTAGAATAATGAAAAATATAATAATAATAGTATACTAATAATAATCATTATTGACTAATAATTATGAAAATAATAATAACATAAATGTCTAATGATGATAATAATAATAATAACAATAGTCTAATAATAAGTATTTCGCTGTCCTCTTGGAGTGACGATGTGGGTAGTCATAATATAGCCTTATTCTGAAAGCAGAGACATGAAATGATTGTCAATGATATGTAAGCCAACCAAAATTTGATTAAACTAGAGAATCGTCTGTACTCCCCTCTCCAACTCCAGGCAGCTTGAAATGTATAAATTTTATATGTGGTCTCAAACCTCATGTCTCGGTGATAATCAACGTTGAAGTACAAACAAACACTACGGTGTTCCCGCAGCTTAGATCTACTTAGTTATATACGGAAAATGTGCCACGGAACCGCTTGATAGCACTGTGCTTTGCCCATTGCCCTACCTCACAAATCGTGTATGGTATCCCAAAGAAATTTTGATCAACCGATCACAACGAGGGGACGGAGTCGCGCAGCTTCTTTTGGGGTACAGGATCTCTACATTAGCTGAAACAGAAGGCTGGCGTTCTGTGAGGTGAGCGGGAAAATGGGATTGAGTGAGTAAATGCATGCACGTCGTCCCAATAAAAATAACAGCTACATCGCACGCCTTCTGCTTGACCTTGAGACGTCATAATGCAGCCTTGTAACAATACAATCCCGTTAAATTTGTAACGTTCCGTTCCGTCTGTTTGTTCCGTTATTATAAGTAGAATGTTCCGAACTGTAACGTATCGGATATTCCTCTGTTCATTTCGGTACGGGACAACGTAACGTTCCACCCGTCTCCAATACGCTGTACCGGTACAGGCTCGGCTAACATTCCACTGTTCCAGATACCAGGTACGGTTTCAGAATCAGTTCCGTTCCAGGACGGTAACGTTACGCTTGGAACAGACAGCGGTAACGTTACAACTTGGAAATAACCTTGGAGATAACGGAATTTCTCCGTTCCACATAGACAAGAGTTCCGTTCCGCGTTACGTTCTGTTCCGGGTCCCTGGTTTGCATACCTTCTGATATTTTGGTATTAGGATACAAAAATGGAGAGAGCATTTATTAACAGTTGGCAGCCCGGGTTGCTCTTAGGAATACGCATATCCATATCTGTTATCGTACACATACTTATAGTACATACGAAATTTGGTTGAAATCTAATTGATAGTATAGACGTTACATGCATTTAAAATTAGACCTATTAGCAGGCTTAGACTCATGTTGGCAACACTGTCATGTATGGCCTCCTGGAAATTAAACTGAAATATTATCGTTACGGCTGTGAGTTGTTTCGTCGCCTCGCCGGTTGAGTCACAGCTGTCCAGGCTGTGCTCTGCCTCAGTGTATTAAGTGCGCCTTACGCAACAGGGCTACTAGGACAATGGGATGGTCCAGAATATTCGTGACCCAGCCAGTGATGGAAACCTCGAGAAGCCGTGAATCCTGGACGGGTCTAGAAGCATTTATTGAGTCACCAGCCTGCTATATAAGAGCGACCTGGCAAGCGGGGTGGACAGTGTTTTTCGAGCTAGTGCGAGCTTTTACCTTGAGCGACAGTTGTGGGTGAAGGAGTGTGAAGCCTACGGAGAAACTGTGTCTTAAGCGAGTGTGTTTTCCAGTGCAGCAGTTGTAGGTGTGAAGAATTGCGAAATCACCGGGGGCTGTTTCCCTAGCCAGCGGACAGCAAGCAGAGTGAAGAGGTGAGTGACCGGCTATCGTAAATAACTGTAGCGTGTGTAATTCAAGGAAGTGTTGTAGGTAGTTCTGTCGAGGCCACCAGACTCATTAGGAGGGATTAACTTCCGTGGCTTATTGACACAGTGAAAGGCAAGTGTTCCCTACAAGAGGAAACTAGAGTGGGATACTAATTGCTTGTATTTGCTATTTGTGTGGTGTATCTTTCTGGCCCGCAATAAAGCTAATACGTTTTCTTTAAGGGAACAATTTGTGTTGTGTTTTCTACCCACCGTAATCCAGTTAGCGGAAGTGCCACTAGGGGGTGGCACGTAACAACTGGTGTCAGAAGCCGGATTACGAACTCAAGCACAAGCACAACACCTGAAGGTCCTGGTTTCAAAACCCGAGCAGGTCATTTTAACACAGTTCTCTAATTTTCCTGTGAGTGCATGCCCTTTACAAGACAAACAACTAAAATGGAAGCGCAATTTTCAGTATTGCTAGAAAAGTTAAGTGGCATGGAAGCCAAGATGGAAGACGGCCAAAAGAAATTAGCAGAGGACCTGAAGGACGGCCAGAATAAGTTAGCAGAGGACCTAACCGCCAAATTTCTGGATGGCCAGAAAAATCCTGAAGAGTGTCTGCTGACGAAATTAGAGGAGAGCCAAAGGAAATTAGAACAGGGCCTACGTGAGGAAGACTCAGCAGTGGAAAATAAGTTCGACGTCTTACAAGAGGAAGTTGCCGAACTGCGCCAACGCCCACTGACGGGGTTAGAAGAGAAATTCAATGCTTTAAAAAAGGAAATTGCTGAGCTGAGCCAACGCCCGCCGACGGGGATGGAAGCGAGATTCAACGCTCTACAAGAGGAAGTTGCCGAACTGCGCCAACGCCCACTGACGGGGGTAGAAGAGAAATTCAACGCTTTACAAAAGGAAATTGCTGAGCTGAACCAACGCCCGCCGACGGGGATGGAAGCGAGATTTAACGCTCTTCAAGAGGAAGTTGCCGAGCTGCGACGACGCCCGCCCACAGGTACACCGGGAATATCAGGAAAGGGACAGAGCAGAGTGACGCCCCCAACCTTCGACGGAAAGGTCCCGTGGAGCACCTATTTACATCAGTTCGAGGCAGCCTGTTCCATAAACAACTGGAACAGCACGGAAAAGGCTACAGCTCTCATTGTAGCGCTGAGACGGGACGCCCTTAACGTCCTTCAGGGCATCCCGACTGGATCCCAGGACTATGCTTCACTAATCGCCCATATGGAGTCCCGATATGGAGATAGCCATCTTCAGCAGTCCTACCAGATGCAGCTCCGGACAACGGGTACAGAAGAACGCGGAAACCCTGCAGGAGTTCGAGATGGACATCCCACGCCTCGTAAGGCTCGCCTACCCAACAGCGTCGGCCGACTTTCTGGAACAGATAGCGACGCAGACCTTCACCGACGGGCTACGGGACTCGGACACTCAACAGGCGCTGCGACTCACGCGCAATAAGACCCTGGCAGATGCGCTGAGCCACGCGATTGCGTTCGAGACGGCAAAACAGGCATCTAGAATGCACGCGCGGGTGCGTCAAGTGGACGTCGACGAACCAGCAAAAACCAACCCCCTGGCCGACGAATTGATGGAGGCGCTAAGCCGTTTCTTCGATAGTCGCGGCACCACCAGCAACGGCGCAGCCGGAAGACAACCGGAGAGGAGGCCCGGATGAGGGCTACAGACCTTCTGGACCTGCGGTAAGAAAGGCCACCTGAGCAAGGACTGCGGTGATCGCCGCCGCCGAGGATATCCGACGGGAAATCAGTCGTCTGAAAACCGCGCGGCCCAGAAAAACGAGTATTAGCCAGCCTTGGGGGGCAAAGGTTGGCTTGTGACAGTCGTCAAGCCCCGGCAGTCCAAGTTCGTGTGACGCAGGTACGGAGGGATAATAGCAGCCTGATGGTCGACGGAGTCGTCAACGGAGTGAGCTGGCCCATGCTGATCGACACGGGAGCGTCGAGGACCATCGTCAATCCCACCGTGATCCCGAAGTGGAGAGTGCAACCCACGCAAAGGAACCTCCAGCTAATAACCGCGACTGGAGAGACCACACCGGTACATGGCGAACCATCTCTGGAGTTCGTCATTGGTCGACTGGCGGGGAAGCATTCAGTGCTCGTGGCTGATGTATCAAACGAAGTGATCATCGGACTGGACTTCCTGGACCAGAACAACATCATCTTGGACCTGAGTACCAACACTCGGTACTTCGGAGGTGAGGAACTTGCTTTGCAACCAGCACATGAGGCCGTCGCCGCACGACGAGTAAGGCTGAGAGAGGACGTCATCGTTCCCGCCAGGACGGAGGTCAGCGCTGCCGTAATTGTCGACGGAACTGCTGAGGGAGTGGTGGCTGTCCTCGAGCCAAAATATGAGGACATCCAGACAAAATGATTGCTAATTGCCAAGACTCTCATCAACACGACGTCTCGGCCGTAAGTCCGCCTGTCCAACCTGAACGACTGCGATATTACGGTTCACCGGGACACCAACCTAGTAATCTGCGAACCCGTTACCTGGATTGCCCGCATCACAGATACGACGGACAGACACCTGCAGAAGGACAACCGAAGAAGACGCGCACTGCCAGAAGAACTACAGAAGCTGTACCAAGGATCCCAGGACCAGCTAGACGAGGAGCAATCACGCCATGTTCAGGATCTGCTACGCGAATTCCAGGATGTCTTCTCCGTGGGGAGCAAAGACTTCGGCAGGACAAGCTTGGTCCAGCACAGAATCGACGTTGGTGGCAGCGCACCGATTAGGGCCCCATTCCGACGTGTCCTGCTCGCCAAGCAAGCTGAATTCGACGGGATGGTAGAAGAGATGGAGCAAGGAGTGATCGAGCCATCACATAGTCCTTGGAGTTCTCCGGTCGTGCTGGTGAAGAAGAAGGACGGTTCCACCAGGTTCTGCGTGGATTACAGGCGGGTGAATGACGTCACGAAGAAGGACAGCTACCCTCTACCCCGGATCGACGACACCCTGGTCACCATATCAGGGTCTAGATGGTTCTCCACCTTGGATTTGAAGAGTGGCTACTGGCAGGTGGAGGTCCACCCTAAGGACCGCGAGAAAACTGCGTTCTCTGTGGGCTGCGGGCTCTGGCAGTTCACCGTCATGCCATTCGGTCTGTGCAACGTCCCTGCGACCTTCGAAAGGCTAATGGAGTCCAATCTGAGGGGACTACACTTGAAGACCTGTCTGGTCTACCTAGACGACGTCATCGTTCTGGGGAGAAGCTTCGAGGAGCACTACAGCAACCTGAAGGAGATCTTGATGAAGCTACGGGCTGCCCAGCTGAAGTTGAGCCCCAAGAAGTGTCAGCTCTTCCAGAAGCAGGTCCATTACCTTGGGCATATCGTCTCCGAAGAAGGGGTGCGCACCGACCCAGGGAAGACCGCAGCTGTGAGGGAGTGGCCAGGTCTGAAGGATAAGTCCCAACTACGAAGCTTCCTGGGACTCTGCACTTATTACCGTCGCTTCGTGAGAGGATTCGCCGACATCGCCAAACCACTGCATCGACTGACTGACAAGGACCAACTCTTCACGTGGACAGCAGAATGCCACAGTGCCTTCGAACAACTCAAGCAGGCTCTGCGCACCGCACCTATTCTGGCCTACCCCAGACCTGGGACAAGGTTCATCGTCGATACCGATGCCAGCGACTTTGTTATAGGGGGAATCCTGTTGCAAGTAGTGGACGGCGAGGAGAGAGTAGTGGCCTACTTCAGCAAAGCCTTGTCAAAGCCAGAAAGGAACTACTGCGCCACCAGGAAGGAGCTGCTCGCCATCGTGAAGACCATTGAACACTTCCACAAGTACCTGTACGGGCAAGAATTTCTCATCAGGACCGACCATACATCCCTGCGGTGGCTCCTGAACTTCAAGCAGCCCGAGGGTCAACTCGCGCGGTGGTTAGAGAGACTTCAACAGTACAACTTTGAGATCCAGCACAGGAAAGGCCATCTGCATTCTAACGCCGACGCCCTGTCACGAAGACCGTGCCCCGTAGACTGCACCTTCTGTGCCCGAAGGGAGGAGAACACCGGGATACAGTGCCGAAGGACTACCGTGGAAGTTCAAGGGAGCTGGAGCTGCGAATCTTTCACGCGGGCACAAGTGGAAGATGATAACCTGGGACTGATGGCCGAATGGAAGAGGGCCTGTGTCCCCAGACCCGGGTGGAACATTGTGAGTGACTGCAGCCCGAAGTTTAAGTCCTACTGGGCGCAGTGGGACTCGCTGGTTGTAAGGGATGGCCTCATCTGCCGGACCTGGGAGAGCACCGTCGGGAAGACATCTCGGGAACATGTCCTCGTTCCAAAGGCTATGACGGAGGAAGTCCTGAAGGAAGTCCATGGAGGTTCATCTGGCGGACACCTGGGGATAAAGAAGACCCTGGAGAAGCTGAGAGAGCGGTTCTACTGGATCGGATGCCGAACAGACGTGGAGAACCACTGCACGAGGTGCCACGATTGCGCAGCCAGCAAGGGCCCAGGACGAAGACGACGGGATCCTTTGAAGACCTACAACGTGGGCTGCTTCATGGAGATAGTGCCATCGATGTTGCTGGGCCATTCCCGTTGAGCGAGGCAGGGAACCGCTACATATTGGTCGTCAGCGACTACTTTACCAAATGGGCGGTGGAGTATGCGCTCCCTAACCAAGAAGCTGCAACGATCGCAGAGACCCTGGTGAAGGAATTCGTCGGCCGGTACGGAGTACCCCTGGAGCTGCATTCCGACCAAGGGAGGAATTTCGAGTCGCAGGTGTTCCAGAACCTATGCCAGCTGCTGGGAATCCGGAAGACGAGGACGACGCCGCTACACCCTCAGTCCGACGGGATGGTAGAGCGATTCAATCGCACCATCGAGAACCATCTCCGAACAGTCGTCATTGAGCACCAGAGGGATTGGGACAAACATCTTCCACTACGTCTCCTGGCCTACCGCGCAGCCGTGCATGTAGCCACCGGGTGCACACCAGCCCGGGACATGTTTGGGAGGGAACTCCGTCTACCTGTCGATCTTGTCTTCGGCCGACCTGGGAATGATCCGGTCCCGGTAAGCCAGTATTGTCAAGAAATGGTCGACCAACTGGAGGACGTGCACGCGTTCGCGAGGAGGAAACTGCGGATCGAGACCGACCGAATGAAGACCCGATACGACCAGCAGACGGATGCCGGCGGATTCCACGAGGACGACCTGGTCTGGCTCATCAACCCATTACGGAAGAAAGGCCTGTCACCCAAACTGCATAAGTCCTGGGAAGGCCCGTACCGAGTCGTGAAACGGATCAACGATGTCGTCTACGGTATCCAGCGGGGCCCGAGGGCGAAGATGAAGATCGTGCATTGAGATCGCCTGGCAGCCTACGGAGGGACACAGACGGACCAATGATTGATCGGGACGATCAGCATTTTAGGAAGGGGGTGGTGTTACGGCTGTGAGTTTGTTTCGTCGCCTCGCCGGTTGAGTCACATCTGTCCGGGCTGTGCTCTGCCTCAGTGTATTACGTGCGACTTACGCAACAGGGCTACTAGGACAAAGAGATGGTCCAGAATATTCGTGACCCAGCCAGTGATGGAAACCTCGAGAAGCCGTGATTCCTGGACGGGTCTAGGAGCATTTATTGATTCACCAGCCTGCTATATAAGAGCGACCTGGCAAGCGGGGTGGACAGTGTTTTTTCGAGCTAGTGCGAGCTTTTACCTTGAGCGACAGTTGTGGGTGAAGAAGTGTGAAGCCTACGGAGAAACTGTGTCTTAAGCGAGTGTGTTTTCCAGTGTAGCAGTTGTTAGTGTGGGGAATTGCGGAAGCACCGGGGGCTGTTTCCCTAGCCAGCGGACAGCAAGCAGAGTGAAGTGGTGAGTGACCGGCTATCGTAAATAACTGTAGCGTGCGTAATTCAAGGAAGTGTTGTAGGTAGTTCTGTCGAGGCCACCGGACTTATTAGGAGGGATTAACTTCCGTGGCTTATTGACAAGTGAAAGACAAGTGTTCCCTACAAGCGGAAACTAGAGTGGGATACTAATTGCTTGTATTTGCTATTTGTGTGGTGTATCTTTCTGGCCCGCAATAAGGCTAATACGTTTTCTTTAAAGGAACAATTTGTGTTGTGTTTTCTACCCACCGTAATCCAGTTAACGGAAGTGCCACTAGGGGGTGGCACGTAACATTATTATCTATATGTGTGCCAATTTTGGAATAGCTCCCATGCACACCTTCCATGATATCCAACATGGAGCTCAAATTTCAATTGCGATTTTTCATCAGTTGTTGCACTGACGTAATTTTCAAATATGGCCTTGAGATATTCCGGTATAGATCTTTACTAATACAAAATTTGGTTTCGATTGCTGCAGCTGTTTAGGGGTTGATAGGGAGGGGGGGGGGGAGGGAGACACACAGATAGACATACAGACAGACACACATTTTCCCGGATCGATCTCAAAAGTCTATTTTTCTTCCTTTTTAAAAAATGTGAAAAGTAGGCTAAAAATTGAGTGTTAGATATGTTCACTTTATGAAGGAGCACTTTAATTTTTCCTCTCCATACAATATTTTGAAAGAAAGTATTTGAAATAAAGTTTCAGAGACATATAGAAGGAGACACGTTCATGCCAATATAGCGTTGACATTTATGTCAGTCAATCACGGACACTTTGGAACCAAGTATTTAGTATAGCCTAAGTTTTATTTTAAAGCCATGTTTTATATCTCATTGCAATTGCGCAGTGTTGCTGTATCCTATCATATTAGTAAAAGTATCAATTTACATCCACCACAACATTTTCTTGATGAGGTGTTGTAAATGTTAGTCACATAAGGAATGGCTCAGCACAATAACATTTTTCGGGAAATAAAATTATTTATTGCCAAATCGAAAGTATTTTATGTATACGACATTTCTTAACGTAGTTTTGCTATGCGGTTTGTGGTATGGATTGGTCTTTATGTGTGATTTCTGTGGATGCCAACGTATCCAATCAATTAGGAAATGACGTGTAGGCCTAATACATTTGTTCAAATTGTCCTCTTTAAGTACTGTGGGATGAATGACTCTAGAGGTGAATGAATTATTATTATTGTTATTCATTGATCATATTTAAAAGAATAATGAATTAGATAAATAAGTATATTAAATATTGACTTATAATATTTATATTGTTCATTGAAATGGTGCTCTATTATTCTATTATTTCCCAGGCTTGGCTCTATCCGAAGATTAGTTAGCTTAGATGCGGGTGCTTCGGAAAGTAATTGTTTCTTTTTTGAGACAAGTCTCGGTAAACTCCAAGTCTCTTATTCCTCAGTTTGAACATATTAAATCTTGATAAATAATTTCCAGTGAACTTTCAATCATTCCATTTACATACAAAATGCTGCAGTTCTCATATCATGTAATATCATCAGAATATTTCGGAATAGACGATAAGATCCTGTAACTCAAGAGTCTTTCTGTATCCATTATTATTATTATTATTATTATTATTATTATTATTATTATTATTATTATTATTACTAACTCTTCACTTCACCACATCCGTGGGAACAAATCAGCATGTAGTTCGCCTGTTTTGAAAAATCGTACGGCAACTTCTTTTAGGGTGGTACATTGAGAAATGAACGAATTATGGAACAGGTCTCCAAGATGACTGCTTTCTGCCTGATAATATTTATGTGAAACTTGGACTATTGATGCAGGAGAAAAAAAGGAGAATTGAAGCGTTTGAAATATGGTGTTACAGGAGAATGATGAAGATCAGATGGGTAAATAGGGTTACAAACGAAGAGGTATTAAGACGAGTGGGAGAGGAGAGATGTTTCTGGCGACTGATATAGAAGAGAAGAGATAGGTTGGTAGGAGACATACTAAGACACCCAGGAATAGCAAGCTTAGTTATGGAAGGAAGGGTCGAGGACAAGAACCGTAGGGGTAGACCAAGGTTAGAATATGTTAAACAGATTGCCTCGGATGTAGGGTGTTGTAGCCATGTAGAGATTAAACGATTAGCTCAGGACAGGGAGGCATTGAAAGCTGCATCAAACCAATTAAAAGACTGAAGACTCAAACAACAAGATCAGGGTGTATTCCCAATTTCTTCACATTATTATTATTATTATTATTATTATTATTATTATTATTATTATTATTATTATTATTATTATTATTATTATGTTACTTCACTCCCAGAACATTATCTGGCAAATATATGGCAACTATACAGATTGTAAGAAATCACCACCTTGAAAGAAACTACCTATAATTTCACCAGTCCAAGAATTTTCGAAGTAATCTGGTTGTCGCAATGATGATGGCTTTTTGCATTGATTTATTATTATTATTATTGTTATTATTACTATTGGCCACGATCATCTCCTTCCACGTTCTTGACAAGTTCCATTCATTGACTTTTTGTAGGTTGTACAAAAAGTCAATTTGTATAGGCAACACTAAAAGAAAAGAAGAATGGCTTCAATTTGCACAAGTTCCATTCATCCTCATCCGTTTCATTTCTTATTACCTCCCCTTATGGGTTTTGCGTCAGGAAAGGCATTCGGCTGTAAAAGCCATCTACCACATCTCGTTTTAAAGGATGTGGAAATATTGTTGGTCATCGTGGCTACCAGAAAGCAGTGTGGTTGATACCGACGATCTTCACTGAGGACACGGCAGTGAAACCTACTTGGATTCTCTTTTCTTGAAGTTATAATATTTTGCTTTATGGTTGTTTGACTTGATGACCGACAGAGGGCAGCACAGTTTACCCTCCCTGACGTGGTGGTGACGTCAGAGCGCGCCCTCACTGCCAGATTATTTACGTCACAGTGACAAATGAAAGCCGGCGAATGGCCACCGTGACTGCTCGACATGAATATAAAACACTGCCCGCCTGTCTGAGGGGGCCATGACTAATGGAACCACCAATACTGAGAGCAAAAGAAATTGTAACACAAGTTCTCAGGTAAAGCACCATGGGTCTCGAAAGATGATTGAAAAGAGATAGCTTAACTCACTTGGAAACTACCCCACACGTATGTCGAGATTTGGGTCAGGGAAGGTGTGTGAGGATGTATGACAAATGACGCAGGATTGTTCCATATAGGCCTAGGTTCAGGAGAAATAATGGAAAATTACCAGCCAAACATTTGAAGGGTCCAAGGGAAGAAGGGGCGTGTCAAATAAGGTAAAATGTTCAGAAAACCAGTTTTAAAGTTTCATTGTTTGGTTCCTTAGTTTAGGGGCTGCGACAACGCGGTCATGTATCCCCGTGTACTTTGGGTGTGTGTTGAATCTGTCTGATAACCGGTGTTAATTGTGATGGCTGTATTAGTGTGTGTATCTGTTTTTTAATTCAAGTAAGGACTGCAAATTTGAATTTTTCAAATAATTCCTACCTTTTATTTAGCGTATGGCTTTTAGTGCCGGGAGTGTCCGAGGACATGTTCGGCTCGCCAGTTTTGTAGCTGCTTCGAGACGGACACCCAATGGGTGAGCTACAAGTACCGTTGGGGAGGAAAGTTGGAAGGGAAGGGCGAGGAGTTGGAAGGTAGCGGCTGTGGCCTATAGTTAGGGACCAACCCCGGCATTTGCCTGGAAGGAAGATGGGAAACCACAGAAGACCATCTTCAAGGTTGCCGGCGGGGGGATTCGAACCTCCTCGCCTCCCGGATGTGAGCGACTGCCATTAGTCATGCCGTAACGACCACGGCTAACTCACCCGGTATAATTCCTACTTTTGCCGCCAAACGCCACCGTCAACGACTACTAGGCCTAGTTCAGAACTTAGCTACTAAACGCTACCGCAGTCGGCTCTTGGCAACGAACGTACAAACCTAAGAGCGTTGTTTACATTCTTAACCTATACAATTTAGCTTCACACAGGTGTAATTAGTGGAAGGTTCTTTAACATGCCATAATCTATGGCATGGGACCGCCGGCTTTACTTCCCCTCCGAAGGAAGGCATACTGAGGGATTTTTAACGCTTTAAAAAATCCGACGGCTTCGGCCGGGTTTGAACTCGCTATCTTGGGCATAAAAGCTCAGCATGCTACCAACTACGCCACCGAAGCCGCCTAAAGTTTCATTACTTATATGTACTTATAAGAGGTGGATTTTTCGCCAAAGAACACGCTGACCCTTCAAGATCACCTAGAAGTAGTTTCAACATTCAACATCTTGGAGTTACTCTCCAAACAACACTGACATCATTCAACATTCATGTGAAAGAAAGAGCAAAAGCAGCGATAAAAGCAATTTACCACATTCAGCAGCCTCAAAACCTCTCAATAAGATCGGCTATGACATTATTTAAAACGACCATAGCACCAATAGCGACATACGGAATCCACATAATTTGGGACAAACTGAAAGGAAACGACCTATTAACATTAGAGAAAGTCAAAGCCCGAAAAGAGTCTTGGGTATCGGGAAGACAGTCCAGACTGACTTACGTCTTCACAAAAGAAATGTTCAACATAGAATACATTAGACTGCAGATGCTACTGCCGCGCACCGAGGCTTATGAGAGTGCCCTTCAAATACTCAAAGAAAAGCAAAACGCTATCTGGGATGATTTCTACTCAAATGACGCCATAATGACTGACGAATGGAAACAGGCAAACTATGAACTCCGACATATAATGACACGATATGCTACACATGGCTTTCACTACAAGTTCTGCCAAAACAAGTGATTCCGCCAACCAACTGAAGAATGTGTGTGTGATCTACGCAGTGAATGCTGTTCTCGATATCATGCAAAAAATCGCCGACAAGGACGTATTGAACCCGCTGAGCTATGGTTCATGTGATATTTTTGTGACGGAATAATTATTATTGGATGTAGTACTTTTGAACATACCCAGAATACCACGTGGAGCGGAGAGCTCATGCTATACTCTTTGAAGTAGCGCTCAATTGCATTTTTGACTTTGGAGGTCTTGTTAATCACTTTTATCCTTTCACAAGACTCAGAATATTCTAATTCGTCATTCTGTATTATTGAATCATTTTGGTGAATGATTATTACGTTTATGGTAAGGTATAACACTTGCAGATACGCAAGGAGCTATGAAAGTAGTCGCTCAATGACTTCGTTTTGGCGACCTACTTCCGAGTGAAAGTCAGTGACGACACTACATCTGGAGATCTGACGCCCGACAGGCGTGTTTCGAGTATCCGTCCGTCGCGACGTGGACATTATAAATATTTTTGTGCTCAAGTGAGCATCCGACTGCATCGTGTGTTGAAAATAACTATACTAACGTTGTCACACATCGTGGACATATTATTGTTCTACGAAAGGCCATATTAGGCAATATTTTCTACAAACTGTAATTGGTGCCATACGCCAGATATTTTTCCCACGTGTAAGTGGAAGGGCAAAGTGCCACGCCGAAAATATAAGAGTTATCGTCTGATAATTGTGCCAAGACGACGTGATTATTACTGCCAACGATCACAACATTATTGCTACGGACATTCTGAATTGAAAATATCAATTTTATCGCGGATGCCACGTGATTGATAAAACGTGATACAATTGCACGTGCTAACAAGCAAAGCATCGCATCGTGTTGAATCTTGAGGATCAACAGGCTGAAAACTACAAAATACTGTGGAGAACACTTTTATTTGCATCGTCCACAATAATCACGCCAAAACGCCGAGAGGAACGAGATATTTCGACATTTTCGACATCATGCAAGACATTGAACTTTTCCTCGCCATGGTGAAGAAGACGATTATGGGCTAATACCATTCCGGTATGAGGGAGACGTCGTGATGGAGACCACAAGCTTGATGGAACGTCAGGATGCCGAGGACGCAGACGAAGGAACGTGGATGCCGACTTCCAGGCACATTCCAGACCTTTTTGGGAGACCATCATCCGGAGGCGACCGAACCCTGGTTGCTTGGGAGGTCCAGATTGGTGAATCCGTGGAGGACAGGACCATGCTGGAGAGCCAAGCAGAGTTTTTCGCGACCCTGGTCGATGAATGTCTGAGCCGATGTGAGAGCTACCAAAAGTCGTGAGTTTGGGCACCCTTTCTTTTGTAATAGTCCACGGTGGTATATTTAGATATCGTAGTTTTTTTTAATCAACCACACTTATGTGTCAGCCATTTGCTAGGTAGGGTTGTAATTAGTATAATTGTTGTTTATTTCAGTCATTGTGAGTCACCCTGTGGGGTAGACCAGTTTTGGTTAACCCTGGTGCCGTCCTGATGGACGTCGTACCACGTTATAGCCGACCCACTGCCAAACATGACTGTAATCATTTGCAGCTATTTTGCTCAGCCATGTGTAGGATATTTATCCGTGGTTTCATTCAGATGTCATCGTCACTTTATTTAACTGCAATCTTTGCAACCAGTCTGTTGAGACTTATGACCTCGTTAGATAGGTCGTATCGTTAGGAAACCAACTGTAGTTTCCAGTTTTATAAAAATATGCCGTATTTTCATTTTTGAAAGCGCTCAGAAGCCAATTTATAGTCAAATACTGACAGATTTATTATTTTGGAGAAAGTGTAGATGTCAAGCATCGAACTAAGTGCACTATCGCATCATTATGCAGGTCTAGAGTTGCAGATCTGTGCCATATTTATCAATTTGTTACTACTTTGTTTCTGTCATGAGGACACAGGTGTTAATGTTATACTGAGAACTTAATAAGTGTTATATCTTTGATGAGCAAAGAAGCTCGTGAGACATGCTGTTATGTCTGTGATTTACTATTCTTTGAAATGAAGGACTGCGATACTTTATTGTACAGTTAAATTGTAACGTGTTTAGCACACGGATTCTATAAGGTTTTTGAACCAAGCATATGCTAAGAATGACAAGGCCAAATATTACGGTATTATATAATGTTAAAACTAGCCGGCCTTGCCTGTTGAAAAATGCGGTCAGTGAAGGACTGCAATTTGTGAAGTTGTCACCAATAAACTGGTTTGTTGACCCAGTAACCTTGAAAACAAATGCTTGAAAGCGAGACAGAACTACGATAACATAGGACAGAATGTTGATTTCATTCATCTCTTTCTTTCAATGCAGCTATTGCTCATGAAACCCAGTGTTTCTTACTGTATTTTTGTTCATTTGTTTTTCTTGGATTTTCATACTGTTAGTTAGATATTTTGCTGCGAGGAATGTCATTTCGACATGTCCAGGGTTGTCAGGCTTCTTTGTGCATTGTTGGCGATCCTCTTGAGAGAGGCAAATTATAATGAAGGCAATTTGGTTATTAAATGCGAGGTCTTTTGCCGCAGGTAACCCATGATATTATGTGCCTTGAGTGAGTAAGACGTGCCATTGTTGTAAGTCGCGCATCTGTTGTTGTTATGAGGCATTATTATGAGAGTTGTTGAAAGCGAGGTATTTACCGCTGATAACTCGTGTTATTGTGAGTCCGAGCCGAGTTTGCTCGTTGAGTTTTCCGACTATTGAGTCGATGTTTTGCTGCGGGAGAATGATCTTTAGAAGACTACTCCTTGTCAGGCCTTTGTCAGAATACGCCATAAACCTACGGAAGGAACATAAACCGACATAATAAACATCATCCGCATAATTGTTTTAAACAAGATCTAACTAACATATTATTTCCATTTAAACTTTGACATTCTTACATTTGAACCTGCTGACATGGCCGTGCAGATGAAGGGATTTCCTTTATTGGAAACGACGAAGACTGTAGACATTTTTGTTGTGACCTGGCGCACACATGAACCATTAGTTCATAGTGTGTGGAGCGCAGGCCATGTGATTGTCAGACGTGGTTTTAACTACGCTATCACCGACATTACTATCAAGCTAGATGAAAATGGTTTACAAAGAGTTAACCATGGGGCAGGAAGGCATTATAATAAAAACTGTGTTGTACTATAATTATTGATGTCATGAAACTGTATTTTTCCCCATGTTACCTTTATTGCGTGCTATTTAGCACATGATTGTTGATTAGATTAATTGTTTTTAAATGGCTGTACACTTAGCTTTGTATTGTAACTGTTTTGCTATTACGGACGTCACCGACGTAACTTTGAATGTTAACTGATAGGACTTAGCTAGAAAAGTTAAATGTAAATGTGGAAATGGTACCACCATAACTTAGCTTTGCTATGCTCCTTCACTTAAATGTAACTTCATATTAGCTCGATCATGTAACTTGTATTAGGGATTTTGCGTCGTACCATTTACCCAGCGTTGTTGCTGTTGCTTACTTATTGTGTATTAGATCTTTCGCGAGGGTTAATGTAACTTCATTGTTAGGGACTTGAACTTTTATTATCATTAACTTTTAGCTTGCGGATTAGCCGAATATAACCCTCCGAACTAGGATAGGGGTTTGTGGAAATCTACAATAAATTTTCACGGTGTGTTACATAAGCCTGGATGTTTAATTTCACAGTCTAGTTTTTGAGGTGAACCTTTCCTTAGGCCGTCTTTGACCATCGCAACCATGTACCACGCTCCCCGTGGACTATGGAACCTCGTGCCGCATTGGCCTATTGTTAGGAAGTTCACCTGATCCTCACGGCAAACTTTTAAAGGTCCGACGGGGGAGATGTTAGGAGAGTCATCGCGGTTGTTGGCTATCCCGACAGCTTTACCGGAGGACTTCTGAAGGTCACTCACAAATATGTGCCGTTGCCACCCGGCTGACGGTCACATAAAATGGCGGCCCAACTAATGGGGCTACGAAGTTGACATGGTGCACGGTGTTAACGTGGAAACCGACGTATAGGTCGCACATAAATTGGCTCCCTATACGTGGGGAGAGACGTTGACATGGTAACACATTGATTGACTCCCTATACATGGAGCCAGATGTCAACATGGTGATCATCAGATGGCGCCCTGTATATTTTCTTATGCCGATATTTAGGAGGATCTTAATATTTGAATAATGGTAAATTGACAGGACTGGGACGAACTAAGAAAGTCGTACTGCAGATCAATGGACCGCATGGCATTCATATTTGATAGAAGACCATGGGGTGAGGTTTTTATATTGAATAAATGAAAGATAGGGTTTTTCTTAGATGATGCCTCATTCTAAGTAAATGTAATACTTTGCTTTGCTCACCGTTGTATTAGTAAATGTAGAAGCACTTAGTTTGCATACTCCAGCTGTACTCGTGATATTTATTAAGTCGAAACAAGCTTTATACCACCACGTTACTATCATAGCTGTAAGTTTCCATCATGATTCATCCCTCGTTTCTCTCAATATAAATTCTTGTCAAATGGATGAGGATATGATTCGCAGAGTGTTCGCTGAGATGTTGGCAGGTGTCAACGCTAACCTCCAACAACTTACTAGTGACTTGAGTGTGAATACACAAGCCTTAGAGGTTAATTCACAAGCTATTGACAATGTTAGACAGTAAGTAGGTGATGTAAATGGTCATGTGGACCAGGTCAGGTAGAACCTCGAGATAAGCACTCAGTCTGTTGACAATGTCAGGCAGAACCTTGAGGTAAATACCCAATCAATTAATGAAGTACGTTTAGATTTAGAGATAAACACCCGTACTGTTAAAGACGTTAGGACCGATCTAACGAAGGTCAGGGCCGAAATGGACTCGTACAGGGTAGAAGCGAAAAATGACTTAACGGCAGGTTTGGCAGCAGTAAGGATAGACGTGATTCGTCACCACCAGGAGGCAAGCCAGCGCGTAGACACATTAACGGAAGAAATGAATAGGGCAAGACAGGATGTGCAAACCCGACTCGAGGAGCACACGGATCAAATTCAGACCGCTATAAATAAAGTACAGTTAGACGTCCAAGCTGATATCGAGCACACCAGAGAAGAATTTGGGACTAGGCTGAATCACGTAGAAGGTTTTATGGACAACGTAAACAAGGATATGGCTACCATGAACCTAGGACTGGTATTAATGAGAGGTGAAGCTAACGCCGTTAATAACAACGTGAAGACCATCGTGGATAACATGCTTGAGGTTAGGGAGGAACTTAATTCTAACCGGAAAGACATCGCGGAACTAAAAGAAACTGTCACAGGCTTACGTGATACTGTAGATGTGCACAGGGAGGAGCACAAAGTCGACCTGATGATGTTGAGAGGCGAATTCGTGGAGCATAAAACTACAGTCGACGCCAATGTAAATGGAGTCAAGGATGATATCAACCATATCCAGAGTAACGTATCTCAGGTTGAGGGCGAATTTGCAACATTGCAGAAAAAGATTGAGGAAATAACGATTATTGATAGGCTCGAGTTGAGTCGTAACCTCAAATCAGCTATTCGTGAGGTGGACCAAAATCTCAAAGGTAAAGTTGAACGAATCGAGTTGCAACTAAATGATTTAGGGAGCAAAGTCGCCAACAGGAATATACAAGAATTAGAAGTCATCGAGGAGAGGCTCGACAGGTTAGAAGCACTTCCGAGGGGAGTAGATTTGCAACCGCCGATGGGAAATACACGTGAAACGCCGGAATTTTGGTCTAGTAATGTACAGTCAAGTGTACATGCCGATACACGACCTTGGCAGTTTAATGCAACAGCGCCAAGCCAGACGTTAAATTACGATGCTAACCTGTTCAGACCAACTATAAATAGACTGGATCCTGAAACTAACACGCCGTCAAACAACTACATGCAGAATACATACCGTACTGCTAATACTCAGGGTAATGTCACAGTGATAAGGTCAAGGGAAGAGCAACCCGCTAAATTCACTGGCACAGGAAGCGGAGTGACTCCTGTAGAATTTCTCACGAACGTCGAGAGCTATTTACGAGACACACTCGTAACTCCTGAAAGAGAACTTCGAGTTATTGAACGTCTTCTGGATGGACAAGCAGCAACTTGCTATCGGGCTTTTAAATATTCATTCTCCGGGTATCAAGACTTTAAAGAAGCACTACTGAGGACGTATTGGTCGAGTGACGTTCAGCAAAGTATAAGGGCTGAAATGTACACTCGCCGATACAGTTCCAACATGCCAACCTGCTACGCAAATTACTTTGCAACCCAGCTTGCTAAATTGAGAAATCTTCAGCCTCCTTTATCGGAGCAGGATTTAGTGAATACCATAGTATGGCAATACCCAGCCGACGTGCAAAGAGTACTAATCGCTGCAGGGGCGACGACATTTCAACAGTGTGATCAGATACTACGACGTCTTGATGCTAACGCGGAGCAATTTCCAACTCACCGTCAACAGAAGGTTGACAGGCGTGAAGAGCGTCACGTTAACGTCACGACTGTGGACAAAGTTAGCCAGACACAAGAAGCATCACAGAACTCTGGGAATCCTCGGCCAGAATACAACAATGAATACCGCCGTAACTGGAGAGAGTGGAGTAATACTCCATATTCAAGGAACCAGAGAGAAGACAATAGAACATATTGGAATCGTAGGTTCGATAATGGGGCGAGCGACAACCGTCGTCACGACAATAACCGTCGTGGGAATCAGGAAAGTCCGTCAGGAAGAGGAAGGATCCGGCGAGACTACAGGTATAACGGAGGTTACCAACGAGGACGTGATCCACGTTACCATCCGGACCGTGACTGGGAAGGGAGAGCGCGCGAGAGCCGCGAGTACCTCCAGCAATTGAGAGAGAGCCAAAATAGAGAAGAGGGAGAAAGGAACCCTACTTCGAGGGAAGAAAGAAATGTGGCGTCAGAGGCAGGACAGAACCAGCCTGGTACCTCTAGTCACAACAAAGAAAAAAAACGCCGAAAAATTAAGACAGTCTAGTTTGGCTGAGCACAGGGTGACGGCAGATATTTTACTCTGGGAGCCCATCCAACAGGATTTACTCGACGAACGACGAACGACGAACCACAGTTATGAGCCAACACGTTTACCCAAAATAGTAGCCACTCTCAATGGATGCAGTGTTATAATTCTGATCGATACTGGCGCAATGATCAGTGTAATCTCTGCAGATTGCTATGCTAAGGTGAAGGCTAACTCTGAGGTGACAGAGCTGCCTGTTTCCGCTATTCGTGTCAGAGGAGTGATACCTGACCGGGTTGTGACGTGCAAGATACAGGTTTTGTGCACATTGAGATTCACAAGCCACGTGTATTTGCACGAATTCTTAGTTATGAAAGGTTGGCATCATGATGTCATACTAGGGGCTGATTTCATGAGGAAGTATGACGGTATTATCGACATGGGACGCAATACTGTCGAATTTAAACCGAACGAACCTATAGAGATGAACCTTGTGGTAGATGAACCGGAATTCCTGTCCGAAGTCGACGTTGTCGAGCAACTTAATAGCAAGGAAACTGAGGAAACACTTGATGCCGACGGCGAGGCAGGATTAATATCCACAACCATGCAAGAGAATTTGGCTACTACACTAAATGAATATTGGGACATATTCGATACTGCTCCTGGCGAAATTATGAATTATGAATATGACCTCATTTTATTAGACGACTCTCCATTTCAGAAGAAAATTTACCCGATTGCTGAAAAACACCGCGAGGAAGCTGCAAGGAAGATCCATGAGATGGAAGTAGCAGGCACGATTAAGAAGTCACCGACTCCTTTTCTGAATCCAGTTATACCTGTGGTTAAGGTTGATGGAAGTTTGAGGCTTTGTCTCGACGCAAGGGCTTTAAACGAACGCCTGGCTCCCGAGCACGACAGACCGCCTAAGATTAGGGACATCCTTAGGAAGTTTAAAGGGAAGAAAATTTTCTCATCATTGGACCTTATCCAATCGTATTATCACATCAAACTGTCCGAGCATACTCAGAAGTACACTGGCTTCTTATTTGATAAAACCACCTATGTCTTCTGCAAGTTACCATTTGGTTTGAAGAATGCTGGAACTGCTTTGATTAGAGCACTAGATGCTAAATTAGCTCCAGAGGTAAAAGAGAAAGTAATATGTTATGTGGACGACATAATCATCGCTTCTGAAACAGAGGAAGAGCATTTGGCTACCCTACGCCTTGTTTTTGAAAATCTTCGACAGGCCAATTTCAAGGTCAAGTTTGACAAGTGCAGATTTCTCCAAAGAGAAGTAAATTTTGTTGGACATATTATTAATGGAGATGGATATCGACCGAATCCAGCAAAAATCAGAACTGTCGCCGCTTTTCCAACGCCAACCCGTGTGAAGCACGTGAGACAATTTTTGGGAATACTACAATTTTTTGCTGCTCATTGTGAGCGATACTCAGAGACTCTTGCACCACTTCAATGTCTGCTGAAAAAGAACTGTAGATGGAATTGGAATGTTGAGTGTGAGACAGCATTCCAGAAGGCTAAGGAGATGCTAGCGAATTCTATCCAGTTGGAATATCCTGATTATTCACGCAATTTCATTCTTGAAACAGACGCATCAGCCATTGGTATTGGAGCTATATTATTGCAGGAGGACGATGATAAGAAACGTCACTACATCGCTTTCTTGAGCAGACGTTTAAGAGCTCACGAATCTCACTATTTTACAACAGAAATAGAAGCACTAGCCGTCGTCTATGCATTAGAGTACTGGCAGAAACTTTTGATTGGCCAGAAGATTGTCGTAAGAACCGATCACCACGCTTTGACCTTCATCCTACGAACAAGACTGGCAAGTGACAGGATCACTAGATGGACTCTTTTTCTCCAACAGTTCGATCTGGAGATTGTTTACAAACCAGGCAGAGAGAATGTATTGGCCGACATCCTCAGCCGGAATCCTGAAACTTCTATTAATGCCATTGACATCGAGGGAGAATGCGAAGAACACCTTCGCCGACTTCGTTATCTACCCGAAGGACAGAGACGTGAAGAGGAACTTAGACACATCATTCGATTTCTTGAACGAAAGATGGATCCTCAGGATGAGCTTTATGCAAGGATTGCTGCCATAGCAGATGACTATCTGATTTACCGTCGCGTTTTGTATAAATTTGTGGACGAAGATCACACCCAACTGCGTACAGTTATTCCCAGAAGGTACCAGGAATCTGTCATTCTCATGGTACATTTGTCTATTGGTCACGGTGGAACGGACAAGACCATTGCCACCATTAAAGAGTCGTTCACCTGGAAAAGGTTAGGAACCACTGTTAGAGAGTGTTTACGTGCTTGTGACGCATGCCAGCGGAACAAATACACGTCACACTTATTGAGAGAACCACCTAGACCTATACTACCAACTCAACCCAGAGAGTTGTACGCACAAGATCTTTACGGTCCTATACCTAAAGCCCGTCGTGGGAATCGTTACATTGTAGTCACCATAGATGTGTTTACAAAATACACAATGCTCCATCCTATTCAGAAGGCTAATGCACATCAAATTATCCAGCGAATAAGACGACAAGTGATACCGGAGGCAGGGAAGCCACAATTCTTATTAACTGACCACGGATCGCAATATACTTCTGCAGAATTCGCCAACGCTATGGAGGAACTAGAGATTGGTCATCTTTTGTCATCGATAAGACACCTTGAGAGCAATCCAGCGGAATGCGTTATGTCCACTATTGCAAAATTTTGTCGTTTGTATTGTCAGGAGGAACACTGGCGATGGACTGAAGTCCTTGTTTTGATGGCAAAATGCATTAATTCTACTGTGCATGAAAGCACTGGTCAAATACCTTTGGTCCTGCATTTGAACCAGATGCCACTGAGAGTCTGGAACCGCGTGATTGTAAATCCACCTTGTTTACAACCATCGCATGCCAGCAGACTGTTAGCTGCTAGAGATACTTTAGACAGACAAGCTGCCAAACGCTTGAGGAGAACAAGACGCCAGAGATTCAGAGAACCACTTGAGGAGGGAGACCTTATCCTTATAAGGAGACCCGGAATTTCTAATCCAATTGACCGCGTATACGGGAAATTTCTTTCCTTGTATTACGGCCCTAGTCGTGTTAGACAGCCGTTGAATAATGGGAGTTATGTCATTGAAGACATCAGAACTGGAGAACGTATTGGAACTTTCAACGCCGCCAATCTAAAAAAATATCACACATGAATGAATTATAGAGGCAAATAAAATGTCGTCCCAACATTTTCTTTGAAACGACGGAGAGGCAGATGATCCCGCTGAGCTATGGTTCATGTGATATTTTTGTGACGGAATAATTATTATGGGATGTAGTACTTTTGAACATACCCAGAATACCACGTGGAGCGGAGAGCTCATGCTATACTCTTTGAAGTAGCGCTCAATTGGAGGTCTTGTTAATCATTTTTATCCTTTCACAAGACTCAGAATATTCTAATTCGTCATTCTGTATTATTGAATCATTTTGGTGAATGATTATTACGTTTTTGGTAAGGTATAACACTTGCAGATACGCAAGGAGCTATGAAAGTAGTCGCTCAATGACTTCGTTTTGGCAACCTACTTCCGAGTGAAAGTCAGTGACGACACTACATCTGGAGATCTGACGCCCGACAGGCGTGTTTCGAGTATCCGTCCGTCGCGACGTGGACATTATAAATATTTTTGTGCTCAAGTGAGCATCCGACTGCATCGTGTGTTGAAAATAACTATACTAACGTTGTCACACATCGTGGACATATTATTGTTCTACGAAAGGCCATATTAGGCAATATTTTCTACAAACTGTAATTGGTGCCATACGCCAGATATTTTTCCCACGTGTAAGTGGAAGGGCAAAGTGCCACGCCGAAAATATAAGAGTTATCGTCTGATAATTGTGCCAAGACGACGTGATTATTACTGCCAACGATCACAACATTATTGCTACGGAAATTGTGAATTGAAAATATCAATTTTATCGCGGATGCCACGTGATTGATAAAACGTGATACAATTGCACGTGCTAACAAGCAAAGCATCGCATCGTGTTGAATCTTGAGGATCAACAGGCTGAAAACTACAAAATACTGTGGAGAACACTTTTATTTGCATCGTCCACAATAATCACGCCAAAACGCCGAGAGGAACGAGATATTTCGACATTTTCGACATCATGCAAGACATTGAACTTTTCCACGCCATGGTGAAGAAGACGATTATGGGCTAATACCATTCCGGTATGAGGGAGACGTCGTGATGGAGACCACCAGCTTGATGGAACGTCAGGATGCCGAGGACGCAGACGAAGGAACGTGGATGCCGACTTCCAGGCACATTCCAGACCTTTTTGGGAGACCATCATCCGGAGGCGAACGAACCCTGGTTGATTGGGAGGTCCAGATTGGTGAATCCGTGGAGGACAGGACCATGCTGGAGAGCCAAGCAGAGTTTTTCGCGACCCTGGTCGATGAATGTCTGAGCCGATGTGAGAGCTACCAAAAGTCGTGAGTTTGGGCACCCTTTCTTTTGTAATAGTCCGCGGTGGTATATTTAGATATCGTAGTTTTTTTTGAATCAACCGCACTTATGTGTCAGCCATTTGCTAGGTAGGGTTGTAATTAGTATAATTGTTGTTTATTTCAGTCATTGTGAGTCACCCTGTGGGGTAGACCAGTTTTGGTTAACCCTGGTGCCGTCCTGATGGACGTCGTACCACGTTATAGCCGACCCACTGCCAAACATGACTGTAATCATTTGCAGCTATTTTGCTCAGCCATGTGTAGGATATTTATCCGTGGTTTCATTCAGATGTCATCGTCACTTTATTTAACTGCAATCTTTGCAACCAGTCTGTTGAGACTTATGACCTCGTTAGATAGGTCGTATCGTTAGGCAACCAACTGTAGTTTCCAGTTTTATAAAAATATGCCGTATTTTCATTTTTGAAAGCGCTCAGAAGCCAATTTATAGTCAAATACTGACAGATTTATTATTTTGGAGAAAGTGTAGATGTCAAGCATCGAACTAAGTGCACTATCGCATCATTATGCAGGTCTAGAGTTGCAGATCTGTGCCATATTTATCAATTTGTTACTACTTTGTTTCTGTCATGAGGACACAGGTGTTAATGTTATACTGAGAACTTAATAAGTGTTATATCTTTGATGAGCAAAGAAGCTCGTGAGACATGCTGTTATGTCTGTGATTTACTATTCTTTGAAATGAAGGACTGCGATACTTTATTGTACAGTTAAATTGTAACGTGTTTAGCACACGGATTCTATAAGGTTTTTGAACCAAGCATATGCTAAAAATGACAAGGCCAAATATTACGGTATTATATAATGTTAAAACTAGCCGGCCTTTCCTGTTGAAAAATGTGGTCAGTGAAGGACTGCAATTTGTGAAGTTGTCACCAATAAACTGGTTTGTTGACCCAGTAACCTTGAAAACAAATGCTTGAAAGCGAGACAGAACTACGATAACATAGGACAGAATGTTGAATTCATTCATCTCTTTCTTTCAATGCAGCTATTGCTCATGAAACCCAGTGTTTCTTACTGTATTTTCGTTCATTTGTTTTTCTTGGATTTTCATACTGTTAGTTAGATATTTTGCTGCGAGGAATGTCATTTCGACATGTCCAGGGTTGTCAGGCTTCTTTATGCATTGTTGGCGATCCTCTTGAGAGAGGCAAATTATAATGAAGGCAATTTGGTTATTAAATGCGAGTTTTTTTGCCGCAGGTAACCCATGATATGATGTGCCTTGAGTGAGTAAGACGTGCCATTGTTGTAAGTCGCGCATCTGTTGTTGTTATGAGGCATTATTATGAGAGTTGTTGAAAGCGAGGTATTTACCGCTGATAACTCGTGTTATTGTGCGTCCGAGCCGAGTTTGCTCGTTGAGTTTTCCGACTATTGAGTCGATGTTTTGCTGCGGGAGAATGATCTTTAGAAGACTACTCCTTGTCAGGCCTTTGTCAGAATACGCCATAAACCTACGGAAGGAACATAAACCGACATAATAAACATCATCCGCATAATTGTTTTAAACAAGATCTAACTAACATATTATTTCCATTTAAACTTTGACATTCTTACATTTGAACCTGCTGACATGGCCGTGCAGATGAAGGGATTTCCTTTATTGGAAACGACGAAGACTGTAGACATTTTTGTTGTGACCTGGCGCACACATGAACCATTAGTTCATAGTGTGTGGAGCGCAGGCCATGTGATTGTCAGACGTGGTTTTAACTACGCTATCACCGACATTACTATCAAGCTAGATGAAAATGGTTTACAAAGAGTTAACCATGGGGCAGGAAGGCATTATAATAAAAACTGTGTTGTACTATAATTATTGATGTCATGAAATTGTATTTTTCCCCATGTTACCTTTATTGCGTGCTATTTAGCACATGATTGTTGATTAGATTAATTGTTTTTAAATGGCTGTACACTTAGCTTTGTATTGTAACTGTTTTGCTATTACGGACGTCACCGCCGTAACTTTGAATGTTAACTGATAGGACTTAGCTAGAAAAGTTAAATGTAAATGTGGAAATGGTACCACCATAACTTAGCTTTGCTTTGCTCCTTCACTTAAATGTAACTTCATATTAGCTTGATCATGTAACTTGTATTAGGGATTTTGCGTCGTACCATTTACCCAGCGTTGTTGCTGTTGCTTACTTATTGTGTATTAGATCTTTCGCGAGGGTTAATGTAACTTCATTTTTAGGGACTTGAACTTTTATTATCATTAACTTTTAGCTTGCGGATTAGCCGAATATAACCCTCCGAACTAGGATAGGGGTTTGTGGAAATCTACAATAAATTTTCACGGTGTTTTACATAAGCCTGGATGTTTAATTTCACAGTCTAGTTTTTGAGGTGAACCTTTCCTTAGGCCGTCTTTGACCATCGCAACCATGTACCACGCTCCCCGTGGACTATGGAACCTCGTGCCGCATTGGCCTATTGTTAGGAAGTTCACCTGATCCTCACGGCAAACTTTTAAAGGTCCGACGGGGGAGATGTTAGGAGAGTCATCGCGGTTGTTGGCTATCCCGACAGCTTTACCGGAGGACTTCTGAAGGTCACTCACAAATATGTGCCGTTGCCACCCGGCTGACGGTCACAATATATCAATAACCCAATTGGGATTGGAATAATGTACAGTAGGTTACTCAGTTTTGTATTTTTCACATTGTGCGCTGTTTCAATTTATTATTTATTTATCGTTTGGCAATACAAGATTTCGGAGAAAGTTACAAAGAAAATCACTTTAAAATCTACTGTACATTATTTTTACTGTTTACACTATTATTACAGTCTCAGGTCTAATGAGTCTATCCATTGAACCACGTCAGGTGTCGCCAACAGGAAGTCGATCCAGTCCCCTCCATATGTCCTCAGAGGACAGTCAGTTGTAATGTGTTGGATAGTTTGCTTAGGAGCACCACAATCACACTGAGGAGACAAAATTTTTCCCCATTTGAACAAAGTTCCATTGCATACTCCGTGGTTTGTCCGAATCCTATTGAGAGTTGCCCAAGCCCTCCTAGGCAGAATGGAACCTGGAGTGGGATGTTCTTGTAGGGTCCAGGAAGGAGCTCGACTCAGGACAAGCTTTTAGTGTCCATTCACTAATCCACTGCATGCTGGAATCAAAAAGGTTTCTTACAAGCCTCTGGGCATGACAAATAATAATAATAGACTAATAATAATAAGAGCGTCAACTTGAAACGTCATTTTTTCACGACCCTCATTGTTCTTAGCCAGACACAATTGTGTCTTCAATACGTCGCAAAGAGGTCCACCAGATCGCGCTGATATCTCTATTTTACATTTTGAATGGCATTCCCCCTTCTTCTCGTGGACCCTTCATTTGTAAACTGTTGCTATAGAGCATCCAGAGTTGAGAAAAGACTGCGAAGCCTTATGGCGAGTGTTGCTAACTCTAGGCAGAGGTAGCGCTGACGTCATACGTTATCTTCACCCGCTTCCAGTACTGTAATTTCATAAGTTAGCGACACAACACAACCCCAGCAGCTACCTGAAATATAACACGCCCAGGAAGGAGTAGTTTTGCAGGTGTTAACGGATTGGACCAGTATTAAGGATACGCGAAGGGAACCGATAACGACATACATTTCGTTGTGATATGACGCATTAATGATTGACAGATGTCGAGACCACAACCCTTCCTGCCTTCTCGGATATATGCTGACGATGTTAATAATTTTTACGTCAGCAGTACTGTTGATCATCACCTTTTTTTTGTGGTGTTTGAAGCCATATTTTCAGTGTTGCCTTAGTAAACAAGAGTTTAGTGCTTTTCAGTCGGTCAACACGAATGTACCCAAAAGAGATGGGTTATGCCCTAATCCTGAAATAAATTACATGAGATTAATAAAACACTAGGATGACCAGTTTCTATCGTCAAGCGATCATCATCAGATCCATTACACTTAGGCTATAAAATCTATGTTTGAAATACAGGTGAAAATATTAACAATATGTACAATTTTTAGCCTACTTTTCACATTTTGCAAAAATTAGGAAAAAGTAGTCTTATGAGATCGGGCAAATGTGTGTCTGTCTGTCCTTCTGTCTGTCTGGCTGTGTGTGTGTCCCCCCTATCAACTCCTAAACGGCTGGAGCAATCGAAACAAAATTTGGTAGGAGTAAAGATCTATACTTGAATATCACACGGCCATATTTGAAAATGATGTCAGTGCTACCAACTGCTAAAAAATCGCTATTGAAATTTGAGCTGCATGTTGGATATCTTGGAAGGTATGAATGGGAGCTATTTCAAAATTGGCACACGTATAGATAATAATATTGCAGTTTAATTTCCAGGAGGTCATACATGGCAGTGTTGCTGAAATGATTACAAGCCTGCTGATAAGTCCAATTTTTAAATGCATATAACTTCTACACTATCAATTGGAATTCAACCAAATTTCGTATATTGTATGTGTACATAACCAGATATGAACGAGCGTATTCTTAAGACCCACCAGGGCTGCCAACTGTTAATAAATGCTCTTAATTTATTTTATCCAAAATACCAATATATCAGAAAGTATGCAAGCCGACAGCTTTAAACTATGCACACGTATAGTACCTGACATTCTATATTAATTTGGAGTAACATATATACGTCAGTGCTACCAACATTATTCTAAGCCTGCTGAGAGGTCCAACTTTAAATACATGTAACTTCCATACTATCATTTGGATTTCAACCAAATTTCGTATGTGCTATGTGTACGATAACAGATATGACTATGCGTATTCTTAAGAGCAACCAGGGCTGCCAACTGTTAATATGTGCTGTCCCTATTTTTGTTATCCTAATATCAATATATCAGAACGTATGCACGCCAATAGCTCTAAACTTTGCACACGTATAGTACCTGCCATTCTAGATTAATCTGGAGTAACTAATATACGTCAGTGCTGCCAACATGATTCTAAGCCTGCTGATAGGTCCAATTTTAAAATGCATGTAACTTCTATACTAACTAATGGATTTCATTCAAAATTGGCACAACAATAGATCATATTATTTCAGATTATTTCTGACCATTACATGCATGACATTGTTGCCAACATGATTTTACGCGCGCTGTTAGATCCAATGTTTAACTGCATGTGACGTCCATGCTATTCATTGGACTTCAACCAAATTTTGTATTCTGTACCTTAAGAGATGGAACTAAGAATATATTCAGTCACCAGGGCTGCCAACTGAAGTGCTCTATAAGGCTACATTATGCCAGGTATACAGTATTTCGAACTTATTAGAAATTTCGATATTAGCAACTTAATTTCGTCATTATTCTAGATCGATCCATATAGATTAATCATTGGCATGAATCTTAAATTTTAAGAAAAGTAGGCTCTTTAGTTCGTCACGGAACTTCTTGTTTTGTTATTAGTTAGGCTATAATTTAGTTTCTTTCAATTTTATTTTTGTTCAGATTAATATTTGTAATATTGTAAGGAGTTAGCCGTGCGGTTAGGGGCGCGCAGCTGTGAGCTTGCATTCGGGAGATAATGGGTTCGAACCCCACTGTCGGCAACCCTGATGCGATTGAACAGAAAATAAAACAGGCACACAACAGTAACACCAATGACGGATAGTGCTTCAGAACTTATTTTGCCGGCGGAAGTGAGCACGTGCTTCACTCCGGGCGAGCATGCAACACAGGACGAGGCTCTTCTTTCCAGCGTGCTATCCTCGAAAATTTTTAATTACTAATACCTAATATAAGAATGGAAAACAGCTCTGATTTGTCCAATCTATAAGAAGGGTGTCAAATTGAAATGTGATAACTATCGAGGAATCGCCCTGCTTAACGTCTGCCACAAGATCTTGTCCAACTGCCTCATAGATAGAATTCAACCAGTGGAAGAATCAGTGCTTGGTGAATACCAGGGAGACTTTCGGCTGGGGCGTTCCACAGTAGATAATATCTTCGTTCTCCGACAGCTCACTGAAAAACTGGGTGAATATGGCAAAGAACTCCACGTGTTATTCGTAGATTTCAAGAAGGCCTATGATTGCATACACCGAAAGAGCCTACTCAGTTGCCTAAGAGAGTTTGGAATGGCCGAGAAACTCATCAACTTGGTAGCGATCTGCCTGAGCGAAACACGCGGTAAGATAAAATGGGAAATCGAGTGACGGAGTATTTTCAAATTTTGATGGGTCTAAGGCAAGGAGACGGTTTATCCCCTACACTGTTCAATTTTGCCTTGGAGAAGATCATACGTGAGACCTTTCGAGAGAATTTTGAAGGAATCCAAGTCGAAGGGAAGAACCTAGCATACCTTGCCTACGCAGATGATATAAGTTTACTCTCCAGCTCTCAGGAAGACTTGAGGCAAATGACTAGAGCACTCAAGGTAGCTGCCAACAAATTTGGGCTAATCGTGAATGAAACCAAGACGGAGTACCTCAATATGACTCGTGGGCAAGGCCACGTTTTTGGGCAACTACAGTTACTCCGGGTAGGGGACCAGTCCTACAAGAGGGTCCATGAATTTGAGTACCTAGGATCGCTTTTCACGGAGAACTCATCATGTGAGGCAGAAATCAACGCCAGGTTCCAAGCAGGAAACCAAACTCTCTACAGCTTAACACAGCTTCTTCGGTCCAGATGTCTCTCCAGACAGTTCAAAATTCGTCTGTATAAAACTCTGATCCAACTCGTTGTACTATATGGTTGTGAGACATGGAGTATCCGAAAATAGGACTTTCATAAACTACTCGTTTTTGAGAGAAAAGTTCTTTGGAAGATCTTCGGACCGGTGGGGGATGTACACACGGGTGAATGGAGGATTAGACACAATCATGAAGTAGAAGACTTGTACCACGATGCCAACATAGCTGGAACCATCAAAACCAGAAGACTGCAGTGGGATGGACATGTAGCCCGGATGGAAGACCACCGATGGCCACGGAAGCTACTGGATTTCATCCCCACAGGAAGAAGACCACCAGGGAGACCAAGGAAGCAGTGGAGTGATGGACTCCATGAAGATCTGCAACAGGCAGCGATACGTGTGGACAGTTGGCGGATGGCAGCTATGGATAGGAGACGATGGAGAAGGAAACTTGTAGCAGCGCGCGGTCCACTGGGCCTGATCGCGTAGAAGAAGAAGAAGGAATACGTAATATAAACGATACTTGTATGCAATGACAAACGTAATCAATTGGCAGATACATGTAGGAAGCTATTATGACGACAAATGATCAGAGTTCCTGCATGACAAAAGGTGAGATAACAAAACCAGTGGAGGAGGGATTTCCGTTAAAAGTAAAAGCCCATAAGACCCATAGTCTTTTCTCAACGCTGGATGTAGCATAAATCCACGAAACGACGTGGCTGAATCCGTAACGCGTGCGACTAATGTGCAGGTATTGCATATAATTGGGATTCGAGTCGCTCTTCCATCAATTGAGGCTCGTGCCTATTCTCACAGGGCGGGAGTATGTAGCCTAGTTATAGTTCAAGATTTATTATAGGGTCATTAGCTATGTGCCCTCCAGTAAACACGGCAATATAAGCCGGCTATGACTGGCGCAGATCGCGGGCGCGCGTACACTGTTCAGCCGGTGGTAGGCGCGCACTTTTACACCTTTATCAAACATGTTCAATAATGTGTAGTTTCAGTGCTCATAGCCGATGCCGTTGTCTGTTAACTTTTTTATTATTTACGGAGCCTGTTTTCTTGAATCGTTTAGCGATCCTCATAATTGTACTGGCATTAGGCACAGGTATTCTTGGAAACTTGATTCGAAATTTTCGTCTTGTTACTGTGATTGTTGGTCATGCCTAGACACCAATTCACATTGGGTGTACTTAGGCCTACAGTGTTCATGGCCGATGCTGAAAATGTCCTCCCTCTCTTGTAACACACACCTGACATCTTCTGATGAAAGAATGGACAACATTCTAAAGGTCCACAGCAGTGACGGCTTCGATTTCATCTCTTATGCACTGTTTAAGTTCAGTTCACAGTAATCACAATACTCACTAAACGTGCAACACTGACGTCTAAGCTTTGCAGATACACGTCCATATGAATGACAAAACACCTGTGAACAAACGATATGAGTCAGCGGAGCGCGCCACCCCCGGCTGAACCGTGCACGCGCACCCGCGATCTGCGCCAGTCAAAGCTGGCTTAGCTTGCGGTGTTTATCGGGGCGCGCATAGATAATGACCCTGCATTCAGAGAAGCTGTTCAGTCGGTCAACACGCGCGCGGTCAATTAAATTGGGCGGGGAGTAACAATTAATTTACTAGTGTCCTGAAATAAATACATTAGGCCTAATTATTTATAGCGGCTTCAGTGGCGTAGTTGGTAGCATGCTGAACTGCTGTGCCCAAGATAGTGGGTTCAAACCCGGCCGAAGTCGTCAGATTTTTAGAGCGTTAAAATCCTTCAGTATGCCTTCCTTCGGAGGGGAAGTAAAGCCGGTGGTCCCATGTCATAGATTTATGGCATGTAACAGATCCTTTCACAGACTAAACTTGTGTGAAGCTAAATCGTAGGTTAGATTTCGTTGGAACGCTCTATCAAAGATCCAACGTTCACCACTATGTATCATTGACATCTGGTAGCGAACGTTGGAACTAGTTGAAATTGAAGGGAACTTGTAGCTCACCCTAGGGGTGTCTGCTTGAAGCAGCTACAGCCTCTGGCGAGCCGAACATGTCCTCGGACACTCCCGGCACTAAAAGCCATACGATAAATAAATAAATAAATAAATTATTATTTATACTCTTAATGAAGCACGATGTCGCCTCCGTGGTGTAGTGGTCAGTATGCTTATTTGCCACCCTGGAGGTCCGAGGTTCGATTCCCGGCTCTGCCACTAAATTTGAAAAGTGGTATGAGGATTGGAATGGTGTCTACTCAGCCTCGGGTGGTCCAAATTACTAGAGGGGGTTTATTTCCCACCTCAGCCATCCTCGAAGTGGTTTTCCGCGGTTTCCCACTTCGTCTCTAGGCAAATCCCCGGATGGTATCTAAAGTAAGGCCACGGCCGCCTCCTTCCCTCTTCCTTGCCTATCCCTCTCAATCTTCCTATCCCTTCCCATCCCCCATAAGGTCCTTGTTCGCTTTGCAGGTGAGGCCTCCTGGGCGAGGTGCTCTTCCCGCCTCCCCAGTAGTATCCCCCGAACCGTTGTTCCAAGCTCCAGGACACTGCCCTGTAGGTGGTAAAGGTGGAAAAAACAACAACAACAACAACAACAAAAAACAACAACAACGAAATTTAATGTTTTTCAGATGGTCAACCCGATTGTACCCAATTGTAATGGGTGGTTTCCTAATCCTGAAATGTCCTTTACATGAGATTGCATTAGGGAACCACCCATTACAATTGGGTACAATCGGGTTGACCAACTGAAAAACATTATATTTCGATTACTAAGGCAACACTGAAAATGGCATCCAACACGATCTTAATTAAACCCGACTCACACAAATCACGGGTTCAGAGGTCCTTTATTAATTTCCCAGAGCCCCAAATAGATGTACACTTAATAAAACACAATTGGTGGTGGAGTTGAGAAATGTTTCATTAAGTGTAGAAAGTGTAGCCCATTCATGCCAGAATTAAATTACTTGGCATAGCCGGGAAGTGAATCCGGACTTTAGGGGTAACAGCCAAGAAGACAGATTTTCTGTTTCCACCAGAGGCATGGCTCTAATGTTTTGACCACACTGCTCATTAAAAGGGGTCTGTGAAGGAACTCCCGTCAAAATTAATTTTTTTTGGTCATACTAACAAAGTCCTGAGAATAGGAAAAGAAGAAGACACATGTAATATGACAAGAGATGGAATTGCATTAGAACAGGTACAAACATTCCAGTATTTAGGAAGCTTGATAACCTCCGGTGGGTGGCGTAGTTGGTAGCATGCTGAGCTTCTATGCCCAAGATCGCGGGTTCAAACCCGGCCAAAGTCGTCGTTTTTTTAAGAGCCTTAAAAACCCCTCAGTATGCCTTCCTTCGTAGGGGAAGTAAAGCCGGCTGTCCCGTGTCATAGATTTGTGGCATGTTAAAGAACCTTACAGAAATTACACCTGTGTAAAGCTAAATTAGAGGTTAAACAATTGACAAACGATCTTAGGTTCCTACGTTCGTCGCCAGGAGCCGACTGTGGTGACGTCTGGTAACCAAGTTCTGAACTAGTAGTCGTTGATGGTGGCGTTTGGCGGCAAAAGTAGGAACTACTTGAAAACATTCAATGTCTGCAGTCCTTACTTGATTTAAAAACAGAAACACACACTAATACAGCCACAACAATATTAACAGCAGTTATCAGACAGATTTTACACACACCCAAAATACACGGGGCTACATGACCGCTTTGTCGCTGCCCCTAAACTAAGGAACCAACCAGCCTCCAGCAGAAGTTGTACGGAGGAAGTGAGACGCAGAATCTCCATGGGGAAGAGAGCTTTTGGGAGAGTGCAGGGTTTGTTAACAGCCAGAAGCATACCGATCAAACTTAGGAAGAGGTTTGCAAAATGTTTTGTGTGGAGTATGGTGTCTTATGGTTCGGAAATATGGACAGTCTGTCAGAAAGAGCAACAATATTTAGAAAGTTTTGAAATGTGGTTATGGAGAAGAATGGGGAAAGTGAAATGGACCGATAGAATGAGAAATGAAGAGGTGATAGGAAGGGTAGGAGATGAGAGGAGTTTCACGAGGGCGATACAGAAGAGGAAAGAATCTTCGATGGATCACATACTACGTTGGAATTCTCTACTACTAAGAATCATGGTAGGAAAAGTAGAAGGAAGAAGAGGAAGAGGAAGAAGGTTTTGAATTTTAACATATGTGAAGAGGGGACGAAGTTACAAGCAAATGACAGAAGATGCTGAGGGCAGAGAGAAATGCAGGACGTCCAGTTGAAACCTGTCTGCGGACAGATCTACTGAAGGACGAAAGAACAAGACTAACAAGGCGGTTTGGGATCCATATCAAGTAGGGCTCATAAATGAGTTGGAAATGGTACAAAGAAAGGCCGCTAGATTTGTGCTCAGTGATTTTAATCCCAGGAGCAGTGTGAGCCGTATGTTAAAGAAACTTGGGTGGGAATCACTGGAGGCTAGGAGGATGAAATCTAGACTCTGCGCTATGTACAACACGTATACAAATCAACCAGCATGGGGTGAGCTTGGCAAACGTATGGGAAAGCCCACTTACATGGGTAGGAGCGATCATCCTTTCAAAGTTAAGGGCCGACCACAGCGAACAAATTATGGTAAATATTCTTTCGTAAACCGTGCCATTGATAACTGGAACTCTCTACCTGCCGCAGTCTTAGAGCCTTTTCCCAAACATATAGGTGTGTTTAAGAAAAGACTGACTATTTGTGTAAATACTCCAGTTTAATTGTTAGTGAATTGTTATATATACATAATTATTCATTTTTTATGTATATCTAATTTGCTACCGGGGTACACACTCCCAATTGCAAATAAACAAATGAATAAATGATTGAATGAAAGTACCCCAGCTTGAACTGTCAAACACGACCAATACTTCGTATAAGATACGGTAGTGTGTATAATAGAAGGCTTTGAAAATCTCACGATTTTTTAGCAGAGATGCTTGAACCTCCTCGTGGCTAGTGGTCAGCATTCTTGTCTGTCATCCCAGAGGTCCGGTTTCAATTCCCAATTAAATTCTGGTCTGAGGGCTGCAACGGGGTAAACTCAATCTCGTGAGGCAAAACTGAGTAGAGGTGGATTCAATTCCCACCTGAGCCATCCTGGAAGTGGTTTTCTATGGTTTTCCACTTCAATTGCAGGAAAATGCAGGGCTACGGCTGCATCCTTCACATTCACAGTCTCATTTACAATAACACACTCACTAATACAGTCATCAGAATAACACATGTTATCAGGCTATATGGGGCTTAATGACCACAATTTCCAAGTCCCTCAAATGAAACTAAAACAACAAATAAATTCGATTTCCAATGATTTTAGGAGCATTGTTTCTAAGATCTCATAAGTTACTTTTCCATAATAATATAAAAGTGGCTTCGGTGGCGTAATCGGTAGCATGCTGAACTCCTATGTCCAAGATGGCGGGTTCAAACCCGGCTGAAGTTATCGGAATTTTTAAGAGCGTTAAAATCCCTCAATATGCATTCCTTCGGAGGGGAAATAAAGTCACCGGGCCCATGGCATAGATTTATGGCATGTAAAAGAACCTACCACTGCAATTGGTGGTGTGTAGCAAAATTTGTAGGTTATATTTGGCTGGTTAGGAAACGCTCTATCAACAGGAACAGCACTCATTCCAGGTTCCGTATTGACCATGTTTACATGAAGTATAACATAAATTTCTCGCCAAATCAATACTTTACTTACATTAAAAATACTACAGGTACATGTTTCGGAAAACTAAATGTTTCCTTCCTCAGACAGTAAATGTGAAATGTGTTTTTTTTGTTGTTATTTGGTGAGGCTTTCGATGTAGTATGATGTTATACACCAAAAAGTGGACTGAGGAAGGAAACATTTAGTTTTCCGAAACATGAACCTGTAGTATTTTTAATGTAAGTAAAGTATTGATTTGGCGAGAAATTTATGTTATACTTCACGCTCTATCAAGTTCCAACGTTCGCCGCTAGTGTTAGAGACAGTAGCATCTGGTGGCCAATGTTGGAACTACTTGAAATTGAGCTTGTTGGGAGCCCTCGGGCGTTGAATCAAAAATGCCCAGCTATGGCCATTGGCTGCGATTCATATATCATCATCATCATAAAAGCGATACATTTCAAGATAACCAGCATTTAATAAGTACTCTCTTCTCAAGAATCTAGGATCTGAACAATTAATGTTGAAAGACCTAGATAAAATTTGTAAAATATATGGGACGAAAATAAACGAGAAAAAATAAAATGTATGGTCATAGGTGGAAAAGGTGAAAAAAAAATACAATAACATTAGAAGATGAAATTGAACAAGTCGATAGTTTTAAATACTTATGAAGTTGGGTTACACAAGAAATGATATGCACTAAAGAAATAAAAACAAAGATTGCAATAGCAAAAGAAGCCTTCAGTAAGAAAAGAAAATTATTTTGTGGAGCAGTGAAAGTAAGCCTAAGGAAGAGATTAGTGAAATGTTTTGTTTGGAGTGTAGCAATGTATGGAGCGGAAACTTGGACGCTTAGGAAAGAAGACGAGAGAAGAATAGAGGCTTTCGAAATGTGGCTCTGGAGAAGAATGGAGGGAATAAGTTAGGACAAAGTGAGAAATGAGGGGTATTAAAGAAAGTAGGAGAAGAAAGGATGATGCTAAAGATGATAAAGAAAAAAACAAGTAGTTCCGTGAAGAACTATACAGCCTATTTTCATATATCCTACTTATGTTAACTGCCACTATCAACATACAAAATTTCAGTTTGCTGTAATAGATTCGTAGATATTGAGAACCGACTAAATATTGCGGATGGTCGCCATGTTGGATTTTATATATGTAGTTCCTAGAGTTATGTACTGTTATATGAAATTTTCAAATTCGCTTGGTTGCCATGTTAGTTTTGTAGTTTACCCGGTTTTTGAAAGTCTTATAGATGAATTTCCAGAAGTGCCCTTTATCTCCGTACAAAATTTCAGGGTGATACCGCTAATAGTTTCAGAGATATAGAATGCTGGTGAAATATTTCGCACATCCGCCATCTTGTGGTTATGTAAACAATTGAACGAAGTTAGAAGTCGGTGCATTACAATGTGTACAAACATATACTGTACCAAGTTTTATTGCGTTTGGTTGGTTAAATCGCGAGAAGCGTCTATTAAATGTCGCAAATTCACGTGGCCGCCATGTTGGGTTTGTAGTTACCAGTTTTTCAAAAGTTACATAGGTGAACGTCTAGTGGTTCCCTTTATCACCGTAATAAATTCCAGGGTGATATCGGGAATAGTTTCAGAGATATTGAATGCTGGTGAAATATTTCGCACAGCCGCCATGTTGGATTGGTGAGACGTAAAAAAATTGAAGGGCACTGTCGGGGTCGCCGGGAATAGTGCTATGAACTTACCGAGTTTCATTGAGATCGCTCCAGCCGTTTAGAAGTTATTAGGGGGACACACACCTCACACACAAGCACACGCGCACTCACACACACGCACAAAAGGTGATCTCATAAGCCTATTTTTTCAAAATTGAAAATAGAATAAAAATTAATTGGATTGGACACTGCATAAGGGGAGATGGTTTGGTGAAAAGTGCATTAGGAGGAACAGTCCAAGGGAAAACACGAAGAGGAAGAAGAAGGTTTCAGATGCTGGATTCCATCAAGAGTGATAAATCTTATGAGCTGATGAAACGTGCTGCTGAAGACCGGATGAGGTGGAAAGACAGACCATGAGAAAACCTGCCATCAGGCAGATAAACTGATGATGATGATACATGAATATTTGCTCCAGGTGAGATTAATTCAGGCCGGTTGAAATATTTCATTACTCCTGGGATTTTCTCTTATAATTACTAAAAATATTTTAATGTTCTTCTTTGTGTAAAAGCTGAATATAAATCCAATTTAGCTATATGGGACATCTTTTCTACACCGCACAATAAGGTATAGAATTCAAAATATTAAAATCAGAGAAGAGTTAAATATGGAACCGTTAAATCAGAAGATACAGAAAGCAAGGTTACGTTGGTTCGGACATGTAAAAAGAATGGGTAAAGAAAGAGTAGCAAGAAGGGAATTAGAAAGAGAAGTCAAGGGAAAGAGACCAGTTGGAAGATCGAGAAGAAGGTGGTTGTACCAAATTTTGAAGGACATTGGAGAAGCTGGATTGGATGTGGCAGAAGTGATGGAACAGGAAAAATGGATGGAACGAAAGGAGTGGAGGAGACTTGTAAACCACACCCGGGTGACTGGAGTGGGACTTTGATGATGATGATGATGATGATGACGTGCACTTAACTGCTCATATGAAGTCACAGTCTATCCTATTAAAGCCTCAACATTTGACCTCTAGTGATAACACAGAGGAAATGACACTCTATTAGACCACCTGAGAGAGAGCGCCAGCTAGTTTGTAACTACTGTACAGTCAGCCGACCAAAATAACGACTCACAATTAATCAATTCACGTTCCTGATTAGGGGATAAATGGCTCGTCCTCATCGGATTAGTGTCCGCACCAAATGAGCTCATTGCCGATTAATCAAATTAATCACTTGGTTTGAGTGAGTTGCGAAAAATCTTGCGCTCCATAAACTCAATTAGAAACGCACTAAAATGTCCCAAATCTATCACACACATGGCTGTGTTGTAAGTCACCTGTGTTGTGTGATCACACACATGAGCGCATTGGGAAATCGGTTTCAATTCTCTTCATTGGAAACCTGAGAGTAATAGTGATATTTTCTTCTTGTATGCATAAAGCGAGTTGCCACTAAGACAAAGATAACTTGATAGATAAGTCACAAATTTAGTAGTACAGGTCCTACCAAAAGTATACGGACACCCATAAATTTCATGATCAATATTCCTGTCCCTATACTTTTGGTCTCAGGCATACGAACTTTTACAGGGAGCTAGAGCGTGTCCCGAGGAACATTTTGTGGATTTATTATAAAAACATCACTGTTTGTTTTGAAGTTAAGAGATTTTTTGTTTATCATTATTGGAATTAAACACAATGTGTACAGAATTATTACATACCATATATCATTGACATTCGTCCTTTGCATAGTGCGATATTAGCATTGTTCTTTGTGTACATTCAAATAGGTGATAATGTGTGCAGGATTGGTTGCAGAGTTCACAGCTGCATTGACTGTCGGCGTTGTGGTAACCTTTCCTGTTGCAGATTTTATGGTGGAAGCCGTGTATTGTTCCTCGGGTGTAGAGGTATCGTAGTTCATAACCGGCTTATCTCCATTCCTTCTCCCATGGCTGGGGTGCGGTAGAAATCGGGATCTATTTCTGTTGATTTCTGGGCTCTTTCTTGCAAGAACTTGATGCATGCTTGTGTTTGAAACAGATTGTGTTTTAATATTAGGTCTTGTATAAATGTTTTTGTTCCCACCAGTTGATAAACTAATCTGGTTGGGGCGTACTTCGATACGCACAGGGCTTTCTTGAGGTATCTGGCTTTAACTCTATCCAGGTCTTTGATGTTTTTGTAGTTCAAGTGTGGCCAAATTATTTCAATTGTGTATGTTGCTATTGGGGCGATTTTCAGATTGAACAGTGAAATTGATATTTCTAGTGAGAGGCTATGAAGTCTTTTGATTTCCATTGTGGCTTTTATTGCGGAGATTGATATTTCCTCAACATTCTTGTGAAGTTGAATCCAGTGACCTGCAGAGTTACCCCTAAATATGTGTACGCCTTCGCTATGCCTAAAGTGTGGTTCCCACATGTGAGCACATCCTTGGAGGTTTTTTCGTTTAAGATAAGTGTGAACACATTGTGTATATTTTCAAATTTGAAACGCTCTGGACAGAACACTAAGAGAATTACATCCACAATTTTGGTTATGAAGAAACACAGATACCTGTAGAATATTTATAATTGAAATAGAACACAAGAATGCGTTTCCATTAAGGAATATCACCAGTTTTATAGCCCAAAATATAACCGCACAAAAAAGGCAACATACAGGCATTCTTTGGCCTTGGCTGGGCGGGAGACCCTTCAAGCTACAGAGATCCTTTATGTTTTACGTTGTAGTCCTACAGTTGCAGCACAGTCGCATTGCAAACAGTGACATGGAGGCGTCAACCGAAGAGCAAAGAAGTGTTGTTCGGTTTCTGACAGCGGAAGGAGTAGGGGGAACGGACATTCATCGCCGAATGTCACAAGTGTACGGCGAACACTGCATGTCCCTTGCAATGGTCAAGGCGTGGCACAAGCGCTTCAGGGAAGGATGGGTGTCGTTAGCCGATGATGCCCGGTCTGGGGCACCCCCCTGCATTACCGATGACAACGTCCAGCTGGTTGATGCACTCATTACCCAGGACCGCCGAGTGACAGTGAACGCCATAGCCGCCGTGGTCAGATTGAGCGTCGGAAGTGTGCGCACTATCATGAAGGAACGACTGCACTTGCGCACAGTGTGTGCCCAATGTGTGCCCCACAGTCTTCAACCACACCAGGAAGCATGTCGAATGACCTACTGTCTTGGTCTTGGTTGGACGAATGATTCATGCTCCTGCTCGCTTTGTATCGTCACGTGACGTGCACGCGAGCCCTCTAGTGACGGGCTGTGACCTTCTACGCTCTGGTCGGAACCACACCTCGTTACACACGCCACGATTAGCCGATGTCGTCACCGGTTTGCGCATTATAGCCTTCGGCTCGTTACTTTTTGAACGCACCTTATATATTTGATGTCAACAGATTCCTTTTCTGTAGAAATGCTTTCCTTACCCGAGTCAACCTACTTTTTATATCCTCTTTGCTTTGTCCAACACTGGTAAGTTTGCTTTTTAAGTAGCAGAAGTGTCTTATGTTGAAAGATTTATATCATAATCCTAAAATCAAGTCCTTATTCAACCCTTATCTTCTGCAGAAATTCATGACGGAACGTGGGATCGTTCCTGTAGCTCCGTTCAGAAGACCATAATGATGTCAGGCACAATGGTCTCGAGGTGACACTTGTCTTGGTAGTGTGGGATCGTCATCTCAGAGCATCGCCTCCTTTCCTTGGCCACGTCTTTTGCCTCACTTCAGAGATATTGTGATTATTATTTTAAACCCATTTATTTTATTACATTTTAATTATCTGTAGACTTAGAAAAGGCTTTCGATAAACTTGATTGCAGAAAGTTGTTTGACATTTTGAAAACGATTGGAATAAAGTACAGGGATAGGAGGGTGCTCTACAATCTATACAGAAACCAGACAGCAGTTATTCGAGCGGAAGGACATGAGGAAGCTGGTATTTAGAAAGGTGCAAGGCAAGGCTGCAACGTATCACCCATACTTTGCAATTTATACATTGAACAAGCAATGACGGAAATTGGAGAAAAATTCAAACTAGAGTAAAGATTCAAGGATAAATAATTTCAATACTAAGATTTGTTGATGACCTCGTCATCTTAGCCAACACTCCAGAGGATTTGAATTTGTTTTCAAATGGTCTATGGATTCTGTCTTGAAAGAAATCATGATGACAATTAATAAAATGTAAAACAAAAATAATGGAATGCAGGCGAAATAAATCAAAAACCCATATGGACGTTGAATTGGCAGGTGAAAAGCTAAGGGAAGTAGGACTCTTCTGTTACTTAGGAAGCAAAATAACCAGTGATGGACGAATCAAGGAGGATGTAAGAAGTAGGTTAGCACAGGCAAGAAAAGCATTTCTACAGAAAAGGAATCTGTTGACATCAAATAGAGTTTTAGTTATTAGGAAGTCATTTTGAAAGCCCTGTCTGGAGCGTGACACTCTATGGAAGTGAAACTTGGACTGTTGGAACAGCAGAAAAGAGGAGAATTGAAGCGTTTGAAGTACATTGTTACAGGAGAATGATGTAGATCCGATGGGTAGATAGGGTTAGAGATGAAGAGGTATTAAGACGATTGGGGGAGAAAAGATGTTTCTGGCAACTGCTAATGAAGAGAAGGGATAGGTTGGTTGGACACATACTAAGACACCCAGGAATAGCAATGTTAGTTATGGAAGGAAGGGTCGAGGGTAAGAACTGTAGGGGTAGACCAAGGTTAGAATATGTTAAACAGATTGCCTCGGTTGTAGGGTGTGGTAGCTATGTAGGGATGAAACGATTAGCTCAGGACAGGGAAGCATGGAGGGCTGCATCAAACCAGTCAAAAGACTGAAGACTCAAACACAATTATAAGGTATAGCTATAGCAAAAGTTTTCTTGCCAAATAACAATTTGAGCTTTAAATTAATTATAATTTTCTTTAAACATATTCTTCATATAAACTCTTACTGAAAATTGTCTCAACTTAGACCGAAACATGTTCAATAAAAGAATACATGTTTCAGAATTTGTATTGATATACGTAGTGTTTTTAAGAGTTAAGTAATTACGATAATTAGGAATGTTCCGCCCCTCAAAACAATCACCACAATATTACAGAACGTCTCTGCAGTACGAAGGCCAAAGAAACGAAAGGAACAGCCCTAGCCATGAGAACTACCATTAAATGTCCTATTGACGTCAGAAAAGTTGGATGGCGCAGCCACGCGGCAGAATGTTGAAGCTGTAACATTGTGACTGGTGAGATTTATTTAGATGGTGAAGCATTGACGTCGTGATGGGAAACAAGAAAGAAATTTGTCAAATTCGAGGAGGTACTGCTCTGTATACGGTTGCAAATCGTATAAAACGGCTACAAAATATCTTCACTACTTTCCTGTACAAAAAGTTCAGAGAGAAAGATGGGCTTCGGCGCTGTCAATTGGAAAACGTGTTACATGTTACATGACAGTGTGCAGTCTGAATTTTTGTGAAGACGACTTCTTTGCACCGGTACTGTTGATTATTGATAGTTATTGTCTCTAATTTGTATTCACATGGATTTAGCTACATCAAAAATACTGATAAACTTACAGCCTATTACTTCTGTGCCGTACAAAGAGTGTTATCCGCTCTTCGTAAACTTATTTTAGTGGTTCTTCCGATTGACAATAGCCGAATGGTTAGAAAACTTAAGAAAAATGCTGTTCCTAGCCTTAATTTGCCAGAGAATTTATATTCTTGCCTTTGAACAGCAAGTATGTAGGTCATTGAAGTATGATTTGGCTTAGATTGTGTTTTTGGCTATGATCTCCCTACTGTTGAATTTAGTTAATTAAAATGTAACATCTTAGTTTTAAGTACCGTTTTGGTGACCCATCATCCCGGGCAGGCTGGCAACACCTATACTACTCAGGCAGATAGGTCACATAGCCGTAATTTTGAAGTTATAGTGATGTTAAGTATACATATGCGGTAATGTAGCAGGAGACCGGATCGGCCTAGGCTATTCTAACTTTAATTAGTTCCCATTTCAGGGTTTTACAGTTTTGAGTGCGAATAGTAGGTTTGAAAGTTGTACAACAGTAAGGAGAGTATGTTTTGTATAGGTTTTAATTGGTATTATGGTTTATATCGAGCTGAGGAGTGCATTTGGTTTGGCTTATAGTGTAGTTTTTGATCTGTTCCGTTTGCTTATGACAAGTTCAAATGGAGACTCCAGCTTTGTTAAATGTCTGTATTTTAAATATTTAATTAAATAAACTTATATTGATAAAGAGGATGTCTCCATTTTAACTTGCCTGTGGCATGAGATTAATAAATTAATATTCTTGCCTTTGAACAGCAAGTATGTAGGTCAATATTTGCAATATTGAAGTATGATTTGAGCATCCCAAGTAACGCTTCTTTGAACCCAAAACATTCATGCAAATTCAGGGTTGCTTGATTCAATTTATTATCAGGGAGTCGTCCTTTGTGTTATGTGAGATATATAGGCTATATTGTGAAATTAATAAAAACATCGATAGGCCTACAGCTAGGCTCCCAAGTACAGGCTTCATATATGTAACTGTTACGAACAGAAACGTCACTTCGTACTTATTCGGGAAAATGAAAAGATATTTATTCACAAGAAAAAATGCACACACATTACAAATAACACTCAAAAGACTCCATCTTGGATGCACTGTTCCTTGTCCTTCTTTTCTCACAAAAGACAAAAATAACTGTTGCCAACTGTCTGTCACATCCTCCCACCGTTGAGGAAAGACATCCTCAACAAGACATCCTCAACTACTCCACATATCTTGCAGGAACGTTGACAGTTCTACCCGAACGTGTAGTCATTGGGGGTTGAACACCAGTTCCAGTCGGCTCTCCTAAAGCAGTAGCCGTTTTCTTATTCAAGCCAGTCCTTAAAGGTGTGCTGTCTTCATCAGGTACTTCTAGTGGGTAGAGTCGCTGTATCGGTCTCAAGAGTTCTCCTTTTGATGTAACAACCCTTGCAAGTCTTGTATTACCATCAGTTCCAGGGAACAAGTCCACAATTTTTCCAAGGGGCCAATCTATCCTCTTAGTGCCATCTGATCCAACTAGGACAATGTCACCTCTCTTGAACAAAAGAGTTGGTTTACAACTCGGTTTACCGAGTGCCAAAAGTCCCAGATATTCCTGCTGGAATCTTTTTTTCAATGCCATTCTTAGGTTCAGAAGATGACGATTTCTTTGATTCAGGGTTATAGCATCCAATGCATCACATTCTGGAACTCCAGTTGTCTTAATTTCTTGTAGAAAGCAGGCAGGGGTGAGTGGACTTATATCTTCACATCCATCGGTCAGATATGTTAGCGGTCTTGCATTTATGGTGGCTTCTATACTGCAGAGAAGGGTAAGCATTTCTTGGTAAGTTAGACAGGCTTTACCCAAAACTCGTTTCAGAAGCTGTTTAATTAGACGTATTAACCTTTCCCAGAAGCCTCCCCACCAAGGAGCACTAGGGGGATTAAATCTCCAAGTAATACGTTCAACCGAATGGTGTTTGGAAATATTCTCCCAGTCAACACTTTGAAACGCGTTATCTGTACCCGTGAAATTTGTACCATTGTCTGAGTAAATCACAGAGGGGCGTCCTCTTCTTGCTACAAACCGCCGGAACGCTTGCACAAACGCCTCTGTGGAGAGAGAAGTAACCATTTCGAGATGAACAGCGCGATACACCGCACATGTGAAAACTACAATCCAAGCTTTACTTTCATCCCTCAGGAACACCGGACCTGCCAAGTCCACTCCTATCACTTCAAATACACAGGCTTCCCGTATGCGGTCCAGGGGCAGAGGGGCCTGAGCGATTTCGGTATGTTGTCCATCATGCCTCCGGCACTTGACACATTTTCTTATAATTTTTCTAACTGTCCTCCTTCCACCGATGATCCAGAAGCGTTGTCTCAGATGATTAAGAAGAAGTTGTACTCCAATGTGATTTTCTTTCACGTGCTCATCCATAATCAAGCGAGAGGTGATGACATGGTTCACCGGGAGAATCATTGGGAACCTGAATTGCTTCAAATCTTCTCGCAGTAGTAGTCTCGTTTTAACCCTGAGAACACCATCTTCCAGGAATGGATGTAGTGAAGATAGACGTTTATCAACTAATCCGTGGAAGCTTTCTCGTTGAATTATAGAAATGAGTCTAATTTCAGCCCTTTCTAACTCTTCAACTTACAGATTTTCTTGCGAGATCCTCTCACGTCTAAGACAATTCTTACAGAAACGAAGAATCCATGCGATTAGATGAACTATTCTGTGATAGCTGGAAAAATACCTGGCATACCAGAGGGGACCTTCATTGGTTGCAGTCATAGAATTCACAGGGTTTTTCTTCATTTCCTTTGCGATACTCTCTTCGTCATACACCACTTTTGTTTGAGGCCAACAATCTGGAGATTCGTACAACCAGGCAGGTCCCTCCCACCATCGAGAGGCTACTAATTGCGAAGCAGAACAGCCACGTGACGGTAAATCAACTGGATTCAATGAACCTGGAACATGTCGCCAGCAGTTTAAATTGGTCAAATTCCTGATCTCATTCACACGATTGCGAACAAACACCGACCAGTTCTCAGTCCTGCAGATCCATGCTAGAACTGTGGACGAGTCAGACCAGAGAAAAAACTCATGAACTTCCAGTGAAATAGATTCCAACACACATTTAAGCAACCGTGCACCAATTGTAGCTGCCAGCAATTCCAATCTGGGGATTGTCACTTCCTTGAGGGGGGCCACACGAGATCTTGCATCACATAACTGTACACTCACTTGATTGTTGGAATCGCATCTTATGAAGACTACTGCTGCGTATGCAAGTTGGCTGGCATCACAGAAGACATGAATTTGCACATGGTCACTTCTTCCAAACCATCGAGGAATCTTGATTTCTACCAGGTGAGGTAGATCCTTTACCCAGGCCAGAAACTCGTCTCTGGACTTCTCATCAACTGCACTATCCCATCTTATATGAGTCTTCCAGGTTCTTTGAATCAACAGTTTAACACAAAGGGTGACAGGACATGTCACACCAACTGGATCAAAAATTCGATGTGCGAGTGACAGAATTGTCCTTTTCGTCACTTCTCCCACCTGAAGGCTATTCAACCAATGCAAATTTAAAGTAAGTGTATCCTCCTGTCGATCCCATAACAGTCCCAAAACAGATGAAAGGGTAGCAGACTGGTCATCATCCTGAGAGAACTGCCATCCCCTCAAATTAAAACTGCCTTCTGATAATACCCTACTAGCTTGATTGATAAACTCGCCCACCTCCGATTCCCTGTCAAGGCTAGTGACAACGTTGTCCACGTAGAAGCTCTGTAGAAGTCTCTCGATGAATAGGGGATTGAATTGCGGGTTTTCCAAGTACTTCTTCAGGTGATACTCCAAGACCGCCACCAGGAGAAACGGACTACAAGTTAAGCCGAAAACCAGCCTGGCATGCTTGAAGATCTTGTAATTATTCCCAACGTCCTGCCACATCAGGAAGCAGATATAGTTTCGATCTTCTTTCCGTATGCTTATCTGAAGGAAGGCCTTCTCAATGTCTGCAATAATTCCTACTTTCCTCTCTCGGAATCTAAGAAGAATAGCAGGGATTAGTTCAATCAGGTTGGGGCCATCATACAAACAATCGTTCAAAGCAGGGGTTCCCGCTTCCTTCGCTGAGGCGTCAAATACAGGACGAACAGGTGTCGTTGAACTACTTTCCTTCACAACAGCTCGATGCGGTAGATAGTGTCTGAAGTTTTCATCCTCCTGAACCGGTTCAATAACACCACTCCTTTCCCACTCGTTGAAAATATTTTCATACGTCTCGCCTAGTCCAAAATTTTCCACTTTCTTCCTTGTGTTGACTAACCTCTTCTCAGCCATGACCCTGTTAGATACAAGAAATGATTTGTTTTCTTTCCAGGGTAAATGGACTTCATACCTAAATTCTCCATTAATAGACACGGTTTTCTGAAAGTGCTCCATTGTTGCAAAGTTTTCTTCAGTTTTAGTTTTCTTTACGGCAGGATCGCTGATACCTAGCACGTCCAGTTCCCACAGATTTTCAACTGAAGCATCTCTGATAAAGAGAGAAGTGACGAGGTTGGTCATGCTTGATTGATCTCCGGAAACTACTTTACCCATCACAGTCCACCCCAGCAGAGTCTCAATACATACAAGACCATTGCTTAGTGTACACGTTTGTCCAGTCATTAACTTTCCAGCGACATCAGCGCCTATTAATAGTTCAATGGGACCTTCAGTATCATAATTCTGTATCCCTTTTGCTCTTAGTTCTTGCAACCATGGGCCCTTTAACATAGTATTGTACCCTGTAATTACTTGTTGCCCTAAGACTTCAAAATTGCAGGCATAAGGCTTTCCTAAACTCTCTATGTAGATCCTATAGCACATATGCTGTCTCTCTTCGGTGACTACCCCACCAAATAGTGAATGGCGTAGCATTTCTGTGCGATGACTACTGTAACCTAACTTCTGTGCCACTGATTCAAGCATATAAGATCTCTGACTGCCAGTATCCAGTAGAGCCCTTACCTCCATTGCAGAGGATTCTCCAATGACCTTCACCTTTAATGTTTGCAAAATAACACCTTGCACACCACTACGTTCTTCATTTGAAATCAAAGAGTGAGACTGAAGTTTCTCATTGGTAGCTTCAGAGGAATGTGTTGGGCCTAGACATATTAGGCTGTTATGTTTTTTGCTACAGGAATCACATTTTAACTGACTTCTGCACATCTTTGAAACATGTCCTTTCTTCAGACAGAGAAAACATGCTCTCTTATTCTTCACAATTGAGACTCTCTCCTTTAAAGCCATCTGCTTTGCCACGGAGCAGTTTGAACTAGCATGGGACCTATCACAAAATATACAGTTTAGTTTAAGATTACAATCCACAAGTGCAGCTGCGGTAGGTGGCGATTCACTGTAAATGTCAATTTTCTTCGTACCTTTTGACTTGTCAGGATTCACATTGATGTTACCTTTACTTGGGATGGCCAGTTTGATCCTTTCCTCACTCTCTACTTCATTCTCCAGGAATTTCATCAAACCTTTAAGACGTTCACTAGGTTCACATTCCTTCCCACCGCCACTCCTCTGCCAGGCACGTAACACATCTATAGACAAGCATGATTCAATCATAGGAAATAACATTGCTGCATATTTCTCGGAAGTTACACCTAGGCTCTCCAAAGCACCAAGTTGAGTTTCGAGTCTGTCATATAATGATGAGATGTCAAGACTACTACAAGAATTCATCATTGTCAATAGTTCTCTAGTGTAGACTTCCACCAACAAAGAATCTTTGCCAAAACGTGATTTAAGTTTCTGTATTGCTTTAGGGTAATTTCCACTTGTGGCTGGAAAACTATCAACGATGTCGCGAGCTTTGGAGTTTGGCAATGTTGCTTGGATAAGATATTCGTATTTATCGGCATTATCTAACCCTTCATCTTCATCAATCTTTTGAAATTGATTCCAGAAACCTAACCAATCTCGTAGATTTCCACCAAATTTTCGGAATTCGATCTTTGGAAGGCGATATTTACTTTTTAGGTTATGAGTGTTACTGGTGCTTACTGTTGACTGGACTTCGTCTTCACGTTTTCTCTCCATTGCAAGAGCATCGGAAACAGCCGCTGCTAACATATGAAACTTGCGTTTATAGTCATCTACTCCGTCTACTTCTGTGATCAGGTCTTCTTCTGACACCGCATCTTCCATGAGGTGTTGGAAGATCTCCTGGTCCAGATTACTTATGAGGTTAGCCTTCTCTTCCACTAAGGCGTAATCTCCTCGGATAGCGACTATGTCCTTTATTTCTTTCTCCAACAAAACTTGAAGTGAAGCTACAATTTTCGTGAACGATGCACGGTATACACCACGTTTTCTGATCAAACTTCGAGTATCGCTCATTTTCCTTTCTATATCCTGTCACGGTCGCCAGATGTTACGAACAGAAACGTCACTTCGTACTTATTCGGGAAAATGAAAAGATATTTATTCACAAGAAAAAATGCACACACATTACAAATAACACTCAAAAGACTCCATCTTGGATGCACTGTTCCTTGTCCTTCTTTTCTCACAAAAGACAAAAATAACTGTTGCCAACTGTCTGTCACATCCTCCCACCGTTGAGGAAAGACATCCTCAACAAGACATCCTCAACTACTCCACATATCTTGCAGGAACGTTGACAGTTCTACCCGAACGTGTAGTCTTTGGGGGTTGAACACCAGTTCCAGTCGGCTCTCCTAAAGCAGTAGCCGTTTTCTTATTCAAGCCAGTCCTTAAAGGTGTGCTGTCTTCATCAGGTACTTCTAGTGGGTAGAGTCGCTGTATCGGTCTCAAGAGTTCTCCTTTTGATGTAACAACCCTTGCAAGTCTTGTATTACCATCAGTTCCAGGGAACAAGTCCACAATTTTTCCAAGGGGCCAATCTATCCTCTTAGTGCCATCTGATCCAACTAGGACAATGTCACCTCTCTTGAACAAAAGAGTTGGTTTACAACTCGGTTTACCGAGTGCCAAAAGTCCCAGATATTCCTGCTGGAATCTTTTTTTCAATGCCATTCTTAGGTTCAGAAGATGACGATTTCTTTGATTCAGGGTTATAGCATCCAATGCATCACATTCTGGAACTCCAGTTGTCTTAATTTCTTGTAGAAAGCAGGCAGGGGTGAGTGGACTTATATCTTCACATCCATCGGTCAGATATGTTAGCGGTCTTGCATTTATGGTGGCTTCTATACTGCAGAGAAGGGTAAGCATTTCTTGGTAAGTTAGACAGGCTTTACCCAAAACTCGTTTCAGAAGCTGTTTAATTAGACGTATTAACCTTTCCCAGAAGCCTCCCCACCAAGGAGCACTAGGGGGATTAAATCTCCAAGTAATACGTTCAACCGAATGGTGTTTGGAAATATTCTCCCAGTCAACACTTTGAAACGCGTTATCTGTACCCGTGAAATTTGTACCATTGTCTGAGTAAATCACAGAGGGGCGTCCTCTTCTTGCTACAAACCGCCGGAACGCTTGCACAAACGCCTCTGTGGAGAGAGAAGTAACCATTTCGAGATGAACAGCGCGATACACCGCACATGTGAAAACTACAATCCAAGCTTTACTTTCAGTAACAGCAGACAGTAAATTAACTATCTACATGTGGGTAATATTTTTAACTGGTAGTAATTAAGCACTGCATTTAAATTGATTATAAAAATATTTCTATCAATGAAAGGAAATATGTAGTATTTTGCCATCACAAATTAGAAACCATAACAAACGCACACCCAATTACTTCACGACACTATATCGCCGCCATATTGCAAACAGCTGACCGTAAGCTCCTCCCCCGTTTCGGACGTCAATAGAAGAATAGCAAAGATTATCGATCCCCTCCAGCAGAACACTTAAGGGTCTCAGTTTCTGAAGAGACCATTCACTTGTTCCAGTTTGGCGAAGCGTAAGATTGACTCCCTCTGTATGACGTCACACCACCCGTCGCGACCAACTGACCGCTCCAACACCCGAGTGACGGGCGTGAAAAATGAAGACCTGTCACACCATTACTCAAGTGGCGCAACACAGCGGGTTCTCACAGGTTGGGACTCGCAGTTGCTCCCCGCCCACGGAAATAAGATATCTCGGTACAGTACTGGATCTAGGGGGACGGGGGAAGCAAAACTAATCCCAAGACTCTAGTTTTATAGATTACCAGATTAAGTTTTACGACATGAGGGGAAGACTATTCGTTGCTATTTGTTTCATTTAGGGATCTGTATAGTTTTGCTGGAAAACATCTATTGTCTATAAAAATACGTATATGTATATAGGACGCTGTAGCTTCCAGCAATATTTCAAGGTTAAATAACCTTTATCTTTTGAGGTATTTCTACGCATTATATCATTTTTTGTGCCTGGCTGGAAGCATTAACCCGTGAAATTCAACATCATCCTATATATAAGGTGCGTTCAAAAAGTAACGAGCTGGAGGCTGGAATGCGCAAACTGGTGACTACATCGGCTAATCGTGGCGTGTGTAACGAGGTGTCGTTCCGACCAGAGCGTGGAAGGTCACAGCCCGTCGCTAGAGGGCATGCGTGCACGTCACGTGGCTATACAATGCGAGCAGCAGCATGCATCAATCGTCCAACGCTGCCAGTCGTATTGCAAACAGTGTCATGGAGGCGCCAACCGAAGAGCAAAGATGTGATGTTCGGTTTCTGACAGCGGAAGGAGTAGGGGGGAACGGACATTCATCGCCGAATGTCACAAGTGTACGGAAAACACTGCATGTCCCTTGCAAGGGTCAAGGCGTGGCACAAGCGCTTCAGGGAAGGACGGGTGTCGTTAGCCGATGATACCCGGTCTGGGGCACCCACGTGCATTACCGATGACAACGTCCAGCTGGTTGATGCACTCATTACCCAGCACCACCGAGTGACAGTGAACGCCATAGCCGCCGTGGTCGCTCCACGACAATGCACGACCTCATGCGGCCAACACAGTCGCGGCACTCCTGCAGAAATTCAAATGGGAGATTCTCGGCCACCTTCCATACAGTCCAGACCTCTCTCCCTGTGATTACGCCATGTTTGGTGCCCTGAAAAGGGCTCTGCGGGGCCAACGATTCACCTCGGACGCCACGTCCAGCTGTACGTGCGGAACTGGTTCACACCGCAGCCCAGGGAATTTTATGATACAGCCATTCACCGCCTCGTGTCACAGTGGGACAAGTGCCTCAACAGCCAGGGCCAATACTTCTAACATACAGGTACTGGCTTCTGTAATTATGCCTCCGGCTCGTTACTTTTTGAACGCACCTTATACGTTTCCTTCATACAGTACGATATATTTATTTGAAGGTTAATTGATTTATAATATTATGTTTTTATTATTCCTTTTTTGTGCCATTTATTTTAAATTAATGAATTTCCTTTTGGTTCTTTGTTGATATAATTGTATAAGATTTTGTCACGCTGAAGAATTTATCAATGTAGTAACGAAACATGTACGTATATTTTAATTAGTAAACTACCTTCTAATGTTTGACAAGGCGGATCTCAGAATTATAGACTACTCTTCAGTCGGTCAGCACAATATAATCCCAATTACTGGAACATATAAAACAATAACCTGAAAACATTACAATAGCCTATATCATATTGTGTATAGTATCAATTTTACAATCCCTCAGCACACTTTTTGATTTTTCCTTCAGAACCAGTATTATATATTAGTGTAACCCTTCCCAATCATATAGAGCAAATGACGTGTTGACTGACTGAAAAGTATACATTTGAGTATTAAATAGGTTGAAAGTTCCGCCTAATCAATGAAAATGAAAATCCACAGCCTGCTTCCAGTCTCCGACCGGGTCAGGAATGGAATTAATGAAGTCCCCATCTAGCGGCGAGGATATGAACTGTGCCGGCTGCCGAGGCCTGACGCACTCCTCTGGGGCAATGATTCAATGAATGACAGATGAAATGAAATGATAGTGGAGAGTGTTGCTGGAATGAAATTTTTGACAGGGAAAACCGCAGTACCCGGAGAAAAACCTGTCGGCCTCCGTTTTGTCCAGCACAGAGCTCACATGGAGTGACCGGGATTTGAACCACGGATCCAGCGGTGAGAGGCCGGCGTGCTGCCGCCTAAGCCATGGAGGCTTCCGCCTAATCAATACTTTTTGTTAAATAAAGATCACTGTGTGGTCATTGGTGGGACGTGTTTCAAGGTCTATTTGGTTTTGGCCCCTTCATCAGCCGATATGAATAAATACAGTCATTTCAAAGACACAACAAAATGTATAGCGTAACACACTAAAAAGTCCCTTGTTAAACCTTATATGATGCACCATAAAGAAGGATGGGTAATTGAATGCCCAAAATAACACAATATGATGTTGAAAACGTCTTGAAAACAAACACACGCTTCACTATGGTTAACAGACGCCAATGAAACATGAACTGTTTCTTTATTTAATAAAAAGTATTTATTAGGCGGAACTTTCATCCTGTTTATTACTCAATCAGTTTATCAATACGGAACCAGAATGAACATTTTAAGTTCTAAAAGTATTAAACGTTTAAAATTATACGCCAAATCAATACATAAACAAATATATATTTATATATTCGACCTTCAATGAGGTCATCTTCAGCTTAAGAAGAAAATCAATTAAGAATTGAAAACTAAATAGCATATATAAATTAGAAATGAAACATTAATGATAATAATTGCAATAAATAAAATATAGTAATACAAATGGATTTCCTTACAAATGCAGTATTAATGAAATAAATATAAGATTGGTCTTTTTACAATAATGTTAAAACAGAGTTAGAAAATAAGAGCTATTAACGGTGAGTGTAAAAATGTTAAGCTTTATTTATTTTTATCAAAATATACAAAAATAATTTAGAAAATGAAGTTCTAAAATCAATAAAATTATTTAGTTCGGCGCTTGATTAAATAAGTTGAATCCTCTTCAATACAGAGTTTATTAACAATTTTGAATAGTTACCAACCAGTATTACGATGACATGAATTAACCTAACAGATAGGAAAATAAAACATGTCTGAAAAAAATGTATATAAATAAACGAAACATAATTAGCCAGCATATGAAACTGATACAATCTACTTTATATGTTTTATTATCACCTACCTTGTTGTAAGGGATGGAGAAATTCGGAAATTCGTATAAGAATTTGAGTTGAAACGCCCAATGTGGATAAATGACAATTCTAATATTTATCCAAAACGTATAAACAAATACAGTGGAACGTGGCTAATTCGAACTTCTATAATTCGAAATCTTCTTTAATTCGAATTTTTCTCTCGGTCCCTAGCATTTTATATACAATCAATGCTACAAAATCGTGGTTAATTCGAATTATATTTTGGATAATTCGAAGTTTTTACGGGTAAGAAGCCGATCAGAAGCCAAGCAGTTGGATCAGGAATTCCTGAAAAACGACGTTGTATCATTGGCATGCGGCTTCTACTCGATTGTATTCTGTTTTCCGTTCCTTGAATTTGTTAGATTCTTTTGTGATGGCAGAGAGACTTAATTGTAGGAAATAGGTAAACATCTCAAACTTTTTTGAAAAACAGTAGATTTCTCTAAGACTTCACTAGATTGCTGGATTACTACTGTCGTTAAATAGGTGAATAGTACATTTTGGTTTTATTTTATCATTTGAAACTTTTGAGGTTATTCGGGATACAGTCATTTTACAGTACCGTTGTCTGTTAATCGGCTTTGTTGAACGTAAATCTTTATGTAAACGTAATACATAGTAGCTTATATACACACTTTACTTGTTAAAAACCTATGTAATATTATGTTTTATAAAAGTTCTTGGATGAAAACTTAACATTTGAATATTTTCTCTACCCTTTTCAAAGAACTTTCTTAATTCGAATTTTTGGATAATTCGATTTTTTTTGCTGGTCCCTTGAGGTTCGAATTATCCAAGTTCCACTGTATTTGTTTATGTATTGATTTGGCGTATAATTTTAAACGTTTAATTCTAACATCAATACGGATATTTAAAAGACATTTGTTTTCAATGGCAAATGTGTTTGCATTCTAAGAGTATACAATTAACAACCTGTTAATAACTTGATCATGATCAAATAGCTACGGTCTTATTTTATTTTAATTAACATGGTTTTGCGGAATAATGGGGCAAATTGTTCAATAAAGTTTGTGTATTTCATACTTGAACATTCCATAAAGTATAGAAGTTAACTTTGTCCCTCTGTCCCCCTAGCAGAAGAATTACATATTTATCTCAAATTTGTTTTTTCTGCGATATTCCATGGTTATATTTTAGTGCCGGTGTGTTGGAATCGATAGATACTGTTGGTTGGTTCCTCAGTTTAGGGGCTGCGACAACGCGGTCATATAGCCCCGTGTACTTTGGGTGTGTGTTGAATCTGTCTGATAACCGCTGTTAATTGTGATGGCTGTATTAGTGTGTGTATCTGTTTTTTTTTTAAATTCAAGTAAGGACTGCAACTTTGAATTTTTCAAATAGTTCCTACTTTTGCCGCCAAACGCCACCGTCAACGACTACTAGGCCTAGTTCAGAAATTAGCTACTAGACGCCACCGCAATCGGCTCTTGGCAACGAATGTAGAAACCTAAGAGCGTTGTTTACATTCTTAACCTATACAATTTAGCTTCACACAGGTGTACTTAGTGGAAGGTTCTTGAACATGCCATAAATTTATGACATGGGACCACCGGCTTTACTTCCCCTCCGAAGGAAGGCATACTGAGGGATTTTTAACGCTTTTAAAAAATCCGACGGCTTCGGCCGGGTTTGAACCCGCTATCTTGGGCATAGAAGCTCAGCATGCTACCAACTACCCCACCGAAGCCGCTACATACGTTGAATATAGGACTTCCATATTTATTTTTATTGTAGATGTGTCCCTTTGCCACCCCTATAGTCCAACGCCTGTGAGGGCCTCCTAAACTCTCTGTTTGATACCGTTGGGCTGACCGTTAGGGACGTATTACTAACAGTTTTCAGCTTTGTGGCAATTGATACAGAGAGGTATGAATACAGAAGATACGGTAATCCCAGTGCTAATGATGCAGACTGTTGACCGTGTGATCGGCCGACATATTGAGATTGGATTTCTTGGTCAGTTCAATGGTATAGGGTAACACACACTAATGATGTATCTGTGACCTGGCTTGTGGGGACACATCATTAATAACGGGCTGCCTTTTGATGTCCGCTGCTGCGTGTAATGGCACGGCAAACAGGCGTCTTCCGCCAACCCCAAGGCTTCCTAGCCAATGTTTACAAATGACGGCAAAGGGAACGCACGGTTCCTATAATTCAGTTACACTATGTAAATAATATCCTCGATATCACTCACAGTCAATCATAAAGAGCTCCTATTAACGGATTATGTAATCCAATTAAAATATACAATGCTTTGATGTCGTATTACCTGTACCTAGCTAGATCGTAAGTACAAGACGCTTTGATAATAATAATTGTAATTATAATAATGTACAGATTGGACAAGTACAGATTAACCAAGCAGTTACTTGACTACTTCTGGAACAAAAAAAAGTGACAGTCAGTCAGAAAGACTAGACTTTGTATCATTTTAAATGCTACAAATGCTGAAAAATGCTAGAAGCCAAAGACTCTTGACATGTTAGAAAATTATCTGCATGATACTTATCTTGCTTATCTTGTTTAAAATTACTCGCGAACGGCAAGTGCAAACCAAGGGCAAAGCAAGGTCAAGCGCGCGGGATGCCGTCACGCTCACCAGAGCACGCGGGGTCATGCCCCTTCCATCCAGTCTAAAAACACTTATAGTGGGCGATGTATTGAAGATAGAGATATGCTCTCGCGGACTTTTTTGTAGAACTTTTCATGCTGACCAATTCTTACGCTCATAGTATATTGATATTTTTAACGGTTTGCCCAGCGTAAGCTTAAGAAGCGCACGGACGCCAAGTGTGTTTTCGACTTTTTCACTGAAATCGTTACCGCTTGGCTTCCTTTGATCATACATAAATTATTTTCTACAGAATCCTTCCTTGAGATATCCTTTACAGAATGGTGAAAACCGCATCAAAATCCATCCAGTGGTTCTCGAGATTACCCGTGACATCCAAGAATCGTTTTTTTTGTCTTATACTAACGAAGTAGAGATTGTCGGGGAACACATGAACCAAGCAGTAAAATGACGTCACACACCTCAGTGCATCTGGGTACATTTCGTCCCGTCACCGTAACGTAACGCCAGACCCCAGCGTAACGACGAAGTCGACAAGATCATTTGAAATAATAAAAACCTTGGTCCAGTCTGCACAGAAGGAATCTGGATAAAACGGAAGTCTCAGGAGCTTTATTAGCTTGCTGGAAAGATCACTGACACCTTCTGGAAAGGGCGATTGAAGTTCTACGGTCACATTCTCAGAATGAACGAAACGATTCTCCTGCTTGCTCTCTCAATGAAAATCAAGAACAACTGGATTCGTGAAATAGAAAAAAAAAACTTCAAGAAATTGACATTAGAGAGGAAATTTTACAAGATCGACTCCAGTTCAGATCATTAATCAACAACCATATTTAGTTTAAACGTGTCAGAGAACATACATCATAAAACAATAGAAAAACAAGAAGTTCTGTGAAGAACTAAAGAGCCTACTTTTCTTAAAATTTAAGATTCATACCAATGATTAATCTATATGGATCTATCAAGAATAATGACGAAATTAAGTTGGTAATATCGAAATTTCTTATTTCGAAATACTGTATACCTCTCATAATGTCACAAGCCCTGTCGTCAGCTTACTCGCCGAGGCTGGCGTACCTCCTTTACACCTGAGGCGCCAACAAGTACTGCTGACCTATGCTGCAACTATTCGACAGATGCCACTTCATCCAAGCTATCCATGTTTGTTTTCCAATCCGAATCGCCGGCTGTATGATGCGCTCGCCCGAGCCACTCGGCCGGCGGGGATTCGCTTGGATGACTTATACCGTCAGTTCCAATTTCCTTCTGTCTCCTGTATCGTCCGAGTACCTAGCAAGGCCCCTCCGTGGATGGTCTCTCGCCCTGATATCATCCTGGATCTGCACACCGGCCCCAAGTCGGACACGGACTCCTCCGTCCATCGGAGGCTGTTCCAGTCCGTGGTGAGCCAGTATCCGGGATCAGGGCTTCTATTCACGGACGGTTCGAGGGTAAACGAGAACGTAGGCTGTGCATTTGTGGTTGAGGATCGTCGGGTTCTCTTTTCACTTCCCGCGGCCTGTGGCGTGTACACTGCGGAGGTCTATGCCATCTTAGAGGCTCTGCGGTACACGTTATCAGACGATCGCCAGCACTTTCTTGTGTGTACTGACTCTCTGAGTGCGCTGCAGGCGATCGATGTGTGTTTCCCGAAGCACCCGTTGGTCCAGTGTGTGCACGACCTGCTCGTCAGTTCGCGTAACGCTGGAACCGGGGTGACCTTTGTGTGGCTTCCTAGCCACATGGGTATTGTGGGAAACGAGCTTGCTGATCAGGCAGCGAGAGAGGCAGTCGCACTGCCCTCGCTACCGTATAAGGTGCCTGCTAGTGATGTGCGCTCTCAGTTGCGGCATTCGATCCTGTCGCATTGGGATGAGGCATGGCGTGCCACGCCTCCACCCAACAAACTGAGAGGCATCAAGGAGACAACGAAGGTGTGGAAATCTTCCTTCCAATCTCTCCGGAAGGAAGCTGTGGTACTCTGTCGACTCCGGATCGGCCATGGGATTGCTACGCACTCCCACTTGCTGAAGAGAGAAGATCCTCCTGTGTGTACTTGCGGCGCCCACCTAACCGTGGCACACCTTCTCTTGGAGTGTGTGAATCTGGCCGATCTGCGAGGGACTCTTAAACTGCCCATTACCCTCTACCTTATTTTCCGTGATGACGGGCCGTCAGCTGACCTCGTCATCCGGTCCATGAGGGAGAGTGGTTACTTTTTTAAGTTTTAATGTGTAGTTACGACTTTTAACTCTGGTTAAATCTGTTTTATGTTTTTTATTGTGTTCATCTATTGTATTGTTCACTATGCCTTACTTGATTTATCCTTTTTTACCATCCGCCTTTTATTCTTTTTATTCAAATAAGGCATAATTTTTGGGGCTCACTGTCTGTTTTATAAACACCATTTTCGTTTCATCCATGGCAGTGAGTTGTTTTTATCTACATCCTTTCATTTCACGCCATTTCATTTCATTAGGGACCGATAACCTCGATGTTAGGCCCCTTAAAACAACAATTATCATCATCATCATCTCATAATGTAGCCTAATAGACAACTACCTTTGCAGCCCTGGTGACTGAATATATATTCTTAGTTCCATCTCTTAAGGTACAGAATACAACATTTGGTTGAAGTCCAATGGATAGCATGGACGATACATGCAGTTAAACATTGGCTCTAACAACGCACGTAAAATCATGTTGGCAACAATGGCATACATGTATTGGTCAGAAATAATCAGAAATAATATGATCTATTGTTGTGTCAATTTTGAATGAAATCCATAAGTTAGTATAGAAGCTACATGCATTTTAAAATTGGACCTATCAGCGAGCTTAGAATCCTGTTGGCAGCACTGGCGTAGGCCTATATTAGTTACTCCAAATTGGTCTAGAATGCCAGGTACTATACGTGTGCAAAGTTTAGAGCTATTGGCTTGATAACTTTCTGATATATTGATATTAGGGCAACAAAAATAGAGACAGTATTTATTAACAGTTGGCAGACCTGGTTACACTTAAGATTCGGCATAGTCATATCTGTTATGGTACACATAGCACACACGAAATTTGGTTGAAATCCAAATGATATAGAAGTTACATGTAGCCTATGTAAAGTTGGACCTCTCAGCAGGCTTAGAATCATGTTGGTAGCACTGACGTATATAAGTTACTCCAAATTAGTATAGAATGCCAGGTACTATATGTGTGCATAATTTAAAGCTGTCGGCTTGCATACTTTCTGATATATGGATATTTGGATTTTAAAAAATGAGAGCATTTATTAACAGTTGGCAGCCCTGGTGGGTCTTAAGAATACGCTCAGTCATATCTGTTTATGTACACATTGCACATACGAAATTTGGTTGAAATCCAATTGATAGTGTAGAAGTTATATGCATTTAAAATTTGGACTTATCAACAGGCTTATAATCATTTTGGCAACACTGCCATGTATGGCCTCCTGGAAATTAAACTGCAATATTATTTTCTATGAGTGTACCAATTTTGAAATAGCTCCCATTCATACCTTCCAAGATATCCAACATGGAGCTCAAATTTCAATTGCAATTTATCAGCAGTTGATAGCACTGACATCATTTTCAAATATAGCCGTGAGATATTCAGGTATAGGTCTTTACTCCTACCAAATTTTGTTTCGATTGCTGCAGCCGTTTAGCAGTTTATAGGACAGACACACATTTGCCCGATCTCATAAGTCTACTTTTTCCTCATTTTTGCAAAATGTGAAAAGTAGGCTAATTACATATGGTACTATAAGAAAACCATGAAATCCCTATATACATTGCATAATTGATTATATTATACACACACTCATACTCAAATGAGACCAGGATTTTGCTAACTCGCATGCTTCAGGAGTTCCGTCCATCCGATTCCGTGGAGAACATGTGATGGGACACAACCCGCAAACAAGGAGGTGACTCATTATCTGTTCCTCACCACACTCACACAAAGTCGAGTCACAGGCAAATCCCCGCTTTTTCAAATTTGCCTTCGAACTTCCCACTCCCACGTTGACCAGGTTTCTTCGTGTCCATCGGGCAGGTGTTCAGATGGTAGCGTCCATCCTGCAGAGTCGTTAGATCTGGAGCGCCAAGAGAGCAATCTAAATACTGAAGGAGGGGCTGTCAAATTTTCAGTGGCGTGAAGAAAACTTCTTCTTGATTTGAATCTTTGAGCTGCAGGTAAGTAACCATGCAATGGATGGGTCTGTTGGGCCAAAGCTTTAGATTTCTCTAATCTGGCTGCCGATTCACGGCGGATATCTGGAGGTGAGATACCAGTCAGACAGTGGCGTATACTGGCCTGAAAATCTGGGCTACAACTGAGCTTAATTTTGCACAAAACATGCTTTTGAACTGCCGTGCGAAAATAGTTCATATTTGAAAACCCTTCATTTGACCATACATTAACTTTACGACTAAATGACAAACACGGCCAGCAATGCAATATTAAGACGTTTAGAACTGCCAGATAACCTATTCCACCTAGCATATGCAGATGATGTTTAATGACGTGTATAGGCTACTTTGGCACACAATTGCAGTTCAGGTGTAGGCCTTGTCATATTCATAATATGAACTTTCTCACTGCTTGGACGACGGCTGAAATAAACTTCTAACAAACTCTCTATTATACAGTCATTGGAATTTAAAGCTCCAGCAAGTGTTGGTTCCATAATCTTCTTACAAAATCACAACTGGCACAGTTAAAACAAAACACTACATAAAGATTCTTCAGCATACACATACTTAAATAAATCACATATCGAAAATACTACAACTTCTTAAACATATTCACAACTATGCGCAGGATAAAGTATATTTATTGTAGGCTATTTGTTGCTTTAAACGCTTTTAACTTGAAAGAAACCGCTGGCTGTAGCGGCAACTCGCTCGCTATGAGCGCTGTGCCTGCACGGAACAAGGGTGGGTGCGGAGAGATCGGGAGACGACGTAAGGCTGCCGCTTTCTTGGTCGGTTTCTACTGCGTTGCCGCGTCGACTACCCACTAACCATTATTTCTTTCGATAAAGAAGAATGTGCATGAAAGTCACGATTGTTTGAATGCTTTTTGAAACTGTAATAAAGTGTCATTTATTTTTAATGTAATTTTTATGGGCTACTGCCGGTAGCCCCGTTAGCCCTAAGAATACGCCCCTGCCGTCGGATAGTAGATTTTATCAAGCGGCGTTGATCTGAGACAACCTGTAATAAGGAAATAATATTAATAAATACAGAACTATGATGAGAACATGAGACTCTCTCCAGTCACTAACAGCGTCCAAGAGCAGGTGTGAAATGGACTAAGGACATTCACAGAGCTAGGATGACGGAATACTGGGCTAAGATGGAAGCTGCCCGAGATAAGAACCACGTGGTCCACAGCCGGCCCAAACAGAACTAAAACAAGAAGTTCCGTGACGAACTAAAGAGCCTACTTTTCTTAAAATTTAAGATTCATTCCAGTCTATATAGACCTATCTAGAATAATGACGAAATTAAGTTGATAATATCGAAATTTCTAATTAGTTCAAAAGATACCTGGTATAATGTAGCCTAATGGACCACTACAGTTGGCAGCCCTGGTGACTGAATATATTGTTAGTTCCATCTCTTAGGGTACAAAATACAAAATTTGGTTGAAGTCCAATGGATAGCATGGACGTTACATGCAGATAGACATTGGATCTATCAGCGCGCGTAAAATCATGTTGGGAACAATGTTTTGCATGTGTTGGTCAGAATTAATCTGAAATATTATTTATTTATTGATTGATTTATTTATTTATTGCCACAACAGGGCAGTGCCCCAATTACAGTAGCAAACAATTAAACAATTGTTTACACACAGAAAATACTTGAAAATACATTAAATACAAGATACATTAGAATACAAAATAAAAATTGAAAATTAAAAATTTATAATTGAAAATTAAAACTTAATAAAAAAAAAGAAATTAACAAGGAATATACACAAGTTCAAGTCACAATAACAGTAAATGGAGCATGATTTTTAATATTTGGTCACATAAAGTAAAACTAGATTCATATCTTTAGATACTAATACAATAGCAATGGATGATGGTAAGAAAGTGAAACCTAAATTTAATATCTTCGTTATAATGAATCATTTGACATCTAAAACTACGTGTAATTGCCTTCTATAATTTAGCAAGGACATTCCAAAATCTAAATTGTTGTCAGCTGAGAGCCTGTTGTAAGTACAGCACATATTCAATATCGGTGAATTTTTATGGAAATTTGTATTAGATTTTTTAACTATTAGGAGTTCTCGTTTTCGGAGACATTTTTTTCTCACATTGAAATTTATTTGCCCTAAAGTTTCACTCGTGTCTGAGATACCATTGATAATTTTATACAAATATATCTGCTGAGCAATAAGCCTGCGTGTTGAAAGTTTAGTCATTTGGAATTCTGACAACAAGTTAGAGTAAGGAATTCTACAACGGATGGCTGATACAGAGTACTTCTTGTAATATAAGAAGCGTAACAGTTTCTTTTGCAGCCTTTCTATGTTTTTTATATGTGACTCGTACATTGGAGACCAGACTACCGCATTATACTCCAGTTTACTTCTCACATATGCATTGAAGAGCGTAATGATTGTCTTTGCATTCGTCAACTCCTTGGAATTTCTAAAAATAAAGCCCAGAGTTCTAAGTGCATCATTCACTACCTTATCAATATGATATTTGAAACTCAACACTTCCATGCATGGCCTCCTGAAAATTAAACTGAAATATTATTGTTTATATGTGTGCCAATTTTGGAATAGCTCCCATGCATACTTTCCAAGATATCCAACATGGAGCTCAAATTTCAATTGCGATTTTTTCAGCAGTTGGTAGCACTGACGTCAATTTCAAATATGATCTCTTGTTGTGCCAATTTTGGATGATAACCTTTTGTTAGTATAGAAGTTACAGTGTATGTATTTTAAAATTGGACCTATCAGCAGGCTTAGAGCCATGTTGGCAGCACGGACGTATATTAGTTTCTCCAAATTAATCTAGAATGTCAGGTACTACACGTGTGCAAATTTTAAAGCTGTGGGCTTACATACTTTCTGATATATTAATATTAGGGTAAAAATAGAGACAGCATTTATTAACAGTTGGCAAACCTGGTTGCTGTTAAGAATAAGCATAGAAATATCTGTTATGATACACATAGCACATACGAAATTTAGTTGAAATCCAATTGATAGTATAGAAGTCACATGTATTTAAAAATTGGTCCTATCAGCAGGCTTAGAATCATGTTGGTAGCACTGACGTACTTAAGTTACTCCAAATTAATCTAGAATGCCAAGTACTATACGTGTGCATAGTTTAAAGCTGTCGGCTTGCATACTTTCTGATATATTGGTATTTGGATAAGAGAATAGAGAGAGAGAGCGTTTATTAATAGTTGGCAGCCCTGGTAGCTTTTAAGAATACGCTCAGTCATGTCTGTTTATGTACACACAATACATACGAAATTTGGTTGAAATCCAATTGATAGTGTAGAAGTTATATGCATTTAAAAATTGGACCTATTAGCAGGCTTAGAATCATTTTGACAACACTTCCATGCATGGCCTCCTGAAAATTAAACTGAAATATTATTGTTTATATGTGTGCCAATTTTGGAATAGCTCCCATGCATACTTTCCAAGATATCCAACATGGAGCTCAAATTTCAATTGCGATTTTTTCAGCAGTTGGTAGCACTGACGTCAATTTCAAATATGGCCGTGAGATATCTTTACTCATACCAAATTTGGATTCGATTGTTGCAGCCGTTTAGGAATTGATAGGGGACACACACACACACAGCCAGCCAGCCAGCCAGCCAGCCAGACAGACAGATAGGCAGACAGACATTTGCCCGGATTGATCTCATAAGTCTACTTTATCCTCATTTTTGCAAAATGTGAAAAGTAGGCTAAAAACCTTTGTCTTAGTATTAGATTAACAATGTATTCGTACTTTTAAATTTTACCCAGACAGACGGTATATTGGTTTTCACGGCCAGTGAATTAAAACTCAGCAATTTTCACTTGACGTTACTGACAGAGAGGAACATGGCTTCGAGTCAGCGAACAGCAGCGGGAAGGTCGAATTATTTTCGCTTTGACTACCATTTTTATACCGGGTATAGTTATAAATTTTCACCTCGTAGGATTTCACCAAACTATTTTTTATAAGTCCTTCCACATATTCGAACATATTATGGCAGCAAGAGTCAGTCGCATACTCGATTTCCAGTCTCAAACAACACAATTAATTTATTTTATTAATATTATTTATAAGAGGATGGAAAGCCAGATAGAAACGGAGTTGGGTGAAGACCAGTTTGGTTTCGGGAGAACTGCAGGAACAAGGGAAGCTGTACTAAGTCTTAGGCTGATTTTGAAAGGTGGACTTAGAAAAGGCTTTTGATAACGTTGATTGGACTAAATAGTTTGACATTTTGAAAACGATTGGAATAAAGTACAGGGATAGGAGGGCAATAATAATAATAATAATAATAATAATAATAATAATAATAATAATAATAATAATAATAATAATATCGTATGGCCTCGGGTGTCGGGTGCAAGCTTTGTAATTTGACACCCAGAGGGTAGCTTGCATGTCGAATTTCGTTGTTCCTTGAATCACTATGAAAGTCAAGAAGGTTAGATATCTAAGCTCCTTGAACACTATAGCGCATTCTAGTAGAGAAATGAGGAACTTTGTGTAGGTGGAAACTCCCGAGATTAATTTTGCCATTATGAACACGGCCTACTGAATTTAAATGGGTTCTTTGACATGCCAACATCGTATGACATGCGTGTCGTATTTTTGCCACCCATCAAAAATCACTTACCACGGCCAGGAGCGAACCTGCAATCTTGGGGTTAGTAGACCGACACGCTATCCACTCACTCACCGTGGCAAGCTGGTTGGTTGGTTCTTAGGTTTAGGGGCTGCGACAACGCGGTCATGTAGCCCCGCAAACAAGCTGGATTGTTTGACATTTTGAAATCTATTGGACTAAAGTACAGGGATAGCAAGGCGATATACAATCTATACAGAAACCAGTCATTCGAGCTGAAGGACATGAGAGAGAAGCTGGTATTCAGAAAGGTGTAAGACAAGGCTGTAACTGATCACCCATACTTTTCAATCTTTACATTGAACAAGCAATGAAGGAAATTGTAGAAAATTTTTAAGTGGGAGTGAAGATTAAAGGAGAAATAATTTCAACTCTGAGATTTGCCGATGGCATAGTCATCTTGGCCGACACGCCTGAGGATTTGAATTAGTTTTTAAATGGTATGGACTCCGTGTTGAGGAAAGAATTCACGATGAAAATTAATAAAGGTAAAACAAAAATATTGGAATGCAGCCGAAATAAATCCGAATCCTCGATGAACATCAAATTGGCAGGTGAAAAACTAAAGGAAGTAGAAGACTTCTGTTACTTAGGAAGCAAAACAAACAGTGATGGACGAAGCAAAAAGGATATAAAAAGTAGGTTAGCTCAGGCAAGGAAAGCATTCCTACAGAAAAGGAATCTGTTGACATCGAATCTAGTTTAGGTGTTAGAAAGTCATTTTTGAAGGTCTTTGTCTGGAGCGTGGTACTCTATGGAAGAGAAACTTGGACTATTGGTGTAGCAGAGAAGAGGAGAATTGAAACGTTTGAAATGTGGTGTTACAGGAGAATGTTGAAGATCAGATGGGTAGATAGGGTTACAAACGAAGAGGTATTAAGACTAGTGGAAGAGGAGAGATGTTTCTGGCGACTGCTAATGAAGGGAAGAGATAGGTTGGCAGGACACATACTAAGACATCCAGGAATAGCAAGCTTAGTTATAGAAGGAAGGGTCGAGGACAAGAACTGTAGGGTTAGACCTAAGTTAGGTTATGTTCAACAGATTGCCTCGGACGTAGGGTGTGGTAGCTATGTAGAGATAAAACGATTAGCTAAGGACAGGGAGCCATGGAGAGCTGCATCAAACCAGTCAAAAGACTGATGACTCAAACAACAACATCAATGCAGCCAATGGCCATGTACTTTTCTTTTGAGGACGGGCCAGGGAAGGAATTTTTGGAAGGAAATCGGCCGTGGACCTATTGAAAGGAACCGTCCCGGCATTTGCCTGGCAGTGAAAATTTGAAACCGCGCAAACCGTTTTCAGGACAGCCGAGGTGGGATTCGAACCCACGCTCTCCCGATGCCAGCGAGATATGACGTAGCACGTTGGCGCTCTTGGCCATCGCGGCCGATATACAATTTATTTATCAGCGATATAATCAAGGGTTGTGTGAGCTGATTTTGGTACCGATATATGGTATTGCAATTTCTGTCCATTATCACTACTGCACAGGAAATATGTGACTTGAGACGTTATTTCATGTTCATTCAAAGACGGCAATTGTCATTGCTCAACTGCTACTGAAAGAGGCGCATAAGGTGTCTTCAACTGTTACCGAGGCGCACACAGGTTGTTGCCAATATATGGTACACAAAATACACGACACATGTCATGCGTAGGAAGCTAAGCGATAAACTATTAGAAGGAAGTTTGCAGTTTTACGTGACCTCTTTACGTGGAATCCGAACCACAGGACATGGCATTTCACTTTATAAATACCCCGTTATGACCATTGGCTGCAAATATATATTTTTAAGAAAATCTCCCTATTACTGACCGGGAATCGAACCTGGTCCCCCGCTGTTAGAGGCCAATAGCGTGACCGTTGCGCCACTATGCCCCTAAGAAACTACAGGCTTACGAAGCGGAGTGATAAACTACTGGCGTTTGTGTGGCCGAAAATTACTGCCTGTATCACAGTATTCACTTTATCACACATTGGCAAATCGCGCCCGAGATACAAACCTTTGAAACAAAGAGGATATAAGCTTCTCACTTCGTAACCGATCGTAAAGTTACGGCTTTCTCCGCTACCATGTGGTGACTCGAAGACATGATGTACTTCGTAACCAATCGTAACACTTCGGCTTTTCCCGCAACTCGAAGCCATATTCCTCTCTGTCTGTAACGTCAAGCAATTTTTCTAGGTTAGTGCCGTGTCTTCTGTGGGGTTTCGCCTAGGACAACAAGCTGGCTCATCAGCGGGATCCTGGTGTCCCCACCAAACCAGCTTGATGTCCTAGGTGAAACCCCCACACAAGACACGGCACAGACCTTGAAAAATTGCTGAGTTTTACCCAGACACCTACCATAAGACAACACCTCAAGTACCACCAGACATGTCAAGTAGGCCTACCACCAGAGAACACCTCAAGTACCACCAGAAAACTCATCAAGTGCCACCAGAAAACGTGTAATGCATCTCTGGGCGATAAACTCTACTATAAAGTTGAGCGTTTCTCAGAACCGTCATACGGTCGAGACGTGGGATAAGTGTTAAAACTGATACTCTTTTCGGTCTGCACCGCACAGGAATACTCATTTCCACACCACCATGAGGTAGAGTACATGGCGCGTTTTTTTAACGTGGTCTCCCCGGTAGGCCTAGTCCACGGTTACTGTGGCATTTCAGGTTGCCCTCATTGAATCCGGGTTCGTTTTCTTCTAAAACTGCGTACGATCCACTGTAAACTGCTCGTAAAGTTTGGTTATTCTGTTTGTCGGTGATGACAAGCCGTCCATGCTTCCTTTAAACATATAAGTTATAATCACGTGCCTTGTTACTTTATTTTCTAAGTAATTCAGTTGAGTGTATTTATTCTTCATTTTTGCGTGTCTTCTGGACTGACACAGTGCTATCACCTCAACATTAGTATTTCTTCTTCCTGCAATTTCTGCTTGTGTTTATATTTCTCTGTCTCTCTCTTTCTCTCCCTCCGTCTTCTTGTTCTTATTTAGATGTGTCTCAGAATCTATGTTTAACTGCTAGCGGAAACATGTGAGAATTCTCCTGTATATTCATTCAACCTGAACCCATTCACTAGAGCTCGAGCTATTGTACCACAGTGATTGTACTTTACCATTTAACTAATTCCATTGCGGTAGATTTGTTATGAACGATGGTTACCCTGAGAGACTATCGATGCCGTCCAACCTCTTTACAAAAACAATGCCTTTTCTTTGGAAAGAGGTTGGACGGCATCGATAGTCTCTCAGAGTAACCATCGTTTTTTCTTTTCTTTCACTTCTGTATTTAAATGAACTACGACTACTTGCACAATATCGAGAGCTTATCTACAGAAGGATAATAATATGTACATAGGCATTACGACTGCGTTGAGGAGGCCCAGGAGTGCAAGTATGAGGCAGAATGATCCTCCCTCTTCGAAAAGAAGCACATGGGTGAAGACCGCATCCTATAACCAGGGGCTGGAACTCCGAGACGGTAGTTTTACGGAAGATCAAATCCATTATGATGCTGAATAGGCCTATTATGTTGATGTGCGCAGAGAAAGCCATGTTCAAGAGCACATATTCTCCAGTTCGTAACAAGCCTACCGCAATGGAATTAGTTAAATGATAACTATGGTTATGGGCTTATTGTTAAACACAGGGTTTGTTGCGTTCATTTCATGGCCCACTGAGATAACACTAATTATTAGAGCGATCAAATAGCGATCTTATTAGCTATTTGGAGCGATTATCTGGACTCTCATAAAAGGCAGGGATGGACAACCCTAGGCCCGCGGGCTATACAGGCCTGCTATATAAAAGTTATTGAGTGGAACTATTTTAGAATTGCCTACGTCGCGTGGAAATGCAAATAAAGCAAATGATTCATTGCAGAAAACGTTTGCTTTGACGAACCATGCTTGCAGCCATCTTAACTAACACTAACTGACTGCACAGCCCAACACGAGCCGCAATAGAGTGCACCAACCACACAAAGGAAAATAATGTATCAACAATTATTCAGAATCGAATAGGTAAGACTGTGCCATCTCTTGCAGGAAGAGGAAAGAAAAGATGTACAGTATCCAACGGGGTCGGGGATGAGATGCGATTAATTCCACGTGGCTGATAGTTTCTACGGCCGGATGCCCTTCCTGACCAATTGTAGTGGTAGGTTCCTCTACATAAATCGACATGGTCCCGCCGGATTTACTCCCCCCCCCCCCTGCAGGAAGGCATACTAAAGGATTTTAACGCTCTTAAAAATCCGATGACTTCGGCCGGGTTTGAAGACGTGACCTTGGGCATAGCAGTTCAGCATGCTACCGACTACGCCACAGAAGCTGCTAACATTCATAAATAATGTAAATTCTGCGCCATATAGCTATGATATCGCACTGCCCTACACGCCAGAGTGCAGTAAGGAGCACCAGGTTAGACGTCCCAGCATGACATCTCTAAGGTCTGCCATCGTTTGAATTCCAGGTGTTGTTGCAGAAATTTACAGTAGTTTATTTCCCTCTCCAGTTTTGAAGTATTTCAGTTATTCTTGTTACATAATTCAACTTTATAATGCATATTCTTAAATATATACAAATCCCGGGGAGATGTGTAGGTAGGGGCAGATGACCTAGTAGTTCCGCCCCTTAAAACAACAATAACTAACTAACTAACTAACTAACTGATGTGTAGGCAAGGCAATTTAAAATTGTTTATGCACAGGTCCAGGATATGTATTGCATAATAGTGTTACGTGCCACCCCCTAGTGGCACTTTTGTTAACTGGATTACGGTGGGGGTACAAAGCACAACACCAATTACTGCTTAAAGAAATAATTAACTTTATTGTGGCCAGAAAATTACACTAGTCAGCAAATACAAGCAATTAGGAGCCTTATTCCAGTTTCCTCAAGTCTCTTCCTTGAGCGCTCTTGGCCCTTCCACTTGTCAACAGATCACAGAAGTTAATCCGTCCTAATGAGTACGGTGGCCTTGACAGAAACTACCTGCTCCTCTCTTTTATGTTCACCGACCACAATTACTTACGTTCACTTGCTGCAGGCTATTTCGCTGTCCACAAGCTGGAGAAACAATGTCACTGGATTTCGTAACTCGCACAGCACTTCGTCACCACACTTCTGTCGCACTGGCTCAAAAACACCCACCCACAGAAAACTCGGTCCCCTCACTGTTGAAGCCGCTTATATAGCAGGCCGGTGACTCAATGAATTCTTCTAGATCCATCCAGGGTCCACGGCTTCTCGAGGTTTCCATCGCTGGTCCAGTCACGAATATTCTGGACTATCCCTTTGTCCAGTAGCCCTGTTGCATAAGGCGCACGCAATACGGGGGGCAGGCCACAGCCCAGCCCTGGGGCAGTTGTGACTCATGCGGCGAGCGATGACACAAACTCCGATGATCACTTCATTTGATACGTCAGCCACAAGCACCGGATGCTTTATCGCCCGTCGACCAATTACGAACTCCAGTGATGCTTCGCCATGTACCGGTGCGGTCTCTCCGGTCGCGGTTATTAGCTGGAGGTTCCTTTGTGTGGGTTGAACTCTCCACTTCGGGATCACGGTGGGACTAACGATGGTCCTCGATGCTCCCGTGTCGATTAGCATGGGCCAGCTCTTTCCGTTGACTACTCCGTCGACCATCAGGCTGCTATTATCCCTCCGTAACTGCGTCACACGGACTTGGACTGCCGGGGCTTGACGACTGTCACAAGCCAACCTTTGCCCCCCTAGGCTGGCTGATACTTGCTTTCCTGGGCCGCGCGGTTTCCCTACGACTGACTGTCCCGACGGAAACCCTTGGCGGCGGCGATCACCGCAGTCCTTGCTCAGGTGGCCTCTCTTACGGCAGGTCCAGCAGGTCGGTAGTCCTCTTCCGGGTCGCCTCTCCGGATGTCCTTCGGCTACGTTTTTGTTGGTGGTACTGCGATTCTTGAAGAAACGGCTTAGCGCCTCCATCAATTCGTCGGCCAGGGGCTTGGTCTCGTTGGTTTTTACTGGTTCGTCGACGTCCACTTGACGCACCCGCGCGTGCATTCTAGATGCCTGTTTTGCCGTCTCGAACTCAAGTGCGTGGCTCAGCGCATCTGCCAGGGTCTTATTGCGCGCGAGTCGCAGCGCCTGTTGAGTGTCCGAGTCCCGAAGCCCGTCGGTGAAAGTCTGCGTCGCTATCTGCTCCAGAAAGTCGGCCGGCGCTGTTGGGTAGGCGAGCCTTACGAGGCGTGCGATGTCCATCTCGAACTCCTGCAGGGTTTCCGCGTTCTTCTGTACCCGGGTCCGGAGCTGCATCTGGTAGGCCTGCTGAAGATGGCTATCTCCATATCGGGACTCCATATGGGCGATCTGTGCAGCGTAGTCCTGGGATCCAGTCGGGATGGCCTGAAGGACGTTAAGGGCGTCACCTCTCAGCGCTACAATGAGAGCTGTAGCCTTTTCTGTGTTGTTCCAGTTATTTATGGAACATGCCGCCTCGAACTGACGTAAGTAGGTGCTCCACGGGACCTTTCCGTCGAAGGTTGGGGGCGTCACTCTGCTATGTCCCGTTCCTGATATTCCCGGTGTAACGGTGGGCGGGCGTTGGCGCAGCTCGGCAACTTCCTCTCGTAGAGCGTTGAATTTCTCTTCCACCCCCGTCAGTGGGCGTTGGCGCAGCTCGGCAACTTCCTTTTGTAAGGCGTTGAATTTCTCCTCCACCCCCATCAGCGGGCGTTGGCACAGCTCGGCAACTTCCACTTGTAAGGCGTTGAATTTCTCCTCCACCCCCATCAGCGGTCGTTGGCACAGCTCGGCAACTTCCACTTGCAAGGCGTTGAATTTCTCCTCCACCCCCATCAGCGGGCGTTGGCGCAGCTCGGCAACTTCCACTTGTAAGGCGTCGAACTTCTTTTCAACTGCTGCGACTTCCTATCGTAGGCCCTGTTCTAATTTCCTTTGGCTCTCCTCTAATTTCGTCAGCAGACACTCTTCCAGATTTTTCTGGCCATCCAGAAATTTGGCGGTTAGGTCCTCTGCTAACTTATTCTGGCTGTCTTCCATCTTCTTCTGGCCGTCTTCTAGTTTGGCAGTTAGGTCCTCGGATAACTTCTTCTGGCCGTCCTCCATCTTCTTCTGGCCGACTTCCATCTTGGTTTCCATGCCATTTAACTTCTCTAGCAATGCTGCGAATTGCTCTTCCATTTTAGCTGTTTGTCTTGTAAAGGGCATGCGCTCACAGGAAAATTTTAAAAAAATTGACCTGCTCGGGTTTTGAAGCCAGGACCGTCAGGTGTTGTGTTTGAGTTCGTAATCCGGCTTCTGACACCAGTTGTTACGTGCCACCCCCTAGTGGCACTTTTGTTAACTGGATTACGGTGGGGGTACAAAGCACAACACCAATTACTGCCTAAAGAAATAATTAACTTTATTGTGGCCAGAAAATTACACTAGTCAGCAAATACAAGCAATTAGGAGCCTTATTCCAGTTTCCTCAAGTCTCTTCCTTGAGCGCTCTTGGCCCTTCCACTTGTCAACAGATCACAGAAGTTAATCCGTCCTAATGAGTACGGTGGCCTTGACAGAAACTACCTGCTCCTCTCTTTTATGTTCACCGACCACAATTACTTACGTTCACTTGCTGCAGGCTATTTCGCTGTCCACAAGCTGGAGAAACAATGTCACTGGATTTCGTAACTCGCACAGCACTTCGTCACCACACTTCTGTCGCACTGGCTCAAAAACACCCACCCACAGAAAACTCGGTCCCCTCACTGTTGAAGCCGCTTATATAGCAGGCCGGTGACTCAATGAATTCTTCTAGATCCATCCAGGGTCCACGGCTTCTCGAGGTTTCCATCGCTGGTCCAGTCACGAATATTCTGGACTATCCCTTTGTCCAGTAGCCCTGTTGCATAAGGCGCACGCAATACGGGAGGCAGGCCACAGCCCAGCCCTGGGGCAGTTGTGACTCATGCGGCGAGCGATGACACAAACTCACAGCCGTACCAATAGTACATTATGCAACGAGCCTATAATGGCATTAAGACACGAGTATGTTTATAACACGAGCGTAAGCTAGTTTTATAATTTCCATACGAGTGTCTTAATTACCATTAAGATAGGCGAGTTGCATACGACTGTTTATGTTCGACGATAATTATAACTTTATTATATGTTTTACCATAAATATGTGTTGAGATTCAGTCACTAGAATGTTGTGATCGGAGTGAGAACGCTGGGTAGGATATCTCTGTTTTCCAAGCTCTCTGACCGACCGATGCATGCTCTCTGTGTGCTTGGCAGTTTATTTACGCAAACATATGGACGGTGCACTTTCGGTAATTTATATAGACATGTTTGATTTTGAGCGCATGCGCGAAGGTATCCTTACTTAACTGGTCACACAACTGTTTCTTGAGCTCTGATTGGTGGGAGAAACTGTTTCATAATGAAAAATAGTGTTATAATGAGCCTCATTATGATACAGTTTTCTGACACATAATGTTTACATCTCGACAACGTCGAACATAAATACTTTTTTGTTTGTCCAGAGTCATTTGGCTCTATCGAAATCCCTTCTATGTCTATGGCAATAAATTTATGTCTTTATTAATCGTCTTCATCGACTTTCCCCAACGCTAATAACATTTTTTCCGTGTTGCAATACTGGCATCTTTGTCTTCATCAATCATTTCGTGTCTCGCAATCTTCATATATCTGATATCAACCAACATAAATACAACCATTATGGCCAACATTACATACTTCTCGGTTTTGAAACACAAGATAATACAAAATGGCCATCATTTCCACTGCCTACTTCACTCACACAGCAACGGGATAGAACACACCGACGATCGCAGTAGTGGAGTAAGGCGGTTTCTAACGCACAGCCTACTTTCCTGGGAACACTGCTGATATTTCTCGAACGCATGGTCCGATTTTGACAAATGACGTGTCAGTGGACTCGGGCTGACGTTCTCTTTCCTATGGACCATGTATTATATTTTTCAATTTTTTTTTTAAATTTTTCGTTTTTGAAAATAGGCTATAGTTTGAAAACCAAACAGGATAGTACGTTGTGCCATGGCTCAAACGAATGGTCTTTATGACCTTTATATTTTGTAATAAAACTTTTTTACTTTTTATGTTTTTTTGAAAACACTCGAATTTTGAAAATCCTATATTTTGGAAACTAGGAACTCTACAAAAAAAATTGTTTGACGTAAATCAATGGTCCCTACCCCGTCTACCCCCAAAATAAATTTCAAGTCTCTAGGATGAAAACCTGTAGTAGTGGGATGATGAGAGCGCTGCACCACTTCTTATCTAGCCACCCTCGTATTTGCCCCGAACTTGATATCTCGCTAACCAAACATGGGATTAGAACATACAGGGTGTCCTAGCACTCGTAGTGATGTCCCCTACTTTCCTATAGCCTCTTTATTTGATTAAAAGACCAAAACTAAAAGGTCATGTGCTTTTAATATCTCGCGAACCAATCATGCTAGAGGCATGTTCGATAGGTCCAAGGACTCGGGGTGACGTCCTCTTTGCTATGGACCACTCGTTATAATTTTTAATAAAATTGGAAACTCGATTTTGGGGTAAACACGTGTTTTTGTGATTTTGCCGATATCTCACGAACCAATAACGTTAGAGGCATGTACGATGGGTCCGAGGATTCGGGAAGACGTCCTCTTTGCTATGGACCACTCATTGTAATTTTAAAAAATTTGGGAAACGCGATTTTGGGGTAAACACGTGTTTTTGTGATTTTGCCGATATCTCACGAAGCAATGACGCTAGAGGCATGTACGATGGGTCCAAGGATTCGGGCAGACGTCCTCTTTGCTATAGACCACTCGTTGTAATTTTTTAAAATTTTGGAAACGCGATTTTGGGGTAAACACGTGTTTTTTATGATTTTTGCCGATATGTCACGAACCAATAACGCTAGAGACATGTACGAGGTGTCTTAGGACTCGGGCTAACGCCCCCTTTCAAATGTGGTAGCTATTTGTCCAAAAAAAAAAATCACAAAGGGCCTAACGCCGTACATGTTGAAATAACGTTTTCTTTTTCTTTACCTGTTTATAATGTTTATAAAGCGTAGTGGTTGAGAGAGACGATGCGGCTGGGTGTGTGTGTTTCAACGAACCTGTCGCTAACCACAAGGACCATGCTTAATAGAACAATCGCTATTTCGGCTGGTCGGTGTATGACAGAACGAGCGTGCGTTTTTCTGATATTTTACCTTTGACGTGTAAACGGTAATGAGAACTTGGTTCTATGTTGGTCGAAGCGAGTACAGAAAACAAACTTACAGGAGGTGAAGGTCATTTGAGCTTATTGGAAGGCATTGATCTGACTTGACAACAGGTGACGCTTGAAGGTGAAATAATCTGACCATTGTGCTGGCAGGGGAGTGTGAAAGGCATGCACACACATGTGTGAAACCACAGGCACGCTAAACCAGTGACATCCTGTTTTGCTTCGTACGTGACAAAATGCAAGTTCATGTGAAATTTGATCTACCGCAGGTGTTCGCTTGGGACGTTATCTGTCCACGTGCGCGATAACTGTTAACAAGTTACATTCTGTCTTGCTTCGTACGTGACAAAATGCAAGTTCAGGTGAAATTTGATCCGGCACAGGTGTTCGCTTGGGTGTTATCTGTCCACGTGCACGATAAGAGAATGTTCAAAGCGTGGGAATCGCTGAATCAGTAAAAAGTATGATGCAACTTGTCGGAATGATGTCACAACCAATAGAGAGGCAAGAGCTGCAAACAGCAGTGGTGGGAGGTGGAGGGAGGGAGAGGGGAGGGGGTGATGTATGAGAGAACACAGGAGGAAAGGGAAAGACAAACATGTATGAACATGCATGAAGCGCGGAGCGCTGTATACATAGAGCTATAGGTGGTGTACAACATGTGTGAATAAATAAAAAGTACACAGGTTCACACAACATGTAATTTATTGATCCAAGAATTAAACGTAGAGTTAAACCCTAACCATTTGACGTAGAGTTTATTTCCTTTTTGTTTCAACACTTTTTCCACAAGATAATGCTGAGGAAATGCTGTTTTCTGAAGTTCATGGAGATAAAATCTACCTTTTATGGGTTGATGGTTGAGGTCCTCGAGTAAATAGGTGACTGGACTGTCCAAGTAGACTCGACGAATTCGAAATAGTTCAGTCCCCCACTGAGGCGTGTAGCCCTTATTGAAGGCAGACTTAAATTTGCTCACACGAACAAAATCCCCAATGTTCAGTCGGTGACGTTTAGGATCGGCTGTTTTTATGGGGTTAAACAGTTTATCCAATCGCTGAATATTTTTAGTTACGAGACGTGGCTTGGTCCCAATCGTTCTATGGTTGGTGTCATTGTAACGTGACACTAGCTCAGGTAACATGTCCAACCAGCGATAACTGCCCTGAGCGGTAAACGCTTTCCACATATGGGTTTTCAATGTTCGGTTGAACCGCTCGACCACACTGGCTTTGAGATTGCTGTACGTGGTGTAATGGTGAATATCCTTAGATTTGAGAAAACTGGAGAAATCCTTGTTGAAAAATTCTTTCCCCTGGTCAGTTTGTAGCAACTGAGGTTGACGTTGGGAGTGTTGAATAATATGTTGAAAGGCCTTGGTAACTAGTAGACCAGACTTGCGACGCACAGGTTCAACAAAGGCCATTTTGGAATAGACATCAATGACGGTCAACATATAGCGTACACCATCGTTAACGCCAGCATAGGGTATCATTTCAACCAAGTCAGCCTGCCAAAGTTCATCCACACCTCGTGAAATCACCTTGAGTCGCGGATAGTGACGCCTAGCTGGGCGATGCAACTCGTGAGCAATACCCATTTTAATGGGTGAGGGCTTAAACAATAATTTTGGCATTTCGAAGTTCTTGTTCAATTTCTTGAATTTCCCAATCGTGACCGGTATGGCCAGCTTGACGTGAGGCATGCAACAACTGTAGCCGCTGGACGAGCTTATTGGGATTATGCCAGTAGGTAACATCCACAAGGGGTTTTAATGGTTTAAATGTCACTCCCGAAGCGGATGCTTTACGACGAGTACTTTGACTGGTGGGAAACATTTTTGCAATGATGGTTTTATATTTTTGAGATATATTGGCATTCACTTGTTGCGTGGGATCATACTGTCTTTTGTGGGCATGGGTATCCAATAAAATGGATTTATATTTGTCAAGATCCTCTGACGTATAATCATGGGAAGAGGGGGTCCGAGAAAAGAGCAGCTTTAACAGTCCTGGCGTTAATTTATAGTTGATGTTTTTAATGACAGCTTTAGTACGAGCAAATTTAATGGATGAATCGCCAATTTTAAAACTATCATCCTCATAGCGAACACCATACGTGGTATCTGTGTTTCCAATAAATAGATCGGTGAAATAGGGTTCCAATGTTGATCCATAATATTTTATTAAAATGGTTTTCAGTTGAGCGTTATGTTGAGGGGTGGCCAAGAGTTGTGAAAACGGAGACGATCTGGAAGGGCAAGGTGTTTCGACCATGGCCAAGGATTTCTTTTTTCTCAAAAACTCTGCAAGGGGCGCTGCCTTTTTTTGAGGCGTAAACACTTGTTCCTCCTCATCCTCAACTTCACTAACACTAGTCAAATCTTCCTGTTCCTCTTCCTCTTCCTTAGGGTCCTCGTGCAGCGTCTGCGTGGCTTGTGAAACGGTGGGTAGCGTTTCAGATGACTTGAAAGAGGGTTTCAACATGGCTTTTAGCGGAGGTGCTAAATGTTGTTGAATAAACAAAGCATGATTGGCACGTGATTGTTTCAATTGACGAAACTTTTGGCGAATAGTATTTTTTGCTCTAATAATATGCTTTTTCAATTGACTCTCTGCTAACGCCATGGTGTCTTGACAAATGACTTGATGTGGAATGAGACAAGGCCTTAAATAGCAATAAAATGATCAAACCCTAAGCGATACCGTCCTTGGTCGAGTTCACTTTGTTTGTCAATTACTAAACAGGCATGACGTTGAGTGTTCCAGCACTTGGCACACAATTCTGTAAACATTTGAAAGGTCATATCCGGATTCACATGTTCATTATAAATGTGACGAGTGTTCCTCTCATCCTGGCGAAATAAAACAATGACATTGGCATTGTCACGAATCAACTGTTTGGACATTTTAGAATACGTTTGCCCAAGATAGAAGCAATCGATATGTTTGTGTCGACCCATGCTGAAATAGCTTTGAATGATGCCTTGACGTTCAGTGGATACATCATCGAAAATCATGAGTGAATCAGGCTTTACCTCATCCGGTGAAATCACATTTTCTTGCATGGAAAATGTAAAATAACCCATATTCTCTTTTTGTAATCCAGACATGACTTGATCCAGAAACACGTAGAGGGGTTGGTAGAGAGATTTTGCAAAAATATAAATATTTTGAAAACGCAGACCATTGGGCGCTGTAATGAGCGTTAGCAAAAGATTAGTCTTTCCACAGCCGGAAGGCCCCACAATGATGCAGCGAATGGAAGATGGAAACAGTGAACCATGGCGTTGTTCACGTGATGTGGGACAGAGATGGGAAACCATGTCCCCCACGGGGAATGACTCTTGCTGCTTAATAATCTTCATGTCAACTAAGGCTTAGACAGGCTAGCCGGCTGTCTATATACAGGACACCGAACCTTGTCATAGAAACAGTAGACTGCTACTACAGGTTGACGATGGATGTCTTTGGACGTGCGTTGATGGCCAAAGCTAGGCCTGTCCTCATACATGATCCTAAACAGGAAACAGATCCTGCTAATAAACACTATGTGGATAGGTCAGTAGTGCCACGCACAAAACAGGGAGATTATGACTTTAAGGGAAAGCGGTTAACCCATGTAAAACATCCTCAAGTGTCTACAGACGTTACTACGAAAAAGTATGTGGATAACAAAGTGTATGAGTTTTATGACAAAGTGCCCCAGCTTATGGTGAATGGCTATAGCGCTAATCACCATCGGATTATTCACGTGGAAGACCCACAAGACGAAGACGATGTTTGTACCAAGCGTTACGTGACCCATGAAATGAAAAGGCTTTATAAATTTATCCCATCTGTGTTTTTAGTGTATCTGACAAATGAAAAACCTGTGAATGACAGAAACCATTTACCGCTAGTCCATGATCAGCACTTGACCTATGTGCTTGCTTCGGGTTTAAGCCACTATCGATTACACTATGATGGAACCATTCACATCAAATATGCCATACCTGATGAGAACCATTTACAAATAAAGATAAATGGTCATAGGATGTTGGTCCATGACCATGAAATGGTCAATGCAGGTGACGAATTATCCTTTTATCTCATGTTGACATGGGATGAAAAGCAAGCGGGAAAAACCATAAACGACTTCCCACTTTATGTGGAATTGGAATATACAGCCATGAAATAACCATCTGACGTTAGTTGTGATTTAAACTTTCGTGTGAAAGGTTGTTGGTCATTATCATCATGGTGAAACAAAGGTATGTGGTGAGAAAGACTAAAAAAAAGGACTTTGTCCTTGGCAAAGCCAGGGTTTTCAACATTCGAGGACAAGCCCTTGCGAAAGAAAAAAAGAAAAAATAATGTATTGACCATAAGGAAAGCCCTTCGAGCAGCACAGAGACAGGTTATTCCAAAACGTCGGCGACAGGTTTCAAACCAAGGGCGAGTGATTCCCATCCCCAAACGAGCGGGATTTTTACCTGCATTATTTGCCGGTTTGGCTGCTCTGGGTTCACTCTTGGGCGGTGCCAGTGCAGTGGCGAAAACCATTAAAGCCGCGCAGCAGGGCAAGCAACAACTCAAAGAAAGTCAGCGACACAATGAAACGATGGAAGCGATTGCCATGGGGGCTAGAAATGCCAATTTAAAGCCAGCCTTTTATCAACAAGGATTTGGGATTTCACCATTTCGAAATATTAAAAAAAAAAAAAATTAACCTCAGCCATAGCGAGACATGCCCTGACGCATCAACAAGTGGAAAGCTATGCTAAACAACTAAAGCTTTCTCATTTTCGAGGTGTGTTTATGCGAAACCAATTACCCCCACGACCCTGGAAACAGGAATGTGCTGTTGTCAATTTGGATGATCACCGAGGACCAGGGACGCATTATGTAGCTTATGTCAAAGAGGGATCCATGGTATGGTACTTTGACAGTTTTGGGAATTTGCCCCCGCCCATGGAACTAGTGACCTATTTTGGAAACAGGATCAAGATATATTATAATGTGAAACGTGAGCAAACGTTTAACAGCCAACAGTGTGGACGTTTGTGTTTAATTTTTTTATATAAGACGCAGCATAAGCTAAAACGCCACCAGTATGTCGGCAGAAAGTAAAACGTTTACACTGCATGGACGTGGACCTGAAGTCAGCCTAGAATTCTACCCGCCTATCGAATTGAGTGAAAAACCCTATGGTTTAGGACTTGTTTCTCTTGAAACGTACAATCGAATATACAACATACGTGAAAATGTGAACAACAAGTTTTACTATGATGATTCTGTGCTCACCTTGAACTCTGGTGGATACACGATCGATGACATTTATGAACACATTTATGTGGTGTTGATCAATCAGTATGGTTTAAAGTCATTTCTCGACGGAACGCACAAGTTTGAACTTGTAGGCAATACCAACACTCATCGCTGCAGTATTTTCTCTACCTTCAACATTGACTTTAAAACACACCCCGATTCCATTGGCCCATTACTAGGATTTAAACCACGTGTGTTAGAGCCCAACAAAAAACATGAATCGGACCATGAAGTGAAATTCATTGAGGACCATCATGTGTCGGTGACGTGTAATATTATTAGCCAAGTGTACACCAATCAAGAACCATCGCATTCGCTTTATGACTTTATTGTGACATCGCCCAATGGGTATATTATTCGTGAAAACCCTCCAGTGGTGCTTTTTCATGCTGTGGCTGTCGATAGTATTAGTAATATAACATTAAGACTGATCAATAGAGATCAACAACTCATTGATCTAGATTCTACCACACCAGTGACTTACAAGTTGGTGCTAAAGCCACTATGAAATTTGTGTATAAAGCAACAACACCGTCTAGGAATAGTGTTAGTTGTTTGCCACGTGAATACACGTTAACATCTCAAGGCAAGCAGATTTTACAGCATTTGGGTTACCACGTCAACCCTCATAATGAATTCTATCCTAGAGATAGCGAACCACATCGAGGAGCAACCAGGAGTGGTAAGAATTGATCTCCATTCCTATCAAGCTCAAACACCTGGACTCAATAACAATGATGAAATTCAATTTGTTATCAACAACCAAGATATTTACACCCTACCGCATGAAAGTGTTATTCAGATTGAAGGTCGGCTCACCAAAGCCGATGGCTCTACACCCACTACATCCAAGTTGGCCAACCATGGTTTGGCCTTTCTGTTTTCTGAAGTGCGGTATGTCATTAACGATATCGTGGTGGATAGCACTCGAAATGTGGGCATTTCCAGTGTCATGAAACTATACCCCTCTTATAGTGAGGAAGAAGGTAAAACACTTTGCATGGCAGGTTGGTGTCCTGACTCGACCAATGACTGGATGGTACACACCGATGGGACCTTTACTGGATATTTACCTCTTAAACTGGTTCTAGGCTTTGCTGAAGATCACCAACGCATTGTGGTCAACGCAAGGCAAGTGCTTTATCTGGTGAGAGACAGGAGTGATAATAATGCACTCAAGGGAGCCGACAATGCCCCCATTGATTCAAAAATTCAACTACAACGCTTGCTATGGAAAGTTCCCCATGTGACCCTTGAAGATAGCAAAAAACTGGACATACTCAAAATGGTAAAGAGAGATATGCCTCTACCCATGGAATTTAGAAGCTGGGCACTCCATGAGTATCCGCTATTGCCCACTACCAACACACACAGTTGGTCGGTAAAAACAGCTCGCTATACAGAGAGACCTCTCTACCTGATCGTGGGTTTTCAAACGAATCGCAAGTATCAACAAACCAAAGATGCCTCGCAATTTGATCACCTGCAATTGAGAAATGCACGTCTTTTCCTCAACGGAGCTGTGTTTCCCTATGAAGGACTGGATTTGGATTTTTCAAAAAATAAGTTTGGCCCTCTGTACGGCTTGTTTTCTAAATTTCGATGGTCGTATTATCAAAAAGAGAACGGCCCCATGCTACTACCCCAAGCGTTTAAGGCAAGAGCACCACTGATTGTCTTTGACTGTTCTTACCTGGAAGAGTCTGTCAAGCCATCCAATATCGATATTCGACTAGATTTTGAAACGCATGACAATGTACCAGCCAATACGACAGCCTACTGTCTGATTATTCATCACAAACAAGTCAACTATTATCCACTGTCCAACCAAGTGACGAGTGTATAAATAACAGCTCAACCCACGTCAAGCCGCTCAGTCATGTCTTGCTTTAAAGCCTCAAGAGACGTTACATCCATGAATTTAAACTCTGAGGAACAACGTTTCAAGACTTTTGCCACATGGCCAGTGCCTTTCATAAACCCTCAAGCCTTGGCAGCCGCTGGATTCTACTATTTAAAAACAAGAGATGAAGTGAAATGTGCCTTTTGTCCCATCATCATAGACCAATGGCAGGAGGGCGATGAACCCATGCAGGAACATCAGCGCTGGTCACCCACCTGCCCCTACCTGTGCAGAATGAAAGTGGGAAATATACCCTGTCATTCAAGCTATCCCTCACTTGTGTCTCTGGGTGATGAAAAAAAAAACAAGTTACGATACATGTGGGCCGTATGGTATCCATGGTGCTTCGGTGAGCAGCTCACCATCAAAAACGCCTAGTTTAGAGACATTGGGACATCATCGGTGTTATGGACGTTACAAACACAAGAGACTATATTGTTGTATCAGTTTCTATCGTCCTTATCCTAAAATGAGAAAAGCCTGTAAGACGTGTTATAATAATAAAATGCTGTAATTCTTTAATTCTTATTTTTGCATGCCCCCCCCCACTGTCCTACCCTAACCTTAATTTGAAACTAGCATGGCAGGTAAGTCCATGTCATGATCACACCTGATCGTCCGTCAGTCGTCAGTTGAACTTGGTCCAGGCAAGCGTCAACATGTTGCGCACACTCATTGTGGATTGCCAAGGGTTTAAAATTGGTAACAACAAATTTATATTTAAACAAGTGGCCATGATCGATTGTACCACGTTTTGGATATCGCAAGCTACGCATTTGCTATTTAAACCACCCTATGCTTTTGATTTGTTGTGTGAAAAAGACCGTAAACAAACCCAGTGGATTGAAAATCATAGGCAACTAGACTGGAATCAGGGAACCATTTCCTATAAATATTTGGAAGTGGTCATGAAAGCACACTTGTCCTCGGCCAATGTGGTATTTGTGAAAGGTAATGAAAAACGTCAATGGTTGCAACCATTTTTGGCGTCTTACTGCCAATGTATCGACCTCATGGAGTTGGGCTGCCCCTCTCTGCAAACGCTCATGGATACTTGTTCCTGTGGCAACATTACCCATACAGCCCTATCACATGCGTGGCATCTCTTTCATAGGTTAACCACCCATGCCTGCTGGGAGTTGTTGAACAAAATTATAACTCAAGATTTACCTGTGAATGACGTCAGTGAGATTTCTACAAGCGACGTGTAAACATCTACAGCACGTGATACCATGGAGAAAGGCAATGCTACGGACAAAGCCATCGGCAAGTTCTTTGTGTGCAAAAAGAAACTAGACAGTTTTACCAAAGAGGAACTCTTGGCGCTGCCCAAGTCGTTCATTTATTATGTGGCCGCCAATGCAGTGAAAGAAATCTGGCAACATGTACCAAAATCATGGACTCAAGACCCTGTGTTGAGTGAATTGCAACCCTGTACGGATTACGATCACCATAAGCAAGTGGCCATGGCAAAAATACCGTCTATGCGTCAGTGTGCGACTTGCCAGCTAGTGAAACTGTATCACGGTCATAAAAGTCCATGTAAAGACTTTGTTGAATCATTCCATGGGTGTCATGGCGAGAAAAAGCAACAACAACAACAACAAACACAAACATCGTCCACAGAGGAGGAGGAAGACCAAACCTTTTTACCATCGATGGAAAAGGATATGCCAGACCTGTACTGGCAATGGCGTCATTGACAAAGTGATTCAATACTTACCTTTCGAAATCCATCTTCCAGGTTATCGTTTTTGCGGCCCTGGAACTCGTCTCGAAAAACGTTTACAACGTGGTGATGTACCCATTAATCTTTTGGATCAAGCATGCAAGGAACATGACCTTTCTTATCGCCATAGTCATCCTGGTTCAAGACATGTGGCAGATAAATTGTTATTGAAGAAAGCTAAACAACGTTTCACATCCAGTGATGCCTCAGTAGGTGAAAGGATGGCAGCCCTAATTGTCATGAGTGCTATGAAAGGAAAGTTGATGATGCATGGACATAAACATTGAGGAGTGAGGAATTGGGATGTGTTTGTATTCTATTTTTCTTTTGTCAATTCCCTTATGGTTATGAAATAAAAACAAAGGTTTGCCAGAGCACGATGTTTTGTTATTTTTAATTTTAAGAAATCGTGATGTTGATGGCTGATTTTTTTTCATTTTACACATTTCACACATTGCCATTTGTTATTTTGCAATTTACATATGTGAAAAATGTTCGTTTCAAGTTTTATGATTATGATGAAATGGATTTTTCCAGTTTGTTGATGACACTTTTTAAACAATGTCTGTTTGAAGTTTTTTGAATTTTCACATTTCACACATGGCCATTTCCAGTTTTTAAAAATGTCCGTTTTAAGTTTTGCGTTTTTGGTGATATGGAAACATGGATTTTCCATTTTGCTGTTTTCACATTTTTCCATTTGGTGTATGTCGAAAGTTGAGATTTGACAATGATGTTGATGCGAGTGCTTGACCATGGCGATGCTGCAGTGAGTTTATGGGTGTTTGGAGAAACGTCGAGGTCTACGACTACTGCAGGTAAGACTGTTTTTACAAAAATAATGTCTATTGTCTGCCACATTTCAATGAAAAAAAAACGAAACTATTTAAAACAAAATGAGTATATAAGTGACCATTTACCCCCTCCCCACCCATCCACTCTACCTCATCGTGTTTGCTCTGGTCAATCATACACACCAGTTTTCTCTCTCCATTCATACATTCACACCTGTCTTTGGGAACAAACACAACCACTTTATTTATTCCCAAAAGCACATTCTCGACATGCTCACTCATCCCAAAAGAACTTTTTTTTAGTTTATCATTTACATTATGAAAAATAATTAAATACTAGTTATTAAAGTTACTAAAAATCTTACTCATTACATATTTACAACAAAAAAACTCAATTTTGTACAGCGTTAAAAGAATCACACTATTTACCAATCAAAAAATTTAAAAAAAATAAGGTTGCATAGAACTTTTTAAAGAGCAAAAGGTCCAAGTGGGTTGTCACTATTTACAAAATCTACTATTTACAATGACAGAAACCAATATTTACAAAATACTAAATCTACAAGTTACATAAAGCTATGTCCCATAAACGATTATACAGTGAAATCACACCTCCTCCTCCTTGCGATCATAACCCCAGGGCAGGCTGGTGAGCAGGTCATCAGCCCACACACGTTTGTTATCCATGGAGGCGAGGGTGCGTTTTCTCTGTTCCACAAGATACAGATGATGGTTGCTGGATTGTATCCTGCACTGTGTATGAGACATAGCTTTGCCCGTGCGTAAAACCGCTAGATAGTCATCAACACGTAGCGATTTTACCACTGCCCTACCTACACCTTTTGCTCTTTTGGCTTCCTTACAGTCGAGTGTGCGATAAGCATACATTTTTGAAGCCAAACCTACGAATTCCGTCATAATGGAATCACCGCATTCATCTTTTAAAACGCCCATTTCCTTTTTGTTCTTTATGGGCAGCTGAAACACGTTGTCAGCGCTATAGCAAGAGGTGTCGAACCAGTCACTATGTTGCCTCATGACGTCATAGGGGTTGCAGTGGCGAATGTGGTAAATGAATGAGTCCGTGTCCATATACAAAAGAGAGACGTCCTCAAAATGGCGTTTCGCAAACTCATAGTGGAATCGATACATGACCGATTTAGAAAAGTCTAAAATGACTTGACCCAAGTAAATGGGCTTATCCATGGTCACGCTGGTCTTACTCATTTCAATAGTAGCCAAATCCTCATCGATAATTTTGATCGATTTGAAATTTGGCTTGGCAATGTACCGCCGGGCACCCCACCGCCCCTCCCAGACATTCATCAATTTAATGTCACGGTATTTGCGGACATTCTCCATAGACTTGCCATAGATGCAGTTGTTCATTAATTTAAAAAAGTTAATTTCAAACTGCTGTGTTGCCATTTGTCGGTGCTCTGTGTTGAGTCGCATGTATGGCTCAAGCCATGCTTTTTGAGCAAAAGAAATACCCCTGTGGATTTTCTTCAACACCAAGCCTTGGGCGAGGCATTGCACCAACATTTGGATATGTACCACATACCGATTTTTGTTGTAAAGTGTGCCCATGAGTTTTTCAATTTTCACTTTACTGTCAGGGGGAACCATTTGCTCAAGGCAGAATGGGAAATCGGCATGTTCATCATACAAGGATGAGGGATATTCAATATCCACTTCTAGCACATATCCACGGCCTGTTTCTTGGCTAGCCATGTTCACATCAAATTCTGACACTTGTTTCTCTGTCAGCCAAGCAAACTTCCCATAGGGCAAAGGCTGACTCATGGCGTAACCGTACAAATTATTCACGTCATAGTACATTAAGTACGATTCTGGTTTGTCTGGTGAATAATCAGGCATGTAGACATTGTTCGCTTCGGCATGGCGTTGGTTAAGTGACACAAAGCCGCCACGAATGCCCTTTTCAAAAAATAGAACCATGTCTACGTCAGTGAGTAAATCCAATTCCACTTGAGTGTATTTCAAAGCGGCATCAAACGAGAGTCCAGGACTCGTGTAATAGTGAGCCGGGTCAAGACCGTAAATGTGTTGACACAAGTTACGGAATTTTTCAAACACATCAGTGAGCAGCAATACATCCAGTTTTAGGTAATGCAAAGCATATTCACTTAGCGTGTTCATGCCAAACACTCGCCAAACTTGACATGCATGTGCATAGTCTTCATCGGAAACGGTACTGCGTGTTAGTTTCGAGTAAAATTTCTTTTGTGGTGGGAGTTTTCTTTGCTTTAACACGTCCCAGCTATTGCAGAAATCATACGGGAATATACCTTTCCGAATGCACAATTGAAATTGCTCAGGATCATTAAAATGCATTCTAGTATTTTTTAATTCCTCCTCATTCAAGCCATTCACAAGGCTGTCTAGCGAGGATGCCATAAACTTAAAGGAATCCAAAAATCGAATGCTAAAGTCGCCCAACCACCATGTCAGGGCCGTAAAACGCTCATGGTTTTGGGGAATAATGGTAAACGAGCCCTTGTTGACATGGCCCAATTCACGAATCAAAAACTGAATGTCATAATTCGCCAGATTGTGGGAAAAGACACTAATGAAACGAGGAGCTGGAAAGTTCAAGTTGCATTTACTATGCGCAGCTCCACGAAACTCCCCTGTAAAGTGTGAGTGGTCTCTGACTTTTTCCTCTCCACTTAAAATAGGCTTTTCGCAAATATGGCATGTCGTGGCATGGTCATACTGCTGCTGCTGTTCTGGAGATAGGCTCATGGGTACTGGGTGGTTTAGTAATTCCTGTACATGATCGACCAACTTGACAAGTTCATCCAAGAACCATTTGGCACAATCTGGCCCCTCACGGTATTTGTAAACGGATTGTGTTGGGTCATAGGCACACACCACATTAAATCCTATGGCAAAGGGTTCATGTTTTTGAATGGGTGTGGTTGAGCTGATGGTGGGATCTGGTTCACATCCCGCCATGGGTGTGGTGAGTGCTTCGAAATCTGCATATACCACATAGGGAACAGTGTCACGCTTATGAATGTCTTTAAAGTTTAACACAGCCTTGTCCCCTTGTGGCAATATCAATCTCACCGCTTCCTGAGAAACGCAATCCACCCTATGACGTTCCAAAAGCGTAGGGGTTTTAAAATATTGCAAGCAACGGTCACAAATATGTTTTACACCAGTGTGCTTAGACACTTGTCTGCTTAGCAATCTACTTAGGCTTTTAATTAGGCAATAGTGATTCACCTCTCCTACAGATAAATATAAAAGATGAATGTGGTGTCGTTTCGGTTCTTTTGTAGCATAAAGAGGACCCACAATCTCATTACCATCAAGGCCATACACCATGAACGAAAAGTCCTGGTTATCTTGTTCAAACCTATGGATCTCGGTTAAGTCCATAGGGAACGATACTCGAGTTAAATTTAAAGTATGTTTCAATTCAACAAACTTGGCCTTGTACATTCCTGGTCGACAACCATTATGTTGTGCTGGTTGCAAAAACGCAGCCACAGACCACAGAAAGCAATCATTGTCACGATTCTTTATATTGACCACAGCCTTTTTCGAAGCTATTGCTAGTGGTGTTTTAATATAGCTAGACCCAGCATTCAACGGGTTGAATTGACAAATGTTGATTTGCAAATGATGAATTTTGTCTAAGGCTAGACCACTCGGTCCTTGTTGCAGTTTATCAAATTTTGATAGCAAGGCATTCACCACGTGGGTTTCATACCACTGTTCCAAATTATGGGCTATGAACAGCTCTTGCATTTTACTGCAAATATAAAATGTCTCTTTATGCTCTACGTCCTTCTTTTTATATACAAAATCGCACACTAGTTCTGTATTCACCTTTAAAGCCGTATGCAACCTTTGCGCTGTACAAATTTCAATTTTAAAAATTTCAAAACAAGATTGTAAAAATTCTTTGGGAATCAAACTTTTTCTAACATTGACTACGCGGCCAGAGCACACACGCGATTTAAAACAACTGTTTAGAGGTTCCCAAATTAACGTATCGGTAGCAGTGGCAAATGACATTATTTTAGAAAGAACACTCTCACCTGAGTTTTCAGCTGTAGACTGCTTGACAAGGGTTCCACTCTAAAGCCACTTGGTTTTCAACTGTATTTGCTGTAGCAGTGAACCCTTTTTTTTTCTCCAAATATCTAAAAAGAAATAAAATAAACCACCATAAGTATAACCATTCCATATAGTTTATGCATTTCATAAACAAAACAAAATCAAGCAGGTTATATATAAAAAAAAACAAATCTCACCTTGACGTGTAATGCTTTGCTATATTCTCGTCTCGTGGGCTAGTGTGGAAATGGTTTCCTTTTCTGTCTTTCTCTCTTTCTTTAATATATTTCCCACAGACACACGACAGGTAGGCTATACACGTTATCTGCAAACAAATAAATAAATAAAAATCATTAATTACCTAATCAATAAATAATTGCATGTATTTATATAAAAATCAATAAATATATAAATAAATATACACCTACCCCACAACAAGGTTAAGTATTTTCCACCAACACCAAAACTGTTAAACAAGACCAGGGGTTTCTTGCAACGCAGTGTGTTCAAAGGTAGTCACCTAAGTGAGCGTGGAAATGATAACAACATATCTTTATATATGCTACGTTGCATGTATAATCTTTTTTTCCCACGCTTTGAACAATCTCTTATCGTGCACGTGGACAGCTAACTTCCCAGGCGAACACCTGTGCCGGATCAAATTTCACATGAACTTGCATTTTGTCACGTACGAAGCAAAACAGGATGTGACTTGTTAACAGTTATCGCGCACGTGGACAGCTAACGTCCCAGGTGAACACCTGCGGTAGATCAAATTTCACCTGAACTTGCATTTTGTCACGTACGAAGCAAGACAGGATGTCACTGGTTTAGCCTACATGTGGTTTCACAAATGTGTGTGCATGCCTTTCACACCCCCCTGCCACCACAATGGTCAGATTATTTCACCTTCAAGCGTCTTGGTCATTTTTTCCATTGCACCTGTTGTCAAGTCAGATCGGAGCCTTCCAATAAGCTCAAATGACCTTCACCTCCTGTAAGTTTGTTTTCTGTACTCGCTTCGATCAACATAGAACCAAGTTCTCATCACCGTTTACACGTTAAAGGTAAAATATCAGAAAACGCACGCTCGCTCTGTCATACACCGACTCGTCGAAATATCAATTGATCTATTGAACACAGCCACCGTGGTCAGCGACAAGTTAGTTGAAACACACACACCCAGCCGTATCGTCTCTCTCAACCACCACGCTTCATAAACATTATAAACAGGTAACGGTAAAGAATTTTTTTCTCAACATGTATGGCGTTAGGCCCTTTGTGAATTATTTTTTTTTGGAAAAAAATATCTACCACATTTGAAAGGGGGCGTTAGCCCGAGTCCTAGGACACCTCGTACACATCTCTAGCGTTATTGATCCGTGAAATATCGACAAAAATCACAAAAAACACGTGTTTACCCCCAAAATCGCGTTTCCAAATTTTTTAAAATTACAACGAGTGGTCTATAGCAAAGAGGACGTCTGCCCGAATCCTTGGACCCGTCGTACATGCCTCTAGCGTTATTGCTTCGTGAGATATTGGCAAAATCACAAAAAACACGTGTTTACCCCAAAATCGAGTTTCCAATTTTATTAAAAATTATAACGAGTGGTCCATAGGAGAGAGGGCGTCACCCCGAGTGCTCGGACCTATCGAACATGCCTCTAGCATGATTGGTTCGCGAGATATTAAAAGCACATGACCTTTTAGTTTTGGTCTTTTAATCAAATAAAGAGGCTATAGGAAAGTAGGGGACATCACTACGAGTGCTAGGACACCCTGTATGTTCTAATCCCATGTTTGGTTAGCGAGATATCAAGTTCGGGGCAAATACGAGGGTGGCTCAATAAGAAGTGGTGCAGCGCTCTCATCATCCCACTACTACAGGTTTTCATCCTAGAGACTTGAAATTTATTTTGGGGGTAGACGGGGTAGGGACCATTGATTTACGTCAAACAATTTTTTTTGTAGAGTTCCTAGTTTCCAAAATATAGGATTTTCAAAATTCGAGTGTTTTCAAAAAAACATAAAAAGTAAAAAAGTTTTATTACAAAATATAAAGGTCATAAAGACCATTCGTTTGAGCCATGGCACAACGTACTATCCTGTTTGGTTTTCAAACTATAGCCTATTTTCAAAAACGAAAAATTTTTAAAAAAATTTGAAAAATATAATACATGGTCCATAGGAAAGAGAACGTCAGCCCGAGTCCACTGACACGTCATTTGTCAAAATCGGACCATGCGTTCGAGAAATATCAGCAATGTTCCCAGGAAAGTAGGCTGTGCGTTAGAAACCGCCTTACTCCACTACTGATCGCAATGGCCATGAACGCGATTATCTAGTTGTGGGAACGGAATCGGGCTGATCCTGTTTGAGGGAAAGTTGATCGCGATAATGCAATCCTGTTGCGTTTAGACGTCGCAACTTAATCTGGATCGGGGCCTGATCGCCATTGCAACCGGGTCGTCTAAACGGGGTATTATTAGGTTCCTATGTGACTCAGGTTGGCAAAGAAGTTATATCATAATGAAGTGTGTCCGATCGTTGTCGAGACAAGCAACCACAGCCACCTCTATGCGTAAATTTGCTGCTATCTCTACAACCTTGACAATATTGTTCATCAGACACGTGTTGACGCTTCCGGTCCGCGAATCTTCATTTGATTTTCATTGCCAATGCATCGTCCGTGATTATTTTCATTATTATTTCGGATTCTGGTTTTGATTTTAGGTATTCAACTTATGAAATAGAACTAGAGGGTTGGCGTTTCTAGAATATTCCAAAGAAAAGTGTCTCCTAAAAGAGTAATTAAAAAAATACGAGCCTTACAGTAGTCGCATATGATGTGTAACATCTGACATAGAAGAAACCTTACGTAAAATTGTTGATACACCGGTATTTTATACTATTATTGGCACAAATATTAATCTATTTTAAAAGGGAGTGTTTTACAGATATTGTCGTTTATAATACGGACCTCAATTTATTAGATGATTTGTAGCTTCCACCAGCACTAGCCTAAATGAAGAATACGATATGGATCAACTAGATTAATAGACGCGACACCGCTCATAACCTTTTAAATTCCTTATAAATAGGCCAACTTGCGAGTAAATGCAATGTGCACAGCAGTAGATCATGAAAGGCTTGCCCAGTTCCCGGACCTCTTGATTCACAGACCAACACGTAATTGCATATGGATTCTGTTAAAATGAGTCATATTGATATGATAAATATAGTTTAAAATGATAATCTGGTAGCAAAAATATCCAGCCCGTCCGGAATTCGAACCCGAGATCTCTAGATTCACAGGCAAAGGCGCTAACACCACGGCTATTTCGAGCACACAAATATAATGCACAAAATGGTGACTTATTTCCACGTTCCAATAATACTGCATTACGCAATTAAGTTTCATTTATATTTTGCTTGTTTCGATAATGTTCCTTCGTGAAATTGAGTTTGAAATGCCTTATGAATAGGCCCTCTTGTGAGTAAAGAGACTGTGTTCAGCAATAGTTCATGAAGGCTTGCTTAGTTCCCGTATAACACGTGCTTCAATAAGTTGACACCAGAGTTCGCATGAGCGTTTACCGTCAGAAATGGTATAAATTTCCGACACCGCGCGCTCTTTGTTTCCTGGATCTTACCACTGCCAGCTGGATCGATCAATCCATCCACCTGACAGTGCGTCTAACACACTTCCGTTCGATCCACCACTGCCAGCTGGATCAACCGATCCACTTCCGTCCCATTTTTCAAAATCACTCCCACAAAAATATCCAGCAACCGAGTGGAAAGATGTTACACATCAATAAAACTTCGCAACAGAAAGGACCATAACAATCATCTTGCCTAAAATTTTGAGGGTGCGCAAATGCGAGGGAGCCGTGTCAGTAGATTTACTGGCACGTTAAAGATCCCCTTCGGGGCAAAATTCCGGCGTCTCTAAAAGCCAGTGTAGTTAAAAGGGACGTAAAACCAATAACATTAATATTATCTTGCCTAAAAAGTGTGCGATTTGCACATTTCAAATGCCAGTGGTCTAACATATCTTGGACTACAATTGCATTGAGTTGGTGTTGATTAAATATGTTATATGTGAGAATATTATAATCAGTTGCTATCCGGTTGTTATATTGGTATATTATGCAATATCTTGACCCGTTTAAATGCTAATGTATGACGAAAGCTACGAGTTATAGTCTATACGCCGCACCGGTAACATTTAGGCCTACTAATGATTCATCCTTTCTTCTTTAATATTTATATATAATAATAATAATTACATTAGCCTATATATTAACACTTATTTAACCAATAATCATTTTATAATCACACTAGCAACCCACCCCGGCTTTGCCCGGGAACAGTTATGAGTGCATTATTTAATAGGCTATGTAAGCGTTTTTTTTTTTCGATGTCAATGAACTACGACCTATATCCGTTTTACGTCTCGGCATGATGGTTTAAAATCACTGACTGGACTATTAATTATATTATCATGGAGATGCATGTGCAACGAATTCTTGTCAGACGTAATTTAAGAATGGCGAGGTGCATGAAACACAAATCCCCCTTCCGTCCAATCTAAAAACACTTATAGTGGGCGATCTATTGAAGATAGAGATATACTCTCCCGGACTTTTTTGTAGAACTTTTCATGCTGAATAATTCTTACACTCACAGTAGACTGATAGTTTTAATGGTTTGCCCAGCGTGAGCTTAAAAAGCGCTCGGACGCCAGGTTTTTTTTTCGACTTTTTCACTGAAATCGTTACTGCTTGACTTCCTTTGATCATAAATAAAATATTTTCTACAGAAACCTTCCTCGAGAATGGAGAAACCCGCATCGAAAACCATTTAATTTAATCTTTACATCATGAAAGGATGTCCAATGTTAAACAAAGCCCTCTTCAAACAGGAATTGATATACAGTATTACTATGTGCCACAAATTTCTACACTAAAAATAATAACACACTAACCCTGCGACGTGGTATTGAACCTTGAAGTGCCTTGACCAATGTCTTAACTGTACCCGGGGTTGACATTTCAAATTTCCTTCTTCACTGGGAGAGAAAATAAAAGGGTTGTGAACAAAGGATTGGGTAGGAGGCGTCATCATGACGTTTGCGTGTGGTACGTAGTAAGAGAGAGGAACCACGAATCACCACTTTTAGTACTCAGTAATTTTTAGCCTATTTTTCACATTTTGCAAAAATGAGGAGAAAGTTGACTTATGAGATCGGGCAAATGTGTGTCTGTCTGTCTGTCTGTCTGGCTGTGTGTGTGTGTCCCCTATCAACTCCTAAACGGCTGGAGCAATCGAAACAAAATTTGGTAGGGGTAAAGATCTATACCTGAATATCTCACGGCCATATTTGAAAATGATGTCAGTGCTACCAACTGCTAAAAAATCGTAATTGAAATTTGAGCTACATGTTGGATATCTTGGAAGGTATGAATGGGAGCTATTTCAAAATTGGCACACGTATAGATAATAATATTGCAGTTTAATTTCCAGGAGGCCATACATGGCAGTGTTGCCAAAATGATTATAAGCCTGCTGATAGGTCCAATTTTAAAATACATATAACTTCTACACTATCGATTGGAATTCAACCAAATTTCGTATGTTGTATGTGTACATAACCAAATATGATTGAGCGTATTCTTTAGACCCACCGGGGCTGCCAACTGTTAATAAATGCTCCTAAATTATTTTATCCAAATACCAATATATCAGAAAGTATGCAAGCCGTCAGCTTTAAACTATGCACACGTAAAGTACCTGACATTCTATATTAATTTGGAGTAACTTATATACGTCAGTGCTACCAACATGATTCTAAGCCTGCTGACAGGTCCAGCTTTAAATACATGTAACTTCCATACTAACATTTGGATTTCAACCAAATTTAGTATGTGCTATGTGTACCATAACAGATATGACTATGCGTATTCTTAATAGCAACCAGGGCTGCCAACTGTTAATATGTGCTGTCCCTATTTTTGTTACCCTAATATCAATATATCAGAAAGTATGCAAGCCAATAGCTCTAAACTTTGCACACGTACAGTACCTGGCATTGTAGATGAATTTGGAGTAAGTAATATACATCAGTGCTGCCAACATGATTCTAAGCCTGCTGATAGGTCCAATTTTAAAATGCATGTAACTTGTATACTAACTAATGGATTTCATTCAAAATTGACACAACAATAGATCATATTATTTAAGATTATTTCTGACCAATACATGCATGACATTGTTGCCAACATGATTTTACGCACGCTGTTAGATCCAATGTTTAACTGCATGTAACGTCCATGCTATTCATTGGACTTCAACCAAATTTTGTATTCAGTACCTTAAGAGATGGAACTAAGAATATATTCAGTCATCAGGGCTGTCAACTGTGGTGCTCTATTAGGCTACATTATGCCAAGTATAAGCTACAGTATTTCGAACTAATTAGAAAATTGATATTAGCAACTTAATTTCGTCATTATTCTGCATAGGTTCATATACTGTAGAATAATCATTGGCATGAAAAGTAGCCTCTTTAGTTCGTCACGGAACTTCTTGTTCTAGGTTTGTGGCGTGTCTTGTATGGGGTTTCGCCTAGGACACGGCTCAAACCTAGAAAAATTGCTGAGCTTTAATTCACTGGCTGTGAAAGCCAATATACCACTTTTAGTCTTCAGTTCTGCCTCACGAACCTAGAATAATGTTCTTCGCAGAGCCGGGAATTGAACCCGGACCTCATAGGGTGACATCCAATTACGAGGTAGCCAGAGTGATACTGAACCAGAGGGCATATAGGCTACACGGTGTAGTCCAGGCTGGGGGCCTTCAGGGAGTCCTAGACCTTGGGAGAGATTAAACATAGCCCATAGCTAACACGAGTCAAGATGTCACATGTCACTTGCCGTGACTCTTGTCATTAGGCCCTACACATCTGGTGCTGTAACGGTACCTGCCTACAATCACCCTCTGTGCGCACCGACAATAAGGTTGTCATTATCGAGGAGTTGATGACTCCTCTGTCTTTTTCTGATCATTTTTGTAACTATCAAGTAACTAGGTCCGGTTTCTTACCAATGCAATTCTGTCACATCATATCCTTGTACTGTTCTGGTTCTGGTGAAGTACTTAAACGGAGAGGCGTGTTGGGTGAGCCGCGCTATTACGCTCGCTACTGAGCAACAGTGGCAACCAGGCCCGACGGAAGGCAAAAGGGCCGTAGCCCTTAAAGAAAAAAACAAACAAAAAAACTGGACAACTGAACTGTTTTTAATGATGTTCAAGATGTCCCAAGCCCATTGAAGGAATTAACAACAACAACAATATCAATAAACTTCCAGGAAAAACATAGCTAAAAGAACATTGTCTTTTGACGTGTGGCCTCCTGAGAGACCGAGAGCTGGTCTTTCTAGTCAACGCCCGTGGGCAACCTGCGCGCCGGGATGAGCGATGGAATGTATGAAGATGAATGCAACTGGGCAAGGATGTGGAAGGAAGCGGCCGTGGCCTGGAAGAAGGTACTGTCCCAGCATTTGCCCCGATAGCGGGGCTTGAACCTACTCTAAAAGTACATGAAAAGTATCAAATATTTCTTCAATTCTTCTTGGAAAAGATTCAAATCATTTTAAACTACATTCACAAATACTTTAAGACATTATCTTTATTAAAGTTTAAACTGGCCGCTGTGGCCGAGAGCACTAGCATCGCTATTGTCAGAAGAGCATTGGTTCGAACCCAACCTCGGCCACCCTTAATATGGTTTTCTGTGGTTTCCCATTTTCAGCGTCAGGCAAATGCCGGAACGGTACATTTCAACAGGCCCACGGACGAATTCCTTCCAAAATCCCTTCCGTGACCCGTCCTTAAAAAAAAGTCCTTGACTGCATTAATAAACTTCAATAATGATTTTGGAGAGTTGAATCGACTAACTCACTCGCATCAATTATAAAAGGAAATCATTTTGGAATGAGTTTTTCTTGGCGGATGAGAAGATTAGGAGTTTGGTTAGTTCTTACGTTTAGGGGCTGCGACATCGCGGTCATGTAGCCCCGTGTACTTTGGGTGTGTGTAGAATCTGTCTGATAACCGGTGTTAATTGTGATGACTGTATTAGTGTGTGTAATCTGTTTTTTAATTCAAGTAAGGACTGCAGACTTATGAATTTTTCAAATAGTTCCTACTTTTGCCGCCAAACGCTACCGTTGTTGACTACTAGTTCAGAATTTAGCTACCAGACGCCACCGTAGTCGGCTCTTGGCAACGAGCGTAGGAACCTAAGAGCGTTGTTTACATTCTTAACCTATACAATTTAGCTTCACACAGGTGTAATTAGTGGAAGGTTCTTTAACATGCCATAAATCTATGACATGGGACCGCCGGCTTTACTTCCCCTTCGAAGGAAGGCATACTGAGGGATTTTAACGCTCTTAAAAATCCGACGACTTCGGACGGATTTGAACCCGCTATCTTGGGCATAGAAGCTCAGCATGCTACCGACTACGCCACCGAAGCCGCCGATTAGGAGTTTAAAACTACTTTCTAAAAAGCTTATTCCTTTTTAGCCTACTTTCGATTTTTGCAAAAAATGAAAGTAGACTTATGAGATCAACACAGGGCGAAAAAAGTGTGTCTGTCTGTGTGTGTGTATGTGTGTGTGTGAGTCTGTGTGTGTGTCTGTGTGTGTGTGTGTGTCTGTGTGTGTGTGAGTGTGTGTACTCTGAATGTCTGTCCCCCCCCTATCAATTCGAACACGGTGAATGCGAATTGAACGAAATTTGGTACAAAGATAGCACTAGCAAAGGACACCTCAGTGTCATGTTTTATATCGCCGCCATCTTGACGGAAACGTAATGGCGGCCACACAAATGTTCAAAGCTTAAATCAAATTACGACTAACCTAATCATCCGATCTCTACCAAATTTTGCAACAACATACCTTTATGGGGGGAGCATCCTTTGACCAAACTAATAAGTCATCAGCGTAATAGTTTGCGGATGGCGGCATCTTTGTGTGAAAATCGATTCCCCCTATTAATTCGAACACGGTGCAACCGAATGGAACGAAATTTGGTACAGAGGTAGTACTAACAAAAGGCACCTCAGTGTCATGTTTTATATCGCCGCCATCTTGACGGAAACGTAATGGCGGCCACACAAATGTTCAAAGCTTAAATCAAATTATGATTAACCTAATCATCCGATGACTACCAAATTTTGCAACAACATACCTTTATAGAGGAAGCATCCTTTGACCAAATAACTAGGTCATAAGCCTAATAGTTTGCGGATGGCGGCCATCTTTGTGTGAAAATCAATTCCCCCTATTAATTCAAACACGGTGAAACCAAATGGAACGAAATTTGGTACAGAGGTAGCACTAGCAAAGGGCACCTCAGTGTCATGTTTTATATCGCCACCATCTTGACAGAAACGTAATGGCGGCCACACGAATGTTCAAAGCTTAAATCAAATTACGATTAACCTAATCATCCGATCTCTACCAAATTTTGCAACTACATACCTTTATGGAGGGAGCATCCTTTGACCAATCTAATAGGTTATTAGCCTAATAGTTTGCGGGTGGCGGCCATCTTTATGTCAAAATTGATTCCCCCTATTAATTCGAACACAGTGGAACCGAATGGAACGAAATTTGGTACAGAGGTAGCACTAGCAAAGGGCACCTAAGTGTCATGATTTATATCGCCACCATCTTGACTGAAACGTAATGGCGGCCACACGAATGTTCAAAGCTTAAATCAAATTACGATTAACCTAATCATCCGATCTCTACCAAATTTTGCAACTACATACCTTTATGGAGGGAGCATCCTTTGACCAATCTAATAGGTCATTCGCCTAATAGTTTGCGGATGGCGGCCATCTTTGTGTCAAAATCGATTCTCCCTATTAATTCAAACACGGTGGAACCGAATGGAACGAAATTTGGTACAGAGGTAGCACTAGCAAAGGGCACCTCATATTCATGTTTAATATCCCTATAGCACGTTGTATTTCAACAAGCTACTACAACCAACATTCAATCATACTCCTTGAAAAGGACAAAGAGTTATAACAATACCCATGCATTTAGGAGAAAGTAGGCTATATGTTCTTTACTGAACATCTTGTTTAAATATGTGCTTGCCTACTAAATGCTCCTCCATTTTCTAGGATGTCGTTTGTGATATTTAATTCTTAGAGGTCCGCCTTAGTTTCTTCTAGCCAGTTTATTTTGACCTTGGTGTTGTTGTTTGTGTCTTCAACTTTTGACTGGTTTGAAGCAGCGCTCCATACTTCCCTGACCTAAGTTAATCGTTTCATTTCTACATGGCTACCACAAGCCTACACCCGAGGCAATCTGTTTAACATATTCTAACCTTGATCAACCCCTACAGTTCTTGTCCTTGACCCTTCCTTCCATAACTAAGCTTGCTATTCCTGGGTGTTGCAGTACGTGTCCTACCAACCTATCTCTTCCTCTTCATTAGCAGTCACCAGAAGCATCTCTCCTCTCCCACTCGACCTAATATATCTTCGTTTGTAACCCAATCTACCCATCTGATCTTCAGCATTCTCCTGTAACACCACATTTCAAACGCTTCAATGCTCCTCTTTTCTGCTACACCAATAGTCTAAGTTTCACTTCCATAGAGCGCCACGCTCCAGAAAAAGGCTTTCAAAAATGACTTCCTAATATCTAAATCTATATTCGATGTCAACATATTCCTTTTTTGTAGAAATGCTTTCCTTGCCTGAGCCAACCTACTTTTTATATCCTCTTTGCTTCGTCCATCGCGGGTTATTTTTCTTCCTAACAGAAGTCTCCTACTTTCTTTAGCTTTTCACCTGCCAATTTGATGTCCATAGAGTTTTCTGATTTATTTCGGCTGCATTCCATTATTTTTCTTTTACATTTATTAACTTTCATCATGAATTCTTTTCTCAAGGTCCATACCATTTTGACCTTCTTTGAGTTGATTACTTTAAATACAATTTTGGTTAGTCTGTCGCTGTCCATTCTGTAGATATGGCCATAGAACTTCAGACGTCTCTTGCTTATGGCTTCAGTGAACATATCAGTTAAGGAATAGAAGTTCGCTGTTCACCTCTTAATCCACATTCCATTTTCTCTCGTGGGACCTTACATTTTCCGGAGAAATTTCCGTTCTTGTTTATCAACTTCTATAATTTTATAGTGACCAGACCACCGAGAGATATGGTTTCTTAGGTGTATAAAGCTTCTGGCATTACAACTGTCTTGCAGCGTCGTAGTTTGCATTTCGTATGCATTATTATTGCAGGGATAGAAGCAATTTTTCAGTGTTGTGTATAATTATTATTTGTGTTATCCATGCCGCTATTGACGAATGCATACAGTATTTAAACAAACGCTAGGCTACAACTCAATACAAGAAACTGGATGCCGGCCTTGTCAGTGCGATATTGCGTAGTGTCTTATTGTTGTTTTAAGGTGTCTAACATCTAAGTAACCAGCCCCTAATGATATGAGTGGTAGCGAAATAATGAAGCAAATGCCAGGGATGGTTCCTAACATAAGGCCATGGTCGACTCCTCCCCAAATCTAGTCTTAATTATAAATAAACACACACTATTACAGCCATGACAATAACACAGGTTATCAGTCAAAATTACACACATACACACAAGTACACGGGGCTGAATGAAGACGATGACCAAGCCCCTCAAATGGAACAGCAACATAATTGAAGGGATAATTTTGAGGTGGAAAGAATCAGTACAATATATGAAAATTAGCTATATTAGTTCTTCACGGAACTACTGGGCCATTTTCTTTTTTAATATGGACACGGCGTTCCAGTATCTCTCTGAAAAGTCCTCTGGACACTTGATGAGTTATATCATAAAGTTCGTTGACCGGGTCCCTTTCAGGGTGGTGCGTTGTGAAATGCGAGAACTTGATTTGGAAACACCCTGTGCAGAAACGCGCAACAACAGCTGTCCCGTTCTGGGAAGACGGCTTTGCGTGTCCACTATTGGTCAAACATAATTAATGATGCGGCTTCTTCCCGGAACCATTAGCACACACTGAGTCCATGCGGAAAATTCGTTATTGTGGAAAATATAAAGATCATGTTTGCAGGCTTCAAACACACACCTCGAGCGATATCATATATCAAGAGCGAGCGAGCGAGCGAGCGAGCAGTGCTTTGGCAGCATAAATCACAGGGCAAGCAAGCACAAGGGTATCAGACTCCCAACTGGCTTCACACACCGGCTACACCTGTGCTTGGAAAAAGCTACTGTGCACAGTACATGCGTTCCCAAAACACGTTAATAAATCCACACGACCACCTTGTGATATAGTGGCTAGCATCAGGGGGGTGTAAAGAGTTTTATTTCTCGGGTGCCCAACCGGAGATTAGGGTGCATGGTATAGGCCCCAAAGAATAGGAGGTCCGTAGTTCTCCCCGGGAACTTCTGTATAATTAGGTGCAAAATTATGAGTTTTAAGACTTTTAAGGCTATCTGGCATCACTTTTTCAACCAATTTGTTGTGATGTTTTATGTTTGGTAAATGCAGGCGCGGATCTAGAGTTTGGCTTTGGGGGGTCACAGAATCGAAATTGATAAGAAAAATGGTATCACTAACAACGCAATCACAAAGTAACCAAACGTACAAAACCAGACCAATTTTTTTGCAAGCTACATGGAAAGAAATTTGATGCGTTTAGCGCACCAAAAATATTCGTACAAATTGCAACGGCGTGTTTTGCGACTTTTACATTGAGCTTCGAGAAAAGTATCAAGGTACGTTACAGTTTCGGCAAATCGAGTTGGTACCGACAAAGGGAGAAAGTCACAGCTGAAATTGCCAACCAAGCCTGCAGTTTGGACATCGGCGAAATTTTTTGGTGCGAAAAAATCCCCAAATTCCTATCCGTGCATTGCTGCACATTCATCGTGACATCACTATAAACATCGATTCGGTAATCACAAGGTTTGCTAAACAAAATAGACGAGTTGACTTTGTTATATAAATAATCGTTTTTATATAACAGGTATGAAGTTGTAAATATGTACAGTTGTAACAGAACATAATAATTGCAATAAAGATATTTTCAGTATTGAATAAAATGAAAAAAACTGTTTTCAGTTAAAATTCGTTAAGTTTGATTTGTTGGGTGTTTTGGTTTTTTGAGTTTGCAAAAAAAAATTGGTCTCCGTTTGGGGGGGGGTCATGACCCCCGTGACCCCCCCCCCCCCTTGAATCCACGCCTGCATGGTATAGGCCCCAAAGAATAGGAGGTCCCCAGTTCTCCCCGGGAATCTTTTGTATAATTTGGTGCAAAATGATGAGTTTTAAGACTTTTAGGGCTATCTGGCATCACTTTTTCAACCAATTTGTTGTGATGTTTTATGTTTGGTAAATGTCTAAGACAACTGAGACCATTTTAAGTTACTTTTTATTAATACAATCACCTTGCTCACTTGATAGTGTTTACGTGGAAATAATTAATGTTACTGTTTTGATTTACAACTCACACTATAATATAAAGTCAAGGCCTCTTGAAACATTACCAAATCGGTTCATAACTTCATCGTCAATGAGATGTATGTCTCTGTGAATAGATGACAATACTAGACCGTTGAGTCTGTTTTCAGAAGAAGAATTTCTTAAGTATATTTTCAACCAACTCAAACTCCGTTAGGCAGTTCCAGTAGCTACAGAGAGAGGCAAATTTGCCAAAAGTTTGATAAGGGTGTAAAAGTTAGGGAAAAACTTTTGTCACACGCTTCAAGGGCACTTGTTGCTGTTCTTGGTTCATTCATACGAGCGAAGGCACTGAAGAGTAATAAGAGGTTAGCCTAAGTTGTTACACATAAGATCAGGGCAAACTGATTGTCACACTGTTTGCATCGCTCTACCGTCGCCTTGCTTTGCAACGTTGCCATACGTACTTTGTGACAATAGTACATGACTAGCGGACCCATGCGAGAAATCTCGTATGTTCACAAACCACACTTTCCCCAATATGTTTATAATGAGAGACTTAAGGAGAAAGGTTCTTATGTTTGTAGTTCTCTCAAATGATTATAGAACTCTATTTACATTTCAGTTAGAATTCCAAGTTCTACGTTCCCTAACTTAAGAAGGCAATCACTGAAAAGGGGGGGGGGGGGCGTGGTGGCTCAGCGGTCTAGCTGTATGCCTCTCACCAAGGCGGTCCGGGTTCGATTCCCGGTCAATGCATGTGGGATTTTCGAAGTGAAATGCCACGTCCTGTGGTTCGGATTTCAAGTAAAAAGGAGGTCCCGTGGCTCATGATCTCAAGATTAACGGTCACGTTCAACTACAAGCTTTCTTCCTTCCTTTCACTGAAAATTGGATCATAACACTCACCGGTTATTCGATATTTATGAAATAATACGATTTATGCACTCATTCCTTTACTATTTCTGAAATGCATGGAAAATGATAAAGGAAAGACCTCAGAATGTTAAAATGACATGAAACAGGCGTCATAGCGGCCAAAATGTGAAGTGGACAGCAATTATGGATCGTATCTTCCTGCAGCAGCAGTATATACAAATCGTTCACTTCGTACAGTTTTTTAAAAGTCATTTTCGAAGAAATTATAGATATTTATGAAATTAGAGTGCACTGCGTCACTGGTAATGTCTATTCTCTTTCATTTGAATGCTCATTTGTCACGATCGGTCTCTTGTGAGCGCCACAGGAGGGATCTATACTACTGAAATAATATATATGAAAATGATTATATTGGTTTTTATTGTTTTAATTCATAAAAAAATATATATGTGACAAAAATTTCGGGGGGAGGGGGCGCTGCCCCCCCCCCCCCTTATATACGCCCCTGGCTAGCAGTATCACCTCAATGAAATGATATGGAACAAGGAATTGGGAAGAGATGGTGGGATGATGTAGGGCTGGCACTTTCAATCGATTAATTTCAACTATCGAATAATATTTTAATAGAAGCAGAAATATCGATTAATTGATACAAAACGATTAATGAATTGTACAGTATGTTTAAAAAATTAATCGTGTTAATAATCAATTCTCAATCAGGTGTACAGTATGATTCTTACACTATTGCAGGCCTTCCACTACTCAAACGCACCATCACCCAATTTGGTCTCCCTAGGCCCCCTTTTGAATATATAGTATTAAAATATATAACGATACGGTCGATGTTTCATAGTCCTGTAGGAATTTTCTTAACGATGCCTTTTTGCCATTATACCCTATCTAATATATAAAAGTGAAAGTCTGTATGTATGTATGTATGTATGTATGTATGTATGTATGTATATATGTTGGTTCCGTATACAAATCTACACCGTTCCACCAATCTCAACCATATTTTGCATACACATAGTTTAGGACCCAGAAGGAACCGCTGGCTACATGAATTTTCGATAGTCTTTCTCATTCTTCTGATTTCGGCCCTTTTTCACTCAAAAACAGGCTAATCAAATCATAAAATATACTCATGAAGGAATGGCAAGGCAGATAGTTTCCATGGCAACATAGCTCAAGTCGAGACACGGCCGACTTGATGCCAATTGCGCTCAGCACTACCGGTATAGAAAATGAGGATCTTTACTTGAAATCCCGTTAGTTACTCAATTGCTCACACAGCACTGTCAACCGAGTTTAGCATAACAAAGACTTGACACTATCTTCTTTCTACTATATATTTGTCAAATACCACTCACTCACTCACTCACTCATTCATTTATTCATCACGAAATCTCAGAAACCACCGAACGGATTGGAATGAAATCTGTATGCAGCTTCCTCACGGGCCGCAAATGCCCCCTAAGAGAGAAATTTTGGCTATTCAGGTTCTAAAGGGGTGTTAAGGGGGTAGACCTGCATTTAATTGAATAGCAATATCTCCCGATTGGTTTCTTGGGGGATGTGATCCTCGGCATATAAACTCATCATTAAAAATAAGAAGACATGTGTCTGAGGGCTTTTCGATGTGGCGTATATTATGAGGTGAAAGGGGTGAAAAGTGGGGATTAAAAGATTCTTAACGGAGCGTGTGTCTCTTAAACGACATAGGCGAGGAGTTTGAAACACAGCGAAAAAAATCAACATAAAAAAGAAGTAAATATGTGTTTGACAGTTTTTTCATAAATCCAATTTAAGGGGCCCATGGGGAGAGATGAAATTCTGGGGGGGGGGGGGGAACAGGAAAGAAAGTGTCCTAACTGATTGACTGACTGGCTCACTCAACAAACTCAGGGGGAAAAAACTGCATTAAATTAAGTAAATAGCTGTTCGACAGATTTTTTTTCATAAATGAAATTTAAGGAGTTCATGGGGAGGGGGTGAAATTCTGAAAAAAGAAAATTGAAAGAAAATGTCCAGACTCACTCACTTAATCACTCACTCATCATCGCCTAGCCAAAATTATTGAAGTTAGAAACATGACAGTTTGGGGATATGTTCATTGTATGTCAAAACCGTCTACTAAGGGAGGATTTTCGGATATTCAGGTTCTAAAGGGGTCTTAAGGGGGTTAAACCTGCATTTCATTGAATAACAATATCTCCCGATTGGTTTCATTGGGGGATGTGATACACGGCATATAAACTTATCATTAAAAAGTAAGGAGACACGTGTCTGAGGGTTTTTCGATGTGTTTATGAGGTTAAAGGGGTGAAAAGTGGGGATTGAAAGATTCCTAACGGAGCGTGTATCTCTTAAACGACATAGGCGAGGAGTTTGAAATTCAGCGGAAAAAAAATCAGCATAAAATAAGTAAATATGTGTTTGACCGCTTTTCCATAAATCCAATTTAAGGGGCCCACGGGGAGGGGTGAAATTCGGGGGGGGGGGGGACAGGAAAGGACGTGTCCTAACTGATTGACTGACTGACTCACTCATCAAACTCAGGGGGAAAAAACTGCTTTAAAGTAAGTAAATAACTTTTCGACAGTTTGTTTTTCAATCAAATTGAAGGGGTTCATCGGGAGGGGTGAAATTCTGAAGAAAAACAAAATTGAAAGGAAATGTCCTGACTCATTCACTCACTCATCATCGCCCAGCCAAAAATAGTGAAGTTGGAAACTTGATATTTCGGGGATATGTTCGTTGTATGTCAAAACCGTACACTAAGGGAGGTTTTTTGGATATTCGGGTTCTAAAGGGGTCTTAAGGGGGTTAAACCTGCATTTCATTGAATATCAATATCTCACGAGTGGTTTCATTTGTGGATGTGATACTCGGCATATAAACTAATAATTAAAAATACGCAGACATGTGTCTAAGCGTTTTTCGATGTGGTGTATTATTATGAGGTAAAAGGGCTGAAAAGTGGGGGTTGAAGGATTCCTAATGGAGCGTGTAGGCCTATCTCTTAAACGACATAGGCGAGAAATTTGAAACTCAGCGAAAAAAAAAAATCAGCTTAAAAAGTAAGTAAATCGGTTTTCGACTGTTTTTTCATAAATTAATTTAAGGGGCCAATGGGGTGGGGTGAAATTCTGGGGATAAAAAGGAGAGAAAGTGTCCTAACCGCCTGACTCAGGGGAAAAAGACAGCTTAAGAAATAAGTTAATAGGTGTTCAAGCGATTTTTAATCAATCCAATTTAAGGGGCCCATGGGGAGGGGTGAAATTCTGGTAAAATAAATGAAAGAAAATGTCCTGTCTGACTCACTCACTCATCACGCCCAGCGAAAACTATTAAAGTTGGAAACATGAAATTTTGGGAATATGTTCGCTGTATGTCGAAAACGTTAACTAAGGAATGATTTTTGTTTATTCGAGTTTTAGAGACGTGTCAAGGGGGTAAACGTGCATTTCATTGAATAACGATATCTCATGAGTTGTTTGTTTGGGGATGTGATATTCGGTATATAAACTAATCATTAAAAATAATCAGACATATGTCTAAGGGTTTATCGATGTGGTGTATATTATGAGGTGAAAGGGGTGAAAATTGGTGGTTGAGGGGTTCTTGACGGAGCGTGTATTTCTGAAACGACATAGGCGTGAAGTTTGAAATTCGGTGGGAAAAAACAGCTTAAAATACAAGTAAATAGGTGTTCGAACGTTTTTTCATAAATCCAATTTAAGGGGCCCTTGGAGAGGGGTGAAATTATGGGGAAAAAAACAGGAAAGAAAGTGTCCTAACTGATTGACTCACTTACTCACTCATCAAACTCAGGGGGAAATCAGCTTTAAATAAGTAAATAGGTGTTTGACCGTTTGTTTCATAAATCCAATTTAAGGGGTTCATGGGGACGGGTGAAATTATCAAAAATAAATGAAAGAAAATGTCCTGACTGACTCACTCACTCATCTTCGCCCTGCCAAAATTATTGAAGTTAGAAACATGAAATTTTGGGGATATGTTCGTTGTATGTCGAAAACGTCCACTAAGGAAAGAGTTTTGGATATTCAGGTTCTAAAGAGGTGTTAAGGGGGTAAACGTGCTTTCCATTGAATAACAATATCTCACGAGTGGTTTCATTTGGGGATGTGATACTTGGCACATATACTAATCATTAAAAATAAGCTGACACATGTCTAATGGTTTTTCGATGTAGTGTATATTATGAGGTGAAAGGGATGAAAAGTGGGGGTTGAAAGATTCCTAACTGAGCGTGTATCTCTTAAACGACATAGGGAGGAGTCTGAAACTCGGAGGAAATCTATCAGCTTAAAAATAAATAAATAAATAAATAAATAAATAAATAAATAAATAAATAAATAAATAAATAAATAAATAAATAAATAAATAAATAAATAAATAAATAAATAAATAAATAAATAAATAGGTGTTCGACCGTGTTTTTATAAATGCAATTTAAGGGGCATATGGGGAGGGGTGAACTTCTGGAAGACAAACGTCCACTAAGGAAGGATTTTCGGATGTTTGCTCTCATCGACCAACCAAAACTATTAAAGTTAGAAGAATGATATTTTGGGGATATGTTTGTCGTGTCGAAAACGTCTACTAAGGAGGGATTTTTGGGTATTCAGGTTCTAAAGGGGTGTTAACGGGGTTAAACCTGCATTTCATTGAAAAACAATATGATACGACTATGACGTGAGCGAAGCGAGGCTAAAATTGAGATGGTGTGTGTCTGTGTATTACTCAATCTCGCAAGTACCACTGGTCCGATTTATGTGAATTTTACATGGAAGTAGCTGATTTTCCTGGTTAAATATAGGTTACTTTTGATTTCAATACTTTGCACTATTTAAAATGGCGACCATTTTAGTGACTTCACTACACCCTTTGGTTTCAAACTTTCATATTTCCATTTCAAATAAAAAGAGAACGCTAAGAAATAGCAAACCTTTGATGGCATATGCGAGGTTTAAAACTACATTTCCTATCCGAAAGGTATCTGCAACTGTTAGCGAGTAAAACCTAAATTTGTGCTATAAAACACGGTCAACGCCGAGCGGTGTAGTTGGACAAAATGTTCCATCCTTAATCTCCCTCTGCGTAGCACCTCGCCTATCCCCTGTTTTAACTGTCACCTTCACATTTTAATTTATTTATGACGCGTAGCGAAGCACGGGTACTTCAGCTAGTTATTAAATAAATCTGACTTAGTAAATCCATGTTACAATTATCGTGTTGACCTACTGAAAAACATTACATTTCGATTACTAAGGCACCACTGGAAAATGGCTTCCAACACGATAATGAAAAAAGTCCCAAATGATTCGTCCGATGGCGATGAAACTTGGGTGAGATGTTGTGTACACTCCAGGGAAGGTTACTGGCTTAGTAGATCCATTTTACATTAGGTAGCGCACGAGTAGATTCAACAAATGAGTGACAGCTTGCGAATAATTTCTAAAAATTCCCATATGCGTTCATATACCATTCATCCGATTGCAATTTAACACTCCTACGAAGGTTTCTGACTTAGTAAATCCATATTACAATAGGTAGCGCACGAGTAGATTGAACAAATGTGTAAAAGCACGTGATTTCTTTCAACAAAGTCCCGTATGCGTTCATGAATCGTTCATACGATTGTGATTAAACTTTGGTGAGTTATTGTTTACACTCCTGCAAAGATTTCTGACATAGTAAATCCATGTTACAATAGGTAGCGCATGAGTAGATTCAACAAATGTGTGATGGCACGCGAGTCGTTTAAACAAACTCCCGGATGCGTTCATATACCATTCATCCGATTGCGATGAAACTTTGGTGAGTTATTGAGCACGCTCCCACGAATGTTTCTGAGATAGTAAATCCATTTTACAATAGTTAAGAGGCAGTTAACAGGAAAAGAAAAAAAAAAAAGAGTATCCAAAGGCACTTCAACAAACAAAGTTACAACGCCAACAGTTTCTTTAATTGGCATTGCAAGGCATGCTAGGTACAGCTAGTAAATAAATAAATAAATAAATAAATAAATAAATAAATAAATATATAAATATCTGCTCTCAATTCTAAAAATAAAACATTTTTTCCACTATCGTGTTGGAAGCCATTTTCCAGTGCTGCCTTAATAATCGAAATTTAATGTTTTTCAGTCGGTCAACACGCTACTACCCAATTGTAATGAGAAGGGCTCGGATTTTTAGGTAAATAAATATTTTTTTATGTAAATACATATTTTAAGCATTTCTTCTATAATTACATAAATTCCTGCTTTTCACTTATTAGTACATAAAAATACATAATATTGACATTTTTAGCCTATTTTCAATTTTGAAAAAATAGGCTTATGAGATCACCTTTTGTCCGTGTGTGTGTGCGCGCGCGTGTGTGTGTGTGTGTGTGTGAGGTGTGTGTGTGTGTGTCTCCTAATAAAATCTAAACGGCTGGAGCGATTTCAATGAAACTCGGTAAGTTCATAGCACTATTCCCGGCGACCTCGACCGTGCTCTTCAAATTTTGTTACGTCTCACCAATCCAACATGGCGGCTGTGCGAAATATTTCACTAGCATTCAATATCTCCGAAACTATTACCGATATCGCCCTGAAATTGTGTACGGTGATAAAGGGTACTACTAGAAGTTCACCTATGAGACTTTCAAAAACCTGGTGACTACAAAACCAACATGGCGGTCAAGCGAAATTGAGACTTTTAAATAGACATTTCTTGCGATTTAACTATCCAAACGTAATTAAACTTGGTACAGCAAATGTTTATACACATTGTAATGCACTGGAGTCTAATTTAGTTCAATTGTTTACATAACCTCAAAATGGCGGCTGTGCGAAATATTTCACTGACATTCTATATCTCCGAAACTATTACAGATATCATCATGCAATTTTGTACGGCGATAAAGGGTAATGATACAAGTTTACCTATGTATATTTTATAAACCTGTAAAGTACAAAACGAACATGGCGACCAAGCGAATTTGAAATATTTTAATAGACTTTTCTCGTGATTTAACTCTCTGAGCGCAGAGAAATGTGGTACAGTAAATGATTTTGCAGATTGTAATGCACTGCCATCTAATTTAATTCAATTGTTTACATAACCTCAAGATGGCGGCTGTGCGAAATTTTAAAATTAAGTTTTTATTCTTGTGTCGTAATCATGCGATCGAAGTGAAAGTTTGAATAATGAACCTAGGCAATAATTGTCCTTGAATGGTACATAACTTTATGGCCTATACATATAACAATCCTAAATGGCGAGTTTCCGAAATATTTTGACGGTTCTCAATATCTATGAATCTTTTACAGCAACCAAACTGGTTTTTTAATGTTCATAGAGACTATGAACATATGTTCACCTATAGGACTTTCAGTATCCTGGTGAGCACAAATCCAACATGGCGACGACGCGAAGTATACATATTTAAATGGACGTTTCTCGCGAATTAACTATCCGAGTGCCGTGAAACGTTGCACGTTAAATGCTTGTACAAATGTTGATCCACTGGCATGTAATTTATTTCAATTGTTTGCATAATCACAAGATGGCTGGTGTGCGTACTTTTAAAATCTCGTTTTTAGTTCTTGTGTTCTAATCATGCGATTGAAGTTTGAATACCACACGTACACAATAAACTTAATGTAATAGTACAAAAATAAAAATCCATCCTGGCGACCATCTGAAATATTTAGACGGTTCTCAATATCTACGAATCTGTTACAGCAATTAAACTGAAATTTTGTATGTTGATAGAGACAATTAACATGAGCAGGATATATGAAAATAGGCTGTATAGTTCTTCACGGAAGTACTTGTTTAAAATCAGTATGCTAGATCTTTCAGTTATTGCTTTTTTGTTCTGTGTTACTTCAACGGGGAAGAACCTGTGAGCAGAGCGTATGTCAGCTTGAAGCAGTGTCATTCTTAAGTTGTCGCCCCGTCCCACTCACTGTGGAAGCCAGGGATTTCCTTGTCCATAGCCATATTGCATCACGTGCTAGACCTTCCCCTCCCCCAGCTAACTGGAACCAGTGTCACTCACATGCAGTTCATTTCCGGCACTGCGAAGTGTACCAAGGTACAATGCTTAAAGTAGAAACAACTACAAGTTATCGTCTGTTGCAGAATTTAAAGATAAATTTACTTCTGAAGGGGGCGTTCTGTTCTGCCAACCATGCGGGAAAGCAATCAAGGCTGAACAGCGATCTCAAGTTACACAACACCTCGAGGGCAAGAAACATATTGCCGCAGTTTCGCGCCTTCAGAAGAAGTGTTTCTCGATAATCGTCGGTCATTTGTGATGGACAACCTGATGATGTATCTCGTTGTGTATTGTAATGCTTCAGCAGTCAGTGAGGCAGTGCAGAGAATCTGCATAGCGATTCAAAAGGGAAACGCAGCCTGTGTTATGGGAACTATTCCACACACCACTGCAATGGACGAAATATTTTATTTGTTATAGTTAATTTAATACGGATGTTCTATTTTAAGAGTGTATTGAACTGGCTGATTAAGTTGTAAAATGTGCCTGTTTGTGTAGCTGTTGAAATAAAATTATTATAGTATGTTAATTGCATTTGTGAGTACTGCATATTGTTTATATTCGCATTAATAAACTAAGTTATAATTAAATATTTTAACTTTCTAAATCACATATTTGAGGTATTTTCAATACATAAAAAATACATACACACATCAAAAAAAGTTTTGCATCACCTCGGTTCCCAGATCTCCGGCATATAGACGTTGACTGTGTATATTGTATCCAAGATACAGTCCCTTTGACTGTTCATAGATGTCACTAAAACTGCTCAAAGATGTAAACAACCATGCATGAGCAGGGCCTATTAGACGGAGGGGGTACGACAGCCGATCAGTTCCAGTCATTCCACCAGGACGAAGGTACGCTGCTCATGTTGTCTGTAGTTCTACCATGCCTAGAAGGTCAATACCGCAGTTCGATCACGTCCGCATTGTTACTTTGTGTCAAGAAGGGCTCTCAACAAGGGAAGTTTCCAGGCGTCTCAGAGTGAACCAAAGCGATGTTGTTCGGACATGGAGGAGGTACAGAGATACAGGAACTGTCGATGACAGGCCTCGCTCAGGCCGCCCAAGGGCTACTACTGTAGTGGATGACCGCTACTTACGGATTGCCGCTCGGAGGAACCCTGACAGCAATGCCACCATGTTGAATAATGCGTTTCGTTCAGCCACAGGACGTCGTGTTTCAACTCAAACTGTGCGCAATAGGCTGCATGATGCGCAACTTCACTCCCGACGTCCATGGCGAGGTCCAGCTTTGCAACCCCGACACCATGCAGCGCGGTACAGATGGGCCCAACAACATGCTGAATGGACCCCACGGAATTGGCATCACGTTCTCTTCACCGATGAGTGTCGCATATGCCTTCAACCAGACAATCGTCGGAGACGTGTTTGGAGGCACCCTGGTCAGGCTGAACGTCTTAGACACACTGTCCAGCGAGTGCAGCAAGGTGGTGGTTCCCTGATGTTTTGGGGTGGCATTATGTGGGGCCGACGTACGCCACTGGTGGTCATGGAAGGCTCCGAAACGGCTTTACGATACCTGAATGACATCCTCCGACCCATAGTGCAACCATATCGGCAGAATATTGGAGAGGCATTTGTCTTCATGGACGACAATTCTCGACCTCATCGTGCACATCTTGTGAATGCGTTCCTTCAAGATAACGACATCGCTCGACTACAGTGGCCAGCATGTTCGGCAGACATGAACCCTATCGAACATGCCTGGGATATGTTGAAAAGGGCTGTTTATGGACGTCTTGACCCACCAACCACTCTGAGAGATTTACGCCGAATTGTCGTTGAGGAGTGGGACAATTTGGACCAACAGTGTCTTGATGAACTTGTGGATAGTATGCCACGGCGAATACAGGCATGCATCAATGCAAGAGGGCGTGCTACTGGGTATTAGAGGTAGTGGTGTGTACTGCAATCTGGACCACAAATGCTGAAAGTCTAGCTGTATGATGGTACAACATGCAATGTGTGGGTCTCATGAGCAATAAAACGAGCTGAAATGTTGTTTGTGTTGATCTCTATTCCCTTTGTATTTAACGGTTCCGGAACTCTTGGAACCGAGGTGATGCAAAACTTTTTTTGATGTGTGTATTTCCCCGATTTTTAGCACCTAAAAATCCGAGCCCTAGTAATGAGTGGTTCCTTAATTAACATTATGGTGTTTGAAGCCATTTTCAGTGTTGCCTTAGTAAACGAAATTTTAATGCTCTTCAGTCTGTCAACACGAGTTTTTCCCAAAATGTAATTTCTTTTGAATTAGGGAATACCACATATCTTTTATTAATTTATTAAGCTCATGTAATTCTTTTCAAGATTGGGAAGCCACACATTACAGTCGTGTTGACCGACTGAAATTAATTAAATTTCGACATTTTTTTCAATAAGAAAATTGCTCAAACACCTAGGTTAGCAATACTGCTTATTCATATTCGATTTGAGTCGATACTCGTCGTCTCTGATTGACTTGTGTTGAATTGCTTGGTAGAGCCTATTGTACAGTATATTTGCTAGGTTCCGTGGCCACTCTTCCACTTGACGGTATGATTGGTCCTGCTGATGATGGATGTGGTCGCATCCCGGAGTGTCGCGTCGGCACTTAAGGGCAGGAAGGGGACCGCAGTAATAACTGTGGCGCAATACAGTCGGTGTGTCTCAAAACTGGGCTGGGTCATCTTCAGGGGCTTTGTCACATCGCGATGTTCGGTAATAGAAAATGATTAATTCTCCCAGGGGCTCACGAATAGTTGGACGTGGGTTGGCGACCACGGGTCCCCAGCTGAGTTTGGCATTGCTTCCACTTACTTGTGCCAGGCTCCTCTCTGTCATCTTTCGTATCGACCTCCCTTGGTCAACTCTTGTTCTTTTCCGACCCCGACGGTATTAGGGTATCCGAGGCCTAGGGAGTCTCTTCCTTTCCCGCAGTTATTGGCCCTTCTCTAATTTTTCCAGATCCCTCATTCTTGTTCTTTCAGATATCTCCTGCCTTCTGCTCAAGGCCCTCAAGGAGGCAGGGTGTATGTAGCCCCACCACTTCTGGCCCTGGATAGTTCTACACCCTCAAGGGCTCACGGCTGGTGAGTTCGGGAGTTGGCGATCCTAGGGGATTCCTGAGCTGGGTCCGAGTTTTCCCCTTTTTCCATTGCCTATGGGGTAGGCCCTCTCCTCCTTCCCTTTCCTCTCTGCCTTTCTTGGCTCTCCTTCAAGTCCTTCAATTCTTGAGGGCATTTCCTTTCCTCCTGTCTTTTATTTCCATTCTTATCCTCTTTGTTTCTCATTTACTCTTCTAGTTTGTGGTGAGTATTAGTTGTAGGTTTCATATGATCATATTTCTTTTTCACTATCACCCAAACCATTAGCGGCCGATAACCTACATGTTAGGCCCCTTAAATCAACAATTATCATCATCAAGAAATGATTAATCGATTATTCGACTGAACGTTCAATCGAATAAGCGATAAATTGAATAGAAGACAAGAGATAAGAAAATGAGTTTATGTTCGACCCTCACTATTATGTGTCAGTAAACTGTATCATAACGATGGTCATTATAACACCGTTTTTCATTATGATACAGTTTCTCCAGCCATTCAGAGCTCGTTCATTGACCAATTAGGTAACGATACCTTCGCGCATGTGCTCAAAATCCAACATGTCGGACATAAACACAACATCGAACTATAATAAATTACCGACATGGAATACGCACCGTCCATGTGTTCGCGTAAATGAACTGGCGAATATGAGACAAGAAATAGCACTGCACCTTAATATCACCAAAGCTAATTTCTACACAGCGCATTGCCTTCAAACGACTCCGGTGACAATATTACTGAGAGACGGCAGATGTAAACATATGGCCTGCATATGGTATTGCAAGCACACAGAGCGCATGCGTCGGTCGTTCAAAGTTCTTGAAAGACAGAGATATCAAACCCAACGTTCGCTCTCCAATCACAAAATTCAAGTGGATGACTCTCAACAGGTATTTATGAATATTTATGTTAAAACATATAATAAAGTTATAATTATCGTCGAACATAAACAGTCGTATGCAACTCGCCTATAATGGTAATTAAGACACTCGTATGGAAATTATAAAACTCGCATACGCTCGATTTATAAAAATACTCGTGTCTTAATTATAGCCATTATATGCTCGTTGCATAATGTACTATTATGTTCGACGATCTCGAAATGTAAATATTATACGTCACTAAACTGTATCATAATGAGGGTCATTATTAGGGCTCAGATTTTTAGGTGCTAAAAATCTGGAAAATATTTATTTTTTATGTATTACAATTACCCGAAATATGTGACAAAAAAGTAAAAATATTTAATTATAATTTAGTTTATTATTGTGAATATAAACAATATGCAGTACTCACGAATGCAATTTATGCTATGTCTCACTGACTGCTGAAGAATTACAATACACAACGAGATACATCTTCAGGTTGTCCATCACAAATGACCGACGATTATCGCGAAACACTTCTTCTGAAGGCGCGAAAAGGTGGCAATATGTTTCTTGCCCTTGAGGTGTTGTGTAACTTGAGATCGCTGTTCAGCCTTGATTGCTTTCCCACGTGGTTGGCAGGACAGAACGCCCCCATTAGAAGTAAAATTATCTTTAAATTCTGAAACTACTGCTGCAGACGATAACTTGTAGTTGCTTTCACTTTAGGCATCGTAGAATTGCCTTGAACTCCACAGTGCCAGAAATAAACTGCATGTGAGTGACACTTGTTCCTAGTAGCTTGGGAGGGGGGTACCACGTGAAGCAATATGGCTATGGGCGAGGAAATCCCTGGCTTCCACAGTGAGTGGCACGGGACGACAAGTTAAGAACAAAAATGCAGTAAACTGAAAGATCTAGCATACTGATTTAAAAACAAATATGAATATTATGTCTTTTTATGTGCTCATAAGTGAAAAGCAGGAATGTATGTATTTATAAAAAAAAATGCTTAAAATATGTATTTACATTAAATAGTACATTATGCAACGAGCCTATAATGGCAATAATTAAGACACAAGTATGTTTATAAAACGAGCGTATGCGAGTTTTATAATTTCCATACGAGTGTCTTAATTACCATTATAGGCGAGTTGCATACGACTGTTTATGTTCGAACATAAATATTCATAAATATCTGTCGAGATTTCGCCAGTTTTATGTACTGTGCATGAGACGCAGGGAATGCCTTGTATTTGACCATGGCCACCTCGATTACTCTACTATCACACTAGGCCAGGCAGTGTAATTTACATTAGAAGGCCGTGGAACTCAGCGCATCTAATTATCTAATTGGTCAAACAACTGTTTCTTGAGCTCTGATTGGTGGGAGAAACTGTTTTATAATGAAAAATAGTGTTATAATGAGCCTCATTATGATACAGTTTTCTGACAGATAATAGCTAGGATCGAACATAAAAATATTTATTTACCTAAATATCCGAGCCCTAGTCATTATAGTACTATTCTTCACTATGAAACAGTTTCTCCAGCCAATCAGAGCTCATTCATTGATCAATTAGGTGAGAATAGCTTCGCGCATGCGCTCAAATTCCAACATGTCGGACATGATTTACATGATTTGAAAGTTCAAATTGGATATCGGATCAACCATTGTAGTTACAATCCCAAACACAAAGACAAAATCAGCACGAAACTTTACGGTAACAAGAAAATTCTATGACATATGCAAGAAATTTATGAATCTACGTCCAGAAGTTAGTAACACAGCATCCTTCTATATAAATTACCGACATGGGAAGTGAACCGTCCCATATGTTCGCGTAAATAAACTGCCGAATATGAGACAAGAAATAGCACTGTACCTTAATATCCCCAACTCCAATTTCTACACAGCGCATTGCTTTCAAACGACTTCGGGGACAATATTAGTGAATGATAGTTCTGATTGGCGCTAGACATCATGCAGGCTGTAAACAATAGCATTGCCAAGCAAAGTAAATTGTCTCTGCTTTCGAAATTCTTTGACCCACGCATGCGCTCTGTGCAGTCAGCAAACCACCCAGCGCGCTCTGTTCACTAACTGAAGTTACTGAATCCCACTCGTATGGAAATTATGGTTTCGAAAAGACAAACGAAGAGTTTTCAGCTAAGATTTTGAGTTATCCAATGTTTACAATTTAGGACAGGAACATATTTATAATAATTTGTTTGAACCTAATTTTCACAAAGAAGGTGCATTATTTTAGAATATACTGAATCATCCCTCCCTATATTATTCTGCTAATGTCCCATTCCAGTTTTGTACCGAAAGTAAGGTCCCATTAACACCAACCTACACATAGGCCTATGGGGTACCTACAGGCTCAGCATAACCCAATGCGTAAGCGAAACGCACTCACTTACTCTTTAAATGCCTCACAATTAAATAAATACCTTAAAACATGTATATTTACAATGAAATAATGCAAGATGGTAACCATGGTAACAGAATCTCACAGGTCCGTCTATTTCTGTAAGACGCAATGCAATTCCAATTATTACATTACTGTGCAAGTTTCCAGACGGTTATAAGGTTATCACTGAACCAAATTAAACTGGAAAATTCATCAAAACATACAGTATACTATTATTCTGGTTCTTGCGACGGAATTTGAATTGAAATATGGATGTGAGGGGAGCTTGAGCTCGCGAGCATGTCGTATGACGAGAGCACCAAATTTCATTTAAGGGGGCTCATATACCGCCGGCTCTCAAAATTTAAGTTCTTTTTACGTTTAAATGAAAGACAATACCTTTCTCAATATATCTGTTAAGTTTTGTAAGTAAATTCAGCGTTTTGGCAGAGATATAGCATATTACGTGAGACCATGCGCCTGTCAATGGAGTGTTTAATTTTCAAAGCTGTTTACCTGAAAGGTTTCTTTTTTGGTAGGAAAAACACAATATCTCGTGAAATATGTGATCAAACTGGATGAAACTCGGCAGATACATTCCAACATATGATCCCTTGAGGACGAACCTCATTTATGAAATTATCTTTAAAAGTAATTGAGATATACTTGGAAAATTATACAAAAACTGTTCATTTTTTGAAAGACAAATTGATTTTTTTTTAAATATACTATTTACAATATAACATTCATGGTGGTTCATCCTCGCTATTTATGCGTTTACTTTACATGAAAAAAAAATCATTCCATCCAGACTAGTATTTCTTGTTAAATCGTGCTTTTTGTGATTCACGGAGTTTAAAATATCACGAATATTATCCTTTCAATATATCACGAAATACTTTATATACTGCTCTTCTCTCTAAATTAGATGAAAGCTCTATGTATTTACTATACATATGTCAGTTTTCATGACTCTATGTTACATATTAGTGAAGGTATGATATGATTCGTAACTGTATGCGAATATTCCACTGTCGGTGTATGAGCCCCCTTAAAGAGCACCGTGCTGCACGCGAGCACCAGATAGAGAATGGCTTGCCTACAGTACAGTATGCTGACAGTTGAGTGGAGTAGTCTGCGACTTGTCAAATATCTGTGTACTGCAACCCGTGAAACATGCACGTTCTATAATTTGCTGGCCCGAATGAGACCATGCATTCCGTAACAAAAAGTTTATTAGGAGATGCTGAACGTGATGGTGTTCGCGGCCTAGTTATATTCAGTCAGTTAGTTAGTTATTGTTGTATTAAGGGGATGAATAGGAAGGTCATCAGCCCCTAGTTATATTCAGCAACTTTGTATTATACAATACAATATGATATATTTGATATTAAATAAATTATCATGTCATCGAGTACGCTCTAATAATTTATGTTGCCGGAAGAGGAGAGAGAAGTCAAAATTACGTATTCACTATTTGAGTGAAAAGTGGGTTTGCTTCTAATTCTACTGTCGAACGTTTTCTACAGGCTAAAACTCAGCAATTCTTTTAGGTTTGTGGTTTGGTTTGGTTTGAGCTTGGTGTCCTAGGCGAAACCCCACACAAGACATGGCACAAACCTATAAAATTTGCTGAGTTTTAATTCACTGGCCGTGAAAGCCAATGTACCATCTTTTTGGAAACCTACATAAGGAAGTTAAGGCTGCTTGAGCTTTTAGTTCTCGCAGAAAACAGGTATAGTTGCACTCTATATAAAGGGAGGTAGCGCGCAGTTCGCTACTCCTGTGGGGGTCCGGACAGGGACATCAAGAGCCCGCTGATGAGCCAGCTTGGTGTCCTAGGCGAAACCTCACATCACACAAGACACGGCACACACCTAAAAGAATTGCTGAGTTTTAATTCACTGGCCGTGAAAGCCAATGTACCATCTTCTTGGAAGCCTTCATAGGGAGGTTAAGGCTGCTTGAGCTTTTAGTTCTCGCAGTGAAGAGGAGCAGTTGCACTTTATATAAAGGGAGGTAGCGCGCAGTTCGCTACTCCTGTGAGGGTCCGGACGGGTACATCAAGAGCCCGCTGATGAGCCAGCTTGGTGTCCTAGGCGAAACCTCACATCACACAAGACACGGCACAAACCTAAAAAATTGCTGAGTTTAAATTCACTTGCCGTGAAAGCCAATGTACCGTTTTCTATAAATTTAGAAATTTTGCAACGGGCAACAGTAAATTATTAAGATTACTCTCAATATTTAACAATTCCAGGAGTAATTGTCTAGTTCTTGTACCAATCAAGGTGTTTGGGATTAGTATGCCGAATTATAGAAAGCTTTTCTGTCAGTCGACCCAAATTGTGCCCAATTACATTTGGCGAGAATACAAGTATTTACACGGCATAACCTGAATTAAAATTACATATTTATCACAAACACCCCCCCCCCCCCCCAACCACTTACGGTGCACCCCGTACAGTGCTACACTCTCAAGGGCTAACAGCTGATCAGTTTGAGAGTTGGTGCGACCACTAGGGCTTCCTGAGTTGGGTTCATTTTTAGCCTATTTTCAATTTTGAAAAAATAGGCTTATGAGATCACCTTTTGTCCGTGTGTGTGTGTGTGTGAGGTGTGTGTGTGTCCCCCCCTAATAAAATCTAAACGGCTGGAGCGATTTCAATGAAACTCGGTAAGTTCATAGCACTATTCCCGGCGACCTCGACCGTGCCCTTCAAATTTTGTTACGTCTCACCAATCCAACATGGCGGCTGTGCGAAATATTTCACTAGCATTCAATATCTCCGAAACTATTGCCGATATCGCCCTGAAATTGTGTACGGTGATAAAGGGCACTACTAGAAGTTCACCTATGAGACTTTCAAAAACCTGGTGACTACAAAACCAGCATGGCGGCCAAGCGAAGTTGAGATATTTAAATAGACTTTTCTCGCGATTTAACTATCTAAATGTAATGAAACTCGGTACAGCAAATGTTTATACACATTGTAATGCACTGGAGTCTAATTTAGTTCAATTGTTTACATAACCTCAAAATGGCGGCTGTGCGAAATACTTCACTGACATTATATATCTCCGAAACTATTACAGATATCACCCTGCAATTTTGTACGGTGATAAAGGGTACTGATACAAGTATACCTATGTATATTTCATAAACCTCTAAAGTACGAAACGAACATGGCGACCAAGCGAATTTAAAATATTTTAATAGATTTTTCTCGTGATTTAACTTTCTGAGCGCAGTGAAATGTGGTACAGTAAATGCTTTTGCAGATTGTAATGCACTGCCATCTAATTTAATTCAATTGCTTACATAACCTCAAGATGGCGGCTGTGCGAAATTTTAAAATTAAGTTTTAATTTCTTGTGTCGTAATCATGCGATCGAAGTGAAAGTTTGAATAATGAACCTGGGCAATAATTGTCCTTGAATGGTACATAAATCTATGGCCTATACATATAACACTCCTAAATGGCGAGCTTCCGAAATATTTAGACGGTTTTCAATATCTATGAATCTTTTACAGCAACCAAACTGATTTTTTTTTATGTTCATAGAGACTATGAACATATGTTCACCTATAGAACTTTCAGGAACCTGGTGAGCACAAATCCAACATGGCGGCGACGCGAAGTATAAATATTTAAATGGACGTTTCTCGCGAATTAACTATCCGAGTGCCGTGAAAAGTTGCACGTTAAATGCTTATACAAATGTTGATCCACTGGCATCTAATTTATTTCAATGGTTTGCATAATCACAAGATGGCTGCTGTGCGTAATTTTAAAATCTGGTTTTTACTTCTTGTTGTCTAATCATGCGATTGAAGTTTGAATACCACACGTACACAATAATCTTAATGTAATAGTACAAAAATAAAAATCCAACCTGGCGACCATCTGAAATATTTAGACGGTTCTCAATATCTACGAATCTGTTACAGCAATTAAACTGAAATTTTGTATGTTGATAGAGGCAATTAACATGATCGGGATATATGAAAATAGGCTGTATCGTTCTTCACGGAACTACTTGTTTCCCATTTTGCACTGAATTTGGGGTGGACCTCTTTTCCTTTCCTATCTGTAATTCATGTCTCTCCTTACTTTTATCGTCATTCTTATAGGATTGAGGGTCTGGCTGCGTGGCTCAGGGGTACCGTTCTCGCTTGCTGAGCCCAAGGTTGCAGGTTCGAAACCTGGCGCAGTCAGCTGGCATTTGAGGGTGCACAAATGCGAGGAAGCCGTGTCAGTATATTTACTGGCACGTTAAAGATCCCCTTCGGGGCAAAATTCCGGCACCCCGGCGTCTCTAAAAGCCAGGGTAGTTAAAACGGACGTAAAACCAATAAGATTATTATTATTATTATTATAGGATTGAGGGCATTTCTTTCCTTCCTGTCCTTAATTTACCTAGTTATCTTTCTTCTTCCCTTCCGTGGCTTAGGCGGCAGCACGCCGGCCTCTCACCGCTGGGTCCGTGGTTCAAATCCCGGTCACTCCATGTGAGATCTGTGCTGGACAAAACGGAGGCAGACAGGTTTTTCTCCGGGTACTCCGGGTTTCCCTGTTAAAATTTCATTCCAGCAACACTCTCCACTATCATTTCATTTCATCTGTCATTCATTTAATCATTGCCCCAGAGGAGTGCATCAGGCCTCGGCAGCCGGCACAGTTCATATATTCGCCGCTAGATGGGGGCTTCATTCATTCCATTCCTGACCCGGTCGGAGACTGGAAGCAGGCTGTGGATTTTCATCTTTCTTCTTCCATACTTCTAGAATGTACGTTAATTATAAGTCTGTAGTTAGAAGTAGTTTAGCAGTATTAGGAAGTCCATTTCATGCTCATTTTTTCGTTACTACTCATATCGTTAGGGGCTGATAATCTATATGTTAGGCACCTTAAAACAACAATTGTCATCATCATCATCATCATCAGCTCAATATAAGACACTATGCAATATTGCACTGGCAAAGCCGGCATCCCGTTTATCATATTGAGATATCGCCTTGCGTTTGTTTAAATATTCATTAGTCAATATGGACCATAACATCATGGATAATAACTTAATAATAATAATAATTACGACACAACAAGACAGTTGTTATGCCGGTAGCTTTATACGCCTCAGAAACCATATCTCTCGGTGTTCACTCTTGTAACGTAATCTTGATTACGGTACAAATTATTATTATTATTATTTTTAAAGTCATTGTGTAATTATTATTATTATTATTATTATTATTATTATTATTATTATTGAAATATCAAAGTTATATCGTTTTATTCACCCATTAATATCAAGGGAGGGGCCATACCATATTCACGTCATTACCATAATCATATATAATATTGTTAAGTGTTTAGATTAAGAAACAGGGTTTTTATAGAGGTCTAGGGCTGTTTTATTAGTTAAATTGTAAAGACAGGACGGGCATGGTTGGAAGAAGTTATGGACGGTGAAGCAACATATTGCAAGAAAATGTATTTCTGGAACGAAGCCAAGCTGACAGGAGACAAGGGTTTGGAGAAAGATTTCGGCGGAATATATAGATGCGCAACGAGAGGAATAGCGGGTTCTGAGTGGAATATTTTAAGTACGCGGGCCTGTATTCCCGCTCGGAGAAGTTTTAGCGTCGCTTGAGGACTGAGAAATGCTTTGCTATAATTGGTCTGATGGGTCGCGGGCAAATTTATGCCGCGAAACATCGGGACCATTCAGAGTGTATAAAAGCCCAGCGCGACTTCAGCACTGGCTATTCAATTCTATTCTATTCTGTCATTCACTTAATCGATCACGCACTCACTCACTGACTTTGTGAGTCGTAGATTCCGTCAGTCCCTCAGTAAGATGGGACTTAGTGAATTCAATTAGCCTGGTTTGTTCAAATTTGCTTACCATGGTGATCAAACTCAGAAACAAGCAGCAGCAGCAACAACAACAACAACAACGAGAAGAAGAAAACATATGTTTTCAAAGGTCAATAAACGTGTGTTGGCGTAAGATCTCAAATTAGACTGCAAGCAGACCAACGAGATGGACTTTGAACCACAAGGCACCAGGTATGTGGACCGAGTTATTATCAACACAGAAGATCAGCGCTTGCGAGAAGACAGTCAATATTGCCCCGCAATTAGGGAATATTAATGCACATATTGTACACAGCTCGAAACCTCAGATCAAATGTTATTAATAATTTTGTTGTAAATAAACCAGTATTAGTTAAAATGTCTTGTTCATTGGGAGTTGAATATATAGGATAGTTGGAATGCAAAGAGTATCTCATAGAGCAAGTTTATTGCCCTACGCTCCGATGATAGATCTTGGCTCAAGGAAGGGAGCGGCCGTGGCTAAATAAAATTTTAATGTGTTATCTTTACGATAACTGGCGCCCAGTAAATCTAAATTAATGAAGTGTATGTCGTCTGTCTAGACAGGCCAATGCTAAATAAGAACGATGAGGTGGTTTTAAGGAGTCTTGAGTGTAATATCTGTAGAAACGTTATAAATGATCGCCCAACTTGTAGAGCGATATCCAACGACGAAGGTAGCCGTTACAAATGGCACAACCAATGTGGGGCTACGAAATATCGTACTGTAGTGAATGGATATTATGTATAAATTCAGTTTATTTCAAGTATGTTAAAGTTTAAAGTTGTTTTCATGTACGATATAAACGAGTACTCTTTGCATTCATTCCGAGTTTTTCAATAAAGAGGCATATATCAAGTTAGGGAACTACGGTTATAAATTAGGAGTGTTCTTTTGGTGAGTTGTTTTTTGGGTAATGAGTAACAGGGATAATTTGGGGAATATACATTTGAGAAACCGTAGTATTATAAGATCAGTTAAAATGTCAAAATTAGATGTGCAGGGTACCAATGATGAGATGTCAAAAGTAAGCGAAAATCAGGAAACTGAGGAAAATAAACAAGACGGGGCTACAATCATCCAGAGTAATGAGGGGGAGAATCCTTCCTGGCTTCGAAACCTGACGATGCTCATAACTGAACAGAGTAAGAAGTTAGAGGAACAGAGTAAGAAATTTGACGTGCGTAGCGATCAACTAGAAAAAGCAATCGATCTTAAGTTCTCTGAGCAGAGTAAGAAGCTAGATGAACAAGGTAAGAGGTTTGATGAAGCCACAGAGAACTTCAATAGACAAATTAAAGAAGTAGGCCGAGAATTTCGCAATAAGTTAGAAAACAGGATTAGTGAGGTGGAGGAATCATGGTCACTTAAGGTTGATGCCAGAATGCAACAAGTGTCGGAGCGAGTTGACAAAATTGACGAGGAAGTGAAAATTAAATGTAGTAAGGTTAGGGTTGACTTAGAAGGAGAAGTCAACAGTATGAAGGTCAAGTGTGATAATAATATTGCTAAAATAGGTAATTTAGAAAATAAACTAGAGAGCGATAATCAAGAAATTAGGGAAGAGGTTAACAGTAAATTTAACAGTATCAGTGAAGAAGTAGCGAGTAAAACAGATAAAATGGAGGAGAAATTGCAGAGATGTCAGAAGCAAATAGCAACAAATAGCGGTAATGTACAAATAGGAAATTTAAGTAGATTTCTAACTAAAGAGGCAGATTTGCCAGTATTCACAGGCAAGGCATATAACCCAATGGAATTCTTAAAAACAGTAGAAAAGAAGTTCGCTAAAGATTTAGAAGAGGGGATCGTTCAATGGGAACAAGTACTTGAGATGCTAGATAAATCTTTTGTTAGGGATTCAAGGTCATGGTTCAGTGTGTATAAATACCAGATGACTAGTTTTAGAAAATTTAAAGAGAAGTTCATAGCCAAGTACTGGAATGAAAATGTGCAAGAAAGAGAAAGATGTAACATTATTTTTGGAAAGTACCAAAGGAGAGATGGTGTTTCGTACACAGAGTATTTCTTAGCGCATGTACTTATATGCCAGAATTTAGAAGGTTTAGAGACTGAATCACAGGTAATTAAAACATTATTAAGGCATTTTCCTGATATAATTAAAGAAGCATTCTTCATGCAGAATATTACTACTATTGACGGGTTCGAGAAGCTATTGGAAAACTTTGACTCTCTTGAAAATAGTAGGACCGACCGCAAGCCAATAAGTAGGGGAGATAATTTCGTGCAAAGTGAGAGAGAGAGGGGAAGAGAACAAGGCAGGAATGCGAATTACGAAAGACGACTTGACAATGGGGGACGCACAGCAAATACGAGGAACGAGAATTTGAACAGAGGAGGGGAAGGTACTAGGCCAGACAGACGTACAGGTCAACAACAACAACAATCTACACCAGGGGCAAGTAGGCCTAATTTAAACGAATAACGGGTTGCAGTGAGGTCAACAGACAGCCCGAAGTGATTGCAGTTCAATGTCCTAGGAATATTGAGTATTTAGGAGATTTTAATATAGATGTTAGAGAAGAACTGCTTTATGACCTAAATGGTGGAAATTTAGACAATATTGAGAATGAGATTATGTCACCAGTAATTAAACTTAATGTGTGGGGTAAAGAAGTTGATGTTTTATTGGACAGTGGAAGCGAAAACTCTTGTATAAATTTAAGATTTTTGGAAGATGTAATGAGAGAAGGTATTCATGTTGATATAATTCCAGTTAAGTCCACTTTCATTGTCACAGCTGTAGGTAGTAGGTCTCAGAAAATATGTAAGCAAGTCGCAGTTCCAATTAACATTAGTGAGTTAGTTAAATTTCAGCCCTGTTTGGCAGTTCCAAATTTATTATATCCAGTGATTCTTGGTGCGGAATGGTTATCATTATATCAAGTTAAATTAGATTTTCATTTTGGCAGGATATGTTTATTTTGGCAGGATAGAGAAGTTCAGGTTACGTATAAGGTGTCTAAGACTGACAAACAGATGAAAGTGTGTATGTTTGAGGAAGAAAGCAACGTGGTTGTGAGTGATGAGTTTCCTGAAGTAAATGAGGTAGACCGCGGAGATGCTAGTGAGAGCAAAGTTTTTAAGGTGTGTCAGGTTGCAATGGAGTCTGAACTTGAGAGTAAGATCCATGATGCATTGTCACAGTGTAAGCTGGATGAGGTGCAAGGTCATCAGTTACATGAGGTATTAATAAAATATAAGGAAATTTTCAGCACAAAACCCGGAGCAACACACTTATATGAGCATAGTTTTGTCGTTAAAGACACAAGTAGTTTCGTAGGGCCTAGGTATCCTGTCGCAACTAAATATATGAAAGCCGTCGAAGAACAGATAGAATTAATGTTGGAAAACGACATAATTGAGCCTTCAGCTAGCCATTGTTTAAATCCATTAGTTGTAGTAGCCAAGAAAGACAATTCAGTGAGACTGTGCATAGACGCCAGAATGTTAAATACCAGAATCGAAAGCGACCAGTTGAGAACTGAAGCAGTGGAGGATTTAGTTCAACGTTTTCAGGGGCGGAAGTGGTTCTCAACAGTAGATTTTAGTAGTAGTTGCTCAACTTTAGTTAGGAAATTAGGTAGGACACTAGGTAGTTATTTCAGGTATGTATTGTTGACTCATGTGATGTTATTCAGGCTAGTCAGTGTTTTGTTGAGAGGTAGGAAGTACATGGAAGTTTGTAGCAACGATTGTTACGTAAGCCGTTGCCATCTTGTGCATTGGAAGGGAAAATGTCAAAGCTGTTTTTATTGTTTACTGGACCTTATGTCGTTTCGAAGAGGATAGGAAAGAATGCCTACTTATTGAAAGATCAGGAAAATTGTGTCATAGGTACATATAACATTTACAATCTGAGGAAATATCATAGAAAAGAGCAAGTGCAGCAAGAAGGGCAGACTGCCGTGTGTTTATAATTAGAGTCGTGTCGTGGCTCTAAGGAATTGATGGAAGTGAGATAAATCACTTGTGTTGCGTGAAACAAGAAGCTATATATTGCGTTCTGTTATTGTAAGGGACTACAAGAACAAATGTAGCATGTAAATCCTGTATGACTGCACAGGACAATCAGAATGTTTATGTAACATTGCAAGAAGAGTGCAGATCAATCAAGGAAAATGAAAAGGGTATAATCATTATGTTTGTAATTTGAAGGGTCATATATGTATATTCAGTGTATTTCCTGTTAAGTTTTAAAGGGAAGATTTGTGATTTCATCATTCATTACATTCTTTATGAAACCATGGGGACGTTTTGTAACGTAATCTTGATTACGGTACAAATTATTATTATTATTATTTTTAAAGTCATTGTGTAATTATTATTATTATTATTATTATTATTATTATTATTATTATTATTATTGAAATATCAAAGTTATATCGTTTTATTCACCCATTAATATCAAGGGAGGGGCCATACCATATTCACGTCATTACCATAATCATATATAATATTGTTAAGTGTTTAGATTAAGAAACAGGGTTTTTATAGAGGTCTAGGGCTGTTTTATTAGTTAAATTGTAAAGACAGGACGGGCATGGTTGGAAGAAGTTATGGACGGTGAAGCAACATATTGCAAGAAAATGTATTTCTGGAACGAAGCCAAGCTGACAGGAGACAAGGGTTTGGATAAAGATTTCGGCGGAATATATAGATGCGCAACGAGAGGAATAGCGGGTTATGAGTGGAATATTTGAAGTACGCGGGCCTGTATTCCCGCTCGGAGAAGTTTTAGCGTCGCTTGAGGACTGAGAAATGCTTTGCTATAATTGGTCTGATGGGTCGCGGGCAAATTTATGCCGCGAAACATCGGGACCATTCAGAGTGTATAAAAGCCCAGCGCGACTTCAGCACTGGCTATTCAATTCTATTCTATTCTGTCATTCACTTAATCGATCACGCACTCACTCACTGACTTTGTGAGTCGTAGATTCCGTCAGTCCCTCAGTAAGATGGGACTTAGTGAATTCAATTAGCCTGGTTTGTTCAAATTTGCTTACCATGGTGATCAAACTCAGAAACAAGCAGCAGCAGCAACAACAACAACAACAACGAGAAGAAGAAAACATATGTTTTCAAAGGTCAATAAACGTGTGTTGGCGTAAGATCTCAAATTAGACTGCAAGCAGACCAACGAGATGGACTTTGAACCACAAGGCACCAGGTATGTGGACCGAGTTATTATCAACACAGAAGATCAGCGCTTGCGAGAAGACAGTCAATATTGCCCCGCAATTAGGGAATATTAATGCACATATTGTACACAGCTCGAAACCTCAGATCAAATGTTATTAATAATTTTGTTGTAAATAAACCAGTATTAGTTAAAATGTCTTGTTCATTGGGAGTTGAATATATAGGATAGTTGGAATGCAAAGAGTATCTCATAGAGCAAGTTTATTGCCCTACGCTCCGATGATAGATCTTGGCTCAAGGAAGGGAGCGGCCGTGGCTAAATAAAATTTTAATGTGTTATCTTTACGATAACTGGCGCCCAGTAAATCTAAATTAATGAAGTGTATGTCGTCTGTCTAGACAGGCCAATGCTAAATAAGAACGATGAGGTGGTTTTAAGGAGTCTTGAGTGTAATATCTGTAGAAACGTTATAAATGATCGCCCAACTTGTAGAGCGATATCCAACGACGAAGGTAGCCGTTACAAAGGTCCCACGAAGGAAAATTGAATGTGGATTAAAAAGAGAATAGCGGATCGCTATTCCTTCACTGACAGGTTTACAGATGCCGTATTCTATAGATGTAACTATAGAATGGACTGCGACAGACCAACCAAAAGATTATTTAAAGTAATCAACTCAAAGAAGGTCAAAATAAACTGGCTGGAAGAAACTAAGGCGGACCTGCAAGAAATAAATATCACAAAGGACATCATAGCAAATCGTGGAGCATTTAGTACAATAACAGGCAAGCACAAATTCGTGGAGACACCTAAACATAGAAGTGGTAGGAAGTGGTCCACAGAGCGCAAGATGCAACACAGTGCATTCGTGAAGAGGGATTGTAAAAAGGCGCAAACCATCAGGCCAACTAACAAGTTCAAACACGCTCTTTCAATGATGATGATGATGATGATAATTGTTCTTTTAAGGGGCCTAACATCTAGGTTATCAGCCCAGTATGGTACAAATCCAGTCATGCCAAAGCGGTAGATGTTGCACTTAACGATACTTGTCGTATTATTACTTGGTGGCCTCTTCGCTGGAGAAGCTGTACACCCTTGCTGGTATCGCACCCCCTGACATCCGCCGAGAGGTAGTGGCTAAAAATGAGAGAAAAAAAGGGCAGAAACTTCTCAATCCCATCTCTGTTTGGACATCGATCTGCAAAACCCTGACTAAACTCCAGGAAAAGCTTCCTCAGAAAAACAGAAGCTCTTGTCGGGACTTCTTGGCGTGCAAGGTTCTACAGCCCTGGACAATGGTTTCCACCCTCTTAAAAATTACCTGCCGGTTTCACAGAGAAATGGAATACATGGAGATCACTCAACAAACGTCGGTCGGGTGTCGCAAGATGCAAAAGCAACTTAATGATTTGGGTGATAGTGAAAGATGAGATGAGAATGAAAACTATAACTAATACTAACTACAGACTTACATACTACAAGAAGAAATGGTAGATAAATAAAGGATAAGGCAAATAAAGGACAGGAAGAAAAGAAATGCCCTCAACCCTCGAAGAATGAGGATTGAGGGACTTGGAAGGAAGGAGAGCCATGAAAGGCAGATAGGAAAGGGGAAAGAGGGGAGGGCCCGCCCCAAAGTCAGTGGAAAAGGGGGGAAAATGGACCCAGCTCAGGAATCCCCCGGGATTGCCAATTCCCGAAATCACCAGCCGTAAGCCCCTAAGGGTGTAGCAATATCCAGGGTGCACCAGAAGTGATGGCGCTACATACACCCTGCCTACTTGAGGGCCTTGAGCTGAAGGCAGGATATAGCACGAAAAGGAAAAGAAATTGACCCCTCGCAGAAGGAAGGTATCAGGTAAGATGAAACACGGGCCAGTTGAGGCGGTAAAGGAAGATACTCCCTAGGCTTCGGATATCCTAATACCATCGGGGTTGGAAGAGAACAAGAGTTGACCAAGAGAGGTCAACAGGAAGGAAGACGGAGAGGAGCCCAGCACAAATAAATGGAAGAACTGCTGGACTCAGCTGGGGTCCCGTGGTCGCCAACCCACGTCCCACTGGATGTGAGACCCTGGGGTGCTCTTTCAATGGGCATAACGAATAATAATAGACTAATAATAATTATTATAATTTAGGAGCAGATGACCTCGATGTTCCGCCCCTTAAAGCAACAATAACTAACTAATTAACTTGCATGGATAATACGAGGACCTACAGGTACAGTATATGAAATAAACCAGGCAATTTCATAGGTTTTGGTATAAACGCGAAAAGTATTTTGAGACCTTTTATATTATACGTGCCCATTTCGGCATATCCTCCCTATATTATTCTGCTAAGGTCCCATTCTGGTTTTGTACCGAAAATTAGGTCCCGTTAACACCAGCCTACACATATGGGGTACCTACAGGTTCCGCATAACCCCATGTGTGTCCGAAACGCACTCACTTCCTCTTTAAATGCCTCAAAATTAAATAAATACCTTAAAAATGTACATTTACAATGGGAGCACCGTAACCTGGCGAGCCTGCCGCTAGAGCGCAGGGCAGCGTGGCGGTGGCAGCCATCTGACGGGAGCGCGGCGTACTGCTAGCTGAGGAGTCTCTCAGCAGATGGCTCCGGTGTGGTCTCGCCAAGACTTTCTCTAGGGTTCAATCCTTTGCAAATGTAAAAATTGCTGTAGAAGAAACTCCCGAGCAAACAATAACCGATGAATTCGTTGTATCATCGAATATTGTCAACAAAGAGGTGCTGTGACAAGTACAAAACACTGTTCTACGTAATTCTTTGTGTTCTTCTCATGTATGTATGCCGTTTAACAACAATAAATACATTTCTTCAATATTTAAAACTTCGTTCTCCCACATTCTTCCCTACTACTTACATTCACGTTGCGAAAGCTCGCACGGGCCCACTAGTTAATAATAATAATAGATGAAGCTTACAAAACTTGCATGGCCGCCTTGTTGGTCTTTTTTCTTTGTCACTGATATATAACAATAATATCGGGTGCCGGGAGCAAACTTTGTTATTTGACGCCCAGAGGGCAGCTTGCATACCAAATGTTATCTCTCCTTGGAGCACTATGAAAGTCAAGGAGGTTAGATATCTAAGCTCCTTGACTCTAAAGCGCTTTCTAGTAGAGAATGGAGGAACTTTGAGGTGACAGAAAATCCCGAGATTAATTTTGCCATTATGAACACGGCCTACTGAATTCAAATTGGTATTTAACATGCCAACAACGTATGACATGCGTGCCGTGATTTTGTCGCCTTTCAAAAATCACTTACCACGGCCAGGAGTGAACCTGCAAGCCTGGGGTTGGTAGTCCGTTTGTCAGTGATATAACATATCTGAGAGACATGTGGATTTAAAAGCGAGATCCTCCCACCAGAATGCGTCTTGTGATCAAACAAGCGACTGTTGTGTTGCTGAGTTTCAATTAAGGCAGGGAAGGGAAGGTCTCGTTGTGTCTTGTACCGACTGCCCCGGCACGTATTGTTGTACCTTACACTCCCATTGAGATGTTCCATCTGCTATGCTGAGGCCATTACCCAATATGCAGTAGGGTGACGTCACGCGTGCTATAAATAGCTTCATTGACCACACACATGGCCCCCCACATCTAACGTAATTACCACTTGTCTCCCTTCATCTGTTTCTTAGTCAAACATTAAACAAGGTTCCTTTTTTTTTTTTTTGAAATGAAGGACACAAGTTTGTAACTGCCACTGCGATATGGGCGCGCACAGCTGTGTGCTGTTGTTTTAAAGACATTCCATCCAACAACTCGCGGAGTAAAACTGCGGTTGGCAACTTCCAGAAAGCGACGAACTTCTTAATGTCTCTCCGTGCTCGCACTTTTGAGGTCTCTACAAACCGACTCTTTGTTATGCCTATGGTTGTTTGATATATTAAGATTATTTATCTGACTCCTGTTGAGCTCCTAGAATTACACAGTTGTAAGACCAGGAAGTTGGCGAGAAACATTATGAGCCCAGAGTAAAATATTTTAGTGTGTTGTATGGGTTTAAATCTTCAGTCTTTAGTCTGGCTTGATGAAGCTCTTCATGTCTCCCATCTCTTCATAGCTGCTACATCCTACACTTGAGGCAATCTGTTTAACCCTGGAGATCAGGCGTAAAGAAATATAATACGACGCCTGGCGCCGGGTCATTTTGACCCATAGTGTGTCATTCACTATTTTTAGCCTACTTTTCACATTTTGAAACAAGTAGTTCCGTGAAGAACTATACAGCCTATTTTCATATATCCTACTTATGTTAATTGCCACTATCAACATACACAATTTCAGTTTGATTGCTGTAATAGATTCGTAGATATTGAGAACCGACTAAATATTTCGGATGGTCGCCATGTTGGATTTTATATATGTAGGTCCTAGAGTTATGTACTGTTACATGCAGATTATTGTGAACGTGTAGTATTCAAACTTCAATCGCATAGTTAGGACACAAGAAAAAACAAGGAGATTTTAAAATGTTTCACAGCTGCCATCTTGAGGTTATGGAAACAATTGAAATAAATTAGATGCCAGTGGATTAACATTCGTATAAGGATTTACTGTACCAAGTTTCACTGCACGCGGATGGTTAAATTGCGAGAAACGTCCATGTGAATATTTATAATTCGCGTCACCGCCATGTTGGATTTGTGATCACCAGGTTATTTAAAGTCCTATAGGTGAACTTAAGTTCATAGCCCCTATGAACATAAAAAAATGCAGTTTGATTGCTAAAATAGATTCGTAGATATTCAGTATCGTCTAAATATTTCGGATGGTCACCATGTTGGATTGTTAAATGTTTAGGCCATAGAGTCATGTACCATTAAAGGAAAATTATTGCGTAGGTTCATTATTCAAACTTTCACTTCGATCGCATGACTACATCACAATAAATAAAATCTTAATTTTAACATTCGCACTGCCGCCATCTTGAGGTTATGTAAACAATTGAACTAAATTAGATACCAGTGGATTACAATGTGTATAAATATTTCCTGTGCCTGGTTTCAGTGCGCTTGGAACATTAAATCGCGAGAAAGGTCTATTTAAAATTTTCAAATTCGCTTGGCCGCCATGTTCGTTTTGTAGTTAACCGGTTTTTGAAAGTCTTATAGATGGACTTCCAGTAGTGCCCTTTATCTCCGTACAAAATTTCAGGGTTTTACCGCTAATAGTTTCAGAGATATAGAATGCCGGTGAAATATTTCGCACATCCGCCATCTTGTGATTATGTAAACAATTGAACGAAGTTAGATGTCGGTGCATTACAATGTATATAAACATATACTGTACCAAGTTTCATTGCGTTTGGTTGGTCAAATCGCGAGAAACGTCTATTTAAAAGTCGCAAATTCGCTTGGCCGCCATGTTGATTTTGTAGTTACCAGGTTTTCAAAAGTCACATAAGTGAACTTATAGTAGTTCCCTCTATCACCATAGAAAATGTCAGGGTAATATCGATAATAGTTTCGGAGATATTGAATGCTGGTGAAATATTTCGCACAGCCGCCATGTTGGATTGGTGAGTCGTAACAAAATTTGAAGGGCACGGTCGAGGTCGCCGGGAATAGTACTATGAACTTTCCGAGTTTCATTGACATCGCTCCAGCCGTTTAGATTTTATTAGGGGGGGGACACACACACGAATCACACACACACACACACACACACACACACACACACGCGCACACACACACGGACAAAAGGTGATCTCATAAGCCTATTTTTTTCAAAATTGAAAATAGGCTAAAAATGAGGAAAAAGTAGACTTATGAGATCGATCCGGGAAAATATGTGTCTGTCTGTCTGTGTGTTCCCCCTATCAACTCATAAACGGCTGCAGCAATCAGAACCAAAATTGGTATGAGTAAAGATCTATACCAGGACATCTCAATTCCATACTTGAAAATGATGTCAGTGCTACCATCTGCTGAAAAACCGCAATTGAAATTTGAGCTCCATGTTGGATATCTTGGAAGGTATGCATGAGAACTATTCCAAAATTGGCACACATATAGATAATAATTTTTTATTTTAATTTTCAGGAGACCATACATGACAGTGTTGCCAACATGATTCTATGCCTGCTGATAGGTCCAACTTTTAAATGCATGTAACTTCTATACTAACAAATGGATTTCAACCATATTTCGTACGTACTATGTGTGTTGGGGAATGAAACAAGGACAATGTGTTTATGTAACTTGCCGCTAGAGAGTGTTGTATTTGTAGTTGCTAATGGAATAAAATAGTGAATGTCACGGTGTTGTTCTTCCTAACTTCACGCTATAAGCTGGTGGAAAAGATGATTTGAAGCCCTCAAGGATTCTGGAATCCTTCGGCGTATGTGGGCGTTCTTGATCAGCAGTTATACCAATAGTCTCGAGGTCCCAAAATCTTCGGAAGTCTTCATCTGACTGGAAAGAAGCCTGCTCGAGGTTAATGAAATTGACTGTGGCTGCATTCACGTGCATACCGGATCGGTCCCCACTGAGTATCCAGCCGATGGTAGAAGGAACCAACACGAGTGACGTGGAGATACGTAAGGGAGGACTGTCTCTGATAATTTTCCAGTAGTGGTCACTACCGATAAGGAGTTCAACCGGTAGATCTTCATGGGAATCCGTCCTAGGATCAGCTAACTGTAACTTACGAGCATGTGCTAATGCCGTAATGTCCTGTGGAACCGACGGTTGTGGTGAAAGAACGTGAAGACTTTCGAAACCATAGAGAGAGAGGCTCGTCTTAGCCCAAAACCCTTTCAAATTGAAGAGTACGAGTCGTCTAGTGTTGGAGCTCGTAGGGTTTGACTTAAAGGCACAAACAGTCAGTTCTTGTCGTCTAATTACTTCCAGCTGAAGATCGTCTACTAGTGACTTGGAGATGAAGGTCGACTGACTTCCTGCGTCGAGAACACAGCGAGTAAGTTTGCTTAAACCTGTGGGTCCTGTAATCCACACCTGAGCGGTCTGTAGGTAAGTGAAGCCGGAGGTTGCTACGCTTATTTTCCCTACTGCCGTTTGAGATGACGGAGTAGAAAGATTTCTCTGTTCTCCATCACAAATAGATCTATGGTGTAACTTCTTACATGTAGCACACTGCGTGTGACCTTTCTTGCTGCTGTTCGAAACACATTGTCCTTGTGAAGCTATAGGATTTCCTCTGATTTTCTGTGTGATTAGAGCACCGTGAACCTCTTCGTTTAAGAATCGCATCAATTTAGTAATGTGGCTTTCCATGATATTCTCTCTCATGGCATGAATAATCCAACGGCGAACAATGTCCTCCGGGAACGCGCGCAGAATTTTCGGACCTTGCATTCGGCCATATTCGTCAACATTTTCTCCCAAGGCCCTGAGGGCCTGTACCCGCCGGTTACATTCGATGAATGTCATGTTTAAGGCGTTGGGCGTGACGTGTGATATAGGTTGTAGAGTCTCCAGGTAATCCATATGGGCTTGGATTATTCTGTTTTTGTCACCGTACCGAGAAATGAGGATATATTTTGTTTCCTCATACGCGTCAGCGGTGATTGGAATTCCGTCAACCAAGTTCTTGGGCTCGTCCTCCAAGTATCCGCGAAGAAAAACGTGTTTATCGATACTGGAAATGGAAGGGTTGCCGTCAATAGATGATTGGAATTGTTCCCAGAAACGGGACCACTTCTCTACGTCTCCTGAGAATGGTTCCAACCTGATCACAGGAAGTTTAACTGTGTGCATTAAGGGTGGAGGGGGCAGAGCGGCGTTCTTGGCAGACGCGAGACTTACATTATCGACAGAAGGTGTTTTCTCTTCAATGGCGCGTGTCGCCTTGAGAATAGCTTTCTTGGCAAGATCGGTATATTCTTCGCACGTGATGACGTCAACGTTGTACTCAGTGTCAGGAAGGAAGTCGTGGATTTGTTAATCGAGAGTGGTTAGACGGTCTAATGATTCTTGAAGTCTAATCTGATTGTATTCGTAGTCGATCCCTGAGCTAGGTGTTGCATCATTTATTACCGTAGTGAATTTGGTAATGAGTGTTCTTACCGTCTTTCTGAGACGTTTCAGTTTATGTAATTGTGAAGTCTGGTCCGGGTTAGACATATTGGGAAGTCAACAAAAAAAAGTCAACCCCTGGCACTATCCAGCCCATGACGGGCTAAGGCCGACCAAGCGACCGCTGCCCAGCCATTTGGCCTGCAGATATTGGGGTGACGCGTGATCAGCGCGTCGGGTCCCCTCGGCCGTTAATCTTGGTATTCGTGATCGGGGCGCTGTCTCACTGTCAGACAGCTACTCAATTGTCCTCACGAGGCTGAGTGCACCCCGTTCCAACCCTCACGTCAGTTTTAAAATCCCTGACGGAGCCGGGGATCGAACCCGGGGCCTCCGGGTGAGAGGCAGGCGCGCTACCCCAACACCACGGGGGTATTGTAATACTAGTTACTAGTCAACAAGCGAAGACACAGTTCCAAATGTTGTTCCTAGAGTGCATGCGTGAGTTCGTGATGACAATTTTAGGCTACTAGCGATCTCTGTAGGAGATTCAGTATTAGTATCAAATTATGTTCATAGATGCATGCGTGAGTTCGTGATGACAATTTTAGGCTACTAGCGATCTCTGTAGGAAATTCAGTATTAGTATCAAACTGATAGATGTCACTGTTGTCTCGTTGAGTTGAAGGTCTGCGTCCGTAACTTAATTCAATAAATATTATTGCTTTCCTTTGTCATGCGTATTTCATAAATCATCCTGCGAATTTCTGATGTCATACATTAGTTAGCGAAAGTGATGACCAATAGCTCCTGAATCCGGGCCTTCCTCCACAGATGTCGAGGCCGCACCTCGTCCTAGAGTAGAACGATGTCTCCAAGCCTCAGTCGTGGTGACGTCCCTTTCGGTTGCTTCACCTGGTGGAAACTCTGAAGCTGAAGCAGGTATTCCTTGCTCCATCGTTTACAGAAATGTTCCGCCAGTTGTTGCTGAAGTCTGTATTCTTCAATGGGGCAACCGGGCTGAGGTTCAGGTCCAGAGGACAGTGCATTGAGTTGTCCACCGACAAGGAAGTGAGCTGGGGTGAGCATGTTGGCGTCGTCGTCTTTGGTGAGTGGTCTGGAGTTCAGCGCGGCTTCGATAGATGTCAGTATCGTCTCCAAACCATTTTCATCTACAGAAGAGCGCCAAAGTGTCTTTCGTAAGCCACGCGTGGTGCAATGAACTTCCACGTGATGTTGTGTCGTGAAAGGTACTGACAAGTCTTCGTATCGGAAACGGTAGCCCATTGTCCCGCCAATTCTCGATTTGCACAGTGGCCTAATTGTCTGTGATAGTCGCGGCAAAGCAGTCATTTAATATTTTTTGAACAAAGGAGCTGATGACCAAGGTATCCCTATACCCTAAACATGGATCAACAAGAACGTGAGCTGCACCAACATAAGTGGATTTGCCCACTTACGTTTTATAGATTATCCCGACTAACGTACGCCGAAAACTGTCATGTGAGGACTGGCGCCATGGGTAAATCTCACCCGACCGTCAATAATATAGAAATAACTAGAGTGTTCCAAAACCTATGGGTATATTTCTTTTGCAGGGTGAAGTTCAAGGCTAGGAAGAAAGGTACAGTAAGCGACAGGAGATGAGGGCTGACCAAAACGAAAATATAGAGCAATATTTAAACCTCGGGTCAAAAATGCCCATGTGCCAATCCTCGCGAGTTAAGGGGATACGGAGTCACCTATCATACCAATGTTAAATTTGTTTAATTCATGTTCCTTTTCCTCAGAATCTAATATATTTATTGATCGCAGCCAATGGCCATACAAGAAAAGAATGTCTTAAAAATGAAAAGCTTCTTTTCGGTTACATAGTTGTCATTCTTTTTGCACACAATGTGCCTTATTGTCTGGCGTAATCACACAATGATTTTGATCAATTTTTGCAAAATTGCAAATGGTATCTACCACATTGAACATCACACAATTTACACACACGCAAATCACAAGGTTCATGAAATCGCTTATTGGTGCAGACCGCATGATGGAAACCATGGCATGCAAACCTGGTTACAACATGTCTCAACTCGTAGTTAGTCTGAGTCCAGTGCCTATTCATCATCGCGTCAGAGCTGTAAAATTCCCACCATACTGTGCCCAACTCTAGGAATGGGTATTCCAAGATTCAGACACCTAGATATCAAGGGAAAGGCTACAGCCGCTTTTGAAAGTTGAGATATTTGAATATCGCGCTCCATTACTTCCAGAAGGGAATGGAAACTTTATGCAGCCAAGAGCATGTCAAGTGACGTAGCAAGTAGTAGCAGAGGTCGAGACTATTTGTTGATTAAATAGTTAGCCATGGAGTAGAGACTTGAGACTTGGATCAGATTACTGGCACGGCCAAATGAAAGAGAATGCACTTAGTATCAAGTAAATCGGACCAGGGATTCCAGAGATATGAGGATTTCCAGATTTCAGCGTGATGCAGCGTGGACCTGACCGTTTTGAATAAAAGCCGGCCGGCCCAAGCAACATCAGCTCACTTCGAACCAAGCTCTTGCGTGACAAGGTGCTGCCACGCTGAGCCAAGGCACATGGTTGCCGGATATACGCAGAAGATATCTTTAAATTGTGATAGTCACAAAAGTGCTGCGATACATGTGGAACTTAGTAAGTTTTCGGCAGAGAGAATCACTAAGGTGATTGTTATTTTTCTACGGACACTGGTGAAATATTTTATTTCTATATGGACATATGCTAGACTTTGTCTAGAAAGTACTTTGTCACAGTCCAGTAATAATAATTTAATACTTGGATATTTTAGTCCAATTAGTCAGTTTCATATTTGTAACTTGATAACCACTCCGATCTATCAGTATATTGAAGGCCAGTCTATCACGGTGTTGTTCATTAGCCGACGAAGGGAAACTATATGTTGCTTCGCGCATGATAGATGGTGATAAGCCATGCCCAGGGAACGATCTTCAGAACAGCCGTTGATTGGTTTAGACTGTCAGTGTTTTCTTGTACTGAAAAGATTACCGTGAGTTATGTTACAACTGACACATTTGAGAATAGATCACTTAGATCTGACCCCATTTAAGCAAAATGCTATGGCTTTAACAGAAGTCAATATTAAAATGGATGAGCAGTTACTTCAAACTTCAAGAAATATCTCCACTATGTCGTGTTAGACAGATTGTGGGTATATAATGGCGGCCGATACAAGGATTATACGTGCGTGTCCGATAGGGCATGTATCTGGATAAATCTGGTACAGACCAGGTTCACTACGCTTCAAGATCAACGAGAAATGTAAGCCACTTTTGACTTTATATTATGCCTAGCTAATTGGAACAAACTCATTTTTCTGCAGATGACCAACACATTTGTTTTTCTTCGTATTTAAATCTTGCAATGATTTACGCAAGACATATTAGAGTTATTCTGAGTATTTTCAGCACTCAGAACAGTTTAGGATCGATGACCGAGCAGAACGAGCATTTATTTGAATGTTTCATATTTTTTGATAATCACGGTAATCAGCCGATGTAACTGTAAAAGTTAATAATTATTTTTGTTGAGAAATGGATATTTTATCCATATTCGAAAAATCGAACATGTGGATTCTCACATAATGACATAATAATCAAATATATTTAAAATAATATAACTAATAATAATAATAATAATCCACTAATAATAATAATAATGATTTTCATAACTTTTCTAAATAATTCTTGGATCTTATATTTTCTAATAATCATATTTATTGAGAGAGAGCCTATAAAGTAGTTTAATCATTTCTAGTTTGGAACAGGTGATTTTCCGAAGGAGAGTGGTTAGCGCAAGCCCGCATTCAACCAACATTTCAGTTCTGGTTGAACAGTTAATATTTGCAATGAGCAAAGTATATTTTTCAGATAACACGGAGAGGCATGAAACGGGAAGCAAGTGATATTTGTATCAATTAGGATATTTTTGTATTTATATAAAATCATGACGTAAATACACATTCGAAAGTGAAATAAAGAGTATCATAAGTATGGTAACTTCACGGGTTGAACTGAATGGTAAAATAAAATAAACTTGTAAGTTTATAAATCTTCCAGTGTTGATAACAAGCAGAGGCTTGATTTATTGTATAAATTTTGGGAAGAAAATTTATGTGTGTGGAGTAGTTGAAATGCCATTCCCAGATGCGCATGTTTAAGTCGCAGGAATGAGGAGGTTTTTATTAGAGCATCAATCAAATAGCAGGTTCGATGACTCAGTGTTAAAGAAGGAGTATTGGAACTACACATTGCGTCGTATGAATGACCCAAAGGTTATTTCTTAAAGACCATCAGTTCTTATTTCAACCTTGTTTACGGATTCCATTAAGACTTTGATTTTGCTAGAACCCGGATTTGTCATGATAGTATTTTATTCTTCTTCAGAGGAAGACCTTTGCCGTTGTTGTTGGAATGTTGTGTTCTTATACAAATAATAGAATGGGCCACTGCCAATTAAAAATAATTCTATAACCACGAATAATTTGAAGGATGTTTTCAATCCTAGTGCCATGAACTAAATGAATTTATTATGGAGCTACAATTCTTATTTCCGCATTCTGTCGAAGAATTGCAAGTTGTGAAAGTTACTAAAATGGCCACAAATATAAATATTTTTCTTAATAATGATTCCAAGTGGAAAATCGAATAGTTGAATGGTCCAACAATTTATTGATCAAGTTGATGGTTCAGAAATCATATATTTTGTTAGGAACTTGAAGTTCATAATCGAGTCACTTCTCGAAACATTTAATGTCAGAAGAACAATTAATTTTGTTGTGCTTCGCACAGTTCTTCGATGCTATGCTCAATGGTCAAATACTTTTCAGATGTTATTAATATGTGTACATAATTTGTGTTGATTCAGAGATAATAATATTTTTTGACAATATTTTTTTTTGAAACTGGGAAAAAATAAGTGAAAGTTAAAAATTCTATGAACAATTATTCTACGAGTGTTAATATTATGTAAAAATTCAACCAGTGAACTACAATATTTCCAGTAAAGAAAATTAAATTTGAACTGGATTTAATCATAAATAATGGAGATAATTTTGGAACACAGTCTACAGGACTGATAATCAGACTTGTGTTTCCAAAGATAATTGTCCAATGTGTTGGAAAATTTCTGTACATTGTGTAAATATTAATGTGGGTCACCACACGTGAATGATGCTGCTTTGAGCATTTTATTTTATTTTATTTTATTTTGCAGTCAATTTTAAATTCAGAATAAAATGAGATAATTTTACATGATGTGTTATGCCCAGTTGAATCTCCTTCTATCCTTATTGTTGCATTGAGCCAGAAATCAGTAAAGCATTTTTTTCATTTGATGTCGTTTTTGCGATTAGCTTTAACCCATCTGGCGCCCCGGGATATTTTGACTCTCGTGCTGACTGATTCTTGGTAAAATGCATATGTGGTCGTGCGGACTCCGGTCTAAACGGGCACAATACGTCTGCTCATTTTTGTACTCGTCCGCTTATAGTGTCTTGGAAAGCGGTCGTTGGCAGAAGCATTCTATTTCTGATCTCTTGTATCAGATAGTCTTCCTTAGATAGTATATATTGTGCCCTTTTAGCAAGAAATATGCCAATCACAGTATACCAGCGTAGCTCAATTCGGGATTTTCGGGGTAGCGGTAAGTTCACCCACTCTGTGACTCACATATTTTGGATTAATTAGAGGATACACTTGCAAAATAACAACAAAATCAACTCCTATTTTAACACATTTAATTAATAAAATTATGGCGCTACAAACAATTAAACAATTAAATTACTGACCCATAATCATCTACTTGTTCCAAATGAACAAGGAATAACATAAGAATAAAACAAATATTGTATTAAAACATATGGTTTCCATATAAACCAACAATTCCTAATTATTTTACTTCCATAAAGCATCAACTGTAAATTTCATATAACTCCGAGCTCTTTTGGCTCAATGCTTTCTATAATAATGGGGTCATTCTTTGTACACCTCAAATACTACTTTTTTATATTTTCTTAATCATCAAAACAAATGTATGATTACATTTAAAATTACATGTTAATTATCTAACTCAATATTTGGGCATTTCACAGGTTTTCAGCTTTTATCATCTCTCTCTAGTTTTACAAATACATTAAGGTAATCAGGAAATTACTTGTGTACTCCAGAGTATGAATATACTTGACACAGTCAAAAAACTATGGTCACTCCCGAAACCTAGTTGCCTTCAATTAACTCATGGAATCCTACTTCCATACAACATTACAATAGGGATTGTTATTTAATCATATGTCTTATAAGACCTTTATCACCTAAAAAAACTACGATCTGAGCTGGCAAGCGGAAATATCAATCTACAAGGACCTCGGTTCAACGCCCGGGTCGTTAACAACTTTAAACACTCCCGGTGTATTCATTACTCCTTACAAGACGGCCTTCAGACACCCCTCCTACTCCAAGGGTCTGACCGTGATACTTGAGAGTTATTTATGACTATGCGGGAACCCTCCCGTCTAGTCTGTAGCTAGAGCTCTCTTTAATGCTTTTACAAACAGCTTTTCGTTCATTCTCAATTCTTTGGGGAGACCTGGCATTCTACTCCTCGTTTAAATTCAACAATATTATTGGGCTCATAAACCACATTCGTAATCTTGGCATTTATTAATTATGAAAGGTCCTCATTGATTGGGGAAGAGTAATACACATTCTACGACGAATAATAAAGGGGCTTTCACAATAAGAAGATTCTGAGTTCGAATCTCTTCACATGCCTCGGGAACCATTCCCATATAGAGGACTATACAAAATGCGATTTAGGGTCAGCCTATAGCTTATAAGACCTACGCTCAATACCATACATTTGCTCCCTTTCAATACAACATACACAATGGCCTCGTGATACTACGTCACAAATAGAGGACTTACATCAATTCTCAATTCGCTACAATCAACTACCTCTCATAAGTAATTTACCAAGTACATTAACTTTTACGCGTTCCTAGCGTGACATTTTACTTTAATTGCGCTCTTTTTGCGCTATACTTTATTTTTAAGCCTAGCGTCATCCAAAGAACTGATAATACCATCAACAATTGATACACATCTCAATTTTTATATTATTCTTTTCCTTTGACAATAACTTTCTCTCTTTTTAAGAACATGCATTTGAACATCATGTCTATACTTTTTATTAAGGCTCTAACGCTCTTATGTTCACATCAATTAATTTGATCTTTATTTAATATTTCCTTACTTGGTTATTATTATTATTCATTTCATATCTTCATTCTTTACAAAAAGCTCAAAAGCTATTTCTTTCATATAACTCAAATTTACTTTTATTTAAATATCTTCCATGATAATTATTAATATTTCGCTTGCTCTTATGACATTCGTCAAATACACTGACATTTTATTCATATATTTCCTCTACTGGATTTATTCTTTTATATAATTATTTATAGTTTCTCAAATTTCTATTATTGTTCAGACCGCGTTCTGGTTTATTCAGTATTTATTTATTTAAACACATCCCTTTTACTCAAAAACTCCGGTGGATCCGTACACAATCATTTCCCGACACCAAAATATAATGAAATTCATTACTCACATGTTTTTAAGGTCGTCTCATGACCTTTATCCTTGTGCGGTGTTTCATTTTGGCCCACTTTTCAACTTACTCCATATTGTAGAAATTCATCTCATGTACAAACACTTCTTGACACATATTCAATACACTTAACATTGACAACATTTTTAATACACTGGTGTATCCATTTAGAACACACAATAAACACTAAAAAATATTATTTTAACACACAATCTTGATAGATTTACACTTCACAACTTTTGATCACTAGGCCGTATTTTCCTAGCCTATCACACGTGACCTCTTAATCTCCCGTTTCCAAGGGTGAAATTTATTCAATGTCGGCTTCCTATCCTGCAGAATACGAAAGTCTCGAATCATCTACTTTTCCCTGGAATCCTAATTCTTCGAATCCTATTCTGGATGACCGGCTATTTCTCTAGCTTGAACGGCTTCCTTTTTAGATCTAGTTTATCGATCCTAGTGAAAGTCTGTTCGGATCGAGGTCCCCTCGATAACCTATCGATGATCGATGGATTTATTTTATAGCAGCTAGTACTTCTCGAGTCTAGTGCTTTAGAATAGTTCGTCTACTTTCTGGAGATAATGTCTATAGTCTCCGTTCTTCTTTGTTTATTCGGTTCTCGCACTCCTACTTTTCTGAAATACGTTGCGAACCTTACTCTGTTTTTCCCTATTTGGGTTCTTTAAATTAGATAACTGTTTATCTTTCTATTACGGTACTTCCGTACGTTATGATTTTTCGGTCGTTTATTTAAAGACCTATCGCCTTAAGTCCAACGTTCGCAGCCTGCTCTGACTATATTTTACGAACTTTTCACTGTAAACTTGTGTACTGTCGGACCTAAAATCCAGTAACTAGGATTTTCCTAATTTTTCAACACGGCGATACTTTAATATTTCTTCTTTACAACTCCTTATGGAGGCACGCAAGTTGTTAATACTGCGACGCCTGTGGCTATCAGATATTAATTCTGCGGTATAATACAGCGTTTCTCCCCTCAAGGAGTACTGGTAAACTGTCTTCGGTGTGAAGCAGAGTAACACCCCACACGGCTGTCTGAATACTGATGCGTAGCAACGCCCCCCTCGGGCTGTTTGGAACTGCTTGTACAGATGCTCCAGCGTCACGTCCCTTGGACTGTTTGAAACTGCATGTTTGGCTTGGTGATGCCAGGAGCTTTATACTCTTTTGCTACAAAAAGATAAGACTCTAGCCCTTTCCGTGCCCAACTTTTAAAATAATGGTTGCACCATTATAAAAATTATACCTTCAAAAAGCTCGTCTTCTCAATGTTAAATAATCTCATTGCGCATAAGAATCGATCGTGCAATTCGGAGATATTAATTAATTTCTCGTCCTCAACTGTGTGGGTGTTGCTGTTCATTTGCATTCTCCCCTCTCCACAGGCCTTGGTAAATCCCCTATGACGTCTACTTGCGTTTGCAGTTTTCTCCTGTGCAATTATTAAAGGGTTTTTCTTTACACAAAAATCTCTAATTCGAAATGATTCACCGTACTGTAATTGTTTACTTATTTTTACACTCGTAAACGGGTTAAATTTAATTATTCCTCTTCTGGCGCATAGGCGGTGTTGTCGTTTTCAAGCAAGCTCAGCTCGATTTCCGAGTCAGGCTTCCTTGTCTAACAGCCGACATTTTCCACTCGGTTATTAATACTCATGACCAGCTCCTTCTGAATGTCAAGAGGGGTGATCTCATCTCTCGAACACCTGGCTCGCGCTGCTTGCACAATGTTAGGCTAGAATCCTGGCTTGATCTTTCTCTATGTTACATTAGAAACTGTACGTTTCTTTCATTTCTTCCCCAAATACATGGATTCGACCTCCTTGGACCCTATGGCACATGGGTTCAATATATGAGTCTTGAACGAGTGAATTTTGAGACACCAGGCGTTCTCTTGAGGAAAGAGGCCTTCACTTTCTCTGGAGTTTCTAGATCACTCACTTTCAATTGATCCCATATAAGCTCAATTCCATACGTCAAACCCGGTATTATTTTTGCTCGAAAGAGTTTCATTGCGGTAGTCAGGGATAGTTTTTCTGGTTTTGGAATGTCTTTCATAGCTCTAATCGCTGCTGTTGCTTTTTCTCTAACATGAAAAGAGAAGGTGGTCCACGTAGTTTGAAGGCAAATGCCTAGATATTTGAACTGATTCACAATGGATAATTTGTTTCCTCCTAGGTACAATTGGTTTTGTAATGCATTTCTTTCTCCCTTCTGGAACGTCATCTGAACTGTCTTCTTGGTATTGATTGTAAACTTATTTTCCATTCCCCAATCCGAGAGTCTATCGATCGCATCTTGGACATCGTTCAGGATTGGTCCTCCAATGACAATATCATCGGCATAAAGGTATGATAATGAAATTTGTGTCACATTTCAATCAAAACTTACTTGACATATTAATGGAGCGTACAACTTCAGAGGAGTTAGATTTTTTTTAAACTCACGAAAAATATAATTACTTTTTCTAAAAAAAAGAACTCTAACGGTTTTATTTTAAACAAGGAAACTTCTCCAATACAATATTAACCACTATAAGACTAATCTACGGTGAAAATTTCACAGCTTTGTGGTAAATAGTTGCCTAGAAAATGGAACATTCATTTAAAAAGAGAAATGGAACTGAGAAAACTGCTGATAAAACTTTCCACACATGATGATTATTTCATTGTTAGCGCAAGTGTAAATTAAAATATCTTCGCCCCCAAACGGAAACTATTTGATCACGCCCTATACTGTACAGCCTGTCCCGATTCAACACGGAACTGTAAAATGGGTTGCCTACCCACCTGCAATCGGCTTGAAAACTGCTCGCAGCGCGCTAGCGACGGGGCTGAGTCCGATTTCACTGATTGCAGCCTTCTTATGCAGCATTGCAAAGTATTTTGTTTTTTGAAAATATAATTACACAGGCTTCACAATATGTTTGAACGATTTCTGTTTCAAAACTTGTTATTTTACGCTTCTGTTAATGGCTTTTGCAGAGCATTTCTATGAAATAAAATTTTATATTACAACATAGTTTATTAAAACACAATGCATTTTAGTGTTGCATTTTATTTACAACACCATATATTGCTTTTTGAGCCAATACCACAAAACGAGATACAATTTGGAAATTATTTGTTACAAAATTGTAATCAGTCTTCAATGCGACTAAAAAAGTTAATTTATCACAGACGTTACATCTACTGCAAATGGACATTTACACGAGGTGTTCGAAGTGGCGTCCATCATTTTCCAAGCAGAGGGCCACTCGTCGCATGAAGTTCTCTCTTGCGTTCGACAACCTGAGGAGTAATTTCCGCAAAAGCGTCGGTAATGACGAGCTCCATTTCTTCGGGTGTTATTGGTGATCTTAAAAAAACTCTCGACCTGACGTAGCCCCAATGCAATGCTGCATAAGAAGACAGCAATCAGTGAAATCGAACTCAGCCCCGTCGCTAGCGCGCTGCGAGCAGATTTCAAGCCGATTGCGGGTGGGTAGGCAACCCATATTACAGTTCCGTGTTGAATCGCAACAGGCTGTACATAAAGGCAAACTATGGTAAAATGAAACAGGGTTTTCTTGAAAACGATTATGACTTAATTTCTTTCCAGAAAATAACCTCCTATTTTCTTTTCTTTTGAAGAACGTTTTTCTTTTTCCTCATGAGCATTTCCCCTCGGTAGCTGTAATGGGGCCTCCTCGTGTAATAACAATTTGCGCACTTTATCTGCTGCCATGTCACATCACACTCAGCTACAATTAAGTCCTCTCGTTGTTTCCTTGAGAGATTGCTTTGTCATCGCCATTACTGTGACATCACAGCGCTAAGTGAGGCTATTTTTAGCTATCTCGGGCAACACCCCGTGGTAATGAGAAGATGACAGAGAATTCCTCCGGAATGAAGTTGAGAGCATCTGGTGAGAACCGGCGAAGACCGGATGTTGGAGTGGTCTCAGTGGAGAAACTGGTCAAATTCAACTTCACCGCCTTCCGTGGTCTCGGTGTACGTATTGAAACTCCTGTTCTTGAGGTCCTGGGTTCAATTCTCCCCGTCTCTTCAAAGAGGACTGGAACGCGGTTCAATCAGCTTTGTGAGGCAAAATAGAAATTGGCTGGTTCCTCAGTTTAGGAGCTGCGACCACGCGGTCATGTAGCCCCGTGTACTTTGGGTGTGTGTAGAATTTGTCTGATAACCGGTGTTAATTGTGATGGCTGCATTAGTGTGTGTTTTCTGCGATTCAGGTAGAAGGACTGCAGACGATGAATTTTTCAAGTAGTTTCTACCAAATACTACCGTCCACGACACCTAGCTGCGGACTTGGCTACTTGATGTCATCGCAGCCAGACTCTGGCGCGAATGTTGGAACTAATTTACTGTAGCGTTATCAAACTAACCTACAAATTTTAGCCTCCACAAGTGTAGTTAGTGGAAGGTTCTTTTGTATGCCATAAATCTATGACATGGGATCGCCGGCTTTACTTCCCCTCCGAAGGAAGGCATACTGAGGGAGTTTTAACGCTCTTAAAAATCCGACGACCTCGGCCGGGTTTGAACCCGCGATCTTGGGCATAGGTGCTAAGCATGCTACCAATTACAAAAACAGAGATTCCCAAATTAAGTGTTTTTTCGTGGTTTTCCACTTCTACTCCAGGCAAATGCCCGGATGTGTTACTAATATAAGTCTAATAAAATATTTGATTTTCACTCGGTCAACACGTTAATGTGCCATGTTTCTGTGTAAAATGAACAAATCAGTTCGTATCGGAGATTCCGGTACAACGACTAGAATCAATGTTTGATGTATGAGCCTACACTATTGGTGCAAAATATACCTAAAATATTGGGACAAACTGCTTTTCAATGTTTCAAGCTAACCAATATCAATTTTGAATTTCATGCCAAGAGCCTATCTATGAAGTAAGTTTCGTGATGTTTTCTCAAACAAAAATACATTTTAAAAACAAGTCACCAAACTCTTAAGCTGCACATAGTAGTGGCACTCTATGGAAGTGAAACATTAGGAGCTTTTGAAATGTGATGTTACAGGAGAATGATGTAGATCAAATGCGTAGACTGAGTAACAATTCAAGAGGTATTAAAACGAGTTGGGGAGGAGAGATGTTTCTGGTGACTGCTAATGAAGAGAAGAGATAGGTTGGTCGTACACATACTAAGACACCCAGGAATAGGATACTTAGTTATGGAAGGAAGGGTCGAGGATAAGTACTGTAGGGGTAGGCAAATTTTAGAATATGTTAAACAGATTGCCTCGGATGCAGGGTGTGGTAGCTATGTAGAGATGAAACGATTAGCTCAGGACAGGGAGGCATGGAGAGCTGCATCAAACTAGTCAAAAGACTGAAGACTCAACAACAACATTAGTGTTAGGCCTCCATATTCGAAATTGATGACACAAATATCATGTGACTGTTAATTCATTTTAGGGGCTTGGGACATCTCGGCCATTAGCTTCGTATAGTTGGGTGTGTGTTGAACTTGTATGATAACCTGTAGGCTATTCATGTGTTGACTGTATTTGGGAGAGGGATGAGTTAGGCGTCCCGGGAATTGAAATTCAGTACTATCCGGGCATTTGCCTTGAGGTAAAACCCGGGGAAAAACCACACTCAATATAGCCACTGTTAGCACCGGGATTAGAACTTTGGATATCTGGATTTGCTGCAGCTTCCCATCGTGGTTTAGGCGATTTACGTGCTCAGCTGTGCTGTAGTTTTTTATAAGGTGCGTTCAAAAAGTAACGAGCCGGAGGCATAGTTACAGAAACCAGTACCTGTATGTTAGAAGTATTGACCCTGGATGTTGAGGCACTTGTCCCACTGTGACACGAGGTGGTGAATGGCTGTCTCATAAAATTCCCTGGGCTGCGATGTGAATTAGTTCTGCACGTACAGCTAGACGTCGGCGTCCGAAGTGAATCGTTGACCCCGTAGAGCCCTTTTCAGGGGACCAAACATGGTTTAATTACAGGGAGAGAGGTCTGGACTGTATGGAGGTTGGCCGAGAACCTCCCAATTGAATTTCTGCAGGAGTGGCGCGACTGTGGAGGTCGTGCATTGTCGTGCAGCAGAGTGACCCCACAGGTGAGATTGCCTGGTCATTTTGTTTTGATCGCTTGGCGAAGGGTGGTTAAGGTTTGCGAGTAACGCTGGGCATTCACTGTTGTCCCGTGCGGCATGAAGTGTATCCAAAGGGGGCCATCATGATCAAAGAAGAACGTCAGCATTACTGGCAGCGTTGGACGATTGATGCATGCTGCTGCTCGCTTTGTATCGTCACGTGACGTACACGCGTGCCCTCGAGCGACGGGCTGTGACCTTCCACGCTCTGGTCAGAACCGCACCTCGTTACACACGCCACTATTAGCCGATGTCGCCACCGGTTTGCGCATTCCAGCCTCCGGTTCGTTACTTTTTGAATGCACCTTATATATGTTTTCCCCTAAACCAACATTTGTCATCAACATTTGTCATCATTATCATCATCGTAACTATTATCACCAGCATCACCCTCATTATCATCACCAACATCATCATTATCCCAATCATCATTATGACCATTAATATTATCTCCAATATTAAATCCCCATTATTATCCCATCATCATTATCATCATTATCCCTATGACCATTGTTAACCATCTTTATCCCCATAATCATTAACATAATTACCACCATCATCATCACTAGGGCCCGGATAGTTATGTGCTTAACTTTTCAGAAATATGTATTTATTTATGTGCTTAAAAGTGGGAAAATATGTGTTTAAGTTTCCAAAATATGTTCTTAAATTTGTACCATGTTTATGTCCCCCAGTTACTGTAAAAATAGTTGAAACACCCACAGTACAAATATTCCCGCTTCACAGAGCGGGTCTTGCCTAAATTTCCGAATCCAACAATACTTCCTGCAGATGCGTGATACGAAATCATATATATATGCTGTTTTCGAATTTCATTCTAAAGAATGGAAGAAAAAGTCACTTAAGAAGCTTTCTTAGCACTGATTGTATTGTCATATACTGATACTTGAGTGCGTAAGTCTGCTCGATTGACGTGAAAAGTAAATTAAATGTCGCCCCCAACACAGCTATACAAACGAGCAGTTAGACAGTTTTAAAGATGCACTTTTCACGTGTTTCGCTGTCGCAACATGTTGCGTAACTTGTGAACGCATGTCTGCCGCTATGGGTTTCTCAAAAATGTTGCAAAATAAAACAGTTCCATCAGTTCTAAAAACGTCTCCGAACTCCCGAACTAAACGATTCAAAGTAACACATTTCGCACTTTTGGGACGCATCGTATTCGTTGAAACGAGAACGTCACTGTCAGTATACTCACAAGCTTCGCAGACCACTGTGATTTCAACTAAAATTTCCCGTCTAGATAAGGACTAGTGGAGGCTTATTGAGCCTGTTAACTCCAGCCCCCCTGCTGTACTTAATGACCGGGAAATCCCTGTCTTGAAATACTACTACAGTATGGATACAATGGAGCACTGACGAAATAGAGAAGCCAATTACTGGAATTTCAAAGAGTCGAAAATATGGGCAGCAGTCATCCAAGAAGTACAACATACGACCAATTATAGGGAATATGTGCTTATGAATAAACATGCCAGAATATGTATTTATTTATAAAAACCGTAAAAATATGTAAATAAATAGAAAATTCCGACGCGCAGGTCGCCCACGGGCGTCGACTAGAAAGACCTGCACTCGGCCTCTCAGGAGGCCACACGAAAAAAAAAAAAAATTAAATAAAAAATATTTAAACACATAACTATCCGGGCCTTAATCATCACTATCACCATCATCATGATCAATATCATCAGCAAGTTTCTTTTTAGTTTCATCTTTCACCTCACTGTTATACTGTCTGGTATTAGTAGCTTACTATCGTGAGGGGACCACATATCTGTGGTTTGCGCATTGATTAATAAATTGTGACACGGTCACGTGATCTAATTATTTTGAAATATATAGATATTCACTCTTTTTCATTTATGATTTAGTAATTAGTCTCATTTAAGGAAAGTGATTAATCCTTGCTATGTCGCTGAATTTGCAAAGTCGTTTGACTTTAACGACGCTGGTTACTAATGGGTCCATTCTTTCAACCGTCCAAACCCCTTAAGATAGCTGGTATTATCCCAGTGAGGAGCAATTCCTTGGATGGAGGTTTCTTGTTACTGAAAGGCAAAGCCGAACATTAAATTCTATTTACGCTTTCTAAAGCAGCAAATTTCACAGCTCGTCAGATGTGGATTGTAATGGACTCATTTGAGCTGCATCACGCTGTAATACTGATAGGCGCTCTAATTTTCGGTCGGCCTGTTCACATTGGTACAAATATAACTCCTTTACGACTCGTTTCACACGTACGTTATTCCTGCGCGAACAATTGTGAGCTGATAAGGGACAATTGCGAGTATCGCATTGCGCCGAGCTGCAGGTATAAAAAGGGCACGTAAAACCAGTCTCGGCTGGGCACCATTACTATCTGCGGAACTCGCTTCCAATCGCTGCGATTACAAACCCCACCCCCTCGTAAAAACAGTGGGTGAATAGAAATGTGCAGTTCATTCATTGGGCGGTATAAGCTGATAACGGACATGGTTCGACTCCGATCTGCGGTGCCCTATCATATTATCTGCTGGCCATACAAATGTGCAGTGAGCTTCATGTAAAAATTCTGAATTGCCAACTGTTTTCATAGGGTCTCATTGCAAGCGCTTTTATCAAGTTATTCCAATGTGGTTTATCAGAGTACATGCAGCATTAACACCAGACACACAAGAAGCAATAATGTATTCTTTTCTGATTCATTATGCAAAATTTTTCTCATGAGTCGAACGATGAAACTTTCCACAAAGATATGTCTTTCTCTTTCACCAAATTACCCCGTTTGACCTCAATTTCCCTTTGTACATCTAAACAGATTCTCCTCCGTGGTTTAGTAGTCAGCGTGCTTAGCTACCATCCCAGGGGTCCGAGGTTCGATTCCTGGCTCTGCCACGAAATTTGAAAAGTGGTATGAGGACTGGAACGGGGTCTACTCAGTCTCGGATGGTCCAAATGAGTAGGGGAGGGGGTTCGATTCCCACCTCAGTCATCCTCGAAGTGGTTTTCCGTGGTTTCCCACTTCGTCTCCTAACCTAACGTGAGGCCACGGCCGCCTCCTTCCCTCTTCCTTGCCTATCCCTCCCAATCTTTCCATACCTTCCCATCCCTCATAAGGCCCCTGTTTGCTTTGTAGATGAGGCCACCTGGGCGAGATGCTCGTCCCACCTCCCCAGTTGTATCCCCCGACCCGATGTTCCGGAGGTCAATCACCACTTCCAGTAGCTCAACAAAATATCACATAGACTACAATTAACAAATATTCTACTGACGAGTTGCATTTCTAATACTGCAACTAAATAAGTGTATATAATGTAAATACTGTATTTTACCCATATCTTCAGACATAGATTTTATAGCCTAAGTGTAATGGATCTGATGATGATCGCTTGACGATCGAAACTGGTCATCGAAGTGTATTTATTAATCACATGTAATTTTTTTCAGGATTAGGGAATAACCCATCTCATTTGGGTACAATCGTGTTGACCGACTGAAAAGCACCAAACTTTTGTTTACTAAGGCAACACGGAAAAATGGCTGCAAACTAAATAATGCTTTTGTTAAGGTTGTCTAATACCTTCCTGCCACCTACCGTAATCAAATGTTAACTGATGATAGCCTGCGGAATATAGGCTATCGTAAATGGCCCGCAAGGCAAAGGTAATAACGCAGAATATTCCTTAAAAGACACGGCAAGGGTTACGAGATAATTGAGTTGATGAAAACGGCCCTTAACCCTTTATGGGATAGTGGTCTCTATATTAACCACCTGTCATAAGGACAGTTTATGCTTTCAAAGTTGCTGATAGTTAAATCTTTCAGCGAAATGTCAGAGAATTTTCATGCCGAAGTGCTGGTATTTCTAATATCAAATGTACCTACGTATGTACTTGACGTAATGTGTTGGATAAAATCTTTAAAAAATTAAAACTAAACACATTAACAGTAAAGTGTAAAATAAAATATAAATATAGAAATAATAATCATGAAAATAAAATGACAATAATGAAAGAAATAAAAATAAAATAATTACCATAACTCTAAAACCAATTATGAACATAATTGTGAAAATAATTTCGAAATTAGTTAATTAATTAATTAATTCAATAATAATAACAAAATTAAATTTATAAGAACATAAATTGAAAATTTTAAAAAATATAAACATTAAAATTAAAGAATAACATACGAATGCTCCACATGAAATTAAAGCAAACAAAATTGCTAGAGTAAAGGAATTCAAATACTTAGGCGAAGGGGTTATAGAAAATGACAATGAAAATAAATCTGTAACATCAAGAATCCGGAAAATGGAGGTTGCTTTTCAATACACAAAAAATGTTTATAACAAACAATGCTTGTCATGGAATAGTAAAATTCGCCATTACTTAACAGTGATTAAACTGGAAGCTCTTTATGCTTCAGAAACGATCAATTTACAACTTAAAACATTTAAGGAACAATTAGAGATTAAGGAATGGAAAATTATGCGAAAGATGTTAGGGCCCAGTATTAACAAGTAGTTCCGTGAACAACTATACAGCCTATTTTCATATATCCTGCTCATGTTAATTTCTTCTAACAACATACAAAATTTCAGTATAATTGCTGTAACAGATTCGTAGATATTGAGAACCGTCTAAATATTTCAGATGGTCGCCAGGTTGGATTTTTATTTTTGTACTATTACATTAAGATTATTGTGTACGTGTGGTATTCAAACTTCAATCGCATGATTAGAACACAAGAAGTAAAAACGAGATTTTAAAATTACGCACAGCAGTCATCTTGTGATTACGCAAACAATTGAAATAAATTCGATGCCAGTGGATCAACATTTGTATAAGCATTTAACGTGCAACGTTTCACAGCACTCGGATAGTTAATTCGCGAGAATCGTCCATTTAAATATTTATACTTCGCGTCGCCTCCATGTTGGATTTGTGCTCACCAGGTTAATGAAAGTCCTATAGGTGAACATATGTTCATAGTCTCTATGAACATAAAAAAATCAGTTTGGTTGCTGTAAAAGATTCATAGATATTGAGAACCGTCTAAATATTTCGGAAGCTCGCCATTTAGGATTGTTATATGTATAGGCCATAGAACTATGTACCATTCAAGGACAATTATTGCCTAGGTTCATTATTCAAACTTTCACTTCGTTCGCATGATTACGACACAAGAAATAAAAACTTAATTTTAAAATTTCGCACAGCCGTCATCTTGAGGTTATGTAAACAATTGATTTAAATTAGATGGCAGTGCATTACAATCTGCAAAATCATTTACTGTACCACATTTCACTGCGCTCAGAGAGTTAAATCACGAGAAAAGTCTATTAAAATATTTCAAATTCGCTTGGACGCCATGTTCGTTTTTTACTTTACGAGTTTATGAAATATACATAGATAAACTTGTATCAGTGCCCTTTATCACCGTACTAAATTTCAGGGTGATATCTGTAATAGTTTCGGAGATATAGAATGTCAGTGAAATATTTCGCACAGCCGCCATTTTGAGGTTATGTAAACAATTGAACTAAATTAGACTCCAGTGCATTACAATGTGTATAAACATTTGCTGTACCAAGTTTCATTACGTGTGGATAGTTAAATCGCGAGAAAAGTCAATTTAAAAGTCTCAACTTCGCTTGACCGCCATGTTGGTTTTGTAGTCACCAGGTTTTTGAAAGTCTCACAGGTGAACTTCTAGTAGTACCCTTTATCACCGTACACAATTTCAGGGCGATATCGGTAATAGTTTCGGAGATATTGAATGCTAGTGAAATATTTCGCACAGCCGCCATTTTGCATTGGTGAGACGTAACAAAATTTGAAGGGCACGGTCGAGGTCGCCGGGAATAGTGCTATGAACATACCGAGTTTCATTGAAATCGCTCCAGCCGTTTAGATTTTATTAGGGGGGGACACACACACGAATCACACACACACGCACACACACACGGACAAAAGGTGATCTCATAAGCCTATTTTTTCAAAATTGAAAATAGGCTAAAAATGGCATACACTATTCCAAACCCTACTCTGAAATATATATGAAAATTTCTTAACTTACCGATACCATGAGAATGAGACGAATTCAATTTTTGGGCCATTTAGAAAGAATGAATCATACGAGACTTATTTACTGAATCCACAAATTTCTGCAGAACAAACGTGCAAGACCAAAGTGGTACAAACAGGTGGAGAGGGACCTAGTGGAGATGGGATCGCCACATCTGATGAATAGAAATGCTATCAGGAATATTGTTCACACAAGGGGATTTGAGGAAGATCAGACGAAACCAACAAGACGTGCATGGTTGGAGGAACAGAAACTACAACAATCCATGCATATGGTTGGTTGGTTCTTAAGTTTAGGGGCTGCGACAACGCGGTATATAGCCCCGTGTACTTTGGGTGTGTGTAGAATCTGTCTGATAATCGGGGCTACATGACATACGTAGATTCCGCGTGGTCCCAAGTGACCCATCCACGAGAAGAAGCAGAAGAAGAAGAACATTAGAGAAAAAGAAAACATTGTTAATAATTATAATAAACTTAATTAAAATATATTAAAATGTAAAAACGCATACAAATAAAAACCAGTTTTGCCCTATTAAGGGTTAAACATTCATAAGGTTCATAACTGAAATTTAAGTTAGAATCCATAGTCAGTAGAATGTGGAACCACCAGGAAAAGATTTGATGAAGAGTTTCAGTACTTCATTAGGCTACTCCGTGCGACGTTAGTTCTAAGACGTTGTTGTGAAGCGTGAGCTCTGTTCCTCCCTGACTTCGATCGGAAACAAAGTATAAGAGACGTGAAGAGAGGAAAAGTTGTTTCTACTAAGAGCTTTCCCCTGCTCGCCTCTAAACAGCGGCGCCGTGACAAATTGACAGGCCCTCGGATGTGACTTATTGTAAATTGAGGAAATGATCAGACGGTGTTTATTTACGGTGTATTTTAGTGCGTCGGGATTAGCCGTCGTCCGCAGGGAGACGCTTCTCAATCAGTATTCCTAGCGTCCCTCCCTCAGCCAATCAGGTGCCGGGACCCGTCACTTCTCATCCCAGTGGGATGTGATGTGGGGAGTTTTTTACTCGACCACACCATCCTCCACGATTCCTCGTTTGTGACATAAAGTTACCACCTTTAAGCCCGGTACAGACGAAGGCATTGGAGAACAATTCTTGGAGCACGTATAAATAAATATTTAAATAAAAATAATTAAATAAATATATACAATCTATACAGAAACCAGACAGCAGTCATTTCGAGCTGAAGGACATGAGAGAGAAGTTGGTATTCAGAAAGGTGTAAGGCAAGGCTGCAACTTATCACCCATACTTTTCAATCTATACATTGAACAAGCAATGAAGGAAATTGGAGGAAAATTTAAAGTGGGAGTGAAGATTAAAGCAGAAATAATTTCAACTCGGAAATTTGCCGATGACATCGTCATCTTGTCCGACACGCCTGAGGATTTGAATGAGTCTTTGAATGGTATGGACTCCGTCTTACGGAAAGAATTCATGATGAAAATTAATAAATGTTAAACAAAAATACTGGAATACAGCCGAAATAAATCAGAAACCTCTATGGACGTCAAATTGGCAGGTGTAAAGCTGAAGGAAGCAGGAGACTTCTGTTACTTAGGAAGCAAAATAACCAGTGATGGACGAAGCAAAGCGGATATAAAATGTAGGTTGGCTCAGGCAAGGTAAGCATTTCTACAAAACAGGAATCTGTTGACATCGAATATAGATTTAGGTACAGTATTAGGAAGTCATTTTTGAAAGTCTTTGCCTGGAGCGTGGTGCTCTATGGCGCTGTATGAAAGTGAAACTTGAACTATAGGTGCAACAGAAAAGAGGAGAATTGAAGCATTTGAAATGTGGTGTTACAGGATAATGATGAAGATCAGATGGGTAGATAGGGTTACAAACGAAGAGGTATTAAGGAGAGTGGGAGAGGAGAGATGTTTCTGGCGACTGCTAATGAAGAGAAGAGATAAGTTAGTAGGACACATACTAAGACACCCAGGAATAGCAAGCTTAGTTATGGAAGGAAGGGTCGAGGACAAGAACTGTAGGGGTAGACCAAGGTTAGAATATGTTAAACAGATTGCCTCGGAGGTAGGGTGTGGTAGCTATGTAGAGATGAAACGATTAGCTCAGGACAGGGAGGCATGGAGCGCTGCATCAAACCAGCCATAAGACTAAAGACTCAAACAACAACATCGTTTGAGAAGACGCATTTATGACTCACATTAAAGATAAATAAAAAGTAATTAAAGAAGCCCCGAGATACATAATGACAACAAAACAGGATAGGAATCAGTAAGTAAAGTTGTAAATTTCAAGTACCATGGTGAGATAGTCCAACCTAACGGACTTGACAAAGAAGGAAATCATGAGAGAGCCAGGGAAGTGGAACTTGCTTTCCACCTTACGAAAAACACATTCAACATGAAAGCGATTTCTATTAGGGCAAAACTACGACACTATCAAACCAGAGTGCTGTATGCTTCGGAATGCCTAGGACTAACAACTAGAAAAGGCCATTGATGAAATTAAAAAAAAGGAACGAAGAATTTTAAGAAAGCTTCTCGGACCAAAAAATTGTTCTGACACATACCGATTACGTAGTAACAATGAAGCATATAAAACATGCAAAAGAATCTCCGATACCATACACTAACGAAGGGTTACATTCTTTGGACATGTTTCAAGTATACCTGACGACAGACTCGCTAAGAACATTTTTAACCACTACAACAAGCAGGCGCGGATCCAGAGTTTGGCTTTGGGGGGGGGTCAGAGAATCGAAATAGTTAAGAAAACTTGTATCACTAACAACGCAATCACAAAATAACCAAATGTACAAAACCAGACCAATTTTTTGCAAGCTACATGGATAGAAATTTGATGCGTTTAGCGCACCAAAAATATTCGTACAAATTTCAACGGCGTGTTTTGCGACTTTTACATCAAGCTTCGAGAAAAGTATCAAGGTACGTTACAGTTTCGGCAAGTCGAGTTGGTACCGTCAAAGGGGGAAAGTAACAGCTTAAATTGCCAACCAGGCTTGCAGTTTGGACGTCGGCAAATTTTTTGGTGCGTAAAAGAAACCAAATTCCTATCCGTGCATTGCTGCACATTCATCGTGACATCACTATAGACATCGATTCAGTAATCACAAGGTTTGCTAAACAAAATAGACGAGTTGATTTTGTTATATAAATAATCGTTTTTATATAACAGGTATGAAATTGTAAATATTTACAGTTGTAACAGAACATAATAATTGCAATAAAGATAATAAAATGAAAAAAAAAACTGTTTTTCAGTTAAAATTCGTCAAGTTTTATTTGTCTGGTTCTTGTGTTTTCGTTTTTTGAGTTTGCAAAAAATTTGGTCTCCCGTTTGGGGGAGTGGGGGTCATGACCCCCGTGACCCCCTCCTTGAATCCGCGCCGGTCAACAAGCCCAACAGAAGAGGCAACTATTATGAAAAATGGTTTGCTAACACCAAGAAGGATCTACAAGAAATGAACATCACTGATCAACACATCCGATACAGAACCACTTTCAGAAATAAGACACACACATTTGAGGGCTTCCTAGATCCAGGAACAGCGACATTGGACAGCTGAAAAGAAAATAAGCTGTGAGTAAGAGAGTGAAGGCGCCAAAGAAAACTGAAATCATGAAGAGTTATTTACGTGGTCCTTGGTTGGACAAAATCGATTATGATGATGTCGTGAAATGATACGCTTTGTAGGCTGAAATAAATAAATAAATAAATAAATAAATAAATAAATAAATAAATAGATTTGTTCGTTCCACAGTTTAGGGGCTGCGACAACGCGGTCATGTAGCCCCGTGTACTTTGGGTGTGTGTAGAATCTGTCTGATAACCGGTGTTAATTTTGATGACTGTATTAGTGTGTGTTAACTGGTTTTTTAAAATTCAAGTAAGGACTGCAGACTTTGAATTTTTCAAATAGTTCCCACTTTTGCCGCCAAACGCCACCGTCAACGACTACTAGTTCAGAACTTAGCTACCAGACGCCACCGCAGTTGGCTCTTGGCAACGAACGTAGGAACCTAAGAGCGTTGTTTACATTCTTAACCTATACAATTTTGCTTCACAGGTGTAATTAGAGGAAGGTTCTTTAACATGCCATAAATCTATGACATGGGACCTCCGGCTTTACTTCCCCTCCGAAGGAAGGCATAATGCGGGATTTTAACGCTCTTAAAACAAGTAGTTCCGTGAAGAACTATACAGCCTATTTTCATATATCCTACTTATGTTAATTACCACTATCAACATACACAATTTCTGTTTGATTGCTGTAATAGATTCGTAGATATTAAGAACCGACTAAATATTTCGGATGGTCGCCATGTTGGATTTTATATATGTAGGTCCTAGAGTTATGTACTGTTACATGCAGATTATTGAGAACGTGTAGTATTCAAACTTCAATCGCATAATTAGGACACAAGAAAAAAACAAGGAGATTTTAAAATTTTTCACAGCTGCCATCTTGAGGTTATGGAAACAATTGAAGTAAATTAGATGCCAGTGGATTAACATTCGTATAAGGATTTACTGTACCAATTTTCACTGCACGCGGATGGTTAAATTGCGAGAAACGTCCATGTGAATATTTATAATTCGCGTCACCGCCATGTTGGATTTGTGATCACCAGGTTATTTAAAGTCCTATAGGTGAACTTAAGTTCATAGCCCCTATGAACATTAAAGAATGCAGTTTGATTGCTAAAATAGATTCGTAGATATTCAGTATCGTCTAAATATTTCGGATGGTCGCCATGTTGGATTGTTAAATGTATAGGCCATAGAGTCATGTACCATTAAAGGAAAATTATTGCGTAGGTTCATTATTCAAACTTTCACTTCGATCGCATGACTACATCACAAGAAATAAAAACTTAATTTTAAAATTCGCACTGCCGCCATCTTGAGGTTATGTAAACAATTGAACTAAATTAGATACCAGTGGATTACAATGCGTATAAGTATTTCCTGTACCAGGTTTCAGTGCACTTGGAACATTAAATCGCAAGAAAGGTCTATTTAAAATTTTCAAATTCGCTTGGCCGCCATGTTCGTTTTGTAGTTAACCGGTTTTTGAAAGTCTTATAGGTGGACTTCCAGTAGTGCCCTTTATCTCCGTACAAAATTTTAGGGAGGTACCGCTAATAGTTTCAGAGATATAGAATGCCGGTGAAATATTTCGCACATCCGCCATCTTGTGATTATGTAAACAATTGAACGAAGTTAGATGTCGGTGCATTACAATGTATATAAATATTTACTGTACCAAGTTTCATTGCGTTTGGTTGGTCAAATCGCGAGAAACGTCTATTTAAATGTCGCAAATTCGCTTGGCCTCCATGTTGGTTTTGTAGTTACCAGGTTTTCAAAAGTCACATAAGTGAACTTATAGTAGTTCCCTCTATCACCATAGAAAATGTCAGGGTAATATCGGTAATAGTTTCGGAGATATTGAATGCTGGTGAAATATTTCGCACAGCCGCCATGTTGGATTGGTGAGTCGTAACAAAATTTGAAGGCCACGGTCGAGGTCGCCGGGAATAGTGCTATGAACTTTCCGAGTTTCATTGAAATCGCTCCTGCCGTTTAGATTTTATTAGGGGGGGGGGGGGGGACACACACACGAATCACACACACGCACACACACACACGGACAAAAGGTGATCTCATAAGCCTATTTTTTCAAAATTGAAAATAGGCTAAAAACCGACGACTACAGCCGGATTTGAACCCGCGATCCTGGTAATAGAAGCTCAGCATTCTACCGACTACGCCACCGAAGCCGCCTTTTTAGACATCAATCTATGTTTCATTCTTAAGAGTTGGTATCTCTTCCATTCCCCATCGTACGAGGTGCATCCCTATTAGTTAGTCATTGTTGTTTTAAGGGGCGGAACTTCCAGAAAGTAAGTTACCCTATTTTAGCCTGCTTTTCACATTTTTTGCAAAAATGAGGAAATAGTAGACTTGTCAGATCGATCCGGGCTAATGTGGGCCTGTCTGTCTGTCTGTATGTGTGCGCCCCCCCCCCCCCCCTATCTACTCCTGCAGCAATCGAAACCAAATTTGGTATGAGTAAAGATATCTATACCTGAATATCTCAAGCCCATATTTGAAAATTATGTCAGTGTTACCAACTGCTGAAAACCCGCAATTGAAATTTGAGCTCCATGTTGGATATCTTGGAAGTTATGCATGGGAGATATTGCGAAATTGGCACACACATAGATAATAAAGTCGCCTCCGTAGCGTAGCGGTCAGCATGGTTAGCTGCCGCCCCGGAGGTCCTGGGTTCGATTCCCGGCTCTGCCACGAAATTTGAAAAGTGGTACGAGGACTGGAACGGGGTCTACTCAGCCTCGGGTGGCCCAAATGAGTAGAGGGGGTTCGATTCCCCCTCAGCCATCCTCGAAGTGGTTTTCCGTGGTTTCCCACTTCGTCTTTGGGCAAATGCCGGGATGGTACCTACTGTAAGGCCACGGCCGCCTCCTTCCCTCTTCCTAGCCTATCCATCCCAATATTCCATCCGTTCCCATCCCTCATGAGGCCCCTGTTCGCTTTGCAGGTGAGGCCGCCTGGGCGAAGTGCTGATCACACCTCCCCAGTTGTATCCATCCCGACCAGATGTTCCAAGCTCCAGGACACTGCCCATAGAGGCGGTAGTGGTGAGTCCCCTCGCTGAGTCCGTGGGATCCACCAACCTAGAGGGTAAATTGACTAAATAAATAAAAAAATAAAATACATAGATAATAATATTTCAGTTTAATTTCCAGGCGGCCATACATGGCAGTGTTGCCAAAATGATTCTAAGCCTGCTGATAGGCACAATCTTTAAATGCATATAACTTCTACACTATCAATTGGATTTCAACCAAATTTCGTCTGTATTATGTGCACACAGACAGATATAACTGTGTGTATTCTTAAAAGCCACCAGGGCTGCCAGCTGTTAATAAATGCTCTTCCTAGTTAAAAGAAGAGAACATATGCAACACTTTATTGGTAACAGGTAAAGCAATGTGTCAGCTATTTTTAGACATAGACACCAAACGAATTGAGACTCTTGTCATAGCGTGGTGTCAACCTTTGTAGTCCTGTGTCATAAAAGTCTGCCGCCCGCGAATGTAACGAGCCTGTGACAGTTGACTTTAGCTATTCGCCATTGTGAAAACGCTCCCCGGAGGACAGGAATTTCTTAAGGTGCAGGAACAGATGGAAATCGCTGGGAGCAAGATCAGGACTGTATAGCGGATGATCAAACACCTCCCAACAGAACAGTTGTTGTGTGTCGAGTGGTATGTGGACGAGCATTATCTTGGAGCAGCACAATACAGGCAGTAAGCATTCCACGCCTCTTGTTTTGAATGGCACGTCACAATTTCCACAATATTTCACAGTGTTTCGCATGCGGCGGGAGAAAGAATAAGAGCCGCCTTTTTGGGCCACTGCTGCCGCGCTACTGACACCAGGCGGGACCTGCCCGGCTGGCATAAGCTTGTTACGTCATAGATGTGTTACGCATGCGCAAATGTCCCGTCTATATACGTTTACTTTATATCATCATCATTGTCATCAACATCATCATCATTTATTGCACTTATGGGCCTTTAAGGTCTTCAGCAGAAGAACAAAAGAAAGAGAAAGAAGAGAAAAAGTGACAACAAAGGAATCAGTCACGAAGGAGGACGTATCTACTGACGATAACATTCCAACGCTGCTGGTCTCTAGCTTCATCTTCCACCGCATTCAGCTCCACTTGCTGAAATATTGACATACTCGATCCTTCCATCGCGCCCTGGGACGTCACCTTGGGCGTCTTACAGCAGGTTGTGAATGAAGGACTCGGTTTAGGATGGATTCATCCGCTCGAAAGATGTGCCCAAACCACTGTAACGTAACCTCTTCTGTCATAGTACTCGGCCAATTTGTGGTTTTCCAAACCGCTGATACAGGTCATCCTTCGTTCTTCGTTCCCATTTACCTTACATGGCATTGAAAACGGGTCCATAAACCTTTCGAAGCACCTTCCTGTCGAAGGAAGAGATGGCTTCTTCGGTTGTTGCTGACGTCACCCAGGTTTGACAACTTGTGTCATGTATAGCTGAATCTTATTCTTCTGCGATAATAGACGAGATTGAAATAAGTTATTCAAACTATAGAACATGCGATTAGTGTTAATTATACGTTGACGCACTTCTTTTGACACTTCACTTCTATGAGTTAGTATGGATCCCAGGTACCTGAATTCTTGAACTCGTCCGAAAGTATGTCCGTCAAGAATAATAGAAGGAAGAAAGGAGAGTTTGACGACGCGATACAACGAGATATTTTGTTTTATCCACATTTACTTTACAAGAAAGAAAATAGGGAAAATAAAACTATTTTATTGACGCGCCTCGTATATTGTATGCCATCCCACACGCCCCCTAGGTAACGTATTGTGGCGACGCTGCTGATCGCACAACACCTAAACACCCATAGATCCTGGACTCTGACTACACCCCTCCAACACAGAGTTAAAGAATACAGCACGTATCGTTACAAGCTCTTGGCTGTAGTGGCGGGGAGACAGCTCCTAATAAATGACTATCGCGAACTCAGGTTAAAAGCCTTCGATCTTGTGTAAAACCCGCCTCGCAGTTTCTTTGAGAGAGCTAATGTTGATCAAATAAAGTGACTGTCGCAAGACTGCTCAATATTCTGACACGTGAGTGATCGCAGGAAATCACAACTTTTACACGGGATTTATGTTAACGCCAATCATCTAAATGTATTTATACAGTCGTCTTTATATTTATGGTAATGCAATCCGGTCGCGCCGAGGGACGGAGGGGACCCATAATGCACCGCGTTACTGTGTGCGGTCGCATGAATACATGATGCTACATGAGGCAGGGCTCTGATCCAGCTAGGAGATACTGCCAATGTGGGCATCGTGATATCCTCCAAGTCTCTGGGTGCGTCTAGTAATTCAGTCATTTTCATTATTTTAAAAATTGTTAAACATCCGCCAATCAATAAATTCATATATCAAAGGTAAGCCTACACGTGTGATCCTAGCAATGAGGTCTCCTTCAGCCAACATCACCAATTGAAATATTATTGCTATATCTACGTACTAATATTGGATAAGTAACAAGTAGTTCCGTGAAGAACTATACAGCCTATTTTCATATATCCTACTTATGTTAATTGCCACTATTTAACATACACAATTTCAGTTTGATTGCTGTAATTGATTCGTAGATATTGAGAACCGACTAAATATTTCGGATGGTCGCCATGTTGGATTTTATATATGTAGGTCCTAGAGTTATGTACTGTTACATGCAGATTATTGTGAACGTGTATTATTCAAACTTCAATCGCATAATTAGGACACAAGAAAAAACAAGGAGATTTAAAAATTTTTCACAGCAGCCATCTTGAGGTTATGGAAACAATTGAAATAAATTAGATGCCAGTGGATTAACATTCGGATAAAGATTTACTGTACCAAGTTTCACTGCACGCGGATGGTTAAATTTCGAGAAACGTCCATGTGAATATTTATAATTCGCGTCACCGCCATGTTGGATTTGTGATCACCAGGTTATTTAAAGTCCTATAGGTGAACTTAAGTTCATAGCCCCTATGAACATTAAAAAATGCAGTTTGATTGCTAAAATAGATTCGTAGATATTCAGTATCGTCTAAATATTTCGGATGGTCGCCATGTTGGATTGTTAAATGTATAGGTCATAGAGTCATGTACCATTAAAGGAAAATGATTGCGTAGGTTCATTATTCAAACTTTCACTTCGATCGCATGACTACATCACAGGAAATAAAAACTTAATTTTAAAATTCGCACTGCCGCCATCTTGAGGTTATGTAAACAATTGAACTAAATTAGATACCAGTGGATTACAATGTGTATAAATATTTCCTGTACCAGGTTTCAGTGCGCTTGGAACATTAAATCGCGAGAAAGGTCTATTTAAAATGTTCAAATTCGCTTGGCCGCCATGTTCGTTTTGTAGTTAACCGGTTTTTGAAAATCTTATAAATGGACTTCCAGTAGTGCCCTTTATCTCAGTACAAAATTTTAGGGAGATACCGCTAATAGTTTCAGAGATATAGAATGCCGGTGAAATATTTCGCACATCCGCCATCTTGTGATTATGTAAACAATTGAACGAAGTTAGATGTTGGTGCATTACAATGTATATAAACATATACTGTACCAAGTTTCATTGCGATTGGTTGGTCAAATCGCGAGAAACGTCTATTTAAATGTCGCAAATTCGCTTGGCCGCCATGTTCGTTTTGTAGTTACCAGGTTTTCAAAAGTCACATAAGTGAACTTATAGTAGTTCCCTCTATCACCATACAAAATGTCAGGGTAATATCAGTAATAGTTTCTGAGATATTGAATGCTGGTGAAATATTTCGCACAGCCGCCATGTTGGATTGGTGAGTCGTAACAAAATTTGAAGGGCACGGTCGAGGTCGCCGGGAATAGTGCTATGAACTTTCCGAGTTTCATTGAAATCGCTCCTGCCGTTTAGATTTTATTAGGGGGACACACACACACGAATCACACACACACACACACACACACACACACACACACACACACACACACACACGCACACACACACGGACAAAAGGTGATCTCATAAGCCTATTTTTTCAAAATTGAAAATAGGCTAAAAATATATATTAAATATTATAAATAAAATAAAATAATGAAATGAATATCCTTACAATGAGATTAAAAATATTTAAATATAATAGAGGATTTCTCATGTAAATTATTATTACTAAGGTTCGGATGTTAAGGAAAAGTCATATTTTTTTCCTGAGGTCATTTTACTCGAAATCTGAAAAATAAGTTTGAATGACGGGTCCCTGACCACGTTTAAAGCAATTTGATGTTGCCTATAAATGCATATTTCGGCCATTTTTATTGTTTTGGTCATATTTGGTCATATGTTAGTTATATAAGGTCATATTTGTTTATAACTTTAGCATCTTTGTTTAAATTGGGGCGTCGTTAACAGGGTACGTGTTATCTGCGTCGAATTTCAAACACAGGATTTCCGAATAGTATAGTCGATATATCTTTCTTTCTTTTCCCGGAACAGGCAGATAGCAGGTTTATAAGATCTGATGCCAAGAAGGCGCTCCTCTACGGATGTCTTTTAGCACATCTTTCTGGACAAGTTGGATTGCGACACTGTACGCATGAGGTCACGGAACATGACGATAGTGTGCTTCCGCCTTTCAACAGGATGTCACTCCAGTAGATATATTTAGCTCAGAAGCAATAGCAAACAAGGAAATTGTTTTTATCCACAATGGTCCGTATTGAATTTAAATTCCACCAAATGACTTACTCTTATTTCACTCTTTTCAATACTTGTAATATTATTAGCACTGTTTAGTACTGGTACATGTTTTCTTTATTTAGTCAATTTACCCTCTAGGTTGGTGGTTCCCACGGACTCAGCGAGGGAACTCACCACTACCGCCTCTGTGGGCAGTGTCCTGGAGCTTGGAACATCTGGTCGGGATGGATACAACTGGGGAAGTGTGATCAGCACTTCGCCCAGGCGGCCTCACCTGCAAAGCGAGCAGGGGCCTCATGAGGAAAGGGAAGGGATGGAAGATTGGGATGGATAGGCTAGGAAGAGGGAAGGAGGCGGCCGTGGCCTTATAGTAGGTACTGCCCCCGTAATTGAATTATAAAGAGACCACGGTGGCTATTTTGGAAATTATAGCGAAAGTTATGGCTGTCATAGTTATGACGTGGGTAGTCATGACGTAAGCACGGATGACGCAGACGTTATGCCAGCAGGCTACTTGAGCTGAGATTCTCAGTGACGTCAGCATTTATTCGAGAAGGATCCGAGATGTACGACGCAGTCGCAGGAAACGTGGAATTCTGCTGAGGAAGAAATTATGCTATTGGAGGGGAGACTTAAACCAATGAACGATAGTCTGAAGGAAGACGGAGATTGCTGAAACTATGGTATTTTTATTACTTTTTGGAATGCAGAATTGTGGAAATCCATTTGCAGTAGAGGCATTGATCTGGAATTTTGGTGAAATTTATTTTCAGTTTTTGAATTATGAAAATCCGTCGTGTATTGACGAAGTTGGAACTTCTAGCGATGACGCAGTAACACGCGATGGAAGGGATAGATACGCCCCTCATGAAGTTCATAAAAGGCCTTGCGCAGAAGAGAGGAGCCTCATTCTCAGATTATAAATCGTCTGATATTCAATCGTGAGATCTCAAATAGTCATTTCAGTGAAACGTCGAGTGAGTTGAGTAGTGAAAAAGTCGTCTTTATAACGCGTGGTGAAGCCACTGCATTAAACGAGAGTCGAACATACAAGCAGTGCAGGTTTACTGTGAAGTAAATCTAGGTGATGTTGAAACGACACTTATAACGCTTCTACAAGATTAGCTGTGAACAGTTAGCGGTCGCCTATAAGCTAATTCTCTTGTGCATTGCTACAGTAAGGACTGTAGAAAAGCTGAACAATTTCGAGGAAGTATTTTGGAAGTTATTGACAATATTAGACGACTGACAAAAGTGATTTTCTCGCCACAGGAGAAACACTTTGTATAGCCAGACTCTACGCTACGGCTGACAGGGCTAGTGAAATAGGGAGACTTCAGATTGCTTTTGTGACACAACGCTACAGTATTATGGAGCAGTCTAATATGGCAGTTTGTTCTTCTAATACTATTACCGAAGAGAAAATGGAAGGCTAAAGGACTTAATGCAATTGGGACATATTTCAACGGAGTAAGATAGCAGCATGGAACTTCGCTAATTGCTATTCCATACAAGCGAACATGTGGTAAATAACCATCTACACCCATGTTTCGTGATTAAAGGCTGAATACTATCAAACAGCAATAGAAATGATTTCATACTTTCTGAATATGAATATTTCTTCGGAAATTTATACAAAAACTTCATGGCGATTTTCAACTGGAACTTCAGGGATTTTTCAAGAGAGGTCAGGGTTGTCCCGACTCACAAAGAAGATTATTGCCGGAAGGATGTCGTTCGTCTTCGTGAAGCAGTTCGATTCTCCGATGGTGCTGTTTCTGGTTTCGAGGATGGAGCTCAGCTTTAACTTGGTGAAATGGATCCATCAACAGTCTTCTTTGGGGAATTTTCCTCTGGAACGTCAATCGGCAGATAAGGTAGTCGTGAACGTTTATTGTATTTGAGTTTCTTAGCAATATTTGAGCAACCATTTTTTCCCATATTTTTGTCCTCATGTATTTTTTGCCCGATATTCTTGTTTGAGATTCCTATTCTCAGTACACCTTGTCACCTTTTTTCGACGTTTTATTAAGACATTGTTATGTCATGGGCATAGTTAAACGATTTTGGATCAGTTGAGACTGATATTTAGATTTTTCAGTAATTTGCTTATTTTTGTAGTCACGATTTGACTGTAAGTTAATGATTTTTATGGCAGATTTAAATTCAGACAGCGTGTCACTTTATTAAAGTAATTCTACCCCAGTTTAATTACTTTGACCAATTTTCTGTCATCATCAAGAAGGAAGAACATTTAAATGATTTTAGAGCGTTAAAATCCAGTACGTTGTCGACGATCTTGGAAATACTAGTCGTTATTTGAATTGATTGCAACACAGACATTTATCGTCAGTCATGAACGACCATTGCATCTTAGGCAATTTTGTGAAAGATGAACATTAATTATGAATTATTGAATGCATTAAATTCGTGAAACTTGTGTTAGTTTTTTTTTCTCATATAGAGATTTATATAATGATGTTTGCATTCCCCAGTCTAATTGGATTCTATTCGACTATTTTGCAGTTAGTCGCACTTTGTTTGATGATAGTATTTTTATACTACAATTCTTTGAAGATGTTAATCTTAAATTTTGATAGACCAGACAGGCGTATATAAGCGTATTCACTATTAAATTTGTTTGTGATTGGCAAATTTTTATTTCATTTCGATTCATGAATGAAATCCACGAAGTTTAAATGACAACAGTTTTGAAACAATTATTGATATAAGAATTTTTAAGTGGAACTACGAATGTATAATCGATAGTGCAGCGGACATGTTGAAAGTCGCTGATGTATAATGCCCTTAAATAAATGAAGGAGATTCCCACAGTAATTAATAATGATAAAGATTGTGTTAGGGGAGGTTTTTTGTAAATGCTGTGGAAGATTTTGATGCCGTATATTTTAATATATGATGAATTTTGGGCTATTTTGAATGCAGTTTGTGCATTATTTTGTAAGCGAAGTATTTTCCGCTAGAGTGTATTGTCACGGTTCGTTGAAAATTAATCAAGTGAATTTACTGTTATAATTAACAAGAGTTGTGAAAGAATTTGAGATAAGATTTTGAATGAAGATTACCGTCACAAATAATTAAAATTATTACTACCTTTATTAAACCAGATTGTGACATTTACATGTATAACTAACCTTCATTGGTCGATTATATTAAACACGATTATGAATTTACCAACCGGATAAAACATGTGGTTCAATGTATTTCTTAAATTATTATTTAAATAATTTAAATGTTGATATTGTAAATAGTAAATGTAAATATCTTTGACAATAATGTGGAACGAAAGTAATGTTAAAGGCGTGTTCAAAAATTTTGTAATTATTTTCGACAATATTATAAACAATTTCTAATTGTTATAAATAATTTATGTGATTTTGTTAAAAACACTTAAGAGAGTGTTTTATACTCTAAACTATGCTTTTTAAACATTTGGATGATAACTTAACAAGTTTAAGGATAGTTAAAATAATCCAGTGGGATGTGAGTTAAGCATTTGAAAGATTTGCGTCAATATGTATGAGTTGTCTTGTAGACATTTAAAGATTTAAAAGGAGCTGAATTCTTACGCAAGTGTGGCGTGACGAGTGAGCCCCATTTGACAGGTGTGAGCCAGGTTAAAAAGTAGACCAGCCGGCCAGACATCTGGTTATCAGCGGGTGAGGTCGCTACTCCGGCCTTGTGCCTATTAATACAAGTGCAATGTTTATTAAAAGAAACCAAATGCTCTATATATGTCGTACCCTGACTTCCTCATCCAATCCAATTGTGTTTTAAAATGTTACGTTATTTTGAGCTCATGGGAGCTAACATATTGTTTGATAAATTTGCAAGTCCTTTAGGAGGACGTAGTCAGATTGACATGGGCTACTGATAGCCACGTTTATTTTGTTGAGTTGTTATAATCATACTCTTTATTTGAAAATAAAGCTTTTGTACAGTTCAAAGTTCTTGCCGTCGTTCTGGTTCATTTTTAAATGTCATGGTGAAGGTTATTGTGAGAGCATACTTTAAAGATCCTGTTGTCAACCCAATCCCCGAGATATTTATAAGAGGTAAGTAAAAGTAAGTATGAAACCCCGTCTATTTTGGTGTGTTCCACAATAATTTGTCTTGGTAACTTCTGTGTTCAAACCTCGGTAGTATCTGTCAGTGCCATTTTCATTGATGTAGCTGAGCTGGTACGATTGATTGTTGGCAATCCGATTGAGGGGGCGGATATCTGACAGCCTACTATCCGGGTAAACGGGGACAGTACCATCCCGGCATTTGCCCGAAGACGAAGTGGGAAACCACGGAAAACCACTTCGAGGATGGCTGAGGTGGGAATCGAACCCCCTCTACTCATTTGGACCACCCGAGGCTCAGTAGACCCCGTTCCAGTCCTCATACCACTTTTCAAATTTCGTGGCAGAGCCGGAAATCGAACCCAGGACCTCCGGGGCGGCAGCTAACCATGCTGACCGCTACGCTACGGAGGCGACACTGGTACATATTTCGAACAATTTGATGTGATGTTCATTACAGCCAGATAAACCCATTATAAACACTTATGGGCATAAAATACATTGCAAATACACATAGTTCATTAAAAAAAGTCATATATACCTACATTTCAATATGGATTCACTCCAGGCAGATCAACACTGCACGCGGTGCAAGAAATTATTCAGGAAATAACTCTATCTCTAGCTCATCGCAACTCCCCGATATATGTAATCTTCATAGACTACTCCAAAGCTTTTGATAGCATCAGCAGATCAACATTGGTAAACAAATTGGAGAGCATATTACGCAAATCAAATCAGGAGCTCCAAACCATCAAGTCTATCCTTGATGCAAACCATATAGCGGTGTATGATGGCATAACTACATCGAATGACATCATACAAACACGAGGGGTCTTGCAAGGAGACCCGATGAGTCCGGTCTTATTCAACGTCATGACAGCGGATATCGGCAACGCTATAAACGTCAATGTAAAACTACTGATGTACGCGGATGACATGGCCATTCTCGCCAAAAGCCCTAAACATTTACAAACGGCATTAGACGACATCAGGAACTGGGCAACATACAACTCTATGGAAATAAATGGCTCGAAAACCAAAGCAATGAAATTCAGGAGAGGAGGCAAACTTGCAAAGGGGGATCATTTCATGATGATGATAATTGTTGTTTTAAGGGGCCTAACATCTAGGCTATCGGCCCCTGTGGGGGATCATTTCAGTTGTGGCAACTCTCCCTTAGAATTCGTAACAAATTTCAAATACTTGGGGGTCACCCTCCAAACTACGGGAATTACGTTTTCACTACACATACAAGAACGAACAGCAGCTGCAGCAAAAGCAATATATGACATACCCAAATTACAACTACTGTCAGTTTCAACAGCAATGGCACTATTCATGATCAAAGTCATGCCGACGGCCACCTATGGAATACAACTATCTGGAACTACCTGACGGTCGGAAATCTAAGAAAGCTGGAAAGCGTTAAATCTAGCTTCCTCAAAAGAGTGTTATCCATCTCAAAATTCACAAGAAATAGTTATGCTTATATCCTTGCGCAGGAAACTCTCTTCGTAGATGACATAAAACACTGCTTTAGTTTATCGGAGACACAAGCATATACAACCTTCATCAGAGAGAGGAGCAGCAAAGCAAGACAGATACCGGAGGGGATTAGAGAAACAGACGCAATGACATCAGACTGCTGGAAAGGACCAAACTTCCAACTCCGACAACTGTACACACGATTTGCAGTACACGGCTTTCATGGAAAGATTTGCACAGATCGCACCTACCATGATCCTAAGGACAGCTGCATCTGTAAGCTATGTAATGAACGGTGCCCGAAATATCACCTGCAGGAGTGTAGAAATAGGACTGTTTCACTAATTGAGCTATCTAAAGATTGGTGAAATCACGACAATGTAACTTTTCATTTTTTTTTCTCTCAGTACACATTGTGTTTAATAAATATAATATTAAAAAAAGTCACTTGTAAAATCAAAATATCACACGTCCGATACACTCGAAAATTGTTTTGGCACTTAAGACGTTTACTGTATGTTAGTGAAACTCTACCTATCCCAAAATTTCATCTCATATTTTATAGCTTTTAGGTGATATTTAGCTAGTTTTAGGGCATATTTTGTACTTCTTTAGGTCTTAAACTTCCGAAACCTAATTATTTCATTATAGGCCTAACCTGCCTAAAGCGGAACGCAATCGTTCTGGATTTATTTTTCCGTTTTCGCAGATTTCCGTTTTGCAAAGGGTTGAGTTTTAATACGACAAATTGCACTACAAAGAAATACTGAAGTATCGCATAGGATTTTCTTTTTGTTTTTGTTTCCGACTTTGGCCAACTATGGACCGCATGGAACCTAAGGCTTTCTGATGAATTTTTTCTTCTTTTCTTCCCAGAAGCTCTTCATTCTTTCACTTCTAATCTTTCTCTGCTCCTGTGTTATTACCAAATTTGGCCTGTGTTGTGGTGGTTTTTCTTTGAACGTCTTGATATTGTCAACTCGGCTTGGAAACGTTTTCCTATCGTGAATGACAAGTTCTGTTATTCCAACTTCAATGGCGTCTCTTTTGACCTCTTCTACCCATTTTGCAGTAGCTTTCAACCCTGTGATGTATTTAAACATTTTCTTTGTCAGCCGGTTCCCGTCCATTCTCATCAAATGCCCGTAAAATGATAGTCTTCTTTTACGCATTGTGACTACAATGGTTTCGGTCTGCAAATACAGATCTTCATTTTTCCTTTTTTTCCATGTTCCGTTATCATCTTTCCGTGGTTCGAGAATTTTCCTCAGGATCCTTCTTTACTTTATCTCAAGTTCCTTCAACTCCCCTTTTTGATGTGTAACATCCTTCCACTCGGTATTGTATATTTTTTGTAGGGGTGATTTTGAAAAATGAAACGGAAATGGATGGGACGGAAACAATGAAACGGAAATGGATGGGACGGAAACAATGAGCGCGCGCAGTGGCAGAGATTGATACCACGACGTACTCTAGGCCATGTGGCTATGTGGAATGTATATCGCATACGGCTTACCTCAAGGTTTGGAGGCCCCATTAAAGATATTCCTACAATAAATCATCATCAAATTGTCGTTCTTTTGTGTGAAAATATGTATTATATCATATTTACTGAAAACAATTATGATTTATTAAATCTTCATACTTTTGCTGTATTCTTATTTAATGTAAGCACTCGAGGTACTGTCGGTCATGTGTATATGTGGAATGTACATCGCCCCATTAAAGATATTCATACAATAAATCATCTTCAATGAAAAATCTGTTTCTATTTTAAACCTGGTTTTCTTTTCTTTATCTAGTTATACATATATTTGGCTGTATCTTCATCATTTATTTACCCTATGGAGTACATTTTAACTCAATTGTTATGAACACGTTCACTGGGTTGCTGATAACTGATATCGCATTACATCATGTTTTATTCTCAGGAAGCTACAAGCACATCCGTAGAATTTTAACAGTCGTCCTCAGAATCACCACTTGCGCTATCGTTTGATTTGTTTTTGACCATCCGGTTGCAGTGGCATCTAGTAGCCAAGTTTGCTTTTAGGTGTCGTTGACGGTATCATTTGGAAGTAAAAGTAGGAACTACTTGAAATTGATCGTCTGCAGTCCTTACATGAATTACAGATAACACACATTAATACAGCCATCACAATTAACACCGGTTATCAGACAGATTCAACACACACCCAATGTACTCGGAGCTACATGAACGCGTTGTTGAAACCCCTAAACTGAGGAACCAAAAAAACCGATCTAGTAATTTCTCTTCGTAAAACAATAATCACCATAACCATCCTTACGCTACTGGAATTCGAATCTAATCCCTCCTTTGGGAAAATAGTTGTTGATTCTTGTTGTTTCAAATGAGGATCTTGGATATCGTGTCATTTAGCGACATTTGTCTGATAATAATCATCAGGTTTTTGTTTTTGTGGTGTCTGTAGTATTAGTAGTAGTAGTAGTGTGTGCATTTATAATTCGAGTGAGGAATTGGAAAGAAGCGGCCATGGCCTTAAGTTAGGAACCATCTTGGCATTTGCCTGGAGTAGAAGTGGGGCAATCCATTCAAAACCACTTCCACGACGACTGATGTGGTAATGAAACCCTCCTCCTCGTCTCAGTTTTGCCTCACGAGGATAACAGTACCCCTCTCCAGCCATCAGACAAAAATTAAATTTCTTGGCAAAACTGGGAATCGTACCCGGACCTCCGGGGTGACAGCCAAGAATGCTAGCTGCTAGACCACTAGGTGGCCTGGGAAACTAGTGCCTTACACATTTAGCCACCGTGGAACTGAGAGTAGTGTATTAGATACATCAATCAGTCACTTAACTACACTAAATACTACAGATCCCTGCCACATGGATCATGACACATGTGAGATGTATGATCAGTAATGGACTTAGAGTATTATGCTTGCACATTATAGTTTGAAGAACGCACATTCAATAAACAGGCACTTAATGCCTTATCACTGCCAATATTTTGTTTTCAAATGGACTTACTGCTTTCTTACATGTTATTATGTTGTAAATGGTAAGACCTAGCACTTAGTGCTTTTTCCCAGTGGATAGAGCACACAATGTTGTACATAGTACCACTAATAACTCATTTTGGCCATTTTTGGACTTAGTGCCTTTTCCTAGTATGCCCACGATATGTGACTACTGTAAGGCTCGTAATTTTTTTGTTCAGGGTTAGACACTCGGAGTTATACAGACCCTCTGGCTTTACCACTGTACTGTAATGTCTGAGTATTGCTTTGTATGATATCGCTCGTTTGTTATACCTCTTCTGACTTAATCTATAGGCCAGGTGCAATTTTCTTGCTCTTGCCTTGTTTGCCTCTTTAGCCAGTCCATTGGGGGTGTATCCATTCCCCAAGATATTTGAACTTATCAGTTCTTTTGACAGTTCCATGTTCCACCAGCATACTATGAAATAATTTGAGATTTTACCACTTTAATCAACACAATTAGTCGCCTCCGTAGCGTAGCGGTCAGCATGGTTAGCTGCCGCCCCGGAGGTCCTGGGTTCGATTCCCGGCTCTGCCACGAAATTTGAAAAGTGGTATGAGGACTGGAACAGGGTCTACTCAGCCCCGGGTGGTTCAAAGGAGTAGAGGGGGTTCGATTCCCACCTCAGCCATCCTCTAAGTGGTTTTCCGTGGTTTCCCACTTCGTCATCGGGCAAATGCCGGGATGGTACCTACTGCAAGGCCACGGCCGCCTCCTTCCCTCTTCCTTGCCTATCCATCCTGACCATCCATTACCTTCCCTCATGAGGCCCCTGTTCGCTTTGCAGGTGAGGCCGCCTGGACGACGTGCTGATCACACCTCCCCAGTTGTATCCATTCCGACCAGATATTCCAAGCTCCAGGACACTGCCCGTAGAGGCGGTAGTGGTGAGTTCCTTCGCTGAGTCCGTGGGAACCACCAACCTAGAGGGTAAATCGACTAAATAAATAAATAATAAAATAAAAATCAACACAGTTAATTCTTTAGTCGGACATTTGCGTTTCTCTTGTTCTTCTATAACTTTAATGTTCTCCTGCAGTGTGTATTATATTTAGAAATGTTGTCACTGAATTGCTGTGCGTAAATAAATGCAGTGCACAGTAAAAGGAACACCTTTGAAGATCACTCAAGTTCACTGTTTTCATCTACTCGAACTTCTACTCTCATTTGTCAGAAAGAAACTGTGTGTATTACGAGAGGTTTGGAGGAAGTAATGGTACTGATGTTGTGAAATGTAGCAAACCTGCTGCATCCTTGAGAAACAAAAATGGGGGATAATGTTTCCTAGGACTTTGGTGCAAGTATAGTCGCACTCAAAATTTAGTACTGTGCCCGTTTAGACCGGAGTCCGCACGACCTCATATGCATTTTACCAATAATCAGTCAGCACGAGAGTCAAAATATCCCGGAGCGCCAGATGGGTTAAAGCAAATCGCAAAAACGACATCAAATTTAAAAAAATGCTTTGCTGATTTTTGGCTCAATGCAACAATAAGGATAGAAGGAGATTTAATTGGGAGAAACACATCTGGTAAAATTATCTCAGTTTATTTCAAAGTTAAAATCTGACTGCAAGGATGCTCAAAGCAGCATCATCCACGTGTGGCGATCCACACTCTTATATACACACAATATACAGAAATTTTCCAAACACATTTGACAATCTTTTTGGAAACACAAGTCCGATTAATAGTCCTGTGGACTGTGTTCCAAAATTATTAACATTTAATTCCAGTTCAAAATTAATTGTCCATACTGGAAATAACGTAGATCACTGTTTGACTATTTACATGATATTAACACTCGTAGAATAAATGTTTATAGAATTCTTAAACTTTCATTTGTTTTCCAGTTTCAAAAATATATCGTCGAAAATATTATCATCATTGGAGCAATACAAATTATTAACACATATTAATAACATTTGAAAAGTATTTGACCTTGAGCATAGCATCGAAGAACTGTGCGAAGCACAACAACAATTAATTGTTCTTCTGACATTAAACATTCGAGAAGTGACTCGATTATGAACTTCAAGTTCCTAACAAAATACATGATTTCTGAATCATTAACTAGATCAATAAATGGTTGAACCATTCAATTATTAGATTTTCCACTTGGGAACAATATTATAAAAATATTTATAATCATGGCCATTTTTAGCAACTTTTACAACTTGCAATTCTTCGACAGAATGCGGAAATTAGAATTGTAGTTTTATAATGAATTCATTTAGTTCATGGCACTAGGATTGAAAATATCCTTCAAATTATTCGTGGTTAAAGAATTATTTTTAATTGGCAGTGGCCCATTCTATTATTTGTGTAAGAACACAATATTACAACAACAACGGCAAAGGTCTTCCTCTGAAGAAGAATAAACTACTATCATGACAAATCCGGGTTCTAGCAAAATCAAAGTCTAAATGGAATTCGTAAACAAGGCTGAAATAAGAACTGATGGTTTCAAAGAAATAACCTTCGGGTTATTCATACGACGAAATGTGTGGCTCCAATACTCCTACTATAAACCTGAGCCATCGAACCTGCTATTTGATTGATGCTCGAAAAAACCTTCATTCCTGCGACTTAACATGCGCACCTGGGAATGGCATTTCAACTACTCCACACACATAAATTATCTTCCCAAAATTTATACAATAAATCAAGCCTCTGCTTGTTATCAACACTGGAAGATTAATAAACTTACAAGTTTATTTTATTTTACCATTCAGTTCAACCCGTGAATTTACCATACTTATGAAAATCTTTATTTCACTTTCGAGTGTATTTACGTCATGATTTTATATAAATACAAAAATATCCTATTTGATACAAATATCAATTGCTTCCCGTTTCATGCCTCTCCGTGTTATCTGAAAAATATACTTTACTCATTGCAAATATCAACTGTTCAACCAGAATTGAAATGTTGGTTGAATGCGGGCTTGCGCTAACCACTCTCCTTCGGAAAATCTCCTGTTCCAGACTAGAAATGATTAAACTACTTCATAGGCTCTTTCTCAATACATATGATTATTAGAAAATATAATATCCAAGAATTATTTAGAAAAATTATAAAAATTATTATTATTATTATTAGTGGATTATTATTATTATTATTATTTATATCATTTCAAATATGTTTAATTATCATCTCATTATGTGAGAATCCACATGTTCGAACCTTCGAATATGGAAAAAATATCCATTCCTCTACAAAAATAAATTTTAACTTTTACAGTTACATCGGCTGATTACCGTGATTTCCCAAAAATATGAAAAATTTAAATAAATGCTCGAAATGCTCGGTCATCGATCCTAAACTGTTCTGAGTGCTGAAAATGCTCAGAATAACTCTAACAAGTCTTGCGTAAATCATTGCAAGCTTTAAATACGACGAAAAAAATGTGTTGGTCATCTGCAGAAAAATAGTTCGTTCCAATTAGCTAAGCATAATATAATTCAAATGTGGCTTACATTTCTTGATGGTCTTGAAGTGTAGTAAACCTGGTCTATACCAGATTTATCCATAGACATGCCCTATCGGACAAGCATGTATAATCCTTGTATCGGCCGCCATTGTAGACCCACAAATCGTCTAGTCAGACATAGTGGTAGTATCTTTCGACGTTTGAATAAACTGTGGTTCCATTTTAATATGGGCTTCTATCAAAGCCATAACAGTTTGTTGAAATAGGGTCAGATCTAAGTGATCTTTTCTTAAATATGTCAGTTGTAACATAACTCACTGTAATCTCATCAGTACAAGAAAAACATTGACAGTCTAAGCAGTTAACGGCTGTTCTGAAGATCGTTCCCTGGGCATGGTTTATTAATATCACCATCTGCCATGCGCTAAGCAACCTGCAGTTTCCCTTGCGTAGACTAATGAACGCCACCGTTATAGACTAGTCTTCAATGTACTGACAGATCGAAGTGGTTAACTAGTTACAAAAATGAAAACTGACTTGAAATAGATTTAAACATCCAAGTATTAAGTTACTGCTGGACTGTGACAAAATACTAATTTTCTAGACAGAGTCTAGCATATGTCCTTTTAGAAATATAAATATTTCCACCAATGTCTGTAGAAAAACAATCACCTCAGTGATTCTCCTCACCAGAAACTTACTAAGTTCCAACTCGAAGCGCAGCACTTCTCGTGACTATCACGACTTGAAAAGAACTTCTGCGTAGATACGGCAACCATGTGCCTTGGCTCAGCGTAGACGCAACTTGCTTGCCAAGTGCTTGTGTTAGAATGAGCTAACCATGCCTCCTCCAGCTGGCTTTTATTCAAAACGGTCAGGGTCACGCGTCATCGCCTGATATCTAGAAATCCTCATATCTCTTGAATCCCTGGTCCGATTTACTTGATACTAATTGCATTCTCTTTCATTTGGCCGTGCCAGTAATCTGATCCCAGTCTCAAGTCTCTACTCCATAGTTAACTATTTAATCAATAAATAGCCTCCACCTCTGCTATTACTCGCTACGTCACTTGACATTCAACTATCGGTAAAATTCTTCTAAATGCTTCTCGAAGCAATGTAGCGCGATATTCAAATATCTGAACTTTCAAAAGCGGCTACAGCCTTTCCCTTGATATCTAGGTGTCTGAAACTTGGAATACCCATTCCTAGAGTTGGGCACAGTACAAAGCTTTGTATTATGGATAAGATTATCCATCTTAGGTTATTTACGCCTACAGTTCCGAAATTAATTTCTGTTTCCGCGTTAGGTAGCTTTCCGGTTTACAGTGTCATTTTACATAGGAAATGCCTCCGTTACGAATTTTGTTTTCCGTTCGTCCAGGTTTCTGGTATATAGAGGGTCCGGTTTAGGCAGGGTTTACTGTATCATTATTATTTTCGTAGATTCCCCCTTAAGGAGAGCGTTAAAACACAATCTTCTTTTTTACTGTCTCTTTCTTCTTTCTTCCCAGAAACATCTCATATATTCACTATGCTTCCTCTTTCTCTCTTCTGTCCACGTCTTTCCTTCCCTTTATTTAACAACTTTTAAACTTCATCTAACAACACGGATCCGAGTATCACAAAATACTTCGCTAATATGGCAAATGTCTTTGTAATTTCATGATTGATTAGCATTTTTAATCGCTCGGTGGCCTGGGGTTTTCTTAGGATAAACGTTAACTTGGGGTGGCTTCTGTGGCGTAATTGGTACCATGCTGAGCTTCTATACCCAAGATCGTGGGTTCAAATCCGGCCGAAGTCGTCGGATTTTTTAAGACCATCAAAAATTCCTCAGTATGACTTCCTTCGGAGCGGAAGTAAAGCCGGCGGGCCCATGCCATAGATTTATGGCATGTAAAAAGAACCTTCCCCTAACTACAGTCGGGTAAAGCTAAATTTGTAGGCGTAATTGGTAGCATGCTGAACTGCTATGGCCAAGATGGCGGCTTCAAACCCATCCGAAGTCGTCGGATTTCTTAAGAGCGTTAAAATCCTTCAGGAGACGTAAAGGCGGTGGTCCAGTGTCGTAGATTTATGGCATGTAAAAGATCCTTCCACAGACTAAACTTGTGTGAAGCTTAAATTTCTAGGTTAGATTTTGTTGTAACGCTCTATCAAAGTTCCAACGTTCACCACTAGGTATCATTGACATCTGGTAGCGAAAGTTGGAACTACTTGAAATTGAACGTAACTTGTAGCTCACCCTATGGGTGTCCACTTGAAGCAGCTACAGCCGCTGGTGAGCCGAACATGTCCTCGGACTAAAAGCCACACGATAAATAAATAAAATGTAGTTTATATTTGATTAACGCTCTATTAGTTCCACCGTTCGCCACCAGGTACCAGTCACGATGGTATCTAGTAGCCAAGTTCGCAGCTAGGTGTCGTGGACGGTAACATTCGGCAGCAAAATTTGGAACTACTTGAAATAGATCGTCTGCAGTCCTTACCTGAATTACAGATAACACACACTAATACAGCCATCACAATTAACACCGGTTATCAGACAGATTCTACACACACCCAAAGTACACGGGGCTACATGACCGCATTGGCGCAGCCCCTAAACTGGGGAACCAACCACCAACCAATCAACATTAACTTGATTGTACTGTAAGTTTTTAAATTCCATAAAGTTGGTTTCCTTGTTTCTTTTGTTACAACTGTCATGGAACTGTCCTTTGATGCTTTTGTTGTTGTTTAATTTTAGAGGATTGGGTTAGTTAGTTAGTTATTGTTTTTAAGGACTGGAACTACGAGGTCATCTGCCCCTCTCAACACAGATTAAAGTATACAAATTTGGAATGGAATTTAAAATTTAGAGGTGGACACCTAATAAATAAAAATAATAATTATAAAAATAAACAAAAAAATCATCATTCAAAAACGAACAAGTCGTTAAGTCAAAGTTCTCTGGAAAATTTAGATTTCTGACCCTAACCCACTGTCGCTTATAAAGCGGATGACGAGATCAGCAGCCACCGCGGCACCGGCTAATATACGTTTGAGTGTCATCTTCAAACCAAGGTGTTATCAGGTTCGTGTACTTGATTTAATGGGAGCAATTTCTTGATAACCTGTGTTATTATTATTATTATTATTATTATTATTATTATTATTATTATTATTAATAATAAAGTAATTGATTTTCTGTCGCTCAACACGAGTGTGGGTGGGGAGTAACTAATATGTTAATATCCTAACCTGAAATATTACGCGAATTAACTGACTTATACTCTTAATTAACATACTTTTTGAAGAAATTAAATAACCCCCTTTATTTTAAATCTTAATAAATACCCCCTTTTAATTAAATCCAATTAAATATCCCCATTGTAATCAATTAAATATGCCCCTTTTATTTTCAAAATTTTCTTTCAATTATATTATCGGTTTGATCTTAAGTGGAAAATAAATTGATCTGTTGTTTTCCTGGGTCCAAGGATCTTACTAAGGAACTTCCTTTCTTTCCTTCTCTCCCAATTCATGGCTATTGTCTCAGCTGCGTGTAAGCTTTCAGGTTTGACAAATGTAAAGGCATCTTGGCCTTCCTTCCCTTTTCTTCCCAGAACCTCTTCATTCCTTCGCTCCTTATCTTTCTCTCCTCCTCGGAAATGATCCGCATGGGTCTCTTTGTAATTGGTTTCTCTTCAAATGATTTTAAATTGTCTACCTTTCTTCTAAACTCACTTCTATTGTGGATCAACTCTGGAGTAATTCCAACTTCTGCTGCATCTCTCTTGACCGCTTCTACCCACTTAGAGGTGGCCTTTAATCCCATGACGTATTTGATGATCTTTTTGGTCAGTCGGTTCTCGTCCAATCTTACCAGATGTCCATGGAATTTCAGCCTTCATTTCCACATTGTGTCCGTGATCTTTTCAGAACACATGTAGAGCTCCTCGTTTTCCCTCTTCATCCAAGTTCCATCAGAAGTCTTCTGAGGTCCCAGAATTTTCCTCAGAATCTTCCTTTCTTTTTTCTCGAGTTATTGCAGCTCCCCATTTTTAGCCTATTTTCATTTTATAAAAAATAGGCTTAAGAGATCACCTTTTGTCCGTGTGTGTGTATGTGTGTGCGTATGTGCGTGTGTGATGTGTGTGTGTGTGTGATGTGTGTGTGTGTGTGCCCCATAATAAATTCTAAACGGCTGGAGCGATTTCAATGAAACTCGGTAACGTCATAGCCACATTTCGGCCGACCCCGACCGTGCCCTTCAAATTTTATTACGTCTTACGTATCCAACATGGCAGCTGTGCGAAATATTTCACCAGCATTCAATATCTCCGAAACTATTACCGATATTACCCTGAAATTTTGTACGGTGATAAAGGACACTACTAGACGTTCACTTATGATACTTTCAAATACCTGTTAACTATAAAACCAACATGGCGGCCAAGCGAAGTTGAGCTTTTTAAATAGACTTTTCTCGCGACTTAACCATCCAAACGTAATAAAACTTGGTACCGCAAATGTTTATACACATTGTAATGCACTGGCGTCTAATTTAGTTCAATTGTTTACATAAGTTTAAGATGGTGGCTGTGCGAAATATTTCACTGCCATTCTATATCTCCGAAACTACGGTATTACTGATATCAACCTGACATTTTGTTCGGTGGTAAAGCAAGCAAGCTTGTAGTTTAACGTGACCGTTAATCTCGAGATCATGAGCCACGGGACCTCCTTTATACGTGGAATCCGAACCACAGGACATGGCATTTCACTTCGAAAATCTCACATGCATTGACCGGGAATCGAACCCGGACCGCCTTGGTGAGAGGCATACAGCTAGACCGCTGAGCCACCACGCCCCCTCGGTGGTAAAGGATACTGCTACAAGTTTATATATGTAAGTTTCAAAAACCTGTAAGGTACACAACGAACATGGCGACCAAGCGAAGTTGAAACATTTTAATAGACTTGTCTCGTGATTTAACCATCTGAACGCAGTGAAATGTCGTACAGTAAATGATTATACATATTGTAATGCACTGGCATCTAATTAAGTTCAATTGTTTACATAACCTCTAGATGGCGGCAGTGCGAAATGTTAAAATTATGTTTTTATTTCCTGTGTCGTAATCATGCGATCGATGTGAAAGTTTGAATAATGAAGCTACGCAATAATTTTCCTTTATTGGTACATAACTCTATGGCCTGTACATATAACAATCCAAAATGGTGACAATCTGAAATATTTAGACGGTTCTCAATATCTACGAATCTTTTAGAGCAATCAAACTGAATTTTTTTAATGTCCATGGAGGCTATGAACATAAGTTCACCTATAGGGCTTTCAGTAACCTGGTGAGCACAAATCCAACATGGCGGCGACGCGAAGTATAAACATTTAAATGGACGCTCTCGAAATTTAACTTTCCGAGTGCAGTGAAACGTTGTACGTTAAATGCTTATACAAATATTAATCCACTGGCATCTAATTTATTTCAATAGTTTTCAGAACCACAAGATGCCAGCCGTGCGAAATTTTAAAATCTCGTTTTTACTACTTGTGTCCTAATCATGCGATTGAAGTTTGAATACCACACGTACACAATAATCTTCATGTAATAGTACCTAAATACATATCCAACATGGCGACCATCTGAAATATTTAGACGGTTCTCAATATCTACGAATCTATTACAACAATCAAACTGACATTTTGTATGTTTATAGAGGCAAATGACATGAGCAGGATATATGAAAATAGGCTGTATAGTTCTTCACGGAACTAGGCCTACTTGTTTAACTTTAAAATTAGACATTCTGAAGCGTACAATCCCTAATATTATTATTCTAATTGTCTATTAAGCTGCGGGGTTTACTGCACCCGTATCCAACCGCAGGATAAAACCACTGACCCTGAAAGTGAGGAGATCTTTATTAGGTGTACTATCTGTTCCACGTTGTCAATGTAAAGCAGGAGCAGCATATTGGCAGGGTATGTAATAATACCCCGCTGTGCTAGTGGGAGAGAGACTACCCACCAGGGCGTTATACAGCGCCCCAGTTGACTCGCGAATTACGAATTCTCTCCACTCGTCTTGCCGTAAGCGATTTATGGCGAGTGGCGAGATGTATTCTGTAGAACCTGCTCGGGAAATTGATTCGAGAGCTACATTAACATACTGCTCGCGGGTCGACAACTCACGGCACGTATCCTATAGCAAGTGGGTGTTTGATTTTTAAATATTGGCTTTTATGTTCCTCTCACCGCCTTAGCCACTTCGTTCTCCCTCTGTTGTGTTTCGTTACTATTCTTTCCTTTCCGTTTATAGGCTATTGTACCTTCCAATTGTGGTATACCAAATGTAGTCTTCTGTAATTAAAGGGTCGTCTAGAATGACGCACGCCACAGCAATCATAGTATTTAGATATTTTTAACGGGTTGCCCAGCGTAAGCTTACAAAGCGCTCGGACGACAGTTGTTTTTTTCGACTGTTTCACTTAAATCGTTACTGCTCGGCTTTCTTTGATCATAAATAAATTATTTTCTACAGAAATCATCCTCGAGATATCCTTGACAGAATGGTGAAAACCGCATCAAAATCCGTCCAGTGGTTCTCGAGTTTACCCGTAACATCCAAGAATCGGGGACTTAGTTTTATACTAAGTAGAGATATATTAGTCAATGAAAAGCCAAGAATGTAATCATGGCAGTCCTTGCCACGGTGGGTGAGTGGTTATAGTGTCGGACTACCAACCCCAAAATTGCAGGTTCGCCCCTGGCCATGGTAAGTGATATTTGAAGGAAACAAAAATCACGATACTCATGTCATACGTTGTCGGCATGTTAAAGAACCCATTTGAATTCAGTAGGCCGTGTTCAACGGCAAAATTAATCTCGGGATTTTCCGCCAACACAAAGTTCCTCCATTCTCTACTTGAAAGCGCTATAGTGTCAAGGAGTTTAGATATCTAACCTCCTTGACTTTTATAGCGTTCAAAGTGAACCCTTTACCCTATGTTGGTTAAATGATTCTACTTTTTATTTCTTCAATTAATAAATATTTCAACCAGCATCATGAAAGTAGCCAGACAGTGATGAGGAAATTTCAAGCATTTGTTGGAGACAGTAGGGACATACCTGCATCAGTTTAACAAAAGGCTAAGTACTTGAGCTATGAAAAGAAATAGCAGAGCGATGTATCATAAGGACAGGTGTGGCTACCTCAATTTTAGAAGCGACGCGCGGTGAGACATGGTTCTGGTATGTTCATTGTGATATTCGCGCCTAGAAGAAATATGATGCAGTAACGTGAATGGCTGATGAAGAAAATAGACACTCCCAAGACGCCAAGATCTACTAGAAACCGCCAAATTACAGAGAAATGGAGAACCAATGAGAAGAGAATGCCTACTTGCGCGCCAACTCTGGCTGGGGTACGCGGTGGCTAGTATTCACGCGGGAAATCGCCTAGACAAAATCTCTACGATCGATTCTAGGATTAATGGGCATATTCTTGACCTGTGCAATATTACGAGTTCAGTGATATGTATTTCATTCCTGTATCACAATTATTTCGAGAAATTTTTACATAAAATCCCCCTCCATCTAGACCCAAGGGCCAGTTCATTTATAAGTGTGTCGAAGAGCCAAGACATTGACTTTTATTCCGTGTGTTGAGGACACACTATTATTATTCTGTGCGTCTACGAACGTAGACTTGTATTTTTGTGTCGAGGACACAGGAGATTCATTGAAAAGTGGTAAAATCAGTGATAGATAGTCATTGTACTATAGTTATAGGGACAGTAGCGTCGATAATTCGCCAACGAACAGTGACAGGGAATTTAGTACCTGAACAAGCGAATTTAGTAGTCAGGCATAAAGTGTATAATAACCTAATTTTTGTATCAGCGCAAGGATGACATCGATGAATGCAGAAGAAGCGTGGAAGTCTCAACAGTCCGTCCAGATGGCTGCTATGAGATAAAGAGCATCCAGTTGGGGAATGGCATCTGATGTTCTTTGACGGGTGACTACAACACGAGATGAGTACAAATAATATTTTATTATTTATTAAATTAACTTATGGTTTATGGGACATATTTTTGTGAATTAATGTAGTATATTTAGTTTTGATCTGGCACACTTTTGTTTGGAAGCAGCTCGCACAATGGTAGTTAATGGAAGGTTCTTTTCTTTGTGTTGTGTTAACTAACGTATCTATGTGAACGGCCGTGTTCGCCTATGTTACGAAGTGCGGTTAAAAACGTCTCTCGGAGATATGTCGTGTTTCAGAAGTAGGACTGAATTAATATAATTATAGAGTAGATTGGAGGGTAATTAAATGTTATTGAAAATTATTATTGATCAGATTCAGTGTGATTATTGCCTTTGGAGCAATGTAATTTGTGACGAAGAGTACTCAGCTCTATCGTAGGTTTTAAATATTGTGTTAAATGTTTGCGAGCTTTAATTCAGCAGACCCATGTGAAAGGCGTTATGTCAGTCCCAGATGTGTGTACTGTGAGTATATTGTTGTGGTATTACAAGCGGGAACTTCAGCAGAGACTGATTTCTGTCAGCTTGGTACCAGATTCAGATTGCATCCTTGCGAGGACAATTATGGATATGTGATTATTGTCTGACCATATGTTGAGTGGGAGGAGATGTTAGCGGCTGTTGATTCCTTGAGATAACAGTTCCGCTGGTCGGCTATTTATATACACTGGATGGGGGACATGACTGGTGTTGTGGAAAGGGGTGAGTTGTTGTCACAAGGGCTGACTGAGTTTCGCAAGCAGAGCTCATTAAAGTGGAGTGCAAGTCTGGCTCCCAATTACTTGAAAATAAATATAAATGTGAGAAACTGATCAATGGTAAAATTGTTTAAATAAATGGGAGTTGCCTACGAAACACGATTACCTTCGAAGCGTTTCTTTAACATGCAGTTTTGTTAATATAAAGTAATCTTAACCACTAAGGTTGTTTGTTGTTGTTGGTTTATTCTTTGTTTATTGTACATGTCAGTGGCCCGTGAGTCACGTGCGGCGCTGTTTTTCCTTGTTGTTGAGTATCTGGCCATAGTGGGAGCTCATTGGATAAGTGTGTCACCACACTAATAAGGGTCTCAGAGAGATGCCTGTAAATAGTAGAGTTGTAATATGTGTGTCAGAGTTAGATTTAAGGATTTTTATTAATGTTATGCCCATAGCCATAAAAGTTGATTTTACGAGATGATTGTTCGTGAGCACCGTGGCTGTTAACCCGTTGTGAACGAATGATCATCCAAGTACTCATTTCCCGTAGATAGTCACCACGCGAACATAAATTCACATGCAAGATAGTGGAACTTGGATCCACATTTTATTGGAAAAGGGGAGATCCATCTGACTCCTCAAAGTGATAAATATTCCTGTCAGGGGGAAAATTCAGGGAGGATTTTTTTATTATTGTTTGTTTTATTCTTTTATGCACAAATTAGTTATTAAATCTAGTTATTATCTTACGTTTTGTCTCCTTTCTTTCTTAGTTATAGTTTTCATCCTATAACCCTTGCCTCAGAAAAGCACGTAGTTTGGCGGACGTAAACACCACACTATGAACTGAACGCGACCCCTTGATCTAAGATTCTTGCATAAAACACTGCTATTCTGAAGGGTTCATAGGTGAAAACTGTCGGCCAACGGTGGGGCTATTCACTGTGGTGTAACGGGGAGATTACACATGTCAATAGTGGCGCATTTGAGTAAAACTGGCATGCCGCAAGTGCAGGCAGATATGACAGTATTTAATCACCGGGAAGTGATATTTTATTAAAAGTAGTTGAGGCGAAGTGGATACCGCCAAATGTGTGAAAAATAAATTAAAATCAGGAGTTTGCAAAGTAAAATACGGTTCACGTTGTTGTCTTTTAAATTAAAATAAAATTAAGATGTGATACCGGGCGCCCAATGATAAAGTTAAAACTAGATTTGTGTAGAAAGTCAAACTCATGGAAATATTAGGAGGCTGTAGCCTAAAATGACAATTAATACTTTGTTAATTAGTCAGTGTTAATATCAGATCAGGATAACTGTTTAATGACTAAATATGTGCTTGGGGTTAAAAATTAAATTGAGTAAAACTAGAACTACTCAGAGATGCAATCAACTAATGGGATTAAAGGTAAAATTAAATGAACTGAGTAGAATAAAGAAATTAAATGTGCATTGGATTTATGTGCGTGTCAAAGGGCATTGGCGTAGGCCACTTCCCATATGTCTCATATATATTATAAAACATGGCAACGGTGGCGCAGATCCAGGAGATCATTGAAAGTGCAGCGAGGAGAACGCAGGAATTGTTGGATACTAAATTAGCAGAGCAAAGTGAAGCGTTGAACACTAAATTATCAGAACAGAGTCAATCTATAAACACTAGTATGGTAGAGCAAAGTGAAGCGTTGAATACAAAATTATCTGAACAAATAAACACTAGTATGGTAGAGCAAAGTGAAGCGTTGAATACAAAATTATCTGAACAAATAAATACTAAACTGTCAGAACAAAGTGAAACGCTAAATACTAAACTGTTAGAGCAAAGTGAATCGCTAAATACTAAACTGTCAGAACAAAGTAAATCGCTAAATACTAAACTGTTAGAACAAAGTGAATCATTGCGGACACAGTTAAATAACAGTAGAATTGAGCAAAATGAATATCAGGCGGAACAAGCTAGGTTATTAAAGAGTGAAATTAATGACACTATAAATTCACAGTTAGAGGCGCAAAATAATAAAAACACGAACCAATTAGCTTCGTTAACCGCAGAGATGAAAGAGCACACAAACCAACAGATGATATTACTGGCCCTTGATGTAAGCAAAAATAATGAGAAACAATTAGAGCAGATTAAACAAATGGAGAGTATTTTCGATAAAAAACTTAGCATTCTCGATGAAACGGTGTTAGCTAAATTAGAGCAGATTGAAATAGCATGCACAATGAATACGAGCGAGGTCAAAATAGCCCAGGATAAGTTGGAAGGTCGATTTAAGGAGATGGAGAAAAGTGGCAGGGTCATTCAACAACAAATATCAGCAGTAGATGAGAACATATCAGGCATAATTAAAGATATGGACCGTCTAGAGATAAAATCAGCGGAACAGTGGAAAAGCTTAGAAACGGAACAAGAACAATTTAAGAGTACATTAGACGAAAGGCTGAGCCAGATAGAAAATAATCAAGATGAAAATAAGAGCCAAATTGAAGAAAAAATAAGCACGATTAAAGAACAGATCAGGAAAGATTGGAAGAAAATGAATATTGATTCTAGAGAGGAAAGATCCACAATTCTTAAAACAGTAGGCGAAAACCACACGCGTATTCAAGCTTTGGAGCAAGAGGTAAAAAATAGACTTAAAGAACAGACAGACAGGATCATTAAAGCCGAACTTCGCTCATTAGAACAATCGTCTATATTTAAAACGGGAGTATTGAAAGACAAGCAGGATGACTCACATAGTCCCCAACCCAGCATAGCAGGAAGTCAGAATCAAGCAGAGAGCCCATTAACGACAAACACGGAAGGATTTCGTAAGAACGTAGATAGAAGCTCAACACCACAGGACGGTCATCAGCCCACACAACTTATTCAAGTAATTCGCTCAAATGACTACAAACCGCAGAAATACACCGAAAATTCAGGGGTAACGCCTAAGGCCTTTATCATAGAGATTGAAGACCATTTTAATGACACTGGGGTACCTGAAGCACGTAGATTGAGAATGATGGAGAGATTTTTATCAGGGAATGTTCTCACCTGGTTTTTAAGTTTCAAATACACATTTGGAACCATGCCAGACTTTAACTTAGCGTTTCTGCGCAAATACTGGTCTCCCGCCATACAACAGAGTTTAAGAATGGAGCTTTACTCTAGAAAATACCAAACTACCCAGCAGACAAAATACTCAGATTTCTTTAACATGCAAATGCTAAAATTTCGCGATCTGGATTACCCATTAAACGAATCAGATTTGGTGATGACAATAGCAAGGCAAATGCCAGTTAATGTACAGCAAGTGCTAGTAGCAGCAAACGTCAGTACGGCCCTACATGCAGAGCAGATATTACGGCAAATAGATGAGACCACATCTCATAGTCATTTTAGAGGAGGAAGACAACTGGAATTAGTCAACACTACAGAGGTCGTAAAAGCAAAACAGGGAAATACTAAAACGCAGGGTACTAATACGAGCACCTCCACACCTAGGCGAAACCAGGAAGAAGGGGAAAACAGACCATATCAGCGTAACGAAAATTACTACAACAATAGATACCAGGGCAACAATAGATACCAACAAAGAGGATATCAACAATGGCGTGATAATAGAAGGAATGACAGGTCTTATGGAAGATACGGTGATTATAATGCCAATCAACGATGGAAAGGAAAGAGAGATCAAAATCAAGGAGATCAACGTAACTATCGAGATGACTGGGATGATAGGCACGCTCAATCACAAAATTACTTAGAGGAGTTACACGCTAATCAAGGTGGAGAACCAGGAAGATGGGAAAAGGCCATTGGGAACAGAAAGAACCCAGATACACATACTGAGGAAGCTGGAAGTCTACTGAGACAAGAGGAATATCAAGGACATGAGCGACAGAAGGATGATGGGAGTCGAAATGGAGCTAAAAAAAATGTTAATTTTGGATCAAGGAGACAGTCTCAAAACACAACAGTCGGAAGTTGAAGATGGATGGATAGTAGCGAACATACAAGAATGGATTGCTTTACCAGAAGATTGCCTGGAGGAGACGGTGAAACCACGGAACGATGAAATTAGGCAATTACCCATTATTTACGCAAGGATTGGTGGAATTAATATAAGATGTTTATTGGATACAGGGTCACAGATCAGTCTAGTATCGGAGGCCTTGGTTCGAGAGTTGGGACGGACTCAGAATATTCCTGTAATTCCGGTACCACAGCTCAAAGTGAGGGGTGTTATTCCTGAACGCACCGTTACTTGTAAACGTCAGGCATACTTAGAGCTGAACATATTGGAACACACTTTTGGGCAAACATTCATTATCATGGCAAAGATGAATTTCAATATAATTCTTGGTGCAAATTTCATTTGTGACTATCAAGCAGTGATAGATTTACACAAGAATACAGTCAGTTTTAGAGAATATGACCAGCTGAAAAACGTGGGATTGCATATGGATCAAATCACTACCGGAAGAGATGTAAATTCTTGGGCATTGGAAGCAATATCAGAAGAGACGGAAGAGGAGGTACGAAAGGCGGAAGATAACATCGTAGAAGGGGCTGTTGTGGAACTAGATGAGGAGATAGAATCCCAGGAGATATGGTCTTTATTGACAGAAGGAAGTAACAGCGATGCACAATTTGAAGAGTTACTACAGGAGCGGCTCAATGACATTCAACTTGGGGGTGAACACAGAAAACAGTTGGAAGAGATTCTAAGGAAGCACAAATCAGTATTTGATACAGTACCTGGGAAAATATTAAATTTCAAGTACTCTATGCAAGTCGAGGACTGGTCACCTTTCAAAAGCAGATTGTACCCAATTCCTGAAAAGTATCGTGGTCAAGTTAAAATTATTATAGATGAGATGTTAGAAGCTGGAGTGATAAGGAAGACACCTACACCTTATCTAAATGCAATTTTGGCAGTCACAAAACCAAATGGATCTATTAGACTTTGTTTAGATGCCAGAAATCTCAACATGAGACTCATTTTTCCTGAGTATGACAGAGCGCCAATTATCAGGGACGTATTAAAAGGCTTTAAAAACAAGAGCATTTATTCATCGGTCGATCTGACGAGCTCGTTCCATCATCTTGAGTTGGATGAGAAGTCACAGCTTCTAACTGGCTTCTTATTCGATAACCAGACATATTGTTTCGTCAGAATGCCTTTTGGGGTCAAAACAGCGGGCTGTGCTTTAATCCGAGCACTGGACCGGAACCTAACCGAGGAAGTAAAGGAGATGACGGTGCGATACATTGACGACATTCTGTTGGCATCCGACAATATTGAAACTCACATGGAAAATTTAGATAAAGTATTGGGCAACTTGAAAGCATCGAATTTCAAAGTAAACCTGAAGAAATCGCATTTCTTCAAGAGCGAGATCTTATATTTGGGTCACGTCATTGATAAGGAGGGAGTGATGCCAAATCCAGCCAAGATTGATGCGATAAAGAATTTCCCTACACCAACGAGAGTCAAGCACATTCGGGCTTTCTTAGGCGTAACGGGATTCTTTAAAGAAAACTGTCCAGGTTATACGGAGACTGTAGCTCCAATGCAAGAAATGTTAAAGAAAAATAACAAATGGTCATGGAACGCGGAATGTGAGAAGGCATTCCAAGCAACAAAACAGCTATTGGAAAACTGCATTAAATTAGGCTATCCAGATTTCAAGCTCAAATTCATAATCCAAGCGGATGCTTCACTAATTGGGATAGGTGCTATGCTCTACCAAGAGGATCCAGCGAACCTGCAGCACAAAACATATTTGGCATTTGTCAGCCGAAAATTGCGTAAGCACGAGCGCAATTATACTGTAACCGAGCTAGAATTGTTGGCCATCCTTCATGCGCTCCAACAATGGAAACGAATAATCTATGGTTACCCTATTGTTGTCAGGACTGACCACAAGGCACTAACATTCTTGTTTAAGACATCAATGGCAAGCGAACGTGTGACACGTTGGTCTATATACATTCAGCAGTTCAGCATTGAAATTGAACATTGTCCAGGGAAGATGAACGTGATACCGGATGCACTCAGCAGGAACCCAGAGCCTGATAATGAAGAAACAGCGATGGTACAACACTTGGAGTTAACACCGAAGGACCGGGAATTCTTGGAGGAGTTACGTGAGTTACAGCGAGAACAGGAAGCGGAACCATGGATGATGCTATTAATTAATTACTTCAAAAAGCAACTACCTACAGGAACACCTGCATTTCGAGAAGCGAAAGCCAAAGAAGGAAGATATGTTTATGTCAACAATTTGCTGCACAAATGGGTAGATAATGACCACACCAAGTTACGCATATTAGTACCTGCATCGTTACAACGAGGATTGACATGGCATACGCACGAAAGTTACGGTCACGTGAGCTTAGACAAGTGCGAAGCAACAATAGGACAGACATTTACATGGCCACGTATGAGAACAACTATATGTGACGTCATTACAACTTGTGACCCATGTCAGAGAACAAAGCCAAATAATTATTTACTGAGGCAATATCCTAGACCATTGCTACCTCAGAAACCATGTGAGCTGCTGGCGATGGACTGTCTTGGTCCAATTCCGAAGGGAAGGAGAGGTTGCCGTCATTTGCTAGTGTGAATTGATGTATTTTCTAAGTTTGTAGTACTATGCCCTATTCAGAAAACCACATCGAAGCCGGTACTCAGTCGCATTCGTAATAGAGTTATTCCAACCCTTGGAAAACCAGAGTTTATATTATCAGATCACGGCAGTTATTTCACAAGCGCCGAATTCAAGAAAGGAATGGAAGACATGGGTATAAAACATGTTTTAAGCAGTATCCGACATGCCCAAGCAAATCCAAGCGAGAGAGTAATTAAATCTGTAACTGCATATTTGAGAATCTTCATTCCGAACGAACACCACAAATGGGTCGATAAAATTAAGGACGTAGAGACATGCATGAATTCTACCAGGCACGAGTCAACAGGACAAATCCCTATGGTCCTACACAAGAACGAGTATCCAGTAAGAACGTGGAAAAGCATCATTAACTGTCCACAAGATCCCATGATAGCACCAGACCTGAGAATTGAACGAACGAGAGAATACATGAGGAAACAAGCAGACCGCAGATTACGGCGAGTAAGAAATAAGAGGTTCCACGGTGATCTTGAAGTCAACCAGCTCGTTTTGGTAAAACGACCTGCTACATCGGACCCAGAAAAGAAAATCTTTAGTAAGTTCTGCGAAAAATTCATAGGACCCTATTCTATCGTAAGAAACCTTGGAGATAATGCTTACAGAGTGAAAGAATTGAGCACAGGAACAATGTCAGTTTACAACGCTGCCAACCTAAAGAAATATCGTCGAAGTGAACCATGGTAGCGCCGAAATAATGACGCTGTTTGAATATACGGACGTCCTACTATCAACAAAGTCAACGGGGAGCAATTGAATACGGCACGTGATGAAGGAGGAAGTAGACTTGTTGTTGACAAACATTAACGAGGCAAGTAAGGTGTTGCCGCAGGCATCGAACGTCACGCAAGATTGGAAGGGGAAGAGACAAGCAGGATATGAAAACGAGTAAATGCCATTGAGGACAGGAGCGCCTAGACCAAGTAAGAAAAAGGGGTGATTCTGGAAGTAAAACAAATTGGCCTACGGAAGTATTGTAAAATTGTCGACTTCATTCCTAAGTTCGAAATTTTGTGAGTGGGAGAGTTGTGAACCCTTTACCCTATGTTGGTTAAATGATTCTACTTTTTATTTCTTCAATTAATAAATATTTCAACCAGCATCATGAAAGTAGCCAGACAGTGATGAGGAAATTTCAAGCATTTGTTGGAGACAGTAGGGACATACCTGCATCAGTTTAACAAAAGGCTAAGTACTTGAGCTATGAAAAGAAATAGCAGAGCGATGTATCATAAGGACAGGTGTGGCTACCTCAATTTTAGAAGCGACGCGCGGTGAGACATGGTTCTGGTATGTTCATTGTGATATTCGCGCCTAGAAGAAATATGATGCAGTAACGTGAATGGCTGATGAAGAAAATAGACACTCCCAAGACGCCAAGATCTACTAGAAACCGCCAAATTACAGAGAAATGGAGAACCAATGAGAAGAGAATGCCTACTTGCGCGCCAACTCTGGCTGGGGTACGCGGTGGCTAGTATTCACGCGGGAAATCGCCTAGACAAAATCTCTACGATCGATTCTAGGATTAATGGGCATATTCTTGACCTGTGCAATATTACGAGTTCAGTGATATGTATTTCATTCCTGTATCACAATTATTTCGAGAAATTTTTACATAAAATCCCCCTCCATCTAGACCCAAGGGCCAGTTCATTTATAAGTGTGTCGAAGAGCCAAGACATTGACTTTTATTCCGTGTGTTGAGGACACACTATTATTATTCTGTGCGTCTACGAACGTAGACTTGTATTTTTGTGTCGAGGACACAGGAGATTCATTGAAAAGTGGTAAAATCAGTGATAGATAGTCATTGTACTATAGTTATAGGGACAGTAGCGTCGATAATTCGCCAACGAACAGTGACAGGGAATTTAGTACCTGAACAAGCGAATTTAGTAGTCAGGCATAAAGTGTATAATAACCTAATTTTTGTATCAGCGCAAGGATGACATCGATGAATGCAGAAGAAGCGTGGAAGTCTCAACAGTCCGTCCAGATGGCTGCTATGAGATAAAGAGCATCCAGTTGGGGAATGGCATCTGATGTTCTTTGACGGGTGACTACAACACGAGATGAGTACAAATAATATTTTATTATTTATTAAATTAACTTATGGTTTATGGGACATATTTTTGTGAATTAATGTAGTATATTTAGTTTTGATCTGGCACACTTTTGTTTGGAAGCAGCTCGCACAATGGTAGTTAATGGAAGGTTCTTTTCTTTGTGTTGTGTTAACTAACGTATCTATGTGAACGGCCGTGTTCGCCTATGTTACGAAGTGCGGTTAAAAACGTCTCTCGGAGATATGTCGTGTTTCAGAAGTAGGACTGAATTAATATAATTATAGAGTAGATTGGAGGGTAATTAAATGTTATTGAAAATTATTATTGATCAGATTCAGTGTGATTATTGCCTTTGGAGCAATGTAATTCGTGACGAAGAGTACTCAGCTCTATCGTAGGTTTTAAATATTGTGTTAAATGTTTGCGAGCTTTAATTCAGCAGACCCATGTGAAAGGCGTTATGTCAGTCCCAGATGAGTGTACTGTGAGTATATTGTTGTGGTATTACAAGCGGGAACTTCAGCAGAGACTGATTTCTGTCAGCTTGGTACCAGATTCAGATTGCATCCTTGCGAGGACAATTATGGATATGTGATTATTGTCTGACCATATGTTGAGTGGGAGGAGATGTTAGCGGTTGTTGATTCCTTGAGATAACAGTTCCGCTGGTCGGCTATTTATATACACTGGATGGGGGACATGACTGGTATTGTGGAAAGGGGTGAGTTGTTGTCACAAGGGCTGACTGAGTTTCGCAAGCAGAGCTCATTAAAGTGGAGTGCAAGTCTGGCTCCCAATTACTTGAAAATAAATATAAATGTGAGAAACTGATCAATGGTAAAATTGTTTAAATAAATGGGAGTTGCCTACGAAACACGATTACCTTCGAAGCGTTTCTTTAACATGCAGTTTTGTTAATATAAAGTAATCTTAACCACTCAGGTTGTTTGTTGTTGTTGGTTTATTCTTTGTTTATTGTACATGTCAGTGGCCCGTGAGTCACGTGCGGCGCTGTTTTTCCTTGTTGTTGAGTATCTGGCCATAGTGGGAGCTCATTGGATAAGTGTGTCACCACACTAATAAGGGTCTCAGAGAGATGCCTGTAAATAGTAGAGTTGTAATATGTGTGTCAGAGTTAGATTTAAGGATTTTTATTAATGTTATGCCCATAGCCATAAAAGTTGATTTTACGAGATGATTGTTCGTGAGCACCGTGGCTGTTAACCCGTTGTGAACGAATGATCATCCAAGTACTCATTTCCCGTAGATAGTCACCACGCGAACATAAATTCACATGCAAGATAGTGGAACTTGGATCCACATTTTATTGGAAAAGGGGAGATCCATCTGACTCCTCAAAGTGATAAATATTCCTGTCAGGGGGAAAATTCAGGGAGGATTTTTTTATTATTGTTTGTTTTATTCTTTTATGCACAAATTAGTTATTAAATCTAGTTATTATCTTACGTTTTGTCTCCTTTCTTTCTTAGTTATAGTTTTCATCCTATAACCCTTGCCTCAGAAAGCACGTAGTTTGGCGGACGTAAACACCACACTATGAACTGAACGCGACCCCTTGATCTAAGATTCTTGCATAAAACACTGCTATTCTGAAGGGTTCAAAAGGAACGACGAAATTCGACATGCAAGCTACCCTCTGGGTGTCACTTAACAAAGCTTGCACCAGGCACCCGAGGCCATACGATATTACGATATTATATTATTACAGCAATTATTATACGTGCTTGCCCCAGTGCTCCCTGGTGTTGAATTCACATCCTTTTGGTCTGTCCGGACCAACGAGCGGCATGGTGTCGTATAACCTGTGCACAAGACTTAGCCATAAACTGTTTCGCCACGGAAGCACGAAGGTTGGGTCTCTCCATAGTCATTGCCTCGTGAATCCATACTTAGGTGGCAAGTCTGTCAGGCTGATCTATTGGAGACATTTATTTATTTATTTATTTATTTATTTATTTATTTATCGTATGGCTTTTAGTGCCGGGTGTGTACGAGGACATTTTCGGCTCGCCAGAGGCTGTAGCTGCTTCAAGCGGTCACCCTTAGGGTGAGCTACAAGTTTCGTTCAATTTCAAGTAGTTCCAACTTTCGCTACCAGATGTCACTGACACATAGTGGTGAACGTTGGAACTTTGATAGAGCGTTTCAACGAAATCTAACCTAGAAATTTAGCTTCACACAAGTTTAGTTAGTGGAATGATCTTTTACATGCCATAAATCTATGACATGGGACCGCCGGCTTTATTTCCCCTCCGAATGAAGGCATACTGAAGGATTTTAACACTCTAAAAAAATCCGACGACTTTGTCCGGGTTTGAACCCGCGATCTTGGGCACAGCAGTTCAGCATGCTACCAACTACGCCACCGAAGCCGCTATTGGAGACATGATAGTATACGTTTGCGCTAAGGGACCTACAGAGAACCACTAAACATTTGACAACAGTTTTCAGCTTGCCTATTCATGAAGAGAATTGAGTTAAAACATGTATTATACTCACAAATCGGGATGGCTTGATTCGTACCCATATCGCTTCTCAGTTGTCCTCTTGAGGACTTTCATATATGTTCCTAGTTTCCTAGTTCCTAGTTTCATATATGTTTGTAATGCTCAATGTAATACTTGGAGATAGAATGCCCGCGTCGAAAGCTACCATAGCTTACTTAGCCATGCATCTTGTTACTGGCTGATTTATAAATATGAAATTCTTTCATCTTGTGTCCATTTCACCGTATATAATTTCTTCACACTTTGCTGTCACCTTATCGCATTTTGAAAATTGCATAGGCTACCATACATTTAGTATTGCACCCTTCTCCTACTTCCACCCCAGGTTGTGTTACACGCGAGAAACTCATCTTAGTGGGTGTACGGTACTCTTAATATTAAACTATTAGCAGTCTATTGTTTTAATTTAATTTTTTTCTACCCAAATGAAGTACATTACACATCAGTTGCTACGTCGACCTTCTCAACATAATCTCCTTGTAACTTAATGCACTTTTGCCATCGTTGTGTCAGTCTCTCCAGACCTTCCTGAAAGCATTCTATGGGAGTGCTGCGCACCCATGCCTTGTCAGCTGAATCCAGTTCTGTCAAATCCGCAAAACGGCGATCATGCAATAGAAGTATAGGGGCAGTCCATCGCCGAAGAAATGTCGAACAGAGCCATCAGTTGGCAAGCGAATAGCGACAGTGTTCTGGGACACAAAGGGCATCATCCTCATTGACTGGCTGGAATTGGGGGCCACGATTAACAGCGCAGCAACCCTTAGGCGCTTATATCGTGCCATTCAAACTAAGCGTCGAGGAATATGGGCTAAAGGTGTGCTTCTGCAACATAACAATGCCCGCGCCCACACCATCGCTGCCATTGATCAAATGGGATTCACGGTGCAGCCACATCCACCATATTCTCCCGACATGGCACCAAGTGATTACCACCTGTTCGGAAACATGAAGGAACCTCTGGACACAGCTGTCAAGGAATGAGTACGTAGCACTCCGAAAGAATGGTTTCAGGAATGTCTGTAGAGACTGACACATCGGTGGCAAAAGTGCATTAAGTTACAAGGAGATTATGTTGAGAAGGTGGACGTAACAACTGATGTGTAATGTACTTCATTTGGGTAGAAAAAAATAAAGTGTAAAACAATATAGAACGCCCCTCGTATATTTGACTATGGGTACACACATGATCTCACTAAAATAATGCAATTATAAACTAACAAAACCTTATACAAGATTATAATATTAAACCACGTTTAATTACAGTATTATCTATCTATCTATATATATAACAAGTAGTTCCGTAAAGAACTATGCAGCCTATTTTCATATATACTGCTCATGTTAATTTCTTCTAACAACATACAAAATGTCAGTTTAATTGCTGTAACAGATTCGTAGATATTGAGAACCGTCTAAATATTTCAGATTGTCGCCAGGTTGGATTTTTATTTTTGTACTATTACATTAAGATTATTGTGTACGTGTGGTATTCAAACTTCAATCACATGATTAGAACACAAGAAGTAAAAACGAGATTTTAAAATTACGCACAGCAGCCATCTTGTGATTATGCAAACAATTGAAATAAATTAGATGCCAGTGGATCAACATTTGTATAAGCATTTAACGTGCAACGTTTCACAGCACTCGGATAGTTAATTCGCGAGAATCGTCCATTTAAATATTTATACTTCGCGTCGCCGCCATGTTGGATTTGTGCTCACCAGGTTAATGAAAGTCCTATAGGTGAACATATGTTCATAGTCTCTATGAACATTACAAAATTCAGTTTGGTTGCTGTAAAAGATTCATAGATATTGAGAACCGTCTAAATATTTCGGAAGCTCGCCATTTAGGATTGTTATATGTATATGCCATAGAATTATGTACCATTCGAGGACAATTATTGCCTAGGTTCATTATTCAAACTTTCACTTCGATCGCATGATTACGACACAAGAAATAAAAACTTAATTTAAAAATTTCGCACAGCCGCCATATTGAGGTTATGTAAACAATTGATTTAAATTAGATGGCAGTGCATTGCAATCTGCAAAATCATTTACTGTACCACATTTCACTGCGCTCAGAGAGTTAAATCACGAGAAAAGTCTATTAAAATATTTCAAATTCGCTTGGTCGCCATGTTCGTTTTTTACTTTACAAGTTTATGAAGTATACATAGATAAACTTGTACCAGTACCCTTTATCACCGTACAAAATTGCAGGGTAATATCTGTAATAGTTTCGGAGATATAGAATGTCAGTGAAATATTTCGCACAGCCGCCATTTTGAGATTATGTAAACAATTGAACTAAATTAGACTCCAGTGCATTACTATGTGTATAAACACTTGCTGTACCTAGTTTCATTACGTTTGGATGGTTAAATCGTGAGAAAAGTCTATTTAAAAGTCTCAACTTCGCTTGGTCGCCATGTTCGTTTTCTACTTTACAAGTTTATGAAATATACATAGGTAAACTTGTATCAGTACCCTTTATCACCGTACTAAATTGCAGGATGATATCTGTAATAGTTTCGGAGATATAGAATGTCAGTGAAATATTTCGCACAGCCGCCATTTTGAAGTTATGTAAACAATTGAACTAAATTAGACTCCAGTGCATTACAATGTGTATAAACATTTGCTGTACCAAGTTTCATTACGTGTGGATAGTTAAATCGCGAGAAAAGTCTATTTAAAAGTCTCAAATTCGCTTGACCGCCATGTTGGTTTTGTAGTCACCAGGTTTTTGAAAGTCTCATAGGTGAACTTCTAGTAGTACCCTTTATCACCGTACACAATTTCAGGGCGATATCGGTAATAGTTTCGGAGATATTGAATGCTAGTGAATTATTTCGCACAACCGCCATTTTGCATTGGTGAGACGTAACAAAATTTGAAGGCCACGGTCGAGGTCGCCGGGAATAGTGCTATGAAAATATCGAGTTTCATTGAAATCGCTCCAGCCGTTTAGATTTTATTAGGGGGGGGGACACACACACGAATCACACACACACACACACAACACGCACACACACACGGACAAAAGGTGATCTCATAAGCCTATTTTTAGCCTACTTTCGATTTTTGCAAAAAATGAAAGTAGACTTATGAGATCAACACAGGGCGAAAAAAGTGTGTTTGTCTGTGTGTGTGTATGTGTGTGTGTGAGTCTGTGTGTGTGTCTGTGAGTGTGTGTGTGTGTGTGTGTGTGTGTGTGTGTGTGTGTGTGTGTGTGTGAGTGTGTGTACTCTGAATGTCTGTCCCCCCTATCAATTCGAATACGGTGAATGCGAATTGAACGAAATTTGGTACAAAGGTAGCACTAGCAAAGGACACCTCAGTGTCATGTTTTATATCGCCGCCATCTTGACGGAAACGTAATGGCGGCCACACAAATGTTCAAAGCTTAAATCAAATTACGACTAACCTAATCATCCGATCTCTACCAAATTTTGCAACAACATACCTTTACGGGGGGAGCATCTTTTGACCAAACCAATAGGCCATCAGCGTAATAGTTTGCGGATGGCGGCCATCTTTGCGTGAAAATCGATTCCCCCTATTAATTCGAACACGGTGCAACCGAATGGAACGAAATTTGGTACAGAGGTAGTACTAACAAAAGGCACCTCAGTGTCATGTTTTATATCGCCGCCATCTTGACGGAAACTTAATGGCGGCCACACAAATGTTCAAAGCTTAAATCAAATTACGACTAACCTAATCATCCGATCTCTACCAAATTTTGCAACAACATACCTTTGTGGGGGAGCATCCTTTGACCAAACTAATAGGTCATCAGCGTAATAGTTTGCGGATGGCGGCCATCTTTGTGTGAAAATCGATTCCCCATATTAATTCGAACACGGTGCAACCGAATGGAACGAAATTTGGTACAGAGGTAGCACTAACAAAAGGCACCTCAGTGTCATGTTTTATATCGCCGCCATCTTGACGGAAACGTAATGGCGGCCACACAAATGTTCATAGCTTAAATCAAATTACGATTAACCTTATCATCCGATCTCTACCAAATTTTGCAACAACATACCTTTATAGAGGAATCATCCTTTGACCAAATGACTAGGTCATTAGCGTGACAGTTTGCGGATGGCGGCCATCTTTGTGTGGAAATCAATTCCCCCTATTAATTCAAACACGGTTAAACCGAATGGAACGAAATTTGGTACTGAGGTTGCACTAGCAAAGGGCATCTCAGTGTCATGTTTTATATCGCCGCCATATTGACAGAAACGTAATGGCGGCCACACAAATGTTCAAAGCTTAAGTTAAATTACGACTAACATAACCATCCGATCTCTACCAAACTTTGCAACAACATTCCTTTATGGAGGAAGCATCCTTTGACCAATCTAGTAGGTTATTAGCTTAATAGTTTGCGGATGGCGGCCATCTTTATGTCAAAATTGATTCCCCCTATTAATTCGAACACGGTGGAACCGAATGGAACGAAATTTGGTACAGAGGTAGCACTAGCAAAGGGCACCTCAGTGTCATGTTTTATATCGCCGCCATCTTGACTGAAACGTAATGGCGGCCACACGAATGTTCAAAGCTTAAATCAAATTACGATTAACCTAATCATCTGATCTCTACCAAATTTTGCAACTACATACCTTTATGGAGGGAGCATCCTTTGACCAATCTAATAGGTCATTCGCCTAATAGTTTGCGGATGGCGGCCATCTATATGTCAAAATTGATTCCCCCTATTAATTCGAACACGGTGGAACTGAATGAACGAAATTTGGTTCAGAGGTAGCACTAGCAAAGGGCACCTCAGTGTCATGTTTTATATCGCCGCCATCTTGACTGAAACGTAATGGCGGCCACACGAATGTTCAAAGCTTAAATCAAATTACGATTAACCTAATCATCCGATCTCTACCCAATTTTGCAACTACATACCTTTATGGAGGGAGCATCCTTTGACCAGTCTAATAGGTCATTCGCCTGATAGTTTGCGGATGGCGGCCATCTTTGTGTCAGAATCGATTCCCCCTATTAATTCAAACACGGTGAAACCGAATGGAACGAAATTTGGTACAGAGATAGCACTAGCAAAGGGCACCTCAGTTTCATGTGTTATATCACCGCTATCTTGACGGAAACGTAATCGCGGCCACCCAAATGTTAAAAGCTAAAATGTAATTACGACCAACCTAATAATCTAGTCTCTACCAAATTTTGCAACACCATATCTTTATGTGGGAAACATATTCTGTCCTAACTGCAAGAACATCAGCCCAATAGTTTGCAGATGGTGGCCAAGTATGTGTGCAAATCGATTCCCCTATCAATTCAAACACGGTGAAACCGAATTGAACGAAATTTGGTACAGAGGTAGCCCTAGCAAAGTGCACCTCATATTCATGTTTAATATCCCTATAGCACGTTGTATTTCAACAACCTACTACAACCAACATTCAATCATACTCTTTGAAAAGGACAAAGAGTTATAACAATACCCATGCATTTAGGAGAAAGTAGGCTATATGTTCTTTACTGAACATCTTGTTTCAAAATTGAAAATAGGCTAAAAATCAATGTAACGTGATAGTTTGTCTGTGGGTATGTCTGTATGTCTCCTATGCGTTCATATACCATTCGTCCGATTGCGATGAAACTTGGGTGAGATGTTGAGTACACTCCAAGGAAGGTTTCTGAGTTAGTAAATCCATTTTACAATAGGTAGCGCACGCGTAGATTCAACAAATGAGCGACGATGCGCGAAGCATTTCAACAAAGTCCCGTATGTGTTCATATACCATTCGTCCGATAGCGATGAAACTTGGGTGAGATGTTGTGTACACTTACGTGAAGGTTTCAAAATTAGTGAATACATTTCACAGTAGATAGCGCACAAGTAGATTCAACAAATGAGCGTCGACACGCAATGCGTTTCAACAAAGTCCCGTATGCATTCATATAAAATTCGTCCGATAGCTATGAAACTTGCGTAAAATGTTGTGTACACTGCAGGGAAATTTTCTGGCTTAGTACATCCACATTACAATAGGCAGCGCACGAGTAGATTCAACAAATGAGCTACGACGCGCGAAGCATTTCAACAAAGTCACGTTTGCGTTCATATACCATTCGTCCGATAGCGATGAAACTAGGCTGAGATTTTGTGTGCACTCCAGGGAAGGTTTCTAGTTTAGTAAATCCCTTTAAAAATAGGTAGAGCACGAGTAGAATCAACAAATGAGCAACGACGCGTGAAGCGTTTCAACAAAGTCCCATATAATTTCATATACCATTCATCCGATAGCGATGAAACTCGGGTGAGATGTTGTGTACACTCCAGGGAAGGTTTCTGGCTTCGTACATACATTTTACAATAGGTATCGCACCAGTAGATTCAACAAATGAGCGATGACACGCGAAGCGTTTCAACAAAGTCCCGTATAAAGTCATATACCAGTCGTCTGATAGTGATAAATGTTTGGTGAATTGTTGTGTACACTCCAGGAAAGGTTTCTGGCTACGTAGATCCATTTTACAATACGAAGCGCACGTTTATATTCAACAAATGAGTGACTACGCGCGAAGCGTTTCGACAACGTCCCGTATACGTTCACATACCATTCATCCGATTGCGATGAAACTTGGATGAGATGTTGTGTACACTCCAGGTAAGGTTTCTGGCTGAGTACATCCATATTACAATATGTAGCGCAGAGTAGAATCAACAAATGAGCGACGACACGCGAAGCGTTTCAACCAAGTCCCGTATGCATTCATGTACCATTCGTCCGTAGCTATGAAACTTGGGTGAGATGTTGTGTACACGTCATGGAAAATTTCTGGCTTAGTAAATCCACTATACAATATGCAGCTCACAAGTTGATTCAACAAATGAGGGACGACGCGCGAAGCGTTTCAACAACGTCCCGTAAAAGGTCATATACCATTCTGCCGTTAGCGGTAAAACTTGGGTGAAATATGGTGGACACTCCAAGGAAGGTTTCTGGCTTAGTAAATACATTTCACAGTAGGTAGCACACGAGTAGATTCGACAAATGAACGACGACATGCGGAGCATTTCAATACAGTCCCCTATGTCTTCATATCCCATTAGTCCGATAGCGATGAAACTTGGGTGAGATGTTGTGGACACTTACGTGACGGTTTCTAACTTAGTAAATACATTTTACAGTAGGTAGCGCACGAGTAAATTCAACAAATGAGTGACGGAGCGCGAATCGTTTAAACAAAATCAGGTATGCGTTCATATACTATTCATCCGATTGCGATGAAACATTGATCAGTTATTGTGTACCCGCCAGGGAAGGGGACTTAGTAAATCCATTTCACAATAAGTAGCGCAAGAGTAGATGCAACAAATGAGTGACGACGCGCGAAGCGTTTCAACAAAATCCCCTATTGCGTTCATATAACATTCGTCGATTGCGAAGAAACCTTGATGAGTTATTGTGTACACGCCAGGGAAGGGCATCGACTTAGTAATACATTTCTCAATAAGTAGCGCACGAGTAGATTCAATAAATGAGACAAAACCCCGTATACGTGCATATACCATTCATCCGATTGCGATGAATCATTGATGAGTTATTGTGTACACGCCAGGGAAGGGTTTCGACTTAGTAAATCCATTTCACAATAGGTAGCGTACGAGTTGATTCAACAAATGAGTGACAGCGATGAAACTTTTGAAACTTGTTGTGCACGCTCCCACGAATGGTTCTAAATTAGGAAATCCATTTTACGATAGCTTAGTGGCACTTAACATGTTGTGTATCCAAAAGCACTTCAAGAAACAGAATTTCAACGCCAACACTTTCTTTGATTGGCATTGCAACGCATGCCGGGTACAGCTTGTATATATATAAATCAATGTAACGTGATAGTTTGTCTGTGGGTATGTCTGTGGGTATGTCTCCTATGCGTTCATATACCATTCGTCCGATTGCGATGAAACTTGGGTGAGATGTTGAGCACACTCCAAGGAAGGTTTCTGACTTAGTAAATCCATTTTACAATAGGTAGCGCACGCGTAGATTCAACAAATGAGCGACGATGCGCGAAGCATTTCAACAAAGTCCCGTATGTGTTCATATACCATTCGTCCGATAGCGATGAAACTTGGGTGAGATGTTGTGTACACTTACGTGAAGGTTTCAAATTTAGTGAATACATTTCACAGTAGATAGCGCACGAGTAGATTCAACAAATGAGCGACGACACGCAAAGCGTTTCAACAAAGTCCCGTATGCATTCATATACCATTCGTCCGATAGCTATGAAACTTGCGTAAAATGTTGTGTACACTGCTGGGAAATTTCTGGTTTAGTACATCCACTTTACAATAGGCAGCGCACGAGTAGATTCAATAAATGAGCTACGACGCGCGAAGCATTTCAACAAAGTCACGTTTGCGTTCATATACCATTCGTCCGATAGCGATGAAACTAGGCTGAGATGTGGTGAGCACTCTAGGGAAGGTTTCTGGCTTAGTAAATCCCTTTAAAAATAGGTAGAGCACGAGTAGAATCAACAAATGAGCGACGACGCGGGAAGCGTTTCAACAAAGTCCCATATAATTTCATATACCATTCATCCGATAGCGATGAAACTTGGGTGAGATGCTGTGTACACTCCAGGGAAGGTTTCTGGCTTAGTACATACATTTTACAATAGGTATCGCACCAGTAGATTCAACAAATGAGCGATGACACGCGAAGCGTTTCAACAAAGTCCCGTATAAAGTCATATACCAGTCGTCTGATAGTGACAAATGTTTGGTGAATTGTTGTGTACACTCCAGGAAAGGTTTCTGGCTAAGTAAATCCATTTTACAATACGAAGCGCACGTTTATATTCAACAAATGAGTGACTACGCGCGAAGCGTTTCGACAACGTCCCGAATACGTTCACATACCATTCATCCGATTGAGATGAAACTTGGGTGAGATGTTGTGTACACTCCAGGGAAGGTTTCTGGGTGAGTACATCCATATTACAATATGTAGCGCAAGAGTAGAATCAACAAATGAGCGACGACACGCGAAGCGTTTCAACCAAGTCCCGTATGCATTCATGTACCATTCGTCCGTAGCTATGAAACTTGGGTGAGATGTTGTGAACACGTCATGGAAAATTTCTGGCTTAGTAAATCCACTATACAATATGCAGCGCACAAGTTGATTCAACAAATGAGGGACGACGCGCGAAGCGTTTCAACAAAGTCCCGTATAAGGTCATATACCATTCTGCCGTTAGCGGTGAAACTTGGGTGAAATATGGTGGACACTCCAAGGAAGGTTTCTGGCTTAGTAAATACATTTCACAGTAGGTAGCACACGAGTAGATTCGATAAATGAACGACGACATGCGGAGCGTTTCAATACAGTCCCCTATGTCTTCATATCCCATTAGTCCGATAGCGATGAAACTTGGGTGAGATGTTGTGGGCACTTACGTGACGGTTTCTAACTTAGTAAATACATTTTACAGTAGGTAGCGCACGAGTAGATTCAACAAATGAGTGACGGAGCGCGAATCGTTTAAACAAAATCAGGTATGCGTTCATATACTATTCATCCGATTGCGATGAAACATTGATCAGTTATTGTGTACCCGCCAGGGAAGGGGACTTAGTAAATCCATTTCACAATAAGTAGCGCAAGAGTAGATGCAACAAACGGGTGACGACGCGCGAAGCGTTTCAACAAAATCCCCTATTGCGTTCATATAACATTCTTCGATTGCGATGAAACCTTGATGAGTTATTGTGTACACGCCAGGGAAGGGCTTCGACTTAGTAATACATTTCTCAATAGTTAGCGCAAGAGTAGATTCAACAAATGAGTGACAGCGCACGAATCGTTTAAACAAAACCTCGTATACGTGCATATACAATTCATCCCATTGCGATGAATCATTGATGAGTTATTGTGTACACGCCAGGAAAGGGTTTCGACTTAGTAAATCCATTTCACAACAGGTAGCGTACGAGTAGATTCAACAAAGGAGTGACAGCGATGAAACTTTTGAAAGTTGTTGTGCACGCTTCCACGAATGGTTCTAAATTAGAAAATCCATTTTACGATAGCTTAGAGGCAGTTAACATGTTGTGTATCCAAAAGCACTTCAAGAAACAGAATTTCAACGCCAACACTTTCTTTGATTGGCATTGCAACGCATGCCGGGTACAGCTTGTTGATAATAAAATTCAAATACATCAATATATTCTTCATACAAAAGTTATATGGCTGGGCTTATATTATCATCATATAATGTAATTTAAGATCAAATTATTATTCCATTAACTTGATCCAATATTAATTAAACTAGAATCGACTTGGATCTGCACTAACTGCAGACTAATTGTAAACATTAAAATGGAAGGAAAACAAACCGCATATCTAATAATACCCTTTTCGAGTATCAGCAAACAACATAAATATTATATCCGTGTGTATCAAACAACACGGTAAAATCAAATTCAAATCAGCAATTAGAAATAACTTGCTTGAGGCGGACGACTCTCTCTTTAGTCCTAATAAGAAACATTAGTTAGTTATTGTTGATTTAAGGGGAGTAACATTGAGGTCACCAGCCCCAATAAAAAACGGTTGATGCTTCTAGATCTTCCTAACTCTTTGAGTGCCAAGAATTAATGATTTATCGGATATGCCGAACCTCTTGCAAAGTCATATTGAAACCTCGTAGTTCCGCCCCTTAAAACAACAATGACTATAACTAACTACGTAATTCACCTTCTCCCCGTTAGATAGTAGCACTTATCGGTGAATTCATTTCAAGATATACTAACTTATTAAAACCGCCATGTCAAACACTAAAGAATGTGGTTTAGTTACAGTATTAAACGTACATGTTTCGGAATATCAATGATTCCATCATCAGCGTGAACAAATACTAGACCTTAAAAGCTAATCAACGGTATCAAGAAAATTGATATCCTTAAAAAATAGTTTTAAATTTAAAATAATGAAAACATTCAAATATAACAATTGACATGCAAATTGAAAATTACATTAAAAATGCTATTTTCATATTCTATTAATATCTCGAATAATATAGACTTCTTTTTTCGTAAAATGCAGATATGTAAAAAGGTACGTAAATCGTCGTTTCAATTTGAAAATTTTATCGAGAGAGAAAACGTAATCAAATACTGTCAAACGATCTGTCAAAAACTTCAAAATGATACTTCATTCTGTAGATTATCTGACTCGCATGTGAGCATATTGTGTGGAAAAACATATATGTACGTAATATGAAATGATTATCAATTTACTTGCCAAAAATATCTTCTGTTTCCTTCTTCAAGCCGGTTTCATATCAAGATTTATTTCTTTCGAATTAACATATTTTTGTAACAGATCTGTTTTTTTTATTTTGAGTGTATGTGTTTTTTAGTTGTTTTTTTTAGCATTTAGACTATTAATTTATTATAAATAGTTTTGAGAACAACCTTCTTTTATGGTAAATATCTTGCTTTTCTACTCACATTATTTGCGCTGAGGAAGGCCACAATGTGGTACAATAACAAGTAGTTCCGTGAAGAACTATACAGCCTATTTTCATATATCCTACTTATATTAATTGCCACTATCAACATACAAAATTTCAGTTTGATTGCTGTAATAGATTCGAAGATATTGAGAACCGACTAAATATTTCGAATGGTCGCCATGTTGGATTTTATATATGTAGGTCCTAAAGTTATGTACTGTTACATGAAGATTATTGTGTACGTGTAGCATTCAAACTTCAAACGCATAATTAGGACACAGGAAATAAAAAAGAGATTTTAAAATTTCGCACATCTGCCATCTTGTGGTTATGGAAACAATTGAAAAAAATTAGATGCCAGTGGATTAACATTCGTATAAGGATTTACTGTAGCAAGTTTCACTGCACTCGGGTGGTTAAATTGCGAGAAACGTTCATGTGAATATTTATACTTCGCGTCGCCGCCATGTTGAATTTGTGATCATCAGGTTATTTAAAGTCCTATAAGCGAACTTCAGTTCATAGCCCATAGGAACAAACAAAAATTCAGTTTGATTGCTATAATAGATTCGTAGATATTCAGAGCCGTCTAAATATTTGGGATGGTCACCATGTTGGATTGTTAAATGTATAGGCCATAGAGTCATGTACCATTAAAGGAAAATTATTGCGTAGGTTTATTATTCAAACTTTCACTTCGATCACATGATTATGACACAAGAAAAAAAAATATTTTTCGAAATTCGCACGGCCGCCATCTTGAGGTTACGTAAACCATTGAACTAAATTAGATACCAGTGCATTAGAATGTGTATAAACATTTCCTGTACCAGATTTCATTGCGTTTGGAACATTAAATCGCGAGAAAGGTCTATTTAAAATTTTCAAATTCGCTTGGCCGCCATGTTCGTTTTGTAGTTAACTGCTTTTTGAAAGTCTTATAGATGAATTTCTAGTAGTGACTTTTATCTCCGTACAAAATTTCAGGATGATACAGCTAATAGTTTCAGAGATATAGAATGCCGGTGAAATATTTCGCTCATCCGCCATCTTGTGGTTATTTAAACAATTGAACCAAGTTAGATGTCGTGCATTACAATGTGTATATACATATACTGTACCAAGTTTTATTGAGTTTGGTTGGTTAAATCGCGAGAAACGTCTATTTAAATGTCGCAAATTCGCATGGCCGCCATGTTGGTTTTGTAGTTAGCAGGGTTTCAAAAGTCACATAAGTGAACTTCTAGTAGTTCCCTTTATCACCGTAATAAATTCCAGGGTGATATCAGTAATAGTTTCGGAGATATTGAATGCTGGTGAAATATTTCGCACAGCCGCCATGTTAGATTGGTGGGACGAAACAAAATTTGAAGGGCACGGTCGAGGTCGCCCGGATTAGTACTATGAACTTACTGAGTTTCATTGAAATCGCTCCAGCCGTTTAAAAGTTATTAGGGACACACACACACACCTCACACACACACACGGACAAAAGGTGATCTCATAAGCCTATTTTTTTCAAAATTGAAAATAGGCTAAAAATAACGTGTAAAACAATATATTACGCCCCCCGTATATTTGACTATGGGCACACACATGATCTCACTAAAATAATGCAATTATAAAACTAACAAAATCTTATACAAGATTATAATATTTAACCACGTTTAATTACAGTATTATTGATAATAAAATTCAAATACATCAATATATTCTTCATACAAAAGTTATATGGCTGGGCTTATATTATCATCATATAATGTAATTTAAGATCAAATTATTATTCCATTAACTTGATCCAATATTAATTAAACTAGAATCGACTTGGATCTGCACTAACTGCAGACTAATTGTGAACATTAAAATGGAAGGAAATCAAACAGCATATCTAATAATACCCTTTTCGAGTATCAGCAAACAACATAAATATTATATCCGTGTGTATTCAAATCAGCAATTAGAAATAACTTGCTTGAGGCGGATGACTCTCTCTTTAGTCCTAATAAGAAACATTAGTTAGTTATTGTTGATTTAAGGGGAGTAACATTGAGGTCACCAGCCCCAATAGAAAACGGTTGATGCTTCTAGATCTTCCTAACTCTTTGAGTGCCAAGAATTAATGATTTATCGGATATGCCGAACCTCTTGCAAAGTCATATTGAAACCTCGTAGTTCCGCCCCTTAAAACAACAATGACTATAACTAACTACGTAATTCACCTTCTCCCCGTTAGATAGTAGCACTCATCGGTGAATTCATTTCAAGATATACTAACTTATTAAAACCGCCATGTCAAACACTAAAGAATGAGGTTTAGTTACAGTATTAAACGTACATGTTTCGGAATATCAATGATTCCATCATCAGCGTGAACAAATACTAGACCTTAAAAACTAATCAACGGTATCAAGAAAATTGATAGCCTTAAAAAACAGTTTTAAATTTAAAATAATGAAAACATTCAAATATAACAATTGACATGCAAATTGAAAATTACATTAAAAATGCTATTTTCATATTCTATTAATATCTCGAATAATATAGACTTCTTTTTTCGTAAAATGCAGATATGTAAAATGGTACGTAAATCGTCGTTTCAATTTGAAAATTTTATCGAGAGAGAAAACTTAATCAAATACTGTCAAACGATCTGTCAAAAACTTCAAAATGATACTTCATTCTGTAGATTATCTGACTCGCATGTGAGCATAATGTGTGGAAAAACATATATGTACGTAATATGAAATGATTATCAATTTACTTGCCAAAAATATCTTCTGTTTCCTTCTTCAAGCCGGTTTCATATCAAGATTTATTTCTTTCGAATTAACATATTTTTGTAACAGATCTGTTTTTTTTATTTTGAGTGTATGTGTTTTTTAGTTTTTTTTTAGCATTTAGACTATTAATTTATTATAAATAGTTTTGAGAACAACCTTCTTTTATGGTAAATATCTTGCTTTTCTACTCACATTATTTGCGCTGAGGAAGGCCACAATGTGGTACAATAACAAGTAGTTCCGTGAAGAACTATACAGCCTATTTTCATATATCCTACTTATATTAATTGCCACTATCAACATACAAAATTTCAGTTTGATTGCTGTAATAGATTCGTAGATATTGAGAACCGACTAAATATTTCGGATGGTCGCCATGTTGGATTTTATATAAGTAGGTCCTAAAGTTATGTACTGTTACATGAAGATTATTGTGTACGTGTAGCATTCAAACTTCAAACGCATAATTAGGACACAAGAAATAAAAAAGAGATTTTAAAATTTCGCACATCTGCCATCTTGTGGTTATGGAAACAATTGAAAAAAATTAGATGCCAGTGGATTAACATTCGTATAAGGTTTTACTGTAGCAAGTTTCACTGCACTCGGATGGTTAAATTGCGAGAAACGTTCATGTGAATATTTATACTTCGCGTCGCCGCCATGTTGGATTTGTGATCATCAGGTTATTTAAAGTCCTATAAGCGAACTTCAGTTCACAGCCCATAGGAACAAACAAAAATTCAGTTTGATTGCTATAATAGATTCGTAGATATTCAGAGCCGTCTAAATATTTCGGATGGTCGCCATGTTGGATTGTTAAATGTATAGGCCATAGAGTCATGTACCATTAAAGGAAAATTATTGCGTAGGTTTATTATTCAAACTTTCACTTCGATCGCATGATTACGACACAAGAAATAAAAATTTATTTTTCGAAATTCGCACGGCCGCCATCTTGAGGTTACGTAAACCATTGAACTAAATTAGATACCAGTGCATTACAATGTGTATAAACATTTCCTGTACCAGATTTCATTGCGTTTGGAACATTAAATCACGAGAAAGGTCTATTTAAAATTTTCAAATTCGCTTCGCCGCCATGTTCGATTTGCAGTTAACCGGTTTTTGAAAGTCATATAGATGAACTTCCAGTGGTGCCCTTTATCTTCGTACAAAATTTCAGGGTGATACTGCTAATAGTTTCAGAGATATGGAATGCCGGTGAAATATTTCGCACATCCGCCATCTTGTGGTTAAGTAAACAATTGAACGAAGTTAGATGTCGGTGCATGACAATGTGTATAAACATATACTGTACCAAGTTTTATTGCGTTTGGTTGGTTAAATCGCGAGAAACGTCTATTTTAAAGTCGCGAATTCGCGTGGCCGCCATGTTGGTTTTGTACTTACCAGTTTTTCAAAAGTTACACAGGTGAACTTCTAGTAGTTTCCTTCATCACCGTAATAAATTCCAGGGTGATATCGGTAATAGTTTCGGAGATATTGAATAGTGGTGAAATATTTCGCACAGCCGCCATGTTGGATTGGTGAGATGTAACACAATTTGAAGGGCACGGTCTGGGTCGCCCGGAAATGTGCTATGAACTTGCCGAGTTTCATTGAAATCGCTCCAGCCGTTTAGATTTTATTAGGGGGGGGGGGCACACACACACACCTCACACACACGCACACACACGGACAAAAGGTGATCTCATTAGCCTATTTTTTCAAAATTGAAAATAGGCTAAAAAGTACAAATTATTATTGACTTAAGGGTTTTAATCTTCAGGTCTTATTAGTCGTAGGCTACTTATAAATTCAGGAGAGAAAACGAAGAAAGAACCTGTGATAAAATAGTAAACAAAGTTAGCTTTCCTTTCTGATATTTCTGAAACACTCAACAAAACGACTGCTGGTCTACAAGGGAAGAGTGCACATCTACTTACCGCTACAGACAAAATTGCCGCGTTTATTGACAAAGTCGGTGTGTGATTGAGAAAGACAAATTAAAGCAATTTTGAGATGTTTCTAAAGGCACCTAAATGTCCGATTAGAGGCAAAATAAAACCACTGGTTCATAATCATTTAATGCAACTGAAATCGACGCTGGATGGATATTTTCCAACACTAAATGTGAACCAATATGATTGGATAAGAAATCCTTTTGCACCCCCAGCTCTTGCGAACTTCAACTTATCGAAGAGGAGTAACTGGCTGAACTTAAAAACAACCAGACTTTAAAACCAGGAGTCAGAATTAGATAGTTTCTGGGTTTCTATTCAACAAGATTTTCCTCACCTGAGTAAAAGAGCCCTCATCGTTTTGTTGCAGTTTTCTACGACATACTCGTGTGAAAATGCGTTTTCTGTTTTTCTAATACAAAACAGTTACACGTGGAAGTTTGCGAATGTTAGATGAGGAAATGCTTGTGAATTTGTCCTGCATCCCACCCGATATAAAGCAGATTTGTAATGATCTCCAAGCCCATAGCAGTCATTGAATTGGAACATCAAGATGCAAGTTTTGTACCTACGAGAAAGGTGTTTGGTGTAGCCTATTATATTTGGATAATCGTATATATACTATGAAATATTTAAATTTCTTTTGAAATGAATCTCCTTTGTTAAATTAGAATATGTCTATACTAAAAATAAATGAGTGTCATATAAAATTGTGTGTGCTAATAGGGTGTCGCCATGAGAAGTAGATTGGAAAGCTCTGTTCTAGATCTTCTTAAATACTGTGTTCATATTCTATGGTAAGAGCGACGGCATCTGCAAACCGTATTGTGGTGAACAGTTTTCCATAGTTATTTGCTACGTATTTGTTATATACTTCTTCTTCTTCTTTCTTTCTTTCTTTCTTTCTTTTTTTCTTTCTTTATTCCTTCAAATGAGCCAACTCTGGACTACGTAGGTTAACCAAAATGGTTTTCAGCTTGATGAGTTGGGATTGGTTCTTCCTAGCCCACATCTCCTCCATTTTCTGACTTTGTAGTTGTTTAGCTGCTTCTGACCTCTTTGGTGTCTGCCCTTTCTTTAGTTTAATCTGTGGGTCTTCCCTTAACATTTTCCGAAAAGCTTGTTTGTCTTGTATAACGGATTCAGAGATTTTAAATCTTTGCAGATCTTGTTTAACTTGCTGGCACCACAGTGATGTTGTTTTCTTGCAGGAGCTGGCTCTGTGGATTACACGGGTCAATCTTGACTCGTTCATTCTCTCAAGGTGTCCGCAGAATTCGAGGCGTCTCTTGATGATTGTGTCCATGAGAGGTTCATGCTTTAGGTATAGATCATCGTTGGGTCTGTGATACCTTTCTCCATTTATGATCCTTGGGTCTAAGATCTTCCACAAGATAATTCTTTCCTTGACCTCTAGATTCTGTATCAGTTTTGCTCCTTTTATGATTAGGGTTTCAGCTGCATAGAGGACCTCGGGCCAAATTACAGCGTTATAGTTCCTTAATTTCGCATTGATGGATATGGATTTCTTCTGGTAAACTTTTCTGCATCGAGTGTATGCAATATTCAGTTTCAGAATCCATTCTTCAAATCATTTATTGTTCTTGGGGTCTTCACTGATCCATTCCCCCAAATATTTAAAATCTCCGACTTTACGGATGTTGTTGTTGGGAAGAAGGTATTCTGGTGCAGATTTGTCATGTGTCATGAACACTGTTTTCTCGTAAGACAACTGAAGGCCAGTCTAGGAGGATATGGATTGGCGAGTATTGATCTGGTCTCAGCATCATCAAAAGGAGAAAACTAGAATACTTTGGCCATTTCATGCGCAACAACATATACCACCTCTTCAATTAATTATCCAAGGGAAGATTAATGGCATTAGGGGCCCAGGATGCAGACGAATATCCTGGCTAAATAACTTAAGCCAGTGGTTTGGACTTAATACAGTGTCACTGTTTAGAACAACAATGGACAAACAGCAGATCATGCTACTGATCGCCAATGTTCTCGGAGGACGAGGCACTTGAAGAGGAAGAAGAAGATCAGGTATATTGCAGTTTCAACCGAATCTGCTAGCATAGCTACATCATCTGCGAAAGCGATACAGTCCACTCGGATATTGATTTTGAGTTTCCTGTTTATTACTCTTAGACCTGTTTCATGGAGTGTTTTTCTCCATTCTCGGATTATTTTCTCTAATACACAGTTAAATAATATGGGCGAGATTCCATCTCCCTGCCTTACTCGTGTTTAAATCTCAAAAGGATCAGAGATTTTCCCTCTAAACTTCACTTTAGATATGGTGTTTGTTAGTGTACATTTGACGATGTTCAGTGTTTTACGATCAAGTCCGAGTTCTTGTTATATTATTATTATTACTGCCATAATCGATATGAGGAGGCCATGGTCTAGTGGTTATTAACATGTAATCGCATGAGGGCGGTGAAGCGGCAGGTTGCCACAGCCCCTGTACCGCTCCTTACTGCGCGAGTACAATATTGCGCTACACAATGCCATGACAAGATTATCCAGGACGCGTCGCACCATTCTGGTTCTGGCGGCAGATTAAAGTCTAGGCGGTGGAGTGTTTGCACGCCGTCAAGTCTTTTGATTCGTAACGCAACGCAACACATTAATTCTTTCCGTGCTAGTGCTCGTTTTGACAAGACAACGAACGCTGCCAATGTGAACTAAATTCACGCTTTTCCATTTTGTCAACACGCTACGTATTGTCCTCTTAAGTGGGAGTGAGCGGGGGTGTGTTGAATGGGTTTAAACCATCGACATGGATACGGCCCGCTTTCGTCACCTAGCAACATGAAGCCTGTTTCCGCTAGACGGGAGAACCACATAAATCGCTAGCCATGGTGTTAATATTGTTTCAATATAAATATCAGTATTTAGGCCATTAGCCTATTTTCATTTATGGAAGAATAGGCTTATGAGATCACCTTTTGTCCGTGTGTGTTTATGTGTTCCCCCCCCCCCCTAATAACTTATTTCAATAAAACTCGGTAAGGTCATAACACCATTTTGGCCGACCCCGACTGTGCCCTTCAAATTTTATTACGTCTCACCAATCCAACATGGCGGCTGTGAGAAATATTTCACCGGCATTCTATAACTCCGAAACTATTACTGGTATCACCTTGAAATGTTGTACGGTGATAAAGGGCACTACTGCAAGTTCATCTATATAACTTTCAAAAACCTGTAAAGTACAAAATGAACATGGCGGCCAAGCGAGGTTGAAACATTTTACTGTAATAGACTTTTCTCGCGATTTAACCATCTGAGTGCAGTGAAATATGGCACGGTAAATGATTATACACATTGTAATGCACTGGCATCCAATTTAGTTCAATTGTTTACATAACCTCAAGATGGCGGTTGTGCGAAACTTTTATTTTTTTAATTTCTTGTGTATTAATCATGTGATCGAAGTCAACTTTTGAATAATGAACCCACGCAATAATCGTCATCTAATAGTACATAACTCTATGGCCTACATATGAAAATCCAACATGGCGACCATCCGAAATATTTAGATGGTTCTTAATATCTATTAATCTATGGCAGCAATCAAACTGAAATTTTGCATACTGATAGAGGAAATTAACATAAGTAGGATATATGAAAATAGGCTATTTAGTTCTAGACGGAACTACTTGGTTTTCATTGTAGCCTAATGTATTTGGTCGTGATGACACGAGTACCAAATAAATGAGCACAGGTTTGAAGCAGATAGATTGATGGATTAGGACAAATGCTCTCCCAAATATGCTAATAAAGCTCAGATGTCGGAGTTGATTCAGACATCCAAGGCTGTTTTGGGAGTCTGGAACTTCATGATCATAAGTCTTTCGTCGGATAACCTGTGTTAATGTGATGATTGTAAGAGTGAGTGTATTTGTAATTTGGAAGGAGGCTACCATGGCTTTGTCATGTTCTTCAGTATACAAATAATAACATAGGGTAATGTTCACAAGTCCGAATAGAGTTGCAGAACATTCACGGAAGGCAAAATAACATTTCTGAAAGTTGCATTAGTATTCGCAAATCTTCTTGGATACGTCATTTGTTTTAACAGGACATAATAAATAATTTATATTTTTTGAATTCACACGTTGGTCAGGTTGATTTCATGCCTTAAATGTTTTTGAAATTGAAGCTTATGAGCTTATTTTATATAGACTAGGGCTAAAATTGTGCCAATTTCCTTAGGATTGTCGAGTTAAAAATAGCAGTTTTTCTTTGAATTTAAGTCGCTTTCATAACAGCATGTATTTCATGAAAAGTGTTCAGTAAGTAAGTAGGTAAGGGAGTGTGTAAGTGTCTAAATAAATAAATAATAAAGTTAAATAAAAATAAAAAATAGTGTATTTATGTAGGATTATGTAATATAGAAAACTCTCCGTGATTTTTTAAAAGCTATTTCAGTAATTGTATACGTTAAACGCAAGAATCCTGTCGACTACGGAGGTTTATTTCAGCAGGAAAATCTCGAGTCGTCAAGTTTTGAATCCCCGGTAAATACTAACGTATGTCAGTTTCTAGGAAACTCCTATACATTTTCATACAGCATGTTGACATAAGCCTATTTGGTTTAGGCGCACTACGCCGGCCTCTCCCCGCCGGGTCCGTGTTTCAAATCCCAGTCACTCCATGTGAGATTTGTGCTGGACAAAGCAGAGGCAGATAGGTTTTTCTCCGGGTACAATGGTTTTCCCTGTCACAAATTTAATTCCAGCAACACTCTCCACTCTCATTTCATTTCAACTGTCATTCATTTAATCATTGCCCCAGAGGAGTGCGACAGGCTTCGTCAATCGGCACAGTTCATATCCTCGCCGCTAGATGGGGGCTTCATGCATTCCATTCCTGACCCGGTCGGTCGACTGGAAGCAGGCTGTGGATTTTCATTTTCATGTTAGACATAAGAATAAACATGAAAATTTTGTTAAAATATTGAAAAATACAGCTTTCGAGGATTTTAGACGTTGGCCCTCACTCCTGGATGACAGAGAATAGGACATTATTCGTATGAGAATTGTGAAGTCTACGAGTAATATGCCTTCCGATATTATACAGACCCCGGAGTAATTGATGGAAGCGACTAAATTGAATGAGCTGTTCATTTACAGATGCATTGTTGCAGGATGATCTGAGATTTACCGTCAGTCCACCTAACCGATAAATCTCGGCTGTGTCAAAACTGGCTTGTAATGATATACTGCGGATATGACTCATTGGATCATGGGAAGTGAGTGTACCGCTGGGAGTTAAGTGGGGTGTGGGTGTACTTCTTCTGCTGAATGGGACAGGGTGGGGCGAGGCGGGCATCACACCACGAGTACAGTAGCTAAATCGGCTAAGCTCCATTATTAGAACGTGCAAGAGTAGAAAATCGAGTTAACACAGCACAGTGCGTCCGCGGCGGGGACATATTGGAGCCCACAGAGCGGAAGTGCTCTGTACTGTGCGGTGCACGAGACAGGGAGGGCTGTGCTCTAGAGCAGGGGTTCTCAAACTTCCTGTACTCGAGGACCCCTTCAATTATTTATGTAGTCATTGCGGACCCCTCAAAACTGCCTTTAATTTTTGTTGTAAATTTTTTAATGGTTGTCATTTTAAAAGATAAACAATTTATACCAAAAAATGGTGGGTTGTAAAAACAATTAATCCGTTTGTTTTAGTATATATATACTTTATTTAAATTGGAATAAATACTGGAAAAAACATGACTTACATAAGTATACCCAATTTTCTTAATTACAGTAGGAGTAGACTTTAAATCCAATCTTAGAATAAAAAGTTATCAGTGTTTTTACCGTTACTTTAGTGAGAAAAATGGTACTGTTTTTTGCTTTTGACTATCTCTAAAATGTTGGGATTTATTTTAAGAAGCTTTAGCCTTAAATCGGTTTCAATGTTCTTCAGTTTGTTTCTTTTTGCTGGCTTCAGGTTGCACAGTTCAGAAAAGGTGCGTTCACACAAATATGTCGTACAAAAGGGCAGAATATGTTCGAGGGCTCTTTTGGCAAGTTCTAGTACCTCAGCTTGTAGAAGTAGCCAAAACCTTGCCAAGTTATTATCTTCATAAACAATCTCCCAGGCTCTTCTGCACGAGAGTTCCACCAATTGGTCTTGCTCAATATCAGATAGGTCGATGAGGTTACCAATACTTCTCTTCTTGAATGGATACTTCATCCAATCATTATTAGGAATAGGTTCAGGAAAGTAACTTCTCAGACTCTAAGCTAGGCCTGTTAAATGCTCAGCAAACAGTTCTTTTGTATTTGTAGGCATCTCTTCTTCAGATGTTATTAATAATTCCTGCAACGTTGTTAAATTATTGTATGAATTCTTAAGCATACGGTGAGACCAAAGCTGCAGTTTTCTTATCATAGCTTCTACTTGCTCTTCTACACGGAATATGTCAGTGTCAGACCCTTGAAGTTTCGTATTTAGGACATTCAAAAGCTGGAAGATATCTGCCAAATATGCAACCTTGATTAACCACGAAAAACTCACACAACTTGTCTTTGAGAAGAAAGTTTTCATATTTTTCTTCCAAAAGAAATATTCTAATTTCATCACGCAATTCAAAAAAACGTGTGAGGACATTACCTCGGGAGAGCCAGCGAACTTCAGTGTGAAGCAAGAGCTGTACATGCTCACTTCCAATTTCTTCACAAAGCTGAGTAAAAATACGAGAGTTCAAAGGTCGGGCTTTGATATAATTTACGACTTCCACAACTTCTTTTAATGATGTGTCTACATCTTCTGGCATTTGTTTTACAGCCAATGCCTCCCTATGAATAGAGCAGTGAGTCCACTTAACTTTGGGAGCGACAGACTTGACACGAGCAAAGGCCCGTCTTTTTGCCGGCCATGGCCCCTGATCCATCGGTACTCACACCAACACAACGTTGCCAGTCCAAGTCATTTGATAAAATAAAATCATTTAATGCTTCCAAAACATCATGGGCATTGTTATGAAGAATCTCTTTGCAAAACAAAAGCTCTTCTAAAAGCCAATTTTCATTTTCATACCTAACAAAGGCTAACAAGTGAGATTTGTTTGATAGGTCTGTACTTTCGTCAAGCTGCAAAGCGTAGGCTACATTTTTGTAGATTTTAACCTACAAAGTAACTGCTCTTCAATATTTTGAGACATGTCATCAATTCGACGTTATATAGAATCGTTTGAAAGTGGAACTGTACTTAATTCCTTAGCAGCTGCCTCTCCTATCATTATATTACAATTTTTTTTTTGCCGCTGGTAATATTAGTTCTGCAATCGTATATGGCTTTCCAGATTTAGCTATGAGTAATGCTGTTTCGTATGACGCCACAGTAGCTTTTTCAGCAGCGCTACCTGACGCCATTTTCTCCATTGGTGTTTTCATCATATCCATTTCTTGACTTTTTATAAAAAAAAAACTCAAATGACTTATCAGCAAAGTCTGGATGTTTTGTTTCTAAGTGCCTCCTTAATTTCGCAGGTTTCATAGCTTCATTAGAAAGAATCTCTTAGCATAACACGCACTGTGGTTTTTGCTCGTCATTAGATTGCACAAAACCTAATTTTAAATACTCTTCAGAATATTTGCGGCGCTTAACAATCTTACGTAAATCAGTGTTGCAGCTAGAACTAGCTACTGAAATTGAGCAGCTAACCTCACATTCACGATCATTGTCTCTTTCTAATTTATCAACTGAATGTTTTACAGTCCCTGCCTTTAAACAACGATCCATGATACAGGCCCAAAATTAACACTTCCTTACGTAAAATGTTTCCACCGTTAAAAGTTAAACATCACAACAAAGCAAAACAAACCATCACGACAAGCATCAAAATACAGTAGTGACAAAAGTCAACTGAATAACAGATGCCGATACGTTTGCTCCACTGACAGAACAGATGACAGACAAGGTGTCTTTTCTGATTCCCTCCTTCTGCGAGGTCAGCCTTCCTTTTCTTTTCATGTTCTCTCCTGCCTTCTGCTCAAGGTGTATGTAGCCCCACCACATTTGGTGCACCCTAGATAATGCTACACCTGCAGGGGCTCACGGCTGGTGAGTTCGGGATTTGGCGACCCCGAGGGATTCCTGAGCTGGGTCCGTTTTCCCCTTTTGTCCCTTACCTTCGGGGCGGACCCTCTCCTCTTTCACTTTCCTATCTGCCTTTCAAGGCTCTCCTTCCTTCCAAGTCCCTCAATCCGCATTCTTCGAGGGTTGAGGGCATTTCTTTTCCTGCTGTCCTTTATTTGCCTTATTCTCCTTTAGTTTTCCATTTCTTCTTCTAGTATGTAGGTTGGTAGTTAGTTTTAGTTTGCATTTCATTTTCATCTTCACGATCACCCAAACCATCAGGGGCCGATAGCCTAGATGTTAGGCCCCTTAAAACAACAATTATCATCATCATTATTATCAGACTAGGTGTGTTAGTGGCTAGCCGAAAACAATATTGACCTGATCATAGGATTGGCTAAGCTTGCCACGCACATATTTTGTAATACAAACTAAAACAAAATTAGATTCGAATATTTTTTGCGGACCACACTTTGAGAAACTCTGCTTTAGAGGGCACGACACAGGGAGGGCACTAGAGGGCCATGTGTCGCATATTGTGGTTCGCGAGACGGGGAGGGCTCTAGAGGGCCATGAGTCGCATATTGTTCTGCACGAGACAGGGAGGGCTTCAAAGGGCCATGAGTTGTATATTGTGGTTTTTTTTTTTTTTTTTTTTTTTTTTTTTTTTTTTTTTTTCAGAATTCATATTTATTGGTAAACAATTGACCTACAGTATGTATCATTAGTTTTATATCTCTGAATGAAATAAAATATTGGTCACTTTTCATGAAAAGTTCACATAAAAAGTTCACCAGAAGTTTTCCACTCATGTTCTGAACCGTTGTAATCATTTCTTGCGTATCCATATTCCCCATTTGTGTCTTATAACCTGAAATTATAAATAGGAATGCTCTCTCACAAGGACCAGACCCTTCGTTGCTCTTCTTAGCCATATCATTGAGCTCATTTATGAAGTCCGCCCTGATGACGTCACTGTAGATCGAAACGAGCTTTCTTCTTCAGCTGTTCTATGTTTACATTTCCGTCGTCGTCCATCACGTTAAAAGCTTGCATCATGCACGAAATAAATCATTTGGTATTGTTTTGTATATCTTTGCATCTAACATCTTTATAGAACTGGGTCAAATCTTTCCGAGTTGTGTTGGTTTTTGAGAGGCAGTTTTCAGTGTTTGTAACGAAACATCCCCTCAGTACTGTTTCAAAATTTGGCCGTCACATCCGACAATCAAAACTGAAACAGATGCGTTGCAAACTTCTGTACACTTTTGCTTTGTACCATTGTCCAGCGTATTCTTCTGATGGAACTTACAAAATCCCTTAAGGTGCCCCCACCTCTTTCGTGCGCTGTTATGTTCCAGTCCACTGCTGCCGCTATAAACCAGGTTACAGCGTTTTGTTTTGGTTTCCCAGTAAGTTCAAAATCGCAAACCATTATGCGCTCCGCTGGTAGGTGGTCTATCCCCGGATGTATTCTCCGCAGTATAGCAGTCGTCCAAGTCCAAACTGTTCGAGCCCCTTGGCAGGATGTCACTCGATGCACTAATGTGTCGACATCTCCACATCGTCTACATTGAGCATCTTCAGCCATATTGTGACGTATGCGTTTAGTCGCTGTAGGCACAATGTCGTTGATCACAGAGTAGAGTGTGGATCTCCACTGTGTTGGGATGTATTTATTTGAGGCGTTCAACCAAATCGTTCTCCAATGTCTTTGGGTGAATTTATGTTCTATTGATAGCGGCTTCTGTTGCCCCTTCAGCAAATATGTGTATAGATTCTTCGTTGAATTAAATTCCCCCTGATTTTTCCTTTCCTGAGGTAAACTGTCTATTACATTGATAACGGCACGAAAAGCCGGGTGTATGTGTCTATATCGCCCATTTACAGCGATCCTCTCCAGAGGTAGTGACCGATACACAAGTGCTGGTGGGTGAAGAAAAGTCAATTCTGTTTGACTCCGCGTTCCTGACATAGATCGGAGGATGGTGCGCCCTAAAAGGGCTTTACATTTCATATCGACACAGGTTAGATTGAGGCCTCCTTGGAGATTTGGCAAGTATAATTGGTCGCGGGCGACTCTGTACAGCGATCCTCTCCAGAGGTAGTGACCGATACACAATTCTAAACGTTGGCTAATTTGTTTCGTTGCAGGTAAGAATTGTGCGAGATACCATATCTTGGATAAAGCAAACACATTAATGTGCCATACTTTCTGTATGAGATTTAGGGACCTGGTATTTTGCTGGAATAAGGTATGCCTCACTTTATTGATTACCATCGCCCAGTTTTCACTTATCATATCTTTAAATTTGTTCTGGAAAATAATTCCCAAAATCTTCAGCTTTTGCACAATAGGGAAAGATCGAGTAGGTGTGGGTAACGGATGTTGCCCAAGCAACATCATTCCAGACTTTGATGGATTGACTTGGGATCCAGATGTTTGCTGAAACTCGTTTATGATAGTCAGCATACGGTCTTCGTCGTTTTCCTCTGTGAGAACAATGCATACATCATCGGCATATGCTCTTACTGCCACTTTTTTCTCATTGATCGTCAGACCTGTTACATTCTGGTTTATCCTCCGGAGGAAGGGTTCCAGTGCTATGATGAACAGGATCATAGAAAGTGGGCATCCTTGACGAACCGATTTACGGATGGGTATTTTCGATGTGAGATGTCCATTAATGATTACTCTAGATTGTGCTGTTCTGTACAGTCCTGTAATGCATTTAATCAACCCGATAGGAAACCCGAAGGTTTGCAGTGTAGACCATAGATATGAATGTTTTATTCTGTCAAAGGCCTTTTGAAAATCAAGACTGACTAGTGTCGTAGGGGGAAGATTAGAAGAAGTTTTCTCATGTAGAATAATAATATTGCTTAACACCAACAAGTTCGAGATGATATTGTTTCCTGGAGTCGCACAGGATTGCCACTGCCCTATAATTTGTAGCAGTTGCGGTTTGATTCGGGATGCTATGATTTTTGTAAAGATTTTGTAATCTGTATTGAGAAGTGTGATAGGTCTGAAATCCTCCATTCCAAGTGGTCTTCTGATCTTCGGAATTAAAATGATAATTCCAGCAGTGAATTCTTCAGTTATGATTTGTGGGTTTCCCATAATCTCCTGGTAAATTTGAAGAAGATCTTCTCCTAGTATATTCCACATTAATTGATAGAATTCATATGGTATTCCATCAGGTCCAGGAGAGCGGTGACGTTGAGTTTGGCTTAGTGCTGTGAAAATCTCCGCCGAGGTAATATCACTTACCAGCATCGATCCATCCTCTGCGGTCAGTCTGGGTAGGTTTTGTTGTAAGGTCCCATCGCTTTGCTCGCTATTTAGTTGGACGTCGGCGAAAAAAGTTGTGAAATACTTTGCACCAATTTGAAGGATATCATCCATGTTCGACTGAGTGCTGCCATGCTCGTCCCGAAGTTTAGTAATGGTCTTTCGCTGCCCTTTACGCCTTTCTGTTAAGATGTGGAACAGTGATGAACGTTCTTCTTCTATGACTGAGGGAATCTTTGCTCGAATAAATGCACCCTTTAAATAATTTTCCTGAATATTTAAAATTGAATGCTTAACTTCTTTCATTTCACCAAGGACATCGTCGCCATTTGCTTGCTTTTGCTGAAGTTCATATAATACATCATAATAAAAGTTTAAAGTACTTCTCCTCTCCCAGGCACGCTGTTTTGAAATTTGCAGGAAAAACTTTTTAATAGCAGGTTTTACAACCTCGATCCACCAAGTCATATGATATGGATATTGCGACCTTTTACTGCGCAGCTTCATCCAAAGGGTTTCAAATTTGTTTCGCACATCTTGGTCGTGTAGGAGGGATGCGTTTAGTTTCCAATAACCGTGTCCATATATAGGTGGTCGTGACGTTGTTAAATACTTAAAGTACAGTGCGTGATGGTCACTGAAAGATACTGGCACTACTGTGGAACTATGCAGGCTATCTCGCATTCCTCGTGCTATATATGCCCTGTCTATTCTAGATGCTGATCCGGCACGATAGAAAGTAAATTGGACGTCGGTTCCATGTTTAAGTTCCCACACATCATGGAGATTAAATCCGTCTACGAGACTTTTGAGGCTGCGGCAGTTGTTGAAAGCGCCGGTTTGATCTCGAGGGTTTAAAACACAGTTAAAATCGCCTGCTAATATGATATTATTGATCGGGCCCTGGAGAAAGTATCTGATGTCATCTTCAAATAAATGTTCTCTTGCCAGACGACCTTGTGATCCAGAAGGGGCGTAGACATTAACAATTAATGTGTCATCACATTGCAGAGCAATTATTCTGCCACTCGGATGTAACTCCACTTCCGAAACAATTAACCCTGATCTGTAAACGACAGCTGTGCCTCGGAGAGATGGGCCAACATTTGCTATGTATTCGTACCCACTCAACCAGTCCAAGTTTGGATCATTTACTTCCTGAAGCAATAAAATGTCAATATCATAAGTCCTGAGAAAATCCTGAAGTAGAAAACGTGTCGTTAAACTTATGATGCCATTGATATTTAAAGTCGCAAAACAACGCAAGACACTCATATGCAAAGAACAATAGGATGAAGGTGACGTGCATCAGTATGTTTGAGTGCATTTGACTGACGATGAGCAATTATTTGAGGGGATCATTGGAGTGATGTTTTACTGGTGTGCACTTCCGGTGATTTACGGCGACTACGTGATGCACTTCGTGTTTGTGTGTTATATAATTTATCTTCTTCCCTCGCAGTGTTTTTGTTGACAGTTTTTATGGGAAGATTATGGGTGTCCTTAATGTTGGCTTTATCTGTGACCTTGGGTATTGCTCCTGTTTGTGGATGTAGGGCACTTCCACTGAAGTCCGTGACTTTCTTTTTACTTACTCTGATTGCTGCATCAGAGGTGGAAGTGAACTCTGCCCCCGATGTAGTAGATATGGTTTCCTGAACTATGTCAGTGCTTTGCACGTGAAGTAATTGGGAGCGAACGGTATTGTTTGCTGGAGGGTGCTTCGAATGAACTGAGACTGTTGGGAAGCCTATTACTTGTGTGTGTTCTCGTTCTTCTTGTATGACATCCTGAAAATCCATGTCTTCCGACCACGTAAATTGGGTTTTGGGTACGTCAGTAGTGACAGGTCCGTCAATAGTATCTGGCTGCTGCACAGACTGCTTTGTTGGATGGCTGGTGTGTCCCTTTCCCGTGCTGTCCGATCGTGACGTCATAGTTCCCTCTTCATTACTATGTAAAGTAATCAGGGATGTTTCAACTACGTTATTTGATGGGTGAGATACTTCTGCAAAACTATCTGTGTTTGTGGAATGGGGCCTGTTATGAAGGGCCTCTGATATGGTTGGATATTCAGGGGAAAGTACTGCAGTTTCCATGTCCGTAGTGTTGCTTAGCGTACTACTCCCATCAGACTCACCCAGCACCGTGCTGTATGTTTGCTGTCTGACATGAAGTACTGGGCGATTCCTTTTGTTCGGACAGTCTACTTGTAAGTGGGAGGTTTCTTTACAATAAAAGCAGTACTTAGCTTGTCCTTCATATGTCAAGACAACTTTATAATCATTGACCGTCAAATATGATGGTATGGGGTATTTAAGTTCAATTGTTACGATACGTATGCCATTACTTACAGCAAAAAATTCATATGCATCATTCCAGCACTCGTTCCGTATGTCCTTGACAACTCCGTACGTAGAAAGCACGCGAGAGAGCCTTTCGTTGTTGACTTCGGGAGGTAGATTAAATACACGTACACGTTTTGTCAAAGAGTCTGCAGCAGTGATAGTTATCTTCGTGGTGTTACCGCTAGTTAGCCGGAAGGATTTCACACCTTCATGTCGAGATAATATGTTTTCATAAAGTAACGTGGACACTAATTTAATGTACACTGTATTTTCCCCGTTGTTTAGTTGAATCGCTAGTACTTGATCTCTATTAAGCTTCAGGTCGTTTGCTATCCACCTATGTATTTCAAGTGGTGTCGGTCTGTTGTTTCTTTCTTCAAAAGCGCATTTAATAGTGTTTTTCCTGACATTCGCCATTTTTACTAGTTCAAAAATACAATACCCTCTCACGGTAATCACTTCCGAGTACGTCTTAACCTCGCGGCTAAACTCGGAACCTCACACGACGTAGGTCGCTAAGTGACACTTCCACTCTTTCTACTCTATGGAGTTCTCCACCGCAAAATGTAACAAAATGGCGCCGTTCCCAATCGATGATGCCGTTTGTAATATATGTGGTTTCTTCGATATTGTATATGGTATTTATATTGTAACTAGTAATGTTTTAATAGATTTAAGTTACCTTCCAACCGAGCTCTAGTCCTTGTGTATATTTCTTCAATATTTCCTTCCTTTTCCAGTGGTTATACCAGTAGTGTTTAGCAATACGTGATAAGTCAAGGCCATCTCGATCAACAATTCAAATCGCGAGAAGGGAGGGCTCTACTCTAGAGGGCCATGAGTTGTATATTGTGGTTCGCGAGACAGGGTGGACTCTAGAGCGCCATGAGTCGCATATTGTAGTGCACGAGACAGGAAGGGCTCTATTCTAGAGGGCCATGGGTTGTATATTGTGGTTCGCGAGACAGGGAGGGCTCTAGAGGGCCATGAGTCGCATATTGTTGTGCACGAGACAGGGATGGCACTAGAGGGCCATGAGTCGCATATTGTGGTTCGCGAGACGGGGAGGGCTCAAGAGGGCCATGAGTCGCATATTTAGCCCAGGAACATGAGGGTTTTAGGTTTAAAGAAATGTTATAAAGCTAATTTTTTCAGAACCCATTAATTCGACCCTAGGGAACAACATATCAAAATACTCGGGCGTACATGTGCCGGCTTCCTTGATTTCCAGGCCTGGAAACCTGGAATTCCAGGAATTCTTCATCGCCGTCCTGGAACACTCGTAAAAACCGAACGACTCGGCCTAGGTAGATTAAAGTAGTATCAAATGAAAGAAAAAAATCATGCGGATTCCATATATAAGACTTTAGGATATGTTTTTCTTCTTTCGGGGTAGATTGTAACAAAAAAACAAGATGTTCAGTAAAGAACATATAGCCTACTTTCTCCTAAATGCATGGGTATTGTTATAACTCTTTGTCCTTTTAAAGGAGTATAATTGAATGTTGGTTGTAGTAGCTTGTTGAAATACAAACGTGCTATAGGGATATTAAACATGAATATGAGGTGCCCTTTGCTAGTGCTACCTATGTAAAAAAATCATTCAATTCGGTTTCACCGTGGTTGAATTGATCTGGGGAATGGATTTGCACACACACATAGTCGCTATTTGCAAACTATTGGGCTGATGACCTTGTAGTCAGTCATAAGATGCTTTCCACACAAAGGCATGTTGTTGCAAAATCCGGTAGAGATCAAATTATTAGGATGGTCGAAATTTGATTTAAGCTTTTAACATTTGGGTGGCCGTCATTCCGTTTCCGTCAAGATGGCGGCGATATAAAACATGACACTGAGGTGTCTTTTGCTAGTGCTACCTCTGTACCAAATTTCGTTCAATTCGGTTTCACCGTGTTTGAATTGATAGGGGGAATCGATTTGCACACATACTTGGCCACCATCTGCAAACTATTGGGCTGATGATCTAGCAGTGTGGTCAGAATATGCTTCCCATATAAAGATTTGTTGTTGAAAAATTTGGTAGAGACTAGATTATTAGGTTGGTCGTAATTACATTTTAGCCTTTAACATTTGGGTGGCCGCGATTACGTTTCCGTCAAGATGGCGGTGATATAAAACATGACACTGAGGTGGCCTTTTCTAGTGCTACCTCTGTACCAAATTTCGTTCCATTCGGTTTCACCGTGATCGAATTAATAGGGGTAATCGATTTTGACACAAAGATGGCCGCCATCCGCAAACTATTAGGCTAATGACCTATTAGATTTGTCAAAGGATGCTCCCTCCATAAAGGTATGTTGTTGCAAAATTTGGTAGAGATCGGATGATTAGGTTAGTCGTAATTTGATTTAAGCTTTGAACATTTGTGTGGCCGCCATTACGTTTCCGTCAAGATGGCGGCGATATAAAACAAGACACTGGGGTGCCCTTTGCTAGTACAACCTCTGTACCAAATTTCGTTCAATTCGGTTTCACCGTGTTCGAATTAATAGGGGCAATCGATTTTCACACAAAGATGGCCGCCATCCGCAAACTATTAGGCTGATGACCTATTAGTTTAGTCAAAGGATGCTGCCCCCATATAGGTATGTTGTTGCAAGATTTGGTAGAGATCGGATGATTAGGTTAGTCGTAATTTGATTTAAGCTTTGAACATTTGTGTGGCCGCCATTACGTTTCCGTCAAGATGGCGGCGATATAAAACATGACACTGAGGTGTCCTTTGCTAATGCTACCTTTGTACCAAATTTCATTCCATTCGGTTTCACCGTGTTCGAATTGATAGGGGGGGGACAGACATTCAGAGTACCACACACTCACACACACGGACACACACACACACACACACAGACTCACACACATACACACACAGACAGACACACTTTTTTCGCCCTGTAGTGATCTCATAAGTCTACTTTCATTTTTTGCAAAAATCGAAAGTAGGCTAAAAAAGCGCGAAATTCAAAATGTATATTTTAGATTTTTGCTGCAACTACTGAAAATGAAGTATATACCAAAATATCATGCGTGATATAACAAAGACCACATTTTTAGCCTACTTTTCACATTTTGCAAAAATGAGGAAAAAGTAGACTTATGAGATCGATCCGGGAAAATGTGTGTCTGTCTGTCTGGCTGGCTGTGTGTGTGTGTGTGTCCCCCCCTATCAACTCCTAAACGGCTGCAGCAATCAAAACCAAATTTAGTATGAGTAAAGATGTGCACCGGAATAGCTCACGTCCATATTTGAAAATGATGTCAGTGCTACCAACTGCTGAAAAAACGCACTAGAAATTTGAGCTCCATGTTGGATATCCTGCAAGGTATGCATAGGAGCTATTCCAAAATTGGCACACATGTAGATAATACTATTTCAGTTTAATTTCCAGGAGGCCAACCATGACAGTGTTGCCAAAATAATTTTAAGCCTTCTGATAGGTCCACATTTTAAATGCATATAACTTCTACACTATCGATTGGATTTCAACCAAATTTTGTATGTAATATCTGTACATAATCAGATATGGCTGAGCGTATTCTTAGGAGCCACCAGGGCTGCCAACTGTTAATAATTGCTCTCTCATTTTTTAAAATCCAAATACCAATATATCAAAAAGTATGCAAGACAACAGCTTTAAACTATGCACACGTATATTCTGACATTTTATATTAATTTGGAGTAACTTATATACGTCAGTTCTACCAACATGATTATAAGCCTGCTGATAGTACCAATTTTTAAATACATGTAACTTCTATACTATCAGTTGGATTTCAACCAAATTTCGTATGTGATATGTGTACCATAAGAGATATGACTATAACTATTGTTAAGAGCAATCAGGGCTGCCAACTGTTAATAAATGCTGTCTATATTCTTTTTACCCTAATATCAATATATCAGAAAGTATGCAAGCTAACAGCTCTATACTTTGCACACGTATAGCACCTGACATTCTAGATTATTTTGGAGTAATTAATACAAGGCAGTGCTGCCAACATGATTCTATGCCTGCTGATATGTCCAATTTTAAAATACATGTAACTTCTATACTAACAAATGTATTTCATCCAAAATTGGCACAACAAGTTATCATAATAATTCAGATTATTTCTGACCAGCACACGCATGGTATTGTTGGCAACATGCTTTTACGCGTGCTGATAGATCCAGTGTCTAACTGCATGTAACGTCCATTGGACTTCAACCAAATTTTGTATTCTGTACCTTAAGAGGTGGAACTAAGAATATATTCAGTCACCAGGGCTGCCAACTGTAGTGCTTTATTAGGCTACATTATACCAGGTATATTTTGAACTAATTAGATATTTCGATATTACCAACTTAATTTCATTATTCTAGATAGGTTCATATACTGTAGAATAATCATTGGCATGAAAAGTAGGCTGTATAGTTCTTCACGGAACTTCTTGTTAGCTTTTCAGACCATCTGTCATGTTTGCTTTACGTTTATTATTGAAACGTTATAGCGAAAATTCAACGTGTAGTAGTTGACAGTGCAGGATTGCGTTGTGTCGTCGGGGGTTTAGCCTATTCGGTTAGCAGCTGGAAAGTATAGGTTGAGCTATTTTTAGCCTACTTTCGATTTTTGCAAAAAATGAAAGTAGACTTATGAGATCACTACAGGGCGAAAAAAGTGTGTCTGTCTGTGTGTGTGTGTGAGTCTCTCTCTCTGTGTGTGTGTGTGTGTGTGTGTGTGAGTGTGTGGACTCTGAATGTCTGTCCCCCCCCCCCCTATCAATTCGAACACGGTGAGCGCAAATTAAACGAAATTTGGTACAAAGGTAGCACTAGCAAAGGACACCTCAGTGTCATGTTTTATATCGCCGCCATCTTGACGGAAACGTAATGGCGGCCACACAAATGTTCAAAGCTTAAATCAAATTACGACTAACCTAATCATCCGATCTCTACCAAATTTTGCAACAGCATACCTTTATGGGGGCAGCATCCTTCGACCAAACTAATAGGTCATCAGCCTAATAGTTTGCGGATGGCGGCCATCTTTGTGTCAAAATTGATTACCCCTATTAATTCGAACACGGTTAAACCGAATAGAACAAAGTTTGGTACAGAGGTAGCACTAGCAAAGGGCACCCCAGTGTCATGTTTTATATCGCCGCCATCTTGACGGAAACGTAATGGCGGCCACACAAATGTTCAAAGCTTAAATCAAATTACGACTAACCTAATCATCCGATCTCTACCAAATTTTGCAACAACATACCTTTATGAAGGGAGCATCTTTCGACAAATCTAATAGGTCATTAGCCTAATAGTTTGCGGATGGCGGCCATCTTTGTGTCAAAATCGATTACCCCTATTAATTCGAACACGGTGAAACCGAATGGAACGAAATTTGGTACAGAGGTAGCACTAGAAAAGGCCACCTCAGTGTCATGTTTTATATCACCGCCATCTTGACGGAAACGTAATCGATGCCACCCAAATGTTAAAGGCTAAAATGTAATTACGACCAACCTAATAATCTAGTCTCTACCAAATTTTGCAACAACAAATCTTTATGTGGGAAGCATATTCTGACCAAACTGTTAGATCATCAGCCCAATAGTTTGCAGATGGTGGCCAAGTATGTGTGCAAATCGATTCCCCCTATCAATTCAAACACGGTGAAACCGAATTGAACGAAATTTGGTACAGAGGTAGCACTAGCAAAAGGCACCTCAGTGTCATGTTTTATATCGCCGCCATCTTGACGGAAACGGAATGACGGCCACCCAAATGTTAAAAGCTTAAATCAAATTTCGACCATCCTAATAATTTGATCTCTACCGGATTTTGCAACAACATGCCTTTGTGTAGAAAGCATCTTATGACTGACTACAAGGTCATCAGCCCAATAGTTTGCAAATAGCGACCATGTATGTGTGCAAATCCATTCCCCAGATCAATTCAACCACGGTGAAACCGAATTTAATGTTTTTTTTTACAGAGGTAGCACTAGCAAAGGGCACCTCATATTCATGTTTAATATCCCTATAGCACGTTGTATTTCAATAAGCTACTACAACCAACATTCAATTATACTCCTTTAAAAGGACAAAGAGTTATAACAATACCCATGCATTTAGGAGAAAGTAGGCTATATGTTCTCTACTGAACATCTTGTTTTTTCTACGGAAGCAAAACAAGATGAAATTTTTATTTACACACATAATAATTAAGTAGCCTATGAGTTAAGCCTTCGAAATCATAGGAAAAAGGCATTGGATGAAAAGGTGTAATACAGGAAACTGGTAGTTTAAGTGACATTGGGTGTATCTAGATCCTGATCTGTTTCATAACTATTTACTGCGTTATCACAATTTTGTCCGTGACATTGAGAGCACATTTCTGAGCACTCTTGGTCGGATCGTCTACATCCACAACGCACTTCGCAGTCCGTCTTGCAATCGCAGGCAATTAGGAGGAGAAGAGAGTCAGGAGCTGGTGGCAGGGTTGTGGGAACGGGCAAAAGAGAGTTGTCAATGGCTTGCCCCACACTGTTGGATTGAGGTTTCTTCCCAGCCATTCTTGAACCTAAAATCAAACTCAACATACAGTATTTAACTCTCCTGAGAAATACTAGAAAAATATTGTATACGTGTAGTGTAAAAGAAAACAATGAAAGTTACCTGAGAGTAAGTCCGCATTGAGTGCCGCCGTAGAGCTTCCCTTGTTGGAGGAAGAGTCGTAAGTTCAAACTGAGAGCTTGGCACGCAATGGTCACCTGGTACAGACGAAGTCGAAGATAATCGATATTCTCCAATTCATTTCCTCCGGGATACAGTGCCCTTATGAACTTTTCTCCAACAGTGCAAACTTCTTCGCGACTCGAAGATGGATTTGTGTATGTTTTGACAATTTCTTCCTGAAGATCCACACTTTTTTGAAGCAATTTGTATGCCTTCTTCTTCCCCTTCCCGTAGATTGCAGATGTTTTATCACCACCTGAGACAGCATGGGAGTACAGCACGCAGTTCTTCATGTCATCTTGAATAGCACCAATATCGTACAGCTTTCCGGGGCACTTGGAAGTCCCTGGGTGCAGCATGAAGACATCTCCCGTCTGACGCCTGGCAATGAGAATTGCCAGAAGATCGGTATCGTTGCCGACTACAACTACAGACTTCCCCAAGCTCTCTGTCTCCAAAGCAGTGTGCACGATGAGAGGATCGGCGTCCCCAGTTGCCTGATATACTCGAACTTTTACAGCTTCAAATCTTGAAACAAGTACATCAATAAGTCGAGATTTGTTTCTCCTGTTCGTCAGGAAGTCCGCCTGTGAATCTGTCGATGTCGAATGTTCGGTAAAGTCGATATCAAAACAGGTCCTTCTTACAGCGCGTCGCCTTTGCTCCTCTTCTTTCGTAGTTGGCTGGCCATTGTATCCGTCGAAAACAACAACTGCAGATGTGTATTGAGTCATAACGTGTCTGACGTAAAGGTCGCGAATTTCTCCGCACGTTGCCAGTCGAGGCAAATTAACAGCGTACATGAGATAGCCTCCGTCAATGACATACGTGGTCTCTGGACAAAGTTGATCGCCAATTTCTGAGTGCTTTAAGACAGACGCAAACGCTGACTTGTCCGTTTTGCGCATTGAATATCCGTCAAAAAGAGAGGGTGGAGTTGGCGCCAGCTTATAATGAAAGTACTCCGCTTTTTCAGTTTCGTTTTTTAAAACACACACTATTCTCATAAATAGTTGATTCGAGTTTACGGGCGTTACTTCATTTCTGATCGTCACAGTACCGTCTGCTAAACACGCAAACAAATTCTAATCTAAAAATTAAAACTTTCCCTTTGTTTTTTTGTTACAATGTACCACGAAAGCAGAGAAAACATTGCTTATAGTACTATTTATGGAATCTGCATGCTTTTATCGTTCATTTGATACCGTTTTTGTTTACCTACGTAGAGTTGTTTGGTGTTTACTCCCGTCCGGTAATACCAACTTACCTTCGGGTTAAATTTGTTTCGTCTGTAACTGCTGAATTATTAGACGTAAAACAAAAATAAAACCACATCTGTAAAGCTAAAACGATGCTCCTTCTTATTACAGGTGCATTTTTGCATGAGCTGCCGTCTTAGTCTCTAATAAACGTGCAAATGAATTCAAACTTACAAAAATTTTGAATTTCACACGGATGTTTGGTTACAATCTACCCCGAAATAAGAAAAAATATGGCGTAAAGCCTTATATATGGAGTCTGCATGCTTTTCTCTTTCATTTGACACCACTTTTGCCTACCTAGGCCGAGTTGTTCGGTTTGTACGGGCGTTCCAGGACAGCGATGAAAAATTCCTGGAATTCAAGATTTCCAGGCCTGTAAATCAAGGAAGCCGGCACATGTACGGCCGAGTATTTTGATAGGTTGTTCCCTAGGGTCGAATTAATGGATTCTGAAAAAAGTAGCTTTATAAAATTTTTTGAGGTTAAGGCGATATTTTGACTTAAATGCCTGGGCTAATTGTGGTGCACGAGACAGGGTGGGCTCTAGAGGGCCATGAGAGGCATATTGTGGTGCACGAAACAGGGAGGGCTCTAGAGGGCCATGAGTCGCATATTGTGGTGCACGAGACAGGGAGGTCTCTAGAGGGCCATGAGTCGCATATTGTGGTGCACGAGACAGGGAGGGCTCTAGAGGGCCATGAGTTGTATATTGTGGTGCACGAGACAGGAAGGCCTCTAGAGGGCCATGAGAGGCATATTGTGGTGCACGAGACAGGGAGGGCTCTAGAGGGCCAGGAGTTGTATATTGTGGTGCACGAGACAGGGAGGGTTCTACTCTAGAGGGCCATGAGACGCATATTGTGGTGCACGAGACAGGGAGGGCTCTAGAGGGCCACAAGTTGTATATTGTGGTGCACGAGACAGGGAGGGCTCTAGAGGGCCATGAGTTGTATATTGTGGTGCACGAGACAGGGAGGGCTCTAGAGGGCCATGAGTCGCATATTGTGGTGCACGAGAAAGGGAGGGCTCTAGAGGGCCATGAGTTGTATATTGTGGTACAAAAGACAGGGAGGGCTCTAGAGGGCCATGAGTCGCATATTGTGGTGCACGAGACAGGGTGGGCTCTAGGGGGCCATGAGTTGTATATTGTGGTTCGCGAGACAGGGAGGGCTCTAGAGGGCCATGAGTTGTATATTGTGGTTCGAGAGACAGGGAGGGCCCTAGGGGGCCATGAGTTGTATATTGTGGTGCACGAGACAGGGAGGGCTCTAGAGGGCCATGAGTTGTATATTGTGGTTCGCGAGACAGGCTGGGCTCTAGAAGGCCATGAGTTGTAAATTGTGGTGCACGAGACGGGGTGGGCTCTAGAAGGCAATGAGTTGTATATTGTGGTGCACGAGACGGGGTGGGCTCTAGAAGGCCATGAGTTGTAAATTGTGGTGCACGAGACGGGGAGGACTCTAGAGGGACATGAGAGACATCTTGTGGTACACGAGACAGGGAGGGCTCTAGAAGGCCATGAGTCGCATATTGTGCTGCAGGAGACAGGGAGGGCTCTAGAGGGCCATGAGTTGTATATTGTGGTGCACGAGACAGGGAGGGCTCTAGAGGGCCATGAGTTGTATATTGTGGTGCACGAGACATGGAGGGTTCTAGTGGGCCATGAGTTGTATATTGTGGTTCGCGAGACAGGGTGGGCTCTAGAAGGCCATGAGTTGTAAATTGTGGTGCACGAGACGGGGTGGGCTCTAGAAGGCCATGAGTTGTATATTGTGGTGCACGAGACCGGGTGGGCTCTAGAAGGCCATGAGTTGTAAATTGTGGTGCACGAGACGGGGTGGGCTCTAGAGGGCATGGATCGCATATTGAGCTGCACGAGACAGGGAGGGCTCTAGAGGGCCATGAGTTGTATATTCTGGTTCGAGACACGGGGTGGGCTCTAGAAGGCCATGAGAGACATCTTGTGGTACACGAGACAGGGAGGGCTCTAGAAGGCCATGAGTCGCATATTGTGGTGCACGCGACAGGGAGGGCTCTAGAGGACCATGAGTTGTATATTGAGGTGCACGAGACAGGGAGGGCTCTAGAGGGTCATGAGTTGTATATTGTGGTGCACGAGACAGGGAGGGCTCTAGGGGGCCATGAGTTGTATATTGTGGTGCACGAGACAGGGAGGACTCCAGAGGGCCATGAGACGCGAGACGTGGTGGGCTCCAGAGAACCATGAGTCACGTATTGTGATCTGAGGGCCGATGAAGGCTTCAGAGGGACATGGTTAGCACATTGTGATATCAACTAAATCCATAACCTATCCAGTGGTACCGAAATGAATAGTGTTACGGCTGTGAGTTTGTTTCGTCGCTCGCCGCATGAGTCACAACTGCCCCCGGGCTGGGCTGGGCTGTGCTCTGTCTCAGTGTATTCCGTGCGCCTAACGCAACAGGACTACTAGGACAAGGGATGGTCCAGAATATTCGTGACCCAACCAGTAAGGGGAACCTCGAAAAGCCGTGAACCCTGGATGGGTCTAGAAGCATTTATTGAGTCGCCGGCCTTCTATATAAGAGCGACCTGGCAAGCGGGGTCGAGTGTGTTTTTCGAGCTAGTGCGAGCGTTTACCTTGAGCGACAGTTGTTGGCGACGTGGCTTGCGAAACATTAGTGAAACTGATTCTCTTGACAGTGAAGGAGTGTGAATCATACGGAGAGACTGTGTATTGAAGAGTGTGTGATTTCAAGTGCGACATAGGTCATTGTGGTGAATTGCGAAACAGTGAGTGACAGACTTAGTGCAGCTATTTCCAGCCTGCGCACGGGGCCACCTCATTACGAGGGATTAACTTCTGCGCGGCTTATTGACAAGTGAAAGGGAAATGTTCTCTCCCTGAGGAAACTGGAGTAAGGTTCAAATTGCTTGTATTTGCTGTTGAGTGGTTTATCCTTCTGGCCGCAATAAAGCTTATACGTTTCTTTAAAGGAACAATCTGTGTTGTGCTTCAACCCACCGTAATCCAGTTAACAAAAGTGCCACTAGGGGGTGGCACGTAACAACTGGTGTCAGAAGCCGGATTACGAACTCAAGCACAAGCACAACACCTGAAGGTCCTGGTTTCAAAACCCGAGCAGGTCAGTTTACCACAATTCTCTAATTTTCCTGTGAGTGCATGCCCTTTACTAGACAAACATCTAAAATGGAAGCACAATTGGCAGCATTGCTAGAAAAGTTAAGTGGCATGGAAACCAAGATGGAGGCCGGCAAGAAGAAGATGGAAAACGGCCAGAAGGATCTAGCCGAAGACTTAACTGCCAAACTAGAAGACGGTCAAAATAAGTTAGCGGAGGACCTGAAGAAGATGTAAGACTGCCAGAAGAACTTAGCCAAGGACCTGAAGGATGGCCAGAAGAAGATGGAAGATGGCCAGACTAAGCTAGCACAAGACCTGAAGAAATTAGAACAGGGCCTACGTGAGGAAGTCACGACAGTGGAAAAGAAGTTCGACGCCTTGCAAGTGGAAGTTGCCGAGCTGCGCCGACGACCGCTGATGGGGGTGGAGGAGAAATACGACGCCTTACAAGTGGAAGTTGCCGAGGTACGCCGACGGCAGCTGAGAGGGGTGGAGGAGAAATTCAACGCCTTACAAGAGGAAGTTGCCGAACTGCGCCAACGCCCACCGACGGGGATGGAAGCGAGATTCAACGCTCTTCAAGAGGAAGTTGCCGAGCTGCGCCGACGCCCGCCCACAGGTACACCGGGAACGTCAGGAACGGGACAGAGCAGAGTGACACCCCCAACCTTCGACGGAAAGGTCCCTAGGAGCACATACTTACGTCAGTTCGAGGCGGCCTGTTCCATAAATAACTGGAACAACACAGAAAAGGCTACAGCTCTCATTGTAGCGCAGAGAGGTGACGCCCTTAACGTATTTCAGGCCATTCCGACTGGATCCCAGGACTACGCTTCACTAATCGCCCATATGGAGTCCCGATATGGAGATAGCCATCTTCAGCAGGCCTACCAGATGCAGCTCCGGACCCGGGTACAAAAGAACGCGGAAACCCTGCAGGAGTTCGAGATGGACATCGCACGCCTCGTAAGGCTCGCCTATCCAACAGCGCCGGCCGACTTTCTGGTACAGATTGCGACGCAGACCTTCACCGACGGGCTACGGGACTCGGACACTCAACAGGCACTGCGACTCGCGTGCAATAAGACCCTGGCAGATGCGCTGAGCCACGCACTTGAGTTCGAGACGGCAAAACAGGCATCTAGAATGCACGCGCGGGTGCGTCAAGTGGACGTCGACGAACCAGCAAAAACCAACGAGACCAAGCCCCTGGCCGACGAATTGATGGAGGCGCTAAGCCGTTTCTTCGATAGTCGCGGCACCACCAATAACGACACAGGCGGAAGACAACCGGAGAGGCGGCCCGGAAGAGGACTACCGACCTGCTGGACCTGCGGTAAGAAAGGCCACCTGAGCAAGGACTGCAGTGATCGCCGCCGCCGAGGGTATCCAACGGGAAATCAGTCGTCTGAAAACCGCGCGGCCCAGGGAAACGAGTATTAGCCAGCCGGGGTGGGGGGCTAAGGTTGGCTTGTGACAGTCGTCAAGCCCCGGCAGTCGAAGTGCGGGTGACGAAGTTACGGAGGGACAATAGCAGCCTGATGGTCGACGGAGTGAGCTGGCCCATGCTGATCGACACGGTAGCATCGAGGACCATCGTCAGTCCCACCGTCATCCCGAAGTGGAGAGTGCAACCCACACAAAGGAACCTCCAGCTAATAACCGCGACCGGAGAGACCACACCGGTACATGGCGAAGCATCACTGGAGTTCGTCATTGGTCGACGGGCGATAAAGCATCCAGTACTTGAGTTAAGTTTGTCGCTTAACAGTCTTCTTTAGTGATGTACTAAGAAGTCGTTGCTACTGCTAAGTCAGTAGGTCTCGTGGTTCTTACTTCTGATGAGTAGTATCTGCTTTCTATGAATGAGAACTCGTTGGTTAGTTTGTAGAAGTATTTATTAATCTTTGACGATCCAATATATACAAGTGAACACCAGTCAGACAACCTGTTTAGTTGCTGCTGTTGGAAGAGGCCTTTTGCTTCTTAGCCCAGGTCTTTTATACAAATCCTTTCATAACAATGTGCGTCACAGTAGTGGGGCGCACTCGATAACATGTATGTGGAAATATACATCTTACAGGATATGGACTCATGTCTTTGATAACAGTTCCGTGAATTTGACCACTCATAGCTGTTGGAGTCAACACATTTGAAATAACATATTGAATAATCATATGAGAAATGTACAGGGTCATTTCCTTAGTTCCTTCTAGGAAGTATTTGACAAATAACAATTTACAGATTGTGAAGTAATTACGTTGACAATAACATGTTGATAGAATGCAAATACATTTGCCATTGGAAACAAATGTTTTTAAATATCCGTATTGATGTTAGAAACGTTTAAATTATACGCCAAATCAATACATAAACAAATATGTTTCGACCCACAGTGGGGTCATCCTCAGCATTAAGTGTTTTATAAGCCTGGCTGGCTCCTTCATAGAATGCAAATACATTTGCCATTGGAAACAAATGTTTTAAAATCAGGATGACCCCACTGTGGGTCGAAACATATTTGTTTATGTATTGATTTGGCGTATAATTTAAACGTTTCTAACATCAATACGGATATTTAAAAACATTTGTTTCCAATGGCAAATGTATTTGCATTCTATGAAGGAGCCAGCCAGGCTTATAAAACACTTAATGCTGAGGATGACCCCACTGTGGGTCGAAACATATTTGTTTATGTATTGATTTGGCGAATAACATGTTGTGAAAGAAGTATGCAATGTAATTTCCTTGGTTCCAAGAATGAACATTCATCAAGTAAACACTTTGTTAATAGCATATTGAGGGATATATTGGGCAATGATGTTCCTTCTACAGGAAGAATGACCATAACCTTAGGTTAGAATGGGGTCTGGGGTTCGAACCTAGACGGGATACATAACTCTTGTGGCTGACGTATCAAATGAAGTGATCATCGGACTGGACTTCCTGAACCAGAACAACATCATCTTGGATCTGAGTACCAACACTCTGCACTTCGGAGGTGAGGAACTTGGCTTTGCAACCAGCACACGAGGCCGTCGCCGCACGACGAGTAAGGCTGAGAGAGGACGTCATCGTTCCCACCAGGACGGAAGTCAGCGCTGCCGTAATTGTCGACGGAACAGCTGAGGGAGTGGCGGCTGTCATCGAGCCAAAATATGAGGACATCCAGACAAAAGGATTGCTAGTTGCCAAGACTCTCATCAACACGACGTCTCGGCCGTACGTCCGCCTGTCCAACCTGAACGACTACGATATTAAGGTCCACCGGGACACCAACTTAGGAGTCTGCGAGCCCGTTACCTGGATTGCCCACATCACAGACACGACGGACGGACACCTGCAGACGGACAACAAAAGAAGACGCGCCCTGCCAGAAGAACTACACAAGCTGTAGGCCTACCAAGGATCCCAGGACCATTTAGACGAGGAACAATTATGCCAACTTCGGGACCTGCTACACGAATTCCAGGATGTCTTCTCCGTGGGGAGCAAAGACTTCGGCAGGAGAAGCTTGGTTCAGTACAGAATCGACGTTGGGGACAGCGCACCGATTAGGGCCCCATTCATTCATTCATTCATTCATTCATTCATTCATTCATTCATTCATTCATTCAATTATTTGCAATGGGGGGGGGGTGTCCCCCGGTGGCAAATTGGATATACATAACAAATAAATAAGTATACATAACAATTCAATAACAATTATACAACAATTAAACTGGAGTATTTACACAAATAGTCAGTCTTTTCTTAAACAAATCTATATGTTTGGGAAAAGGCTCTAAGACTGCGGCAGGTAGATAGTTCCAATAATCAATGGCACGGTTTACGAAAGAATATTTACCATAATTTGTTCGCTGTGGTCGGCCCTTAACTTTGAAAGGATGATCGCTCCTACCCATGTAAGTGGGCTTTCCCAATCGTTTGCTAAGCTCACCCCATGCTGGTTGATTTGTATACGTGGTGTACATAGTGCAGAGTCTAGATTTCATCCTCCTAGCCTCCAGTGATTCCCACCCAAGTTTCTTTAACACACGGCTCACACTGCTCCTGGGATTAAAGTCACTGAGCCAAAATCTAGCGGCCTTTCTTTGTACCATTTCCAACTCATTGATGAGCCCTACTTGATATGGATCCCAAACCGCCGAGGCATATTCCAGAATAGGTCTTACAAGTGACAAATAGCCTAATTCTTTAGCAGAGGTACTACTTCCTTTTAATACCCTCATTACAAAGTGCAGGGATTTGTAAGCTTTTGAAACTACACATCCTATATGACTACTCCATTTCATATCATTCCTTACGTGAACCCCCAAATATTTGCAAGAATCTTCTTCAATAAATGATAATAAATGATAAAAATGGTCCGGTTAGCTCAAACAATGCCAGCGTTCTACAAGTATTTCCGAGCCAATGTTATATTGAAAATCCTGCCTTCGCACTTTCCCTATTTTTAAGAGACTACATTTTCTTGTGTTTATTTTCATTTTATTTACAATCGCCCACTTATAGACCGGGTTCAGGTCCTCTTGAAGCACTGCATTGTCTTGTGAGTCATGTATCTTTCGATATATTACACAATCATCCGCAAACAATCGACAGTCACTGCGAATCCCATTTGGTAAGTCATTTATAAACGCCAAAAATAACAAAGTTCCGATTACGCTGCCCTGAGGGATACCCGACGTTACGGTAATTTAATATGCCTTCGACTTTCACTTTCTGGGAACGACCCGTCAAAAATTCATGGATCCATAAAATTACTCTTCTATCAATCTTCGTCGAAGCTAATTTATCGAGTATCATGTCATGCGGCACGACATCAAATGCCTTCGCAAAATCTATAACCACGGCGTCGACTGAAACTCCATGGTCTAACGATTCGCTAATGCCTTGAAAAAGTGATAGCATCTGACTCTCGCATGAGTAACCTTTCCGAAATCCATGTTGCTTATCATTAAACCATGATAATGTTTCCCACTGTTCCCTCAAGTAGTCGCAAATGAGATGCTCCATCTGTTTACAAACGATGGACGTAAGACTAACCGGCCTGTAGTTGCCCAATTCAAGTCTGCTCCCTCCCTTAAATATTGGGACTACCGTAGCTCTTTCCCAGTCATCTGGGATTTGCGCATTGTTTATGGACACATTAGACATCACCTCCAAGTATCGTGCCACGGCCCTACCTCCTAGTTTAAGTACTTCACTAACAATATTATCAGGACCCTTTGATACATTGAAACGTAGTTTTTGTATTAGCTTTACAATTGCTGACTGGTTTATTTGGAACAGGGGAGCCCCTGATTCGTCGTTAAGGTCCAACACACAGCTATTGGATTTATTGAACACACTACCGTAAAAGACATTTAATTCATTAGCAATGGCCTGTTTCTCAGTAATTAATTTACCGTCACCGGACATTATCATCGACAAATTATTTGAATTTCCCTTTCTTCTCCTAACATAACTGTAAAAATTTTTCCACCCATCACCTCCCGAACCAAGTAAACCTTGCATATAACTGTCATGAGCAGCCCTCTTTTTTAAGACGAGCTCTCTTGATAAGGACTTAAATTTCAACATATACTTGTCACTATCATGTCTTTTATTGTATAATTTACTAATTTTTCGTTTTAGACTCCTAATATCTCGTGTGTAATACTCAGGATCTGGGTTTTGTTTCAGCAATTTAAATGGGACAAATTTATCAACAGCGCTGTTTAAAATTTTCAAAAAGTTAGTCTACAGGATATTAATGTGATTTCCTTCCAATGCCCATCCTACAAATAGCTCATTCAAATACCCCTGAAACTTGCCCTGATCCGCCCTGCGATACTGGAATATGATCTTTTTTGCTACATCAGAGTCTAATTTTGTAATGTCACCATATCTAATATTTAATTCAACTCCAGAATGGTCACTAATTCCTGGTACTTTCAGACAGTTAATATACAGCTCTACAGGCCTTACGAGATACACATCTAAGGTATTATTGTCTCTAGTTGGGAAGTCAACTACTTGGGAAAATCCTCCCTCCCTTAAGAATTTATTTGCAGCGCTCTGAGCTTGACCACAGCTAGTTGACTCACCAGACCAGTCTACTTTGGGGAGGTTTAATTCTCCAGCAATTATTATGCTCTTTTTCATAGCATTACCCGTACAAGTTTTATCATACAGTGTTTCGAGGAGAGAAAAGTTATCTTTCGGTGCTCTATACGCCCCTATCACCTGAAGAGGGAATTTATTTCCTTTATCCGAAATTTGTACACATAACATTTCATGATCCATATCAGCCCACTTTAAGAAACTAACTATATTTTTGCGCACACAAATAAATAGCCCACCACCCCGCTTCCCCCGATCCCTTCTGTACATTTCGTAGGTCCCTTGAATTATTTCGCAACTATTTATGTCCTCATATAACCAAGATTCAGTTGCAATGACAATGTCCGGAGAATACGTCTCTACAAGATTCCAAAATTTAATTAATTTATTTCCTAAACTCTGACAATTAACCTGCAGTAATCTTAGAGTCTTACCTCCGCAGCAAATATCTCGAAATAGCTCCTTCTGTTCCCATCGGCTGGCAACCTCTGGACCTGCTCCTCTTCACAAAAGCCGGCATGAACCGATGACCCTGTCATGTAGGCTCCCTAGGTTGAAAGCGCCCCGTTGATTTAGATGCAGCCCGTCTCGGGCGAAGTCACGGCCACCAATCCAGCAGTCAGCTTCTACGTACACTAATCCCAGTTCTGCACATACCCAGTCCATGCGGTCATTTACAGTCTTAACTCGCCTTATCGGAACATCTCCCCGCCGAACAATGCCACTCATTATAATGTTTGCATTTCTAAACTTGCTTTTTGCTTTTCTGCCTAGTTCGTAGAGCTCCCCCATGATGTAATCAGCTGTAGCCCTCTTCTTCAAATCGTTCGTCCCAACATGTAGCAACAACACTTTAACTTTTTCACAGTCCTCTACATTTGATTCTTCCACTTGTTGGGCAAGCTGGTCAATTTTAATCCCCGGATAACACCGCACTTTTGCACCTGATTTCCTCGAGATTTTCGCACTCCATCGTATCATAGAATCACCCATTATGATAACGTCATTCTCAGTTTGCTCCTGCACGCCCTCTTCCACACTGATCCCAGTAGAAAGCCGTTCAGTCACATCCTTCACCGTTTCTTCTGATTCACGAAGCTATGCTCTAAGTTCCTGTATTATTTGATACCTTGCTTTGATTTGCACCCTCAAACAGTCCGGCGTATCACATACTTTACAAAACCAATTTCCGACATCACAATCCTCCTTCTTGACCTTAATACAGCCGAAGTGAAACCATTTCTCACATAGTCCACACTCAACACCATTCTTCAATGTTTTACTGCACGTCGAACACTTTAAAGCTGCCACTGGATCATTTGCCTTATTCACATTTGGAGTAACAGGCCCTGGATTCACTTCCACTCCACTAATAACTAGCAATGCAGCTATCACTAGGGCTATGAACCACAAGTTGCTAGGTCCCGTACGCACACACAAACACCGGAAATCCCGACTACCCTTCCCATACCACAGTCCGATCCTCGCCCTATAACACTCCAGAGAACAACCCATTTCAGCACACCTTAGAGCTCGGGAAAAACACGACCTTTCACTTTGACTGCCGACGAGTCCCGCTCGCCGAAAAAGCCGAAGTCGACCAGATGGTAGAAGAGATGAAGGAGCAAGAAGTGATCGAGCCATCACATAGTCCTTGGAGTTCTCCGGTCGTGCTAGTGAAGAAGAAGGACGGTTGCACCAGGTTCTGCGTGGATTAGAGGCGGGTGAATGACGTCACGAGGAAGGACAGCTACCCTCTACCCCGGATCGACGACACCCTGGACACCATATCAGGGTCATGATGGTTCTCCACCTTGGATTTGAAGAGTGGCTACTGGCAGGTGGAGGTCCACCCTAAGGACCACGAGAAAACTGCGTTCTCTCTGGGCAGCGGGCTCTGGCAGTTCACCGTCATGCCATTCGGTCTGTGCAACGCCCCTGCGACCTTCGAAAGGCTAATGGAGTCCATTCTGAGGGGACTACACTGGAAGACCTGCCTGGTCTACCTAGACGACGACGTCATCGTTCTGGGAAGATGCTTCGAGGAGCACTACATCAACCTGAAGGAGATCTTGATGAAGCTACGGGCTGCCCAGCTGAAGTTGAGCCCCAAGAAGTGTCTGCTCTTCCAGAAGCAGGTATATCGTCTCCGAGGAAGGGGTGCGCACCGACCCAGAGAAGACCGCAGCAGTGAGGGAGTGGCCAGTTCCGAAGGACAAGTCCCAACTACGAAGCTTCCTGGGACTCTGCACCTATTACCGTCGCTTCGTGAGAGGATTCGCCGACATCGCCTAACCACTGCATCGACTGACTGAGAAGGACCAACTCTTCACATGGACAGCAGAATGCCACAGTGCCTTCGAACAACTCAAGCAGGCTCTGTGCACCGCGCCTATTCTGGCCTACCCCAGACCTGGAACAAGGTTCATCGTCGATACCGATGCCAGCGACTTTGGTATAGGGGGAATCCTGTCGCAAATAGTGGACGGCGTGGAGAGAGTAGTGGCCTACTTCAGCAAAGCCTTGTCAAAGCCAGAGAGGAACTACAGCGTCACCAGGAAGGAACTGCTCGCCATCGTGAAGACCATCGAACACTTCCACAAGTACCAGTATGGGCAAGAATTTCTCATCAGGACCGACCATGCATCCCTGCGGTGGCTCCTGAACTTCAAACAGCCCGAGGGTCAACTCGTGCGGTGGTTAGAGAGGCTTCAACAGTACAACTTTGAGATCCAGCACAGGAAAGGCCAACTGCATTCTAATGCCGACGCCCTGCCACGAAGACCGTGCCCCGAAGACTGCACCTTCTGTACTAGAAGGGAGGAGAACACCGGGTTACAGTGCCGAGGGACTACCGTGTAACTTCAAGGGAGCTGGAGCCGCGAATCTTTCACGCGGGCACAAGCAGAAGATGATGACCTGGGACTGATAGCCGAATGGAAGAGGGCCTGTGTCCCCAGACCCGGGTGGAACATTGTGAGTGACTGCAGCCCAAAGTTAAAGTCCTACTGGGCGCAGTGGGACTCGCTGACTGTAAGGGATGGCCGCATCTGCCGTGCCTGGGAGAGCACGGACGGGAAGACATCTCGGGAACAAGTCGTCGTTCCAAAGGCTATGACGGAGGAAGTCCTGAAGGAAGTCCATGGAGGATCATCTGGTGGACACCTATGGAAAAAGAAGACCCTGGAGAAGCTGAGAGAGCGGTTCTACTGGATCGGATGCCGAACTGACGTGGAGAACCACTGCGCGAGGTGCCACGATTGCGCAGCCAGCAAGGGCCCAGGACGAAGACGACGGGGACCACTGAAGACCTACAACGTGGGCAGCCCCATGGAGAGAGTGGCCATCGATGTTGCGGGCCATTCCCGTTAAGCGAGGCAGTGAACCGCTACATATTGGTCGTCAGCGACTACTTCACCAAATGGCAGGAGGCGTATGCGCTCCCTAACCAAGAAGCCGCGACGATCGCAGAGACCCCGGTGAAGGAATTCGTCAGCCGGTACGGAGTACCCCTGGAGCTGCACTCCGACCAAGGGAGGAACTTCGAGTCGCAGGTTTTCCAGAACCTATGCCAGCTGCTGGGAATCCGGAAGATAAGGACAAGGCTGCTACACCCTCAGTCCGACGGGATGGTAGAGCGATTCAATCGCACCATTGAGAACCATCTCCGAATAGTCGTCAGCGAGCACCAGAGGGATTGGGACAAACATCCTCCACTATTTATCCTGGCCTACCACGCCGCCGTGCATGAAGCCACCGGGAGCACACCAGCCCGGGCCATGTTTGGGAGGGAGCTCCGTCTACCTGTCGATCTTGCCTTCGGCCGACCTGGGAATGATCCGGTCCCGGTAAGCCAGTATTGTCAAGAACTGGTCGACCAACTGGAGGACGTGCACGCGTTCGCGAGGAGGAAACTGCGGATCGAGACCTACCGAATGAAGACCCGATACGACCAGCAGACGGATGCCGGCGGATTCCACGAGGACGACCTGGTCTGGCTCTTCAACCCATTACGGAAGAAAGGCCTGTCCCCCAAACTGCAGAAGTCCTGGGAGGGCCCGTACCGAGTCGTGAAACTGATCAACGATGTAGTCTACAGGATCCAGCGGAACCCGAGGGCGAAGATGAAGATCGTGCATCGAGATCGCCTGGCAGCCTACGGAGGGACACAGACGGACCAATGATTGATCGGGACGATCAGCCTTTTAGGTAGGGGTGGTTTTATGGCTGTGAGTTTGTTTCGTCGCTCGCCGCATGAGTCACAACTGCCCCCGGGCTGGGCTGTGCTCTGCCTCAGTGTATTACGTGCGCCTTACGTAACAGGGCTACTAGGACAAAGGGATGGTCCAGAATATTCGTGACCCAGCCAGTAATGGAAACCTCGAGAAGCCGTGAACCCTGGAAGCATTTATTGAGTCACCGGCCTGCTATATAAGAGCGACCTGGCAAGCGGGGTCGAGTGTGTTTTTCGAGCTAGTGCGAGCGTTTACCTTGAGCGACAGTTGTTGGCGACGTGGCTTGCGAAACCCTAGTGAAACTGATTCTCTTGACAGTGAAGGAGTGTGAATCATACGGAGAGACTGTGTATTGAAGAGTGTGTGCTTTCCAGTGCGACATAGGTCATTGTGGTGAATTGCGAAACAGTGAGTGACAGACTTAGTGCAGCTATTTCCAGCCTGCGGACGGGGCCATCTCATTACGAGGGATTAACTTCTGCGGCTTATTGACAAGTGAAAGGGAAGTGTTCTCTCCCTGAGGAAACTGGAGTAAGGTTCTAATTGCTTGTATTTGCTGTTGAGTGGTGTATCCTTCTGGCCGCAATGAAGCTAATATGTTTCTTTAAAGGAACAATCTGTGTTGTGCTTCAACCCACCGTAATCCAGTCAACAAAATTGCCACTAGGGGGTGGCACGTAACAATAGTATTTAAACAGCTTATCGGTAGTGATTTGATTGCGTTCCATGACGTTGATGAAGTAGATAGTGATCCATGTTATTCTTGGAAACTAAATAATAATTTCAAGACTTTAAGTTAAGTAGGCACGCCACTTAATAATATCCATAACACAACAAACAAAACTGAAACACCAGTTAAATAAAACTCTTTGAAGTATCCTAATGGAAGGACTGTAATTAAGGAATGAGTGACGCGCAAGTGAAATAACCAACATCCGGGTCTATCTTACAAACAAAAGCAAAATATACGAAGTACGTCCAGAAAGTAAGTTCCATTTGGTAATAACATTAAATTGTGTACTGATACAGAAAAAATATTTATTGCACAAAATTCTACAACCCTTAAACTACTTTCCACATAACTGCCGAAATGTGGCAGGCATTTGTCGTAGCGTGGCACGAGTTTTTGTATACCTTCTTCATTGACGTTTGCCACCTGTGTCTTCAACTAGTTGTACGTTCCGTTGCCGACGTTGGGTACCAAAGATTCTTACGGAGCAATACAAAACAAAACGAATGGGTAGTGCACTTCAGTTTTTGACCCGTTACAATGAAGGCGGCGAAGAATTTCTGACACAGATAGTCACAGGAAATGAAACTTGGGTTTCTTACGACAACCCTGAAAGTAGGCGGCAATCAATGGAATAGAGGCACACTTCATCCTCAGCAAAGGTTAAGCCGAAACAAATCTTGACACCTCTGAAAATGATGTGCACAGTGTTCTGGGACTGGAAAGGCATCTTACTCATTAATTTCTTACCGCGTGGTCAAACAATCAACGCAGATGCTTACTGCGAGACACTTAAGAAATTGCGCCGCGCAATACAGAATAAGCGCCGAGGGTTGCTGTCAAAAGGTGTTGTTTTTCTTCACGACAGCGCACGACCACTCACTGAAAATGTGACGAAAAACCTCCTACAGGGATTTGGCTGGGGCGTGTTTGACCACCCTCCGTACAGCCCTGACCTCGCTCCTAGCGACTTTCATCTGTTTACACATCTCAAGTCTTTCCTTGGCGGTCAACACTTCAACAATGACGACGAGCTGAAAGAAGATGTTTCCAACTGGTTGAAGACACAGGCGGCAAACTTGTATGAAGTAGGTATCCAAAAACTTGTGCCACGCTATGACACATGTCTGCAAAAGTTCGGCAGTTATGTGGAAAAGTAGTTTAAGAGGTGTAGAATGTTGTGCAATAAATAATTTTTCTGTATCTGTACACAATTTAATTTTATTACCAAACGGAACTTACTTTCTGGACGTGCCTCGTATATACTCCTTAGTATTACAGAGAACACCTCAGCTCAAATTGCCGGATATGCATTTACGACATCGTCGAACAAAGCAGATTTTTAGTCTATGTGTGTTCACCTTTTGTCCGTGTGTGTGCGTGCGTATGTGTATCTGTGCCCCCCCCCCTAATAACTTATAAACGGCTGGAGAAATTTCAAGGAAACTCGGTAAGGTCACAGCACCATTGCGGCTGACCCCGACTGTGCCCTTCAAATTTGACTACGTCTCACCAATCTAACATGGCTGCTGGGCAAAGTATTTCACCTCATTCAATACCAAAAAAAAACCAACCCCTGGCACTATCCAGCCCATGACGGGCTAAGGCCGACCAAGCGACCGCTGCCCAGCCATTTGGCCTGCAGATATTGGGGTGACGCGTGATCAGCGCGTCGGGTCCCCTCGGCCGTTAATCTTGGTATTCGTGATCGGGGCGCTGTCTCACTGTCAGACAGCTACTCAATTGTCCTCACGAGGCAGAGTGCACCCCGTTCCAACCCTCACGTCAGTTTTAAAATCCCTGACGGAGCCGGGGACCGAACCCGGGGCCTCCGGGCGAGAGGCAGGCACGCTACCCCAACACCACGGGGCCGGCTCATTCAATACCTCCGAAACTATTACTGATATCACCCTGAAATTTTGTACGATGATAAAGGGCTCTACTACAAGTTTATCTATGTCAATTTCAAACACCTGTAAAGTACAAAACAAGCGGTCAAGCGAAGTTGAAACATTTTAATGGACAAACCTCGCGATTTAACCATCTGAGCGGACCGAAATATGGTAAAGTAAATGTTTTTACATATTTCAATGCACTGGCATCTAATTTAGTTCAATTGTTTACATAACCTCAAGATGGCGGCTGTGCGAAATTTTAAAATTAAGTTTTATTTCTTGTGTCCTAATATGCGATTGAAGTTTGAATATTACACGTACACAATAGCTAATCTTCATGTAATAGTACATAACTCTATGACCTAGAGTACATATATAAAAATCCAACATGGCGACCATCCGAAAAATTAGACCGTTCTCAATATCTACGAATCTGCAGTATTACAATGATACTGCAATTTTGCATGTTGATAGAGACAATTAACATAAGTAGGATATATGAAAATAGGCTTTAGTTCTTCACCGAACTACTTGTTAAAATGTACAGTTCGCCCCGTTAGTGTGGGGGAGAGTCTGATAAAACAGGGTAGGCTGATGAAACGGGATACTATAGTTTTCTCGTCGGGTATGTAGTGACATCTTCCGGTGAACATAGTAACCTCGTTCTCACATGATGACCTTCATTCTCAGAGCAGTTGCAATCTGTAGGGTGCAAGCATGCGTTCTCACAGGGGTAAAATCTATTTTTACAGCGTTGTGTTATAATGTCCACTTGCAAATTGTGTGCTTATATATCCAAGACCCTATTCTGAAGACTGTAAGGAAAGGATGATATAAATCAAACATTGTTTGCACTACATAATTGGGGGTGTTTCAAAATGAATGACCGGTTTAACTGCTGTGGAATTCCACTTGCTCCTAACATGGTGGTGTTGGATAAAACAGGGTAGGCTACCACTAAGTTGGATAGAACAGGGTAGTACCCCGTATTATCAGACCCACCATTGGAGAATGGTGTCTTCGGGATCTCTATCTGAGCCATCAAACCGAAAATCATCTGCTCTAACCACATCACGGCCTTACCAGTCAGATAGACCTGTTCCATCCACATCAGGGTCTTGTCAGTCAGTTAGAGACTTTCCAAGTCTCTCCGAAAGACATAAAGGCAGTGCAAAGAGCTGAAAGAAAGGAAGGAATAGCCAATAGACGAAGAGGAAAGACACCTATTCTGACAAGTTCCCCACAAGGAAGAATTAACTTCATCTATGGAAAAGGGGAAGACTCCCAAAAGGGAACTTCAAATGGAGTCACAACCTTCCTGATTTAGGCCTTCTGACGTCTCAAAATGTCGTAAAGCAGAAATCGAAGAAAGTTAAGAAAAGTGCAGGAGTGTAACACCTCGTCAGAAGAGGACGGAGAAAATAATATCGCAGCCTGCATTAATTGTAATGAACTATTCACCAATTCGAAGCCTGAAGAAGGCTGGGTCAAGTGTTATAAGAGTGGTGAATGGGTCATGAACAGTGTGCCGGCATTGATGATGAGGATGATGAATCGTATAAATGTGATTTTTGTACATGAAGTGGATTTCAATGTTTGTAAAATGCATTTCTATTTTGTAATGTTCACTATAATCTTGTACCCTGTTTTATCCAACTCGTCTGATAAATCGGGGTAATGGACAAACATTTATATAAATAAACAATTTAAGATTAGGCTTTTTTAAAATTATTTTCTTCATTGCCATTTGTAAGTAGATATATTATACAACTAGGCATTACAAATTTAACACATTAGTACAACGAGTTCATGAGATATGCCACTTTGTTTATTAAGTAACCTGCTTTGACCGACTCGCTCCTACTTTTCCATTTGTCAGCACTAAGTAACATTTCAACGATCACTTATAGCTAGAGCCCTGTGCGGATAAACAAAACGTTATCCACATCCGCCCCGCATCCACTTTCATCCGCACGTTTGTAATCCGAATCAACTGGCATTACACTAAGATTTTTAATTTATTAGATGAAGTATTGGTCGCCTCCGTAGCGTAGCGGTCAGCATGGTTAGCTACCGCCCCGGAGGTCCTGGGTTCGATTCCCGGCTCTGCCACGAAATTTGAAAAGTGGTACGAGGACTGGAACGGGGTATACTCAGCCTCAGGTGGCCCAAATGAGTAGAGGGGGTTCGATTCCCCCTCAGCCATCCTCGAAGTGGTTTTCCGTGGTTTCCCACTTCGTCTTCGGGCAAATGCCGGGATGGTACCTTCTTCAAGGCCACGGCCGCCTCCTTCCCTCTTCCTTGCCTATCCATCCTCACCATCCCTTACCTTCCCTCATGAGGCCCCTGTTCGCTTTGAAGGTGAGGCCGCCTGGGCGAGGTGCCAATCCCACCTCACCAGTTGTATCCCTTCCGATTCGATGTTCCCAGCTCTAGGACACTGCCCGTAGAGGCGGTAGTGGTGAGTTCCCTCGCTGAGTCCGTGGGTTCCACCAACCTGGAGGGTAAACGACAAAAAAAAAAAAAAAAAAAAAGATAAAGTATTAAAGCAACACCTTGAGACATTTGAGAATAAATTCATTCCCCTAGGCTACGTGTGAATCGCAAGACAATGTTGACTGAGTTTTGTCCCTCTGAGTAACGGCATGTGAAACAGCGGGTGGCTAATTATAGCACTTACTTAGTCGTCGGATATAGCCTACCCACGCAGGCAAGCGCAGGTATCCTATAAAGCTTTCCTGTCGGTTAACACAAATTAATAATATTGTGTCCATTTACATTAGTTGTGAAATAGTACATTATGCAACGAGCCTATAATGGCTATAATTAAGACACGAGTATTTTTATAAAACGAGCGTATGCGAGTTTTATAATTTCCATACGAGTGTCTTAATTACCATTATAGGCGAGTTGCATACGACTGTTTATGTTCGACGATAATTATAACTTTATTATATGTTTTAACATAAATATTCATAAATATCTGTTGAGAGTCAGCTACTGGAATTTTGTGATCGCAGAGCGAGCGTTGGGTGTTATATCTCTGTCTTTCAAGATCTTTGAACGACCGACGCATGCCCTCTGTGTGCTTGCAATGCCATATGCAGGCCATATGCTTACATCTGCCGTCCCTCAGTAATATTGTCACCGGTGTAATTTGAAGACAATGCGCTGTGCAGAAATTAGCGTTGGTGATATTAAGGTACAGTGCTATTTCTTGTCTCATATTCGCCAGCTTATCTACGCGAACATATGGACGGTGCGTATTCCATGTCGGTAATTTATTATAGTTCGATGTTGTGTTTATGTCCGACATGTTGGATTTTGAGCACATGCGCGAAGTTATCGTTACCTAATTGGTCAATGAACGAGCTCTGATTGGCTGGAGAAACTGTATCATAATGAAAAACAGTGTTACAATGACCATCATTATGATACAGTTATTTGGGGCGTGGTGGCTCAGCGGTCTAGCTGTATGCCTCTCACCAAGGCGGTCCGGGTTCGATTCCCTGTCAAAGCATGTGAGATTTTCGAAGTGAAATGCCATGTCCTGTGGTTCGGATTCCACGTAAAAAGGAGGTCCCGTGGCTCATAATCACAAGATTCACGGTCACGTAAAACTACAATCTTCCTTTGATACAGTTATCTGACACATAATAGTGAGGGTCGAACATAAACAAGCATTTATACATCCAAACCTCAAAGAAATATTACATCAGATATTTATTACAAAATACCACGCTTTTATGTACAGCGGCTTCGGTGGCGTAGTCGGTAGCATGCTGAGCTTCTACGCCCAAGATCACGGGTTCAACCCCGGCCGAAGTCGTCGAATTTTTTAAGAGCGTTAAAAATCCCTCAGTATGCCTTCCTTCGGAGGGAAAGTCAAGCCGGCGGTCCCATGTCATAGATTTATGGCATGTTAAAGAACCTTCCACTAATTACACTTGTGTGAAGCTAAATTATAGGTTCGAGTTGACTAACGCTCTTAGGTTCCAACGTTCGTTACCAGGGGCCGACTGCGGTGGCATCTAGTAACCAAGTTCACAACTAGTTAACGTTGATTGTGGCGTTTGGTGGCAAAAGTAGGAACTAATTGAATGTCTGCAGTCCTAACTTGAATTAAAAACAGATAACACACACTAATATAGTCATCACAATTAACACCGGTTATCAGACAGATTCTACACACACCCAAAGCACACGGGGCTACATGACCGCGTTGTCGCAGCCCCTAAACTGAGGAACCAACACTTTGTTACATGGAATTGTTTGGTGACTTTTTGGTGTTGAATAATGTAAGTTAGTAACACCAAATGTGGCAGCCATGTTGGTTTTTAGTAACTTATTTAACGAGGTTTCCACTATATAATACGATGTCCTAGCCACCAAATTAAACCAACAACAGTTCAGTACGTATTGTAGACTATCATCCCCGTGTATTAGCTGGTATGGTGACTGTTAGCCTAAGTTATTATTTGTAATACATTCAGCACTCTTACAGTATTTGTGCGGTACAGATGGCTTCACTGTTCTTCCCCTTAAAACTCCAATAACTAAGTAACTAACACGTACCCACAGGGGCTCACATCTAGTGGTCAGCGTGTTGGCGACCACGGGACTCCAGCTGAGTCCGTCATTGCTTCCACTTACTTTGTGCTGGGCTACTCTCCGTCTTCTTTCCTGTCGACCTCTCATGGTCAACCCTTGTTCTCTTCTGACTCCGACGGTATTAGGGTATCCGAGGCCTAGGTAGTTTCTTCCTTTCCCGCCACAATTGGCCCTTGTCTCATCTTTCCCGATACCCTCCTTCTACGAGGGGTCAGCCTTTTTTCTTTTCATGTTATCTCCTGCCTTCTGCACAAGGGCCTCAAGGAGGCAGGGTGTATGTAGCCCCACCACTTCTGATGCACCCTGGATATTGCTACACTCACAGGGGCTCGCGGGTGGTGAGTTCGGGTGTTAGCTATCCCCAGGGATTCCTGTTCTGGGTCCCGTCCCCCCCCCCCCCTTTTTTCCACCTACTTTGAGGCAGTCCTCTTTCCCCCCTTTCCTATTTGCCTTTCATGGCTCTCCTTCCTTCCAAGTCTTTCAATCCTCATTCTTTGAGGGTTGAGGGCATTTCTTTTCTTCCTGTCCTTTATTTGCTTTATACCGGGTGAGTTAGCCGTGGTCGTTACGGCATGACTGCTGGCAGTCGCTCACGTCCGGGAGGCGAGGAGGTTCAAATCCCCCGCCGGCAACCTTGAAGATGGTCATCTGTGGTTTCCCATCTTCCTTCCAGGCAAATGCCGGGGTTGGTCCCTAACTATAGGCCACAGCCACTACCTTCCAACTCCTCGACCTTCCATTCCAACTTTCCTCCCCAACGGTACTTGTAGCTCACCCATTGGGTGTCCGTCTCGAAGCAGCTACAAAACTGGCGAGCCGAACATGTCCTCGGACACTCCCGGCACTAAAAGCCATACGCTAAAAATAAAAAATAAAAAAAATTGCTTCATCCTTTATTTGTTTACCATCTCTTCTTCTAGTTTGTAAGTCAGTAGTTAGTTTTAGTTATAATTTAGGTTTCATTTGATCAGCTTTCATTTTCACTATCACCCAAGCCATTATGGGCGATAACCTAGATGTTAGGCCCCTTAAAACAACAATTATCATTATCATCATAACGCATGCGACAAATGTCTCTTTGGAGTCGTACCGCCGCGTCGTGCCGTGAGATGCACCCTGTCTCCCCTCGATATCCTCCCTACCGCGACACATCCAACTTTTCTTCCCCTTCAAAAATCAAATCATGAGAACAGTATTATACAAAGTGACAACTGCTATCTATATTTTTATCTCGGAGTTCTTTTGTTCGCGACTTCATTTTTTTTTTTTTTTTTTTTTGAAGTAGAAAGTTCGGTTGTCAATACATGATGGTGAACTTGTCTTGGGGACTTGGCACAGATATTCATCGCTTCTTCTGACTTCTGCTCACAGAAATGTAATTTATTTTTTTAACATTGGAGCTTGTGAAGTTTCTTCAAGTCGAAGGGATGAATGTGACTTCCTGAATGAACTCCCCTCTTTCGGTCTGGAACCAAACTAAAGAAATTTAATCTCCAAAGCCAATACAACATGCCCGTTTGATTTCGTCGTACGTAAATCGATCACAATTCTTACGCTCAAGTGAGTAAAGAGACTAACTTGGTTTCATTTCACACCCGTCACATTCCCAGGAGAATTTTAGTCACCTTTCGATAACATAATATTCAATAAGTTCCAAGTTAGACAGTCGTGGATCTGACTTTTCTGGATAGCGGGACCCTGGATAGATCATACATAGGTACACGATCAAATCATACTTATCCTTAACATTGAAGACTCAGGTTTGCTATTAATTAATGACTAGCGGAACCGTGTGAGAAATTTCGCATGTACATCTCTCTCTCTCTATTCGTTTAGCCGATTCCGACTCTCCGTGACCCCATGTACTAAACTACGCCAATTTCTTTTGTCCTGCACTGCCTCTCTTAGATTTTCCAAGCTGGAATTTAGTGCTTCTGTGATGCCATCCATCCATCCATCTCATTCTTTGCCTCCCTCTTCTTCTTGTGCCTTCTATCTTCCCCAGCATTAAGGTCTTCTCTAATGAATTATGTCTTCTCATGATGTGTACAAAGTAGCCCAGTTTTTGTTTCAGGATTAAGCCCTCCAAGGAACACACTGGTTTAATTTGCTGTAAAACTGACTTATTGGTTCTCTTCGCAGTCCATGGAACTCTAAGAACTTTTCTCCAACACCATAATTCGTAGGAATCTATTCAACGGCGTTCAGCTTTTCTTATGGTCCAGGTCTCACATCCGTACATCACAACTGGAAAAACCATAGCCCTTACTATACGGATCTTTGTCGTTAAGGTTAGGTCTCTACTCCTTAAGATATTGTCCAGATTTGAAAATGCCTGTCTACCAAGTAGCAATCGTTTTTTGATCCCATGACTGCAGTCACCATCGGCAGAAATCTGTGAGCCAAGATAGTTAAAAACAGAGACTATCTCCATTTTTTCTCCTCCTACTTGCCATGAATTGACAGTTGTAGTTGTCATAATTTTTGTTTTCTTGACATTCAACATTAGTCCAGCCTTTGAACTTTCCTCTTTCACTTTCAGTAAGAGATTTTTAGCCTACTTTTCACATTTTGCAAAAATGAGGAAAAAGTAGTCTTATGATTAGCCTACTTTTCACATTTTGCAAAAATGAGGAAAAAGTAGTCTTATGAGATCGGGCAAATGTGTGTCTGTCTGTCTGTCTGTCTGTCTGTCTGTCTGTCCGTCTGTCTGTCTGTCTGTCTGTCTGTCTGTCTGTCCTTCTGTCTGTCTGTCTGGCTGTGTGTGTGTCCCCCCCTATCAACTCCTAAACGGCTGCAGCAATCAAAACCAAATTTAGTATGAGTAAAGATGTGCACCGGAATAGCTCACGTCCATATTCGAAAATGATGTCAGTGCTACCAACTGCTGAAAAAACGCACTAGAAATTTGAGCTCCATGTTGGATATCCTGCAAGGTATGCATAGGAGCTATTCCAAAATTGGCACACATGTAGATAATACTATTTCAGTTTAATTTCCAGGAGGCCAACCATGACAGTGTTGCCAAAATAATTTTAAGCCTTCTGATAGGTCCAATGTTTAAATGCATATAACTTCTACACTATCAATTGGATTTCAACCGAATTTTGTATGTAATATATGTACATCAACAGATATGACTGAGCGTATTCTTAAGGCCACCAGGGCTGCCAACTGTTAATAATTGCTCTCTCTATTTTTTCATCCAAATACCTATATATCAGAAAGTATGCAAGCCAACAGCTTTAAACTATGCACACGTATAGTAACTGACATGTTTGATTAATTTTGGAGTAACTTATATACGTCACTTCTACCAACATGATTCTAAGCCAGCTGATAGGGCCAATTTTTAAATACATGTAACTTCTATACTATCAGTAGGATTTCATCCAAATTTCGCAAGTGCTATGTGTAACATAACATATATGACTATAAGTATTATTCAGTGCAATCAGGGCTGCCAACTGTTAAAAAATGCTGTCTATATTTTTACCCTAATATAAATATATCAAAAAGTATGCAAGCCAACAGCTCTATACTTTGCACACGTATAGCACCTGACATTCTAGATTAATTTGGAGTAATTAATACAAGGCAGTGCTGACAACATGATTCTATGCCTGCTGATATGTCCAATTTTAAAATACACGTAACTTCTATACTAACAAATGGATTCCAAAATTGGCACAACAAGATATCATAATATTTCAGATTATTTCTGACCAGCACTCGCATGGTATTGTTGGCAACATGCTTTTACGCGTGCTGATAGATCCAGTGTCTAACTGCAAGTAACGTCCATTGGACTTCAACCAAATTTTGTATTCTGTACCTTAAGAGATGGAACTAAGAATATATTCAGTCACCAGGGCTGCCAACTGTAGTGCTCTATTAGGCTACATTATACCAGGTATATTTTGAACTAATTAGATATTTCGATATTACCAACTTAATTTCGTCATTATTCTAGATAGGTTCATATTCTGTAGAATAATCATTGGCATGAAAAGTAGGCTGTATAGTTCTTCACGGAACTTCTTGTTAACCTACTTTTCACATTTTGCAAAAATGAGGAAAAAGTAGACTTATGAGATAGGGCAAATGTGTGTCTGTCTGTCTGTCTGTCTGGCTGGCTGTCTGTCTGTCTGTCCTTCTGTCTGTCTGTCTGGCTGTGTGTGTGTCCCCCCCTATCAACTCCTAAACGGCTGCAGCAATCGAAACAAAATTTGGTAGGAGTAAAGATCTATACCAGAATATCTCACGGCCATATTTGAAAATGATGTCAGTGCTACCAACTGCTAAAAAATCGCAATTGAAATTTGAGCTCCATGTTGGATATCTTGGAAAGTATGAATGGGAGCTATTTCAAAATTGGCACACGTACAGATCATAATATTTCAGTTTAATTTCCAGGAGGCCAAACATGGCAGTGTTGCCAAAATGATTATAAGCCTCCTGATAGGTCCAATTTTTAAATGCATATAACTTCTACACTATCAAGTGGAATTCAACCAAATTTCGTATGTTGTATGTGTACATAACCAGATATGACTGAGCGTATTCTTAAGACCTACCAGGGCTGCCAACTGTTAATAAATGCTCCTAATTTATTTTATCCAAATACCAATATATCAGAAAGTATGCAAGCCGACAGCTTTAAACTATGCACACGTATAGTACCTGACATTCTATATTAATTTGGAGTAACTTATATACGTCAGTGCTACCAACATGATTCTAAGCTCGCTGACAGGTCCAACTTTAAATACATGTAACTTCCATACTATCATTTGGATTTCAACCAAATTTCGTATGTGCTATGTGTACCATAACAGATATGACTATGCGTATTCTAAGGAGCAACCAGGGCTGCCAACTGTTAATATGTGCTGTCCCTATTTTTGTTACCCTAATATCAATATATCAGAAAGTATGCAAGCCAATAGCTCTAAACTTTGCACACGTATAGTACCTGGCATTCTAGACGAATTTGGAGTAACTAATATACGTCAATGCTGCCAACATCATTCTAAGCCTGCTGATAGGTCCAATTTTAAAATGCATGTAACTTCTATACTAACTAATGGATTTCATTCAAAATTGGCACAACAATAGATCATATTATTTCAGATTATTTCTGACCAATACATGCATGACATTGTTGCCAACATGATTTTACGCGCGCTGTTAGATCCAATGTTTAACTGCATGCAACGTCCATGCTATCCAGTGGACTTCAACCAAATTTTGTATTTAGTACCGTAAGAGACGGAACTAAGAATATATTCAGTCATCAGGGCTGCCAACTGTAGTGCTCTATTAGGATACATTATGCCAGGTATACAGTATTTCGAACTAATTGGAAATTTCGATATTAGCAACTTAATTTCGTCATTATTCTAGATAGGTTCATATTCTGTAGAATAATCATTGGCATGAAAAGTAGGCTGTATAGTTCTTCACGGAACTTCTTGTTTAAATCTTCTTCAGTTTCAGCCATCAGGATTGTATCATCTGCATATCTCAGGTTGTTTATATTTAACCCAGCTATTTTGATTCCTGTTTCTTCTTCATCTAACCCCACATTCCTCATAATGTGTTATGCATACAGATTGAAAAGGTAAGGTGACAATATACAGCCTTGCCGAACTCCTTTTTGAATCTTAACCCATTTAGTTGTTCCATATATGGTTCTCACTGTAGCTTCTTGATCAGAGTATAAGTTCCGGATGAGGTTAATGATATGCTCTGGTACTCCCATGTATTTTAGTACTTTCCATAACTTATTATGATCAACACAGTCAAAAGCTTTAGCACAATCAATAAAACAAAACTATACATATTTCTGGAATTCTCTTGCCTTCTCCATTATCCATCATACGTTGGCGATTTGATCTCTGGTTCCTCTTCCTTTACGAAATCCAGCTTGTTCTTCAGGTAGCTCTCGGTCTACATACTGGCGTAGTTTATTTTGTAGGATTTTAAGCATGACTTTGCTAGCATGTGAGATAAGTGCTATTGTTCGGTGATTCGTGCATTCTTTAGAATTTCCCTTCTTAGGAATTGGGATGAATACTGATCTTTTCCAGTCTTTTGGCCATTCTTGGGTTTTCCATATTTGCTGACATATGGAATGTAAAATTTTCACTGCACTATCTCCAATTTCTTTGAACATTTCTATTGGAATTCCATTATGTCCACTTGCTTTGTTTTAGCAATATTCACTAGGGCCCATTTGACTTCAGTTTCCAAAATATCTGGTTCTGCTTCGAAGGGCACATGAACTTGATTATCCACAATACATGGTTCTTTCTTATACAGATCTTCTACATATTCCATCCATCTTTCCTTAATGTCCTCTGCTTCTGTTAGATCCTTGCCATTTTTATCTTTTACCATCCCAAATTTTGCCTGAAATTTTCCTTTGATATCCTTAATTTTCTTGTAAAGTTCCCTCGTCTTTCCCATTCTGTTATTTTCCTCAACTTCCTTACATTGATTAGTTATAAAAATATTCTTATCTCTTCTACCTAATCTTCTAAACTTGGCATTAAACTCAAACATTGCTGATCTATCCCCTTTAATTTTTGCATTCATTCGTTCTTCTGCAATTTGCAGTGCCTCATCCGATAACCATTTGGCCTTCTTCTTATTCTTTTCCTTGGGAATGTATTTTTCTGCTTCCTGCTTAACAGCAGCAGATACTTCTGTCCACAACTCTTCAGGGGTTTTGTCTCCAATCTGCAATTTATTAAATCTGTTCCTGACTTCTACTGTATAATCACAAGGAATTCTTCCCAGGTCAAATCTGTATGACGAAGCAGTTCTAGCCGTTTTCCTCAACTTCAACCGGAATTTTGCAATTAATAATTCATGATCTGATCCGCAGTCAGCGCCTGGTCTTGTTGTAATAGATTGAATAGCACTTTTCCACCTACTATTACGAATTATGTAATCAATTTGATTCCGGTATTGGCCATCTGGTGAAGTCCAAGTGTATAGACGTCTTTTGGGTAACTGGAATAGTGTGTTGGTTATAATCAGTGAGTTATCTAGGCAGAACTCAAGGAGTTTCTGTCCTGCTTCATTTGTTGTACCAAGACCAAATTGTCCTGTTACACCATCTACTATTTGATTTCCCACTTTAGCATTCCAATCTCCAACTATGAACACGATATCCTTGTTTGGTGTCGACCGTAGTAGTTCTTGCAAATCTTCATAAAATTGGTCAACTACGTCCTCTTCAGCATAAATGGTTGGTGCATAAACTTGAATGACTGTAACATTGAGAGGTTGACCTTGAAATCTGATGGATACCATTCTATCATTTTTATAGTTGCAACCCATCACAGTTTTACCTACTCTGTTACTAACTATGAAGGCTACTCCATTACTTTTGTTGTTGTCTTGTCCAGAAAAGTATACTGTGTAGTTATCCGAAATAAACTCTCCCATTCCAGACCACCTCATTTCACTTATTCCCAATATGTCGATGCCGATTCTCTCCATTTCTCTTTTGACTACATCTAGTTTTCCTTGATACATGGATCTCACATTCCATGTCCACAAACAACACTTTTTCCAATAGGTTTATAATGAGAGACTTAAGGAGAAAGGTTGTTATGTTTTTATTTCAACCAAACGATTATAGAACACTGTTTACATTTCAGTTAGAATTCCAAGTTCTACGTTCCCTAACTTAAGAAGGCAATCACTGAAAATTGGATCATCATAACACTCACCGGTTATTCGATATTTATGAAATTATTCGATTTGAGTAGCCTACTCATTCCTTTGATTTACTGTTTCTGAAATCCAAGCAAAATGATAAAGGAAAGACCTCAGGATGTTAAAATGACATGAAATAGGCGTCACAGTGGTAAAAATGTGCAGTGGACAGCAATTACAGAGCGTATTTTCCTACAGCAACAGTATCTGCAAATCGCACACTTTGTACATTTTTCAAGTCATTTTTAAATAAATTATAGATATTTATGAAATTATCGTGCAATTCGTCACTGCCAATGTATATTCTCTTTCATTTGAATGCCCATCTGTCAGGATCGGTCGCTTGTAAGCGCCGCAGGAGGGATCTATACCAGGGGTTCTCAAACTTCCTGTACTCGAGGACCCCTTCAATTATTTATGTAGTCATTGCGGACCCCTCAAAACTGCCTTTAATTTTTGTTGTAAATTATTTAATGGTTGTCATTTTAAAAGATAAACAATTTATACCAAAAAATGTTGGGTTGTAAAAATAATTAATCTGTTTGTTTTAGTATATATATAGTTTATTTAAATTGGAATAAATACTGGAAAAAACATGACTTACATAAGTATACACAAATTTTCTTAATTACAGTAGGAGTAGACTTTAAATGCAATCTTAGAATAAAAAGTTATCAGTGTTTTTACCGTTACTTTAGTGAGAACAATGGTACTGTTTTTTGCTTTTGACTATCTCTAAAATGTTGGGATTTATTTTAGAAAGCTTTAGCCTTAAATCGGTTTCAATGTTCTTCAGTCTGTTTCTTTTTGCTGGCGTCAGGTAGCACAGTTCAGAAAAGGCGCGTTCACACAAATATGTCGTACAAAAGGGCACAATATGTTCGAGGGCTTTTTTATTGGCATGTTCTGGTACGTCAGCTAGTACAAGAAGCCAAAACCTTGCCATGTTATTTTCTTGATAAACAATCTCCCAGGCTCTGCTGCATGAGAGTTCCACCAATTGGTCTTGCTCAGTATCAGATAGGTCGATGAGGTTACCAATACTTCTCTTCTTGAATGGATACTTCATCCAATCATTATGAGGATTAGGTTCAGGAAAGTAACTTCTCAGACTCTGTGCTAGGCCTGTTAAATGCTCAGCAAACAGTTCTTTTGTATTTGTAGGCATCTCTTCTTCAGATGTTATTAAGAATTCCTGCAACGTTGTAAAATTGTTGTATGAATTCTTAAGCATACGGTCAGACCAAAGCTGCAGTTTTCCTATCATAGCTTCTACTTGCTCTTCGACACGGAATATGTCAGTATCAGACCCTTGAAGTTTCGTATTTAGGACATTCAAATGCTGGAAGATATCTGCCAAATATGCAACCTTGATCAACCACGCAAACTCACACAACTTGTCTTTGAGAAGAAAGTTTTCATATTTTTCTTCCAAAATAAATATTCTAATTTCATCACGCAATTCAAAAAAACGTGTGAGGACATTACCTCGGGAGAGCCAGCGAACTTCAGTGTGAAGCAAGAGCTGTACATGCTCACTTCCAATTTCTTCACAAAGCTGAGTGAAAATACGAGAGTTCAAAGGTCGGGCTTTAATATAATTTACAACTTTCACAACTTCTTTTAATGATGTTTCTAGATTTTCTGGAATTTGTTTTACAGTCAATGCCTCCCTATGAATAGAGCAGTGAGTCCACTTAACTTTGGGAGCGACAGACTTGACACGAGCAATTAGGCCTGTCTTTTTGCCGGCCATGGCCCCTGCTCCATCGGTACTCACACCAACACAACGTTGCCAGTCCAAGTCATTTGATAAAATAAGATCATTTAATGCTTCAAAAACATCATGGGCATTGTTATGAAGAATCTCTTTACAAAACAAAAGCTCTTCTAAAAGCCAATTTTCATTTTCATACCTAACAAAGGCTAACAAGTGAGATTTGTTTGATAGGTCTGTACTTTCGTCAAGCTGCAAAGCGTACATTTTTGTGGATTTTAACCTACAAAGTAACTGCTCTTCAATATTTTGAGACATGTCATCAATTCGACGTTTTATAGAGTCGTTTGAAAGTGGAACTGTACTTAATTCCTTAGCAGCTGCCTCTCCTATCATTATATTACACATTTTTTTTGCCGCTAGTTCTTCTGCAATCGTATATGGCTTTCCAGATTTAGCTATGAGTAATGCTATTTCGTATGACGCCACAGTAGCTTTTTCAGCAGCGCTACCTGACGCCATTTTCTCCATTGATGTTTTCATCTTTTCCATTTCTTGACTTTTTCTTTTAAAAAATTCAAATGACTTATCAGCAAAGTCTGGATGTTTTGTTTCTAAGTGCCTCCTTAATTTCGCAGGTTTCATAGCTTCATTGGAAAGAATCTCGTAGCATAACACGCACTGTGGTTTTTGTTCGTCATTAGATTGCACAAAACCTAATTTTAAATACTCTTCAGAATATTTGCGGCGCTTAACAATCTTACGTAAATCAGTGTTGCAGCTAGAACTAGCTTTTGAAGTTGAGCAGCTAACCTCACTTTCACGATCATTGTCTCTTTCTAATTTATCAACTGAACGTTTTACAGTCCCTGTCTTTAACCAACGATCCATGATACAGGCCCAAAATTAACACTTCCTTACATAAAATGTTTCCACCATTAAAAGTTAAACATCACAACAAAGCAAACCAAACCATCACGACAAGCATCAAAATAGCGACAAAAGTCAACTGAATAACAGATGCCGATACGTTTGCTCCGCTGACAGAACAGATGACAGACTAGGTGTGTTAGCCGCAGGGTAGCCACCCGTCGAAAACAATATTGACCTGATCATACTGTAGGATTGGCTAAGCTTGCCACGCACATATTTTGTAATACAAACTAAAACTTTTATTTGCAGAAACAGGAGTTCTTGGTATGAATAATTAACAAAATTAGATTCGAATTTTTTTTGCGGACCCCTGAAAATATGCTCGCGGACCCCCGGGGGTCCGCGGACCACACTTTGAGAAACTCTGATCTATACTACTGAAATAATATATACTAGCAGACCCGTGCGAGAAATGTCGCATGCTCATAAACCACACTTCCCCCCATATGTATATATTGAGAGACTTGAGGAGAAAGGTTGTTATGTTTGAGAAGAAAAGCCTGTAAGAAAAAGGAAGCTTGTAGTTTAACGTGACCGTTAATCAAGCCTGTAAGAGAACTAACGTTTAATTGTTTGAAGGTTTTAGACAACTCATAATTGCAGCATGGTACATGAACTGTATTTGCAAATCGCACACTTCGTACAGTTTTTAAAGTAATTTTTTAAAGAAATTATAGATTTTTACGAAATTAGAGTGCAATTCGCCACTGCTAATGTCTATTCTCTTTTATTTGAATGCTCATTTGTCACGATCGGTCGCTTGTGGGCGCCGCAGGAAGGATCTATAGGCTATTACTGAAATAATATATATGATGATAGTGGCTGGTATTCTTGGCTGTTAGTCCGGAAGTCTGGGTTCGATTTCCGGCTCTGCCAAGAAATTGAATTCTGGTCTGAAGGCTGCAACAGGGACTACTCATACCAAACAAGCAAACTTGAAGGTCAATAACCACTAACAATATATCACAATATCTTTATCACATGTAACTAACAAAGCTTAACAAGTTGCGCTAGTTTATAATATATGCTGTAAGTAAATAAACGTTAATATTAATGTTATTGGTTTTACGTCCCTTTTAACTGCTGTGGCCTTTATAGTCACCTGGGTGCCTGAATTTCGCCCCAAAGGGGATCTTTAACGTGCCAGTAAATCCACTGACAGGGATCCCTCACATTTGCGCAACATCAAATGGCAACTGGCTGCGCCAGGATTCGATCCTGTGATCTTGGGGACAGCAGGAGAGTACGTTACCGCTGAGCGACGCTGCCAGCCATTAATAAATGTAGTATATACTGTATGTTGTAAATAACATCACCCACATACTTGTAGGCATATATATAATAATCTAAGTGTAATGGATTTGATAATGATCGCTTGACGATCGAATATGTTCATCCAAGTGAATTTATTAATCAAATGTAATTTGCAGAATAGTAGAAATCCAAATTTAATGTTGCATTGGCAATCTGAAGGCAAACGAAACGGTGTAAACCAAGAGAACAATGGGTGGATGGTGTAAAGGGAAGCATGACTACCTGCTGTGAGTTAGCCGAGGTCGTTGCGGCATGACTGTTGGCAGTCGCTTACATCCGGGAGGCGAGGAGGTTCGAATCCCCCCGCCGGCAACCTTGAAGATGGTCTTCTGTGGTTTCCCATCTTCCTTCCAGGCAAATGCCGGGGTTGGTCCTTAACTATAGGCCACAGCCGCTACCTTCCAACTCCTCGACCCTCCCTTCCAACTTTCCTCCCCAACGGTACTTGTCGTCTCGAAGCAGCTACAAAACTGGCGAGCCGAACTTGTCCTCGGACACTCCCGGCACTAAAAGCCATACGCTAAAAAAAAAACTACCTGCTGCTTAACCGAGGAAGATGCTGAAGACCGAAATTTGTGGAGGAGTGGAGTATTCTTGGGTTGAAGGAAAACTACTGTATTGTATAATATTCCTAATAAAGGAGAAGAAGAAGAAGAAGTTTTTTTATCAGAGTTAGGGAAACACCCAATACAATTGGGTACAATCGTGTTGACCGACTGAAAAGCATTGCATTTCGATATATACAGGGTGCTTCAAAAAATGTATACACACTTTAAACTATCGTAGTTTTCCCGCTCTACAAGGCTAATGTTATATTTCTTCGCCAGGTGGCAGCATAATCGTCCCTCTATGTTATATTGTCAGTTGGAATTTGTAATATCAACATGGCGGACGTACGTTTGAGTTTTGAAGAACGTAAGCAGGTTATTAAGTGGTACTGGAAGTTTGAGAATGTAAATGAAGTTCAAAGACAGTGGAGAAGGGAGTATGATACAGAACCACCTTCAAGATTAACAATTACACGCATACGAGACAAATTCGAAGTTCATGGAACAGTGTGTGATGTGCATAAAGGTCATTCAGGTCGACCTCGAACAGCTACAAGTGATGAGTCATCAACGGCAGTCTTGGAACTGTTTCAACGCTCTCCTAACAAATCTTCAAGGCAAGGGGCACGTGAAAGTGATGTAAGTGCTAGCAGCGTGCTACGCATTCTCAAGAGAGGCAAGTATCGTGTTTACATTCCAAGGCTGGTGCAACAGCTAAGTGACGACGATCCAGATCGAAGGTTGCAATTTTGTGAATGGGTTCAGGAGATGGTGATACGTGAACCCTGATTTATATGTAGCATCATTTGGTCGGATGAAGCCCAATTCAAACTTAATGGAACTGTCAATAGGCACAATTGTGTTTACTGGGGTGAAGAAAATCCTCACATTACAATTGAAAAAGCTGTAAATTTGCCTGGTGTAAATGTGTGGTGCGGTTTGTCTTCAAGGGGACTCATTGGACCTTTTCGATTTGAAGGCACTGTAACTGGTATAACTTACCTAACAATGCTTGCTGATATGTGGGAGCCGGATGAGGACCAAGACGGCCGAGTATGGGATCTAGGGGGCGCAGGAGTAAGCTCAGCGACATTGTCTGAGAATAAAAAGAAGAGAAGCCATATTCCGAGTTAAGACGAGCCGCGAAACATATCCCCTTAGCCTAATTCTCTATATAGTATTTAATTAGTTTCTTTGTTTAAATAAATAATTCAATGTTATATTCGATGCTCGTGATTGTCATGATCTGGAAATCGTTTCCCACAAATGGGGGCTCGTTACGTCGCAATCAACGACACGAAGTACGACGCAAAATACGACGCTGTATTCGACGAACTGGACGGCTAATCATCTTTGTTGTTGTTGCCTACGGCGCTGACGACGAGACGACGTGCAGTTTTGTGAGCCCACGACGTGCGAATCTACGACGAGGATTCATAGGCTAGCAAAATTTGTTCTTCAGTTTCAGTGACAATTAGTGGTGACGTGTCGACGACGAGGATCGGAATCTAAATGACGACAGAGGATTGTGGATGTGGTGGAATAGGATTGCGACTCGTCAGAGAGAAGCGACGGGAAGCGGTATTCAACGATATCACCTACACCTACAAATGTCACCGGTTTGGTGAATGAGGTTAAACAGGTTTGATTGCGAGGTTATGAGGAAGCGATATTGACGGAAAACTACTTGATAGACGTGGGTAAACAAATAAGATGACTACACTTGGTGCAATAGAGAAAATAAATAAGAACTTGAGTGATGTTCCGGTCAAAGCAATCAGAGTTTTACATAACCTCATTTTCGAGCTTATACCAGACGACAGGAAGAATCGAAAGCGACTGCGAGAGTTTCCCGGATTCGATTTTGACGAAAATTCCATTGAAGAGGAAGCTAAGAAGAAATTAATCGAAGAAACATTTTCCAAGGCTGATCTGTTGCGTGTTTCTGAGATTCTTAATACCGAGATCGGGACGAAGGAGGCAATGATTAACACCATTTTTTTATTACTTGAGAAAATTGGACGAACTCGCAACTAATATAGACGATGATGACGAAGAAGATGATGAGAGCGAAGAGGAAGACCAGGACAGAAGGTATAGAGAACAACATAAGTTTTCATTGTCGTTCCGCGACGTAGAGGGCGCTATGAAAACATTTAACGGTAAGGATGGTTTCCCAGTGAAGAAATGGATCGCCGATTTTGAGGAGACGTCAATCTTGATGGGATGGAGTGAGCTGCAAAAGTTTATTTTCGCTAAGAAATCCCTCGATGGTTTAGCTAAGCTTTTTATTCAAGGTGAGAAAGGACTGACGTCCTGGACTGCACTGAAGATGGCCTTGAAAGAGGAGTTTGACGTGGCGGCAAGCAGTGCAGAAATCCACAAGTTGTTAACCCAGCGACGAAAAAAGCGCGACGAATCTCTACAGGAGTACTTTCTTGTGATGAAGGAAATCGCTAGTAGAGGTGATGTTGAGATAGTTTCTCTGTATCAGTATGTGACTGATGGGATCGAAGACGATTCAGGATCAAAACTTCTTCTCTATGGAGTAAAACATTCCAAGGATTTCAAGGAGAAAATGAGAAGATATGAGATGGTGGTGAAGTCTTTGCCAAAGAAAAGCACAAAGTATAATAACAGTAATTTTCAAGGAAGTGCCAACGAAAACGACGGAAAGTGCTGGGGCAGTAAAAAGAAGAAAGAGGCGAGTAGTGGAGATAGATGTTATAATTGCGGTGGATCTGGTCATTGTTCAAAGGAATGTGGGAACAAGGATAAAGGCAAGAGATGTTTCAACTGCAACGAGTTTGGCCACATTTCATCCGAGTGCAAGAAAGAGAGGAAGAACGATAAGAGGAATAATCAAGGTATCAATCTTATCGATGAAAAGAAAAGCTGCCTCAAGTTCAAAGAGGTTAGTTTGGGTCAGCAGAAACTTCAGGCACTTATCGACTGTGGCAGTCCTTATAACCTACTGCGACAAAACATCCATAAGACCATGGGTTCCCCAGGATTGAAGAGCACGGATCTTGTTTTGAAAGGATTCGGTAATGGTTTTGTTGCTCCTCAAGGTTACTTCACAACAGTCATTGAGGTAGACGAGCTGGAGTTCCAAACCAACGTCTATGTTGTTTCTGATGATACTATGGAGTGGGACATGGTTATTGGTAACGATCTATTGGATCAGGGTAAGGTCATCCGGAGCAAGCAAGGAGTTACCATCAAGAAACTAGAGGTCCCAATGATGTTGATCAGGGTAGCCGACGAACAGGATTGGATATCGAGAACTGCGTTGATGAGGAAAAAAGGGAACAGATCCAGGATTTGGTAGCGAGATATGTACCAAAGAAGACGAAATCTACTGATGTCAAAATGAAGATCACATTGAAAGAAGAAAAACCGATATTTAGCAGGCCCAGACGAATGGCACCGCTTGAGGACGAGTTTGTCGATGAGCAAGTCGAAGCGTGGCTGGAGGAAGATATCATAGAACCGAGTCAATCAGAATATACATGCCAAGTGGTGGTAGTCAAAAAGAAAAATGGAAAAAAGTGACTTTGTACTGATTTTCGTCAAGTGAACTCAATCGTGGTTAGGTATCAATTTCCCATGCCAGTTATAGAGAATCTTCTGGACAAGATACAGGATGCTCCGGTGTTCTGCACCTTGGATCTCAGGAACGGATTCATTCACGTGGAAGTCGAAGAAGGAAGTCGACGATATTTGTCATTCGTAACACGTTCTGGACAGTACCAGTACAAAAAAAGTCCCAATTGGATTTACCAACTCACCTGCAGTCTTCCAACGCTTTATTAGAGCTGTGTTCTGGGAGTTAATCCGAGAGAACATAGTGTTTACCTATATGGATGACTTAATTATCCCAGTGAAGGATGACGACGAGGCACTCCGACGATTGAGACGAGTGTTGGAATTAGCTGCAGAGTACGGGCTGGAAATCAACTTCGAGAAGTGCCAGTTTCTGAAGAGGAGGGTACAGTTCCTTGGATACACTATACAACATGGACAGATTCAACCCACCACTGACAAGGTCCTTGCTTTACAAAACTTCCCGGAGCCAAAGACGATCACTGCGCTGCAGAGCTTTCTCAGATTGGCTGGCTATTTTAGAAAATATATCCCAAATTTCTCGATTGTAGCCAAAAGACTGAGCGATCTGTTGAGAGGTAAGCCGGAGTAGTTCAAGTTTAGCGAGGAACAACGACGTGCATTTGTTGAGCTCAAACGTCTTCTCGCTCCAGAACCTGTGTTGAAGATATACAATCCGAAATACGAGACGGAGCTGCACACTGACGCCAGCAAGAGTGGGTATGGCGCTGTGTTGTTGAAAAGTACCCAGAGGACAACAAACTACATCCAGTCTCATACATGAGTAAAAAGACGACGATACAGGAAGAAAAATACAGCAGTTATGAGCTCAAGATCTTTGCTGTGGTGAATGCATTAAAAAGGTATAGGGTGTATTCGCTTGGAATTCCGTTCAAGATCGTGACTGACTGTATGGCATTCCAAAAGACAATGCACAAAAGGGACCTGGTCCAACGAGTAGTTAGATGGGCTACGGCCTTGGAGGAGTTTGACTATACCATGGAACACCGAACTGCAACCAGGATGAAACATGTCGTCGCCCTGAGCCGATGTCCAGCAATGATGTTTGGATTCCCTGATGGCCTTGCAGCGAGGATCAAAATCGCCCAGAGAAAAGACGAAGGATTAACAGCGATAAAAGCGACACTTGAGAAAGGGCCTTACGAAAACTTCATCGTCAGAGATGGACTGCTGTTTAAATTTGTTGACAGGCGAGAGACGTTGGTGGTTCAGCGCGCAATGCACCATGAAATCATCAGAGCTGCACATGAGAAGGGACACTACGGTGTTAAAAGGACTGAAGAAGACGAGAAGCAGGAATATTATATTCCATACTTTGCCAACAAGGTGAAACGAGTAATAGCCAACTGTGTGTAGTATCTGGTGGTTAACCGGAAGGCAGGCAAGCAAGAAGGTAGGTTACATCCGCTGTTCAAGGAGAGTGTGCCCTTGAACACCTACCACATGGATCACATTGGACCACACAAGGGATATGAACACATCTTCTGTGTGATAGGCGCCTTCACGAAGTTTACCTGGCTGTATCCTGTGAAAACTACCAAAGCAGCCGAGACTATTGAAAAGATGGAGTTTCAGAGGACGAACTTTGGAAACCCAGTTCAAGTTATCACCAACAGGGGACCGTCGTTCACCTCCAATGAGTTTCAGGACTGCTGCAAATATCAAGCACGCCTTGATCACAGCTGGACTGCCAAGAGCCAATGGTCAATCGAGAGAGTCAACTCAACTGTGACCAAGATCATCGCTAAACTTAGCATTGACGATCCGACAAAATGGTACAAGGTTGTACCATCCGTCCAACGAGCTATCAACTCTACGTTCCAGAGGAGCATCGGAATGTCACCTTTCGAGCTGCTGACATGAGTCATAATGTACAACCAAAATGATCTACGTATAGTGCAACTCATCGAAGAGGAGCTGATCGATTCCTTCAACGAAAAACGTGATCAGATGAGAGAAGACGCAAAAAAGCAGATAGAAAAGGTGCAATCTGAAAATCGTGCTGAATTCAATCGACGACGTGAGGAGCCTAAGAAGTATCAGGTCGATGACCTGGTTGCCATCAAACGCACTCAGATAGGTCCACATCTGAAACTAAAAACCAAAAGTCGAGGACCTTATCGAGTGACGCGAGTTAAACTTAACGACACATATGACGTCAGCAGAGAAGGAGACCATGCTGGACCAAGAAACACATCGTCCGGTGCGGAGTTCATGAGGCCCTGGCCGGGCGGATCTTCTTCATCCGGGTCGGATGAGGATCAGGACGGCCGAATGTGGGAGCACCATGAGGATCAAGACGGCCGAGTATGGGAGCTAGGGGGCGCAGGAGTAAGCTCAGCGACATTGTCTGAGAATAAAAAGAAGAGAAGCAATATTCCGAGTTCCGAAGAGCCTGGAAACACATCCCCTTAACCTAATTCTCTATATTGTATTTAATCAGTTTCTTTGTATAAATAAATAATTCAATGTTATATTCGATGCTCGTGATTGTCATGATCTGGAAACCGTTTCCCACATATATATATTCTATTATATATACAGTATATATTTAATCACATGGGATTGTTTTTGGGTTATGTTTTCGCATGGGCCAGTAATTATCATTATTATTTTATTTCGGCGAAAATTCCCTACAGGAGAGCGATTAAACTTGATAACATGTTGTCAATTGGAGGTGTGTCTCCTCCGCACCACTCAGAACCTCTTTATTCTCGCGGAATGCTCCCTCTTCCTCTCATCCGTCCACTTTTTCCAGGTTGTCGTAATGATCGTGGTTCAAACTTAACATTCGCGATTTTCGTCTGGCGTGTTCGGTCTTCGAAATTTTCTATATTGATTACTTGTAAGTCTCCCTGTACCTCTTTAAGCCATTCTGTCCCGCATTTACTCTGTGTTATGATACCAAGTAGTTTCTTTAGCAATCTGGAGGTGGCCATCCTGTGGATGTGAGTAAAATTTGGCTCTGCTGTTTCATTTCATCTGTTAATGTATTGGTCTTTTGATAGAGTTCTGTACTAGGTCTCTTCATCCAAATGCCTTTTCTGCTGATTGCTCCGTAGATCTTCCGGAGAATTTTTCGCTCCTGCTTTTCTAGTTCCGTAATCTTGGAATGGCCATCGATTACTATTGCTTCAGTGGCATATGTTGCTTCTGGAAGAATAACTGTTTTATAATGTCGTAATTTGGCGATCGTCGAAATGCATTCCTTGTTGTAATGGGCCCACGTTAGCCTGTAGGCCTTCTGGAGCTTAGTGATTCTGTCTTCATTGGCGATTCGATTAAGTCCTGAGGTCTGTATAATGTCGCCAAGGTACTGTATTTAAAAGTGCAGACTTGGGCGATTTTACCATATTTTGTGTTAAAGGGGATTTATTTTCTGGCCTTCTCTCCATATTGTTATAATTATTGTTATAAAGACCAAAGTGGATCAAAGAAAGGAAGAGGGCATTTAGTGGGTGAATGAAGGAGTTCTGGAGAGACAGGATGAACATAAAGGCATGATTGCTTCGCGTGGTCTAATAGGCCTGTAACGTGTGAAATGAAATAAATTAATATTATTTATTTATCTATTTACAGTGGAACGTCGTTTATCCGGACTAATTGGGACCGAATGTATTCCGGATAACGATTTTTCCGGATAATCGAACATGTGTTTATTTCATAGTGCAACCATACTACATTAGCGCAGTTTCTAATGCAGTAATAGCTTCTCTATGACTTGGTCCTTCTTCATCTTTCCCATCTAAGCTTTCATCCTTTTCGTTGTCCCCACTTCTTGCACCAGAGAAGCAATTTCATCATCATCATCATCATCTAAGATTTGAAAACCTGAGTCGCTTGTGCACCTTCTCTATCACAGTCGGAAAATCCAGCAACTTGGGGGAATAACTCATTTGTCATCGCATTCAATTCTTCATCAACACTGTCTGTGGTCTTAACAGTCTCTTATTCTCATACCAATTTATTCAATGCATTTCGAAGATTATGTGGTGTTTCCATCCATCGGCCATCAAGTAACAGTAGTCCTTAAGAGAAAGCCTTTTTGAAAAAAGATATCACACTCTCCTCATCTTCTGCCAACAGTAAACGACGTAAAACTTTCTTCTTGTAGTCTACATGCGCTTAAGCTTTTTTTTTTTTTTTGCTCGTCCGGATAATTGACGTTCCGGTTGTTTGACGTCTGGATAAACGACGTTCTACTGTATTTATTTCTGCATCATCCTAAATATCTACATACTGTACACTGTGAGTGGAAGCAGAATTGAGCATAAAATATCCTTAACACAGCAGTGTCTTTGCCAGCACATTATGTACAAAATATACACTCACATAAACACACGGACACTTTGTTACAAAGTTCATAACATACAACCAATTGGGGTTATTTTGTGTTGACCGACTGCAAAATTGCAATATCAATTGTCAATAAGACAATTCAGTAAAATGTATTCAATGCTCTTCACAACTATTTTCAGCCTATTTTCATTTATGAAAATATAGGCTTATGAGATCACCTTTTGTCCGTGTGTGTGTGCGTCCATGTGTGTGTACCCCTAATAACTTCTAAACGGCTAGGGAGACTTCTATGAAACTCGGTAAGGTCATAGTACTATTTTGATCGACCCCGACCGTGCCTTTGAAATTTTCTTACGTCTCACCAATCCAACATGGCGGCTGTGCGAAGTATTTCACCGGCATTCTATATCTCCGAAACTGTTACTCATTATCACCCCGTAATTTTGTACGGTGATAAAGGGAACTACTAGACGTTCACCTATGTGACCTTCGAAAACCTGTTAACTACAAAACGAACATGGCGGCCAAGCAAATTTGAAACATTTAAGTAGACTTTCCTCGCGATTTAACCATCCGAACGCACAGAAACTTTGTACAGCAAATGACTATACAAATTGCAATGCACTGATATCTAATTTGGTTCAATTGTTTACATAACCTCTGTGCGAATTTTTTAAATTTCGTTTTTGTTTCTTGTGTCCTAATCATGTGATTGAAGTTTGAATAAAACACCTACACAATAATCTTCATGTAATAGTACATAACTCTAAGGCCTATATATTAAAATCCAACATGGTGACCATCCGAAATATTTAGACCTTTCTCAATATCTACAAATCTATTACAGCAATCAAACTGAAAATGTGTATGTTGATAGTGGAAATTAGTATAAGTAGGATATATGAAAATAGGCTTTAGGTCTTCATGGAACTACTTGTTGTAACATCACTTCCAGATTAATGCTAGACTTGTATCAACGAAATCTGATCATAACTTATGGGCCCGGCAGATTCTTGAGGGATGCCTTCTTTGGCAGTAGCAGCGCGTGCAGGTGTCTGGAGACCCACCACGGTGTAAATAAGATCCTCCCCCACTTCCTACTGCTATTGTCCGGGTCGAGAGGTCAAGTGAGAGTGACAGGCACGGTGAGTAAACTGCAGGGACACCATGACTGTCACATGCCAGCCTGCACTTCCATCATAACAGCAATTCTATCAGGAGATTTTATTGAAACACAGAAGTACATTGTATCGTCTTCAAGAACAAATTTCCCCACGGTCTTCTTGTTAATGGGTGTCGGAAAGTCCCAGGCTGTTTAACCTCTTTATTTACCATTTTCTCAGGAACTGTTAACACGAATTGATTGCATTTCTTCAGGGATGTTTCTTGTAGCTCTTGTCTTACCTTAACACAGGCATTTTGAAAATAAGGAGATGTTTGATTTTTCGTGGATTTGAAAGAAAATGCGTGGATTTAAAAGAAAATGCGTAATTTTAAGAGCATGTTCATGAAAATTTCCATCAGGAAAATGAACTACTTTTACATTTTTACATTTTGCATTTTAACATTTTGAATTTTAAATTTTTCATTTTTCGTTTTGCATTTTGACATTTAGCATTTTACATTTAAACATTTTACCTTTTAACATTTTACATTTTTCATCTTACATTTCACATTTTTACATTTTAACATTTAAAATTTTTCATTTTACATTTTAACATTTAACATTTTACATTTTAACATTTTACATTTTTACATTTTAACATTTAACATTTTACATTTTAACATTTAAAATTTTTCATTTTACATTTTGCATTTTAACATTTACCATTTTACATTTTAACATTTTACATTTTTCATCTTACATTTTTCATTTGACCATTTTACATTTTAAAATTTAACATTTTAATATTTTACATTTTACATTTTAAATTTAATATTTTACATTTAAACATTCTACATTTTAATATTTTACATTTTTTATTTTAATATTTAACATTTTAACATTTTACATCTTACTTTTTAACATTTTACATTTTACATTTTAAAAATTTTATATTTTACATTTTACATTTTATATTTACATTTTACAATTTAATATTTTACATTTTAACATTTTACATCTTACTTTTTAACATTTTACATTTTATCATTCTATATTTTACATTTTACATTTTATAATTTTATATTTTACATTTTACAATTTAGACATTTTATATTTTTCATTTTACATTTTACATTTTAACTTTTTAACATTTTACAATTTGCATTTTACATTTTAACATTTAACATTTAACATTTTACATTTAAACATTTAGTCTACAGAGCATGACTATAAACTAACAATTACGTTTCTTATGTTTCAGTTCTTTGATGCACTGATTGACGATTCTAAAGAAAGCAAAGAATTTCCTAAAGGCATTGGACCCTTGGTATTAAATAATATTTTCAACTGTATTCGTATGAGACATCGCCTGATCGAACAATATTCAGGTTTGGTAAGTGTTTTTAGCCAGAACTACCTTCTTGTTCTCAAATACGCCACTACTCAATACGGTACATTTCACAACACAGCTTTGGAAGAATGAGAAATGGAACGAGCCTATATCGACGATTCATATCCCTCCCAACATTTCTGAAATGCGATTACTGCGAAGCTTCAAATGGATCACGAACATTTATCTAGCAGAATATTGATTTCGCAGAAACTATATTAAAGTCCCCACTTCCACTCTCAAAAATTTCCTGCCATTAGATTTACAAATTGACCATAAAAAGGCAAAAGAATTCAAATGAGATTGTCCTTCATTTTTATGGTAAAGTGTGAATTACGAGCTCGGCTTCAGGCTACGGCTGCTGCCTTTTAACCAAAATTGTTCGGGAAATATGAGTAACTGTATTATTGTTGAAATTATGAAGAGTTTATTACATAGTGAAGGATTCGTTTGCTCTTCACTAGTCCCTGTCTGGATAACAACTGAGCATATGTCGTACGACATCAAAATTCTCGAACAATTGACTACAGTGCACCTCTTAGTGTAGTGGTTGATACAATTGGCTATCACCCCAAAGGCTCGGGTTCGATTTTAATCTCTGCCAAGAAATTTAATTTTGGTCGGACGCTGTGGAGCGGAATCGTTGGTAGGCAGGTCATTCAAAAGGTGTCATTTTCGAAGGCCTGCACCGAAATTACCTAACTATCGTGGTTAAGTTTCTCTTTTTATTTAAACAGCAGGTTTAACTGAGCAGATACAGACAGCTCTATACAGCGGCGTACCTAGGATTTGTTTCTGGAGAGGGACGAGCGGAGTCAGTAAGCTGTTTTACATGGTCTATACTCTTTCATTTATTTACTTATTTATTTGTTTATTTATTTATTGAATATCCGAACAGTTTGATCCCTATTGTACATGAGTATTAGGGTTATAGTTTTGATCGGTTCTCTTTAGAGGACAGGACTATATTTTTTAGCCTACTTTCGATTTTTGCAAAAAATGAAAGTAGACTTATGAGATCAACACAGGGCGAAAAAAGTGTGTCTGTCTGTGTGTGTGTGTATGTGTGTGTGTGAGTCTGTGTGTGTGTCTGTGTGTGTGTGTGTCTGTGTGTGTGTGAGTGTGTGTACTCTGAATGTCTGTCCCCCCCTATCAATTCGAACACGGTGAATGCGAATTGAACGAAATTTGGTACAAAGGTAGCACTAGCAAAGGACACCTCAGTGTCATGTTTTATATCGCCGCCGTCTTGACGGAAACGTAATGGCGGCCACACAAATGTTCAACGCTTAAATCAAATTACGACTAACCTAATCATCCGATCTCTACCAAATTTTGCAACAACATACCTTTATGGGGGGAGCATCCTTTGACCAAACCAATAGGCCATAAGCGTAATAGTTTGCGGATGGCGGCCATCTTTGTGTGAAAATCGATTCCCCCTATTACTTCGAACACGGTGCAACCGAATGGAACGAAATTTGGTACAGAGGTACTACTAACAAAAGGAACCTTAGTGTCATGTTTTATAACGCCGCCATCTTGACGGAAACGTAATGGCGGCCACACAAATGTTCAACGCTTAAATCAAATTACGACTAACCTAATCATCCGATCTCTACCAAATTTTGCAACAACATACCTTTATGGGGGGAGCATCCTTTGGCCTAACTAATAGGTCATCAGCGTAATAGTTTGCGGATGGCGGCCATCTTTGTGTGAAAATCGATTCCCCCTATTAATTCAAACACGGTGAAACCGAATAGAACGAAATTTGGTACAGAGGTAGCACTAGCAAAGGGCATCTCAGTGTCATGTTTTATATCGCAGCCATATTGACACAAACGTAATGGCGGCCACACAAATGTTCAAAGCTTAAGTTAAATTACGACTAACATAACCATCCGATCTCTACCAAACTTTGCAACAACATTCCTTTATGGAGGGAGCATCCTTTGACCAATCTGCTAGGTTATTAGCCTAATAGTTTGCGGATGGCGGCCATATTTATGTCAAAATTGATTCCCCCTATTAATTCGAACACGGTGGAACCGAATGAACGAAATTTGGTACAGAGGTAGCACTAGCAAAGGGCACCTCAGTGTCATGTTTTATATCGCCGCCATCTTGACAGAAACGTAATGGCGGCCACACAAATGTTCAAAGCTTAAGTTAAATTACGACTAACATAACCATCCGATCGCTACCAAACTTTGCAACAACATTCCTTTATGGAGGGAGCATCCTTTGACCAATCTAATAGGTTATTAGCCTAATAGTTTGCGGGTGGTGGCCATCTTTATGTCAACATTGATCCCCCTATTAATTCGAACACGGTGGAACCGAATGCAACGAAATTTGGTACAGAGGTAGCACTAGCAAAGGGCACCTCAGTGTCATGTTTTATATCACCGCTATCTTGACGGAAACGTAATCGCGGCTACCCAAATGTTAAAAGCTAAAATGTAATTACGACCAACCTAATATGCTAGTCTCTACCAAATTTTGCAACACCATATCTTAATGTGGGAAACATATTCAGACCAAACTGCAAGAACATCAGCCCAATAGTTTGCAGATGGTGGCCAAGTATGTGTGCAAATCGATTCCCCCTATCAATTCAAACACGGTGAAACCGAATTGAACGAAATTTGGTACAGAGGTAGCACTAGCAAAGGGCACCTCATATTCATGTTTAATATCCCTATAGCACGTTGTATTTCAACAAGCTACTACAACCAACATTCAATTATACTCCTTGAAAAGGACAAAGAGTTATAACAATACCCATGCATTTAGGAGAAAGTAGGCTATATGTTCTTTACTGAACATCTTGTTTCAAATAATTTTCTTTACATATTGGTATTTTGTTTGGAGTTTTTGGTTTGTTTTTACTCAACTTATTGGTATTTTGCTTTGTGTTTTCGGTTTGTTTTTACTTAACCTGTTGGTATTTTGCTTTGGGAGTTTGTTTTGTTTTTACTTATTGGTATTTTGCTTTGTTTTTGTGCTTTTTACCTATTGGTATTTTGCTTTCCGTTTTTGGTTTGTTTTTACTTATTGGTATTTTGCTTTGTGTTTTGTGTTTGTTTTTATTAACCTATTGGTATTTTGCTTTGTGTTTTGTGTTTGTTTTTACTTAACCTATTGGTATTTTGCTTTGTGTTTTGTGATTGTTTTTACTTAACCTATTGGTATTTTGCTTTGTGTTTTGTGTTTGTTTTTCCTCAACCTATTGGTATTTTGCTTTGGGAGTTTGTTTTGTATTTACTTATTGGTAATTTGCTGTGTGTTTTTGGTTTGTTTTTACTTAACCTATTGGTATTTTGCTTTGTGTTTTGTGTTTGTTTTTACTTATTGGTATTTTGCTTTGTGTTTTGTGATTGATTTTACTTAACCTATTGGTATTTTGCTTTGTCATTTTGGTTTGTTTTTACTTAAGTTATTAGTATTTTGCTTTGGGATTTGTGTTTGTTTTTGCTTACTGGTATTTTGCTTTGTGTTTTTGTTTTGTTTTTACTTAGTGGTATTTTGCTTTGTGTTTTTGTGTTTGTTTTTACTTTTGTCTTAACTTTTTGTTTTTGGTTTCGTGTTTGTTGTTTTCTGCTTGGCTTTTGTTTTCAGCTATCGTGTTTATTTTTCTTCCGTTTTTGGCTTATGCGGGCAGTGGGGCAAAGTAAGATATAGCCTGGTATATTGGCTCTCACGGCCAAGGAATTAACACTCAGCTATTTCTCTAGGTTCATGCCGTGTCCTGTGCGGGGTATCACCTAGGAACACCAAGATAGGCTCATCAGTGGGCTCCTAGTGTCCGTGCCCGAACCCCCACAGGGGTAGCGAACACTACCTTCCTTCTCATGAAGCCCACTTGCACTTCTTTACTGCGAGAGCATGGCGTCGGTGGCGAAGTCGGTAGCATGCTGAGCTTTTATGCCCAAGATCGTGGGTTCAAACCCGGCCGAAGTCGTCGGATCTTTTAAGAGTGTTAAAAAAATCCTTCAGTATGCCTTCCTTCTAGTCCGGCGGTTTAACGCCATAAATTCAACCAATTGTGCAAATCGAGGTAAAAGGTATTTTAGGGCGCAGAATTCATTTCTGGGTTAGGTTTTGTTCTAGGGGGTAAAAGTGGTGAGAACAGTAAATCGTGGGGAGGGGGGCAGAACTACGGGGGCGGTGCACACAATGATAGCAAACTGGTGCTTTTAACGATTCATTTCCAAGGTTTTCGAGGGTGTAGAATTCATTTCTGGGGTAGTTTTTGTTCTAGGGGTTAGGATTGGGGGCTGTCGATATTGGTGGCGGTGCTACAGGGGGCGGGGGTTAAAAACCGTAAAACTTGGCTTCGATGGCGTAGTTGGTAGCATGCTGAACTGTTGCGCTCAAGATCGCGAGTTCAAACCCGTGTCTTGTGAGGCATAATTAATTAATTCTTTGGCCGCGAAAGCCTATCGTCGTCGGATCTTTTCAAGATGTTAAAATCCTTCAGTATGCCCTCCTTCGGAGGGAAAGTTAAGCCGGCGGTCGCATATCATAGATTTATGGCATGTAAAAGAACCTTCCACTAATTAAACTTGTGTGAAGCTAAATTGCTGAATTTTAAGATAAAGCCTGTTCAATGAAATCTAAACCACACGTTTTCGTGATTGATCTCGATAGCATTTCATACGTTTTATTTGCTCCATCAATGTGCTCCAATGAACAATTTTGCTTATTCAAGTGTTAAATTCAGGTAGTCGAACACTAAAAGTCTACACGAGTAAAGAGAAATTTTCTCGAAGTAGTAAGTATACAAACCAATCGTTTGTCATCGATCCAAAGATTGGTTTTATTAAAAACAAACACTTCATCGAATTACGCATTTTCAGCCTATTTTCATTTATGAAAAAAAAAAGGCTTATGTGATCACCTTTTGTCCGTGTGTGTGTATGTCTCTAATAAAATCTAAACAGCCAAAGCGATTTCATTGAAACTCGGGAAGTGCACACTGCTAACTTGTCCGACCACGACAGTGCCTTTCGAATTTTAATACGTTTCACCAATCCAACATGGCGGCCGCGAGAAATATTTCACTGTCATTCTAGATCTCCGCAGCAGTAACAGGTATCACCCTGAAATGTGTTACGGTGATAAAAGGTAGCCTACTACGAAACTTTTATGTAGCCTATGTGACTTTCATAAACCTGTTAAGTACAAAACGAACATGGTGGCCAAACACAGTTGAAAGATTTAAATATACTTTTTTCGCGATTTAACCATCCGAGCGCAGTGAAACTTGGTACACATTGTAATGCACTGACATTTAATTTAGTTCAATCGGAGTGAAAGTTTGAATAATGAACCTACGTAATACTTACTTTAATTTCCGTGTCTGGGAGACACACTAAATTCTTCCTTTCCAGAACTCTGCAGCTCTTATCCCTCGGTCTGTGGCCAACATAAGGTCTTCCTGGCTGCAGGTGTCATTAAGATCTTTGCACGTGAGCAGGTGTTGTGGAGTCTGGATTTCTCCACAGGCACATCGTGGATCTTCTGCATAACCCCACTTCACAAGGTTGCCACGACACTTAGGCACTCCTGTTCTCATCCGGTTTAAGGACCTCCAGGTGGTATAAGGCAAATGACTACCACTGCTCAGTTCTTCTTTAGGGGTAAACCCCTCTGGTACTATTTGTTTCCTGAGTGACACACGCCGGACATCTGGCTTGGTATGGAGGGGTACTGTTCTCGTAATAAAACTCTTCCTGGATCTTAGGCGAGGAGTGGTCACCTTGTGGTTGAACATAGAATGTCTGGGATCTGTTTCAAGCTTTTGTCTCTCTTTCTCTGCTGCCACCCTGCGCCGAATAACTGGAGGTGCAATGCCAGCGAGAGGGCAAATCTTCTGCACTGGAGTAGGTCTCAGATATCCAGTGACAATACGGATGGACTCGTTAGGAGCTATGTCCACTTGCTTGGTATGGGCAGATGCTCCCCACACTGATGATCCGTACACTCCTGCTGCGAAGCAAAGTCCTAATGCTGTTGAACGTAGAACCTGAGGGTTCGCTCCCCATGTTGAACCTATCAACTTCCACATTATGCTATTTCTTGAGCTGATCTTGCACTTCAATTCTCTACAATGTTTTCTGGAACTCAGGGTACGATCAAGTTTGATTCCCAAATATCGAGGCGTTTCACAGCTTTCGGGTGTCACTCCTTTCCAGACAACATTCAACTTTCTCCGGGCCTCTTTGTTGCGAAGATGAAATGCGCATACTTGTGTCTTTCCTGGGTTAGGTTTCAGGTGATTCTGGGTGTAATAATTGTCTAATCTCTCAAGAGCATTGGACAGTTTTCCCTCCACCTCCTCAAAGCTCCTACCCTGTACAGCAATAGCGGTGTCATCCGCATAAATAAATCGCCAGCCCTCTAAATATTCTGGCTGGTCATTTGTATAAATGTTGAATAGTAATGGGGATAACACACTGCCTTGAGGTAAACCGATTTTCTGGTTCCTCCATCGACTTTTGTTCCCTTGAAGTGTAACATAGATCCTTCTGTTCTGGAGCATCCCATGTATGACATTTGTTAGATTCATGTCCTTAGTGATGTTGTACAGCTTGGCTATGAGCTTCTTATGGTTCATTGTATCATATGCAGCACTGAGATCTATGAAGGCGACACCAGTGATACGTTTATTCTCATAGCCATCCTCGATATGCTGTGTCAGGTTCAGAATTTGGCTGGAACATGATTTCCCTGGTCTAAATCCAGCTTGATCTTGAATTAGCCGGTTATCAATGAATGTTGCAATTCTTTCAAGGATCAACCTTTCAAATGCCTTGTATAGGTGGCAAAGAAGAGAGACAGGACGGAAGTTCTTTGAATCCGTTGGCTCCTTGCCTGGTTTTAGCAGTGCAACCACATGTTCCTTCATCCACAGCTTAGGTAAGTGCAGGGTCTCGATACATCTATTCATCATATTCACCAGCCACTGGATTGTTCCTGGTCCAAAGTTCTTGATTTGTTCTGTCCTGATGTCATCCGGGCCCGCAGCTTTGTTGACTTTCATCAGCTTGATGGCATGTTCTAATTCTGCTGATGTGAAAGGACGACCGAGAAAATTATTCTCATCTTCACTAGGCTTCAGCTTTACAGGCTGAGTCTTCATGATGGTTTTCCCGTTACGGACCAGCTGATGAGCTATTTGATTGGTGTAACCTTGGTGAGATCCACTGGTGGACTCTTAGGGTCGTTGCTCAAGTTTTTGACCAGCTTCCATGCTCTTCTACTGTTCTGGGCCAGTTGCTAGTAAGTTCATTCATCTTTCCTTTCTTCCGTCAGCGATGCTCCTCATGAGTTCTTCACCCGTCTGAATGGTGTCATCTGCAAAAGGGTCTGTCTCGTACTTCTCCTGGTAATCTTTTAACAGATCCTTGGAATCAGCATTGAGGCCAGAAATGAACTGGATACGGCAGCCTCGGGGAATATGTCTACGAGAGATCTTCTTCACAAGGTCAACAAAGTCTTCATAATGACTTGGCTCTGGTTGTAAATTGGACAGTTCCTCATCCAGCTCAATGGAAAACCCCTCCCAGTTTGCCTCTTTAAAATTGAAACGTCGTTTAAAAGGGACTTCCTCAGGGCTGACCACTCCCAAAACTGAACATGTGATTGGGCTATGTTGTGTCCTAGGGACGGGTTCCTCCACCGCTTTAACTACAAGTTTTGTCACTTGCTCGCTTATGAAAAAATGTTGTCAGGGTTGTAACCTCTATGCCATCTACCGCTGTTGAAAGATGGTCTCAGTTTGGGGTTGTGAATCAATCTCAGTCCTTCCCTCTCTGCCCATTGCTCGAGTTCCTCCCCATTCTTGTCTGTGATATTATATCCCCAACTGATGCTCTTACAATTAAAATCCCCCAGGACAATTTTGATATTCTGCTTGTCAAAGTTACTTGGCCTTCCACAGAAGAAGTTTTCATTGGGTGGTTTGTAAATGGATGTAACAGAGCAGGGTTCCAATTCACAGTCAGGATTTCTATATTGTTCCTGAACGTCATTTGAGATGATTTGACATTAATCTCTGGTCTGACAAAAACAGGACTGCCGTATAGTTCATTGGGTCGTTCGACAACCAGTCGCAGTCCTTCTATTTTGGGTCTGTTGTTGTTGATCCCTCTGTGAGTTTCTTGCATCACTAGGATGTCGATCTTTAGTCAGTTGCACATGTCAGCGAGTAAGAGTAAGCTTTCGATGTTTATTGGAGTTATTGAAAGTCTTGAAAAAGACTGGTCGAAAATGTAATATCTCCCGGTGGTTGAAGGATCAGCCACTGGCCTATGGCCACCGTTGCCCAGGGTGGTGTATTCTTTGGAATACACGGCTAGACAGAGCGAGCTTTTGCTTCTCTTTGCTTTATTTTATTCCCTCCTTTTTTCGAAAACACCAACAGTGATCTCCTGGTTTCTCTTTGTTGGTATACTTTGCTTATACTACCTGTGAGTCTGTTCTAGATATATCTATATATTCCATGACCCACCTAGCGTCATCTAGCAGCGAATCTCTGAAGTTCCTCAATTATTCCCTGTACAAGAGAACTTCCTTACCAATCCGGCCACCAGATCTCGTCGCTATCGCCAGCTATCATCCCCGTGATCAAGAGGACTTCGTCTACATCCCATCCACCAGGCTTCGCTAGTGACGCCTGCTATCAACTCTTTGAAGACCATTTCATCAAGAGAATTAATTTTTACAATGTTGGTTATTTTTATGTATATTCCTTTGTTTCCTACCCCCACTCTTTTCCCTTCCCTGGTCTCTCTGCGCTTCGTTGAGCTGGCCTCATTTGTGCTACAGTCTTCAAGGCTTCCAGTCGGAGCTTACCTAGAGCTCGTCTCCTCTCCTCGAGAGAAAAACTTTCAAATTGGATGCCATGTCCAGATCGTAACTAACGGTCAACTAGAATCGCCGTTCATCAGAATAACCATCTTCGAGGGATTTTCGAGGTTGGGCTTTGTCTATCTAAGCTAATCTTAACATGAAGCAGCATTTCTTATGCTTATTAACTGAGATAATTTCTCACAACGTGGGACATCTTTAAATTACCCACTCTCTGTAGAAAACTTAGCTCGTTCCACCCCCTGGACTTTTTTTTCTGTCAATTTCAACAGTTTTGATTGTTCTGGAATTTTCCATGCCAAACAATTCATCTACAAGTTAAACCTTCTAGTATTTTCCACTCACATGTGGGAATACTTTTTCTAACCAAGGAATCCTCCTTATGAACAGCTAATCAACACCTAATTTTTTCTTCCTCCGTTGGAATTTTTCTGCTGCATTCAACTATAACTTACAAGTTTTTCAACGCAATAGACTCTCGCAAATCTAGTGCAACTAGTTATTTTTCACCATTGCAATAACTTTCCTTGCTATAAACTTTCTGTGCTACAATAGTGAACTTTTCAACCACGTCAATAGACTATAGTGAAACAGTGCTCGTTCGATTTTTCATCCGCGTCGCGCTCGTCCGAAATAAATAAAATAGGCCAAGAACTTTCTCTACAAAGTTCCTATTTCCTCTTCCTCAACCCCTTTTTACTAACTAATTAGGTCAATCTTTAAATTTATGTATTTTGCAACGAGGCCTCGCCAAACCATAGGCGCCCTCCCAACTTTCTCCACGTTCCACTTATTCACTCTGTATAAATATTAATCTATTCCTTTTCTTGATAGCACAAGAATTGGTTATTGTCTACCAAACCTTTCATTAATCTCTTTAATCCAGGTTTCACGAAAGGGTAACTGGCCCCATATTTTCCTCGTGATCCTGTTTAAATATAGAAATTCAAGAAACTTCCTTTTAATTTTTCTCTTCAGGTTTCACAATAAGTGACCTGCCCTATTTGTATAACCTCTAATAGCAATTCTGTATCAATATAAGAAATTATAGAAACTTCTATTTCATTTCTCCTTGTTTTTGTTGTTACTTTCGAAGTTGTTATTTGTTCATATTTCTAAGATACCCATCTAGAAATCCTTAAGGTACACATCTTGTACTTGATTTATTATTTAACTTTAATTACGTTAATTATCTTCTATTTATTAATATTAGCACCAATTCAAAATCTTACGAAGATTTTAGTGCTTATAAAAGGTTCCAAACCAAAAAATTGTCAATTGCTTGGTTCAAGCTTTAAATGATTTAGGAGGTCTGCGACCCTAATTGTGCAAAAAATTAAATTACATATGTGTAAAATTGATTGCTTTGCATTGTTAAATAAATATAAATTTATATTTTTGTTTTATCATTTTCTATAAAATAACGATTAGGCAAGATTCTGTTTTCCCCTACTCTTCCTATGGGCTCAACTTTAAAAACCTCACAAATAAAATTAATAACAGTTCCACTTTTTGTTGCATTTGAGCAAGAACTCTTAGTCACAAACTTATTAAAGCCTCTCTTAGCTTTGATAGCTAATTCTAACTGGCCAGTAAGGCAAGCATAGCACGCTCCGCCAGCTTCCTGCTTGTTGAGATTTTCTCTACAACTTATGGTTGGTTTTCCAAATTTAAGTTTTTCTCATTGTCTAAACATTTAGTTGGCGCGACGAGGATGAGAAATTGAACGAGCTTAGTCATTCCTAAATGCAACTATTGGTGCTCTTACCAAAATTATTCACAAGGGTATAATTGCTTTATCCTTATCCTTCTTGGAAACATTCGGTCGCTTTTTAGAAATTTTACAATTTCAAGAATTAAAACATCACGCCCAATCCAAACTATTTGTATTCTTCAAAATATTGGTTTAAAACAAACTCCTTTGAAAAGATACATAGGAAACTCATCATTTCTTTCTTTGCCAGACCACCACCCTTCCCCATAGTAGCCGAATCTTGGCTTGGAAGGGAAGGTACCACCTCCTTTCGCCCGAAAATAGCCCAGGCTATAGCTGCGTTTCCTGTTAGCTGTGTTCAGGTCCCCACTCACTTTAGTGATTTCACGGGCTTTGCGGTGACACTTTTCTCCAAAAATTATTGGTATTTGATGTTGGACTTTCGTCCTATTATCCACACTTGTTCCTCTGTCCGAAACTCACTTCCCTTTACTTCTTTCTTCATCTTCCCTTGTGGGTAAGGTTAATTCTTAGCAAAAACCTACCCAAAATTTGGTGCCGAAACCCGGGAAAGTCCATTTGTCAATATTTTGCAAATCATTAATGTTTACTTTGAATTTTTCAGCTATAACTCCGCAGTGCAAAGCTGGTGAGGTGGAAAGGGATTGCTTCTATCTCCTTTGGTGCATATCTCCCTTTCAACTTGTTTCCTGCTGCCAGTCTGACAGCTTTTCCAAGGTTCCACATTTGCGTTAGTAATACTTCAATTTACCTAATTCGCCATTCCTTCCACAGATAAAGATAAGGACGGCGAGGATGAAAAAGTTACTTCCAAACGAGCTTCTTATAAAGGGCAACTTACCCGATTCCGAAAATACATCAAAGAATTAGATCCCTCAGAAGCTCAATTAGATTTGTTAAAACATCGCGTAAAGGACTATGAACGTTCTTATGAAAATTATTGTACTATCCAAACCGAAATCGAAACCTGCATGCTCAATCAAACTGATGATCGAGTAGAGGTAGAAAATCAATATTACGACAGTATAGCCTCCGCCTTTAAAATAGTTCGCCAACTTGAGGAGGAGCAGAAAAGGGATGGTTCCGTTCTTGGTTCCCTTCACGAACAACAAACCTCTTCTCGTGAGGGCACTCACAAGCCCAAACCAATTCTACCTAAGATTAATTTACCCCACTTCTCAGGAGAAGAAACTACTTGGGATTCTTTTTACGAACTATTTTGTTTTCTAGTTCATGAAAATGAAGATATTCAAATCATTTACAAGTTTCATTATTTGCGATCTATTCTGCAAGGTCAAGCCCTGCAGTTAGTTGAAGCACTCCCATTAAGTGCCGAAAACTACCCATTGCCTTTGACTTGCTCAAGGAAAGATACGGTAATATACGGCTACGTATTCAACGCCACATGAAGGCTCTATTCAATTTGCTTGCGTCACAGCACAATGACGTCACTAGTCTGCGTACCCTCATTGATTCAACACAACTTCACGTTAAAGCTCTATCTCAATTAAATCAACCCACTGATCACTGGGACACTTTCCTAATACATTTAGTGGTTTCTAAAGACGATGTTGCTACCCTCAAAGCTTGGGAAATGGAACTTTCCAAAGATGACAATTACTCGTATGAGCATTTAGTCACCTTCATAAATGCTAGATGCCAACTCTTAACTGCTTTAGCTAATCAAAGTGAACCCTCTTCTCCTAGCTCTAAACTTGAATTACTGTCTCTTAAATCTAAAACCGAACACGTGGCATCTAGTACCCAAAAACCCGGGTCCAGCTCGTCTAAACTAAAGTCAAACGTCACTGGTTACCCAACTAGGTCTAGTGAACGCCGCATTGCCAGTTCTCTCGCTTTAAACACTCAGAGAAAACCCGTAAAAGTTTAAATGAACCATTAAGGTGCATACTTTGCAAGGATTCCCACGCCTTGTATCTGTGTAAATCTTTTAAAGAACTGTCAGTCGACGACAGAAAAAAATTAGTTTCCCAGAATTAACATTGCTTTAACTGCCTAGCACTCAAGCCTTCTGCTTATAATTGTAAGTCTTCAAGACTTTGTTACCACTGTGAAAAACCGCACCACACTTTACTGCATCGTCATGATCAATTGAGGTCATCAGCAGCATCTACTTCTCAGAAAAGTGATAATACCAGCAATCCTAGTGCGTCTTCTTACATTCAAAACGCTAAGTCTTTGCGTAGTGCTCAAGTATTGTTATCCACTGTCCAAGTCGAAGTCCAGGACAAATTCGGCAACTGGGTCAATGCTCGCGGTCTTCTTGATTCAGCGGCAACTCATGATTTTGTGTCCAATTCTTTGATCAGAAAACTAGGCCTACCTGTAAACCCTACTTCCATCAATGTATCAGGCATTAACAGCTCAAAATCGCATGCTTTACAGTTTTCAAAGCTAACCATAAGATACACTTGTCACAGAAATAACTTTCTCAAACTGAATTGTCTCATTCTCAATAGCATAGGAGAAGACATTCCAAGTCACTCTGACGATATTTCAGGTTTAAACATTCCCTCGCATTTAAGGTTAGCCGATCCCCTGTTCAATATACAAGGCCTCATTGACATACTCTTTAGTGCCAATGTTTTCTGGAATTGCCTTCGTAAACAGGTTCGTAAGTTATCCTCAAACGTGGTTGCCAGAGACACTAATTCTGGATGGATCGTTACTGGTCAACTTCCTCATTATTCTCCCCAACCCGTATCTCAATGTTATTTTGCTAATACTGATTTGGAACAGTTCTGGAAGCTCGAAAGCGTTGATTCTCCTAACGTAACCTCTTCAGAAAACGAATTCTGTGAGCAACTTTTCTTGAATACTACCACTCGTTCTCCTGAAGGCCGGTTCATTGTTCAGATGCCAAGATTACTCAATCCCCCCAAACTTATTAAATCTCCACCTAAAGCTCGAAAAGCTCTCTTTGCTATCGAGAGCAAATTCAAGAAAGAACCTCTTGTTAAACAACAGTACACTGATTTCATGAATGAGTATGAAAGCTTAGATCATATGGAAGTTGTCAGAAAATCTGATGACGAATTGCACCCCCCAATTGAAACGGTTTTCTTAAATCATCATCCCGTGTGTAAAAACCCTCTTGTAAAGGATAAAATCCGAGTCGTTTTCAATGGTTCATCCCCTGACGTTAATGGCAACAGTCTTAACGATACTCTTTTCTCTGGTCCCGCTATTCAGTCAGATTTATCTGCTATACTCTTAAACTTTCGATTATTTCCCATAGCTGTTATATCGGACATCAAACAGATGTACCGTCAAGTTTTAATTCAACCTGAACAACAAGATCTCCAAAGAATCTTGTGGCGCGACGAAATCAGCAAGCCCATTAAGATATTTCGCATAAAGACGGTCACTTATGGCTTAAAACCTTCCGCTTTCCTCGCTATCCGATCCCTACATTTGTTAGCCTCTCAAGATGGTCATTTATTTGATTCTAAAGCTTCCGAAGCACTAACTACATCATTCTATGTTGACGATTACCTGCAGTCCTTCCCCACTCTGGAGGAAGCTTCTTTCGTGTCACTAGAACTTCAGGCATTGCTAAAGAATGGAGGATTTCCACTTCATAAATAGAATTCCAATTCAGCGAAATTTCTTGCCCAGTTTCCTATTGAAGATGTTGACCCCTCCTCCGTCGAAATTTGTGGAAATTCCGAATCCATAAAAACTCTTGGAGTTCATTGGTGCACTAGCACTGATACTCTCATCTATAAAGTTTCGCTTGCCGAAGAGCTCCCCAACACAAAAAGGCAAATTCTCTCTGAAATTGCAAAAATGTTTGATCCGCATCAATTGCTTGCTCCGGTTATTGTTATAGCCAAACTTTTCATGCAAGAGGTATGGTCGCTCAAATGTGAATGGGACGAAACCGTTCCCCTTTCTTTTCTTAACAGATGGCTCTCTTTTCATAGCAATTTGCTTGATCTTTCTCTTATTGAAATTCCTAGAAATTTAATTAACGCTCATCCTAATACATCTTTTTTCCTTCATGTGTTCGCAGACAGTTCCGAAAGAGCTTACGGTTGCTGTGCATATTTGGTTTATCGCGGTTCGTTAAATGAATCTTCAGTTTGCAACCTTGTTTGTGCCAAATCGAAGTTGCTCCTCTTAAAAGTATTACTTTGCCTAGGCTTGAATTGTGTGCTGCACTCATGGCCGCAGAACTTGTTAAGAAATTACGTGAAGTCTTAAAAGTCGAATTTTCGTAAACCTATCTGTGGAGCGATTCCATGATCACTCTTTATTGGATCGCCAAAAACCCCGTTCATTGGCAAACTTATGTTGCAAACAGGGTTTCCAAAATTAAAACTCTTTCTTCAGGATGTCAATGGAAACATGTGCCCAGCACTGACAACCCCGCCGACATCATTTCTCGTGGATGCTTACCTTCTCAATTACTAGCATCTCAGTTGTACTGGCATGGGCCCTCGTGGTTAATCGAAGACTCTTTTTGTTGGCCTTCCAAACCTCCAGTTACAAACTCCAACTTGCCTGACGCTAAAGTAGCTAAATCTACTGCTTCGTGTCTTGTTTCCAACGTTTTGCATCCTTTGTTGTCCCGCTATTCTTCCTTTCACAAATTAATTCGAATTGTTGCCTATCTTCTCAGATGGAAATATCTTGTGGTTGACCAACCTCTTCTCCCTAAACCACACCTTACCAATCATGAATTGAATCTCGCTACCATTAAGGTATTGCAACTAACACAGCAAGAAACCTTTTCTTCTGAATTGTCTTTGCTTTCTGCTAAAAGGGATCTTCCGAAATCCAGTCGTCTTCGTGCCTTAGCCCCGTTCCTTGATGACAATAGGTTACTCAGGGTAGGTGGTAGGCTCTCGCAATCTTTGCTTTCTGCGGACAAAAAGCATCCTGTTATTTTGCCTTATAAACATCACTAACTTCTTTAATTATTGACTTTCATTATCGTAATCTGCATGTTGGTACACGCACACTGCTTTATTTCTTAAGGGAAAAGTACTGGATCATAAATGGAATTCATGAAGTTTCCTCTGTAATTAACAAATGCATTCCTTGCTTCAAAGCGAAAACTATAGTCAGTACTCAATTAATGAGCGATCTGCCCTCTTTCCACTCTTCTTCTATACGTCCTTTAGCTTTAACTGGTGTGGACTATATGGGTCCGTCCCAATATCAATGCAATTCCCCTGAAGCTAAACGCAAATTGTTTGGTAAGCTCTATGTTTCTCTCTTTGTTTGCATGGTTACTGGCGCGATCCATTTGGAACTAGTAACGAATGCCTCCAGATCTTACTTTTTGTCAGCCGTCTCTCGCTTCGCTGCTAGGCGTGGTGTTCCTTCTGAGATGTTCTCTGATAACGCTTCACTTTTCAAGGAGCAGCTTCCTTGTGGAAGAAAGCTCTCACATCTTCTCCTGCCATGGAACAGATTTCTAATTTTTCCTACTCAAAGGGTTTCAAATGGCGTTTTATACCCCCCTACGCCCCTCATCACGGTGGTAGATGGGAATCCTGCGTAAAGCTTATTAAACGTCATCTAAGAAAGGTTTTAGGTCGTCGCATTCTGACTTATGAAGAATTTAATTCGCTGTCCGTTCTGATTGAAGGTGTTGTTAATCCTCGCCCTTTAACTCCGCTTTCTAATGCCCCTGATGACCTGCTTCCACTCACACCTGGTCACTTCCTTATAGGCACTTCTCCTTCTGTCCCTCCTCCCCTTCCCAACTCTTACAGAGATTCTAATTTACCTATTGTTTGGCGTAAACATGAAGCCCTCCGTAATTCATTCTGAAAGAGGTGGAATTTGGAATACTTAACTTCCTTGCAACGGAGACAGAAGTGGTTTCTTTCTAATCCCGACATTAAAGTGGGGGACTTGGCCCTGGTTAGGGATGCTTCTCCTCCCTTGGTCTGGATCTCTGGTAGAGTGACCGAGTGTTACCCTGGAAGGGATGGGAGAGTTAGGGTAGCCAAGATCTTGACAACTAATGGGCATATTATAAGACCACTGTCTTTAATTGCTCCTTTACCTTTGAATTCTTTATATCTTGTTTTTTGTTCTCTGTTGGTGTTTCCCCTCCCAGCTCGGTGTATTCTTTGGAATACACGGTTAGCCAGAGTGAGCTTTTGCTTCTCTTTGCTTTATTTCATCCTTCCTTTTTTCGCAAACACCAACAGTGATCTCCTGGTTTCTCTTTGTTGGTATACTTTGCTTATACTACCTGTGAGTCTGTTCTAGATATATATCTTCCATGACCCACCTATCGTCATTTAGCAGCGAATCTCTGAAGTTCCTCAATTTTTCCCTGTACAAGAGGACTTCCTTACCAATCTGGCCACCAGATCTCGTCGCTATCACCAGCTATCATCTCCGTGATCAAGAGGACTTCGTCTACATCCCATCCACCAGGCTTCGCTAGTGACGCCTGCTAACAACTCTTTGAAGACCATTTCATCAAGAGAATTAATTTTTACAATGTTGGTTATTCTTATGTATATTTCTCTGTTTCCTACCCCCACTCTTTTCCCTTCCCTGGTCTCTGCACGCTTCGTTGAGCTGGCCTCACTTGTGCTACAGTCGTCAAGACTTCCAGTCGGAGCTTACCTAGAGCTCGTCTCCTCTCCTCGAGAGACAAACTTTCAAATTGGACGCCATGTCCAGATCGTAACTAACGATCAACTAGAATCGCCGTTCATCAGAAATGAGCTAAGTACTACTTCAACGTTCTTCAACTCATTTTAATTGCTTTTAAATAGCTACATGCTTTTTAACCATCATTTTACAGACAGTGTGAAATTGCTAAATGTGGGGCAATAACCATTTTCGCGGAATTTTCGAGGTTGGGCTTTGTCTATCTAAGCTAATCTTAACATGAAGCAGCATTTCTTATGCTTATTAACTGAGATAAATTCTCACAACGTGGGACATCTTTAAATTACCCACTGTCTGTAGAAAACTCAGCTCGTTCCACCGCTGGACTTTTTTTTCTGTAAATTTCAACAGTTATGATTGTTCTGGAATTTCCATGCCAAACAATTCATCTACAAGTTAAACCTTCTAGTATTTTCCACTCACATATGGGAATACTTTTTCTAACCAAGGAATCCTCCTTATGAACAGCTAATAACCACCTAATTTTTCTTCCTCCGTTGGAATTTTTTTGCTGCATTCAACTATAACTTACAAGTTTTTCAACGCAATAGACTCTCGCAAATCTAGTGCAACTAGTTATTTTTCACCATTGCAATAACTTTCCTTGCTATAAACTTTCTGTGCTACAATAGTGAACTTTTCAACCACGTCAATAGACTATAGTGAAACAGTGCTCGTTCAATTTCTCATCCTAGTCGCGCTCGTCCGAAATAAATAAAATAGGCCAAGAACTTTCTCTACAAAGTTCCTATTTCCTCTTCCTCAACCCCTCTTTACTAACTAATTAGGTTAATCTTTAAATTTATGTATTTTGCAACGAGGCCTCGCCAAACCATAGGCGCCCTCCCAACTTTCTCCACTTTCCACTTATTCACTCTGTATAAATAGCAGCAGTTAGAAACTGCTTATTAATCTATTTCTTTTCTTGCTAGCACAAGAATTGGTTATTGTCTACCAAAACTTTCATTAATCTCTTTAATCCAGGTTTCACGAAAGGGTAACTGGCCCCATTTTTCCTCGTGATCCTGTTTAAATATAGAAGTTTTAGAAACTTCGTTTTAATGTTTCTCTTCAGGTTTCACAATAAGTGACCTGCCCTATTTGTATAACCTCTAACAGTAATTCTGTATCAATATAAGAAGTTATAGAAACTTCTATTTCATTTCTCCCTGTTTTTGTTGTTGTTACTTTCGAAGTTGTTATTTGTACATATTTCTAAGATACCCATCTAGAAATCCTTAAAGTACACAAGTTGTACTCGATTTATTATTTAACTTTAATTACGTTAATTATCTTCTATTTATTAATCTTAGCACCATTTCAAAATCTTACGAAGATTTTAGTGCTTTTAAAAGGTTCCAAACCAAAAAATTGTCAATTGCCTGGTGCAAGCTTTAAATGATTTAGGAGGTCTGCGACCCTAATTGTGTATAAAATTCAATTACATATGTGTCAAATTGATTGTTTTGCATTGTTAAATAAATCTAAATTTATCTTTTTGTTTTATAATTTTCTATAAAATAACGATTAGGCAAGATCCTGTTTTCCCCTACTCTTCCTATGGGCTTTACTTTAAAAACCTCACAAAAAATTAATAACGGTTCCACTTTTCGTTGCATTTGAGCAAGAACTCTTAGTCACAAACTTATTAAAGCCTCTCTTAGCTTTGATAGCTAATTCTAACTGGCCAGTAAGGCAAGCATAGCTCGCTCCGCCAGCTTCCTGCTTGTTGAGATTTTCTCTACAACTTATGGTTGGTTTTCCAAATTTAATTTTTTCTCATTGTCTAAACTTTTAGTCGGCGCCTTGCTGGGTAAAAGCATAGGCATTCCTTAATTCAACTATTGGTGCTCTTACCAAAATTATCCACAAGGGTATAATTGCTTTATCCCTATCCTTCTTGGAAACATTCGGTCGCTTTTTAGAAATTCTACAATTTCAAGAATTAAAACATCACGCCCAATCCAAACTATTCGTATTCTTCAAAATATTGGTTTAAAACAAACTCCTTTGAAAAGATACATAGGAAACTCATCATTTCTTTCTTTGCCAGACCACCACCCTTCCCCATAGTAGCCGAATCTTGGCTTGGAAGGGAAGGTACCACCTCCTTTCGCCCGCAAATAGCCCAGGCTCTAGCTCCGTTTCATGTTAGCTGTGTTCAGGTCCCCACTCACTTTAGTGATTTCACGGGCTTTGCGGTGACACTTTTCTCCAAAAATTATTGGTATTTGATGTTGGACTTTCGTCCTATTATCCACACTTGTTCCTCTGTCCGAAACTCACTTCCCTTTACTTCTTTCTTCATCTTCCCTTGTGGGTAAGGTTAATTCTTAGCAAAAACCTACCCACAGGGTACGCCCGATTGTAGTATTCATAATTTGTGCTTATCTAGCAATTATTAACCATCTTCGGGGAGACTCCTTCAGTGTACCCCTTTGTAATAATCCTCATCTAATGGTACATAACTCTATGGCTTACATAGCCTATAGCCTATAAAACTCCAACATGGTGACCATCCTACATATTTAGACGGTTCTCAATATCTACGAATCTATTGAGCTTCAGCAATCAACCGGACATTTTGTATGTAGATAGAGGCTATTAACTTAAGTTCTCCTATGGGGCTTTTAATAACCTGTTGTTCACAAAACCAACTTGGCGGACAAGTGAATTTTAAACATTTAAATCAGTGGTTCTGAACCGTAGAAGTCTGCGGACCACTCAGCGTGAAACTGAATCATGTACGGACCACCTCTCCACCTGCTCCCGCCAATCTCCCACCTTATCAGTTGTAACCCTTCCTCAATAACACTTAATTTAAATATATTTCAATTCAAAACCTGATATTCATCGCCGCGAATACATGCGGACGATTCTCGTTCAACGCACATCGTTTTCGAAATCCCCATTTTTTGGCACTTTTTTATACATGCCGGTAGACCATTTTCTCCCGCGGACCACTCCCGAGGCATTCGTGAACCACCTGTGGTCCGCGGACCACCGGTTAAGAACCAGTGATTTAAATCGAATTTGCTCGCGATTTAATCATCCGAGCGCAGTGAAACTTGGTTCGGAAAATGCAATGCACTGACGATACAGGGAACTGAAGAAGACCTCAAGCAGCTAAACATCACGATGCAACAATTTGCGCTTCTCTTTCCCTTGTCTATCGCGCGCTCTCTCTCTCCCCTTCCCCTCACGCAACCATATGGCGGTATAAACGTGAGTGAGAGTTCCTAGCCAGAATTGCTTTTAGAAGGTGACAAAGTAGAAGCAGTGCATTGCAAGAGTGATCAGTGAGAAGTAAATCAACAGCAGAACGTTCGGTGATAAACCCAGTAAGTTGAAATATTGCTGTTATTTTGATAAACAAGTATTAAAGTGTGTGAGAGGTTAGAGTTGAAAACTAAAAAATGACGGGCAAAGACAAACAAAAGAAGGCAGTTGACCGCAGTGGGGAGCGCGGAGTTCGTGAACAAACGAAGGGTGGACAGCGCAAGCAAGTGAAAGCAGACGACCCTAGCGCCCTAGAGAGGAACGGAGCAGGTAGCAGCTCGGGAGAACAATTGAAGACCGTGGATCACAGTAAGGGTGGTGGTTGTCGCAATGCTAGCGAAGCTGACGGCTCAAAAAGAAACTGGAAGGACAGTGGCACTACTTTTTCTTCAGCGGACCACAACCAAGCTACGCAGGATGTGCGCCGAGACTCAGCTGACATTTTAAGCCTGCTGAGTAATACGAACCTAATCGAGGAGCTCGTGGATCGAGTTGCTAATAGGGTGATTGATAAACTAAAAGAAACAATAGATTTTAACTCCCAGGTCATCAATGAACTCAGACAGGAACTTGCCAGGCGAGACGACACTATAAATCAACTTGAGCTGCAACTGAATGATCGCACTGATGAACTTGAGCAGTACCAGCGTCGAAATAACTTGAGAATTTTTGGAATTCCAGAAACTCCAGGCGAGGACACCAACAGGTGTGTAATGGATATTGCTGCCAAGTTGAATGTGACAATCGATCCCTAAAGAATAGACCGATCTCATCGTGTAGGATTCCGGGATGCTGGAAAGAAGCGGCCAATAATAGTGCGGTTCGTGTCCTATGCAGATCGAGCAGCACTCTTCAGGTCGAAGAAATACTTAAGGAATACCGGCATAACTGTAAGAGAAGATCTGACGAAAACCCGGACTGATATTGTAAAACAAGCAGTAAGCCACTTTGGGTTACACGGTGTCTGGACTGCAGATGGCGTTGTTCTGATCCGCATTGATGACACGAGGCATCGTGTGAAAACTCTCCGAGAATTGGACTTTTTGAAAAAAAAAAAAAGTTTCCCGCTCCTCGTACGTAAAGGACCCTCATACGTGCCAGTGTGAGGGGCTCAACTGATCAAAGTTACAAGTGTAAGCACAAAAATGTAATATGTTACTGGTGGAACTTTAACTACAGTGTCTAGCCAAAATACAAGCCGATATTATTGATTAATATTTAGAAAATAGCTTAAGTTTTAGATTTTGTAATTTTTGATATTTCTTGTTTAACAATTGTACAATAACTTTCAATTATCTTTTGCATGGATATTAGTACCAATGAGTATGATACGCATGCCTATCTTTGTGATATAGCTGATAGATTACCCAATGATTTTAAAGTAACTCACCTGAACACGCAGTCACTTAAAATGCTAGAACATTTCGCAGAATTTGAATACACATTTGTTAACTCCGGTATTGATGTAATCGCTGTCAGTGAAACATGGTTCAATAAGTCCATTACTGATTCATCTGTAACCTTGCCAGAATATAATATCTACCGCAACGACAGACAACGTAGAGAAGGGGGTGGAGTAGCAGTGTATGTTCGACAGCACATTAAGTGCCGGGTTATCTGCAAATCCCCAAATAATGAGAATTTCAGACCTGAGTACCTCTTCGTAGAGATTTGCCTGAAAGATACTAAAGTATTATTTATTTGTGTTCATAGAGCACCCAAAGTCGGTTTTATGGAACTACTATTAAATGACATGCTTTCACACATTTTTAGTTATAAATATGTAATATTAGCCGGTGATTTCAATGCCCATTTTGGGTCGGCTACATTTGAAACGAAAAACATAGTAGAAACTCTAAATACTTGCAATCTGTCGTGGCTCCCGTATCAAGATACACATCACACTGCAACCTCCTCTTCTACTCTGGATATAATAGCATCCAACTGCAATGAGCACGTGATTGAGTTTGGCCAAACAGCTGCTTCTGGCTTCTCAGCACATGATCTCTTATACGCAGTATATACCCTGTCAACTCCAAAATATAAGCCCAGTATTCGAACTTTTCGAGACTTCAGCAGGTTTAATTATGAAAGGTTTAAGGCTGATGCCATCTCAGTTCCATGGCACACTGTTCTCGAGCAGCAAACTATAGATGAGAAGGTCGAAACATTCAACACATTTTTAATTGATTTATATGATCGCCATGCTCCAGTGCGCGCAGCTAACGTAAGGTACGCACCAGCTGCCTGGATCAACACAGAAATAAAAGATCTAATAAGATCTCGAAATAGAGCCAGAAAGAAGTGCAACAGAACACAGAAACCCGAGTACATTGTAGAATACAAAAGCTTACGCAACAGAACCCAGCAAGTTATTCGTAATACAAAGGTACGTTACACTTATTCGCTAATTAATTCAGCTAAAAACTCTTCGGCTTTGTGGAGAGCTATAAAAACTCTCGGTGTTGGAAAATCCAGACACAAAAGCAATAACCCAACAATGAGCGCTGATGAGCTTAACAAGCATTATTTAAACGTATCAACCGTTGTAGACGGCAATAGAGTTTTGTCAACTGTTGCTAACTACAGGGAAAAATTTACTGACCGACGGGAAGAATTTCATTTTGGCTATAAACTTATAGGCTATATCCAGAGGACATTCATTTAGCCATATTTAGGATAACTTCAAAAGCCATAGGACCAGATCATATATCTATTACGCTATTGAAATGGAATATGGACCTCCTCATGCCAGTTTTATTGCATATATTTAACTATAGCCTGCAAATGGGTATTTATCCGACACAATGGAAGAAAGCCAACATCAAAGCAATACCAAAATTCACGAACGCCTTAAACTGTAGTGACTTTAGACCAATAAGTAGTCTATATTGTGTGCAATTGGGAAAGCGTTAGAACGGATTGTTTTTGATCAGTTTTATGAATATATAAATTCCAACAATATCCTAAACCCGAACCAATCTGGATATAAATCAAAACATAGTACTCTGACAGCCCTTATCAAAGTCACAGACGACATTCGTCTAGCAATGGACCGGAAGGAAATAACTATATTATCTCTATTCGATTTCAGCAAAGCTTTTGACAGAGTTCACCATGAGATCCTACTAGTTAAATTAAGAAATCTAGGCCTTTCAAAGTCAGTAACGAACTGGTTTAGGTCTTACCTAACAGGCAGATGTCAGAGAGTAGTCCTAGCAGATGACAATGTTTCAGAATGGTGTGAAGTAACAACAGGTGTGCCGCAGGGTTCGGTCCTTGGTCCAGTCCTGTTCTCCGTGTATATAAATGACCTTCCATCTGTCATTAAATTCTGTCAACATCATATGTACGCAGATGACCTTCAGCTATATCTACACGCGGATCTGAAATCCATTCATTTGAACGTAGCTCTAATTAACAGTGACATTCAAAGCCTATCTCAGTGCGCTCTCGATCATAATCTAATACTTAACTTCGAAAAAACGCAACCGATCATCATCGGCTATACCAAATTACTCAGTTCCCTACCTGACCCAGTACCACCTTTACAGCTTGCATCCCAAACAGTTCCGTACCAGTCAGCAGTAAGAAATCTGGGAGTTATTTTTGACTCTCGATTATCGTGGCAGGATCACACAAACATGATTCTGAAAAGAGTTGCATCGTCATTATATCAAATTAGGCGAACTTGCTTCTATTTGCCTCAAAATGTACGAAAGATACTGATACAGAGTTTGATATTACCAATATTTGACTATGGATCTATAATTTTCCATGATATGGGAGAGGTCCTCAATACAAAATTGCAAAGAATGCAAAATGCTTGCTTGCGGTTTGTTCTCAATGTACCAAGAAAGTCTCATATAACTCCATTTTACGTTCAGATTAGATGGCTAAAGTTAAAGGAACGAAGACAGTATGCCATGGCTCTGACTGTGATAAAAATTCTAAAATTCAAAATTCCGTCTTATATTTACTGCACACTAACTCCCATGCAATCAGTGCATAACCGTGCGAATAGACACACTGCACAAATGCTCTAGATACTTCATCACAGAACCGAAAAATGCAAAGGTTCATTCCGTATTTCAGCTAGTATTCTCTGGAATAAATATAAATTGCACCAGTATTCAGGACTTCCTATAAGAGCGATAAAACACTCCCTTCATTGTAATCTATCAGCTATACAATTATCATGTTCAAGGTGAACAGATGTAATAACAAGAACTTTTATTGTCAACTGTATGTTTAGGTTAAGTTTTTCCTTTCTTCATTTATTCTATTTATTCTAAGCGCCCTCTGAATGAAGAGAGCTGCATATAGAGGCTTTGTAGCCTCAGTGGCCTGTATAAGAGAAACAATAAATTCAAATTCAAATTCAAATTCAAATTCTCCCCCAGAAGTGCTGAAATAGCTAGAGATTTACCGCTCACCAGGCATGCTTTAACTGCTTGTACGACTTATGCAGATAAGGTAAGTTACATTTAAGTGTGGACAGTTGAGTCAAATCATAAAACAGGGATGTCCAATTATTTTTCCGTAGATTTAAAAATAGGCTACTATTTCACAAAATGATGAAATTTCTGACTGTCAAAACTTGCAATGAAAACACTATTATTCCGGTTCGTGCAACAAAATATAAATTGAAGAATGGATCTCGGGGGAGCTTTTGCTCGCACTGTATGATGAGAGCACCAAGTTTAATGTGAAGGGCACCAGATTGAGAACGACTGGTCTAGGACAAAATTAATACAAACATACTGGAATGCAGCCGAAATAAATCAGAAACCCCTGTGGACATCAAATTGGTAGGTAAAATGCTAGAAAAATAGGTGCCTTCTGTTTGACTACTTATGAAGCAAAATAACCAGTGATGGACGAAGCAAAGAGGATATAAAAAGTAGGTTGGCTCAGGCAAGGAAAGCATTTGTACAGAAAAGGAATCTGTTGACATCGAATATAGATTTAGGTGTTGGGAAGTAATTTTTGAAAGCCTTTGTCTGGAGCGTGATGCTCTATGGAAGTGAAACTTGGACTAGGCTATTGGTGCAGCAGAAAAGAGGAGAATTGAAGCAATTAAAATGTGGTGTTACAGGAGAATGATGAGGACCAGATGGGTAGATAGGGCTACAAATGAAGGGGTATTAAGAGGAGAGATGTTTCTGGCGACTGTTAATAAAGGTAAGAGATAGGTTGGTAGGACACCAACTAAGACATCCATGAATAGCAAGCTTAGTTATGGAAGGAAGGGTCGAGGACAAGAACTGAGGGGTAGACCAAAGTTAGAATTTGTTAAACAGATTGCCTCGGATGTAGGGTGTGTAGCTATGTAAACATGAAATTATTACCTAAGGACAGGGAGGCACGGAGTGCTGCATCAAACCAGTCAAAAGACCGAAGGCTCAAACAACGACAACAACAATACGAGTGTTATGTTGTAGAATCAAATAAGACTTAAAGGCATGGTGAATACGTTAACAAGTACATTATCAAGCAGTACGCCTACAATTAACTCGTTTATGGCAAAATAAACCTTACTTAAATAATTCACCGTAAGTGGTTGATAGAGAAGGCACTTGGTTCGTTCATGGACTCCTTCAAACTCAAAGTTAGACTGTGACAGTTAAGGATGTTAGAATGAATTGCTGTGCTTTGCTGCTGAGTGCCTCGCAGCCTTCCAAGAGAGGAGGATCAATGGCGGGATCCTGAAGACAGACAGACAGACCATCTTGAAAGAGCGGCTGCTCTTATAACACCTGAGCCCTGGTCTCCCCCGCAAGTACACCTTGACTTGTTGCCATGGCGACCGAGTGTGGAGGCTTGCCTGTGATTGGCTGTGATCTTAGAGCCGCCCACGGCGCCCCGCCCTATGACCTCTCCCTCCCACCTCCCACCTCCCACCTCCCGTCATCAACTTTTCCCAGCTTTACATCTTTTTCTTGTTACACTCGCGATATTTCACAGCCCGGCCGAGTCAACTGGAACGATAAAAGACGACGCAGGAAAACTGAATTCACCGGCACCTGCATCATACACACCTTAAAGCGATGTACCTTTCCATCGCAGTTCCGCAGTTGCAGACCTCGTACAGAGCTTTCTCTTAAACAGACAGTGAGGGAGTACATGTGATTCAGACTTTGAGGTTCAATTTTCTAAAATAAGATGTGGCCTATTGAATCTATTTTCCGAGGTACTGAATGACGTTAATTAACAATTAATAGGCAGCGAACATATGGGTTACTGGTACTGTAGACCAGCGGTTCCCAATCTTTTTCGGTCACGGAACCCTTCAGAAGTCATGTCTTTTCCGCGGAACCGTCACTCTATCCGTGATTTTTACTGAGCATTGTCAACCCACAACGTTCTTCCTGCTTTCATCTATTCTTATTGCCTGGGTGTTTTGTATAGCCTAACGCTCACGTAGTAGGTTTGGAAACAAGGAGAAAACGTTTAAATATAGTTATAAGCCTTTATTTTGGTACAAAAATATAAACAATTATTTTAGAACAATAACAATTGGATTTCCATCTAATTTCTAATGTGATGGATGAAATTGTTTCATTTTCGTTCTTAAAATAGTTTTGAAATCGGGCTTTATGTCCGACAGCTGAATACGTAAATCCGGGGCAGGATTCAACTTACTCTTAAATTTGTTTTTGGTGTAAGCATTAGCAGAAAAGCCTGTTTCGCAACGATAGGTGGACACGAAGGGGAGCAGTGCTTGGATAGCCTTTTCGGCTACTGACGGGTATAGGCCTTCGTCTATCAGTCCTAACCAAAATTCATTCAACGGCACTAATTCAAATTTAGTTTTAAAAGCAGAGGTACATTGAATTTCAATAAGATCTTCATAGTCAGGCACGGATATGCACGGTTTATTTCGATTGGCAAATGGATTTTGCTGTGATAAAAGTCATAAAATGATGTCGTAACGTTGGCGAATAGGAGTTTGGATATAACACGAACTCCACCTACCTTCGCATTAGATAGCCTCGTGTGGCTTTATTTTAAAATCAGTTTTAAATTTAATTTTTTAAGATTTATCGCGGACCCCCCTGAGATACCTTCGCGGAACCCAGTTTGGGAACCGCTGCTGTAGACTATATTCTACTCAGAAGCCGTCTATGGGACACGAAGATCCCGCGCCGATCGCACAAAATACCTCCACTGAACTCTGTTTTGGGCGAGTTCTTACCAGTTGTGCACATTCAGATGTCTAGAAAGTTTGGAGATTTCATTTTTCCAGGAACTTCGTGGTCTTCCTACTGGCCTTCTTCCTCTTGGTTCTTCTTTAAAGATTTGTAAGACCATCCTATCATCTCCCATCCTTAGTAAATGACCAGCCCATTGAAGTCTTCTGCAGTTAATGATGTTGAGTATTGGTGCTTGCTGTGATAGTGAGTGTAGGCCTATGTCTTTATTTGATCTTTTTTTCCAGCTTTGAAATGCGGGGTGAAGAAAATGATCCAAAAATTTCCTATAGACCTAGCCTACACTTTATTTTCGAAAACCTGCAACTAATTTTCTTCCGGTTTTGTTCAACTCAATGATTCTGCACCATAACTTAGAACTGGCCTAATGATGGTAGACTATTGTAGGCTATATTTTCAATCTTGTATTTCTCGTCAAAAATTTAGATCCCAATAAAAACTTCAGAGAGTAGTAGGCTACACTTTGTTAACATTCTGTATTCTAACTTTAATTACCATTTCTCTATGATTCTGTTCATCAATCATAATAATAGTAGTCTAATAGCAATAATAATAATAATAATAATAATAATAACAATAATAAATGTTATTGGTTTAATGTCACTTTTTAACTATTAGGTCTACAGCTGTTAAAGACGCCGGAGTGTCGGAGTCAAGGGCGTATATAAGGGGGGGGGGGAGGGTGCTGAGGGGTCTCCGCCGCCCCCCCCCCCCCCCCGAAAAAAGCCAATAAATATTAACACAGTGTTGCTTTGGTAAGAGCATAACATAATTGTACATTTGGTTGTACCCTAATCTTAACTTATTGGCTAAGTTATAAACAATATTAAGATTGAAATTAGAATAACTCGTGGTGTAGTGGCTAGCATTCTTGGCTACCGTCCCGGAGGTCCGAATTCGATTCCCGGCTATGACAAGAAATTTTAATTCTAGACTGTGGGCTGGAACGGGGTACACTCAGCCTTGTGAGGGAAAACGGAGGCAGACAGGGTTTTCTCCGGGTACTCCGGTTTTCCCTGTCAAAATTTCATTCTAGCAACACTCTCCACTATCATTTCATTTCATCTGTCATTCATTTAATCATTGCCCCAGAGGAGTGCGTCAGGCCTCGGCAGCCGGCACAGTTCATATCCTCGCCGCTAGATGGGGGCTTCATTCATTCCATTCCTGACCCGGTCGGAGACTGGAAGCAGGCTGGTGATTTTCATTTTCACCTTTCTGCTTAGTAAATTGACAACAAATATTTATAGCCTATATTTGCCATTCATACTCCCTAGGCCGTAATAGAAAATTAATTAAGTATAAAATTTGATTCGTGTGTTGTGTTATATTTTACACTTTTTTGTATTGCTAGTAATTGTAGGCTATATAAACTTTGTATCTTATCTGAAATAATTACACAAAGTTATATGCTCTAAGATATTGGTTGATATTTCCGGGTATTTTGCGGTGACAATCCCCTGAGAATACTCACAATTTTTCAGGATAGCCAGCCCCCCCCCCCCCCCCCCGAAATAAAATGTATATACGCCCCTGGTCGGAGTGCCGGAATTTCGCCCCGAAGGGGATCTTTAGCGCGCCAGTAAATCTACAGACACGGCCTCCCTGCATTCTCGCACCCTCAAATGGCAACTAACTGCGCCAGGATTTGATCCTGCAACCTTGGGTACAGCAGAGGAGGAAGTTACCACTGTACTGTATAGCAGAGGCGGCTTCTGACTGGTTCAGATGTTATTGTTACGGCTGTGAGTTTGTTTCGTCGCCTCGCCGCGTGAGTCACCGCCGCCCCCGGGCTATGCTCTGCCTCAGTGTATTACCTGCGCCTTACGCAACAGGGCTACTAGGACAAAAGGGATGGTCCAGAATATTCGTGACCCAGCCAGTGATGGAAATCTCGAGAAGCCGTGAATCCTGGACGGGCCTAGAAGCATTCATTGAGTCACCAGCCTGCTGTATAAGAGCGACCTGGCCAGCGTGGTGGACAGTGTTTTCGAGCTAGTGCGTGCTTTTACCTGAGCGACAGTTGTTGGTGACGTGACTTGCGAAAACACAGGGGGCTGCTTCCCTAGCCAGCGGACAGCGAAGCAGAGTGTAGTGGTGAGTGACCGGCTATCGTAAATAACTGTAGCTTGTGTATTCAAGGAAGTGTTGCAGGTAGTTCTACCGAGACCACCGGTCCCATTAGGAGGGATTAACTTCTGTGGCTTATTGACAAGTGAAAGGCAAGTGTTCCCTACAAGAGGAAACTAGAGTGAGATACTAATTGCTTGTATTTGCTATTTGTGTGGTGTATCTTTCTGGCCCGCAATAAAGCTAATACGTTTCTTTAAAGGAACAATTTGTGTTGTGCTTCTACCCACCGTAATCCAGTTAACGGAAGGGCCACTAGTGGGTGGCACGCAACATTATTATTATTGTTTCAAGTATTGTCTTTATCATAATTCCTCAACAACATTTGAATCAAATTTTAATAAATACAGTAGGCCTAGTTGATGCATTAAAAACTGTAGACTACTCACATGGCTCCTTATTTCTCCTGTGCTTGGATGAAGCAAATTTATCTACCTTATCGTTGAGCGCTATGTGGCGATACATTATAGACTACTATTGCTACCTCAGGAGCTCCAGCCTGTTTGCCATCTCTTGATGAATGCAGTACATTTGCATTTGTCTGTTGGCACAGGCTAGAGTAAAATGTGGCTTTCCACCGATGTCTCAATCTCACTCATGGCTGTGATTATATGAAAGCTACTGAGGTATGGGTGGTGCTTAGTAATGACATTTAGGACACAGTCAGTGCCTGTGGATGCTGTGAAAGGTTCTACTCATAGGGTTAGTACTGCTGTTCTGACTCAGTGAGGAAAGCAATGGCAAACTACCTCACTCCTCTTCTTGCCTAGTACGCCTCAATATAGCGCTGCCTTGGGTTTTTGTGGGTATCTATCCACATAACCTAACGGCGGTACTTTTTGAGGATCCAACCAGCCTTCGGACTGACTACCTAACTGACAGACCTCAGGAGGTCGGGACAGCCGAAGTTTTCCAAAGTGTTCTAATTATCTTCCTACGGTGCTATGCGACAAAAGACTACACTATTGGTCTCTACATTTCTAACTGCCCTAGGCAGTGTCTTTTATTTCACTTAGGCCTACTGCTATTTTTTAAATTCGTTTGTACTGTACTTACAGTATAGCCTAAATTACATGTGTCAGTGCTGTAGTTAGTAAATAGCCGTTTCCCTATTCTTATTCTTATTATCATTACGGGAAAATGACCGGAAAGTTACGTCCATTATACTGTACTACTTATCACCACCACCACCACCACCACCACCACCACCACAAAAAGGTTTATTTAAAAACATATTTTTTTCTGTTAGTTTAAGTATCATGTGCCAGTTCTGTAGTAGTAGGCCTATTCATTGTCATCCATAAAACAAAAAATAAATCCACCGGGCGAAGCCGGGCACTACTGCTAGTTTTTTATATATTTATCATTTTAAATGATATAGTCGACATTTACGATACGGCAACGTCACGAAATGTACCGAGTTTGCACTGAGGTGTGTGACGTCATAGTAGGATGTAGCAGCCGAGTACCAAGAAGGCAGTGCGAGAACAATCAAGTAGGCAGTGAAGAAACAAAATAGAATCTTAAAACTCTGTTCTCGCACTGCCTTCTTGGTACTCGGCTGCTAGCATTTAAAATGATATAAAGTCCAGTCTTTCAGACTGACTATCCGTGTCTTTTTTAATTGCGAATAGACCATTGAGGATCACGCTACAATTACATTTTATCTTCGTCGTAAGCTTCCTCTTCCTTCAGTATTCCTTAATATGGACGTTGTGCTGCTGCTGGTTGGTTCCTCAGTTTAGGGGCTGGGACAACGCGGTCATGTAGCCCCGTGTACTTTGGGTGTGTGTAGAATCTGTCTGATAACCGGTGTTAATTGTGAAGACTGTATTAGTGTGTGAGCCTATCTGTTTTTAATTCAACTCAGGACTGCAGGTTAGTTCCTACTTTTGTTACCAAACGCCACAATAAACGACTACTAGTTCTGAACTTGGTTACTAGATGCCACCTCAGTCAGCTTCTGGCGACGAACGTTGAAACATAAGAGCGTTAGTCAAATCTAACCTATAATTTAGCTTCACACAAGTGTAATTAGTGGAAGGTTCTTTTACATGCCATACATCTATGACATGAGACCGCCGGCTTTACATCCTCTCCGAAGGAAGGCATGCTGAGGGATTTTTAACGCTCTTAAAAAAATCCGATGACTTCGGCCGTGTTTGAAGCCGTGACGTTGGGCACAGAAGCTCAGCATGCTACCTACTACGCCACCGTGCTGAGGTTTACTGGCGAAGCAAGGGCGTCCTAGAGGTGACTTGACTTCAGTGAGAAAGCGGAGCATGAGTCTCTAGTATGACTGGTTGCAAGTGATATTACCCAAGTAATTACTGTGTAGCAGTACTTTCGAATCGTGGTGTAGCGGCTAGTATTCTTGGTTATAGCTACCAATGGGATGATCTTCTCTCCCATTTCCACACTCTGTTCAACACTGCCATCTGCCGGTGGAAATCATCAAATAGACTATGATACGAGAGGTCTTTCACGAGCCTAAATCATACGGCTTGGAGCGCCGTGGATGCTTCTGTCTCTGTCAAACCGGATTACGGGAAACGAGTCCACCCCTCCATACGTCCTCAAACAGGTATTCAGCCATTGTTCACAGCTTGCTGACATTAGACTCACATTTTACATAAGGTGTTTAAATGAAAAGGTACGAAACGATGCTGTGGGTACAATTTATTCGTTATTTAAAAGTAATCACCACAGGTGTCCCATTGCTTCACTAGTCACGGGATTCCCTGTTCCCAGAAGTCTTGTGGTTGTGACAGGAGCCAATCCTGTACGGTGTCCTTAAGTTCGTCGTCCGATTGGAAACGTTTTCCCTTGAGACGAACCATAAACAGTGACGTGTATTGTGCGACACTCCGTAGCCAACGCGAGTCGATTAAGAACAAACGGCCTGGACTGATCATGAAGGGAGTGATTCTGCTCCATGATAACGCTCGCCCACACGTCTCTAACGTCACACAAAGTGTATCGGCCACGTTCAAGCGGGAGCAACTTGAGCATCCGCCCTACAGTCCGGACATATCACCCTGCGACTTCCATCTGTTTGGTCCGTTAAAATACATCTCAAGGGAAGACGTTTCCAATATGACAACACTTTCTTTGATTGGCATTGCAACGCATGCCGGGTACAGCTAGTATTTCTAATAAATTAATAGTCTAAAAGCTAAAGAACTAAAAAACACATAGACTAAAAAAAAAAAAAAAAAAAAAAAAAAAAAAAAAAAAAACAGATCTTTTACAAAAATATGTTGGTTGGTTGGTTCTTACGTTTAGGGGCTGCGACAACGCGGTCATGTAGCCCCGTGTACTTTGGGAGTGTGTAGAACCTGTCTGATAACCGGTGTTAATTGTGATGACTGTATTAGTGTGTGTGATCTGTTTTTTTTAAATTTAAGTAGCCTACTGCAACTTAGAATTTTTCAGATAGTTGTGACTTTTGCCGCCAAGCGCCACCGTCAACGACTACTAGACCAAGTTCAGAACTTAGCTACTAGACGCCACCGCAGTCGGCTCTTGGCAACGAACGTAGAAACCTAAGAGCGTTGTTTACATTCTTAACCTATCCAATTTAATTTCACACAGTTGCAATTAGTGGAAGGTTCTTTAACATGCCATAAATCTATGACATGGGACCGACGGCTTTACTTTCCCTCTGAAGGAAGGCATACTGAGGGATTTTAACGCTCTTAAAAATCCGACTTTAATTCGAAAGAAAGAAATCTTGATATGAAATCGGCTTGAAGAAGGGAACAGGAAGAAAATAAATGCCCTCAACCCTCGAAGAGTGAGGATTGAGGGACTTTAAAGGAAGGAGAGCCATGAAAGGCAGATAGGAAAGGGGAAAGAGGAGAGGGCCCGCCCTGAGATCAGAGGAAAAAGGGGACAAAACAGACCCAGCTCAGGAATCCCTCGGGGTCGCCAATTACCAAACTCACCAGCCGTGAGCCCTTGAGAGTATAGCACTATCCAGGGTGCAACGGAAGTGGTGGGGCTACACACACCCTGCCACTTTGAGGGCCTTGTGCAGAAGGCAGGAGATAACATGAAATTAAAAAGAAGGCTGACACATCGAAGAATGAGGGTATCAGGAAAGATGAGACATGGGCCAATTAAGGTGGAAAAGTGAAAGACTCCCTAGGCCTCGGATACCCTAATGCCGTCGGGGTCAGAAGAGAACAAGAGTTGACCAAGAGAGATCGACAGGAAAGAAGACGGAGAGGAGCTCGGCACAAGTAAGTGGAAGCAATGCCGGACTCAGCTGGGGTCCCGTGATAGCCAACCCACGACCCACTAGAATTCGTACGATGAGTGAATGCTCAATAGTCGAGCGTAACTACTCTTCAAATAAGCAGCAGGAGTTCAGTTGAAGTAGCGGTGTACTATCTGACTTGTTTGACGCAGCATGTGCAATGTGCTATCAGGGTAACTCATCTCCCCACACACTAGAGGGCGCAATGATGCGGACATGAGGGAGCGGGGACCGCTAATGTCGTTAGCTTACACTCCACTACTTGCTGAAGACACTGCCCAGCATAACAAATCTTAATGCCATACTTCAAAAATATCGTCATTCCATTCAAAATAAAACAGAAAGTCGTAAGTCCGTAACTGATGAGGTTTGGTTGGTTCGTTCCTCAGTTTGGGGGCTGTGACAACGCGGTCTTGTAGCCCCGTGTACTTCGGGTGTGTGTTGAATCTGTCTGATAACCGGTGTTAATTGTCATGGTTGTATTAGTGTGTGTTATCTGTAATTCAGGTAAGGACTGCAGACATTCAATTTTCAAGCAGTTCCTACTTTTGCTACCAAATGCTACCTTCAACGACAACTAGTTGTGAACTTGGTTGCTAGATGCCAACGCAGTCGGCCCCTGGCAACGAACATTGGAATTTAAGAGCGATAGTCAAATCTAACCTATAATTTAGCTTAACACAAGAGTAATTAGAGGAAGGTTCTTTTACATGCTTAAATCTATGATATGGGCCCGCCGGCTTTACTTCCTCTCCGAAGGAAGGCATACTGAGAGATTTTTAACGCTCTAAAAATCCGACGACTTCGGCCGAGTTTGAACCCGTGACCTTGGGCACAGAAGCTCAGCATGCTACCTACTACGCCACCGTGCTGAGGTTTACTGGCGAAGCAAGGGCGTCCCCGAGGTGACTAACTTCAGTGAGAAAGCGGAGCATGAGTCTCTACTATGAATGGTTGCAAGTGATATTACCCAAGTAAAGAACTGGGTGTAGCGGCTAGCATTCTTGGCTGTCACCCCGAAGGTCCGGGTTTGATTCCCGGCTCTGCCAGCAATTTTTAATTCTGGTTGAGTGCTGGGACGAGGTACACTCAGTCTTGTGAGGCAAATCAGAGAAGAGGATGGTTCGATTCCGACCTCAGCCATCTTGGAAGCGGTCTTCCATGGTTTCCCACTTATACTTCAGACAAATACCGGGATGATACCTAACTTAAGGCCACAGCCACCTCCTTTCCAATTCTCACCTAAAGTAACCTACAATTAACTTACACACACGAATACAGTAATCACAATAACACAGGTTATCAGACAAAGTCCACATACACACACCCAAATACATGAGGCTACATGGCCACGTTGTCACAAAGCCCCTAAATCATCAACAACAACAACAACAACTACGACAATGAATGCTGCAATATTCGTTTTTCCTCAGTTACTGTACGTCAGCTAGGCATCTTCAGTATAATAACTTACTGTACTAATAGTAATAATAATATCGTTTGGCTTCGGGTGTCTGGTGCGAGCTTTGTAATTTGACCCCCAGAGTGTAGCTTGCATGTCGAATTTCGTTGTTCCTTGAATCACTCTGAAAGTCAAGGAGGATAGATATCTAAGTTCCTTGAACACTATAGCGCTTTCTAGTAGAGAAATGAGGAACTTTGTGTTGGTGGAAACTCCCGAGATTAATTTTGCCATTATGAACACGGCCTACTGATTTAAAATGGGTTCTTTGACATGCCAACATCGTATGACATGCGTGTCGTATTTTTTCCGCCTTTCAAAAATCACTTACCACGGCCAGGAGCGAACCTGCAATCTTGGGGTTAGTAGGCCGACACGTGAACCACTCACCTACCGTGGCAAGCTGGCATCTTCAGTAATAGTTAGTTAGTAATAGTTCTAGTTAGTTAGTTAGTTTGTTAGTTAGTTAATTATTGTTGTTTTATGGGGGGGGGGGGGAACTACGAGGTCATCTGCCCCTATGGGAGACTCTGCTAATTCCGTAATATTAAGGGGTCGATGGTATTGTATGTCCACCCCTTATTATTCTCGTTTCCAACGAGATCAGGAACGATATGCGATGATATTCTACGTGCCGGATGGGTTTTACGCCCGAATGCTCTTCCTGACACCAACCTCATGAGAGGAGTTAATGAGAGATGAAATGAATGAAACTGGGCAAGGATGTGGAAGGAATCGGCCGTGGCCTGTCAGAAGGTACCGTCCCAGCATTTGTCTGGAGTTGAAAACGGGAAACCATGGAGAACCATTTCAAGGACGGTGACAATGGGGCTCGAACCCACGTGTACTGATTTCGCAGAGAGCTTGGCCCCATTGCCTAGCGCTGTGCGTTAGCGAGCGTAGCTACCGCTGTCAGTATTAAGGGCTTGATGGGGTTTCAAAAATTCTACATTATAAATTAAACTACTATGTGACATAAATACAGTTCTTAACATTTCATCTGGCGTGGGTTAGTTGAATCAATTAATAGTCTAACATTTTGGAAGAAGCTTGCCACGGTAGGTGAGTGGTTAACGTGTCGGACTGCCTACCCCAAGCTTGCAGGTTCGCTCCTGGCAGTGGTAAGTGATTTTTGAAAAGCGGCAAAAATTACGATACCATGACATACGATGTTGGCATGTCAAAGAACCCATTTAAATTCAGTACGCCGTGTTCATAATGGCAAAATTAATCTCGGGAGTTTCCGCCAACACAAAGTTCCACACTTCTCTACTAGAAAGCGCTATAATGTTCAAGGAGCTCAGATATCTAACCTAATTGACTTTCATAGTCCTTCAAGGAACAACGAAATTCGACATGCAAGCTGCCCTCTGGGTGTCAAATAACAAAGCTTGCACCCGGCATCCGAGGCCATACGGTATTATTATTATTATTATTATTATTATTATTATTATTATTATTATTATTATTACTTTGGAAGAAATTTGAATTTAGTAACTTTTTAGTTTTATTTGTTGATACTAGTGGTAGGCCTACTAGTGCTAAGTATTCAATATCATCTTCATTATCTAAAGGCTAAAGCCTTGTCGCTGCGGCCACAGCCCACGATCTTCATCATGACGTAGGAAGCAAAACCCAGCTGAGCGATTGTGTTCCTAAGGTATGAGAGACGCGGCCTTCCTCTCGATTTCTTCCCTAGGATCTTGTCTTCGAAGACAATCTGGAGGTGTGTCATGCCGTAAGACGTGTCCATGAAGTTTAGGTTTTATCATTTTAAATGATCTTGTCGACTTCGTCGTTACGCTGGGGTCTGGCGTTACGATACGGTGACGGGACGAAATGTACCCAGATGCACTGAGGTGTGTGACGTCATAGTACTGCTTGGTGCATGTGTTCCCCGACAATCTCTAGTTCGTTAGTATAAGACAAAATCCCCGATTCTTGGATGTCACGGGTAATTTCGAGAACCACTGGATGGATTTTGATGCGGTTTTCACCATTCTGTAAAGCATATCTCGAGGAAAGATTCTTTAGAAAATAATTTATGTATGATCAAAGGAAGTCGTAAACAAACGTGGCGTCCGTGCGCTTCTTAAGCTTACGCTAAGCAAACCGTTAAAAATATCAATATACTATGAGCGTAAGAAGTGGTCAGCATGAAAAGTTCTACAAAAAAGTCCGCGAGAGCATATCTCTATTTTCAATACATCGCCCACTATAAGTGTTTTTTAGACTGGATGGAAGGGGCACGTTCTCGCGCTCTCTGGTGAGCGTGACGGCTTCCCGCGCGCTTGACCTTGCTTTGCCCTTGGTTCACACTTGCCGTTCGCGAGTAATTTAAAACAAGATAAGCATGATAAGTATTATGCAGATTGTTTTCTAACATGTCAAGAGTCTTTGGCTTCGAGCGAAGCGAGAAGCCTCCAGCCTTTCTAGCATTTTTCAGCATTTGTAGCATTCAAATGATACAAATTCTAGTCTTTCAGACTGACTGTCACTTTGTAGGTAGATTTCATTAGAAAGCTAACAATTGCAATGGGTCCCATGTTTCGACTTCCGGAAAATTTCGACATATCTTCGCGTTTCACATCCCCCAGACCCCAAAACCACCGTCAGTTCAAAAGTTTATATATAATTTATGTATATATATATATGTATATCAGTTTCTTGTGGACACGATAACTGCCGTAATTTTGCACCAATCACTTTGATTTTTTTTCCGAATATGTATACCTATAAAATCTCGGTCGAGTTCGTTACTGGGCTAAATCGGTCGAAGGGGGGTGAAAATGGGGGTCTTTTTTCGAAAAAGTGAAATATTGCTATAACTCTCTTAATATGTGAAATATCGAATCCGTTCAACGTTCATACTATGTGCCGGATAAAGCCCAAAAATTTATGTTTGAAGAGTTTTTTTATAGCACCAACCATTGACCAAAGGGGTGGGAAAAAGTTGGTTTTTCGGGAAACATTAATCATATCTCTCTTAATAGGCACAATATCAAAGCCGTACAAAATGGACAATATTCCCCTAATAATTACCCAAAACTTTTGTCTGAAAGACTTTTGATATGACCCACTATTACGCCAAGGGATGAGAAAAATGATTTCGGAATTATAAGAAAATGCCAAGAGCTATCAGAGGTTGCCATGGCAACACTACTAAATTGATGAGGGATGAGCCATCAGACGTCGCCATAACAACGCACTTGCACGAGATCAGATTCAGTATTTCCATCTGACTAAGCGGACCCCGTGGTGTTGGAGTAGCGCGCCTGCCTCTCACCCGGAGGCCCCGGGTTCGATCCCCGGCTCCGTCAGGGATTTTAAAACTGACGTGAGGGTTGGAACGGGGTGCACTCAGCCTCATGAGGACAATTGAGTAGCTGTCTGACAGTGAGACAGCACCCTTGTGGACACGATAACTGCCGTAATTTTGCACCAATCACTTTGAATTTTTTACCGAATATGTATACCTAAAAATCTCGGTCGAGTTCGTTACTGGGCTAAATCGGTAGAAGGGGGTGAAAATGGGGGGCTTTTTTCGAAAAAGTGAAATATTGCTATAACTCTCTTAATATGTGAAATATCGAATCCGTTCAACGTTCATACTATGTGTCGGATAAAGCCCAAAAATTTATGTTTGAAGAGTTTTTTATAGCACCAACCATTGACCAAAGGGGTGGGAAAAAGTGGGTTTTTCGGGAAACATTAATCATATCTCTCTTAATAGGCACAATATCAAAACCGTACCAAATGGACAATATTCCCCTAATAATTACCTAAAACTTTTGTCTGAAAGAATTTTTGATATGACCCACCATTATGCCGAGGGATGAGAAAAATTATTTCGGAATTATAAGAAAATGCCAAGAGCTATCAGAGGTTGCCATGGCAACACTACTAAATTGATGAGGGATGAGCCATCAGACGTTGCTAAGATAACGCACTTGCACGAGATCTTATTCAGAATTCCATCTGACTAAGTGTGAAGTGGCTTCGGTGACGTAACTGGTAGCAAGCATGCTGAATGTCTATGCCCAACGTCGCGAGTTCAAAGCCGGCCGAAGTCGTCGGATTTTCTAAGAGCGCTAAAAATCCCTCAGTATGCTTTCCTTTGGAGGGGAAGTTCCAACGTTCGTTGCGAGTTGCTGGTTGCGGTGGCATCTAGTAGCCAAGTTCACAGGTAGGTGTCGTTGACGGTAGTACCTGGTAGCATCATTAGGAACTACTGCTTGAAATTGACCGTCTGCAGTCCTTACCTGAATTACAGACTAATACAGCCATCCCTAAGTACACGGGGTTACATGACCGCGTTGTCGCAGCCCCTAAACTGAGGAACCAACCAAAATCTCTGCGGGAGATATAATTTTGCGTGAAGAAGTAACAGACCGTTACATAGTTACACATCAGTGTCGAAACCTTGCATAAGGACTGTGTGACCACAAGTAGCCCATAAAAATGGACCCCAAATGACAAGAATGTTACCGTTCCCATAAGACAATAAAATGTTTAAAATAAGCATAAAATGACGAAAAACAAAGTTAATTAAGCTCCAATTATAAAATACCTTCTCGCAATAATGAGGTCTGATCCATCTACGAAAACCTGCATATTCTGCCTATTTTCGCCTATCCCCAAGTTTGTCCGGTGAAATCTACCTCCGCCTTCCGGCGTGCCGAGAGGACTTTTTTTCTCTTGTCAATTGCGCAACTTCATCCAAGATTTATTCATTAGTCTTTTTTCCTCTTCAACTCGTCCTCGTCAGTCTTCTCCAAACCATATTTCAGTACCTTCTAGTCTTGATTGTGCTTGCTTTCCGAAAGTCCATGTCTCGCATCTGTAAGCTAGCACACTCCAAACAAGGGTCTTAATGAATCGCTTCCTGGCTTCAATTCCAATGTGCTTATTTAACAATAGATTTTTCCTGCTCTGAAATGCTTTCCGTAGCAATTCTTCTTTTGACTTCGTTACGTGAACGTGTAGGCTATGTCTGCACAATACGTACATAAAGTACAGGAAATCGTGCGCTAGAACAAGACAAAAGTTTCGAGTGAGATTTCCAGGGGGATCCATTCCTATAAATCAGACAATAAGAAAACTGGCTAAGAGATTCAAACGTACAGGTTCAGTAAATAATAAAAATAGACGTGGAGATTTCCTTACTGAAGCTAAATTAACAGAAGTAACCGGAAACTTCATAAGGAGATGCCGGTTACGTTTGGCAGCGGATGGGGAACATTTTCAGCAGCTACTGTAAACATGGTGAGTAAAAATGCATGATACTGATTTTCAGCACCGTATTCTGCCGTACATACGCGCGCACGGCAGCCGAGAACTGAGCTGTCACTGGCGGAGCGCGTGTGCGAGAATGTCCTTGCCAAGCAAATATAAAGACCCTGTATATAGATTTTACAAACAAATACAATACTTGACTTAATACAACTGGTGAGATGAACTCGACTCTTGCGCTGGAGCCTCTCTGCAGAAAAAGTATACTTCAAGTACTGCGGGATTAGTAAAGTCTCCCCTATAGGCCTATGTAAGGGACAAAAGGTTAAATTAAGGACACCACGTACTCTTGCATGATCATTTTTTTTATTTTGGCACCATAACATTCTTCATTCTTTTCTGAATCCAAATATATATAGTTTGTTGGGGCTTTGATGTCTACAACTACCTTAAATTCGTTTAAAAAAATTAGCGTCCCATGCATTGAATAATACACTATTAACTTTGCCAGCTGTTTTCCGTTAATACTCATTTTTCATGTTTAGGTACCAATAACTAGGAAACCATTTAAGATAGAGGGCTAACTTTTTTTACATTAACTTGCCTAATGGAGTACTTGAATGTTAACCTATTTTAACTTCCAAAACATAGTAGGCCTGGATTGGGAAGAGAAAAATTGATACATATTTTTGAATAAATTTAAAAAGAAAGAGTTCGGATTTTTTTGCATTCTGTCCCAATAATAATAAAACAAAGTGGTTACTCATCTGCCATGATCCATTCCAAGTATGTGAACAAAATTTGAGAGTATTTGATTGAAAAACAACTGAGAAATGTGTACCTGAAGCAACTTATACAACTTTTTTTTTTGAAAATGCATCTGTCAAAATTTGTATTCATTTCACACATCCTATAAAAGCAAAGTAGCACTACATACATGCTCAAAAACAGCTCAGAATATACCGCTTCTTATATGTTACAAGAATCATAGCTGTACCTTTAGCATAAACCCAGAAAATACTTAGTAAAGTTATGCCACAAAAATAGACTTTTTCATCGTGTAAGAGTACGTGGTGTCCTTAAAGGGAAGTTTTCTCTCTCAAAATGTCCAGATAGGCTTTGTCTACCTTGGGGTGGCGCGTCTGGTTCGCTGGGGAGAAGATGTTCAGTGAGGAGTAGCTTCCTGCCAGAGGTTCTGCAGTTACACCTAGTGGTGGCTGACGGAGCTATTGACTTTCCGTAAACTGGACAGAGACGGTTTATGCTAGCAATACATCCTCTTTAGGTGGCCACTCACTTGCTGTCTGCTACAAGTAAACAATGCTAATCTTTAAGGATATTGATTGGATGAAGGTGTTTGAGGTATAGTCCAGCTAAGAGAAGCCATGTAATGAGTCTCGCTGACTGATGAGAAGGCTGGCAGCTAACTGGCGCTCTTAGAGAAACAAATGTCTGTTGTACGTGACATGCGTGGTCGATCAGTGGCACCTCTCATGGCTGGGAACAGACAGCCTAATCAAAGTTAATGTAAGAGAAGTACAATATTTTATATCAGTCTCTGGAATATATTACAGATTTGTAAACATTTATAGCCTACGAGAAGGTTGGGGTTGGGGAAAATTCATCGTTTACCACTGTCGATCCATAGAATCATGAATATCGTCCTGTAGCTCCACATTTCAAATACTTCACATTCTTAAAACTCAGCAGTTCTTCTAGGTTTATTGTGTGTGTTGTGTGGGGTTTCGCTTAGGAACACCAAGCTGGCTCATCAGCAGGCTCTTGGTGTCCGTGCCCGGACCCCCACAGGAGTAGCGAACTGTGCACTACCTCCTGGGCTTCTTTACTGCGAGAGCTAAAATCTCAGGCAGTCTTTCACCTCCCTATAAAGGCTTTCGAAGAGATGACATAGACTATTGGCTTTCACGGCCAGTGTATTAAAACTCAGCAATTTTTCTAGGGTTAGGCCTATGCCCTGTCTTGTGTGGGGTTTTGCCAAGAAAAATTGCTGAGTTTTAATTCAATGGCCGTGAAAGCCAATAAGTCATCTCTTTGAAAGCCTTTATGGGGTGGGGCAGTTGCTAGCATTGTTGGCTGTCACCCCCGAAGTACCAGGTTCGATCCCCGGCTCTGCCAATAATTTAAAAGTCTTGGTATGGTCTGGTACGGGGTCTCCCAGCCTCGTGATGCAAAATGGAAACATGCCGGATGCTATGGCAGGAGGAGGAGGAGGAGTGGAAAGGAACTGGCCACCCTACCACACGCAAACTCCGGCTCGGGATGCCTGGTTAGTCTCTAATTCAAGTCGCCTACGAGCCTGGAGGAGATATGGCACTCTAAATTAATAATAAAGGCCGTGAAAGCCAATATATCATCTTTTTAGAAGCCTTTATAGGGAGGTGAAGACTGCTTGAGATTTTAGCTCTCACAGTAAAAAAAACGCAGGTGCGCTTCATAAGAAGGGAGGTAGTGCACAGTTCGCTACTCCTGTGGGGGTCCGGGCAGGGACACCGAGAGCCCGCTGATGAGCCAGCTTGGTGTTCCTAGGTGAAACACCATACAAGACACGGCATAAACCTAGAAAAATTGCTGAGTTTTAATTCACTGGCCGAGACCGTGAAAGCCAGTATATCAACTTCACAGTCTTTTTACCATTTGTTCCAAGAGTCCATGATTGACTGCTGTAGAGTATTACAATCAAAGCGAATGTCTTTCCTAGCTGTTTCCTAATCTTCAAACTGAGGTTTGTTGATGTGAATCTAAAACAAGTGGAACAACAACAACAACAACCACAACAACTAATTTAAATGGTCAGTGGTAGGCTATATAGTAACAATTATTATTATTAGCCATTGTTGAATCCCATAAAGGGCAAAGGCCTCCTGCTAGCAAGGTAGCTCTGATATATTTCATCAGATGAGGTAGGATGATGAACATTTACTTTAATAGTAACAATATGCACAGCTAATTAATTCTTGATCTTGACAGCAAATAATTTGTAAGGAAGTCATCCTGAAATAAATAAATAAATAAATAAATACAGATTTATTTATTTATTTATTTATTTATCGTATGGCTTTTAGTGCCGGGAGTGTCCGAGGAGATGTTCGGCTGGCCAGAGGCTGTAGCTGCTTCTAGCGGACACCCATAGGGTAAGCTACAAGTTCCGTTCAATTTCAAGTAGTTCCAACTTTCGCTACCAGGTGCCAATGATACCTAGTGGTGAACGTTGGAACTTTGATAGATCATTCCAACGAAATCTAACTTAGAAATTTAGCTTCACATAAGTTTAGTCTGTGGAAGGATGTTTTACATGCTATAAGTTAAATCTATGACATGGGACTGCCGGCTTTACTTCCCCTCCGAAGGAAGGCATACTGAAGGATCTTAACGCTCCTAAAAAATCCGAGGACTTCGGCCGGGATTGAACCCGCTATCTTGGGCACAGCAGTTCAGCAAGCTACCAACTATGCCACCGAAGCCGCAAATAAATAAAGAAATATATACAAATAAATAAATAAATAAATAAATGACAAATCCAAATCCCTTTCAATGAATTCCAAACTCAGACACTACAGTACAGTAGTGAGACCATCAGTACTATATGCCTCAGAATGCCTAAATATGGTCAGAAAAGGACAACTCCGGAAATTGGAGCTGAAGGACCGGAAGATTCTGCCAAAAAACATGGGCCCTATTAAAGAGGAAGGCAAGTATAGAATCAGGCACAACAATGAACTCTATGAACAAGCGGAGAGCATTACAACAGCCATGAGGAAGAGGAGGCTGATCTTCTATGGTCATATTGTGAGAATGGATAATCAGAGGCTCACCTCCAGAATTTTCAACACTGTCTCTAGAGGGAAAGCAACTAACACCAAGTGGTCGAAACTAGTCAGGAAAGACCTTGAACAATTGGATATTGACCCCCAGTAACATCTATGACAGGAATAAATACAGGACTTTAGTCAGAACATCAGACTCTCTCCAGTCACTAACAGCAAAAGCAGTGCGTCCAGGAGTAGGTGTGAAGTGGACGCAGGACATTCACAGTGCCAGAATGAAGGAATACTGGGCTAGGAGGAAAGCTGCCAGAGATAAGAACCACGTGGTCCACAGCCAGCCCAAACGGAACTAAAAAATAAATAAATAAATAAATAAATAAATAAATAAATAAATAAATAAATAAATAAATAAATAAATAAATAAATAGAGACATAATTTCATGTAATTATGTTATTGTGTTGCCTTAGTAAATTCAATTTTCATTTAATTAATTAATTAGTAATTTATTTAGTATTTACTTTATTTACGTAATTTTTAAATCTATTTCTTTGCTGTTGTGCTACTCTCTTGTGGACTGACTCGCCGTTTAAGATGTAATCTCGGAGACCCTGCACCCCGCGTCGAGGGAGCCGCTCTAAGAGATGGAGCTAATGATAAGTAAGACTCATGCTAATGACTCGCGAGCCGTCTGGGTGATCAGCACTGATTATCAAATAACGCGAGGGACTTACGTAAGCAAATGATGTCAAAACAAGGAGCTGACGTGTGCTTGCTCTGATTGCACAAGGCTTTGCTAAAACGAAGCGTTATGAGGTTAACCACGGTTAATTTGCCGCCAATTGGCTGAGAGCATTGCAGAGCTGACAACCTTCACAACTTCACTCGTGGTTAGCTGGTGCATGAGGAATGTGATCTCGTTGGTGGCCCAGTTAGAGCAGCCCTATTGTTTAACCTTTTAGGTGCTGAGTTTTTTCATTCTCATTAAAAAAAATGTAGAAGTCATAATTTTTATCTTATCGGGGAGGGGGGCTTACATGTCTATAGGTTTTGGGACTTTATTAATATAAATGTAAAATTGAAATCCGACGTTGAGAGTCTTTATTTTGAGGTGAATCAAAATTAAGATGTTTGTGCCCATACTTGCGTCATCTCCCTGCCAGTTAAACGATCCAAAATAAAATAATTTCTTATAATCAGCAGGCAAGTTGCTCCTAGATCACAACGCGGCGAGAAGATTTTGCTTGTTATTCCGTCATGCAACTCAGATGACTACAGCTGTAGAGGGCATACGTCTGCAAAATGCTGTTTTAGTTATTTCTGGAAGCAACATCTCCAGCACTCGAAAGCGATTGGATAATATGAAGAAAAAAAGTTATTGTGCAACGTTTATAAACGGGTGAAGCACTCAGCGGGTTAAGAACAACTCATTCAACATTATTTGGTCCAAGGATCAGGACGTAGAGAAAAAAGATTCAACCATATCAACATTTTACTCGGCTCGTTGAGGACCCTCCATGACTCCAGGTTTAAGGGATCGATCATTTTAAATATATAACAGGGATTCATATTATCGGATGAAATGCCACAAATAATCCTTCAGATTCATGCCATATGTTTTTCAGTTTAGGGCAGAGACATTTTTAGATATTAAAGAAAGCTTTTCAGTCGGTCAACACAAATGTTTGTGCCCAATTAGATTAGGCGGGGAAACAAGTATTTATATATCCTAACATGAAAGCACTACATATTATATTGATCACAAAATAACACGCTTTTATGTACAACAAGTTCCGTGAAGAACTAAAGCCTATTTTCTTATATCCTACTCATGTTAATTGCCACTATCAACATACAAAATTTCAGTTTGATTGCTGTAAAAGATTTGTAGATATTGAGAACCATATAAATATTTAGGATGGTCGCCATGTTGGATTTTTATGTAGGCCATAGAGTTATGTACTACATTACATGAAGATTATTGTGTAGGTGTATTATTCAAACTTCAATCGTATAATTAGGACACAAGAAATAAAAACTTCATTTTAAAATTTCGCACAGCCACCATCTTGTGGTTATGAAAACAATTGAAATGCAATAAATTAGATGCCACTTGATTAAAATTTGTATAAGCATAAGCATTAGCTTTGAAAATTTGGGTGGCCGCCATTCAGTTTCCCTCAAGATGGCTGCGATATAAAACATGACACTAAGGTGTCCTTTGCTAGTGCTACCTCTGTACCAAATTTGGTTGAATTTGGTTTCTTCATATTTGAATTGATAGTGGAGGGGGGGGGGGGTTCATCTTTTTAGTCTACTTTTCTCAATTTGCAAAAATGAGGAAAAAGTAGACTTATGAGATCGATCCGGGAAAATGTGTGCCTGTCTGTCTGTGTGCGTCTCCCCCCTCCCCCTTATCTACTCCTAAACGGCTGCAGCTATGGAGACCAAATTTGGTATGAGTAAAGATCTATGCCGGAATAACTCAAGGCCATATTTGAAAATGATGTCATTGCTACCAACTGCTGAAAATTCGCAATTGAAATTTGAGCTCCATGTTGGATACCCTGGAAGGTATGCTTGGGAGCTATTCCAAAGTTGGCACACATATAGATAATAATATTTCAGTTTAATTTCCAGGAGGCCATACATGACAGTGTTACCAACATGATTCTAAGCCAGCTGATAAGTCTAATTTTTAAATGCATGTTACTTCTACACTATCAATGGGATTTCAACCAAATTTCGTATATACTATGTGTACAATAACATATATGACTGTGTGTATTCTTAAGAGCAACCAGGGCTGCCAACTGTCAATTAATGCTCTCTCTATTATTTTATCCTAATACCAATATATCGGAAAGTATGCAAACCAAGAGCTCTAAACTTTGCACACGTATAGTACACGACCTTCTTCATTAATTTGGAGTACCAAGTATACGTCAGTACTGCCAACATGATTCTAAGCTTGTTGATGGGTCCAAATTTTAAATGCATGTAACTACTATACGAATAAATGGATTTCAACCAAATTTCGTATGTGACTTTTGTACCATAACTCATATGAATATGCGTATTCTTAAGAGCCAGCAGGGCTGTCAACTGTAAATAAATGCTCTCTCTCTATCATTATACCCTAATATCTATAAATCAGAATATATGCAAGCCAACAGCTCTAAACTTTACATGCGTATAGTACCTAAAATTCTCTTTTAATTTGGGGTAACTAATATACCTCAGTGCTGCCAAGATTATTAATTCCTTCTGATAACCCCAATTTTTAAATGCATGTAACTTCTATACTAACAAATGGATTTCATCCAAAATTAGCACAATAATAGATCATAACATTTTAGATTAATTCATAAATTCTAAGAAAAGTAGGCTCTTTAGTTCGTCACGGAACTACTTTTTTTGTGCAAAAATCGAAAGTAGGCTAATAAATCAATAACTAGGTAGGTAGATAAATAAATAAATTGCTCTGAGGTCTCATAGCCCTCTTAATTAATTTACAATCGTTTCATATTTTGATATAGGCTATTTCTTTGCATGACGACAGAATTTTCTATAACTTCAACAAACCCGCTGGTTGCATTCATGTAAAGCAGTTATAGTGTTGATTTATCTATCATGCTGTTGGAGAGTCTCGCACTGTACACCAGTAGTCAGTAGGAAACACATGTGGAGCTTTGGATTTATTCTGTTTTCTAAGCTGCATTTCCGGCTCATTCTGGTCGTTGTTTTTATCTATAATTAACCTTCATCGTAAACTATCCTCTCCCTTTATTAATATGTATGCCATGGCGGTCCCCACGGTACCGTCTTGCTTAACAAACGGCTTCCTTTACTTGGGGCGATAAACAAACCAGGAAACACAGTCGTGGTTGTAAAAGGCAATCTCAGATTTGGGCTGTCTGGATTTTGTTGGCAGGTGTTGGAGACAGTGATGGGGTCATTGTTGGGGTCATCCTACTGTCCGGTCACCTGCCTGTCCCCCTCCCCACTTCCGGGCTGTGCGTTACCCCCCTGGCCCCCTCATTGCGTCTTACTGCGCACAATTTGCGTCACAGTCCTAGCAAGGTCATCTAATGAGGTTATCAACGGATTGTGTGGGAAAGTGGAACTAAAAACTAAATAGAAGCACGTGTGAGCTAACAGGTCAAAGTGTCACCAACGTGTGTCATACCGACCAATGGCAGGAAACAGATGGCTGCAATATACAGTTCAGGGGGATATACGGCGTGTAATAATTCAATTGCTTCGCCCGACAGTATCTTAGATTAGCCAACTAGGTCGTGCAAAGTGAGGATAGCGAATTTAAGATCTTGTGATCGTTTGAGATGCAGCTTTGCCTGTTCTACTTAATAGTATTGTCATTCAAGTTCAGGTTCGCAAATTTGTACAGGATAATATTGATAATAATAATAATAATAATAATAATAATAATAATAATAATTATTATTATTATTATTATAATATAATAATAATAACAACAAAAAATGCATGTCAAGACAAACCAAACTTCGACACTACAACACTGTCATCAAACCGGCAAGTCTCTACGCAAGCGAAACACTTACACTCAATAAGAAATATGATTTTGAAGACATCAAGAAAGAAGAAAGAAAAATCATTCGGAAAATACTGGGAACAAGACTCACTCCTGACAGGCACAGACTACAGTCAATCAAGACAACTGAAAAATACTCAAACATTGAAGTCGACATCAGAAAAAGACGATTGAAATTCTTCGGGCACATACGTAGACTGCCGAATGCCTGACTAACCAAAAGAATACTAGATTATATAGATATATAGATTATATAATCACACCATGGACGAAAGAAGTACAAAAAGACATACGAACTGCTAACATAACCGACACATCAGACAGAGACTCCTTCCGTAACAAAGTGAACAACTGGGAAGTCCAACCAGAGCAAGCAAAACCTACACCTTACAGACCTCAATGGTCTGACGAAAGAAAATTGGCATTCTCCGACAGAATGAAATAATACTGGCAAAATAACAAGAACGTCAAGAATTGAGTCAAAGTGCTTAACGCTTTCCAATATTGGGAAAATACCCTGTAAATAAATAAATAAATAAATAATGATAATAATAATAATAATAATAATAATAATAATAATAATAATAATAATGATGTTTGAGTCATCAGTATTTTATCCGATGTGTTGCAGCGCTCCATGCCTCCCTGTCTCAAGTTAATCGTTTCATCTCTACATACTGTAGCTGGTACACCCTACATCCGAAGCAATCTGTTTAACATAATCTTGGTCTACTCCTACAGTTCTTGTCCTCGACCCTTCCTTCCACAACTAAGTTTTCTATTCCTGGGTTTATTAGTATGCGTCCTACGAACCTATCTTTTCTCTTCATTAGCTGTCGCCAGAAACATCACTCCTTTCCCACTCCTCTTAATACATCTTCATTTTTAGCCTATTTTCAATTTGAAAAAATAGGCTTATGAGATCAACTTTGTCCGTGTGTTTGTGCGTGTGTGTGTGTGTGAGGTGTGTGTGTGTGTCCCCCTAATAAATTCTAAACGGCTGGAGCAATTTCAATGAAACTCGGTAAGTTCATAGCACTATTCCGGGCGACCTCGATCGTGCCCTTCAAATTTTGTTAAGTCTCACCAATCCAACATGGCGGATGTGCGAAATATTTTACCAGCATTCAATATCTCCGAAACTATTACCGATATCACCTTGGAATTTATTACGGTGATAAAGGGAACTTCTAAAAGTTCACCTATGTGACTTTTGAAAACTTGGCAACTACAAAAACAACATGGCGGCCACGCGAATTTGCGACTTTTAAATAGACGTTTCTCGCGATTTAACCAACCAAACGCAATAAAACTTGGTACAGTATATGTTTATACACATTGCAATGCACCGACATCTAACTTGGTTCAATTGTTTACATAACCACAAGATGGCGCATGAGCGAAATATTTCACCGGCATTCTATATCTCTGAAACTATTAGCTGTATCACCCTGAAATTTTGTACGGAGATAAAGGGCACTACTGGAAGTTCATTTATAACACTAAAAAAAAGCGGTTAACTACAAAACAAACATGGCGGCCAAGCGATTTTGAAAATTTTAAATAGAACTTTCTCGCGATTTAATGTTCCAAACGCAATGCAATCTGGTACAAGAAATGTTTATACATATTGTAATGCACTGGTAGGCTATCTAATTTGGTTCTATTGTTTACATAACCTCAAGATGTGCGAATTTAAAAATTAAGTTTTTATTTCTTGTGTCGTAATCAAGCGATCGAAGTGAAAGTTTGAATAATGAACCTACGCAATAATTTTCCTTTAATGGTACATGACTCTATGGCCTATACATTTAACAATCCAACATGGCGACCATCCGAAATATTCAGACTACTTCTTGCTACTTCTTGTGTCCTAATCATGCGAGTGAAGTTTGAATGCTACACGTACACAATAATCTACATGTAACATTGCATAACTCTAGGACCTGCATATATAAGATCCAACATGGCGACCATCCGAAATATTTAGTCGGTACTCAATATCTACGAATCGAACTGAAATTTTGTATGTTGATAGTGGCAGTTAATATAAGTAGGATATATGAAAATAGGCTGTATAGTTCTTCACGGAACTACTTGTTTACTCTATCTTCCCATTTGATCTTCGTCATTCTCCGGTAACACCACATGATTCCATTCGTTTTCTAAATGTTGCCCCAACAGCAGTCTACTAGTTTCACTTCCATCAAGCGACATGCTCCACTCAAAGGCATTCAATAATTACTTTCTAATATTAAAATCTATATTTGATGTCAACACATTTCTTTTCTGTAGGAATGCTTTCCTTGCCTGAGAAAAACCTAGATTTCCTCCCCCCCCCCAAATATCTACCGAATAATAATAATAATAATAATAATAATAATAATAATAACCTTTGCACAGAAGACATCCAAATGAGGTGAGTCAAGCAAATGTTGATATAACTGCGTCAAACTACTGGTTCACTTCAGGACAGATCTTTCCAGAAACTGAAGGTTTTATGCTTGCAATTCAAGACCAAGTCGTCCCTACAAGGAACTACCTCAAGTTCATTGTAAAAGATCCCGCTGTACCAGATGATAAGTGCCGCTACGACTGTCAACAGTCAGAAACTATACAGCATTTACATCTGCATGTAGATATTCCCTGGTGACGGAGCACAAACAATGGCATGATGCAGTTGCTAAAATCTTGCATCAGGAGTTGGCTGATTAGTTTCAGCTTCTGAAAGGAAAGAAAGTTCCGTACCACCAATATCAGCCAGAGTGTGTTCTTGAAAACAATGAATACAAGCTGTATTGGGACCGAACTATTTTGACTGATCAATCGGTATCACACAACAGGCCGGATCTGGTGGTTGTCAACAAGAAAACTAAGCAAACTACCTTGTTGCGATTCCTAACAACAAGAATCTCCAGTCAAAACACACAGAAAAGATCAGCAAATACAGCGAGTTGGTCGACCCTATCAAGAGACAATGACATGTAGAGCGGGTAAAGACCATGCCTATCATTGTCTCAAGTACGGGCGTGATCCCAAGTACCTTGCTGCAAGGCCTTAAAGAACTGGATCTGGATACTCGGCTGTACAAACTAATGCAGAAGGCAGTAGTTTTATCAACAACCAGAAACATTCGGAAGTTCATGGGTAGCGAAATTCCAGCTTAGAAGTTGCTGTTTCAGTAACTATGCTTTGGTTCACTGAAGTCCGTATAGTTACGTTGTAATTTACCAGAAATGTGTTATATGTAGCCTACTGCATAAAATAATAATAATAATAATAATAATAATAATAATAATAATAATAATAATAATAATAATAATAATGCAATTAAAACGGGTTTCAGTCGGTCAACACGATTATATACAAATTGTAATGGGTGTTGTTCCCTAAACTTGAACGAAATAACATGAGATTATTTAATACACTTAGATGGCCAGTTTCGATCGTTAAGCAACCATCATCGGATATATGCACTATTTTAGTTACATAGTTCATCGTAAACTTGCATAACTTGTCAGGTTAGTATGTGATTTCTTGTTGTGATATGTTAGTGGCTGCTGACCTTCAAGTTAACTTGTGGGATGTGATAACTGTAATTGTTAGTGAAAGGCCACGTAGGTGTTCTAACTTGGTAGTTGGTTTGAAGTACTTAGCTGATTATTTAGCCAATGTGGAGTTCTTTCTCGTCCAACTTCCGTCGCACTTCACTTTCAGACTTGAATATTGTTGACGTAGATTAATTGCCTGAGTGTAAAGGATCTGATGATGATCGCTTGACGATTGAAACTGGTCATCCAATAGTAATAATCAATCTCGTGTAATTTCTTTCAGGTTTAGGGAACAACATCCATTGCAATTTGGGTATACTCGTGTTGAGCGACTGAAAACTATTTTAATTGCATTACTATTATTATTATTATTATTATTATTATTATTATTATTATTATTGTTATTACTAACCGGTAGGTATTTTTGGGGGAAAATTTAAGTTGGCTCAGGCTAGGAAGGCATTCCTACAGACAAGAAAGTTGTTGACATCAAATATAGCCTGACCGACTGCAAAGCATTTTGCGTTTCATTTAATAAGACAACACTAAATAATGGCTTCCAACGCGATAATAATAATAATGATAATTATAATAGTCATCAAAAATTAGGTTTAAGAAGTCGTCGTGATGGATGTGGCAGTTTCAAATACCAACAATTTAAAGCCAAAGCACAACGTAATTACGAGGGGTGATCAGAAACTAAGGTTACAAAGCCTACATGTTATTTGATACAACAAATACAGCCAACGGATAGTACACGCAACAGGTTATTTTTAGCCTATTTTCATTTATGAAAGCATAGGCTTTTGAGATCACATTTTGTCCGTGTGTGCGTATGTGTGTGTGTGCGTCCTCGTGTGCCCCCTCCTAATAATTTCTAAACGGCTGGAGCGACTTCAATGAAACTCGGTAAGGTCGTAGTACTATGTCGGCTGACCGCGACTGTACCCTCCAAATTATATTACGTCTCACCAATCCAACAAGGTGGCTGTGCGAAATATTTCACCGGCATTCTATATCTCCGAAACTATTTCCGATATCTGCCTCAAATTTTGTACAATGATAAAGGGAACTAGTAGAAGTTCACCTATGAGACTTTCAAAACACTGGTAACTACAATACCAAAATGTCGGCCAAGCGAAGTTGAAACTTTTAAATAGACGTTTCTCGGGAATCAACCATTTAAACGAAATTAAACTTGGTACAGCAAATGTTTATACATTTTGTAATTCGATGATGATGATGATAATTGTTGTTTTAAGGGGCCTAACATCTAGGTTATCGGCCCCTGAAGTACATTGTAATTCGCTGGCATCTAATTTAGTTCAATTGTTTACATAACCTCAAGATGGCGGCTGTGCATAATATTTCACCGGCATTCTATATCTCCAAAACTATTATTGATATCACCTTGAAAATTTGTACGATGATAGAGGCCACTAATACAAGTTCATTTATGTAACTTTCAAAAATCTGTAAAGTACAAAACGAACATGGCGGCCAAGGGAAGGTGAAACATTTTAATAGATTTTTCTCACGATTTAACCATCTGAGCGCAGTGAAATATGGTACAGTAAATGTTTTTACCCATTGTAATGCACTGGCATCTAATTTAATTCAATTGTTTACAAAGTATTAAGATGGCGGCTGTGCGAAATTTTAAAATTAAGTTTTTATTTCTTGTGTTTTAGTCATGCGATCGAAGTGAACGTTTGAATAAAGAACCTACGCAATAATCCTCATCTCATAGTACATAATTCTATGGCCCTCATATAGCCTATAAAAATACAACATGTCGGCCATCTGAAATATTTAGATGGTTCTCAATATCTACGAATATATTACAGCAATCAAACTGAAATTTTGTAAGTTGATAGAGCAATTAACGTAAGTAGGTTATATGAAAATAGGCTGTATAGTTCTTCACGGAACTACTTGTTGTCCTTCCCTCGATGGCTGTCATTTCTGAAGCCTATAAGTCTTCTGGTAAGACTACTGTATTATAGAGTCGTAGTTTGGGATTGACGGAGATACTTGATTTGTTGTAGTGGTTCCATGTAAGTCTGTATGCTTTCTGTAGTTTTGTGATCATTATTATTATTATTATTATTATTATTATTAATATTATTATCAACATCATCATTGACACAACAGGTAAACTATTTGAGAAACTCATAAGACGGAGATTGCTTGAAGCAATAATCGCAGCCGGCGATTTATCACCAAGACAATTTGGATTCAGGGTAGGCCGGTCGACACTGGATGCAGTGCAAGAAGTTGCCGATAAAGTTCGAAGAGCGGAGAGCTATAATCATTACTCTCGCCGGGTGATTCTCTTTGTTACACTGGATGTTAAAAACGCTTTCAACTCTGTCAAATGGACAGATATCAAGGATGCTCTAGAATCTTCATTCCATGTTCCAAGGTATCTCCTTAGGATCTTAGACTCTTACTTGAAGGATCGTGCTCTGCTCTACGATACTACAGAAGGGATCCGTAGAGTACAAGTCACGGCTGGGGCTGCCCAGGGTTCTATTCTAGGACCTGATCTCTGGAATGTTACATACGACAGCTTGTTGAGGCTTGAAATGCCTGAAGAAACTATTCTAGTAGGATATGCAGGTGATGTTGCTGCTCTTGTAGCAGGAAGAAGTGTCGAGCAGGCACAGTTGCGACTCAATATAGTAATGCGCATAATCAATAGATGGATGGAGGAACATGGTCTGTCTCTAGCACTTAGTAAGACGGAAATTGTCATCCTAACAAAGAAGAGAATTCAGACAATACTTCCAATACAGGTAGGACAAATTCAAGTAGAGACGCAGCCAGCAGCAAAATACCTGGGTATCATGATCGACAGTAAAATGAATTTTGGAGAACAGATTAGACGGTCTGCATATAAGGCAGCCAGAGGAGTAACGTCCCTCAGTCGGCTCATGGCCAATGTTGGTGGGCCAAAATCTAGTAAGAGAAGACTATTGATGAAAGCCATCCATTCAGTTCTGCTGTATGGAGCGGAAATATGGGCGGATGCCATGGATAAGGAAATTTATAGGAAGTCACTGGCGCAAGTGAAGAGGCGGGGTGCTTTGCGCGTGGCATCTGCATATCGCACGGTCTCTGAGAAAGCAGTTCTCGTTATTGCCGGGATTATTCCGATTTTTTTCTTGCGAAAGAACGTAAGAACATTTACTTGAGGAAATCTGATATGGGTTTACAAAATGCAAGACGATCGGCAAGAGTACAAACCTTTCAAAATTGGCAGATCAATTGCGAGCAAGGAGATCAAAGCCAATGGACTTAGAGAATGATCCCTCGGGTGCAGGTTTGAACAGAGAGGAAACATGGTGAGGTTGGTTACTATCTCACTCAGTTCTTGACTGGCCATGGGTACTTCTGTTCCTATCTTAAGAAGATGGGGAAGGTGGATTCATCAGATTGCATCTACTGTATCAACGAATTAGATAATGCTAATCACACCTTCTTCTCTTGTGGACGGTGGGTCCAAAATAGGCAGTCTCTTCAAGGTCACATTGATGTAGAGATATCCCCGGACAATATAGTTGCAGTGATGCTACAAAATGAGGAAAACTGGAAACTGGTAGCAAGCTTTGTTGAAGATATCCTCCGAACAAAGAAGACGGATCTGGATCGCCACTGAAGATGATTCATTACGGAAGAGTGCCCTACAGCAAATATAAAAGGACTCTAGCCTGAAGTAATGTGATAAACGGTTCCAGGCTAGTGTTCAGAAGTAACGGGGGAGTTTTAGTCGGTAGTCTGCTACTCAGGAGCAGGAGCCCGACACTCTGTGCGTAAATGCATTTCTTCCCCTAAAAAAAAATCAACATCATCATCATTATTCTGCTGGGATAAACTAAATAACACTAGAGAAAGTCAAATCCCGCTATATGAAATTAATCTTGAGTATTGGGAAGACCGCTTTGTCAAGACTGACTTAAGTCTTAACGTGAGAAACCTTCTTCATAGAAGACTTTAGAATGCAGATACTACTGGCAACCACCAAGGCCTACGAGAGTACAGGCCAAATAATTATAGAAAAACACATCGCTATGTGGAACGACTTATACTCAACTGATCCCATAGTGACGGAAGAATAGAAACAGGCGAACTACGAAGGGCGTATTATATTGTTTTAAACTTTATTTTTTTCTACCCAAATGAAGTACATTACACATCAGTCGTTACGTCCACCTTCTCAACATAATCTCCTCGTAACTTTATGCACTTTTGCCGTCGATGTGTCAGTCTCTCCAGACAAGATCCAGCCGACTGCATGCCTAGGCTTGTGACTGGTTATGAGACATGGCTCCATTACCATGAGCCACAAACGAAACAACAACCTCTGCAATGGAAGCATAGGGGCAGTCCACTGACAAAGAAACGTCAAACAGAGCCATCAGTTGGCAAGTGAATGGCGACAGTGTCCTGGGACACAAAGGGCATCATCCTTAATGTCTGGCTGGAACTGGGTGCCACAATTAACAGTGCACCAAATGTGACAACCCTTAAGCGCTTACATCGTGCCATTCAAACTAAGCGGCCAGGAAAATGGGCTAAAGGTGTGCTCCTGCAACATGACAATGCCCGCCCCCCACACTAGCCGAGAGACCACGGCTGCCATTGATCAAATGGGATTGACGGTGCTGCCAAACCCACCATACTCTCCCAACTTGGCACCAAGTGATTATCACCTGCGTGGTCGCTGTCAAGGCATGGGTACGCAGCACTCCGAAAGAATGGTTTCAGGAAGGTCTGTAGAGACTGACACATCGGTGGCAAAAGTGCATAAAGTTACAAGGAAATTTTGTTGAGAAGGTGGACGTATCAACTGATGTGTAATGTACTTCAGTAGGGTAGAAACAAGATGTTCAGTAAAGAACATATAGCCTACTTTCTCCTAAATGCATGGGTACTGTCATAACTCTTTGTCCTTTTCAAGGAGTATAATTGAATGTTGGTTGTAGTAACTTGTTGAAATACAACGTGCTATAGGGATATTAAACATGCATATGAGGTGCCTTTGCTAGTGCTACCTCTGTAAAAAAAATCATTCAATTCCGTTTCACCGGGTTTGAATTGATATGGGGAATCGATTTTCACACATATATTGCCACTATACCGGGTGAGTTAGCCGTGGTGGTTACGGCATGACTGATGGCAGTCGCTCACATCCGGGAGGCGAGGCGGTTCGAATCCCCCCGCCGGCAACCTTGAAGATGGTCTTCTGTGGTTTCCCATCTTCCTTCCAGGCAAATGCCGGGGTTGGTCCCTAACTATAGGCCACAGCCGCTACCTTCCAACTCCTCGTCCTTACATTCCAACTTCCCTCCTTCCCTCCCCAACGGTACTTGTAGCTCACCCATTGGGTGTCCGTCTCGAAGCAGCTACAAAAATGGCGAGCCGAACATGTCCTCAGACACTCCCGGCACTAAAAGCCATACGCTAAAAAAAGAAAAATGCCACTATCTGCAAACTATTAGACTGATGACCTTGTAGTTAAGTCAAAAGATGCTCCCCACAAAAAGGTATGTTGTTGCAAAGTTTGGTAGAGATCAAATGATTAGTTTGGTCGTAATATGATTTAAGCTTTTAACATTTGGGTGACCACCATTACGTTTCTGTCAAGATGGCGACGATATAAAACATGACACAGAGGTGTTCTTTGCTAGTGCTACCTCTGTATCAAATTTCGTTCAATTAGGTTTCACCGTGTTTGAAAAGATAGGGGGAATCGATTTGCACACATATATGGCTGCCAACTGCTAACTATTGGGCTGATGCTCTTGTAGTTTCGTCAAAATGTGCTTCCCACATAAAGGTATGTTGATGCAAAATTTGGTAGAGATCAAATGATTAGGTTGATCGTAATTGGATTTAAGATTTTAATATTTGGGTGGCCGCCATTACGTTTTCGTCAAGATGGCGGCGATATAAAACATGACACTGAGGTGTCCTTTGTTAGTGCTACCTCTGTACCAAATTTTGTTCAATTCGGTTTCACCGTGTTTGAAAAGATAGGGGGAATCGATTTGCACACATACATGGCCGCCTTTTGCAAACTATTGGGCTGATGACCTTGTAGTTTAGTCAAAAGACAGTCGCTATATAAATATATGTTGTTGGAAAATTTGGTATAGATCGGATGATTAGGTTAGTCGTAATTCAATTTAAGCTTTGAACATTTAGGTGGCCGCCATTACGTTTCCATCAAGATGGCGGCGATGTAAAACATGACATTGAGGTGCCCTTTGCTAGTTCTACCTCTGTACCAAATTTCGTTCAATTCGGTTTCACCGTGTTCGAATTGATAGGTAGGGGGTACCGACATTCAGAGAACACACACTCACACACACACGCACACACAGACAGACATACAATTTTTGGCCCTGTGTAGATCTCATAAGTCTACTTTCATTTTTTGCAAAAATAAAAGTAGGCTAAAAATAAAGTGTGAAACCATATTTTACGTCCCTCGTATGAACTCCGACACGTTGTAATACGAAACGCAACATGTGGATTTCACCACAGGTTCAGCCAGATCAAGAGATTCCACCGGCCGAGTGAGGACTCCGTGTGTGTGAACTGTGGAGTAACAGCACTGTGAAATATATCTCGCAAAACATTGCAGAAATGTCAATAACACAGCTAGGATTAGAGTAATGCACTAAGCTGCGTATTTGCTTGTAGCTTTAGGTGACCGTTAATCTCTCAATCATAAGCCACAGAACTTCCTTCTTACATGGCATCCGAACCCCCGGACGTGACTATTCAGCAAGAAAATCCCACAGGAATCGAACCCAGTCCATCTCAGCTTGGCCGTTGCACCATCTCAGCCATACGCTCGACGCCTACGCATGTGAGCCAGATAACCCACGTGCCTGAAGCACCTAGCGTATGCTGTGTATGAATGGGTCGACTTGAGAATAAGTTCCGGCCTGAACTTCACGGTTGGCGTATGACCGCAGTAATTTTTTTAAATTAAGTGATCCAAAGTTCAAATAAGCGTGTTAAATGTGGGCAAGAAGGCACGTGGCACGACCGTAGAGACACCTGTCGGCACTCGCCACAAACAATCACAGTCGGAAGGAAACGACCTCACAATGGCTTTCCGTTTCCTGGGATGTATTGTTCACTCCGCTTGGAAAAGAGATGGTTCTTTCATTTGGACTTCATAATCCACACTTGAATGAAATACCTTTATATGCTACCAAATTAATAACACTTTAACGGAAATAACCAATTGGGAGAAGGAAGCTTGGGGACATGCTTCAATGCCAGATTCTTCCGTTAAGTTATCCACCTCAAGTGTTGTGGAACATGCGGCGATGTGCATGAATTGTCTAAGGAAACAGGAGAATGATCCAGAAATAATTGCACCCCAAACCCAACAGCGTGGATTAAAAATGCGAACTACTTAAATCTAGTCTCATGAATCTTCACAGGTTGAAAATTTGCACTTGTAATGATGGCATTGACATCTTAGCCGATTCAACTCAGAATTAGCGTGCCACGGTGGGTGGGTGGTTATCGTGTCGGTCTACTAACCCCAAGCTTGCAGGTTCGCTCCTGGCCATGGTAAGTGATTTTTGAAAAGCGGCAAAAATTACGACACACATGTCATACGATGTTGGCATGTCAAAGAACCCAATTGGATTCAGTTGGCCGTGTTCATAATGGCAAAGTTAATCTCGGGAGTTACCGCCAACACAAATTTCCTCATGTCTCTACTAGAAAGCACTTTAGTGTTCAAGGAGCTTATATAATTATCTAACATCTAACCTCCTTGACTTTCATAGTGCTTCAAGGAACAACGAAATTCGACATGCAAGCTACCCTCTGGGTGTCAAATAACAAAGCTTGCACCCGGCCACCGAGGCCATACGATATTATATTATTATTATTATCAGAGAATTTAGTTGTTTCCTTAGTTTAGGGGCTGCGACAACGCGGTTATGTAGCCCCGTGTACTTTGTGTGTGTGTGTGTGTAGAATCTGTGTGACAATAAGCCGGTGTTAATTGTGATGACTGTATTGGTGTGTGTTATCTGTTTTAAACCGACAGTAGTGGCTACGCTGGCTAAAGCGCAGCGCTAGGCCATGGGGCCAAGCCCTCTGCTGACTCGGTAGACGCGTGGGTTCGAGCCCCACCGTCGGCCGTCCTTGAAATGGTTTTCCGTGGTTTCCCAATTTCAACACCAGGCAAATGCTGGGGCGGTACCTTCCGACAGGCCACGGCCGCTTCTTTCCACATCCTTGCCCAGTTTCATTCATTCATCTCCATCCATTCCATCTCTCATCCCGACACGCAGGTCGCCCACGGGCGTCGACTAGAAAGACCTGCACTCGGCCTTTCAGGAGGTCACACGACAAAAAAAAATCTGTTTTAATTCAAGTAAGGACTGTAGACAGTGATTTCAACTAGTTCCTACTTTTGCTACCGTCCACGACACCTAGCTTGCGGACTTGGTTACTAGATGGTAACGCAGTCAGCACCTGGCGGTGAACGTTGGAACTAATAGAGCTTTATCAATTCTAACCTACAAAATTTTGCTTCACACAAGTGTAGTTAGTGGAAGGTTCTTTTACATGCCATAAATCTATGACATGGGACCGTCGGCTTTACTTCCCCTCCGAAGGAAGGCATACTGAGGGATTTTTAACGCTCTTAAAAACTCCGACGCGTCTGACCCGCGACCTTGCGCATAGAAGCTCAGCATGCTACCAACTACGCCACCCAAAACCATCTACATTTGAATGAGGTTTTAAATGGGACGGTCTCCGTCTTGAGGAGAGTATTCATGATGAAAACCAATAAATGTAAAACAAAAATATAGGAATGCAGCCGAAATAAATCAGAAACCCTTATAACGTTAAATTGGCCGGTGAAAAGCTAAATGCAGTAGGACACTTTTGCTACTTAGGAAGCAAAATAACCAGTGAGGACGAAGCAATCCATCACCAGTATGAATAGCAAAGGTGAGGGATAGTATCCTACATTAAATCCGGAGCATCTACGTCATCCCTGTCCATACTACAGCTACACACACTACTAGAGTCATTAAAGGAGTACAGGTTATCGGACAAGCTCAACACTCACCCAACTACACGGGGCTGATGATCAAGATGTTCCAAACCCTTTAAATGAATTAACAACAACTATATCAAAAACACTCACTAATACAGTCATCGCAATAGGACACACTCAAGTGCACGGGCTGTATGACCACGATGTCCAAGCCCCTCAAATGAACCAACTACAACAACAATATTTTTCTTACATATGCCTACAGCACTTTAACGTCTATGATCTCGATTTTCCGCTCCTTAAACCAATGGTCCCACACCACATGTGGATATAAAGTGATCCGCATTTATTTTTTCGTGACGACGTGAACAAGTGTTACAGTGAAAGGTGATGATATCGTTTGATCTCTCTTCTGCTGCAACGCTCTCTCTTTCTCTCTCTCTTTTGTTGCTGCGCTCGAGTGTCGCTACTGTCGTTTTTGGATGTCACGGGTGAACCTCTGGATGGATTGTGATGCGGTACTCACCATCCTGTAAAGGATATCTCGAGGATGATTTCTATAGAAAATAATTTATTTATGATTAAAGGAAGCCGAGCAGTAACGATTTCAGTGAAGAAAAAAAATCACATGGCGTCCGTGCGCTTTTTAAGCTTACGCTGGGAAAACCGTTAAAAATATCAATATACTATGAGTGTAAGAATTCTTCAGCATGAAAAGTTCTACAAAAAAGTCCCGGAGAGAATATCTCTATCTTCAATACATCGCCCACTATAAGTGTTTTTACGTTTTCATTTCTTCCATCAATCTCCATTCAAATACTGAGGCAACAGTTTACGAGCTGGCTAGGGGCGAGTCTCTCACCCCAGTTACAGCCTAGCTAGCGGGCGAGTCTATTGCCCCAGACACAGCCAACAGCAAACTGTCGAGTCAAGTTGAGTTTAAACTTTAGAAAAGAGTGGTTGTGTTTGGAGTTTCCCTGGAAGTGCAACTCGTCTTTTCTTAATTTCACCTGTGAACTTTCCGTTCCGCAAAATACATAACTAAACAAGATTTTCCGTGACGAACTAAAGAGCCTACTTTTCTTAAAATTTAAGATTCATGCCAATGATTAATCTACATGGATCTATCTAGAATAATGACGAAATTAAGTTGGTAATATAGAAACTTCAAATTAGTTCGAAATACTGTATACCTGGCATAATGTAGCCTAATAGATCACTACAGTTGGCAGCCCTGGTGACTGAATATATTATTTATTATTAGTTTCATCTCTTTTTTTTTCATTCATTTATTTGCAATGGGGGAGCCTCCGTGGCTTAGGCGGCAGCACGCCGGCCTCTCACCGCTGGGTTCGTGGTTCAAATCCCGGTCACTCCATGTGAGATCTGTGCTGGACAAAACGGAGGCAGACAAGTTTTTCTCCGGGTACTCCGGTTTTCCCTGTCAAAATTTCATTCCAGCAACACTCTCCACTATCATTTCATTTCATCTGTCATTCATTTAATCCTTGCCCCAGAGGAGTGCGTCAGGCCTCGGCAGCCGGCACAGTTCATATCCTCGCCGCTAGATGGGGGCTTCATTCATTCCATTCCTGACCCGGTCGGAGACTGGAAGCAGGCTGTGGATTTTCATTTTCATTTGCAATGGGGGGTGTGTCCCCCGGTGGCAAATTGTATATACATAACAAATAAATAATTATACATAACAATTCAATAACAATTATACAACAATTAAACTGGAGTATTTACACAAATAGTCAGTCTTTTCTTAAACACACCTATATGTTTGGGAAAAGGCTCTAAGACTGCGGCAGGTAGAGAGTTCCAGTTATCAATGGCACGGTTTACAAAAGTAGTTACCCAATTCAAGTCTGCTCCCTCCCTTAAATATTGGGACTACCGTAGCTCTTTTCCAGTCATCTGGGATTTGCGCATTGTTTATGGACACATTAAACATCACCTCCAAATATCGTGCCACGGCCCTACCTCCTAGTTTAAGTACTTCACTAACAATATTATCAGGACCCTTTGATACATTGAAACGTAGTTTTTGTATTAGCTTTACAATTGCTGACTGGTTTATTTGGAACAGGGGAGCCCCTGATTCGTCGTTAAGGTCCAACACACAGCTATTGGATTTATTGAACACACTACCGTAAAATACATTTAATTCATTAGCAATGGCCTGTTTCTCAGTAATTAATTTACCGTCACCGGACATTATCATCGACAAATTATTTGAATTTCCCTTTCTTCTCCTAACATAACTGTATTTTTTTTTCACCCATCACCTCCCGAACCAAGTAAACCTTGCATATAACTGTCATGAGCAGCCCTCTTTTTTAAGACGAGCTCTCTTGATAAGGACTTAAATTTCAACATATAGCCTACTTGTCACTATCATGCCATTTATTGTATAATTTCCTAATTTTCCGTTTTAGACTCCTAATTTCTCGTGTGTAATACTCAGGATCTGGGTTTTGTTTCAGCAATTTAAATGGGACAAATTTATCAACAGCGCTATTTAAAATTTTCAAAAAGTTAGTCCACAGGATATTAATGTGATTTCTTTCCGATGCCCATCCTACAAATAGCTCATTCAAATACCCCTGAAACTTGCCCTGATCCGCCCTGCGATACTAGAATATGATCTTTTTTGCTACATCAGAGTCTAATTTTGTAATGTCACCATATTGTTTTAGATCCCTTATTTGGGGGTGGTAGGATCTAAAACGGAAGAGTTATTGTGTTGATTTAGAAGGAAGTGCCTAAAAAAGGGGGTAGCTTCCCGTAGTCGGGCAAGCTGACCAGTGTAGAGTGTTGTTTAGTGTTAGGAACTAGGGGGCGTTCCTATAAAAGATGTAGGTGTACTTTAGGGGATGGAACTTGGTGTATGGGTCAACGCGCTGGTCGTCCAGCTGCCTGGTTAGATAATCGACTTGCACGCGTCAGCTATATGGCGCGTGCCGCTCCTAGCAGTCAGGCCGGTACGGGAATACAATGATGCGTGCACTAGCAAGTATCTGGCTACTGTAAGTCACGTCTAATAGTGACGGAGAGTTCAGGAAGGGAGTTAGGGCGTAAAGAAGCGTGTAAATAGTAATGCAGGTGTAATGTACTGACCAAGTGTTTATTGGCCAGTAATATTGAATTATGAGTCCCTTTTAAGGGATGTAGTGATGTTACAATGTGTACAAACTTGTCTATACAAATTGGTGGGTAAGGTTACAAAGTTATAGGATTCTGAACACCTGCTGACTCACTCACCTGATGATACCAGCATAGCCTCGGGCCGCCACACTGTAAGACTGATAATGGAGCAGCCCTGACCTCCTTAAGACTCCCTTTTATATTCTCCGGCGTTGCTTCGTTGACATTCTTCTGGCATAGATGCCCTAGTTAATAGTGTGTCGCTGTTTGTAGTAGTGATGCAAGGATTGGGCCAGCTTTCCAGAATGGCAAGCTGTCCTTGCGGTGTTGATAGATGTTGGTCTGGACTTACAAGGGTTGCCAGTTAGGGGTGATTTAGATAGATGATGGGGGGATGGTCTCCAGGGGGTGCACACCCCTGGGGGGTTGTACAAGCCTCTTCCCCTATTTAGTTCGCGTCCCCGCGAACGGGAACGGAACTTGGGGTAGGGATGTTGATGTTATAGATGTAGTCGATGTGGTTGTTTTTGAAGTCCCCTCGTATCTTCTGTAGATGTCTTCCTCGTCGTCGTCGTCGTCGTGTGGTGATGTCGTGTTGATGTGTGGGCGTGAGATCAGCTCGTGTTCAGAGGGGAGGGTTATGGGATATACATATATACATAACATTGACATTGGCATACAAATATTGCAAAAGAAATCGACATTGGCATTTTGGAAGTTTGATGAAAAAAAAATACATGGTGCTGATGTTACATTGTTGTGCAGGGAGGAAAAAAAACCCAGGGCCGAACGGATGATTGCGTCGTCCGCCCTATCTTAGGGAAAAAGTGCTCCCTGCAATAAGAAAGGTAGAAGAAAATAGAAAAAATGGGTGTTCCAGGGTATAATTTAAGGGAAATATTCAAAAGGCATTTATTGATTTGGGATAAAACGGAACACCCTGACAAATGGGGAAGTTAGAAGAAAGAAAAATGAAAGAAAACAGATCATAGACATTGTGTACATGTGAACTTGATAAACAAACAAAAAAATATAGTGTTTAATGTACTTTGTTGCGATTTTGACATTTAGGAATATTATTGATTTCCAGTGGAATAATTGCCCGTGGGCGCATGAATTTGTATGAAGTTTACCCTTTAAAATTATTAATTACAGTGGTCTTATGTCTAACTTAAGCGCGCTAATCCCTTATAATTCTAGTTTTTGTTTGGTACCTCGCGTGCACGCTACCCGTTTGTACGTACGCTTGCCGTCTCACGGCTGATCCTGTACGGCCACTTCTTGGTACGGTTTAGTGGTCGTACCGCTTGCAATGTATTCTTAATACCTAATCTGTGAAGCATCCTCTGTGGGTGAATGCTTTCACACTTGACAATGAGAGTCGCCGCCCCAAATCGGTTGCGCCCTCATTGTCGTAATCTGCGTCGCATTTTGACGCTTTATGTGTTTCTGTTTAGTTGATCTGCCAGCAAGCCTAGTACCCCACAGGCACCAGTCCTGCTGTGCAGATTTTTTGGAGTGTGTAGCTGAAAAAAAATGTGGTGAGTGTGTGAGAGTGTGTTAGGATTAGTGCAAGTTGACGTATATAAAAAGAATAGTACACAATCATGGCATGCCGTAAGTAATATGACACTGCTATATGGTAGTGAAATTCCTGTCACCAGTTTCCTATATCTGGTGACGATGCCTGGAAAAAAAATGGCGAGGTTTAGAAAAAACATATTAGTATGACATATTCTCTATGTCGCTTCCTGTGTCATTGTTTTTACTGGCTGAAGCTCTTCTTTCTCTGAAAAAAAAAAATAGCATGATTAATGTTAATTTGATGTATGGCCGGGCTTACCCTATACGGTGCCGTAATGCCGTTTCTTAATGTGTTGTCGTTAACCTATGTGCTATCGTTAACCTATGTGCTATCGTTAACCTATGTGCTATCGTTAACCTATTGTATTATAATGTGTTATCTTAATGTGTTGTCGGTCTTACCCCGGTAGCGGGATTGTGGTTACCGGGTGCCGAGATATTCTATCTTAATCTATTGTATTATCGGGCTTACCCTGGCAACGAATTTGGGTCGCCAGGTGCCGATATATTCTACCTTAATCTAAAAAGAAATTTCCTTAATTTTAAAAATTGCCTTAATTGTAAAACTATGCTGTATGTACATGCCGAGTGGACCTTACTTTAAAGCCGAAATGTGCTGTGCTATTATTAGCAACAGCGGTTAGTAAATTTGCTTACATCTAAGTGACCTTAAAAATGGCACTGTACTTAAATACTAAAATTTAGATGGAGGCTCGACCGTCCGATTTCTCTCGCGGGGGCCCTTGTAGTACATTGTTGAGACCGGAACCCAACAATGCCTCGTAGTCCCCTCCGTTTTAATCCTATTGTCGACATCTATGCTAAATGATTATGAACTAGTATTAACCTAGTCACAGGCGGCTTACGTTGCCACAAAGCAAAACGTTTCGCCTGCTGTACCATCCTGCTCGTTGCCATTGTTCTCCATATGTTGTCATAGTTGGGTCCGCCCACTGTAACCCCTGTAGACAGCTCGTTGCATGTCTATTTAATGCCCTCTGACTGCCCGCTGCGTCGCCATTTATGTGGGCATTGGACATTGTCCAATGGCATAATGTTATCTTCGCCTTCCTTGGCAATCGTAGTCTGCTTTTCGCAGTAATATTTCTCTTCGCCTTTATCGGCCGCAGTAGTATGCTTTTCGCAATAATATTTCTCTTCGCCTTTATCGGCCGCAGTAGTATGCTTTTCGCAATAATATTTCACTCCATCGCACAGGAGTCTTGCTTCCCGCTGTAGAAGCCCTACTTACTTAATTTTAGCTAGAAGTCTAGTCATAATGGGGTCGTCTCTAGGTTCATCCCCTGAGTCCAGCGCGGAGTGAGCTATTTCTCCCACCATCCTCAGAAAGACTTCCCTGCAGGTCTTGGCTTCGACGACCGTGGCACATAGTGGGTGTAGCATCCCTTCTTCCTAGGGGCAGTTGAGGTGCACCTAGGATTCCAGAGCTTGCCCGGCCAGGCCGCGAGTGCCTCAACCTTACGTGGTTCGTCTGTTTGGTCTAGTCGTCAAGTTACTAGGGTAAGGCTCATCATCGCCTTTTTTCCTCTCAAAGTGCGGTGCCTTTGGCCTTTGGCTTATGCCGCTATCATCAATCAGAGTGTTTCAGATTCCTTTACCTTTAAAATAAAAAAAATGGGCGTAACCTGTGTAAATAATTTAAAAATGTAAAATGTAAAATATTTCAAGTGTTGTGGGGTTGTAGAGCTTCTAAGTGCATAGACTACTTCTGGTCTACTATTGCTACGTCAGCTTTCCAGCGATAATGCTCTTTTTACCTTAATGGAGGTGTTAGTAGGGTCTGTGTCGTCAGGTACCCTGTTATTAGGATCTGGGGGTAGTTATTTGTAGAGTGGGCTGAAAGCATGGTAGGAAGAGGTTGCGCATCATTGGGCTCCAATAAATGGTGGCCTTGAGCCGGTAATGCTACTAGGACTGCTCCTACAATGAGTGGACTGGGGCAGGTAATTCCCAGGATTGCAAAAATATAAAAATTCCATGCAGGTTTGATAGTAATAACCCTGGTAATTGGATGGGATACTCATGCGGGTATCTGGATATGAGGCATCTGCACTCATATAAGGATAGGCGTATGCTGAGGCGTAATAATAATATATCCCTGTCATGCGGGAGTATTTAATTAACAAAAAATGGTTAATATATATAATTGTGGCCTCATCTCTCACTTGGAGATGCGCATTATTCTTAATTGATGTTTGCCGACCCACCCCTAATACTCAGGTTGTAGCATCGTGATCCAAGGCGTAGTAAGCCTTCTCTTTAGACGCATGAAGTCTATCAAACCCTTGTGTGTACTTTGTAATGTAGTGTAGCTGTTTTGATCGTGTTCATGTGTCTGCGTTGGTCGTGTAGGATGTGGGAAGGTTATTGGAGGGGCGTAAGGTGGTACGATGGTAGCCTGTGCTCCTGTCATCCTCCCTTTGTCCATGTCTGCTCGCTATCCGTTTCTTGGGATAGTAGAGCGTCGTGACGCTGTGACGTCACGACGTAATCTGGTCTGCCATCTGTAGTGTGAATGTGGCCAGTGGTCGTAGTGCGACTGGCCATGCCCTAATCGCCTGTAATGATTTTTGAAAACTGAAATCCAGAAAGGAAGTTATTGGGGGGGGGAGGTCTTGTTTCCTCAGAGCCCCTGTCTGTGTTCGCTTCTAATTAGTGAGCGCGTGTGTGTGTGCCTATGTTCCGCTACACCACGCGGACGGTTGGTCTGTTACAGGCTAAGTCGTAATGTGTATCGCGTGTATGGGCAGGAGGTGCCCGTGGCCTGTCAACGTCTTTGAGAACGTGCTCCTATGGGCCCAAGATAAGTTGCGATCTGTCACGTCTTGTCCATTGCTAAATGTTTTTGCAGTGTTAAAAAAATGTATGGTGTTATGATTGTTTTGCGTTTGTAATTTCGTGGTCAATGCCGATAAACAATAGTGTCTTGTCACCAGTAGTATTGCAGTATGACGAGATCTGCAAGTCAGTATTTTCGTCATGTTGTGTTTACATTTGTCTGCGTACGTGATTTTTCGCCAGTATGTGAGTGTTGTCACCGTTCTAGATTCCGGACGGTCCAATGTGTCAATTTGTCCTATTTAGCTGGTACTGTTGTGTGGCCACTATTCCGTAAGGCCTTTGTCTTACGAAATTTCTATGCTTGTATCTGGTTCTGTAGTTGTATGGGCCAATTTTGGTGTGATTGGAAGCCTGGATAGTTGTTTTCCCTGGTGTCCAATTTTCGCTGGGATTTGAACCCGTGATCTATGTAATTCTCTGTGTTTTGTGTCTGCGTTGTGTTCCAGGGATTGAGGTGTCCTCATTGTGGTTTTTGCTTGTGTCTCTCGTACCAAAAATACCGTTGGTTAGTTAGTTTTTGGTACAAGTGTGGTGTGTGATCATGGGTTCGGACCCGGGGTGCTGTAAAGACTTGGTATGCCGCTATTTGTGCCGTATATATTATGGCACATTCCCCGTGTATTTGCAATGCGCACATGAAAGTACGCATACCTGTGAAGAGTTTGTATGTTTTTGAATTCTCCTCGTAGTGTAATTTGTGAGTTATGAGGTGTTTGGACTCGGCTTAAATGATGTCGTGTGTTCTGCTCGGAGAGCTGCTAGTATATTGCTGTCTGTAAGCGTGGAGGTTATCCATGAGACTTGCGTTATCGCTGAGTGTGGAGGTATTGGATTACAATGTCGTGTGCGCTTACTTGTTACTTGTTTTGATAATGCTGTGTGTCCGGCACATGTGTGTCTAATCGGCTTGCTCTCTGTGACTGTGAGTAGTGCTTTTCGCACTGTAAAAAAAAGGAAGGAAACTTGTAGTTTAACGTGACCGTTAATCTGTAGATCATGAGCCACGGGACTTCCGTTTTACGTGGAATCCAAACCACAGGCCATGGCATTTCACTTCGAAAGTCTCACATGCATTGGCCGCACTGTAAAAGAACCTCTCCTTAACTACATTTGTGTCCCCAAATGTTGTGTTACTGTGACGTGGTTCGAGTATGTCCCTATCCGTTGTATAAAATGTCGTTATACACGAGTGTCTCCGGGCCGCTAGTCGCCTGTTTGGTGACTATGTGCCGGAGGTGATTTTGTTGTCTTTCATTTATGACCATCTGTTAGTGGAACTGTCCCAATCTATTCTAGCTTCCTACTTTTCTATTCTAGAACTGGATAGCTACCCGACCTTATGTTCCTGGTGTTCAGAAGGTTGCGGGTTTTGAGACCGTCTTTTCTCAGAGTAATTGTTTCTGGCGCCATTCTAGGCTGTGTCTCCGGGACAGTTCTGTCGAGTGTTAGGATCGTATCCCGGTGCGGTCAGTGAGGTTCGAAGGCTATTTCTTGGCCCTCTTTCCCCGTCTGCCAGTGGGATCATTTCCTTTTCGTTTGGTAGTGTTCCCGCCTGTGCGTGTAGGTGTGGGAGCTTTGCGTGTATGATATGCCTTCATACGGCGAGCGTGAATAGTGTCTTTTATGAGTTTTCTCCCATGGCGCACGCTCACTATATAATTTAGGTCAGATACCTTCCTGCAGACTTTGAAGGGACCTGACCAGCGTGGCAGGAGGAATTCGGACACGTTTTTCTTGCGGGCGGAATTGGAAACCATAACCAATTGCCCGGGTGTGTATTCCACGGTCTTCCTATGCCGATCGTATCGCTCTTTCTGTTTCTTTTGCGCCGCGGCTATGTTCTTTCTAGCGTTCATTCGCGCTATCTGTAAGTGCCCTAGCCGGGCAGCATTGTCCGTGTAGGCGTCCTGTGGGATACATATATTGTCTATGGGACTTCTGGGTGTGTATCCGTGCAGTAGGAAGTGTGGAGAGTGTTTCGTAGCCGTGGATATAGAGGTATTATAACTAAAAGTAATGGCTTGCAGGTATTCATCCCAGTCTGTTCCTGCGTCCTCTGTAAATTTGGCCAGCGCTATTCCGAGTATTTTGTTCATACTCTCCGTGAGTCCGTTGGTTTGCGGGGAAAAACTCGTGGTAGTGTATGCCTTAATCCTGAGTATCTCCAGAAACTGATGGAGCACTCTCGAGGTGAAAATAGTACCTCTGTCGGATAATAAGGCTTGGAATAGGCCGTATCGTGTAACTATATCAAATAAAAATTCGGCTATGCTGTTCGTGTCTGCTTTGGGAACAGCCTTCGTAATCATGTATCGTGTGAGATACTCAGTGGCCACCAGGATATATTTATTGCCTTTCTGACTTGTTGTAATGGGGCCTTTCACATCTATCCCGACTCTGTGAAATAACTCTCCCACGGGAATTGGGTTGAGTAGTCCATGAGGCTTGCCAGGCCTTGTTTTGAATCGCTGGCAAGTGTGACATGTCTTTACGAAGGTGTCTATGTCGGCCTTCATGTTTACCCAATAATACTTGTCACGGATTCTAAGGTATGTTTTGTGCGTACCTAAGTGTGCCCCTGCCAGTGGGCTATTGTGGTGTCCGATCATGATATTTTCCTTCAATGATTCCGGAACCGCTATAGGTGCGTTATCGTGCATGGCTGTGGGCTTAAATTTTAGTACCCCGTCTTTGTCTAGGAAAAATCGCCTAGACAGCCGTGCTGTCTTGGAGTCCACTTTATCCAAGTTTTCTAGTGCCAATAGAATCTGTTTCAAGTACGGATCACTTTCTTGCTCCTGTTTGATGTTAATCACCGTCAGGGCAAAAGTGGGCATGTTGTCCCAGTCGTGGTCCTTACTGTCATCCGGGGGATCGGCTACTGGCAGCCTAGGCAACCCATCTGCGTCTAGGTGTGTAGCGCCTTTCTTGTGTTTGACCACGAAGTCATATTCATACAGGCGGAATATAAACCTGTTGAGCCGCGAATTTGGGTTTTTAAATTTGTCCCAAAAAAGCAAGCTCGCGTGGTCAGTCACTACTGTGAACTTGATACCATAGAGGTATACCCTGAAATAGTTCACTCCCCACGAAAATGCCAGCATTTCCCGCTCTGTGGCAGAGTATCTAGTCTCAACGGCCGTTAGTTTCCTACTAGCGTAAGCGACGGGCCGTATGCGCCCTTCTGCGTCTTCCTGCAATAGGGCCGCCCCCAGCCCATACAGGCTGGCATCCACGTGTAAAAATGTGGGCCTATCACTGTGGAAGTGTTGCAGTAATGGTGGTGAGGTCAATAGTTGCTTCAATGTGTTGAAGGCATCTATGTGTTCCTGCTTGATGCTCAAGGGTGTTTTTTCACGTGTGAGCTCGGTTAGGGGATGGGCGATGTGTGCGAACCTGTAGATATACTTGCGGTAATACGATGCCAAACCAATAAAACTGCGCAATTGTTTCAAATATGTGGGCATCGGGATGCCCGTTATTGCGTCAGTCTTAGCTGGGTCGGGAATAATGCCCTCCCTGTTGACAATATGGCCCAATATGTTAATTTGCTGTCTGGCAAATTGACATTTCGCAGGTTTAAGCCTTAGTTTAGCTTCTCTGATCCTTGCGAAAGCCTCCTCCAAATGTACGATATGTTCGTCGAAGGTATTGGAGAAAACTGTTATATCGTCCACGTACACTAATACGGAACGCCACTTAAGCCCTGAAAATGTCTTATCCACCAGCTTTTGGAAGGTTTGGCTGGCGTTACGGAGGCCCATGGGTAACCTTGTGTAGGTATATAGCCCGTTCTCTGTAACGAACGCCAGCTTGTGCCTATCTGGTTCATAGACGGGGATTGAATAGAATCCACTATAGCAATCCATCGAACTGAACCAGCTAGCTCCACCAAGGGCGTCCAAATAGGTGTCCGCCCTTGGTAGTGGATAACTATCATTTTCGACTAACTTATTGAGCCTCCTGCAGTCAGTACAAAATCGGTGAGATCCGTCCCGTTTTTTGGTCAGCAGAACTGGCGAACTATAGTTTGAAATAACGGGAACGACGACCCCTGCCTCGAGCATCTCTGAGATCTGAGCGTCGATGGCGTGTCTCTCCTTCTGGCTCACTCTGAAGGGAGGCTGGTGTACTGGCCGGTCACTAGTGTGTGTGACATGGTGTTCAATGAGGTCTGTCACAGTGAGATCCTTCATTGAATGGGCAAAAATATCCCTGTTGGCCTCCAGGAGCTCCGTGAGCCTTTCATCTTGCTCCGGAGTCAGGTCCTGCCTGTGGTTCTGGTTGGCCGCCTTATCTGTGTGTGTGTCTGTGTGTTGGCTGATAGTATGCAGTACAGAGGCCTGGTGCTCGTGATTTTCTCGCTCCGCTCGAATCCCATCTTTGTTCCTGGTGTATATCATGGGATGTGTGGTGAGCCTCTGGTCGTGCTTTGAAAGCATCTGTCCACTAGCGAAATTTATGCTAGCCTCATATCTAGCGAGAAAATCCATGCCAATTATGGCTGACGCAGAAAGATGTTCTATAACGAACATGGGGTGTGTTGTGGCAAAATGGTCTATCCTAAGATGTATGTTTGCCACCCCCCGCGTTTTCTAGCGTCTGAGCATTGGCCGCTACCAGCCGGATGTCACCCGTGACATCGTGTATTTGGGCTTCGGTAACGTGTCTCCTATTAACACAACTTACGGCTGCCCCGGTGTCAATTAGGGCCTGCACTCTGTGGCCATTTATGGTGGCGTGTATCGTGAGGGCCGATACCTGAAATCCACTGCCCTGCACCGATGTATTGTGTAGGATGTATGTAGTTGTTGTTGTTGTTGTTGTTACCGGAGTGACATGTGTACTGGGAAGGTATGGAGTGGGCTGCTTATCGTACCTGGCACGCTTCGCCTCTCGGCTGACTTCCTGTCCCGAGTATTTTGGCTCGGTCAGCAAAGTGCGCTCAGCAAGTACATTGCCAGCTCTCTTAATCGCTCGCGCTGTGGAAATAGAAGTCTGCTGGCGAACGTTTAATGCATTGACCGTTCCCAGCTTTTGTGTAGGCGTACTGTTGTTTCCTTCCTCTTGGGAAGGTGTGTCTGCGAATGTGACCCTGAGCTTGCCCTTGTTACCCCGTTTTTTGTTCCAGGCGGTCGCGAGTTCGACTCCTGTTGCTGGCTTCCCAGTGCCGAGCGAGCTCGCGTCCTGCGCCTGTGTGTGTTCACTTCCCATCCTGCATTGTGGTGTAGGGGGTAGGGTTTTCTGTCTGGAGGGTGTGGGTGTGTTCTCGGGCTGTTTGTGTGTAATTATGAGGGGCGTATAATGTCCCGTCTTAGGGTTTCCTGTAAAAAGTACATGCAGGTCCCTATCGAATCCCGCAGTGGAAAATAGCGGAGGCGAGTGCACATCAGTGTATACATGGATGTTGGCTTGCAGCACCTTGCCGAGAGCGGTCACCTCTACGGCACTGGCATAAGTGCCGTCCTTACCCATGTATTTTCTGTAATCCGCCCCGGTCTGGAATGGGTTTTCCCGCTCGTCCGACACAAAGTCTCGGTACTCTTTCCAGTTGGCCAGGACATGTGTGACCTTTTTCTGTCTGTAGTCCCCATGATAATCCTCGGTATCCCGGATTAGAAAGCTCATGGCCCTAAACAGACAGTTGCCGTCTCCTTGCACGGGGTGTGTTTGGAAACGGTCCGGAGGCGGATCGTCAGCCTTATCTTTGCCTGGCTGCTTCTTCCCCTTACTCTTGCGAGTTTGCTTGGGGGAAGGGCCTTTCTTGTGTTGTGTTGGGGGAGGAACCTCAGCCGCTTCATCAGCTGGCCAAACCTCCCCGTCTAGGCGTTTTTATGGAACGTGGGAGTGCGCCTACCTGTACTGTATGTGCGCCCCCCCTCGGGGTGGCTGCGCCAGCTCCCCGCCTGCGGTGTGTGTCTAGGTGTAGGGAGTATTGCCCCCCTGTCTGTCCGGCGGGGTGTCTCATCCCTGAACTCCCTCGGGTGTTCGTCGGGGAGGGGGTAGTGTTCCGGGCCCTTAGTGTATTTATCTACATTGTCCCGTCCCCTTGTGGGTTTTCTTCCCTGTCTGTTATTGCCCGGGGGTCTGATCTCCTGTTTCCGCCAGGGTGGGGTGTATATCTGCTGCTGCGGGGGCGGGTTTTCCCGTCGATTCCCGTGTTCCCTGTACTGGACAGCTGCATACCCCTGTCTGGTCGGGGTTGGGTTTCCTCGCCTGTCCCCATTTCCCCTGTACTGTGGAGATGTATAGCTTTGCCTGCGCGGGGGCGGGTTCTCCCGATATTCCCCATTTCCCCTGTACTGCGGGGCTGCATAGCCCTGCCTGCGTGGGGGCGAGTTTTCCCGGTACTCCCTGTCTGCCCTGTATTGTGGGGCAGCGTAGGACTGTCTATTTGGTGGCGGGCTGTTTCGTCGGGGGATGTCGTGGTCGTACTCCTCAGGGTAGTACTCCTGTGTGTACGGGGATGGTGAACGCCGTGAGGGGTATGTCGGCTCTGTGTCCGTGTATGATACTGGTGAGTACCGAGGAGGGTAGTGTGGCCTATCCTGTGGGGGAGGTGTTGTTGGCCGCTGTGGAGGGTAGTGATTTTCCTCCCTCCCGTAGCGTCTCCTCTCTGTGTACCCCCTGTCCCCCTCAGGATAATAACGCCCTTGTGCGTCTGCGTGCTCATCCCTTAGCGGTCTCCCGCCTGCTTGGATGGCAGCTATGGTCAGTTTCTCCATTCTGTCCACCAATTCGTCCATTTTATTATTGGTGTCGTCTTTTTGTGTTTGGAAGTGAAGATCCACGGCTTTTTCCGTAGCCTTTTCCGTGATCTTTCTTCCCTCCTCTATGGTCTTTATGTTGTTTAACATATGTTGGACCGTGGAGTTGTTCATTATGCACAGCTTTTCCACTATGGCTGGTCTGAGGCCCTGCATTAACAGCTTGACTTTCTGTTTATTTGTCATGGCTGCATTGTTCTTGTCGCACATTATCAATTTTACATTGATGTATGCCTGGGCGCTTTCTTTGGGTCCCTGTGACCTCTGTCTGATTTGGTCGTAGAGATCGTCATCGTCTGGTATGAGCTGGAATTCGCTCTTCAACATTAAAGCGGTTTCCTCCCATGTGGCAGCTTCTAGTGTGTCCTCATGGAGCTCATACCATGTCATGGCCGCCTTTGTGAGGTAAGCAGGAAGGAGCCGTTTCCTAATTTCCTCGCTCCAACCATTGATCCGGGCCGTTCTATTGAAGGCCTTGAGGTATTCCTCGGGATCCTGGCCTTCCCCCGCGAACTTTGTGGGGTGGATCATGGGGTACTCCGTGTGTCTGTTCATTTCGTTTTCGGCAGTGTCTCGTTGGCTGTGTAGTGCTTCTGGTCTGTCTATGCTGTTTGCACCACTATCGTGTGCCGAGGTGTTTGGGCTATTTAGAGGGGAATTAGCCTCGCTTCCCGTGTACGACACTTGTGTTATGTTACCAGGTGGCTCGTCACCTGATATGTCTGTACTGAGTGATGGTGTGTTGTCGTACTGTGTGGATTTAACTATGTGTACAGTCCTGTCTAAGTCCTGTTTCACAGTTTCCAGAATAGTGTGGATGTCAAGAACTGCTTCTGTCGTATGATTACTTGATTTGATAGTGTCTGTCTCCAGTAGCTCTGTAATGCGCTCGAGCAGATTATTAGTTTTCTGCTCTGTGATTTGCAGTTGCTGCAACAATAGGGGATGGAGTGTTGGCAGGCAATCGACTTCACTAGCGCTTGATACTGGTGACTCTTGTCTGTGTTCACTAGCCTGGGATCGTGTAAAGTGTGTAACTTGTGCTGCTGCTGCAGGGTGTTGAGCGCGGATCTGTGATGTTTTGAATTCAAGGTCCCTGAGAAGTTGTACTGCAGTGTGGTCGTCTATCAAGTCACTGTTCTTAATTTTTAGCTTTGGCAGGAGTGGAGTCGTACTAGCCGACAAATGGTGCGCAAAGTCTCTTAGTGTAGTTTTAAATGTGGACATTTAATTTCCACCGAGTTTACACTATGGGGCGAATGGGGGTTGGTGTAATAATACAAACTCCTATATATATGTAAAAAATGTGTGACGTAATATAAGGTCAAAGAAAAAAAAATTTCAGTCTCGCTTGGCTATATGCGGTACGGAAGGGGTCGTTTTTACTACGAGGGCTCGTTGTTTGAGTCCTATTTTACTGTGCGTAGTACCCGGCCTCCACCATCTGTTTTAGATCCCTTATTTGGGGGTGGTAGGATCTAAAACGGAAGAGTTATTGTGTTGATTTAGAAGGAAGTGCCTAAAAAAGGGGGTAGCTTCCCGTAGTCGGGCAAGCTGACCAGTGTAGAGTGTTGTTTAGTATTAGGAACTAGGGGGCGTTCCTATAAAAGATGTAGGTGTACTTTAGGGGATGGAACTTGGTGTATGGGTCAACGCGCTGGTCGTCCAGCTGCCTGGTTAGATAATCGACTTGCACGCGTCAGCTATATGGCGCGTGCCGCTCCTAGCAGTCAGGCCGGTACGGGAATACAATGATGCGTGCACTAGCAAGTATCTGGCTACTGTAAGTCACGTCTAATAGTGACGGAGAGTTCAGGAAGGGAGTTAGGGCGTAAAGAAGCGTGTAAACAGTAATGCAGGTGTAATGTACTGACCAAGTGTTTATTGGCCAGTAATATTGAATTATGAGTCCCTTTTAAGGGATGTAGTGATGTCAAAATGTGTACAAACTTGTCTATACAAATTGGTGGGTAAGGTTACAAAGTTATAGGATTCTGAACACCTGCTGACTCACTCACCTGATGATACCAGCATAGCCTCGGGCCGCCACACTGTAAGACTGATAATGGAGCAGCCCTGACCTCCTTAAGACTCCCTTTTATATTCTCCAGCGTTGCTTCGTTGACATTCTTCTGGCATAGATGCCCTAGTTAATAGTGTGTCGCTGTTTGTAGTAGTGATGCAAGGATTGGGCCAGCTTTCCAGAATGGCAAGCTGTCCTTGCGGTGTTGATAGATGTTGGTCTGGACTTACAAGGGTTGCTAGTTAGGGGTGATTTAGATAGATGATGGGGGGATGGTCTCCAGGGGGTGCACACCCCTGGGGGGTTGTACAATATCTAATATTTAATTCAACCCCAGAATGGTCACTAATTCCTGGTACTTTCAGACAGTTAATATACAGCTCTACAGACCTCACGAGATAAACATCTAAGGTATTATTGTCTCTAGTTGGGAAGTCAACTACTTGGGAAAATCCCCCCTCCCTTAAGAATTTATTTGCAGCGCTCTGAGCCTGACCACAGCTAGTTGACTCACCAGACCAGTCTACTTTGGGGAGGTTTAAATCTCCAGCAATTATTATGCTCTTTTTCATAGCATTACCCGTACAAGTTTTATCATACAGTGTTTCGAGGAGAGAAAGGTTATCTTTCGGTGCTCTATACGCCCCTATCACCTGAAGAGGGAATTTATTTCCTTTATCCGAAATTTGTACACATAACATTTCATGATCCATATCAGCCCACTTTAAGAAACTAGCTATATTTTTGCGCACACAAATAAATAGCCCACCACCTCGCTTCCCCCGATCCCTTCTGTACATCTCGTAGGTCCCTTGAATTATTTCGCTACTATTTATGTCCTCATATAACCAAGATTCAGTTGCAATGGCAATGTCCGGAGAATACGTCTCTACAAGATTCCAAAATTCAATTAATTTATTTCCTAAACTCTGACAATTAACCTGCAGTAATCTTAGAGTCTTACCTCCGCAGCAAATATCTCGAAATAGCTCCTTCTGTTCCCATCGGATGGCAACCTCTGGACCTGCTCCTCCTCACAAAAGCCGGCACGAACCGATGACCCTGTCATGTAGGCTCCCTAGGTTGAAAGCGCCCCGTTGATTTAGATGCAGACCGTCTCGGGCGAAGTCACGGCCACCAATCCAGCAGTCAGCTTCTACGTACACTAATCCCAGTTGTGCACATACCCAGTCCATGCGGTCATTTACAGTCTTAACTCGTCTTAACGGAACATTTCCCCGCCGAACAATGCCACTCATTATAATTTTTGCATTTCTAAACTTGCTTTTAGCTTTTCTGCCTAGTTCGTAGAGCTCCCCCAATGATGTAATCAGCTGTAGCCCTCTTCTTCAAACCGTTCGTCCCAACATGGAGCAACAACACTTTAACTTTGTCACAGTCCTCTACATTTGCTTCTTCCACTTGTTGGGCAAGCTGGTCAATCTTAATCCCCGGGTAACACCGCACTTTCGCACCTGATTTCCTCGAGATATTCGCACTCCATCGTATCATAGAATCACCCATTATTATAACGTCATCCTCAGTTTGCTCCTGCACGCCCTCTTCCACACTGATCCCAGTAGAAAGCCGTTCAGTCACATCCTTCACCGTTTCTTCTGATTCACGAAGCTTTGCTCTAAGTTCCTGTATTATTTGATCCCTTGCTTTGATTTGCACCCTCAAACTGTCCGGCGTATCACATACTTTACAAAACCAATTTCCGACATCACAATCCTCCTTCTTGACCTTAATACAGCCGAAGTGAAACCATTTCTCACATAGTCCACACTGAACACCATTCTTCAATGTTTTACTGCACGTCGAACACTTTAAAGATGCCACTGGATCATTTGCCTGATTCACATTTGGAGTAACAGGCCCTGGATTCACTTCCACTCCACCAATAACTAACAACGCAGCTATCACTAGGGCTATAAACCACAAGTTACTAGGTCCCGCACGCACACACAAACACCGGAAATCCCGACTACCCTTCGCATACCACAGCCCGATCCTCGCCCGATAGCACTCCAGAGAACAACCCATTTCAGCACACCTGAGAGCTCGGGAAAAACACGACCTTTCAATTTGACTGCCAACTGATAACTTAAGGTACAGAATACAAAATTTGGTTGAAGTCCAATGGATAGTATGGACGTTACATGCAGTTAAACATTGAATCTAACAGCGCGCGTAAAGTCATGTTGGCAACAATTTCAGGCATGTATTATTCAGAAAAAATCTGAAATAATACGATCTATTGTTGTGCCAATTTTGAATGAAATCCACTAGTTAGTATAGAAGTTACATGCAATTTAAAGTTGGACTTATCAGCAGGCTTAGAATCATGTTGGCTGCACTGACGTATAATTGTTACTCCAAATTAATCTTTAATGCCAGGTACTATACGTGTGCAAAGTTGAGAGCTATTGGCCTGCATACTTTCTGATACAGTATATTGATATTAGGGTAACAAAAATAGAGACAGCATTTATTAACAGTTGGCAGCCTTGGTTGCTCTTAAGAATACGCACTGTCATATTTGTTATGGTACACATAGCACACACGAAATTTGGTTGAAATCGAAATGATTGTATAGAAGTTACATGTATTTAAAGTTGGACCTCTCAGCAGGCTGAGAATCATGTTGGTAGCACTGACGAATATAAGTTACTCCAAATTAATATAGAATGTCAGTTACTATACGTATGCATAGTTTAAAGCTGTCGGATTGCATACTTCTCGATATATTGGTATTTGGATAAAATAAATTGAGAGCATTTATTAACAGTTGGCAGCCCTGCTGGATCTTAAGAATACGCTCAGTCATGTCTGTTTATGTACTCATAGCACTTACGAATTTTGGTTGAATTCCAATTGATAGTGTAGAAGTTATATGCATTTAAAATAGGACCTATCAGCAGACATATAATCATTTTGGTAACACTGCCATGTATGGCCTCGTGGAAATTAAACCGAAATATTATTATCTACACGTGTGCCAATTTTGAAATAGCTCCCATTTATACCGTCCGAGATATCCAACATGGAGCTCAAATTTCAATTGCGATTTTTCAGCAGTTGGTAGCACTGACATCTTTTTCAAATACGGCATTGAGATATTCAGATATAGATCTTTACTCCTACCAAATTTTGTTTGGATTGCTGCAGCACCACAGTTGGCAGCCCTGGTGACTGAATATATTCTTAGTTCCATCTCTTAAGGTACAGAATACAAAATTTGGTTGAGTCCAATGAATAGCATGGACGTTACATGCAGTTAAACATTGGATCTAACAGCGCGCGTAAAATCATGTTGGCAACAATTTCATGCATGTATTGGTCAGAAATAAACTGAAATAATATGATCAATTGTTGTGCCAATTTTGAATGAAATCCATTAGTTAGTATAGAAGTTACAAGCATTTTAAAATTGGACCTATCAGCAGGCTTAGAATCATGTTGGCAGCACTGACGTATATTACTTACTCCAAATTCATGTAGAATGCCAGGTACTATACGTGTGCAAAGTTTAGAGCTATTGGCTTGCATATTTTCTGATATATTGATATTAGGGTAACAAAAATAGGGACAGTACATATTAACAGTTGACAGCCCTGGTTGCTCTTAAGAATACGCATAGTCATATCTGTTATCGTACACATAGCACATACGAAATTTGGTTGAAATCCAAATGATAGTATGGAAGTTACATGTATTTAAATTTGGACCTGTCAGCAGGCTTAGAATCATGATGGTAGCACTGAAGTATATAAGTAACTCCAAATTAATATAGAATGTCAGGTACTATACGTGTGCATAGTTTAAAGCTGTCGGCTTGCATACTTTCTGATATATGGGTATTTGGATAAAATAAATTAGGAGCATTTATTAACAGTTGGCAGCCCTGGTGGGTCTTAAGAATACGCTCAGTCATATCTGGTTATGTACACATACGACGTACGAAATTTGGTTGAATTCCAATTGATAGTGTGGAAGTTATATGCATTTAAAAATTGGACCTATCAGCAGGCTTATAATCATTTTGGCAACACTGCCATGTATGGCCTCCTGGAAATTAAACTGCAATATTATTATCTATACGTGTGCCAATTTTGAAATAGCTCCCATTCATACCTTCCAAGATATCCAACATGGAGCTCAAATTTCAATTGCGATTTTTTAGCAGTTGGTAGCACTGACATCCTTTCCAAATATGGCCGTGAGTTATTCAGGTATAGATCTTTACTCCTACCAAATTTTGTTTCGATTGCTCCAGCCGTTTAGGAGTTGATAGGGGGGACACACACACAGCCAGACAGACAGACAGACAGACAGACAGACAGACAGAAGGACAGACAGACAGACAGACAGACAGACAGACACACATTTGCCCGATCTCATAAATCTACTTTTTCCTCATTTTTGCAAAATGTGAAAAGTAGGCTAATAAGAGAAAGGCATGTGAGTGTTGAAGAATTAGATGCCATTTTGTTATAATTTTAAATGATCTTGTCGACTTCGTCGTTACGCTGGGGGTCTGGCGTTACGTTACGGTGACGGAACGAAATGTACCCAGATGCACTGAGGTGTGTGACTTAATAGTACCGCTTGGTGCATGTGTTCCCCGACAATCTCTAGTTTGATAGTATAAGACAAAAATCCCCGATTCTTGGATGTCACGGGTAATCTCGAGAACCACAGGATGGATTTTAATGCGGTTTTCACCATTCTGTAAAGGATATCTCGAGGAAAGATTCTGTGCAAAATAATTTATGTATTGCACCCTTCAATAAAGCATTGTTTTATCAAGATTCTTTCTACGGGGTCGTGCTCAGTCCTGAATGCTTTTTACAGCAAATTTCGCAAAAACAACATGTTCTAATGAATAGAAAGGTCCATAACAGAGGCTATACTAGAAATAAAATGAATAACTAGTAGAATAAAAAGTATTTAATGACTGAAAATTATGTGCATAATATTATTAATAATAATAATAATAATAATAATAATAATAAAAAGAAGTCCTCCCTGACTTTCACTCCCATAAGAAAATAAATATTAATTGAGCGGTAAGAACTCGCTCCACACAACAAAACAATGTGAATACAGCTTCACACAAAATGATTAATCATAACATAAAATTGAGCGGTAAGAACCCGCTCCTCACAACATCTGGATGCAAGTCCATTTGTTCTGGTCAAGAAGTTATATAATTTGTGGTGTACTGCTCCTTAATAAGAAAATGAGAACTGATGCGAGTCCGTTTACAACTGAAACAGTCATCTTGCTCACGGAGTTGCATCTTTTAAATCACACTACGGCTAAGGGTCCCACCTTTAATTAACACACTATAATTACTACTGACACATGCAAGATCTAATAATACAAAAACATGATGAATCTCCCTGAGATTCTAGCCGGTGCCAAAGCACACAAAACATAAAGAGCTTGCCGAAAATAGGCCAAAAAGCTCGCATCACAAAATTGGGAACACAGCCTCGCACATCCTAATGCCACACGGGGTCATTGAACGCGTAAAATAAACACACAAGAAGTCAAGCAACAACAACAAAATACAAGCCTAACGGCTGAAAATTATATTTACATGAATAACCGCCAGACAAACAGATGTTTCGGGAGATACCTTAAAACCATTGACAACACCCATTTAATCAATCAAATACTCTTTATAACCGATCAGGTTTTTGTGAATTTAAAACAACTTCTTATATTGAAATACAGGAACCTAGCCTGCTACTAATGACCAACAGTTGTTATCTGATTTGAGCGCTCCCCTCCTATATGAGTCATCGCTGCCTCTACTCTCTCTCTCAGTCCTTCAAGCTTGGTGCTAATTATACATGGGACCACACTGATCCCGTTATCCATCTGGAAACGCGAAAAGACATATCTCACTCATCCACTTGGATGGCAAGAAAACACAAATATTTTCCACAAGCTCAGCCTCGCGAGGTTATGAACTGGGCTGATATGCAGCAAGTCGGAATAATTTCAATGATATATTTCCCGCGAACACATCATAAAATCACACTATACACCATAAAGCTTGGACTGACTCACTCACAAACATACCATCTGGGTCGGCTCAAAACAGATCAACCTACATTGCGTCCATAGACACATTAAACAAAATAAACAACAAAAACTCGGGTGCAAGAGTGCCATCCCGTACAGGGCTGCTAGAAAAGCAACTGTCAAAATAATCCTGATCCATCATAAATTCTGCTCACAATTAATCTTTACCCTCCAAATTCTATTACTAATCTCAAATTAATTCAGTTCCATTTTTGTTATAAGGCATACTTCCGAATTTACAATGCTTGACCGCGATTTACGCAAGCGAATGCGAGCACGAGCTGCGCATAGCCCCGTACAGTTGAACCAAACAAAATCACAATATTTACAAAATACCAAGCGCTCAGCTTGTCCCATACTTAATGTGTCAGTAAACAAGAACTAAGAATCTACATTACCAAACAAGCAAACAAATACCTACAAAAATACGTCCCATAAAACCATAGATGATTTAATAAATAAATAAATAAATAAATTCATTTGTACTCATTCCAATAGAACAGCGTCAGGAAAACATCTCCAGCCATCACTCCTTTAAAATGCTTAGCTCGCCATCGACATCTTCTGGCAAATGTCCTGCTGGTTCCAAGATCCGCCCTCGTTCCTAAACGTCATCTCGTGCTGAATTAAAATAATGTTTGTCAGATACACACACGATATATTTCCTATTAAATTTACCGATCAAGTACTAAATTACTTGACTGTCTATTGGTGAATTATTTCGATGAACTCGTCCTATCTGGTAGTACTGGGACTACAAATAAATCACTGAAGTTACACTTATAACTTGACGATAATGTTCCATGTTCACATACATGAAAAATATGAAGTTATGCCTCGTGTCCTCAGACACCTGAATAAAGGCCTTACGTCCTCAAATGCTCAAATAATAGTCATCTCTCGAAGCTTCCTGGACCATTTATAAATGAAACTGGCTAGAGTAGGCATGGAAGGGGATATATGAAAAAATATTCCATAATAATTATCAGACTAGCATGCGATCGGTATCATTGAGTTCGTAGCAATGTGGAGGTTACGATTATGCTGTACCTAGCTCGAATCGATCGTGGAATTAATCCGTAGATAACTCCGCGTTAATTCACCAGGGTGCGTTATAACGCCGAGTTGCCGCTTAAACAGGGCGTCTTGATATTATTGGTTCAGACTCTTGTAGATCTTCGCGCGCTCTTACTTGTATTCCTGGCACAAGGAGTGGTTAACATGAAGATTGACCAATTACATCGTAGCATTCAATTTTCTTCTTGGCGCCAACTCTCATAGTAACAAGCCATATTGTGCCTACCCAAGCCTCTCTTCGCGCTAAAAGTTGCACCTGTCCTATGCGTCAAGAATTTTATGCTACTTTCTAAAATACCACAGGAGCTTAAACCTTTGTGTTCTCTCTTCCACTGATTTCTCAACATTTCCCAACTCCGTCTGGCTCTCATATCTGCTGTCTGTAGAAATGTATCAAATGATGATGAATAATTTATTAGAATCCTTTATACAGCCTGTGGATAAAGGGTTCAGTATGATCAAAGGAAGCCAAGCAGTAACGATTTCAGTGAAAAAGTCGAAAACAAACTTGGCGTCCGTGCGCTTCTTAAAAGCTTACGCCGGGCAAATCGTTAAAAATATCAATATAAGTTCTACAAAAAAGTCCGCGAGAGCATATCTCTATCTTCAATACATCGCCCACTATAAGTGTTTTTAGACTGGAAGGGGCACGTCCCCGCGCGCTGTGGTGAACGTGACGGCATCCCGTGCGCTTGACCTTGCTTTGCCCATGGTTTGCACTTGCCGTTCGCGAGTAATTTGAAACAAGATAAGCAAGATAAGAATTATGCAGATAATTTTCTAACATGTCAAGAGTCTTTGGCTTCGAGCAAAGCGAGAAGCCTCCAGCCTTTCTAGCATTTTCAGCATTAGTAGCATTTAAAATGATACGAAGTCTCGTCTTTCAGACTGACTGTCACTTGTCAGTGAAGTTATCTGTTAACAGAATGCTTTTCAGTCGGTCAACACGATTGTGCCTAATTTGTTTGTTTAAATATGATATTTATTAACTGCATGCTCCATTACAATTGAAGTAATACTACATGCATTGGTGATCTTATATAAGTATGATGTAACTTTTCTTTAGATTATGTAACCTATACCTACATGGTTGATTGTAGTGTGTCTAACCTAGATATAATATTATGTTTCAGTTCTAGTTCTTGACATAATTATGTCCTACATCAGGTTATCAAAATTGATGCTCTGCACAAATTGGTTAAAGAATTTGACATATTTATCAACAAGTTCATGCATCCTTACAGGCCAGTGGCCTCCTGATTTGATTATACAGGGTGATTCTTGATGTAGTTTACAACTTCAATAATGTGTAATTAATTATTGGAACCACTTACAGACTGGTTTATCTGTCATTACGTAGCAAAACACTTCAAGCTTTTATGACAAATCCATTACGGCTTAACATGTGCACCACTTGTCATCCTGGACACATCCCAACTGAAGTCGATTTCCCGCCACGTATGAACCAGCATTTGCGGGGTAACAGAAGCGATGTCTGCTGTGATGCAATGTCTCAGTTCATGAAGATTTGCAGGTAGGGGAGAGATGCACACCGTAACTTTCACAAAGCCCCACAGAAGGAAAGTCCAGTGGTGTGTAATCTAGAGATCGTGGCGACCAGGTGATTGGTCCACCACGACCTATCCACTTAACTGGGAAACGTTGATCAAGGAATTCCCTGACGTCTGACAGGTAGTGTGGCGGGGTGCCATCTTGTTGCCAACACATGCGCTCATCGTGGTCATCTTCACCCAACTGTGAAATAAGGAAGTTCTGTAGCATATCCAGATAAATGATGCCGGTGATGGTTCTGTCAGCAAAGAAGAAAGGTCCGTACACCTCTTCTCTCGAAACAGTGCAAGAAACGTTCTGGGGGATACCAGTTTCGAGTGACACGGCGCCGAGCTGATTTTTACGGACTGCGGACGAACCTCTCCCAAACTGTTTCCACCACATCGCCCGTCACAGGTGCGCGGCCTGGAATCTTTCTGTGTCGAACAGACCATTCAGTTTCGATCAATGTCTTGTACCAATTGTACACAGTTGGTCTGCTGGGTGGGTCTTTGCCAAATTCTGTGCGAAACCTCCGCTGTACACTCGTTGCTGACTTGGTTTCTTCAAACCAAAACACACACTTCGCTCTTTCCGCTTCAGTAAAAGACGTCATTTCCAACTAGTGACAGGCGTCGCGCGTGGCGCACAACTGTGCAACTACAAACTACACGAGTCAAAACTTGAAGTGTTTTGCAATATAATGACATATAAACCAAGTCTGTAAGTGGATCCAATAAATAATTACACATTATTGATATTGTAAACTACATCAAGAATCACCCAGTATTTTGTCTTCATTTTTTCCCTTTCGTGTTTTAGTAATTCACACTCATATAGGATGTAGTCCACACTGTGCGATTCTTCGCCACACCGGCACGTCATGTGCTCTTGGTTTTTAAACCTATACAAATAGATCCCTATTTTTCCATGTCCTTTCATCATAACCGTCATATTATGGCTTAGGAGAATTTTTGAGGCAAGTCTCACTTGAACACACCGAAAGTATTCTTTTTGGTCATAGATCCATTGGAAGTTCCTCTCCACTCTTCTTCCGACAATTGTAAACTTCTCTCACGCAATATGCTTTTCACTACACTATCAGGAATTTTATCGAAAGCCACTTCTAGGTCTGTCCTGCCTGCTGCTGGTTTTGCTGCCTAATTAGTTTGGGCGGGGAATAACAAATGCTTATTCACCCTAACCTGAACGAAATATTACATGCAATATTTATCAATTAATTAACACACTTTTTGTAACATCATCATCATCATCATCATCATCATTATCATCATGACCAACACCATCATCAGGAGAAAGATAATATGATCGAAGCTCTTCAAGTCACCTTACAGATGCCTGAATGGGTATTATGAAAGCTTACTTGAAGGAACGTACCTTGATATATGACACTGATGTCGGACCTCGGAGAAGAGAAGTCACAGCAGGAGCAGCGCAAGGATCCATACTGGGCCCAGATTTGTGGAATATCTTGTACGATGGTTTACTGTGTATGGAGATGCCACGTGATACATTCCTTGTTGGGTACGCAGATGATATTGCTGCAGTGATTGTGGCCCATGTTGTGGTTCTGGCTCAGTGGAAACTCAATTAGGTATTGCGGTCGGTGTGTGGTTGGATGAACGCTCATGGTCTGACATTAGCTATAGCGAAAATCGAAATAGTTACGCTAACTAGGAGAAGATTGAGCACTTTAATTCCCTTGAAAGTTAGATAGTTGATCGTTCGACAGGAGCTTCTGCAAAGTACTTAGAAATCACTATACTGTAGATACACCGGCAGTGGTAGCTACGCTCTCTAAAGCTCGCAGCGTTTGGTCATGGGGCCAATTTTGTGCTGACTCGGTAGACGTGTGGGTTCGAGCCCCACCGTCGGTCGTTCTTGAAATGGTTTTCCGTGGTTTCCCCATTTTCAACACCAGGCAAATGCTGGGACGGCACCTTCTGACAGGCCACGGCCACTTCCATATCCTTGCCTAGTTTCATTCATCTTAATCCATTCCATCTCTAATCCCGGCACGCAGGTCGCCCACGAGCGTTGACTAGAAAGACCTGCACTCGGCCTCTCAGGAATTCACACGACAACAAGACGTTCCGTGACAAACTAAAGAGCCTAGTTTTCTTAAAATTTAAGATTCATGCCAATGATTAATCTATATGGATCTATCTAGAATGATGAAGAAATGAAGTTGGTAATATAGAAATTTCAAATTAGTTCGAAATACTGTACACCTGGCAGCCCTGGTGACTGATTCTCTTCTTAGTCCCATCTCATAAGGTACAGAATACAAATTCGGTTGAAGTTCAATGGATAGTATAGAAGTTACATGCATTTAAATTTGGACTTCTCAGCAGGCTTAGAATCATGTTGGTAGCACTGACGTATATAAGTTACTCCAAATTAATATTGAATGTCAGGTACTATACGTGTGCATAGTTTAAAGCCGTCGGCTTGCATACTTTCTGCTATATTGGTATTTGGATAACATAAATTGAGAGCATTTATTAACAGTTGGCAGCCCTGGTGGATCTTAAGAATACGCTCAGTCATATCTGTTTATGTACTCATAGCACATACAAAATTTGGTTGAATTCCAATTGATAGTGTAGAAGTTATATGGATTAAAAAAATGAACATATCAGCAGGCTTAGAATCATTTTGACAACACTGCTATGTATATGGCCTCCTGGAAATTAAACTGAAATATTATTATCTATACGTGTGCCAATTTTGAAATAGCTCCCATTCATACCTTCCAAGATATCCAACATGGAGCTCAAATTTCAATTGCGATTTTTCAGCAGTTGGTAGCACTGACATAGTTTTCAAATACGGCATTGAGATATTCAGGTATAGATCTTTACTCTACCAAATTTTGTTTCGATTTCTGCAGCCGTTTAGGAGTTGATAGGGACACACACACCCACACACAGTCAGATAGACAGACAGACACACATTAGCCCGGATCGATCTCATAAGTCTACTTTTTCCTCATGCGAAAAGTAGGCTAATAAATAAAATAATAATATAGGCACGAAATTGACATACTGGTCTCGTATACGGAAGGCAGCAGACAAGGCGGAAGTAGTGACATTTGCCATTAGTAGACTATTGGTATTCCGCGCGCGGGCACCAAGAACCCTCTGATGAGCCAACTTTGTTTTCCTGGGCGAAGCCCCACACAAGACACGGCATAAACCTAAACAAATTGCTAAGTTTTAATTCACGGCCCGTGAAAGCCAATATACCATTATTATTATTATTATTAGCGGACCGACAGTAGTGGCTACGCTGGCTAACGCGCAGCATTAGGTCATGGGGCCAAGCTCTCTGCTGACTCGGTAGACGCGTGGGTTAGAGCCCCACCGTCGGCCGTCCTTGAAATGGTTTTCCGTGGTTTCCCATTTTCAACACCAGGCAAATGCTGGGACGGTACCTTCTGACAGGCCACGGCCGCTTCCTTCCACATCCTTGCCCAGTTTCATTCACCATCATTCATTTCATCTCTCATTAACTCCTCTCATGAGGTTGGCGTCAGGAAGGGCATCTGGCCATAAAATCCATCGCCACAAAGACTTCCATCGCATCTCATCCCCGACCCCGTTGGAAAACGGGAATAATAAGGGGTAGACATACAATACAATTATTATTATTAGCGGCTTCGGTGGTGAAGTAGGTAGCATGCTGAACTGCTGTGCCCAAGATCGCGGGTTCAAACCCGGCCGAAGTCGTCGGATTTTTTAAGATCGTTGAAAATCCTTCAGTATGCCTTTCTTCGGACGGGAAGTGAAGCCGGCGGTCCCATGTCATAGATTTATGGCATGTAAAAGATCCTTTCACTGTCTAAACTTGTGCAAATCTAAATTGTTTGGTTAGATTTCGTCGGAACGCTCTATCGAAGTTCCAACGTGCACCACTAGGTATCATTGATATCTGGTAGCGAAAGTTAATTACTTGAAATTGAACGGAACTTGTAGCTCACCCTAATAAGGGTGTCCGCTGGAAGCAGCTACAGACTCAGGCGTGTCGAAATTGTCCTCGGACACTCCCGGCACTAAAAGCCATACGATAAATAAATTATTATTATTAACCTATTATTATTATTAACATAAGGGCCACGTTAAGTGTAGATTGTAAGTAGCTCTCGTCCTATCACAGGTGATGGAGAGTTATGGATGTTTGCTATGTAATGTTGTGGGCTTACAACGAAATAAATCTCTTGATGGCTCCCTTGACAGATGGGAGACATCAGGCTGAGCGCTCCCTGCGGTGTGAAGGTGAAGAGGATATGGGGCCATTGCCACTTGTTCCTGAGGAACATTTAGAGTCATTTGGATTAACAATAAATCACTGCTACCATGTGTGAGTTATGGCTAATAAGATTGTTGGTTCCTTAGTTTAGGGGCTGCGACAACAGGGTCATGTAGCCCCGTGTACTTTGGGTGTGTGTAGAATTTGTCTGATAAGCGGTGTTAATTGTGATGGCTGTATTAGTGCGTGTTATCTGTGTTTAATTGAAGTAAGGACTGCAGACAATACTTTCAAGTAGTTCCTACTTTTGCTACCAAATGCTACCGTCCACGCCACCTAGCTTGAGGACTTGGCTACTAGATGACATTGCAGTCAGCGCCTGGTGGCAAACGTTGGAACTAATATAGTGTTATCAATTCTAACCTACAAATTTTGGCTTCACACAAGTGTAGTTAGTGGAAGGTTCTTTTTCGTGCCATAAATCTATGACATGGGACAGCCGGCTTTACTTCCCCTCCGAAGGAAGGCATACCGAGGGATTTTTAACACTCTTAAAAATCCGACGACTTCTGCCGGGTGTGAACCTGCGACCTTGGGCCTACTGTAGAAGCGCAGCATGCTACACCCTACGCCACCGAAGCCGCCCCAATACGTTTGTTTCAGATAGGTTGCTGTGGCACGATAACACTGATATTGGGACCGGGTGAGTTAGCCGTGGTCGTTACGGCATGACTGCTGGCAGTCGCTCACATCCGGGAGGCGAGGAGGTTCGAATCCCCCCGCCAGCAACCTTGAAGATGGTCTTCTGTGGTTTCCCATCTTCCTTCCAGGCAAATGCCGGGGTTGGTCCCTAACTATAGGCCACAGCCGCTACCTTCCCACTCCTTGTCCTTCCATCCAAACTTTCCTCCCCAACGGTACTTGTAGCTCACCAATTGGGTGTCCGTCTTGAAGCAGCTACAAATCTGGCGAGCCGAACGAGTCCTCGGACACTCCCGGCACTCAAAGTCATACGCTAAAAAAAAAAACAAAAAAAACTGATATTGGGACGTTAATATTTGAGAACTTCTGTTTCATGTGTAATGGCTAGCTTTCCTTGACTGTCAACCCTGTGGTCCGAGTTCGATTCCCGCCTCCACCAAGTCATTTTCATTGTGATGTGAGGGCTGTAACTGGAGACACTCAGCCTCGTCGGAAATGGAGGGTTAGATTCTCACCTCAGCCAACCTGGAAGTAGGTTCCCCACTTCTACTTTAAGCAAATGCAGGGATGGTTCCTAACTAAATATCACGAGACTGGCTGCGTGGTTCAGCGGTAACGTTATCACTTGCTGGGCCCAAGGTTGCAGGTTCGTATCCTGGCGCAATCAGCTGGCATTTGAGGGTGCGCAAATGCGAGGGAGCCGTGTCAGTAGATTTACTGGCACGTTAAAAATCCCCTTCGGATCAAAATTCCGGCACCCCGATGTCTCTAAAAGCCAGAGTAGTTAAAAGGGACGTAAAACCAGTATTATTACTATTACCAAATGCCACGGCCGCCTCCGTCCCAATCATATCCCCAATTTATAAATACACATAGTAGTACAGCCATCATGACGCCCTCAAGGACTCACGGCTGGTTAACTTCGATAGCATGATTAATACACAAGAAATAATAACTTCATTTAAGAATTACGCACAGCCGCCATCTTGAGGTTATGTGAACAATTTAACTACATTAAATGCCAGTGCATTACAATGTGCATAAACATTTACTGTACCATATTTCACTTCGCTCAGATGGTTATATCGCGAGAAACGTCTATTAAAATGTCCTACATTCGCTTGGCCGCCATGTTCGTTTTGTATTTTACAGGTTTTTGAAAGTCTCGTAGCTGAACTTCCAGTAGTACCCTTTATCACCGTTCAAAATTTCAGGCTGATATCAGTAATAGTTTCGGATATATGGAATGTCGGTTAAATAATTCGCACAGCCGCCATGTTGGATTGGAGAGGCGTAATGCAATTTGAAAGTCACGGTCGGAGTCTGGAGAAATAGTACTATGACCTTACCGAGTTCCATTGAAATTGCTCCAGCCGTTTAAAAGTTATTAGGGGGACACACACACATCCACACACATACACACACACGGACAAAAGGTGATCTCATAAGCCTATTTTTTTCATAACATGAAAATAAGCTAAAATAGGCTAAAATGGCGGAGGGGTTAGAACCTAGTACAAACACAAAGTCTAGCTATTAGCGTGATACACTTCCCCTTTTTCTTTATCGTTTACCCTCCAGGGTTGGCTTTTCCCACGGACAAAGTGAGGGATTCCACCTCTACTGCCACTGGCAGTGTCCTGGAGCTTGAGACTCTAAGTCTGGGAGTGTGACTAGCACGTCGCCCAGGCGGCCTCACCTGCAAAGCGAACAGGGGCCTGATGAGGGGATGGGAAGAGTGGGAAAGAGGGCTAGACAAGGAAGAGGGTAGGAGGCGGCCGTGGCCTTACGTTAAGTAGCATACCAGCATTTGCCCGGAGACGAAGTGTGAAACCACGGAAAACCACTTCGAGGATGGCTGAGGAGGGAATAGAACCCCCTCTACTCATTTGGACCACACGAGGCTGAGTGGACCCCGTTCCAGTCCTCATACCACTTTTCAAATTTCGTGGCAAAGCCTGGAATCGAACCGCGGACCTCCTGGGTTGTAGCTAATCATGCTGACCACTACACCAAGTAGGCGACATTAATTGACTGTTCGAAATAGTCGAGGACTTCTAAAGTTAGAATAATTCGAACAACCGAATTATTCGAACATTAACATTCTTTGAACATTCGGATTCTTCAAACATTTGAAACTTCGAACTGCGTTTCGCAGCAGGAATCACTGCTGCTGAATAACTTACTAAACTGTCTGGCGTGGAAATACCATCAAGTTAATTCCAATCCACTTAAATAATGAGGTCACGATCCTTAACCCTTTATAGGGCAGACTAAAGTTTTCTAATATGAATGTCAATTGTTTTTATTTATATTTTCATTTCAGCTCTGTCCGGCTCCGTGGCTAAATGGTTAGCGCTCTAGGCTTTGGCCCGAAGTGACCCGGGTTCAATTCCCTGCCGAGCCATCAGGGATTTTAATCTTCTGGGATTAATTCCCGTGGCTCGGCGACTGGGTGTATGTGACGTCTTCATCATCACTTCATCCTCATTACGACGCGCAGCTCACCCACGGGCATCAACTAGAAAGAACTCCACTCGGCCTCTTCAGAGGCCACACGGTCATTATCATTATTTTTCAGCTCTAATTATTATTTTCTTCTTTCTTTCTCCGTTAGGGTCTTCTGAAGACCTCGAACAAATTTCCTTTGTTGCTCTTTCTTCTTCCTCCAGTGTCCTTCATCTTTTCGTTGTTTGTCTTTTTCCTCTCTTCCGACCATTTTGAGCCTGTTTTCTCATATTGCCTTCCTTGGAGTCCTTCCATTCCCAATACCTTTTTTTTTTGAAAATTTCTCTCTCTAGAGCATCTTCTTCTCTTACATTGTTTTTTTTTTCAAAATCTTTCTTTACTTCTTGAAACCAGGCTGTTGTCGATTTCTTTTTCCAAAGATATTTAAATATTTTATTTATTATAATTTTTTTTTTACATTCGAATTGAGCCACTATGGACTACGGAGTAACAATCAAAATCAATGTTTCGTTCTAGATCGTCTGCCAGCTTTGATGTCCTGCCAGTATCTCTTGAGCCCATCACTCAGCGCCTTCTTCCGATCCTCTGAAAGGGGTCCCCTCTGTCTTTTGGGTTCTGCCCCTACCTTAAATCCCTGGTAATTTTTGATTAGGTGTCTGAATTCACATCTGTTCATAATTTTTCAGTCCGGAATACCAATTTCTAGAAGGTCTTTGTTACATTCTTCAAACCATGCCAATTTTTAGCCTACTTTCGATTTTTGCAAAAAATGAAAGTAGACATGAGATCAACACAGGGCGAAAAAAGTGTGTCTGTCTGTGTGTGTGTATGTGTGTGTGTGAGTCTGTGTGTGTGTGTATGTGTGTGTGTGAGTCTCTGTGTGTGTGTGTGTGTCTGTGTGTGTGTGAGTGTGTGTACTCTGAATGTCTGACCCCCCTATCAATTCGAACACGGTGAATGCGAATTGAACGAAATTTGGTACAAAGGTAGCACTAGCAAAGAACACCTCAGTGTCATGTTTTATATCGCCGCCATCTTTACTAAAACTGAATGGCGGCCACTCAAACGTTCAAAACGTAAAATCAAATAACGACTAACCAAATCATCCGATCTCTACCAAATTTGGTAACAACATACCTTCGTATAGGATGCGTTTTGTGACCAAACTACAATATCGTCCGCCATACCATGTCAGGATGGCGGCCGTGCGAATTATGCAAACTTTATAATCCATATCATGGGACCCACCAGTTCCGATTATCGAGCCGAGAATCGTTTTAACTGTTCTAAAGGAAGAGGCACGTTCGAAATTAAAAGTTTATTTTGTAATACTATAGTGCAGACGTGATTTTAAAAAGCTGAGCTGATTCAGTAATAAGACAAGATGGCAGCGGATATCTTGTGCCTGACTTATATTTCACTAATTTGAGTATTGCATGCAATAGAGCGTACTGATACAAAATAAATAAACTTTGTATGAAATGCTTTATATATAAATAATATACTCCAGTGATGAAATCGTTTAGTATAAATCATTATTTGCTAACAAGTTCTATGTAAGTCATTTTATATAGAACGATATTCGTTGACACAATTAGCTCAGTGGTAGAGCGTTAGCCTATCGCTCAAATGCCTATGGTTCAAACCCGATCTGAGCTAGGTTTTTTGCTTGAAATGTTATATGTTTATTGTTTTGTAATGACTCAGATGTTTTAAAATTAAGCGTTATATTGTGCATATTATGGTGTAAAATATATATTTAATTAAAACATAATTCACCAGCAGATTTACTCGAGACATCTAGCTGCCAAAAAGGTAACTGCACGTCGACCTACTTATTAACTTCCAGATTTTATTGAAAAGTTTCTTCTTCTGGCCGCTAGAATGCACTCGCTCTGTTAGGATTATATTGTTCGATATTTCACCACTAGATATCACGACTAGTCTACGTGGGGCTCCATTGATTACTATACCATTGGCATTCTATGCGCATCGAATTTGAAGAATGACAAGATGATACTACGATACATTTTTACTTTTTATTTTAAAGGGTTTGTAACAGCCTATTTTGCGTTACTTGAAAATGTTATTTGAAGTAAAGAACAATTTCACATAGTAGTTTATATACACACGTCTCTGTAGGGTCATGGAAAGATTTGTTAATTCAATTAGGGTTTTCGATTCCCGGTCAAAGCATGTGAGATTTTCGAAGTGAAATGCCATGTCCTGTGGTTCGGATTCCACGTAAAAAGGAGGTCCCGTGGCTCATAATCACAAGATTCACGGTCTCGTAAAAACTACAATCTTCCTTCCTTTTTTTTTTCAATTAGGGTTGTGAAAGCCATGCACAACTAGACGTGTAAAGACATGCCTCAACTCAAAGTTGGATGTTGCCCACGGCAGGTCGTATATGTAATAATAATAATAATAATAATAATAATAATAATAATAATGTCAATGAAGTAGAGAAAGATCTGTTGGAGACTGGGATTACACGTGAAGATATCCAAGAGCGTGGCCCACTTAGGGAGAAACTTCAGAAACATCGGAGTTTTCAACTTAAGCCGAAGCTAAAAACCGGGAAGGCGTGGACGACAGAGAGAAAGGTGCAACATCGATTGCGAATGAAGGAGTACGGGGCTAACATTAAAATGCAGAAAAAACAGTTGACATGACGTGGTCCTTAGTTGGCCGTAACGAAGGAATAATAATAATAATAATAATAATAATGTTATTGGTTTTACATCCCTTTTAACTTCTGCTGCTTTTAGAGACACCGGGGTGCCGGAATTTTGGCCCGAAGGGGATCTTTAACGTGCCAGTAAATGTACTGACACGGCTCCCTCGCATTTGTGCACCCTCAAATGCCAGCTGACTGCGCCAGGATACGAACCTGCAACCTAGGGCCCAGCAAGCGAGAACGTTACCGCTGAGCCACGCAGCCAGTCCGGTCGATTATGTCTCCAGATCCATAACATTCTTGATAAACTTCTTATCTTTCTTTCTTTCTTTCTTTCTTTCTTTCTTTCTTCAATGATGGTAGCAGTTTTTATCTAGGTTGTGGCGTTTGGTAGAGGTAAATCGTTTCTAAGGTCTTCAACAAAGAATAGTTCTATTATACTCTTTGATAATAACGAGTTATAACTATACTCATACATTTAGGAGAAAGTAGGCTATATGTTCTTTACTGAACATCTTGTTTCTTCTTTGGTTTCACGAAATTCCATATTTTCTTTGTTAGACGATCGTTGGACATTCTGAAAATGTGCCCATAGAACAACAACCTTTTCCTTTTTATTGTTGACGTGACTGGTTCTATCTTTCTATATAACTCTTCGTTCGACTTCAAACGTATGTGCCCGTCAACCCATCTGTTGCCTAAAATTTTTCTCAATACCCTGCATTCTCTTTTGACCAACTGGTCGACTAGTCCCCGCCTGTTCATAGTCAAAGTCTCCGAAGCATATAATGCTTCAGGTTTGACAACCGTGCTATAGTGTCTTAATTTGGCTCCAATGCTCAGCGACTTCTTATTATAGAGATTTTTCGTCAGGTGATAGGCTCGGTCTATTTTCCAGATTCTAAGATTAATTGCTTCCTGTTCCAGGCCATTTTGTTGGATTACCTCACCCAGGTATTTAAATTTCTTTAGACGTTTAATCTTTCCTTGGTTTGTTTTCATCCATTCTGGTCCATCACTGATGTTTGTCATGTACTTTGGTTTCTCAAAGGAAATCTGTAAACCTACTTTCTCAGCCATCTCTGACAACCGATTAATCTTTACAATGGCTGATTTAATATTGTTGGCAAAAATAGCTAGGTCATCTGCAAAAGCCAAACAATCAACATGCACCCCTTTCAGTTTGGGCCCTAGCCTGAATCGTTCTTCATTCCCTTCTTCCCGACTCAGTGTCTTCCTCCATTCACGAATGACCTTTTCTAATACACAGTTGAAAAGGATTGGAGATTTATTTTAGTTAGTATTCAATATTATTAGTTTTATTAAAATAAATTTTAAAAATGTTATTTAATTTTTATTTATAATATTAATTGTATTTAAATTTGTAGTGCATTTTATATTAATTCGTATATTTATGTTTTATTTTATTGTTTGATTTTAATATTTTTGGTTATGTTTACTAGTTTGTTTTATCCAGCTCCATACTAACGGGGTGCACTCAGCCTCGTGAGGACAATTGAGTAGCTGTCTGACAGTGAGACAGCGCCCCAATCACGAATACCAAGATTAACGGCCGAGGGGACCCGACGCGCTGATCACGCGTCACCCCAATATCTGCAGGCCAAATGGCTGGGCAGCGGTCGCTTGGTCGGCCTTAGCCCGTCATGGGCTGGATAGTTTTTTTTTTTTTGACAGCTCCATACTTCAAGGAGACAAATATAATATTTGCCTTTAAGAACTATTACAGCAACAGTACAAGATCAGCAAGGGACTACTTCAATAGAGAACCAAAAGGGAAAAGACTGATGGAAAGACCCAGAAAACGATGGATTGAGACCGTGAAATCAGAAGTGGAGAAAAAAGGACTGAAATGGGAAGAAGTTGCAGAACGAAAGTTGTACAGTGACAGAAAGCAGTGGCGAGCGCTTGTCCACCGGACCCGGGAAACTGGAGACGGAAAAGGATGATGATGATGAGTACAAGATATTTTGTTGTAATTCGGCTGAAAAGATCAACTATTAGCACCTTTGACAATAGTCTAAAAACTCTTTTTATAGCAGGTGGTTAATATATAGGCCACTATCCTATAAACTATAAAGGGTTAAGATAATAATAATATTATTATTAATAATAATAATAATAATAGGCATAATAATATCGTATGACCTCGGGTGCCGGGTGCAAGCTTTGTAATTTGGCACCCAGAGGGTAACTTGCATGTCGAATTTCGTTGTTCCTTGAATCACTATGAAAGTCAAGGAGGTTAGATATCTAAGCTCCTTGAACACTATAGCGCTTTCTAGTAGAGAAATGAGGAACTTTGTGTTGGCGGAAACTCCCGAGATTAATTTTGCCATTATGAACACGGCCTACTGAATTGAAATGGGTTCTTTGACATGCCAACATCGTATGACATGCGTGTCGTATTTTTGACGCCTTTCAAAAATCACTTACCACGGCCAGGAGCGAACGTGCAAGCTTGGGGTTGGTAGATCGACACGTTAACCACTCACCCACCGTGGCAATCTAAGGGTTAAGATAACTAATACACTTAGCATCGTTCGCGAAGAATTAATGCTGTAATGCGTCCTGGTATCCTTGCACATGTAAACATAATCAATCACCTAGAAACAATTTCTCGGTTCGGCGTCCAGTGTGTAACAGAATACTCGCCTTGTATCGTGTTTCAGATGAGCTCTCTTCTTGTGGACCACACTGTACGAGGCGCAAATAAACACCAGCTGCGCCTGGCTCTCTAAGACTTGTACAATTATTAGATTTTATTATTAATGCTTCCATTCCCATGCCAGGCTAATTTTAGCACACAGCTTATTAAGATAAGAGTAAACAGCCATTAGTGACGTCAGACGCGGTGCATGCCGGGAGCAGGCGCCCAGGTGTGGCGTTACGTACCTAATTGCCGCCTCTTCTCACCTACGCCAGGTCCCAGGACATAAAACTTTAGCCATTAAATAAAACCACTCGAGCCAGCAGGTGTCGCGAGGGTGGCAGCGCTGATCAATCATTCGCCGGTATTTCCCACAGCGCGAACAGGAGACAGTAGACTAGACCGGTGTGCTTTGGCGACCACGGGACCCCAGAATTGCTTCCACTTGCTTGTGGCGCGTTCCTCTCGTTCGTCTTTCCCGTCGACTTCCCTTGGTCAACTCCTGTTCTCTTGTGACGCCAAAGGTATTAAGGTATGCGAGCCCCTAAGTGTATATATATACATTTGAGAAGACATTTTTCAGTGTTTCCTTCGTAATCTAGTTAGGCTAATGAATTGCTATTCATTCGGTCAATACGTTAATGCACCCATTAAATAAAAAGATTATACGAGCCTTACAGTAGTCGCATATGATGTGTAACATGGACATGATATCCTACTATGTGCGCCCCGGGAGCGCAAATCCCTTGTTGACAGTGAACTCTGTTGGTCATTGAAATAACTACTTGTATAACTCCAGTGCCAAATCCTGACAGTAATGAATCATAATTGTTATTTGTCGTGGCGGAAGCAATCCACTGCCTACTTGATGCAAGCTGCGCTCTATACCGGCCAGTTAGTGAACCCATGCCAGCGATGTTATTGAAAATGGCCTCGTTTAGCCGATAGAGCGCACTGCCAAGTATAGGTGTGATTAAAAATTATGTGTGCGGAAAGTATATTAAATGTGTTTCTCCCAGTGATATGTTTACACCAACGAAGTTTCAATTATTTTTAGTAGTCGGCGTTAATATACTGAATTCCTACGTTGTTTGGAGTGTTTGTTGATGCGATATAGATTCCACATAGCCACATGGCCGACAGTACATCGAGTGATTACATTAAATAAGAATAAAGCAAAAGTATGAAGATTTAATAAATCGTAATTGTTTTCAGCAAATATCATAAAATTAATATTTTCACACCAAAGAACGACAACTTGAAGATGATTTATTGTGGGAATATCTTAAATGGGGTCTCGAAACCTTGGACTAAACTGTATGCGATATACATTCCCCATAGCCACACGAACTACAGTACGTCGTTGTACTGTAACGGCTATTTTCATCGTTGGATATCGCTCTACAAGTTGGGCGATCATTTATAACGTTTATACAGCTGTTACACTCAAGACTCCTTAAAACCATCTCATCGTTCTTATTTAGCATTGGCCTGTCTAGACAGACGACATACACTTTATTAATTTAGTTTTACTGGGCGCCAGTTATCGTAAAGATAACACATTAAAATTTTATCTAGCCACGGCCGCTCCCTTCCTTGAGCCAAGATCTATCATCGGAGCGTAGGGCAATAAACTTGCTCTATGAGATATTCTTTGCATTCCAACTATCCTATATATTCAACTCCCAATGAACAAGACATTTTAACTAATACTGGTTTATTTACAACAAAATTATTAATAACATTTGATCTGAGGTTTCGAGCTGTGTACAATATGTGCATTAATATTCCCTAATTGCTGGGCAATATTGACTGTCTTCTCGCTAGCGCTGATCTTCTGTGTTGATAATAACTCGGTCCACATACCTGGTGCCTTTGGTTCAAAGTCCATCTCGTTGGTCTGCTTGTAGGCTAATATGAGATCTTACGCCAACACGCGTTTATTGACCTTTGAAAACATATGTTTTCACTTTGCTAACTGTACTTCGTCTAGTTGTTGTGGTTGTTGTTGTTGTGCTGATGCTTGTTTCTGAGTTTGATCACCATGGTAAGCAAATTTGAACAAACCAGGCTAATTGAATTCACTAAGTCCCATCTTACTGAGGGACTGACAGAGTCTACGATTCACAAAGTCAATGAGTGAGTGCGTGATCGAATAAGTGAATGAAAGAATAGAATAGAATTGAAAAGCCAGTGCTGAAGTCGGGCTGGGCTTTTATACACTCTGAATGGTCCCAATGTTTCGCGGCATAAATTTGCCCGCGACCCATCAGACCAATTATAGCAAATCATTACTCAGTCCTCAAGCGTCGCGTTACTTTTCCGAGCGGGAATACAGGCCCGCGTACTTCAAGTATTCCACTCAGTACCCGCTATTCCTCTCGTTGCGCATGTATAATTTTCCGCCAAATCTTTCTCCAAGCCCTTGTCTCCAGTCAGCGTGGCTTCGTTCCAGAAATACATTTTCTTGCAATATGTTGCTTCACCGTCCTTAACTTCTTCCAACCATGCCCGTCCTGTCTTTACAATTTAAGTAATACAACAGCCCTAGACCTCTATAAAAACCCTGTTTCTAAATCTAAACACTTGACAGTATTATATGTGATTATGGTAATGACGTGAATATGTTATGGCCCCTCCCTTGATTTTAATGGGTGAATAAAACGATATAACTTGGATATTTCAATAATAATAATAATAATAATAATAATAATAATAATAATAATAATAATATTAATATTAATAATAATAATTACACAATGATTTTAATAATAATAATAATAATAATAATAATAATAATAATAATAATAATAATAATAATAATAATTTGTACCGTAATCAAGATTACGTTACAGTACCGATCTCCGCCACCACTCGCGCTTATTGTTTCCGTCCCATGCACTTCCGTCCCATCCATTTCCGTCCCTTTTCCAAAATCACTCCCAAAAACATGTCCAGCTACCGAGCGCCACAAAAAATATCCAGATACCGAGTGAAAAGATGTTACACATCAATAGTACATTATGCAACGGGCTTATAAAGGCAATAATTAAGACACGAGTGTCTTAATTACCACTATAGGTGTGTTGCATGCGACTGTTTATGTTCGACGTTAATTATAACTTCATTATATATTCTAACATAAATATTCATAAATATCTGACGAGATTCAGTCACTTAAATTTAGTGATCGGAGTGAAAGTGCTGGGTTTGCTATCTGTGCTTTACAAGTTCTCTGACCCACGCATGCGCTCTGTCTGCTTGGCAAAGCCATATGTTTACAGCCTGCCGAACACCGATTAGCACCAGCATTCACTCAAACAGTCACCGAAGTCTTATGAAAGCAATGCCCTGTGTAGAAATTGGAGTTGGTTACATTAAGGTACAGTGTTATTTCTTTTCTCATATTCGCCAGTTTATTTACTCGAACATATGGGACGGTGCACTTTCCATGTCGGTAATGTTTATAGAAGGATGCTGTGTTGCAATCTTTTGGACGTAGATTCATAAATTTCTTGCATAATTATGTTGTAGTATTTTCTTGTTACCGTAAAGGATCGTGCTGATTTTGTCTTTGTGTTTGGGATTGTAACTACAATGGTTGATCCAATATACATTGTCAACTTTCAAATCATGTAATTCATGTCCGACATGTTGGATTTTGAGCCCATGTGCAACTCTATCGATACCTAATTGGTCAATTAATGAGCTCTGATTGGTCGAAGAAACTGTTTCATAATAAAAAGTAGTATTTTAATGACCCTCAGTATTATACAGCTTTCTTACATACACACATCAAAAAAAGTTTTGCATCACCTCGGTTCCCAGATCTCCGGCATATAGACGTTGACTGTGTATATTGTATCCAAGATACAGTCCCTTTGACTGTTCATAGATGTCACTAAAACTGCTCAAAGATGTAAACAACCATGCATGAGCAGGGCCTATTAGACGGAGGGGGTACGACAGCCGATCAGTTCCAGTCTTTCCACCAGGACGAAGGTACGCTGCTCATGTTGTCTGTAGTTCTACCATGCCTAGAAGGTCAATACCGCAGTTCGATCGCGTCCGCATTGTTACTTTGTGTCAAGAAGGGCTCTCAACAAGGGAAGTTTCCAGGCGTCTCAGAGTGAACCAAAGCGATGTTGTTCGGACATGGAGGAGGTACAGAGATACAGGAACTGTCGATGACAGGCCTCGCTCAGGCCGCCCAAGGGCTACTACTGTAGTGGATGACCGCTACTTACGGATTGCCGCTCGGAGGAACCCTGACAGCAATGCCACCATGTTGAATAATGCGTTTCGTTCAGCCACAGGACGTCGTGTTTCAACTCAAACTGTGCGCAATAGGCTGCATGATGCGCAACTTCACTCCCGACGTCCATGGCGAGGTCCAGCTTTGCAACCCCGACACCATGCAGCGCGGTACAGATGGGCCCAACAACATGCTGAATGGACCCCACGGAATTGGCATCACGTTCTCTTCACCGATGAGTGTCGCATATGCCTTCAACCAGACAATCGTCGGAGACGTGTTTGGAGGCACCCTGGTCAGGCTGAACGTCTTAGACACACTGTCCAGCGAGTGCAGCAAGGTGGTGGTTCCCTGATGTTTTGGGGTGGCATTATGTGGGGCCGACGTACGCCACTGGTGGTCATGGAAGGCTCCGAAACGGCTTTACGATACCTGAATGACATCCTCCGACCCATAGTGCAACCATATCGGCAGAATATTGGAGAGGCATTTGTCTTCATGGACGACAATTCTCGACCTCATCGTGCACATCTTGTGAATGCGTTCCTTCAAGATAACGACATCGCTCGACTACAGTGGCCAGCATGTTCGCCAGACATGAACCCTATCGAACATGCCTGGGATATGTTGAAAAGGGCTGTTTATGGACGTCTTGACCCACCAACCACTCTGAGAGATTTACGCCGAATTGTCGTTGAGGAGTGGGACAATTTGGACCAACAGTGTCTTGATGAACTTGTGGATAGTATGCCACGACGAATACAGGCATGCATCAATGCAAGAGGACGTGCTACTGGGTATTAGAGGTAGTGGTGTGTACTGCAATCTGGACCACAAATGCTGCAAGTCTAGCTGTATGATGGTACAACATGCAATGTGTGGGTCTCATGAGCAATAAAACGAGCTGAAATGTTGTTTGTGTTGATCTTTATTCCCTTTGTATTTAACGGTTCCGGAACTCTTGGAACCGAGGTGATGCAAAACTTTTTTTGATGTGTATAATGTATACATCGTCGAACTTAAATAATAATGTAATAATATTTATGTACCGATCGTGACAAATGTGCATTCAAATGAAAGAGAATAGACATTAGCTGTGATGAATTGCACTCTAATTGACTTAAAATATGTACGAATGTGCGATTTTCAGATACTGTTGCTGTAGGAAAATACGCTCCATAATTGCTGTCCACTTCACATTTTGTCCGCTGTGGCGCCTGTTTCATGTCATTTTAACATTCAGAGATCTTTCCTTTATCATTTTGCATGGATTTCAGAAACAGTAAATCAAAGGAATGAGTACTCAAATCGTAAATGAACCAATATTCAGTGATTGCCTTCTTAAGTTAGGGAACGTAGAACTTGGAATTCTAACTGCAATGTAAATAGTGTTCTATACAGTAATTATTTGGTTGAAATAAAAACATAACAACCTTTCTCCTTAAGTCTCTCATTATAAACCTATTGGGGAAAGTGTGGTTTATGAACATGCGAGATTTCTCACACGGGCCCGCTAGTGCTTTATATTTTCATAATGGTCAGCACTTAACTTATTTCCTGTCGCTTACAGTACCTTCCTTCCTAACCTTGAACTTCACCCTGAAAAAGAAACGTGTCCATAGCTTATGGAACACTCAAGTTATTTCTATAGTCTATTATATGCGGTCGGGTCAGATTTACCCATGGTGCGAGTCCTCGCGTGACAATTTTCGGCTGACGTTAGTCCGGACAATCTGTAAAATATAAGGGGGAAATTCCAACTATTAAGTGCAGCACAATTACATAGTTCACGTTCTTTTTGATCCATGTTTAGGGTCTAGGAACACCTTGGTCATCAGCTCTTTTGATAAAAAACAAGATGTTCAGTAAAGAACATATAGCCTACTTTCTCCTAAATGCATGGGTATTGTTATAACTCTTTGTCCTTTTCAAGGAGTATGATTGAATGTTGGTTGTAGTAGCTTGTTGAAATTCAACGTGCTATAGGGATATTAAACATGAATATGAGGTGCCCTTTGCTAGTGCTACCTCTGTACCAAATTTCGTTCAATTCGGTTTCACCGCGTTTGAATTGATAGGGGGAATCGATTTGCACACATACTTGGCCACCATCTGCAAACTATTGGGCTGATGTTCTTGCAGTTTGGTCAGAATATGTTTCCCACATAAAGATATGGTATTGCAAAATTTGGTAGAGACTAGATTATTAGGTTGGTCGTAATTACATTTTAGCTTTTAACATTTGGGTGGCCGCGATTACGTTTCCGTCAAGATAGCGGTGATATAAAACATGACACTGAGGTGCCCTTTGCTAGTGCTATCTCTGTACCAAATTTCGTTCATTCGGTTCCACCGTGTTCGAATTAATAGGGGGAATCAATTTTGACATAAAGATGGCCGCCATCCGCAAACTATTAGGCTAATGACCTATTAGATTGGTCAAAGGATGCTCCCTCCATAAAGGTATGTTGTTGCAAAGTTTGGTAGAGATCGGATGGTTATGTTAGTCGTAATTTGATTTAAGCTTTAAACATTTGTGTGGCCGCCATTACGTTTCTGTCAATATGGCGGCGATATTAATCATGACACTGAGGTGCCCTTTGCTAGTGCTATCTCTGTACCAAATTTCGTTCCATTCGGTTTCACTGTGTTTGAATTAATAGGAAGAATCGATTCTGACACAAAGATGGCCGCCATCAGCAAACTATTAGGCGAATGACCTATTAGATTGGTCAAAGGATGCTCCCTCCATAAACGTATGTAGTTGCAAAATTTGGTAGAGATCGGATGATTAGGTTAATCGTAATTTGATTTAAGCTTTGAACATTCCTGTGGCCGCCATTACGTTTCTGTCAAGATGGCGGCGATATAAAACATGACACTGAGGTGCCCTTTGCCAGTGCTACCTCTGTACCAAATTTCGTTCCATTCGGTTCCACCGTGTTCGAATTAATGGGGGGAATCCATTTTGACATAAAGATGGCCGCCATCCGCAAACTATTAAGCTAATAACCTATTAGATTGGTCAAAGGATGTTTCCTTTATAAGGGTATGTTGTTGCAAAATTTGGTAGAGATCGGATGATTAGGTTAATAGTAATTTGATTTAAGCTTTGAACATTTGTGTGACCGCCATTACGTTTCCGTCAAGATGGCGGCGATATAAAACATGACACTGAGGTGCCTTTTGTTAGTACTACCTCTGTACCAAATTTCGTTACATTCAGTTGCACCGTGTTCGAATTAATAGGGGGAATCGATTTTCACACAAAGATGGCCGCCATTCGCAAACTATTACGCTGATGACCTATTAGTTTGGTCAAAGGATGCTCCCCCCCATAAAGGTATGTTGTTGCAAAATTTGGTAGAGATCGGATGATTAGGTTAGTCGTAATTTGATTTAAGCTTTGAACATTTGTGTGGCCGCCATTACGTTTCCGTCAAGATGGCGGCGAAATAAATCATGACACTGAGGTGCCTTTTGTTAGTACTACCTCTGTACCAAATGTCGTTCCATTCGGTTGCACCGTGTTCCAATTAATAGGGGGAATCGATTTTCACACAAAGATGGCCGCCATTCGCAAACTATTACGCTGATGACCTATTGGTTTGGTCAAAGGATGCTCCCCCCATAAAGGTATGTTGTTGCAAAATTTGGTAGAGATCGGATGATTAGGTTAGTCGTAATTTGATTTAAACTTTGAACATTTGTGTGGCCGCCATTACGTTTCCGTCAAGATGGCGGCGAAATAAATCATGACACTGAGGTGCCTTTTGTTAGTACTACCTCTGTACCAAATGTCGTTCCATTCGGTTGCACCGTGTTCGAATTAATAGGGGGAATCGATTTTCACACAAAGATGGCCGCCATTCGCAAACTATTACGCTGATGACCTATTAGTTTGGTCAAAGGATGCTCCCCCCATAAAGGTATGTTGTTGCAAAATTTGGTAGAGATCGGATGATTAGGTTAGTCGTAATTTGATTTAAACTTTGAACATTTGTGTGGCCGCCATTACGTTTCCGTCAAGATGGCGGCGATATAAAACATGACACTGAGGTGTCCTTTGCTAGTGCTACCTTTGTACCAAATTTAGTTCAATTCGCATTCACCGTGTTCGAATTGATAGGGGGGGACAGACATTCAGAGTACACACACTCACACACACAGACACACACACACACACAGACTCACACACACACATACACACACACACACACAGACTCACACACACACACACATACACACACACACACAGACTCACACACACACACACATACACACACACAGACAGACACACTTTTTTCGCCCTGTGTTGATCTCATAAGTCTACTTTCATTTTTTGCAAAAATCGAAAGTAGGCTAAAAATGAGATGACTTTTTTGTCCTTTTTCTACACGTTAAATTTTAAAAATATAAATAAACCTCATTTTATATTGAAGACACCAGGTGTAGAATTACTTCATTGGGTATAATCCGTACGACCTCTATGGGTCAATATGACCCAGAGCCAGTCCTCGTGGTATATTTTTTCACGCCAATTCTCAAGGGTTAAGGAGGTTAAGATTGACGTGTAGACCACATCTTGGTGTGGTGGTTAGCATTCGTGGCTGTCACTCTTGAGGTTCGGGTTCGATTACTGGCTCTATAAAGGAACTCAATTCTGGATTCAAGGGATGGAACGGGAGTTACTTAGCCTTGTGAAGTAAAACTGAGAAGAGGTAGGTTCCATTCCCATTTCAGTCATCCTGATGTGGTTTTCAGTGGTTTCTCCAATTGTACTCCAGGAAAATGCCGGGACTTACGTCCTTCAAATGAAACAACAACACTTTTCTAAATAAGGGGTTCAAATTGGATGACATGTTTCGTTCGTTAGCCGAACATCATCAGGTCAAGTTCACTTAACCCTTTATAGGGCAGACTATTTTTTTTCTAATTTGTATTTCAATTGTTTTTATTTAATTTTCTCATTTCAGCTCTAATTTTTGTTTTTCTTCTTCTTCTTCTTCTTCTTCTTCTTCTTCTTTTCCTTTAGCGTTTGTCCCACCTCGTGGCAGGGTCCGCTATTTGAGTCCGCTGTCTCCACTTTACTCGGTCATGGGCCATGTCCGGATGAAGGTTGACGCCTTTCAAATCCCTGTGCCGTGTATCGGCCCAACGTTGTCTCGGTAGCCCCTTTGGTCTTTTCCCGGTGACCTCTAGTGTGTAGCCCTGTTTTGCAATGGTGTCCGCTCCTGACCGTAGCACATGCCCAAACCATCGCAGACGACCCTCACGCATATTGTTACTGATTGCTGCGGTACCAAATCGTTCCCTTATTCTTTCATTGGGGATGTGATCCAACCTAGTAATGCCTGCTGTCCATCTAAGCATCTTGGTCTCCATGGCACTTAGCCGACGTTCTGCTTCCTTGGTGCTCGGGCAACATTCAGTACCATAAAGCGCCACGGGACGAATGACAGTGCGGTAAATCTTCGATTTTAGGTGGTCTTTCATCTGGCGATCGCACATGACACCTGTCGTTGTTCGCCACTTCATCTACGCAGCATTAATTCTTATGTTGACCTCCTCGGTGAGACGACCTTCAACAGTTATCGTAGAGCCAAGATACTTAAATTTTGTCGTTCGAGGTAGATCATCGCCGTCGACTTGGATTGTTCCGATTTCTCCAGCATCCGTTGTCATATATTCTGTTTTAGCTTTGTTAAGCCGCAGGCCATATTGACTTAAACGATCACTCCATTCCTGGACTTGATGTTGGAGATCCAGCTTGTTTTGAGCGGCCAACATAACGTCTTCAGCGTACAGAATGGTCCAAGGTAACGGTTGTTGTAGATCTGCAGTAACCGTGTCCATGACCATAATGAACAGCAATGGTGACAGGGCCGAACCTTGATGAGCACCAACTGTTACATGGAAGTTTTCCGACGCTCCTGCGGCGGCTTGGACGTAACTTCTTGGCTCCGCGTAGAGCAACTGTACCCAGTTGACAAGGTACTCTGGGATGCCATGTTGTCGGAGAGTCAACCAGATCAAGTCGTGCGGTACACGATCAAAACCCTTTTCGAGATCTAAGAAAGCAAGGTGCAACGGCTTATTCTTTTCACGAAGCTTTTCAACTAAAAGCCGTGTGGCGTGGATTGCGTCTGTTGTGCTGCAATTTTTCACAAATCCAGCTTGGTTTTTGGTCAGCTGGGTGATTGCACGTATCCTCTTATCAAGAATGCGCTCGAAGACCTTCATGGTGTGACAGAGGAGTCGAATTGGTCTGTAATTAGCACACTCGGCTGGACTTCCTTTCTTTTTGAAGATAGGTATCGTGATGCTATGTTGCCAATCAAGTGGCGTTCGTCCTTCTTTGACTATTTGGTTGAAGAGTCTTGCCAACCAATCCGCTGGATCCCACTTCTGAGAGCACCATAGCTCCGCCGCGATGTCATCTGGACCAGTTGCCTTCCCTGGTTTCATTTGTTTCAAGGCCCCTGCAACCTCTAAAACATCAATAGGTTTGATAGGACCTTCGACAGCAGTAGCGACAGGTATCTGGTTGTGCTGGAATTCCTCTGTTGAGACCTTCTGAAAGTAATTTCGCCAACGTTCTCTCGCCTTCTTCCAGTCGACTAGCAAAACGCCCTTATCGTCATTGATGCCATAGAAGCGTTGGATATCTTGAGATTTATGGTGCCTGGATTTGACGAGGCGATAGATGTCCCGCTCTCCCTTGCGTGTGTCCAGCTTCGCGTAGAGGTCTGCGTACCGAGCCGATTTCGTCGAAGCAAGAGTCTTCTTCGCTTCCCTGCGTGCTACTTTGTAAGCATTCCAACGAGAAGGTGTTTTGTCTTCTAGAAACTCGTGGTAAAGCTGCTTCTTCTTGCGTACCGCAGTTTTGACTGCGTCATTCCAAAGCCATGTGACCTTATCAATCCGACGTCTTCCGGGCTTCGTAAGTCCAAGAATGGCATGCGTGGCTTCGTGAACAGCTTTCTTCATTTTTGCCCAGCTTTCTTCAACGGTAGTAATCGGTGGCAGCGTAAGACGTCTAATGACTTCTTCTTCATTCTCTTTAAATTGCCACCTTCTGATTCTCGCCGGTCCTGTTCGTGCCTGTATGACCATTGGCGGCTTTACACGGAGCTTGCAGATAACTGGTCGGTGTTGGGTCGCAACTGTTTCGTAAGGGACGACTTTAGTGTCCAACACGTCTTTAAGGTCTTTGCGCCTTACCAGAATGTAGTCAATTTGTGTTGTATTTGTGCCGCTGTAGTATGTGATTAGATGTGAATCACGTTTATTAAACCATGTGTTCGTAATGACTAGGTCATGGGTTTCCGCATAATCTAGAATTCTCAGTCCGTCGTCGTTCCTCTCACCATATCCGAATCCGCTATGGGCGGCATGGTCTTCTTTCAAGCGACTGACATGTCCATTTAGGTCGCCTGCAACTATGAGGTAGTCCTCTAAGGGCACATCAGCGGTCTTTTCGTCAAGCAACGCCCAGAAGGCGTCTTTGATCGTTGCCGTTAGGCCTGTCTGAGGAGCATAGGCGCTGAAGAGGTGGATTTTTCTTCCATCGGCGATGTAGACGATTTTCATCAGACGATCATCATACCGCTGGAGTTCGGAGACAGAACCATCAAACTGTGCTGATACTGCAATTCCCACACCACTGGTAGTTCCACGTGTACCGTTATAATACAACTTGTATCCACACCCAATGTTGTACGCCTTATCACCACTCCACCGTGTTTCCTGTACAGCACAGGCATCGATGCGCCTCATTTCTAGCTTTTTCGCTAGCTCATTGTAACGTCCAGACATAGTGACGACATTAAGTGATGCAATTCGGGATGTAGGGGCTAGATTGTTTAGCCGTCGCCGCCCGTGCGACGGTAACCCTTGCATACTTCTCTCGCCAACCGGGCCTCGTCGTCGCGCGTCGCTTCTGGGGGACGCCCTAGCCTTTAGTTCAGATCCTTGAGACAGCATGTCATGGGGATGTGACGAATTCTTTTTACAGCCGGCTTGTCACATAGCCTGTCGCCAAGCATTTTATAGCTGCTGCCAGCACACAATGAGGCCGCTCCTAACATGGAGAACAGACGCCTTTTGCAGCCGCCCCACTGGAGTACAGACGCTGCAGCTAATGGGATTTCAACAGCATTTCCTTCTGCTGAGGACCCATTACCCTCTTACAAGAGCTCATCCGCCCTAATCCGTTGATATAATAAAAAAAAGGATATCTATTAAAAGAAACGCTTCATATACAATTTTCTACGGTACCAATACAAAAAATAGAAATCACCAGCTACTTCAGGCGTGTACATAACCTAAAATGGTACTTGATTGTTTTATTTATTATAATTTTAATTTTGATTTTGGTTATTATTGAATATTATTAATTTTATTAAAACGATTTAAATATTTTCATTATTTATAATTTTAATTTTATAATCTTAATTTTATTTTTAATTTTAATTTGTATATTTATGTTTTATTTTATTGTATAATTTTAATATTTTTGGTTATATTTACTAGTTTTTCAAATCCTGCACCATATTTCAAGGAGACAGATGCTATTTGCCTTTCAGAAATATTACATCTACAGTACAAGAAATGTTGTTGTAATTCGGCTGAAAGTTTCAACTATTAGATTTTTTGATAATAGTCTACAAACTCTATTTATAGTAGGTAGGGGGTTAATATATTGACCACTCTGCTATAAAGGTTTAAAGGGCTTTCGAAATATTTAGATGTGTAGCCTTTAGAATAAATGTAAACCTACAACTTTATATACGAGTACAATATTTGCGTGTTATTTTAGTTATGCTAGCAAAATTAAATAATATTTATGATAATAAAATAAGTGATAATTAATGTTAAAAGTTAAAAGAAACGGCGGAAAAAGCGGGCTTAGAGATTTCGTTGCTAAAAACAAGGATGATGACAAGTGATCAGAAATACACTAAGAGAATTATAAAAACAAATTATGGGAGCATCAGGGTCACTGACCGATTTAAATATCCTGGAGAAATAATTAGTAGCAATGGGACGGATAAATTGGCAATTGAGAACAAAAAAGGGAAATTGGAAAGATTAAATTTTTGTACAAAAAATATCATACTAATATATAAACAAGATGTTCAGTAAAGGACATATAGCCTAGTTTCTCCTAAATGCATGGGTATTGTTATAACTCTTTGTCCTTTTCAAGGAGTATAATTGAATGTTGGTTGTAGTAGCTTGTTGGAATACAACGTGCTATAGGGATATTAAACATGAATATGAGGTGCCCTTTGCTAGTGCTACCTCTGTAAAAAAAAACATTCAATTCGGTTTCACCGTGTTTGAATTGATCTGGGGAATGGATTTGCACACATACATGGCCGCTATTTGCAAACTATTGGGCTGATGACCTTGTAGTCAGTCATAAGATGCTTTCCACAAAAAGGCATGTTGTTGCAAAATCCGGTAGAGATCAAATTATTAGGATGGTCGAAATTTGATTTAAGCTTTTAACATTTGGGTGGCCGTCATTCCGTTTCCGTCAAGATGGCGGCGATATAAAACATGAGACACTGAGGTGCCTTTTGCTAGTGCTACCTCTGTACCAAATTTCGTTCAATTCGGTTTCACCGTGTTTGAATTGATAGGAGGAATCGATTTGCACACATACTTGGCCACCATCTGCAAACTATTGGGCTGATGATCTAGCAGTTTGGCCAGAATATGCCTCCCACATAAAGATTTGTTGTTGCAAAATTTGGTAGAGACTAGATTATTAGGTTGGTCGTAATTACATTTTAGCCTTTAACATTTGGGTGGCCGCGATTACGTTTCCGTCAAGATGGCGGTGATATAAAACATGACACTGAGGTGGCCTTTTCTAGTGCTACCTCTGTACCAAATTTCGTTCTATTCGGTTTCACCGTGTTCGAATTAATAGGGGGAATCGATTTTCACACAAAGATGGCCGCCATCCGCAAAATATTAGGCTAATGACCTATTAGTTTAGTCAAAGGATGCTCCCTCCATAATGGTATGTTGATGCAAAATTTGGTAGAGATCGGATGATTAGGTTAATCGTAATTTGATTTAAGCTTTGAATATTTGTGTGGCCGCCATTACGTTTCCGTCAAGATGGCGGCGATATAAAACATGACACTGAGGTGCCCTTTGCTAGTGCTACCTCTGTACCAAATTGCATTCCATTCGGTGTCACCGTGTTCGAATTAATAGGGGTAATCGATTTTGACACAAATATGGCCGCCATCCGCAAAATATTAGGCTAATGACCTATTAGATTTGTCAAAGGATGCTCCCTTCATAATGGTATGTTGTTGCAAAATTTGGTAGAGATCGGATGATTAGGTTAGTCGTAATTTGATTTAAGCTTTGAACATATGTGTGGCCGCCATTACGTTTCCGTCAAGATGGCGGCGATATAAAACATGACACTGAGGTGTCCTTTGCTAGTGCTACCTTTGTACCAAATTTAGTTCAATTCGCATTCACCGTGTTCGAATTGATAGGGGGGGACAGACATTCAGAGTACACACACACTCACACACACAGACACACACACACACACACAGACTCACACACACACATACACACACACACACACAGACTCACACACACACACACATACACACACACACACAGACTCACACACACACACACATACACACACACAGACAGACACACTTTTTTCGCCCTGTGTTGATCTCATAAGTCTACTTTCATTTTTTGCAAAAATCGAAAGTAGGCTAAAAATGAGATGACTTTTTTGTCCTTTTTCTACACGTTAAATTTTAAAAATATAAATAAACCTCATTTTATATTGAAGACACCAGGTGTAGAATTACTTCATTGGGTATAATCCGTACGACCTCTATGGGTCAATATGACCCAGAGCCAGTCCTCGTGGTATATTTTTTCACGCCAATTCTCAAGGGTTAAGGAGGTTAAGATTGACGTGTAGACCACATCTTGGTGTGGTGGTTAGCATTCGTGGCTGTCACTCTTGAGGTTCGGGTTCGATTACTGGCTCTATAAAGGAACTCAATTCTGGATTCAAGGGATGGAACGGGAGTTACTTAGCCTTGTGAAGTAAAACTGAGAAGAGGTAGGTTCCATTCCCATTTCAGTCATCCTGATGTGGTTTTCAGTGGTTTCTCCAATTGTACTCCAGGAAAATGCCGGGACTTACGTCCTTCAAATGAAACAACAACACTTTTCTAAATAAGGGGTTCAAATTGGATGACATGTTTCGTTCGTTAGCCGAACATCATCAGGTCAAGTTCACTTAACCCTTTATAGGGCAGACTATTTTTTTTCTAATTTGTATTTCAATTGTTTTTATTTAATTTTCTCATTTCAGCTCTAATTTTTGTTTTTCTTCTTCTTCTTCTTCTTCTTCTTCTTCTTCTTCTTCTTCTTTTCCTTTAGCGTTTGTCCCACCTCGTGGCAGGGTCCGCTATTTGAGTCCGCTGTCTCCACTTTACTCGGTCATGGGCCATGTCCGGATGAAGGTTGACGCCTTTCAAATCCCTGTGCCGTGTATCGGCCCAACGTTGTCTCGGTAGCCCCTTTGGTCTTTTCCCGGTGACCTCTAGTGTGTAGCCCTGTTTTGCAATGGTGTCCGCTCCTGACCGTAGCACATGCCCAAACCATCGCAGACGACCCTCACGCATATTGTTACTGATTGCTGCGGTACCAAATCGTTCCCTTATTCTTTCATTGGGGATGTGATCCAACCTAGTAATGCCTGCTGTCCATCTAAGCATCTTGGTCTCCATGGCACTTAGCCGACGTTCTGCTTCCTTGGTGCTCGGGCAACATTCAGTACCATAAAGCGCCACGGGACGAATGACAGTGCGGTAAATCTTCGATTTTAGGTGGTCTTTCATCTGGCGATCGCACATGACACCTGTCGTTGTTCGCCACTTCATCTACGCAGCATTAATTCTTATGTTGACCTCCTCGGTGAGACGACCTTCAACAGTTATCGTAGAGCCAAGATACTTAAATTTTGTCGTTCGAGGTAGATCATCGCCGTCGACTTGGATTGTTCCGATTTCTCCAGCATCCGTTGTCATATATTCTGTTTTAGCTTTGTTAAGCCGCAGGCCATATTGACTTAAACGATCACTCCATTCCTGGACTTGATGTTGGAGATCCAGCTTGTTTTGAGCGGCCAACATAACGTCTTCAGCGTACAGAATGGTCCAAGGTAACGGTTGTTGTAGATCTGCAGTAACCGTGTCCATGACCATAATGAACAGCAATGGTGACAGGGCCGAACCTTGATGAGCACCAACTGTTACATGGAAGTTTTCCGACGCTCCTGCGGCGGCTTGGACGTAACTTCTTGGCTCCGCGTAGAGCAACTGTACCCAGTTGACAAGGTACTCTGGGATGCCATGTTGTCGGAGAGTCAACCAGATCAAGTCGTGCGGTACACGATCAAAACCCTTTTCGAGATCTAAGAAAGCAAGGTGCAACGGCTTATTCTTTTCACGAAGCTTTTCAACTAAAAGCCGTGTGGCGTGGATTGCGTCTGTTGTGCTGCAATTTTTCACAAATCCAGCTTGGTTTTTGGTCAGCTGGGTGATTGCACGTATCCTCTTATCAAGAATGCGCTCGAAGACCTTCATGGTGTGACAGAGGAGTCGAATTGGTCTGTAATTAGCACACTCGGCTGGACTTCCTTTCTTTTTGAAGATAGGTATCGTGATGCTATGTTGCCAATCAAGTGGCGTTCGTCCTTCTTTGACTATTTGGTTGAAGAGTCTTGCCAACCAATCCGCTGGATCCCACTTCTGAGAGCACCATAGCTCCGCCGCGATGTCATCTGGACCAGTTGCCTTCCCTGGTTTCATTTGTTTCAAGGCCCCTGCAACCTCTAAAACATCAATAGGTTTGATAGGACCTTCGACAGCAGTAGCGACAGGTATCTGGTTGTGCTGGAATTCCTCTGTTGAGACCTTCTGAAAGTAATTTCGCCAACGTTCTCTCGCCTTCTTCCAGTCGACTAGCAAAACGCCCTTATCGTCATTGATGCCATAGAAGCGTTGGATATCTTGAGATTTATGGTGCCTGGATTTGACGAGGCGATAGATGTCCCGCTCTCCCTTGCGTGTGTCCAGCTTCGCGTAGAGGTCTGCGTACCGAGCCGATTTCGTCGAAGCAAGAGTCTTCTTCGCTTCCCTGCGTGCTACTTTGTAAGCATTCCAACGAGAAGGTGTTTTGTCTTCTAGAAACTCGTGGTAAAGCTGCTTCTTCTTGCGTACCGCAGTTTTGACTGCGTCATTCCAAAGCCATGTGACCTTATCAATCCGACGTCTTCCGGGCTTCGTAAGTCCAAGAATGGCATGCGTGGCTTCGTGAACAGCTTTCTTCATTTTTGCCCAGCTTTCTTCAACGGTAGTAATCGGTGGCAGCGTAAGACGTCTAATGACTTCTTCTTCATTCTCTTTAAATTGCCACCTTCTGATTCTCGCCGGTCCTGTTCGTGCCTGTATGACCATTGGCGGCTTTACACGGAGCTTGCAGATAACTGGTCGGTGTTGGGTCGCAACTGTTTCGTAAGGGACGACTTTAGTGTCCAACACGTCTTTAAGGTCTTTGCGCCTTACCAGAATGTAGTCAATTTGTGTTGTATTTGTGCCGCTGTAGTATGTGATTAGATGTGAATCACGTTTATTAAACCATGTGTTCGTAATGACTAGGTCATGGGTTTCCGCATAATCTAGAATTCTCAGTCCGTCGTCGTTCCTCTCACCATATCCGAATCCGCTATGGGCGGCATGGTCTTCTTTCAAGCGACTGACATGTCCATTTAGGTCGCCTGCAACTATGAGGTAGTCCTCTAAGGGCACATCAGCGGTCTTTTCGTCAAGCAACGCCCAGAAGGCGTCTTTGATCGTTGCCGTTAGGCCTGTCTGAGGAGCATAGGCGCTGAAGAGGTGGATTTTTCTTCCATCGGCGATGTAGACGATTTTCATCAGACGATCATCATACCGCTGGAGTTCGGAGACAGAACCATCAAACTGTGCTGATACTGCAATTCCCACACCACTGGTAGTTCCACGTGTACCGTTATAATACAACTTGTATCCACACCCAATGTTGTACGCCTTATCACCACTCCACCGTGTTTCCTGTACAGCACAGGCATCGATGCGCCTCATTTCTAGCTTTTTCGCTAGCTCATTGTAACGTCCAGACATAGTGACGACATTAAGTGATGCAATTCGGGATGTAGGGGCTAGATTGTTTAGCCGTCGCCGCCCGTGCGACGGTAACCCTTGCATACTTCTCTCGCCAACCGGGCCTCGTCGTCGCGCGTCGCTTCTGGGGGACGCCCTAGCCTTTAGTTCAGATCCTTGAGACAGCATGTCATGGGGATGTGACGAATTCTTTTTACAGCCGGCTTGTCACATAGCCTGTCGCCAAGCATTTTATAGCTGCTGCCAGCACACAATGAGGCCGCTCCTAACATGGAGAACAGACGCCTTTTGCAGCCGCCCCACTGGAGTACAGACGCTGCAGCTAATGGGATTTCAACAGCATTTCCTTCTGCTGAGGACCCATTACCCTCTTACAAGAGCTCATCCGCCCTAATCCGTTGATATAATAAAAAAAAGGATATCTATTAAAAGAAACGCTTCATATACAATTTTCTACGGTACCAATACAAAAAATAGAAATCACCAGCTACTTCAGGCGTGTACATAACCTAAAATGGTACTTGATTGTTTTATTTATTATAATTTTAATTTTGATTTTGGTTATTATTGAATATTATTAATTTTATTAAAACGATTTAAATATTTTCATTATTTATAATTTTAATTTTATAATCTTAATTTTATTTTTAATTTTAATTTGTATATTTATGTTTTATTTTATTGTATAATTTTAATATTTTTGGTTATATTTACTAGTTTTTCAAATCCTGCACCATATTTCAAGGAGACAGATGCTATTTGCCTTTCAGAAATATTACATCTACAGTACAAGAAATGTTGTTGTAATTCGGCTGAAAGTTTCAACTATTAGATTTTTTGATAATAGTCTACAAACTCTATTTATAGTAGGTAGGGGGTTAATATATTGACCACTCTGCTATAAAGGATTAAAGGGCTTTCGAAATATTTAGATGTGTAGCCTTTAGAATAAATGTAAACCTACAACTTTATATACGAGTACAATATTTGCGTGTTATTTTAGTTATGCTAGCAAAATTAAATAATATTTATGATAATAAAATAAGTGATAATTAATGTTAAAAGTTAAAAGAAACGGCGGAAAAAGCGGGCTTAGAGATTTCGTTGCTAAAAACAAGGATGATGACAAGTGATCAGAAATACACTAAGAGAATTATAAAAACAAATTATGGGAGCATCAGGGTCACTGACCGATTTAAATATCCTGGAGAAATAATTAGTAGCAATGGGACGGATAAATTGGCAATTGAGAACAAAAAAGGGAAATTGGAAAGATTAAATTTTTGTACAAAAAATATCATACTAATATATAAACAAGATGTTCAGTAAAGGACATATAGCCTAGTTTCTCCTAAATGCATGGGTATTGTTATAACTCTTTGTCCTTTTCAAGGAGTATAATTGAATGTTGGTTGTAGTAGCTTGTTGGAATACAACGTGCTATAGGGATATTAAACATGAATATGAGGTGCCCTTTGCTAGTGCTACCTCTGTAAAAAAAAACATTCAATTCGGTTTCACCGTGTTTGAATTGATCTGGGGAATGGATTTGCACACATACATGGCCGCTATTTGCAAACTATTGGGCTGATGACCTTGTAGTCAGTCATAAGATGCTTTCCACAAAAAGGCATGTTGTTGCAAAATCCGGTAGAGATCAAATTATTAGGATGGTCGAAATTTGATTTAAGCTTTTAACATTTGGGTGGCCGTCATTCCGTTTCCGTCAAGATGGCGGCGATATAAAACATGAGACACTGAGGTGCCTTTTGCTAGTGCTACCTCTGTACCAAATTTCGTTCAATTCGGTTTCACCGTGTTTGAATTGATAGGAGGAATCGATTTGCACACATACTTGGCCACCATCTGCAAACTATTGGGCTGATGATCTAGCAGTTTGGCCAGAATATGCCTCCCACATAAAGATTTGTTGTTGCAAAATTTGGTAGAGACTAGATTATTAGGTTGGTCGTAATTACATTTTAGCCTTTAACATTTGGGTGGCCGCGATTACGTTTCCGTCAAGATGGCGGTGATATAAAACATGACACTGAGGTGGCCTTTTCTAGTGCTACCTCTGTACCAAATTTCGTTCTATTCGGTTTCACCGTGTTCGAATTAATAGGGGGAATCGATTTTCACACAAAGATGGCCGCCATCCGCAAAATATTAGGCTAATGACCTATTAGTTTAGTCAAAGGATGCTCCCTCCATAATGGTATGTTGATGCAAAATTTGGTAGAGATCGGATGATTAGGTTAATCGTAATTTGATTTAAGCTTTGAATATTTGTGTGGCCGCCATTACGTTTCCGTCAAGATGGCGGCGATATAAAACATGACACTGAGGTGCCCTTTGCTAGTGCTACCTCTGTACCAAATTGCATTCCATTCGGTGTCACCGTGTTCGAATTAATAGGGGTAATCGATTTTGACACAAATATGGCCGCCATCCGCAAAATATTAGGCTAATGACCTATTAGATTTGTCAAAGGATGCTCCCTTCATAATGGTATGTTGTTGCAAAATTTGGTAGAGATCGGATGATTAGGTTAGTCGTAATTTGATTTAAGCTTTGAACATATGTGTGGCCGCCATTACGTTTCCGTCAAGATGGCGGCGATATAAAAGATGACACTGGGGTGCCCTTTGCTAGTACTACCTCTGTACCAAATTTCGTTCCATTCGGTTTCACCGTGTTCGAATTAATAGGGGCAATCGATTTTCACTCAAAGATGGCCGCCATCCGCAAACTATTAGGCTCATGACCTATTAGTTTGGTCAAAGGATGCTGCCCCCATAAAGGTATGTTCTTGCAAAATTTGGTAGAGATCGGATGATTAGGTTAGTCGTAATTTGATTTAAGCTTTGAACATTTGTGTGGCCGCCATTACGTTTCCGTCAAGATGGCGGCGATATAAAACATGACACTGAGGTGTCCTTTGCTAGTGCTACCTTTGTACCAAATTTCGTTCAATTTGCGCTCACCGTGTTCGAATTGATAGGGTCAGACATTCAGAGCACACACACACACACACACACACACACACACACACACAGACTCACACTCATATACACACACAGACAGACACACTTTTTTCGCCCTGTAGTGATCTCATAAGTCTACTTTCATTTTTTGCAAAAATCGAAAGTAGGCTAAAATGAGATGGTGTGTGTCTGTCTTTCTGTCTGTCTGTCTGTCTGTTACCTAATAACGCAAGAACCACTGGTCCGATTTAAATGAAATTTTGCATGGATGTAGCTGAAATAAAAGGTTTACATATAGGATACTTTTAATTTCGATATTTTGCACTATTAAGAAATGGCGACCATTTTAGTGACGTCACTACACCCTTTGGTTTCAAAATTTCATATTTCCACATCAAATAAAAAGAGAACGGTAGGAAATAGCAAACTTTTGATGGCACATGCGAGCTTTGAAATTTAATCTCCTATCCGAAAGGTCCTTATCACTTTTCGTGTATCTCCAACGGTTAGCGAGTAAAACCTACTTTTGTGACGTCACTACACCCTTTGCTTTCAAAATTTCATATTTCCATTTCAAATAAAAAGAGAACGCTAAGAAATAGCAAACTTTTGATGGTATACACGAGCTTTAGCATTTAATTTTCTATCCAAAAGGTTCTTATCACTTTTCGTGTATCTCCGACGGTTAGCGAGTATAACCTAAATTTGTGCAATAAAACACGGTCAACACCGAGCGGTGCAGTATATCTCTCTCTCTATATATAAATAGAAAATTTGTCTGTTTTTTTCTGAATTTCTACGGAAATTTGAGTTATTTACACGTTTCAGACTGTTTTATGATAGATGTGCGTGAAAATAATGTTTTGGTCTGTCTGTTTGTTTGATTGTCTGTGGACAAATTTGTTCCCTTATAACTCGAGAACGGCTGGGTGTATCAACGTAAAATTTGGTACAGATATCCATCAGAGGCACGACACTAATCATTGATGTAACCCTTCTCCGTACCTCTCATAAAAGGGGGTCTACCCCCTTAAAATGCATGCTGAAATAGGAGTAGAAGGACGAAACAAAAATCATTTTCAGCCCCTCGATGTAAGAGACAAAACTCGGGGGCCCCGAAAGGTCCCCGAAATCCACATTTTAAGGCCCTAAAACCAACCGTTTTTGAGATATTCCCAGAAAACTAATTTCATTTAATAAACTAATGAACGAATACAAGCCGGTAACCATGGCAACAGATTCTCAGAGGTCCATCTATTGCTGTAAGACGCAATGCAATTCCATTAATTTCATTGGTGTGAAAGTTTGCAAACGGCTAGAAGGTTATCACGGAACCAAATTAAGCTGTAGAATTCATCAATACGTATAATGCGCTTAAGGGGGTCAAGGGGTACAGTAGAATTTTTTCACGCGATTTACACCTCCGGGTATGGTACGGCAGGTCTATTATATTCCTATCCCTATATTATATTATTATTATTATTATATTATGGCCTACAACGAGGAGACAAAGCCCCCTCGGTGCCAGAAACAAAACTTGGGGGCCCTAAAGGGTCCTCGAAAACTACATTATAAGGCCCTAAAACCAAAAGTATCTGAAATATTCCCAGAAAACTAATTTAATTTAACAAACTAATGAAGGAATGGAAATCGCTAACCATGACAACATTATCTCAAAGGGTGGCATCCAACTTTCCATCTATTTCTGTAAGAAGTAATGTCACTCTATTTATTACATTTCTGTGAAAGTTTGCAAATGGCTATATGGTTATCACGGAACCAACGTAGACTGTATAATTCATCAATGCAATTAAGGGGGTCAAGGGGTAGCCTAGATTTTTTTCATGCAATTTTCACGTGCGACATATAGTACAGAAGGACTATTATATCTCCAAACATTTGCAAAGTGAAATGCCATGCCCTGTGGTTCAGATTCCACGTAAAATGGAGGTCCCGTGGCTAATGATCTCGCGATTAATGGTCACGTAAAACTACAATCATCCTTTATATCTCCAAACAGCAACATTATTTTCAAAAATTCCTGAATTGAATCAGCATTTTTTGCGGCTTTTAGGAATATGGGCCATTTGAGACTAAAGAACTTGAATTTTCATGCACCACAAGCCTTTATAATTTATGAAAGAGGTCTTCCTGTGTATGGGGACCTAACACAACATAGAGGGTCAGTTTTTATGTGAGGTGTATTGCGTTTCGTCTACAAGTCTGACAATTCTATTTCACGTCAAGAAGTACAAGTTAGGTGAATTTAGTTTGAGAGCAAATTTTAACTAATCTTTGTTTTGTCGACATACGGGTTCATCGTAAGGATGATTTTGTTTGATACTGTATTGCAGATATACCCATATTTGGATATCTGGGTGATATGTTGTAGACAATAGAATTGTCTGTCTGTCTTTCTGTGTATCTTTATGTACGCCTATAAATCGTGTTCGTAGGCGTGGTGCATCGTAAAATTAGGTATGGTAAACATGAGTCAATACACCAATCATTTATAAAACTCCTCACCGTACTTTTCAAACAGTAGAAGGGTGGATATAGGGAAAAACCTCTCAAAATACATGCTAAAATAGGCGAAATATAAAAAATTATCCTAGAAGGACGATCAATGCATATGTTGCGCTTCTCAATGTGAGACACAAAATTCGCGAGTCTATAAGGGGTCTCCGAAAACCACATTTTAAGGCCCTTAAATTAACAGTGTGTGTGGTATTCCCTGAAAACTAACTTCGTTCTGATAAACTTATGAAGGAATGAAAAACCGCTAACCATTGCAACAGTAGCTCAATTGATAATGTCTGGTGTTAATATATAACACCGTTCGAAGGACGGGTACTTCTGCTATACAAATATATAAAAATGAGATGGTGTGTGTCTGTCTTTCTGTCTGTCTGTGTGCTACTCAATAATGCAAGAACCACTGGTCCGATTTAAATGAAATTTTGCATGGATGTAGCTGATTTACCAGGTTTACATATAGGATACATTCTATTTCGATAATTTGCACTATTAAAAATGGCGACCATTTTAGTGACGTCACTACACACTTTAATCAAAACTTCATATTTCCTTATCAAATAAAAAGAGAACGCTAAGAAATAGCAACCTTTTGATGGCATACATGAGCTTTAACATTCAATTTTCTAACCAAAAGGTCCTTAACACTTTTCGTGTATCTCCAACGGTTAGCGAGTAAATCCTAAATTTGTGCAATAAAACACGGTCAACACCGAGCCGTGCAGTATATCTCGACATATATAAATAGAAAATTTGTCTGTTTTTTTTCTGAATTTCTACGGAAATTTGAGTTATTTACATGTTTCAGACTGTTTTATGATAGATGTGCGCGAAAATAATGTTTTGGTCTGTCTGTCTGTTTGATTGTGGACAACTTTGTTCCCTTATAAATCGAGAACGGCTGGGTGTATCAACGCAAAATTTGGTACAGATATCCATCAGAGGCACGACACTAATCATTGATGTATCTCTTCTCTGTACCTATAATAAAAGGGGGCATACCCCTTTAAAATACATGCTGAAATAGGAGTAGAAGGACGAGACAAAGCCCATTTTCAGCCCCTCAATGTGAGAGATAACATTCGGGGGCCCTAAAAACACATTTTAAGGTCCTACGTCCAACCGTTTTTGAGATATTCCCAGAAAACTAATTTAATTTAATAAACTACTGAACGAATGCAAGCCGATAACCATGGCAACAGATTCTCAGAGGTCCATCTATTGCTGTAAGACGCAATGCAATTCCATTAATTACATTAGTGTGAAAGTTTGCAAATGGCTAGATGGTTATTATGGAACCAAATTAAGCTGTAAATTTCATCAATATGTAAAATGCGCTTAAGGGGGTCAAGGGGTAGTCTAGAATTTTTTCACGCGATTTACACCTGCGGGTGTGGTATGGCAGGTCTATTATATTCCTATCCCTATATTGTATTATTATTAGTAGTATTATATTATGGCGTACAACGACGAGACAAAGCCCCTCGGTGCCAGAAATAAAACTCTAGGGTCCTCGAAAACTACATTATAAGGCTCTTAAACCAACAGTTTCTGAAACATTCCCAGAAAACTAATTAAATTTAATTTAACAAACTAATGAAGGAATGCAAATCCGTAACCTTGGCAACATTATCTCAAGGGGTGGCATCCAACTTTCCATCTATTTCAGTAAGAAGCAATTTATTACATTTATTACATTTCTGTGAAAGTTTGCAAATATAAGGTTGTCACGGAACCAACGTAGACTGTATAATTCACCAATGCATTTAAGGGGGTCAAGGGGTAATCTAGGATTTTTTCATGCAATTTTCACGTGCGACATATAGTACAGAAGGTCTATTATATCTACAAACAACAACATTATTTTCAAAAATTCTTGAATTGAATCAGCATTTTTTGCGGCTTTTAGGAATTTGGGCCATTTGAGACTAAAGAACCAGAATTTTCATGCACCACAAGCTTTTATAATTTATGATAGAGGTCTTCCTGGGTATGGGGACCCAACACAACGTAGAGGGTCAGTTTTTATGTGACGTGTATTGCGTTTCATCTACAAGACTTTCAATTCTATTTCATGTCAGGAAGTACACGTTAGGTGAATTTAGTTTGAGAACACATTTCAACTAATCTTTTTTCTTTTCTTTTTTTTGTCGACATACGGGTTCATCGTAAGGTTCATTTTCTTTGATACTGTGTGGTAGATATACCCATATTTGGATTTCTGGGTGATATGTTGTAGACAATAGAATTGTCTGTCTTTCTTTCTGTGTATCCTTATGTACGCCTATAGCTCATGTTCGGATGCTTGGTGCATCGTAAAATTAGGTATGGTAAACATGAGTCAATACACCAATCATTTATAAAACTCTTCACCGTACTTTTCATACAGTAGGAGGGTGGATATAGGGAAAAACTTCTCAAAATACATGCTAAAATAGGCGAAATATAAAAATTATCCTAGAAGGACGACCAAAGCATATGTTGCACTTCTCAATGTGAGACAAAAAATTCGCGAGTCTATAAAGGATCTCCGAAAACCACATTATAAGGCCCTTAAATTAACAGTGTGTGTGATATTCCCAGAAAATTAACTTCGTTCTGATAAACTTATGAAGGAATTACAAGCCGCTAACCATTGCAACAGTAGCTCAATTGATAATGTCTGGTGCGTCTCTAAAAGCAGCAGTACTTAAAAGGGACGTAACACCAATAACATTGTTATTTTTATTATTATAATGTCTGGTGTTAACACCGAACACCGTTCGAAGAACGGGTACTTCTGCTAGTATATATTAAAAAGAACCTGTCTATCAATGCAAAATTACAACATTTTAATACAGTTGTTGGACCAGTCATCTTGTACGGCATGGAAAGTACAAATATAACCGGAATGGAGAATTTTCTCAAGAAAGAAAGAAGAATTTTAGGAAGGATTTATGGTCCTAGGAAAACACAGGAAGGTAATAGACTGAGATCCAATGCAGAAATTTATAGTAAAATCGACTACCTTGAAGTGATGATCAGAAAACGGCGACTTCAGTTCTACGGACATATGGTCCGCATGGATTGCTCAAGGTTAAACAAACAAATTTTTGATAAAATCTGGAACTATAAAGGGCAAGGAGGCTATGTAAAACAAATGAAAGAAGAATTTCAAAAGTTCAAAATTACTGAAGAAGATTGCCTAAATCGAATAGAGTACAGAAATAAAATTTTTGGCCTCAAAATTCTTGTCGGGGAGAAGAAGAATCTCAACAGAGGAGAATGGACTGCTGAAAGAAGAGCTGCGCAGTCGAACAGGATGAAAGACTTCTGGAAGAGAAAGAAGGAAACTAGACCTATAAAGAAGTGATATTTGCGTGGTCCTTGTTGTCCGCGGTGTATATTATATATATATATATATATATATATATATATATATATTGAGACCGTTTAGTTGATGTCAACAACCACGATGACTCAACTAACGACACATAAATTGAATAAAAAGTACGTGAGGATCAGGTGACCTCCCAAAAAGGCTAAAGCGGCACGAGAGTCCGTAGTCCACAGGGATCGTGGTACATGGTGACGATGGTCATAGACCGCCTAAGGAAAGGTTCACCTTAAAACTAGACTGAGAAAATAAACATCCAGACTCATGTAAAACACCGTGAAAATTTATTAAAATTCACAAGCCCCTAGCCTAGTTCGGAGGGTTATAATCGGCTAGTCCGCAAATTAATAAATAAACTAAGATAAAGAACAGGTCCCCTACCTGAGAAGTTACTGAAAACCCTCGCGAAAGATCTAACTCACAATGATAAAGCAACAACAGCAACGCTAGGAATATGGCACGACGCAAGTCCCTAGTTCAAATTACAAGATCAAGCTAATATCTGAATTTACATTTAACAGGGAAGCAAAACAAATCTAGGTTAGGATGGTACCATTTCGACATTTAAATTTAACATTAATTCAACTAGCTAAGTCCTATCAATTAACAAAATTTACGGCGATGACGTCCGTAAAAGAAAACAATTACATCCAAAAGCTAAGTGTACAGCCATGAAAAACAAACAATTTAATTATGCTTAATAACTATGTGCTAACAGCACACAATAAAGTAACATGTAGGGTTTAATACACTTGACATCATAAATTAATAACGAAATAGACACAGTAGTTTTATTAAAAATTCCTGCCTACACCTTGGTTTACTCTTTGTAAACCATAGTCATCTAATGTGTATAGTTACGGTGACGAATGCGCAGTTGAGACCACGTCTGACATCGCATGGCCTGAGCTCCACAAGCTACGAACTCTAGGTTCGCACATGCTTCAGGTCACTACAAAAATGTCAACTGTCCTAGTCATTTCCTCACAAGGAAATTATCTTCAACTGCACGGCTATGTCAACAGTTCCAGAATGAAAAGAACAAAGTTAGATAGAAAGAATCGTTAGTTAGGCTTGTTTTACAACAATTATGCATTTTATTATTAGAATGTCGGTTTATAGGTTTATCGTAGGTTTATGGCGAATAACATTGACAATAGCCTGGGCACGGAGTGTCTCCAACTGAGATCATTCTCCACCAAAAAGCCTCGACTCAACAGTCGGAATATAATCAACGAGTATAACAACTCGGACACACAATAACACGGATTACCAGCGGCGCTAAGCTCGCGTTCAATAACTCTGGGATAGGCCTGTACAACAGTTACCTTCCAGTAACATCTGGTCAACGGGATCATCCCCGGACAAAGCATACAATAACATCCTGCTATAACAGGGTAGACTTCACCATCCTATAGAAAACCTTACATAACTGTACCTGTCATACGACAATACACGCAACAGAGCGTTAAACTAACAAAAACCGATCCATAAAACAAGTGATCAAATACAAGAGTGGAAACTGATTTCCATAAGCAAAATAGCAATGAAAGGAAAAGCGAATACAAATTGTACTCTGTCCTCGTCTATAGTAGTTTTGTCTCACAATGAAGCAGGCATGCTCTAGGTCACTGGGTTACATAACCAGTTTATTCAAGGCCGGCGATTTAATCAATACAAAACCTGCACTTGGCCGGTTCATAAAAAACTCTACCATGGGTTACGGATCTCTACAGAGTCCGTGTATCAAACGCACGCTATAAATCTGAATATAATAATACAATTCCGTCTTTCTACCAAAGACGTCTAAATGAAAGTAAACTTACAATAACTGAAGCTCTTTGCTTTAAAAAAATGCAACTCAGTAGTTGCTAGAACATCAAATAAAAACGTGTCTCACACGACACAAGAAAAATATGATAAATGTGGCACAGATTCACACACTAGATCTGCTTAATGATACGTTGGGATCCGCGTTCGATGCTAGGCAACGAAACATTCCTTCTAGTTGTTAGGTTCAAACATGACCAAGAATAGCTTCTGAGCTTATTCAAAATGAAATATAATGCATTTACAAACTGGTAGTTACTGTCGACTACCTAAATGATACGACCGTTCTAACGACAGTCAGGGGTGTAACAAAGGATGGCTGCGAAGAATGCAGTCAATTAATAACCAAGGCATCTGATTGCCATAACTACAGTCAGCAAAGACTTGAAAATTACCCCAAGTAGGGTTGAACAAAATGACTACGATCAGGTTCAGCAAAAAGGTAGGCATTGACGTTCCACGACGTTCACCAAGCTGCACCAGGGCTGACCAAAATGTCTGACCCCAAGGGTGTCTCACTCTAAACTGAAATAAATGACATCTAACTAATCTAGTTACATCCCTACCTAGAAAAATGGCTGACACTGAGTGTGGTTGATTCACAAACTACATTAAAACTACTATACCACCAGAAACTAGAACAAAGAAGGGGTGTGACAAAAACTCACGAAATGGAGGAGCTCTCACTCAGCTCTCTATTCCACAACAAGGGTTGTACATAAACCTCTCTGGCTCTCTGGATCGGTATCCTCCTCATCAGGATTCCCATCTGGACTCCCCCAAAGACCAGGGTTCGATTTGTCCCTGTCGACATCTTCGTGGATATGCCTGGAAATGGCATTTTGGCTCCTTCCCTCTCGTTCATCGTTCTGGAAGTTCCACCATCATGCTGGTTCCTGTAGAAACGTCACCCCCCCCCCCATACTGGGATGGTATTAGCCCATGGTGACTGCTTCAACCATGGTGAATAAAAGTCCAATCACGTGGGTAGCGAAATAAGTTGCGTGATTATTCATCCTCTCACTTCCAAAATTATAATGTCCGTCGTGACTATTATAGGCTTCAATTATAAAATACGACACAGCCTTAATCTTGCAGATGTGGATTAGCATGTGAGCTAATACTATTTTATAATGCTGCACGTGCTAGTGACGCTACTTTTGTATCACGCAGCATCCGTGAATTATACGACGTTTCAAAGATGAAATTTCCACTTTGGCAATTTAAATATCTCATACTATTATAATCACACTTATTCAGGATAATTGTAACACTATTACCTGTATATTTCCACTAGGCATCTGCCCTCCACATACGCGTGGGTAATATGTGATGTCACAGCAATGTTGTGCAATACACTATACTTGCCAATAATTATTTCCCAAGCTTCTTATTTAATTCACTGGACTTCATCGACAGTGAATATTAGTATTTGCTTGCTCGATGGCACCTTATAATCACTTTTAACGCTAAACAGCGGATATTCTTCTACGTCTCGTAGGACAAATGTAATTCCACGCCTACACAAGGCGGATTCTCAAGACGCAGTGCTCCGGTACTGGGTGTCTCTAGAAAGTAGGTCGTCAAAACGAAAACGTTGAGCGACTACTTACGTTCCTTTTTGCGTATCTGCAAGGGTATTACCTTACCTAAAGTAAAAATAAACATTCTCCAAAATGTTTTAATAATGCAGCATGACGAAATGGAATATTCTGAGTCTCGTAGGAAAGATAAAAATAATTAATAAGACCTCAGATAATAATTAGCAGTTTACACCAAAGTCAAAAGTGCGATTCACCGCTACTTCAAAGTATCGCGTGATCTCTCAGCTTCACGTGGCTTCCTGGGTGTGTTCAAAAGTACAACATCCCCTCATAAATGCTCTGTCATAAAAAAAATATCACATGAACCATAGCTCAGCGGGTTCAATATATATATATATATATATATATTTAATTATGCTAACATAATTTTAAATTGAAATGATAGACAGCTGATTGCTGGAAACATTCTCCTCCTGGTTTGCTCTTCATCACCGCCCGGAGATAACTTAACTTAGTCCATGTTATATTTGCCAGGTTACAAAATGTGATAAATGATTGTCATTCTGCCGAATCTAACTGTGTACATTAATGTGTTCACCGACCGAAAAGGGATGATTTTATCAGTTAGCATTAATTAAGTTGCTAGTAGTACTGTAGTAAGATGGGTGATCAAAACTTAATTTCGTCATTTTATTTCTTAGAGAAACAGGATTGATGCAATCTGGCGCATGTGCAGAGGGCCAAAGTAGAAGGAGAAGCAGCAGATTGGCGTGTCCGAATTCATTCGAGTGCAAACCAGTATGGCAGAATGATGTGTGCTGGAAACGTAATCACGAATGGATGTGCACTATGAATGGGTGTGCGAGACTAGTGTTTAAGATATTCATCACCGTCTAGGCCTATACACAGTCTATGGAGACGATATAATGTACCGTCAAATGTTTGGGAGCTCGTATTCTATGTTTGATCATGAAAGGAAGAAGGCAGGAAGCACTACCGGGACGTCAATTCGCAAGCAACGAGGAGGTATAGAGTCTGAGAAGAACATCCTTAAACCACTGGGCACCGAATTTTGCTAGGAAAGTTCTTTTTTTGAATTTTTCACGATACGACAAATGTATCAATGTCGTTGGCGACTATATGGAATAATGGCCCAAGACCTGTCGTTTGATATTTATTTATTTATTATTTGCTAATTGGCCAACTAGGGACCACGATAAGTCCCACTATACATTCAGGCGTTTATTCAATTTGCGATTGATCCAGTAGGTTTTCATTAACTTGCTGTGTCGAGCACGGCGTTCATCCGACCACTTTGCACCGGTTGTCCATTTCTCATCTTGGAAAGTCCCAAAAGTCACGATGATTTTTCGGAAAAGGTCTCGTTTGTGTGCGTCACCAGTTCGTAGGCCCATTTCTTCGAGGTCTTTCTTGACGTTAACGCACCAGGGAACTGATGTTTTTGGTTTTAAGTAGAAATTGTTAAATGTACGTTTTGTCCATATTGAGTCGTCCATTCGTCGTAAGTGACAGTAGAAGAGAGCCCTGCGTTTTCGCATTGTGTCCGTGATCTTCTCTATCTTAGAATAGATTTCTTGATACTATAATAATTATTATTAATGATTTTCAAAAAAATGCATCTACATACACAGCAGTGTCTTCATCTCCGTTGTTATGGCAATTTACATTCGGGACGCCCTTGTACAAAGAATAGAAGTACTCATAACTATTCACACGGTAGTGGCAGATGACCTACATGTTCCTCACCTTCTAAAATGACCATCTCAAGAATATTGCTGTGAAGGACTGTGTTACACGCAACACGACAGCGGGTGGGTGTTGTATTACGAGAGAACCTCTTGGCTTGAAGTTCGCTTCCATTGTGAATTACAAGCCACGACGGAGCTTCCAAACCAATCAATTTCCGGGCCCCGTCCCTCCCTGGTGGAAGTAGACACGTCGCGCCTGATAAATGGTCCGTGTGTCAGCCGGGGTCAACCTTGAGCAGGCTTTTTGAGCGCTCTTGTTTAGCTAAGTTCATTAACGAAGACTGCATGATCCCTGGTGATCCAGCAAACAACTAGCACCTTCCCCATTTATTGTAATGCTCTCTAGCCTAATGCACAGCAAATGTGCTTCTTTTAATGACTTCTTCACGATTAATAGTACTAGTACATTTAAATGTAAAAAACAAAACAAAAACGAAGTGGATGGTTGTTAGTAGAAACAAAGATGAAATTCAAGGCATTCCTACATTTGCTAATGGAAGACTTGAAAGGGTTTAATCATATAAATATTTAGGAAGTCAAATCAATGATAACAGGGACTTAAGTTAAGAAATTCGCTTTAGAATTGAGCAGGCCAGAAGTTCTTTCATGAAAATGAGAATAGTTTTGACCAGCCGTGATTTAAGTCTGTTATTACGCACCCGACTGCTTCGATGCTACGTTTTTAGTGTCCTGCTCTATGGAGTTGAATAATGGACAATTACCAAGGTTTTAAGAAGAAACTTATAGCATTTAAAATATGGACGTATCGCAGGATTTTAAGGATATCGTGGACAGCTAAAGTCACAAATGTGGAAGTACTGCGGCGTATGTGAGTATAAAGTTTACTGTTTGTTATGATACAAGCGACAGCCGTGCTGCCAACGTAACTGGTGACGTAATCTCTCGCAGCAACTTGTAGGCACTGCGGAGAACATTCCTGGGCACACTTTAGATTCGTAGATATTGAGAACCGTCAAAATATTTCGGATTTTTATATTATGTAGGTCTTAGAGTTATGTACTATTACATGAAGATTATTGGGTAGGTGTAGCCTAGTATTCAAACTTCAATCGCATGATTAGGACACAAGAAATGAAAATCAGATTTTAAAATTTCGCACAGCTGCCAACTTGTAGTTATGAAAACAATTGAAATAAATTAAATGCCAGTTGATTAAAATTTGTATAAGCATTTACCGTACCAAGTTTCACTGCGCTTAGATGGTTAAATTGGAGGAAACGTCTATTCAAATATTTATATTTCGCGTCACCGCCATGTTGGATTTGTGCTCACAAAGTTATTGAAAGCTCCATAGGTGAACTTATGTTCATAGCCTCTATCGAAATACAACATTTCAGTTTGATTACTGTCATAGATTAGGGGACGTAGTGGTCATGTTGTTGGCCTCTCACCAAGGTGGACCGGGTTCAATTCCCGGTCAATGCATGTGAGATTTTCGAAGTGAAATGCCATGTCCTGTGGTTCGGATTCCACGTAAAAAGGAGGTCCCGTGGCTCATGATCGCATGATTAACGGTCACGTAAAACTAAAAGCTTCCTTCCTTCCTGTCATAGATTAATAGATATTGAGAACCATCCATATATTTCGGATGGTCGCCACGTTGGATTTTTATAAATGTAGGCCATAGAGTTCTGAACTATTAGATGACGATTATTGCGTAGGTTCATTACTCAAACGTTCACCTCGATCGCATCGTTAATACACAAGAAATGAAAACTTAATTTTAATATTTCGCACAGCCACCATCTTCAGGATATGTAAACAATTCAACTAAATTAGATGCCAGTGCATTCCAATGTATATAGAGATTTAATGTACCATATTTAAGTGCGCTCAGATTGTTAAATCGCGAGAAAAATCTATTAAAATACTACTCATTTATATTTTTCCTCCGTTTCTAAAATTCTTTATAAGCCTAACAATCCACAAAGGTTGACCTAACTTTTCTACTTTAACTCCACATTCCTCTCATGATTTCCTTTTGGTCTCTACTACATTATTATTTCTTTGGTTCTGTTACTTTCCACCACATATACAGTAGCTCCCTGTCTGCCGGATTCCTTGTTTGCAGCCACTTTTTGTAAGCCTCCATCTTACTTTTACAAGCAGACTTCACTGTCATTTCACCAGGATGTGCGCTTTTTCTTTATTATTGTTATTATTATTATATTTGCCAAGTCAAGAACATCTGCTTTCAGGATTATAACGAAAAATTGAATACATTAAATATTATATAGAGGTGAAATTCAAGGACATTTCAAGGGCTTCCCAACTCCCCTAATGCGCCCTGCAGCCCTTTTGGCCTGATCCCACCTCTTGGGCCGGCTAGGATAACATCAGCGCCGCTGTAAAGCACTTGTAAATAGATGTAAACTATAAATCGTGCTGGATCCCCCCAAGATGTTGCCAATAAAAGAGTGTCGTTAGTAGGCATGTCGCCGCGATGGTATCGCCCGGGCGGATGGATGCATTAGGATGCAAATCACAGCGGGCAGAGTAAAAAAAAAATCTCTTGGTGCAAGATTGTCGCCGATGATTCTTGGGCGAGATGCTAATTCAAGATGCCGCAGGCAAGGTGAGGGGGGAGGGAAACACGATTTACATTTTCATGGCTTTTTGAATGGCGAGATAAAACGGCCGCGGAGATTATCAACAGGCGAGTGTTGGGATTTATTCCCTGGCTCATCGCGCAGGCGCATGAGATATGGAGTTCCGTTTAAAACGTCAAACAGACGGGTAATTACTGTATAATACTATTCTTCAGGGGATTAATTCTAATTTATACTGCAAGATACACATATAAACACTGCACTCTGCTGGCGTCGCTTGGACTCATGTTGTACAGACGGCTGGAAGGAAGGAAGGAAGGATTGAAGGAAGGAAGGAAGGAAGGAAGGAAAGATTGAAGGAAGGAATGGAAGAAGGATGGAAGGAAGGAAGGAAGGAAGGAACGAAGGAAGGGAGGAGGGATTGAAGGAAGGAAGGAAGGATTGAAGGGAGGAAGGGACGAAGGAAGGGAGGAAGGAAGGAAGGAAGGAAGGAAGGAAGGAAGGTAGGAAGGAAGGGAAGAAGGAAGAAGGAATGAAGGGAGAATGCAGAAAAGAAGCATTTGACATAATTATTGTGTTACAAGAGGATAATGAAGATTAGACGAAGATGCAGCTCCTCATCATCCCTTGTTATGAGCTGATCGTTTCACATCAACTTAGCTACCACACCCCGTATTGAAGCAACCTGTTTAACATATTCTAGTCATGGCTTTCTCCTACAGCACTTGTCATTGACTCTTAATTCTATACCTAAGCTTGCTATTTAGCCTATGAGTACCTAGGTATGTGCTCTACCAACCTCTCCGGATATATCTCTCAATCCTCACTCGTTTCAATACCTCTTCATTTGTTACTCGTTCTAGGCTCATCTAATAATAATTCTCCTGTAACACCCCATTTCAAATGCCTCTATTCTGCAGCACTATTAACGTTTCACTTCCATAAAGCACTACACTCCAGACGAAAGCTTCCAAAAATGTCATGCAAATACCCAAATCTATATTTGATTGCCAACTTATTGATTCTCTGAAGAGAAGCTTTCCTTGTCTGTGCTAGCCTACTTTTCATATTTTCTTTGTTTCGTCCATCACTGCTTATTTTGTCCCCCAAGTAGAAGAATTATCGTAATGCTTTTAGCTTTTCACTTGACAACTACATGGCTTATTTCGGCTGCATTTAATTATTTTTAGCCTATTTACAATTTTGAAAAAAAAAATGGGCTTATGAGATCACCTTTTGTCCGTGTGTGTGTGATTCGTGTGTGTGTGTCCCCCTAATAAAATCTAAATGGCTGGAGCGATTTCAATGAAACTCGGTAAGTTCATAGCACTATTTACGGCGACCCCGACCGTGCCCTTCAAATTTTGTTTCGACTCACCAATCCAACATGGCGGCTGTGCGAAATATTTCACCAGCATTCAATATCTCCGAAACTATTAGCGATATTACCCTGACATTTCGTATGGTGATAAAGGGAACTACTATAAGTTCACTTATGTGACCTTTGAAAACCTTGTAACTACAAAACCAACATGGCGGCCAAGCGAAGTTCCGACTTTAAATAGACGTTTCTCGTGATTTAACCAACCAAACGCAATGAAACTTGGTACAGTATATGTTTATATACATTGTAATGCACCGACATCTAAATTCGTTCAATTGTTTACATAACCACAAGATGGCGGATGTGCGAAATATTTCCCCGGCATTCTATATCTCTGAAACCATTAGGGATATCACCCTGAAATGTTGTAGCGCGATAAACAGCACTACTGGAAATTCATCTATAAAACTTTCAAAAACCGGTTGACTACAAAACGAACATGGCGGCCAAGCGAATTTGAAAATGTTAAATAGACCTTTCTCGCGATTTAATGTTCCAAACGCACTGAAATCTGGTACAGGAAATATTTATACACATTGTAATGCACTGGTATCTAATTTAGTTCAATTGTTTACATTACCTCAAGATGGCGGCTGTGCGAATTTTAAAATTAAGTTTTTATTTCTTGTGTCGTAATCTTGCGATCGAAGTCAAAGTTTGAATATTGGACATACGCAATAATTTTCCTTTAATGGTACATGACTCTATGGCCTATACATATAACAATCCAACATGGCGACCATCCAAAATATTTAGATGGATCACAATATCTACGAATCTTTTACAACAATCAAACTGAATTTTAGTATGTTCATAGGGGCAATGAACATAAGTTCACATATAGGACTTTCAATAACCTGGTGATCACACATCCAAGATGGCGGCAACGCGAATTATTAATATTCACATGGTCGTTTCTCGCAATTTAACCATCCGAGTGCAGTGACACTTGGTACAGCAAATCCTTATACAAATGTTAATCCATTGGCATCTAATTTTTTTCAATTGTTTCCATAACCACAAGATGGCAGCTGTGCGAAATTTTAAAATCTCGTTTTTATTGCTTGGGTCCTAATCATGCGATTGAAGTTTGAATACTACACATGCACAATAATCTTCATGTAACAGCGCATAACTCTAAGACCTACATATATAAAATTCAACATGGCGACCATCCGCAATATTTAGTCGGTTCTCGATATCTACGAATCTATTACAGCAATCAAACTGAAATTTTGTATGTTGATAGTGGCAATTGGCAGAATGTGCTGCCAACCTAACACGTCCCGCAAGGCGAGACCCGCGTAGCACGTCGCTGCGGAGAGACTTTGTGTATACAGCGACATGAATGTGCTGCCAACGTAACTCGTCCCGCAAGGCGAGACCCGCGTAGCACGCCGCTGCGGTGAGACTTTGCGTATACAGCGACATGAATGTGCTGCCAACCTAACACGTCCGGCGAGGCGAGACCCACGTAGCTCACCGCTGTGGTGAGACTTTGCGTATAAAGCGATATGAATGTGCTGCCAACCTAACACGTCCAGCAAGGCGAGACCCGCGTAGCACGCCGCTGCGGAGAGACTTTGTGTATACAGCGACATGAATGTGCTGCCAACCTAACACGTCCTGCAAGGCGAGACCCGCGTAGCACACCGTTGCGGAGACACTTTGTGTATACATTGACATGAATGTGCTGCCAACCTAACACGTCCCGCAAGACGAGGCCCACGTAGCACGCTGCTGCGGAGAGACTTTGTGTATACAGCGACATGAATGTGCTGCCAATCTAACACGTCCTGCAAGGCGAGACCCGCGTAGCACGCCGCTGCGGAGAGACTTTGTGTATACAGCGATATGAATGTGCTGCCAACCTAACACGTCCTGCAAGGCGAGACCCGCGTAGCACGCCGCTGCGGAGAGACTTTGTGTATACAGCGACATGAATGTGCTGCCAACCTAACACGTCCTGCAAGGCGAGACCCGCGTAGCACGCCGCTGCGGAGAAACTTGGAGTATACAGCAACATGAATGTATTGCCAACCTAACACGTCCCGCAAGGCGAGACCCGCGTAGCACGCCGCTGCGGAGAGACTTTGTGTATACATTGACATGAATGTATTGCCAACCTAACACGTCCCGCAAGGCGAGACCCGCGTAGCACGCCGCTGCGGAGAGTCTTTGCGAACGCTCTGTATATTGTATCATATATTGTTTAGTAATGTACTTTCTTTTTGAAAACTAAGCTTTCATTTTTCGAAAACTTTCCCAATTTTATTGATGTTTGGTCTTTCACTGTCACTGACTCCTATTTGGTCATTGTTAACAAAAGCAAGGAAGGACACTTTGGAAAATAAAAAAAATACAGCCTTAGAGTAGTCGCATATGATGTGTAGCATGTGACATGTTATCCCTCGTTAACAGTGAACTCTGTTGGGCATTGAAATAACTACTTGTAAAATCTTATTTTTATTTTTTTATTTAGTCAATTTACCCTCTAGGTTGGTGGTTCCCACGGACTCAGCGAGGGAACTCACCACTGCCGCCTCTATGGGCAGTGTCCTGGAGCAGGGAACATCTGGTCAGGATGGATACAACTGGGGAGGTGTGATCAGCACTTCGCCCAGGCGGCCTCACCTGCAAAGCGAACAGGGGCCACATAAGGGAGGAGAGAGGATGGAAGATTGGGATGGATAGGCTAGGAAGAGGGAAGGAGGCGGCCGTGGCCTTACAGTAGGTGCCATCCCGGCATTTGCCCGAAGACGAAGTGGGAAACCACGGAAAACCACTTCGAGGATGGCTGAGGTGTGAATCGAACCCCCTCTACTCATTTGGGCCACCCGAGGCTGAGTAGACCCCGTTCCAGTCCTCATACCACTTTTCAAAATTCGTGGCAGAGCCGGGAATCGAACCCAGGACCTCCGGGGCGGCAGCTAACCGTGCTGACCGCTACGCTACGGAGGCGACTTACTTGTAAAACTGCAGTGACAAATCTTGACCGGTTTTCAGCAAATATGATATAATGAATATTTTCACACCAAAGAACGACAATTTGAAGATGATGTATTGTAGGAATATCTTTAATGGTGCCTCCAAACATTGAAGTAAACCGTATGCGATATACATTCCACATAGCCACATGGCAGACAGTTCGTCGTGGTTTCAATCTCCGCCACCGCGCACGCTCATTGTTTCCGTTCCATCCATTTCCGTTTCATTTTTCAAAATCACCCCCACAAAAAATATACAGATACCAAGTGGAAAGATGTTACATATCAAACAGTAACCTTTATAGATTTCTATACATCAATCCAAAAGTAAGTTTAACTCAACTTAAGCGATGCCCATTCTTGAACTTCTTTTCCTATCTCGTGCCTGACTTATGTTCTGTGTCCCCTTTCGTAGCAAAGGGCTCCAACTGAGATCCTCCATTGGTCTCTTCTCCTGGTAATCAGTTGTAGATCTGTCCTAGATTTGCCTTCTTCCCTCATCTCTTCCTCCACGCTTCTGTTTCCGGTCACCTTAGGTCTTCCCCTTATCCAATTTTCGTAACCTATTTCATGCTAAAGATGTCCGTCTTTTTATCCGTCCGGTTTTTCTCTGTTGCAATTTTAGTAATAACTCTTTCTCGGAGATGCGAGTTATTGGCCTACAGTCTCCAAAGCACAGTGTGGAGGAGGGGGGGGGGGGGGGGGAAGGGGGGCTACCCTTTAGCGTCTGTGCCCACATTCTGCATGTTCGTCGCTACTCCCTGTGCTTCTGTTGTCAATTTAGATCTCTACAGGGTGTAATCAGACTCCCTCCTCCTTTCTCAACCGGGCTTGGGACCGGCTATGGCAGAGTTAATCACGTGCCTACTAATCTATTAATCCATACGAAATTTGGTAGAAATACAATCGATAGTATAGAAGTTACATGCACTTAGAAATTGGACCTATCGGCAGGTTTAGAATCATGTTGGCAACACTGGTATGTATGGACTTCTGAAAATTAATCTGGAATGATATTATGTGCCCACGTGTGCCAATGTTTGAATAGTTCGCATACATAACTTCTGAGATATCCAACATAGAGCTCATATTTCAATTCCGTTTTTTCAGCAGTTGGTACAACTGATGTCAATTTCAAATATGGCCGTGAGATATTCAGGCGTAGATCTTTAATCTTTCCAAATTTGGTTTCGATAGCTGCAGCCGTTTAGGAGTTGATAGGGGGCACACACACACACACACACACACACACACACAGAGACAGACAGACAGACGAACAGACAGACACACATTTTCCAGAATTTACCTATTATCCGGTGAGCTGATTAATAGATTAAACGTCAGTCGATTATTCGATTATCCGTTTTCGATTAATTTCAAATTATTCGATTTAGAATGCAGATTATTCATTGATAGTCTCTGTTAAATAAAAGAAAGCCAGCAGCCAATATCGATAACGTTACAAAGTGAGAAAGAACTACTCCTAAACAATACGTCAGATCAATCTTGAGTAGATGTACTAATGACAATGCGATGTCATAGCAAAGTCTGGGTTGTATTCCTTTGACATCAGTGTAATTATTGAGGGAATGACTAAAGAGCTCTCGTGTGTGTGAGAGAGAGGGAGGATATCTAAACTGAGGGGTGGTGTGAAAAAATAAATACCAGTCTGTCTGACAGATGAAGATCGAGCAAATGCTAATATGTGACGTCAGTGAATTGAGAACATCCCCTTGATGTCACATTTCTCACTGCGTTAAAAGAAAGAGGAGGAGTGCTCCCTCTGCAAATAAAAATAAGGTCTGAAGTGTGTTGCCGTGATTTGTGAATATAATGGAGGAGAGACAATTAAGCAGATGTGTAGCAGTAGGGGGAAGAGAAGCAAAACAAAGAATGAGGTTAGGCGGTCTGTGGTAGTTACCGAGCCACAGATATTGCATGGCCTTCTCCCACAGAAGGCTATAAAGATTTTTTGCGTGATGACCTCATGAAATTGCAGCCGGAACTGGACTCCAAATTTCGTATGAAAAGATTGAATTAATAAAAATATGGAGGGAACTAAATCAGGATTCAATAACCAACCTTTAATCACCAAATTTGTAAATATATCTCAAGAAGTCAGATGAAATTATGCACCCAGCAGGGTTAAATCAGGAAGCCAGCTAAGTAAGAACTGTAAAATTACAAACAGTACATTAAATTATCTGGGATAGATAGAGGCCTAATAAAAAATCCATTTCACAAAATGGAAAATTACAACGCTACAATGGCATCGAACCAGAATCACTTAACACATCAGAACTTTCACAATTGGGGACAGATCATAAGTTAAAAACATCAAGAAAGTAGAGAGAAAATTTCTCAGAAAAATCTTACAACCCAAATTTGAAAACTGGATTTGGATGGAAAAAAAAAGCCAAATTAAATGGAACAAATATGTGAAAATATCACAGATTCCATCACAAGGAGGAGACAGAATATTTATGGTCACATATAGGCCTAGTCTTCAGAATGGACGACAATAACCTAACAAAGAACATTTTTAACCCAGCACTATCTCTGTAATACCACAACCATTGGCTGGTAGAAAGAATACAAGACCTACAAGAAATTGGTATCAACAAATACTCATTAACGATAGAACCAAATTTAGAGCCCTAATAAACATGCATAAATTTGCCGGGAAACCCACACGGAAGAACACAGGATGGACAGAAGATCGCAAAAGGGAGCACAGTGAACGGTGAAGAGATATTGGGAAGAGAAGAGGAAACATTGTGCTAAATATGGTCTAACGCGCTCCTTAGCTGGACATAGGGAATTAAAAATAATAATTATAATGGAAAAACTAGAGGCTAAAGAAAGGAAGATTTTGAGGAAAATCCTGGGTCCCAACAAAGAAAACAGCGAGTACAGAAGGCGTCACAACCACGAATTATACAAGCACGTGGAGAAGATCAGTGACACGATTCGAAAAAGGATTGCCTTTTATAGCCACGTGACACGAATGAGCCCAGGCAGGATATCAAAACGGATATAGACGTACTTTCGAGATAAGGAAACCAAAGGGACATGGTTCACGGAAGTTGAGAAAGATCTACGTGAAATGGAAATTTGCCCTAAAGATATCAAGGAGCGTGTTCCACTTCTAGAAAAACTACATACTCAGAAAGGTTTCCAGGAAAAGCCGAAGCTGAAGACAGGGAAGGCGTGGTCCCAAGAGAGAAAAGAACAACACCGGAGACGAATGCGGAAACACTGGGCGGTAGTTAGAGCTCGGAAGAAGAGACAGTTGAACTGAAGTGGTCCCTAGTTGGCCGAATCGAAGAAAGAAGAAGAATATTAATAACAATAATATCAATATGAAATAATTAATAATAATAACAAGAGCTGTCGATCGATTAAGAATTTTGAACGGTTAACCGGATGGCTTTAATCGGTAACCGGTCGATTAATCGTATTTTAGTCGGTTTCACACACTGCCAGTTCGAGAAGAGAAAACCTGTCAATGATATATTTTCAATTGTTTACAATTCCATTTGCTATGAGGAAGATATCATAATTTTAAATTTTAATTGTAATGGTGGCGTGCAAGTAAAAAAAAAGCATTCAAATTCATTTAAGTTAATACTATTATTTAAAATATATTTGAATATTGATTCTTTAATCATACAAGAGTTTGAAGTTAAAGTCACAGTCACACTTCTTTGCTCCAGGACTTCAGACATGTTGACATGCTCAGAACTAAGGGCTGCCCTTCTCTTAGTAACAATATTTACACTCTCTCACGGAACTGAAGTAGCTGGAATGCAAAGCAATTTTTTCGCTAAACGTGCGAGATGTGGAAGTGGGACTGAATGTAGTTTCCACCATTGTAGAGGGTCTGCGAAGTCGTCATCTACAGAGAGGTTAGTTTGGATGTATCGGAGACCCTCGCTAGCCCGCTCGCCTGCGGCGCGAGCCTGTCTCCCGCCGGGCACTTTGCCGTTATGCAGCGCCCGCGCGGACTGAGTCTTACCTATTTCACAGCTGGTGCTGAAAATGTTCGCCATTCACTGCTACACATCGCTGGCACCTTTTTTTTGAAACTGGCATGTACTCTCTGAAGTTCCTCAGCACCGAATGACTGTATTTCAGCTGTAATATAGTCTTTAAGCTCATTTATAGTGGAGGGTTTCTCGCATACACTCTATTTTTAAGAGTCCCCCACAAATAAAAGTCTGGGCTTAGCGGGGGCCACACGTTCCGACTTATAATCCTAGTACCAAAATGCGACGCAATTTTGTCATGGATGCTTCGTCAGTGTGAGCAGTGGCAGAATCTTGTTGAAAATAAGTTGATAATCGCTGTCCGTAAGTCAGTTCGTCAAAAAATTGGTCAAGGATCACATTGAAGTACAAATTTAAGTACAAATTCCTATACTCAATGACTCGATGCCGAGCGAGCGCCGCAAAACGATACAGTGCCTGGCGGGAGACAGGCTCGCACCGCGGGCGAGCGGGCTAGCGAGGGTCTCCGATACATCCAAACTAACCTCTCTGTAGTTCCACCAACGACTTGTAGACTTCAGTAATAAGATAATAATATTGTCATTTAGACTTTCACGGCCCGTGTTACTATTCATAATGTTGAATTTTGGGCTTATGCCGTGTTTATTATATTAAAATTCGACGCGTTTCGAAAGAAACCATGCCTTTCTTCGTCAGGAATAATCTGGAATACGACAAAGATTGCTAAGAGAAAGCAACAAAGAACATATAGAAGGTGCCCAAAGATGACGCCATTATAGCCCCATGTTAGGGACAACGGAAAGCAGCAGTGAATTACTTTCTCAGGGTTCTGATAATAGGTAGCTAGGATTCACTGAGATTGTAGCCGGTGTCGCGGTTGAAATTATCTGGGTGTTTACGTATTTAAACCGCCTCCCTGATGATTCTGGGACGATATTGCTATATACGGGCAAGAACATCCACTCCTTGGAACATGACATCATGGCCAGGTGTTAATGCATGATCGGCAACAGCTGATTTATCAGGTTGAATGAGCCTGATACATCTATTATGTTCCTTAATGCGAGTGTATATTGTTCTCGAAGTCTGCCCGATGTAAACCTTGCCACAAGTACAGGGAACTCTGTAAATACCCGGTTGTTGCAATTTAGGCAAACTGTCCTTAGTTGGTCGCAGGAGTTGCCTAATCTTAACAGAAGTTCCGAATACAGTCCGTATTGTGACCGTTTAGTTGATGTCAACAACCACGATGACTCAACTAACGACACATAAATCGAATAAAAAGTACCGTGGGGATCAGGTGACCTTCCAAAAAGGCTAAAGCGGCACGAGAGTCCGTAGTCCACAGGGATCGTGGTACATGGTGACGATGGTCATAGACCGCCTAAGGAAAGGTTCACCTTAAAACTAGACTGAGAAAATAAACATCCAGACTCATGTAAAACACCGTGAAAATTTATTAAAATTCACAAGCCCCTAGCCTAGTTCGGAGGGTTATAATCGGCTAGTCCGCAAATTAATAAATAAACTAAGATAAAGAACAGGTCCCCTACCTGAGAAGTTACTGAAAACCCTCGCGAAAGATCTAACTCACAATGATAAAGCAACAACAGCAACGCTAGGAATATGGCACGACGCAAGTCCCTAGTTCAAGTTACAAGATCAAGCTAATATCTGAATTTACATTTAACAGGGTAGCAAAACAAATCTAGGTTAGGATGGTACCATTTCGACATTTAAATTTAACATTAATTCAACTAGCTAAGTCCTATCAATTAACAAAATTTACGGCGATGACGTCCGTAAAAGAAAACAATTACATCCAAAAGCTAAGTGTACAGCCATGAAAAACAAACAATTTAATTATGCTTAATAACTATGTGCTAACAGCACACAACAAAGTAACATGTAGGGTTTAATACACTTGACATCATAAATTAATAACGAAATAGACACAGTAGTTTTATTAAAAATTCCTGCCTACACCTTGATTTACTCTTTGTAAACCATAGTCATCTAATGTGTATAGTTACGGTGACGAATGCGCAGTTGAGACCACGTCTGACATCGCATGGCCTGAGCTCCACAAGCTACGAACTCTAGGTTCGCACATGCTTCAGGTCGCTACAAAAATGTCAACTGTCCTAGTCATTTCCTCACAAGGAAATTATCTTCAACTGCACGGCTATGTCAACAGTTCCAGAATGCAAAGAACAAAGTTAGATAGAAAGAATCGTTAGTTAGGCTTGTTTTACAACAATTATGCATTTTATTATTAGAATGTCGGTTTATAGGTTTATCGTAGGTTTATGGCGAATAACATTGACAATAGCCTGGGCACGGAGTGACTCCAACTGAGATCATTCTCCACCAAAAAGCCTCGACTCAACAGTCGGAATATAATCAACGAGTATAACAACTCGGACACACAATAACACGGGTTACCAGCGGCGCTAAGCTCGCGTTCAATAACTCTGGGATAGGCCTGTACAACAGTTACCTTCCAGTAACATCTGGTCAACGGGATCATCCCCGGACAAAGCATACAATAACATCCTGCTATAACAGGGTAGACTTCACCATCCTATAGAAAACCTTACATAACTGTACCTGTCATACGACAATACACGCAACAGAGCGTTAAACTAACAAAAACCGATCCATAAAACAAGTGATCAAATACAAGAGTGGAAACTGATTTCCATAAGCAAAATAGCAATGAAAGGAAAAGCGAATACAAATTGTACTCTGTCCTCGTCTATAGTAGTTTTGTCTCACAATGAAGCAGGCGTGCTCTAGGTCACTGGGTTACATAACCAGTTTATTCAAGGCCGGCGATTTAATCAATACAAAACCTGCACTTGGCCGGTTCATAAAAAAACCTTACCATATGTTACGGATCTCTACAGAGTCCGTGTATCAAACGCACGCTATAAATCTGAGTATAGTAATACACTTCCGTCTTTCTACCAAAGACGTCTAAATGAAAGTAAACTTACAATAACTGAAGCTCTTTGCTTTAAAAATGCAACTCAGTAGTTGCTAGAACATCAAATAAAAACGTGTCTCACACGACACAAGAAAAATATGATAAAGTGGCACAGATTCACACACTAGATCTGCTTAATGATACGTTGGGAACCGCGTTCGATGCTAGGCAACGAAACATTCCTTCTAGTTGTTAGGTTCAAACATGACCAAGAATAGCTTCTGAGGTTATTCAAAATGAAATATAATGCATTTACAAACTGGTAGTTACTGTCGACTACCTAAATGATACGACCGTTCTAACGACAGTCAGGGGTGTAACAAAGGATGGCTGCGAAGAATGCAGTCAATTAATAACCAAGGCATCTGATTGCCATAACTACAGTCAGCAAAGACTTGAAAATTACCCCAAGTAGGGTTGAACAAAATAGCCTCAAAATGACTACGATCAGGTTCAGCAAAAAGGTAGGCATTGACGTTCCACGACGTTCACCAAGCTGCACCAGGGCTGACAAAAATGTCTGACCCCAAGGGTGTCCCACTCTAAACTGAAATAAATGACATCTAACTAATCTAGTTACATCCCTACCTAGAAAAATGGCTGACACTGAGTGTGGTTGATTCACAAACTACATTAAAACTACTATACCACCAGAAACTAGAACAAAGAAAGGGTGTGACAAAAACTCACGAAATGGAGGAGCTCTCACTCAGCTCTCTATTCCACAACAAGGGTTGTACATAAACCTCTCTGGCTCTCTTGATCGGTATCCTCCTCATCAGGATTCCCATCTGGACTCCCCCAAAGACCAGGGTTCGATTTGTCCCTGTCGACATCTTCGTGGATATGCCTGGAAATGGCATTTTGGCTCCTTCCCTCTCGTTCATCGTTCTGGAAGTTCCACCATCATGCTGGTTCCTGTAGAAACGTCACCCCCCCATACTGGGATGGTATTAGCCCATGGTGACTGCTTCAACCATGGTGAATAAAAGTCCAATCACGTGGGTAGCGAAATAAGTTGCGTGATTATTCATCCTCTCACTTCCAAAATTATAATGTCCGTCGTGACTATTATAGGCTTCAATTATAAAATACGACACAGCCTTAATCTTGCAGATGTGGATTAGCATGTGAGCTAACACTATTTTATAATGCTGCACGTGCTAGTAACGCTACTTTTGTATCACGCAGCATCCGTGAATTATACGACGTTTCAAAGATGAAATTTCCACTTTGGCAATTTAAATATCTCATACTATTATAATCACACTTATTCAGGATAATTGTAACACTATTACCTGTATATTTCCACTAGGCATCTGCCCTCCACATACGCGTGGGTAATATGTGATGTCACAGCAATGTTGCGCAATACACTATACTTGCCAATAATTATTTCCCAAGCTTCTTATTTAATTCACTGGACTTCATCGACAGTGAATATTAGTATTTGCTTGCTCGATGGCACCTTATAATCACTTTTAACGCTAAACAGCGGATATTCTTCTACGTCTCGTAGGACAAATGTAATTCCACGCCTACACAAGGCGGATTCTCAAGACGCAGTGCTCCGGTACTGGGTGTCTCTAGAAAGTAGGTCGTCAAAACGAAAACGTTGAGCGACTACTTACGTTCCTTTTTGCGTATCTGCAAGGGTATTACCTTACCTAAAGTAAAAATAAACATTCTCCAAAATGTTTTAATAATGCAGCATGACGAAATGGAATATTCTGAGTCTCGTAGGAAAGATAAAAATAATTAATAAGACCTCAGATAATAATTAGCAGTTTACACCAAAGTCAAAAGTGCGATTCACCGCTACTTCAAAGTATCGCGTGATCTCTCAGCTTCACGTGGCTTCCTGGGTGTGTTCAAAAGTACAACATCCCCTCATAAATGCTCTGTCATAAAAAAAATATCACATGAACCATAGCTCAGCGGGTTCATCTGCCTCTCTGTCGTTTCAAATAAAATGTTGGGATAACATTTTTATTTGCTTTGAAATTCATTCAAGAGTGATATTTTTTTAGATTGGCTGCATAATAGGTTCCAATGCGTTCTCCTGTCCTAATGTCTTCTATCACATAACTTCCATTGTTTAAAGGCTGTCGGATACGACTAGGGCCATAATACAAGGATAGAAATTTCCCATATATGCGGTCTATAGGACTAGAAATTCCGGGTCTCCTTATAAGGATAAGGTCTCCTTCTACTAGTGGTTCTTTAAACCTCTGGCGTCTAGTTCTTCTCAAGCGCTTGGCAGCTTGTCTGTCCATAGTCTCTCTTGCAGCTAAAAGTCTGCTGGCATGTGATGGTTGTAAACAAGGTGGATTTACAATCACACGATCCCATATTCTCAGCGGCATCTGGTTCAAATGCAAGACCATAGGTATTTGACCAGTGCTTTCATGTACTGTTGAATTAATACATTTTGCCATAATAACAAGGACTTCAGTCCATCGCCAGTGTTCTTCTTGACAATATAATCGACAGAATTTGGCGATAATAGACATCACGCATTCTGCTGGGTTGCTCTCTGGATGTCGAATAGATGATAAAACATGACCTATTTCAAGCTCATTCATGGCATTGGCAAATTCTGCTGAGGTGTACTGTGATCCGTGATCAGTCAACAAGAATTGTGGCTTTCCTGCCTCCGGTATCACTTGACGTCTAATCCTCTGAATAATCTGATGTGCAGTAGCTTTTTGAATCGGATGAAGCATCGTATATTTCGTGAACACATCCACCGTTACAACGATGTATCGATTCCCACGACGAGCCTTAGGTATTGGGCCATACAGGTCCTGTGCATACAACTCTCTAGGTTGAGTTGGTAGTATTGGTCTAGGTTGTTCCTTCAGCAAGTGTGACGTGTATTTGTTCCGCTGGCATGCGTCGCAAGCACGTAAACACTGTCTAACGGTGGCTCCTAACCCTTTCCATGCGAAAGACTCCTTGATAGTTGCAATGGTTTTGTCTGTTCCACCATGTCCAATGGATAAATGTACCATAAGAATAACAGATTCTTGGTATCTCCTAGGAATAACTGCACGCAGTTGAGTGTGGTCATCGTCTACAAACTTGTATAAGACACGATGATAAATCAAATAATCATCTGCAACAGCAGCAATCCTTGCATAATGATCATCCTGTGGATCCATTCTTCGTTCTAGGAAACGGATAATATGTCTGAGTTCCTCCTTACGTCGCTGTCCTTCAGGTAAATGACGAAATCGGCGAAGGTGTTCCTCGCATTCTCCCTCGATGTCTATGGCATTAACAGTAGCTTCAGGATTCCGGCTGAGGAAGTCGGCCAACACATTCTCTCTGCCTGGTCGATAAACTATTTCCAAATCGAACTGTTGGAGAAACAGCGTCCAACGTGTGATCCTGTCGCTTGCCAGTCTTGTTCTCAAGATGAAGGTCAACGCATGATGATCGGTTCTCACAATAATCCTCTGACCTAACAGAAGTTTCTGCCAGTATTCAAGTGCGTAAACAATTGCAAGTGCTTCTATCTCGGTCGTGAAGTAGTGAGATTCATGTGCTCTTAAACGTCGGCTTAAGAAAGCGATGTAATGACGTTTCTTCTCATCATCTTCTTGCAGTAAAATGGCTCCTATACCAATGGCAGATGCATCAGTTTCTAGAATAAAGTTCCGAGAGTAATCTGGATATTCTAACTGAATTGAGTCCACAAGCATCTGTTTAGCTCTCCTGAAAGCTATCTCGCATTCATCATTCCAGTTCCACCTGCAGTTCTTTTTCAATAATCCTTGCAGTGGTGCAACAGTTTCGGAATACTTCTCACAATGAGCAGCAAAGAATTGGAGAATTCCTAAGAATTGTCTCACGTGTTTCACACGGGTTGGTGTTGGAAATGCAGCAACAGTTCTAATCTTTGCCGGATTCGGTCTATATCCTTCTCCATTGATTATGTGTCCTACGAATTTCACTTCTTCCTGAAAAAATCGACACTTGTCAAACTTGACCTTAAAATTTGCCTGTCGGAAATTCTCAAAAACAAGGCACAATGTCTTTAAATGCTCTTCTTCTGTTCCCGAAGCTATGATTATGTCATCCACATAACATATTACTTTCTGCTTCACTTCATGAGTCAGCTTGGCATCAAGTGCTCTGATTAATGCGGCTCCGGCATTTTTCAATCCAAATGGTAGTTTTTGGAATACATAAGTAGTCTGATCAAACAAGAATCCAGTATATTTCTGAGTATGCTCAGATAATCTGATATGGTAATAAGACTGAACCAAGTCTAATGATGAAAATATCCTTTTTCCTTTGAACTTCCTGAGAATGTCCCTAATCTTGGGCGGTCTGTCGTGCTCAGGAGCTAGGCGTTCATTCAAGGCTCTGGCATCAAGACAAAGTCTCAAGCTTCCATCTACCTTAACCACAGGTATTATGGGATTCAAGAAAGGAGTCGGTGATTTCTTGATTGTACCTGCTGCTTCCATCTCATGGATCTTCTTAGCAGCTTCTTCGAGATGTTTCTCGGCAATCGGATAGATCCTTTTCTGGAATGGGGAATCGTCCAGTAATACAAGATCATACTCGTAGTCTAATATCTCACCAGGTGTGGTGTCGAATATATCTCGGTATTCGTTCAGTGTTGCGTCAAGATCCTCATGTGTGGGTGCTGATAACGATTCTGCCTCTTCGTCGGCATCTAGTGTCGCCTCAATTTCCTTGCCCTTTAATGCTTCGACTACGTCTACTTCGGATAGGAATTCCGGTTCTTCTTCAATTAGGCTCATCTGAATGGGTTCGTTCGGCTTGAACTCTACCGTATTCCGTCCCATGTCAATGATTCCATCATATTTTCTAATGAAGTCTGCGCCTAAAATGGCATCATGATGCAGGCCCTTCATTACGAGAAATTCGTGCAAGTACACGTGGCTCGAAATCTTCACAGTACACAAAATCTGGATTTTTCACGTTACAACGCGGTCAGGTATGACACCTCTGACTCTTATAGCTGAAATGGGCAACTCCGTCACCTCAGAGTTTGCTCTAAGTCTGGCATGGCAATCGGCGGAAATTACACTAATCATCGCTCCAGTATCGATGAGTATGACTACACTGACTTCATTCAAGGTGGCTACAATCTTGGGTAGACGTGTTAATTCATAATTGTGGTTCGTCGTTCGTCGTTCGTCCAACAAGTCTTCTTGGATTGGCTCCCAGAGTAATATAGAGGCAGTTACTCGGTGCTCAACCAAACAAGAATCTATTGATTTTTCGGAGTTTTTTTTTCTGTCATGGCGAGAAGTACTGGGCTGGTTCTGCTCCGTCTCCTGCGCCGAATGTCTATTTTCCCTCGAAGTAGGGTTCCGTTCTCCCTCTTCTTGGATCTGCAATTCTCTCAATTGTTGGAGGTACTCACGGCTCTCCCGCGCTCTTCCTTTCCAATCCCTGTCTGGCTGGTATCTAGGGTCTCGATTTCTGTCGTAACCCCCACTATATCGATAGTCTCTACGGATACGTCCGTGTTGCTGATTTCTTCCTTCATTCCCTCGGCGGTTGTTTTCATGACGTCGGTTGTCGTCCGTCCTTCGGTCGAATCGCCGGTCCCAATGACTTCGCCGGTCATCATGTTGATTTCGAGTATACGGAGTGTTATTCCATTCTCTCCTGTTATAACTGTAATTGTTATCACGTCGCCCAGAATCCTCTGTGGTTTGTGTTTGTTGTGGCGTCTGGCTCACTTTATCAACAGTCGTCAGATTCATATGTCTATCCTCGCGCCTATCAGCCTTCTGCTGACGGTGTGTAGGAAACTGTTCTGTGTTAGCGTCCAACCTTCGCAGTATCTGGTCACACTGCTGGAAAGTGGATGCCCCTGCAGCGATTAACACACGTTGTACATCCGCAGGGTACTGCCAAACAATTGTGTTCACCAAATCTTGTTCGGACAATGGAGGCTGAAGACAACGGAGCTTCGCGAGCTGTATTGCGAAGTAATTCGCATAACGAGTAGGTGTATTGGAACTGTACCTTCGAGTGTACATCTCAGCTCGGATACTCTGCTGGATGTCGCTCGACCAATATGTTCTTAATAACGCTTCCTTAAAGTCTTGGTAGCCTGTGAATGAGTATCGGAATGCTCTGAACCAGGTACCGGCTTGTCCCTCAAGCAGTCGCTCTATAACTCTTAGTTCCCTCTCTGGAGTTACCATAGTATCACGTAAGTAGCTTTCGACATTTGCTAGGAATTCCACTGGAGTAACACCGCTCCCAGTTCCCGAGAAGCGAGCTGGTTGCTCCTCTCTTGAACGAATTATGGTGACATTTCCCTGCGTATTCGCGGGTCTGAAAGTATTTTGCATGTAACTCTGCGTAGGAGTGTTAGTCTCATGACTAATTCGATTAGATGCTGGTTGAAACGGGTGAGCGTTAAAGTTCAAGGTCTGACCTTGCGCTAAATTAGTGAATTGTGACGGTTGCGGTTCCATAGGCGCGCTGGGTTGGAAATGGGTAGGCATCATTCCTCCTGATTGAGATATAGGCGTTTCCTGAGATTCTCCCATCTGTGGGTGTACGTGTCTCTCTCTTGGAGTCGTCTCGAGTCTGTCCAGGCGTCTTTCTATTACTTCAAGACCTGGGATGGTTCTGGCTGCGACTTTGTTGCCTAAGTCGTTCAATTGCAGCTCGATCCTGTCAACCTTTCCCTTGAGGTTTGTGTCTACCTCGCGTATGGCCGTCCTAAGGTTATAACTGAGGTCTAACCTCTCGGTCACCGCGACTTCCTCAAATCTCTTTTGTAAGGAATCGATATCTCCTTCAACTCTGGACATATTTTCTTGGATTTTACCCACATCGTCTCTAACCTCGGCTACCTTAGCCTCGACTGTAGCTTCGTGTTCGTTGAGGTCACCTCTCAATAACATGAGGTCAATTTTGTGTTCCTCATGATGAACATCAACTGTCTCACGTAGACTGGCTACGGTTTCCGTCAATTCAGAAATGTTTCTCCTGTTGGTGTTAAGTTCCTCTTTAATCTCCATCATGCCATCAACGATAGTCTTCACGTTGTTATTAACGGCATTGGCAGCTCCTCTCATCAAGATTAAACCAACGTTCATGGTTGCCATGTCCTTCTTCACATTTCCAATAAATCCCTCGACGTGATCTAGTCGAGTCCCGAATTCTTCCCTGGTATGTTCCAGATCTGCTCTCATGTCTATCTGGACTTTATTCAAGGTTGTCTGAATTTGAGCTGTGTGCTCCTCCAATCGGTTTTGCACCTCCTCCCTAGCTCTATTCATCTGGTCGGTTAAGCAATCTACGCGCTGGTTAGCCTCCTGATGGTGTCGTATGACATCAACCCTAACAGCTGCTAAACCTGTCGTCAGATCATTTCTCGCTTCGATCCTATATGTGTCCATGTCTGCCCTGACTTGAGTTAAATCAGCCCTAACATTATTTACAGAGTGAGTGTTAATCTCTAAGTCCTGTCTTACATTGTTCATAGACTGAGTGTTAATCTCTAAGTCCTGTCTTACATTGTTGACTTCCTGTCTAACCTGGTCCACATGACCACTGCCAGTATTTACAGCCTGAGTATTCTGACCTAAGTCAGCAGTAATCTGTTGAAGATTGGCATTCACACCTGCCATCATCTCTCCAAACACACGACGAATAGTTTCCTAATCCATAGATAAGAAATATATGAGAAAGTGAGGGATCAATTTCTACTGGAACTTACAGCTATGATTAGTTACTTGGTGGTATAAAGCTTGCTTCATTTATATAAATATCACGAGTACAGCTGGAGTATGCAAACTAAGTGCTTCTACATTTACAAAGACAACGGTGAGCAAAGCAAAGTATTACATTTACTTAGGATGAGGCATCATCAAAGAAAATCCTATCCTTCATTTATTCAACACTAAAGCCTCACCCCATGGACTTCTATCAAACATGAATGCCATGCGGTCAATTGATCTGCAGTACGACTTTCTAAGTTCGTCCCAGTCCTGTCAATTTACCATTAATCAACATTAGGATCCTCAAAAACAAATAACATGGTACTGAGGGTCACCACGTTAACGTCGGCACATGAGTTGGGCGCCATTTTATGTGACCGTTTAGTTGATGTCAACAACCACGATGACTCAACTAACGACACATAAATCGAATAAAAAGTACCGTGGGGATCAGGTGACCTTCCAAAAAGGCTAAAGCGGCACGAGAGTCCGTAGTCCACAGGGATCGTGGTACATGGTGACGATGGTCATAGACCGCCTAAGGAAAGGTTCACCTTAAAACTAGACTGAGAAAATAAACATCCAGACTCATGTAAAACACCGTGAAAATTTATTAAAATTCACAAGCCCCTAGCCTAGTTCGGAGGGTTATAATCGGCTAGTCCGCAAATTAATAAATAAACTAAGATAAAGAACAGGTCCCCTACCTGAGAAGTTACTGAAAACCCTCGCGAAAGATCTAACTCACAATGATAAAGCAACAACAGCAACGCTAGGAATATGGCACGACGCAAGTCCCTAGTTCAAGTTACAAGATCAAGCTAATATCTGAATTTACATTTAACAGGGTAGCAAAACAAATCTAGGTTAGGATGGTACCATTTCGACATTTAAATTTAACATTAATTCAACTAGCTAAGTCCTATCAATTAACAAAATTTACGGCGATGACGTCCGTAAAAGAAAACAATTACATCCAAAAGCTAAGTGTACAGCCATGAAAAACAAACAATTTAATTATGCTTAATAACTATGTGCTAACAGCACACAACAAAGTAACATGTAGGGTTTAATACACTTGACATCATAAATTAATAACGAAATAGACACAGTAGTTTTATTAAAAATTCCTGCCTACACCTTGATTTACTCTTTGTAAACCATAGTCATCTAATGTGTATAGTTACGGTGACGAATGCGCAGTTGAGACCACGTCTGACATCGCATGGCCTGAGCTCCACAAGCTACGAACTCTAGGTTCGCACATGCTTCAGGTCGCTACAAAAATGTCAACTGTCCTAGTCATTTCCTCACAAGGAAATTATCTTCAACTGCACGGCTATGTCAACAGTTCCAGAATGCAAAGAACAAAGTTAGATAGAAAGAATCGTTAGTTAGGCTTGTTTTACAACAATTATGCATTTTATTATTAGAATGTCGGTTTATAGGTTTATCGTAGGTTTATGGCGAATAACATTGACAATAGCCTGGGCACGGAGTGTCTCCAACTGAGATCATTCTCCTCCAAAAAGCCTCGACTCAACAGTCGGAATATAATCAACGAGTATAACAACTCGGACACACAATAACACGGGTTACCAGCGGCGCTAAGCTCGCGTTCAATAACTCTGGGATAGGCCTGTACAACAGTTACCTTCCAGTAACATCTGGTCAACGGGATCATCCCCGGACAAAGCATACAATAACATCCTGCTATAACAGGGTAGACTTCACCATCCTATAGAAAACCTTACATAACTGTACCTGTCATACGACAATACACGCAACAGAGCGTTAAACTAACAAAAACCGATCCATAAAACAAGTGATCAAATACAAGAGTGGAAACTGATTTCCATAAGCAAAATAGCAATGAAAGGAAAAGCGAATACAAATTGTACTCTGTCCTCGTCTATAGTAGTTTTGTCTCACAATGAAGCAGGCGTGCTCTAGGTCACTGGGTTACATAACCAGTTTATTCAAGGCCGGCGATTTAATCAATACAAAACCTGCACTTGGCCGGTTCATAAAAAACCTTACCATATGTTACGGATCTCTACAGAGTCCGTGTATCAAACGCACGCTATAAATCTGAGTATAGTAATACACTTCCGTCTTTCTACCAAAGACGTCTAAATGAAAGTAAACTTACAATAACTGAAGCTCTTTGCTTTAAAAATGCAACTCAGTAGTTGCTAGAACATCAAATAAAAACGTGTCTCACACGACACAAGAAAAATATGATAAATGTGGCACAGATTCACACACTAGATCTGCTTAATGATACGTTGGGAACCGCGTTCGATGCTAGGCAACGAAACATTCCTTCTAGTTGTTAGGTTCAAACATGACCAAGAATAGCTTCTGAGCTTATTCAAAATGAAATATAATGCATTTACAAACTGGTAGTTACTGTCGACTACCTAAATGATACGACCGTTCTAACGACAGTCAGGGGCGTAACAAAGGATGGCTGCGAAGAATGCAGTCAATTAATAACCAAGGCATCTGATTGCCATAACTACAGTCAGCAAAGACTTGAAAATTACCCCAAGTAGGGTTGAACAAAATAGCCTCAAAATGACTACGATCAGGTTCAGCAAAAAGGTAGGCATTGACGTTCCACGACGTTCACCAAGCTGCACCAGGGCTGACCAAAATGTCTGACCCCAAGGGTGTCCCACTCTAAACTGAAATAAATGACATCTAACTAATCTAGTTACATCCCTACCTAGAAAAATGGCTGACACTGAGTGTGGTTGATTCACAAACTACATTAAAACTACTATACCACCAGAAACTAGAACAAAGAAGGGGTGTGACAAAAACTCACGAAATGGAGGAGCTCTCACTCAGCTCTCTATTCCACAACAAGGGTTGTACATAAACCTCTCTGGCTCTCTGGATCGGTATCCTCCTCATCAGGATTCCCATCTGGACTCCCCCAAAGACCAGGGTTCGATTTGTCCCTGTCGACATCTTCGTGGATATGCCTGGAAATGGCATTTTGGCTCCTTCCCTCTCGTTCATCGTTCTGGAAGTTCCACCATCATGCTGGTTCCTGTAGAAACGTCACCCCCCCATACTGGGATGGTATTAGCCCATGGTGACTGCTTCAACCATGGTGAATAAAAGTCCAATCACGTGGGTAGCGAAATAAGTTGCGTGATTATTCATCCTCTCACTTCCAAAATTATAATGTCCGTCGTGACTATTATAGGCTTCAATTATAAAATACGACACAGCCTTAATCTTGCAGATGTGGATTAGCATGTGAGCTAACACTATTTTATAATGCTGCACGTGCTAGTAACGCTACTTTTGTATCACGTAGCATCCGTGAATTATACGACGTTTCAAAGATGAAATTTCCACTTTGGCAATTTAAATATCTCATACTATTATAATCACACTTATTCAGGATAATTGTAACACTATTACCTGTATATTTCCACTAGGCATCTGCCCTCCACATACGCGTGGGTAATATGTGATGTCACAGCAATGTTGTGCAATACACTATACTTGCCAATAATTATTTCCCAAGCTTCTTATTTAATTCACTGGACTTCATCGACAGTGAATATTAGTATTTGCTTGCTCGATGGCACCTTATAATCACTTTTAACGCTAAACAGCGGATATTCTTCTACGTCTCGTAGGACAAATGTAATTCCACGCCTACACAAGGCGGATTCTCAAGACGCAGTGCTCCGGTACTGGGTGTCTCTAGAAAGTAGGTCGTCAAAACGAAAACGTTGAGCGACTACTTACGTTCCTTTTTGCGTATCTGCAAGGGTATTACCTTACCTAAAGTAAAAATAAACATTCTCCAAAATGTTTTAATAATGCAGCATGACGAAATGGAATATTCTGAGTCTCGTAGGAAAGATAAAAATAATTAATAAGACCTCAGATAATAATTAGCAGTTTACACCAAAGTCAAAAGTGCGATTCACCGCTACTTCAAAGTATCGCGTGATCTCTCAGCTTCACGTGGCTTCCTGGGTGTGTTCAAAAGTACAACATCCCCTCATAAATGCTCTGTCATAAAAAAAATATCACATGAACCATAGCTCAGCGGGTTCAGTATGTTGTACCGACGTAGGATTTTAGCAATACGATCCGTCGTGTTATGTATGTAAGGTAGGTAAGCAGTTCCTCTTACATCTCTTTTCTCAACTGACGTCCTATTATTATTTGTTGGTTTCAGAACCGTAGAGATCAAAGCCTTGCTATAACCGTTGCTCCCAAAGGTGGATCTCAAGGTATTAATTTCTTCTTGTAAAGAAGACACTTCACAAATCCTCCTAGCCCGGGTAGTTAGAGTTGTAAGGATACCATGTTTCTGGGCAGGGTGATGGTGAGAACTTGCGTGGAGATATCTATTGGTGTGTGTTGGCTTACGAAAAAGGCTGTGTCCTAAAGATCCATCCTCTTTCTTGGTGACGAGAACATCTAAAAACGGTATTTTGCCGTCAGATTCCTTTTCCATGGTGAAACAAATAGAAGGGTGCTGGAGATTAAGGTGATCCAGGAAATGGCTAAGATTTTCCTCACCTTCCGTCCAAACAAGGAACGTGTCATCCACATAACGCCACCAGATCTTCGGTTTGATAGGAGCCGACGACAAAGCTTTCTCTTCAAAGTTCTCCATGAAGAAATTAGCTACAACAGGAGAGCGAGGACTACCCATGGCCACACCATCAGTCTGCTCATAAAAATTCCCATTCCATAGAAAGTAGCGTTCTAGATCAAGTGAGGGCAAGACCTATTTCCAAATATGATAGGTTATGTCAGATGCTGAAATCTCAAGCCATTAGACTTGATGCTAACAAGGTTGTCGTAAATTTGTCCAGCATGCCCCTAAATGATACCCAACAGGCAGTTCTCGCTAAAGGTCTCAATTTTGCTGTAGCACCTAGAAGAATTCCTATTGAAGAACTTATTACATCTGTAGAATCCTCGGTACATCACCTCACACCTGAAGAGGCCGAGGAAGCCAGACAAGAATGTTCCCGAGTTCTCAAGAACGCTAAGCCACCTAACACCAACTTAAAACAAGGCGAAAGCCGGGCACTTAAAGATCTAAGGGACAATTCTGATATTATCGTTCTCCCCGCTGACAAGGGTAACGCGACAGTGGTGTTGGATAAGGTTGATTATGATTCCAAGATCTCGTCTTTGTTATCAGATCCTGTATATAGGATTAATAGTCGTGATCCTACTACTCGCTTCTCAAATGTCACCGTCAAATTGATCAAGCAATCATCTATTCCAGCGGATGCAGCGAAGACTCTCCTTCCAGGAGATGCTATTCCTCCGAGACTCTATGGTCTTCCTAAAATACATAAAGAAGATGTTCCTCTTAGATCTATTGTTAGTACGATTGGTTCTCCTATATATGCCCTTTCCAAATACTTAGGTAGACTACTTCAGCCGCTTCTGGGTAACACGCCTTCGTACAATAAGGATTCCACACACTTCGTGGAAAAGTTGAAAGCTATAACACTTCAGCCGGGTGATATCCTAGTGAGTCTCGACGTGGTGTCTCTGTTTACGAGAGTACCTATTGATGGTGTTATGTCTCTCATTAATGGCTTCTTTCCTGAAGACAGCACAAGGCTTTTTATCACTGCATGACCTCCTCCTACTTTCAATTGAATGGGAATTTTTATGATCAGACTGATGGTGTGGCCATGGGTAGTCCTCTCTCTCCTGTTGTAGCTAATTTCTTCATGGAGAACTTTGAAGAGAAAGCTTTGTCGTCGGCTCCTTTCAAACCGAAGATCTGGTGGCGTTATGTGGATGACACGTTCGTTGTTTGGACGGAAGGTGAGGAAAATCTTAGCCATTTCCTGGATCACCTTAATCTCCAGCACCCTTCTATTTGTTTCACCATGGAAAAGGAATCTGACGGCAAAATACCGTTTTTAGATGTTCTCGTCACCAAGAAAGAGGATGGATCTTTAGGACACAGCGTTTTTCGTAAGCCAACACACACCAATAGATATCTCCACGCAAGTTCTCACCATCACCCTGCCCAGAAACATGGTATCCTTACAACTCTAACTACCCGGGCTAGGAGGATTTGTGAAGGTCTTCTTTACAAGAAGAAATTAATACCTTGCGAACCACCTTTGAGAGCAACGGTTATAGCAAGGCTTTGATCTCTACGGTTCTGAAACCAACAAATAATAATAGGACGTCAGTTGAGAAAAGAGATGTAAGAGGAACTGCTTACCTACCTTACATACATAACACGACGGATCGTATTGCTAAAATCCTACGTCGGTACAACATACGGACTGTATTTGGAACTTCTGTTAAGATTAGGCAACTCCTGCGACCAACTAAGGACAGTTTGCCTGAATTGCAACAACCGGGTATCTACAGAGTTCCCTGTACTTGTGGCAAGGTTTACATCGGGCAGACTTCGAGAACAATATGCACTCGCATTAAGGAACATAATAGATGTATCAGGCTCATTCAACCTGATAAATCAGCTGTTGCCGATCATGCATTAACACCTGGCCATGATGTCATGTTCCAAGGAGTGGATGTTCTTGCCCGTATAAAGCAATATCGTCCCAGAATCATCAGGGAGGCGGTTGAAATACGTAAACACCCAGATAATTTCAACCGCGACACCGGCTACAATCTCAGTGAATCCTGGCTACCTATTATCAGAACCCTGAGAAAGTAATTCACTGCTGCTTTCCGTTGTCCCTAACATGGGGCTATAATGGCGTCCATCTTTGGGCACCTTCTATATGTTCTTTGTTGCTTTCTCTTAGCAATCATTGTCGTATTCCAGATTATTCCTGACGAAGAAAGGCATGGTTTCTTTCGAAACGCGTCGTATTTTAATATAATAAACACGGCATAAGCCCAAAATTCAACATTATGAAGATAATAATAGCCTGTCCGGTATTTCCTTTCCTATTGTTTGTAAAAGCGTTAGGCAAATCTCTCAGTTTCGAAGAAAGCAATTAAGAAGATATTTTCGCTTTTATCTTTCTGAAGCAAAGGCATGAGTATCAGCTAACTTTAATGACCGGCAATCTTACAATTGTTGATGCTAGCACGCCAAATGGGAAATAATAATACAATACACAGGTTTTGCGCTTCGCAAAACAATTGCTTTTCCTACACCACACTACTATTGTAATTGGTTCGATTAATCGATTAAATCGACTGCTCTAATAATAATAATAATAATAATAATAATAATAATAATGGATGAAAGAAGTACAAAAAGACATGCGAACTGCTAACATAACCGACACATCAGACAGAGACTCCTTCCGTAACAAAGTGAACAACTGGGAAGTCCAACCAGAGCAACCAAAACCTACACCTTACAGACCTCAATGGTCTGACGAAAGAAAATTGGCATTCTCCAACAGAATGAAACGATACTGGCAAAATAAGAAGAACGTCAAGAATTGAGTCAAATTGCTTAACGCTTTCCAATATTGGGAAAATACGCTGTAAATAAATAAATAAATAATAAAGAACTAGCTAGAAGAAACTAAGGAGGACCTGCAAGAATTAAATATCACTGACTAGCAGAAGTACCCGTTCTTCTAACGGTGTTCGTTGTTAACACCAGACATTATCAATTGAGCTACTGTTGCAATGGTTAGCGGTTCGTCATTCCTTCAAGTTTATCAGAACGAAGTTAGTTTACTGGGAATATCACACACACTTAATTTAGGGCCCTTAAAATGTCGTTTTCGGAGACCCTTTATAGATTCCCGAATTTTGTGTCTCACATTGAGAAGCGCAACATATGCTTTGGTCGTCCTTCTAGGATAATTTTTATACTTCGCCTATTTTAGCATATATTGAGAAGTTTTTCTCTATATCCACCCTTCTACTGTATGAAAGTACGGTGAAGAGTTTTATAAATGATTGGTGTATTAACTCTCATGGTTACCATACCTAATTTTACGATACACCAAGCATCCGAACACGAGTTATAGGCGTACATAAAGATACACAGACAGACAGACAATTCTATTGTCTACAACATATTACCCAGATATCCAAAATATGGGTATATCTACCACAGTATCAAATAAAATCATCCTTACGATGAACCCGTATGTCGACAGAAAAAAATAAAAGTTAAAATGTGCTCTCAGACTAAATCCACCTAACGTGTACTTCCTGACGTGAAATACAATTGAAAGCCTTGTAGACGAAACGCAATACACGTCACATAAAAACTGACCCTCTACGTTGTGCTAGGTGCCCATACACAGGAAGACCCCTTTCATAAATTATAAAGGCTTGTGGTGCATGCAAATTCAGGTTCTTTAGCCTCAAATTGCCCAAATTCCTAAAAGCCGCAAAAACATGCTGGTTCAATTCAAGAATTTTTGAAAATAATGTTGCTGTTTTGAGTTATAATAGACCTTCTGTACTGTATGTCGAAAGTGAAAATTGCACGAAAAAATCTAGATTACCCCTTGACCCCCTTAATTGCATTGATGAATTATACGGTCTACGTTAGTTCCGTGATAACATAATAGCCATTTGCAAACTTTCACAGAAATGTAATAAATGGAGTGACATTGCTTCTTACAGAAATAGATGGAAAGTTGTATGCCACCCCTTGAGATAATGTTCTCATGGTTACCGATTTGCATTCCTTCATTAGTTTGTTAAATTAAATTTAATTAGTTTTCTGGGAATATTTCAGAAATTGTTGGATTTAGAGCCTTATAATGTAGTTTTCGAGGACCCTTTAGGCCCCCCCCCCCCCCCGAGTTTTGTTGCTGGCACCGAGAGGATTTGTCTCGTCGTTGTACGCCATAATATAATACTACTAATAATAATATAATATAGGGAGAAATTATAACACCTATTTTTATTTTATTTTTAATTCAGCCAAAGGCCATGTACTTTTCTTTTCAGGACGGGTCAGGAAAGAGATATTATCAGAGAAAGAAGCATTCACATCACGCATGAGCAAAATGGAAATGGCCTACCATTTAACAAAGGACATCTATAAGAAAAGGTCAATATCCTTCAACGCAAAACTAAACATTACTGCAGTGTCATTCGTCCGGAGGTCTTGCATGCTTCTGAATGCCTCACGATGAACAAAAAAGGCTTGGTCGAGAAACTGGATGCCAAGGACAGGAAAATGTTGAGAAAGATATTGGGTTCCATCAAAGACAATGGGAAATACAGAAGACGACATAACCATGACCTATAAACTCATGTGGAGAAGATAAGCAACGTCATCCGGAAGAGAAGGTTACCATTTTTTGGGCATGTGAAAAGAATGAGCCCAGTGAGACTGACCAACCGCAACATAACTTACTTTCACGAGAGGAAAACAAAATGGGCCTGGTTCATTGAACTGGATAAAGATCTGAAAGAAGTGGGGATTACACCAACAGACATTCAGGAGCGCGTCCCACTCAAAGGGAAACTTCAAGCTTGTAAAGGTTTCCAAGAAAAACCGAAGCTGAAATCGGGAAAGATTTGGACCCAGGAACGGAAGGAAGTCCACCGAGTACGAATGCGGGCGTACAGGGCAAACATCAAAGCCAGTAGGAGACGGTTGGAATGACGCGGTCCATAGATGGCCTATACGAAATGAATGAATGAATGAATAATATGGGGATAGGAATATAATAGACCTGCCGTACCACACCCGCAGGTGTAAATCGCGTGAACAAATTCTAGAGTACCCCTTGATCCCCTTAAGCGCATTATACGTATTGATGAATTTTACGGCTTAATTTGGTTCCGTGATAACCTTCTAGCCGTTTGCAAACTTTCACACTAATGTAATTAATGGAATTGCATTGCGTCTTACAGCAATATATGGACCTCTGGGAATCCGTTGGCATGGTTACTGGCTTGCATTCGTTCATCTATATATTTAAAACAGTAAGGTGATTTTTGTTATCACGAGATAGAGAGAACGACAGAACCAATTTACTTCGTAGAGCACTCTAACGAAAGCTCTTGGCCTGTAGATTTGCAGAGTGTCTCTAAAATAAACAAATATATTACGGTATATTTTTAAATAAATATAGAAAATAGCAGAATTCAGCCCCTCGCGCATGCGCACAATCCGCCTGGGCTCATGACAAAATGGCGGTGAGAAGTCCATTAAAATGTAAGTTATTTAATAAGCTTCCATGTAATTGAAAACATACATTAACCAAGTTCTGACAATACAATATAATAACAGTATGAACATATACGAATGTATATTGATTTTATTGATAATGAATTGGATTATTTTCTTCAGATAGCGGCTTTTGAAGATAGTGAATGGTTGCGTCTGCATATAAGTCTGAGTGCGCGAGTAGCTATTTGGTTAAGGCGATTGACTGTGGATCCAAGGTTCGCAGGTTCGATCCCAACTCTCGCCAGTATTTTTTTTTTTTTTTTTTTTTTTGCCACTGAAATATTGTTTTATCAAGGAGTATTAGTAAGGTTTTATGTCAGTTAAAGATACATATTTCTACACATTTTCTCAACACGTTTTATTTCCGTTTTACCATTGCATTACAGCATGTCCTCAATACGTCGTTTGAATATCTGCAATCAGTTCCAGTAACTGACAACAGATGGCAGTACCTCGCCAATATAGTTCCAGTAACTGAGAGCAGATTGCGTCGATATATTTAAAACACAAGGCATGGCCTTGATGGCGAGTCTTCGCGTGATAGTTAAATATTGTTTTATCAAGGATTATTAGTAACGTTTTATGTCAGTTAAAGATTCCTACATTCCCTCTCAATAAGTTTTATTTCCGTTTTACCATTGCATTACAGCATGTGGTCAAAAGAGCTAATATCTGCCATCAATTGCAGTAACTGACAACAGATGGCAGTACCTCGCCCATATAGTTTCAGTAACTAACAACAGATGGCAGCACCATTGCATCGATATATTTAAAACACAAAACATGGCGCGTTTTCAAGTGATGGAGAGTTATAGGCTAGAGGGGAATTTTTAAGAAGGGAAACGTTGAAGAACATTAACTGACAGTTGAGTGTGTAGGCTATGTTGTTTATGTACTTTAATATTGCAATTTCTTCCCAATGCTTCGGTGGTCAAGTTGGTAGCATCCTAGACTAAAAGTTATAAATTATGCATCGTCGATATACTCTTAAATTATTAGTGAAAAGGTAGTTTTCCAGGCCCTGGCGCGTGTCCACAATTGCTTTCGCCATGAGAGACACTTGGCAAACATAATTCGTTTGAAGGGCTCCGGCATCGTTGTCACTCAGCCCCATGTACTTTGGTGTGTAAGTGTAAAATTTTCTCTGATAACCCGTATTATTGTGATAGCTGCATTACTTTGTGTATTTGTAATTAAGGTGGGAAATGGCAAGGTGACGGCCGAGGCCTTAAGTTAGGAACCATCCCGGTATTTGCCTTGAGTGGAAGTGGGAAACCACGGAAAACCACATCTAAGATTGTCGAGGTGGGAATCAAATCTTCCTCTTCTTAGTTATACCTCTAGAGACTGAATGTGCCCCGTTTTTGCCCTCAGACCAGAATTAAATTTCTTGGCAGAGCAGGAAATGTAACCCGGGTCTCCGAGGCGATAGCCAAGAATGGTTGGGCTTCCATGTGTTAATACGATTTTTGACATGCACGGGACATAGAATTCTAAAACAGCCTCCATTAGGGTGACTGCCGAAGTGAGTATTGAGTATATGCCTAAGCTCATTCCAGTAGTTGGCGAAGTTATTCTATGTTCCCCTGCAAAATGTACTGCCATAAACTATAACAGGTGATGGAAATAGCTTATTTAGAGCAGTTTTGTACTGTTTATATCAAAATGAAGAACGTCATTCTGCGCTGCGTTTTCAAGCTATTGCCAAACATTTCGCTGGCAGGAACAATTATAAGGAATTTATTGTAAGCGATCAGTCTCATCGCATTCTCCTCACCAACCAACTTGAGTATGAGAGTCTCTGGACGGTCATGTTGAACTTCATTGTATAAGACAGTTGTTTAATGATTATTTGTTTAGAGTACTGAATCTAACTACGCAGTTGATTTCGGCAATGGAAGTATTTTTTGCAATTTAATATTTAGCGGCTCCGATATTGCAGGTCACTATAGTGTTATCGAATAATACGAAGCCACATTTAAAATCCAATATAAATAGGCCATTTCAGAAACAATTCCAGATGTTATGCAGTACAGTGAAAGGTCTTTGACGATCAAATGTAAACATTGTTCTACATTGTATTTCTCTTGCGTAAAATCTACGCGCGGTTACTTTGGCCTTTACTGTTGTGATGGTAAAATTGATCTGCTGAAATATAAAATATTTGCCAAGCTGCAACAATGCAATGATATTAATTTTAAAGTCATTGAACTTATATCCAGTAGTTCAAACACATACATCAGCGTTAACATATTGGCGAACATAATTCATTTGATGGACTCAGACATCGTCGTCACTCAGCCCCGTCTATTTTGGTGTGCGAGTGTAAACTTTTCTCTGATAACCTGTGTTAATGTGATGGCTGTGTTGATGTGTGCATTTGTAATTAATGTGGGGAATGGGGAGTTAACGACCGAGGCTTTAAGTTAGGAACTATCCCGGTATTTGCCTGGAGTGGAAGTGGGAAACCACGGAAAACCAAATCCAAGATTGTTGAGATGGGAATCAAACTTTGCTCTTCTTAGTTTTGCCTCACGAGTGCGGCCCGTTCCAATCCTCAGACCAGAATTAAATTTCTTGGCAGAGCGGGGATCGAACCTGGAATCCGGGGCAATAGCTCAGAATGTAGCCTTAAGAATGGGCTTACCTGTGTTAATACGATCTTTGACAAGCACTGAACATATAATTCTAAAACTCCCTCCATTACTGTGGCTGGCGAAGTGAGTCTATGCTCATTCCAGTAGTGGCGAAGTGATTCTATGCTCCCTTGCATAATTTACTGTCATGGAAATACAAAGTATTGTACCTTCAACAGGTGATGGAAATTCATTATTTACAGCAATTTCATTCTGTTTATTTCAAAATGAAGATCGTCATCCTGAGTTGCGTTTGAAAGCAAATTGCAAAAATTGCAAGGATTTTATTATTGGCGATCAATCTCATCGCATTCTCATCAGCAACCAACTTGAGAATGGAAGTATTCATTGTATATGTGAATATTATTGTTTATTGATTATTTGTTTAGAGTGCATAACAATGGGTCTAACCACGCAGTTGATTTTGGCAATGGAAGTAAGTTATTATTTGCCATTTAATATTTGGCGGCTACGTTGATGCAGGCCACTATAGTGTTATATAAAATGACGTTAATTTGGGCAGAAATGCTGCTATAAATAAACCCATTTGACGAAATAGAACATTAGCCGCAAAAAAGTGGGAAATCGGAGAAAAATACGAAGCCACTTTTAAAATCCAATATAAATATGGCATTTCAGGAACAATTCCAGATACTATGCCGTTACAGTTTAGGGTCCTTGACGAACAAATGTAAACATTGTTCTGCACTGTATTTCTCTTGCGAGAAAT